>OY998260.1:22500000-23750000 GCA_963922045.1 Persicaria maculosa
AAGTTAAATAGAAATAGATCCCTTAAATAGCCACTAGATATTCTTATATAGCATTACCTATGTTTAAAAATATATATCGTTTTGACTTTTTAACATGTTTTTAAGAAGCTAAAAATTATATAAAATATCATTGTAATTTTAATTTTTTAATCGATATATATCTATCTATAATATACTAAAAACAGAGACATTAAGTCTCCTTTGGTGCAATTCGCCTATGCGAGGGTTTCTTGCCACGTCAATTAATGATAGATCCAATATATTTAAATCACGTTAAATGATAACCTCATCTATTTATACATGTATCATCCTATAAGTCCATTTTAATTAATGATTAAATTAATTTTTAGTATAAATATTCAACCTCATATCTTAAGTGGTTATAAATCTTATCATTTTATCTTAAGTTATTTTATAAATATGAAAAAATCTAGATTAGATTAATTTATATGAAAAAAAGGTTAGATTAATTTTATCACTAACGAAAATTGATTAAATTATAGAGAGAGAATCAGTTTATATATAATTTATGCAAATATTGCTTACATACCAAGAATTATGAATAGATATGTCTCTTTATAATTGTATCTACACCTTTGAAAGGTCTAGGGTAGATTTCAAACTGTTACTTGATATTTTTAAAATTAATTTCACTTTTTTTTTTCTTTTTTTCCCCTTAATTCTAAATTATTTTAGTTGATGCTTCGTCATCTTCTTAATATTCTCTAACTACATACTAATCCAATCACATTTCTTTTTCTTTTTTTTAAATCATCCAATCACATTTCTTAAAAATCTATATTAATTTACTCAACACTAAACTACTAATATTTTCAATTATATTTTAATCTATCTTATCTTAATCATAATATACATTTGTAAATTGTTATGAAGATTATTTTAATGAAGATAAACGTACCTTCGCAAATTTATAATAAAGATAGACCAATTTGATCTAATTTATTGTTGATCAAATCTAGCTCTCCACATTTTCTTTTCACCAATAGCAATTTTAGTAAACTATAATCTATTGTGAATTCAAATGATCACATACAAATATTAGATCCATTATACATATTGCTTTGTTTAGCGATAAAATCCTTTTGTTTTATGAAAAAAAATTAGGAAAAGAATAATGAAATTACATCATACAAATTTGAAATTCAATGCCCTTAATCCGGCCTATAGATTAAATTTTGCCCTTAATCTGGCCTATATATATAATCAACCATTCAGTATAATTATATCATATTTTTCTATAGCAATAATTTAATTTTATAGATGCATGTGATATTAAAGTGTGTATATATATAATTTAATTTCTATAGCAAGAGAAAGTATGGACGAATCCAATCGTGTTTTCGGATCTTATTCAGTTCGGACGAATCAAGTTTCGGTCTAATCAGGTTTAGGTTTCAGCCACAACGGGTGTGGTCGAATTGGGTTCGGTCAAATTGAACGCGCATGAATCACATTGGATAAATCAAACCAAATTTTTGTCAAATCAAACTTCGATTTCATTGAAGTTTCAATTTGATTTTAAAATTTGGGTTACAAGTTTCAATTTGATTTTTGAGTTACATTTATTTAATTTTTTTTACTTATGAGATATTTATCTTTTTATATACATTAAGCTAATGTTTATCAATTCTTAACCAATACTATATTCGTTAAAAAAATGTAAATCTTCTCACATTTTAGAACATTTTTTTAAAAAGTCAAAATTAAATTAATTTTTTTATATTAATTCATACTTATTACTCATACCTATGAAATTATAAAAAAAAACAAAAAATTGATATTTATATAGTTTTAGTGTCTTGAAAAATGCTAAAAAGTCAAATGACATTTTTTTTAATGGAGAGAGTACAAAATTATATTTAATTATACTATATGCATGATAATACATCCGTTATTAAGTAATCAAATACTTAGGTTGTTTTGAGTATTTTAGAGGAAATGGTAAGATTTCTGTTGGTTTTGCATATAATCGGGTTCGAGTTGTATCAATCTCAAGTATAATCGGGTTTGGATAATTTGGGGTTTCAGATATGTTCAGGTCGCGCGATTTTGGGTTTTGGGTTGATTTCAGGCGAGTCCATTCGGATATAATCGGATTCGGGTAGTTATTGGGTTCGGATTGGTTTCAGGTTCAAGCTTAAGTCGGATAGGGTTGGTCGGTCTCGGATCCAAACTTTTTTTCAATTATTCGGGTGTCGGTAGGGTTCGGGTCGTAATAATCGGATCGGTTTTCTCGGGTCGGGTCAAATATTGTGAACTCTATTATTAGGTATGCAAAAGGTATGGCTTGTAACTGAAATCAATTTGACTACTAGAAGGAAAAACATGAATATGAGTTTCTACACTCAAGGAAAAGATGAACAAAGAAGCCAAGAAACATAGAGATCAGTTACAAAAGTAAGGAGGGAGAATTCTTTAGATGACAACGATTACTTAACTAGAAATCAATTTCAACCACTCATCTATAACAAAGCCATCTTGAAGAGCCAATAGTTAATTAAAGAGGGAACTAGCTTCATATTGTTTAAATGAAATATGGAGTATATGGTCAAAAGTTACTATTAGTTGAAGTGAAATATGGAGTATATGGACAAAGTAAACATTAAAGCACCCTAATAAGTCTAACTAACCAGCTTTTGAACGCTATGTCATCAACTGAAAAACCTGTATATTGAGACAAGGAAGACTTAATTGCCATATGATTGATTCATACTTAATATCATAGCCATATTATTGATTCCCATCAATTAAATATCAATAAGGAAGACTTAATTTCCATATGATTGATTCGTACTTAATATAATAGCATATCATATCAATCTAAATCAGGTTTCAATACAATCAGGAAGTGAAGTTTTGAAAGAAGGATTCATCAAGGAGGACTATAACATGAAGTATTAATGCTAACTTGCACACGATTTCAAAGGTGTTGCACACAGCTGAGGACAGGATATAGGGGTCCTAGTTACAATTGGAAAACTGACCGAAGTAATAGCTAATATGAAAGAGCAAACACTTGTTCTAGCAGCTCACTTTACTTCTCCTAAAAGTTAATAGAAAAAGAATGAGAACTCATATAGTCATATGTACACTGTTATGGTATCCTTGGCAAACCAAAGCATAAAGATGCCAGTACATACATTGAGCTTAAAAAAAAAAAAGCAAAGGCAAAATTTATAATAATCTAATTTCCAAGTCTCATGGCTGAACCTAGAACAGTGATGAAAAAGCAACTAGGAAATTTATTCATGGTGTAATAACTGTAATCTAAGAGTTATATCTTCATACTTTTGTAACTGCTCTCTATGAGAAGGTTTCCTTTTATCATCTTTCCCTTGAGTTAGTGCAGAAAACTCAGATTTTTTCTTTTCATTTAGCAATAAAAAACAGATGTTCATACTGAATCAATTTGATTCCCAACCCAAATCTCCCATTCCTATTCGTCCACCTAAAATCTATCCAATTTAAGATCAAGATTCAAGATCCGGTCCATTGCTCAGTCCAACAGTTAGAGCAGTCTCAATCTAAAACCTCAAATCCTCTCAAAGTTAACACAGCCTTAATCAATCTTCAAAAGTCAAAATAACATAATAATCAATCTCACGAATGTATATGCCAAACTAGAACATGACTGACAATTTCTAAAACTAGAATTCAATTCAACCATAAGAATCCCCCAAAAGAACTCCACTCCATTCTGATAAACCATCAAATCCTCTCAAAGTATCAAACTATCCGCCAAACTTTCAGAATCCGCAAACTAATTATAAGCATAAACGCAGCAGAGAGAGTATATCACATCAAGCATAACGATTCGGCTAGGGAAGAAAGCGATTCAGCAAGAAGATAAAGAACTAGAAACTTACATATATATTTAGCTGCCTCATGAAACTGGAGAAATTGCTGTGCTTGAAGAATTTAGGGAGCAAGTCGCGGGAGAAGTCAGTCATATCCCAGATAATAAAGCTGTCGCCGGATTGACTCCACGAAATTACCTGATCGGTGGACTCATCATCCACCATCTCGTAGCATTTAGCCAGAAAGGGGGCTATATTCGATCCATGCTCCGCAGTTTTCACCATTACTTCAACAATCGAAACCCTATTCCCCGCTAAACCCAATTCAAAGGATTGGACCTTGTAATTCTTAAAGAGAATAAGCCGGAATTTTCTTCGATTCCAATCGAGATTCAAGATTAAAAGTAGAATTGAAAAGTTGGCCACTTGCGAGTCGAAATCCAAAGCAATCAATTTGTTGGAAATTTTGATGGAAGCACCACGGTCCGTCTTTTGTGAAGTTCGGAGGTGGGGAGGGAAAATATCTGGGAGTTGCTCTCAGACTTCCAACGCAGTATTTTTTTTTTAAATGAAGGTAATAATTCGAAATATCGTACAATATTACTAGTTTAATGCCCGCACGTTTGTGCGGATACTTTTTTATAAAATAATTTCATGCATATGTAAAACTTTTATATAAGATAAAATAGAATTATTAAAGATTTTTGTAAAATCGTTCAAACCTAATTAACTTAGGATTTAGTTCAAACTAATTAAAACTAAATATGGGTCTTTTAATTATGATAAATTTCATTAGGAAAATCTTTTAATATTAATCAACGGAGAAGATAAAAAATTTGTTAAGATATGTGTGAAAATCAAAGATTTGTTAAGATAAAAATGATTTAGTTTTATCTTACCTAGTGAATATCTAAACAAACCAATAAAAATATCAATAATATCCCAACTAAATTTGTATTAGAAAAATTAAAAGAAAATGGAAAAAATTGAGAAAATGACACGTATGATTTTAAATTTAAATTAACAACTAGTCTTATTACCCGCGTGTTACGCGGTATTTTAATAAATATTACTTTATTATATATGTTATCTTTGATTTTTTTTAAAATTAAGTTATGAAGATTAAAAATAACTTGATTGAAAATTTTCTAGGAAATAAATATACAATCATTAAAATATCTTAATTAAATAAATAACATCATTAACAAATTTAATGATAAAAATAAAAAAAATTGTGTTGCAACTAATAAAAATGTATAAAACTTAATAAAATTAAAATAATCTATCCTTAAAGATATGAATAACTGTTTACATTACTATAAAATTTAATTTGCATCAGAGTACGACACGTAAGCGAATTCGACCGGAGTCTGCCACATAGGATTTTCACGTCTCTGTTTAATTTAGTAATGATGATCCAATATATTTAAGCTACGTCAAATGATTACCCCATCTATTGATACACATGTCGTCCGATGTGTCTATTTTAATTGAAGATTAATCTAGTTATTTTATAAATATTTTATCTTGAGTTTTTTTATCTTTAATCATTAAAACTAATCACCAATATATATATATATATATATATATATATATATATTATCTAATGATAAGATTTTATTAATTATTAATTAATTATCTATGAAATAATAAAACCTTATATATGTGTGTTTCCAGTAATTAGTTTCTTGTTTTCTCAATTTCATCTGATTTTTTTTCAAGTTGTATATAGTCTTTGTTTATTTGTCTAAATTTAATCCATTGAAGTTCCTTAATTGTGTTCATTCATTCAAATAGGAGGTCATCCGTATTGTATATAGTCCATATATTTTAATTATTAGATGAAAAATAGTGTAGGAACGGATAATATATATGAAAGTATATTATAATTATTATGTGAAAAATAGTGTAGGATATATAGTTAGTACGAAGTTTTAAAAAAATTTAGTGCTTTTTTATTATATATTTATAATATTGTTTAATTTATCAAAATTCATTAGATTTATTTAAATAAGTCCAAAAAATTATCAAAATGTAACTAATCAAGATATGATAAGATTTTATTATTTAAATCAATTGTGATTATTAATAATGATAAGTTAAAGGATGTGGAATCATTAATTGACATGGCTTAAATTTATTGGATACTCATTAATTGACGTGTCAAAAAACTCGACCAGATTGCACTAGAGTACGACACATAAGCGAATTCGACCATAACCCGCCTCATAGGATTTTCACGTCTCTGTTTTAGTATTATATATATTGATTAACTAGTACAGTACCCGCACGTATTTTTCTTTAAAAAAAATATTTTTTAAGTATAAAAAATTACCACTATAAAATAAAATAAACTATTACCGTACGTTAACATAAAATAGAAAAAAATAGATTTGATAAAGTTAGTAAAAAAATATTGTAATATTTATGAAAAATGTGTAAAAATAACACGACTTTAAGATTTAAGTAGAACAGGTTAGTTAAGTGAAAATACTAAAATAAAGGTGCTTATAAGTTAGGAAAAATTACATAAAACCACCCTTTAAATATGGATGTTTTCACTTAACCACCCCTTAAATTTAAAATTACAGAAAACGACCCTTTAAATGGTATTTGTTAACAACTCACCACCTATTCAACTATTTTTGTTACTTTATCATTAAATATATTATATTTTAATATTTTTAAACTCAAATTTGATTGTAAATATATTCATATTTTGAATTCAAGAGCTAAATCATATTTTAGGGATTATTTTATTTATTATAAAAAAATAATAATAAATATAGCCTAGAATTATTATCTTAATTTATGGTTGAAAATATTTATAAAATTTTAAAATATTATGGAAATTACTCTTATTTATTTATATTTTAAATAAGAGTAATTTACATAATGTTTTAAAAATTTATAAACATTTTCAAACATAAATTAAGATAATAATTCTACGCTTTATTGATTATTATTTTTAAAAATAAATACAATGATCCCTAAAATATAATTGGGCCCTTAAATTCAAATTTTGAATATATTTACAATCAAATTTGAGTTTAAAAATATTAAAATATAATATATTAAATGACAAAGTAACGAAAATAGTTGAATGGGTGGTGAGTTGTAAACAAATACCATTTAAAGGGTGGTTTTCTGTAATTTTGAATTTAAGGGGTGGTTAAGTGAAAACACCCATATTTAAAGGGTGATTTTCTGTAATTTTCCCTATAAGTTATAACACCTAATAAAAATGCTTATGATTATTAGTTAGATATAGATAGATTAATTAAAGAAACTTCTCCAAATTTTAATAGTTGGATTTTTTTTCTAGTTTCAGTAGATTGGGAGAAAATCATAAAATTAACGTGATGATGACATCTAAGCAAAAATATTTATCATTTAATAGTTAGAAAAATCAATTCCATTGGTTAAAAAATGTTTAAAAATTTTATTAGTGAAATTTTATGTAGATTAGGTTGGTTGGGTGAAATGATATTGTATAATTAATATATATTTTTAAAAAAATCATATATTTGGAACATAGTATATATATATATATATATATATATATATTAAATAAGTTTTAAATTCATCCCATTGTTTAAAGAAAATAGATTTAAATGATATTGTGTAATTAATATAGAATGAAATAATATTGTATAGTTAATATTAACTTTAATAAAAAAAAAGTTTTGAATTAATCAAATTGGTAAATCAATGTAGTATGAAATGATATTGTGTAATTAATATAAAATGGAACAAAATTGTGTAGTTAATATTAACTTTATTTAAAAAATAAGTTTTGAATTGATCCCATTGGTTAAAAAATATAGTATGAAATGATATTGTGTAATCAATATTAGATAAAAATAGGATATATGAATATATAATTTTATCTATCAATATATTATATAAATGAAAATGTAAATAGAATATATCAAATATATATTGCCAAAAAAAACCTATCTCTAATTTCTAAATATATCAAATAAAGATGTTGCCAAAAATAATGGTGCGTGAGAGGATGACATGTGGCGTTAGTGCTTTAGTTGATTGGAAGGAAATAGTAAAACTAAAGTGATTGTAACATATAAGCAAAAACATTTCTCATTTAATAGTTATAATAGATAAATCCCATTGATTAATTTTTTTTTAAATTTATTATTTGAAAATTTATGTAGATTAGGTGAAAATCCAAAAATTAAGATTATTATATAAAAAAAATACTCCATCCGATCGGTAATATTTGATGCTTTAGGAGATTAAATTTAATTTGATCAACAATATAGATGTTTTAGAAGTAATAATTATACTCTATTTTACTTTTGCACTAATACCAATATAATTTGTACTTTTTTCTTTAACCAATTACATTTGTGCATAATAAATATGCAAGAGTAAAAATTATTTGATGGAGTATTTAGAGGGGGAAATGACATTTCTAAATTCTTGTGCATATCCTTAAAATATCAATATAATTTGTTGCTTAAAAAAAGACTTCATATATTTGAAACTATGTATTTTTTTAAAAAAAATTAAATTGAATTAATCCCATTGTTTAAAAAAAGTTGTATGAAATAATATCATGTAATTAATATATAATGAAATAATACTATATAGTTAATATTACCTTTATATAAAAAAGTTTTAAATTAATCCCATTGGTTAAAAATATATTAAGAAATGATGTTATGTAAATAATATTAGATAGTTTAATAATTACCATAATTAAATGATATTGTGTAAATAATACCTTACAAAAATAACTTTGCTTGAGGGGACGACACGTGGCGTAGGGGCTTTGGTTTTAATTAATATATAGATATATAGATAGATAGGATATATGAATATATAATTGTAAAGACCGGGATTTTTTTTAAAAAGTATTTTTATAATTATAAATTTCAGTACAATTTAAAATTTATTTGTATTTCTAAGACTCCAAAATTTTTTGAATATTTCGCTCCTCGAGTAAACGACTTATAGAATTCTTTCGAACAAATTCCGGCATAAACTTGTTATTCGAATTTGAAAACGAATTTATTCTGCTTTATCACTATGAGGCTTGGAAATATTTTGGGTTTCGTTATTTAATTCGGATTCAAATGTTTATTTTAAATTTATTTTATTTGCGTCGAGTTAAGGTCGGAAAGTGGGTTTCAAGATTTATTTTGGGTAGTAATTTTGACTTTATCTTACCAATTATACACTCAATCACACCCACTCCCTCACTCCCTACACCAGCCTCACCCTACAACCCCTACCCCCCTAACAGATCTGTCATTCACCCTCCCCTGTTGCCCCCTCCCTCTCCTTACTTGGTGACATCCAGCAGCTTTCTTTCTCTTTATTTTTTTTAAATCAAACCCCAAGACTCCCTCTATTACAACTAGCTTCAAGCCGCACCCACTCCCCTCCTATCGAATCCACATCGAGCTCACCCTCCTCCCTGTTTTTGCCACCCGCCGGACCACCACACCACCACCTCATTCGCTGCTCTCTTCCTCGCTTCTTTCGAGCAGCAGGAGGCCACCGAGGACCTGGGTTCAGCATCTCAGGATGATGCCGAGACACGCCTCCGCCTCCTCTGTTTTATCCAACGAAAGCCACCACAGTCGCCGCACGCTTCCTCCGCCTCCGCCTCCGAGCTCTTCTCGTGAAGACAGACAGAGCCAAGTCCGAAGGAGCCCAAGGGAGAACTCCCACAGTCGCCGGCCACACCTCGAGCTCCGATGACCTCCGCTCCGATCGAAATCCCCCACGGTGAGCACCCTTGAATCCACCTTCAATTCTCGTCCTCTTCGAACCCCTGTTTTGTTTCCCTTTCCTTCTCGTTTTCTTTTGAGCCGAGAGCGTCGGTGAGTGAGCAGGAGAGCACGGGCGAGTGTGGTGAGCGAGGGAGATGGGAGGATGAAGGGCAAGGCCGACCAGCGGAGTTCTCCTCTTCTTCTTCCTCCTTCCGTCGAGCAGGGCAGAGGTTGAAGATGGAGGCTCTAAACCCGGTTCCTTCCTTTCTTTTTCTAATATTTTTGGTCCGGTTCTTTCTTTTCTTATTTGGATCCGGGTTGGGCTTGGGTTCTGGGCCGGGTTTTGGATTCGGGTTTGGGCTTTTTCGGGTGGGCCGGCCTGATTTGTTTGTTTTATTTGTTTTATGTGTTTTATATGTTTTATTTAGTTATTTTGCTAGGTTATAATTATACTTATTATATGACTTATGTATTTAATCATTATTTAAATTAATTCTGAAATATTATTATAAAAACTATTAAGAAATATTCTGAGTATTTAAATTATTATTTTATGTTATTAAAAATCTGATTTTTTTATGTTATTTAATTAATTGATTATATTGTTTTAATGTGTGAAGGTCATTTAACTACTTTATGGTTTGTGATTCATTATATGGTTAAGTTATTTAATTATCTTTTCTCTGATATATTTATTTGGTTAGTTGGATTATTTAAGTAGTTAATATATTTCTAAAATGTCAGAATTTAATAATAATATAACTTTGGGAAATTCGTTTAAGGATTCAAATGTTCAATGTCGAGATTTTGCTAAGTATGATTTTAAAAGAATTGTTTGATTGTCGAGTTGATTTCCTTGAGATTTAAATGACTCTAACTAACTTTGAAACCGACTTATTTGGACTTAAATTGGAAAATTGTTGAAGAACCTTACTTGTGAATTGTATGAGTTATAATGATACATATGTGAATTGGAAGCATGAATGAGACGTGGGCTTCAAGTAATTGATGGAAATGAGTTAAGGAAATTGATGTTATGAGATAGCTTAATATTATGAGACGATGTGATGATGCGAGATGTTATATGAAAAGATATGATGACTTGAGATACCAGGTGATCTCTGATCTATCTGGACTTGCTATGACTTTGTTGTTTCCTTGGATTCTGCGCTTCTCCAGGTAAGTCCTCCGGGGCTTACTCAAGTTAGAACCTCATGCCTGATGTGTCATATAGTGTGTAGGTGTTGCATCCCGCATAATCATGTAGTATCATGCTTAGGTTGCACAATTAATCGAGCATCCGTATTCTCTTTGCGTATGGTAGAAAGGTCGTTAAATTGTGAGTCCTAGAGTCATTTGCTAGGGTCATAGGACGGTCCAGTCCCATCGGGCTTAGTCCTCATCGAGTCAGACTATGAAATTGACGAGCATGACTATTGATATGATTGATGATGTTATGATATTGAACGCGACCGGTTCCCGCACTAACGAGCATGGGTGCGGGAGTATAAAACGCGGTCGGTTCTTGCACTAACAAGCATGGGTGCGGGAGTAGGAGAGGGACATGCCACTTGGCATTCTATGCGGGATCCCATTTAATCGCTTTCTGCGTATATATACAAACTGCTAGCATGCTTGAGTGTTTAATATTCTGTACTGCATTAGAGCATCCTTTATTTAGGTATAGGCATATTATATGTCCTCAGTGAGGTCTTCAGGGCCCGCATGAGTGGCTCGACCTTGACTTCGTGGTTAGTTTCAGGTACCCGTACCCTTACTTGATCATGTGCTGAAGTGGCGGGGAATATCTCATGGCGCAGTGAGAGGGAGAGAAAGACCAACTTGAACTCCACACTTTTGCTACTTATTTCCTCGTATTTGGTTTTGACCCGGCCCTGCCGTGGCAACTTGTATTATGATATTTCCTTCCTTATGCTTTCGAACTTAAAACGTTTTGAGCGACTTAGGCAAGTAGGAAAAGTTCGGAGGACCTAACGGCCCTATCGCAAATTTTAGGGTGCGAAATCCCTTCTTTGATCATTAAAACTTTGTTTTAAAACTCAACCCGTACTCGAATTGCAAGATCCGAACGAATGTATCCAATCCTTCGAAACGTAACCCGAATATTTATATTTGGGCCGTTACAATAATTTTATCTATAAATATATTATATAAATGAAAATGTAAATAGAATATATCAAATATATATTGGCAAAAAAAAACTATCTCTAATTTCTAAATATATCAAATAAAGATGTTGCCAAAAATAACGGTGCGTGAGAGGATGACATGTGGCGTAGGTGCTTTGGGTTTAATTAATATATAGATGTAGATTTAAATTTAAAATACCTACATTAAAGAAGAAGATAACACATGCCTTAGGCGACTTCTCCTTTAGTATTATACATTGATTATTTGATAAATTGAGAGTCCGAAAGTCAAATGACAGATGAACAAACCATCATGATACAACCAAAAATCAAAGGAAAGTCGAGGGATAACAAAAAACGCACGCAGTCACAGGGTGCGCGCCATCTGCTTACACATTCGGGGTGCACACGAGAATGACACACCTGCGTGCATGAAAGAGAGTTTCCACACAAGTGAGCAAAAAAAAAAGAATTTCAATAATAGAAAAATAAATAAATAAATAACGATAATAGATGAATAAATAAAATAATGATAAATAAAAAAATTAATAAAAATAAAATAAATACATAAAAATAATAATAAATGAATTTAATAATAGATAAATAAATAAATAAATAAATAAATAAATAACAAAATAAATACATAAATATAAAAATAAATAAATAAATATAACAATAAATAAATACATAAATAAAAAATATCAATACTCCGTAAGTAAATAAACATAAATAAATGAATAACTAATTACATAAATATATAAATAAATAAATAAATAATTCATGTATTTATTTATCTATTTATCCATTTATGTACGAAGTTGCCATGACAAGTGTTTACACATCTGTAGGGGACACTAAGTACTTCCCGGTGAAGGTAGGGCTTCATCAGGGATCGGCTCTTAGCCCTTTCCTTTTCACCTAGCTTGATTATGGATGTCATGTCGGGACCTATTCAGGGCGAGGTCCCATGGTGTATGATGTTTGCGGACGACATTGTGTTAGTAGATGAGACGAGAGCTGGGGTGAGTAGTAAGTTAGAAAGTTGGAGAGAGACGTTGGAAAGCAGGGGCTTCAAGCTGAGCAGAACTAAGACATAATATTTGGAGTTCGGGCTGGGAGGAGAGGGAGAAGTGGACCAGGATGTGATGCTTGGCAAGGATGTTGTGCCGAGAAAAGATAGTTTCAAATACTTAGAGTGTAAAGACCGAAAAAATTAAAATATTATTGTCTTAAAATATTAAATTATGTTCGACTTTAAAATTTAGATTCTAGAAATTTTGAAATTTCTAACCTCGAGCAACTGAAAATTTTTAAACGAACTTCTATATAGTTTTGAATTAGGTTAGAAATGGATTTTGATTTCGGAGATCGAGCATTTATAAAATTCATTTAAGCTCCGAGTTTGATAAAAATTTATTTTTATTTCGTTATATTGAGATTGTAATTTAAATCTTATTTATATTTGATTTGGTCGGGATTCGATCGGGCGAGCGGGTTTCGAGTTTATTCCGCTAATTTAATTTCTTTAGTGGACCAATCCTATTTTATTTTATTTTCTCTCCTCTCTCTCTCTCTCCCTCCCTCCTCGGATCCCTGTGGGAGCTGGTCCCCTCCTCACCTCCTCCTTCCCATTACTGCAGCACTGCCTCCCTCTTTCACCCATTCACACAGACAATTCACTTTCCTCCCTCCTTATCTCCTCCTCTCTCTCCCACTTTTTCTGTTTTGTAACCCAGCAAACAAACCTCACTAAAACACCTCCTCTTTGTTCCACCATTGCCGAGCTCAGGCTCACCTTCCACCTCCTGTTTCGTTACTAAGCCAGCAACGACAGCCACCAGGAGGCGCCGCCGTCGCCACCACCTGTAACCACCTCCACAAACCACCATAGCACCTCCACCCTCCCCTGCTTCCCCAAGCAACCAAGCCCGTAGCCCTGTTCTCTCTCAACTGCCGAGCCAAGCCCATCCCTTTCTCCTTCGAGCTCGAGCCGCAGCAGCAACATCTCCGCCTCCCCGACGACCGCAGCCGCCAGCCCAGGGAGCAACCCAGCATCCCGAGCCGCGAGCTCTTCTTCGTCGTCGCCCCTGTTCTTCGATTCAAACCCGGGTAAGGCTCATCCCTTCCCTTTCGAACGAAAAGCTTGCAAAGATGCTCTTTTAACCTCCCTCTAACCCTCCTAGGTGGATCCCAACAAGGAGGCAGCTCCGATGCAACCCCGACGAGCCTCCAGCGCCTCCGCCGAAGCTTCAAACCCCCTCTGGTGAGCTTCCTCTTCCTCTTTCCTCTTTACCCTCGTTTCTGTCTTTTTGAGTCCGTTAGGGTCGGAATTCATGGTCGGTCCGATGGGAAGGAGTTGGGGTTGAGAACGCCGCCGGCAAGGCTTGGATTCCTCTTCTCCTTCTCCGTTTGCGTTCGTCGGTGTGCAGATGCAGAGCCCTTGTTCTATTGCTCTGAAGAAGATGAGTCCGGGCTTTTGGGCCTATTCAATCCGGGTCCTTTTTTCAATCCGAGTCTCTCTTTTCTTCAGCTTCATTGGGCTTGGATCCGGGTCCGAATCCCCTTCGGATCCCCCATCCGGATCTCTCCTCTCTCTTTTCCCTTCTTTCTTGGGTCAGGGTTTGGGCCGTCTGGGCTTGATTTGTTTCTTTTCTTCCGGGTTGGACTCCAGAGTGGGTCGGGTCTTTCTTCATTTCGGGTTCCCCCTACTTTCCGGGTTTGAGCTTTGGGCTGTGGGCTGAGGGTTTTGTTAAAGGTTGTTAACTTGTATTTGTTATACTACTGTTGTGTTAATAACGTTATATTTTATGATTCTTAAACTATGTTAATGATAGATGTGTTATGATGGTTTTTATATTATTCCTGATTTTTTATGGAAAATATATTTTTTCTGGACTTTCATATCTTAGGGATTCTAAAATGATTTATTGGTTTGGATTAATTATGATTGTGAAGAGGGTTTAATTGTGATATTTTATTTAGTTAGTATTGTTTGGTATATTATTTAAAAGATATTTTCCAAGTTTTCGAAAATGTCTTTTAAGGACTTGTGTTTGGGAAACCAAAATGCCGGAATTATTTCTATAACATGATTTTGAGAGATTGCTTTTAAAGATTTAATGTTTTATAAATGGGTTTTGGCCAAATATGATTTTGGGAAATTGTTTTAAGGCTTAAATGTTTAATGTCGGGATTAGATAAGCGATTTTAAAAGAGTTGTTTGATTTTCTAAGTTGAGTTCTTGAGAGGTTGTTTTGAAAATGAGATGATGAGATGAGATGGAATAATCTGAAATGAGATATGAAAAGAGATGTATGATAGTTAGGGGCGCCTTGTGTGAATTAGATAGACTTATGCCTTTGTATGTTATTAGGTGATTGTGATATGTTGGACATTGCTTGCTATTGGTGACTCTTACTTGGATTCTGCTTCTGCCTTGTTCTCTGCTGTTCGGCTTATTCAGGTAAGTTCCTTTATGGGCTTACTCAGATTCGAAAGAGATTACCGGCTTGTGAATGTATGACATACTAGGTGTTGCATAAGCATTAAAGCATGCCATGTAGTATCATGCTCGGTTGCACTTGTGATTGAGCATTCTATTTCTTTACGCGTATGAAACAGAACGGCCGTATCTGTGATAGTCCTAGAGTCTTTGCTAGGGTCATAGGGTAGCCCAGCCCCACCGGGTGCCCTGAGTCTATCGAGTCGATATGAGCATGATGATAGCCCAGCACCATCGGGCATGTTTATTTTTATTTATGTTATGATGATGAGATATGATATGATGAGATATGATATGCTATAGCATCGAACTGGCCAGTCTCTGCACTAACGGAAAGGGGTGCAGAGGTAGGAGAGGGACATGCCACTTGGCATTCTTTGGGCGCCTTTACAGTTATTTCTCGCATATTGTAAATTAGGATCATGCTAGTGTGATTTAATTTCCGCATCTGCATCATCTTTATTATTAGCGTATGTGTATGTTCGCTTGCTGGACAGAGCGTGTTGGGGCCTCGGTCTGACCCCACTCGCACCAAATGTTTTTAGGTATGATTGCTCCCTGTTTATATGGCGTGGGAAAGTCCCCCGGCGATTGCAAAGAAATCTGTCTAACCCCGCTAATCTGGCAATACAACTTTAGAATTATGTTTTGGTTTTGACCCGGCCTTGCCGTGGCTTTTGTATCTAAATCATATTTCCACTTCACTTTCGTTTAAACTGAATTTATGAAACTTCGACTGATTAGAGGTTTGAAACCTCGACCCGTACCTGAATTGCAACATCCGAACGAAGGTATCCGACCTTCGAAACGTATCCCGGATATTTATATCCGGGCCGTTACATAGAGCACTTTTAACGGTGAAAAATTTCGGATGCTAAAGGTGAAAAAAAATAATAAAATATAGAGGAGAGAGGATTTCGGATGCTTGTGGGGAAGAAAATTGGCATCGATGCCAAAATACCCAAACGACAGGTGGCGCAAGCTCACAGGCCGACCTGACGCATTGTTGCAGCAGGGACGGACAGGTGTCGCCACAACACAGGCTGGGGGACGAGCGGCTCAGATTGAAAGCCACGGACGGCTGAGATGCAATCTGGCCGATGTAAATTAAATTCAAATAATGCTAATTTTGCTATGTAAAATGTAAAAAAAAAATTTTAAAAAAATTACCATAATACTAGATTCATTTTTCTCTACACATAGACATCAAATTTGAATATGTTTCAACGTAATTTGGAAAAAATGATTTATTTTGATGTAATTATATTGTAATTTTGATCGGTAAATTGGATCTTGGTCATTCGGTGTCCGATTGCTTATTATAATACCTTTCCGGATAGGGAATCACGTCACGAACAAAACTCACTGCTATGCTATGACCTACGGGCTTTTTAAGCCATTTGGGGTCGTTTCAGGGCTCAAATTAGGGTTTTATTGTGTTCGAAACTTTCTGGCAATTTTCGAAACTTCATACCGAGTCCAGTCAATTTTTTTTTTGTTCGTAACACACTTCATTGAATGTTTGGAGGATGTAAAAATAAGGTCAAGTCATTTGTGACATTGGTAAAAATGATCTGTATAGAGAGAGTGTTGTCCCGTCAAATGCAGATTTATTGAGTTGTCCCGTCAAATGCAGATTTATTGATCTGTATAGATGAAGTGTGTTGTCCCGTCAAATGTTTGAAGGATGTAATAATGTGGTCAAGTCTGATTTTGGCTATAAAACCTTATCATCACAACCATTTCAAAACACACCAACTCTTCTTCATCTTCTTCTCATTATGGATCCCTCTCAAAATCAAGCTGATAATTTCTTCTTATCTGGCTTGAGCAATATTTCCCTTTCTTCAGAATATGGGCTAGGCTATTACGAGCAACTTCTATCTTCAAACCCCCAAAATCTTACACCAGACACTGCTGGAAGTGAAAATTCACAACAATCCCAACCTATCCCAACTTATAGTAGCCAACAAGGTGTCGGTTCTAGTTCTCGAGGTCGAGGTCGTCTCAGTGCTCGTAGGCGAGGTCGTGCCGGGGCTCGTGGTTCAGGCCGTGGTAAAGTCGGAGAAGGTGCTGATGCAATTCGTTCTTCTCGCTCCACTTGGAGTGTGGCAGACGATAATCTTCTCGTTAGCGCTTGGATAAACATCTCGACCGACGCGGTCATCAACACCGATCAAGATGCAAATGCATATTTGGACAGAATCGGAGCCTTCTATGAGAAGTATAGGAAACCACACCAAGTGGAAAGAGATGGAAAGAAGTGTAAAGCTCACTGGCAAAAAATCAATTCGAATGTAGCTAAGTTTGTTGGTTGTTTTCAGGAGGCAAGTTGAATGAGAGCATCTGGCGAGGCGGACAAGGATGTCATTACGAGGGCACATGAGCTTTATGCTTCAAGGACTGATGGAAAGCGATTCAAAGAGGAGCATGCATGGGTACTACTGCGTGATGAGCCGAAGTGGAGTGTTGATTATTTAGATAAAATCAACCGTTGCAATGCAAGTAGTGGGAGTTCAAAGAGATCTCGAACAACTGGTGGAGAGGATACCCCTGGTTCAGATACTCCCACGAGTGTCTTTACCGTCAACCCAATTCAGCGTCCAATGGGCATCAAGAAATCCAAGAGAAAAGGTAAAGAAGCCATGTCATCCGATCAAGCTGCACAGAGAGAGGTTGCCGTCGAACAGGCAAAGCAAGAAGCCGAAAAGTTCAAACAAATTTATGAGTTGCAGATGGCGAAGGAGGTTCGCAAGAGGGAGAAGGTGCAAGGGTACACGCGAGTGAAGAAGATTGACTTGCTTAGTCAACTCATGGCAACTCCAAATCTTCCACCGGAAGGTGAAAATCTCAAAATGAAGTTATTCAAGGAGCTTGCGGAGGACTCTTTCCCATGAGAGATCAAAGCTTAAGTTCATTTGTGTTTATGCATGTTTCCTTAATGTAACGCATGTTTCCTTAATGTAATGCATGTTTCTTTAATGTAATGCATGTTTCTTTTATGTAATGCATTTTTCTTTTATGTAATGCATGTGACCTTCATGTAATGGAAGTTATCTTTATTTAAAATGTTGTTTCATTTTTAAATTTTGAATCTGCATGTGATAGAGAGTTGTCGGTTTGTGGTAGAGCCTTGTCTACTCAATGTCAGTCTTCGAGATTTCAAATTCTGAAATTGCATGTGATAGAGAGTTGTCGGTTTGTGGTAGAGCCTTGTCTACTCAATGTCAGTCTTCGAGATTCCAAATTCTGAAATTGCATGTGATAGAGAGTTGTCGGTTTGTGGTAGAGCCTTGTCTACTCAATGTCAGTCTTTGAGATTCCAAATTCTGAAATTGCATGTGCCTTCTAAATTTCTATATAAATGAACATTGCATACTTTGAAGATAATCACACCACATCCAGAACTCATCCCTTCCCAAAGCACCAACAAATGGCTAGCCCCGATTCAGATTCTTCAAACACAAACCCTTTCCTTTCTAGCAGTAGCTCTGACGGAGATGGCGAGCTTCAAGCTTGCTTTGAAGCATGGAAAGCGGCTACTATTCGAGTTCAAGAAACTATTCAACAACCTGAAAGTTCAAGAACGAGACGTCGACGCACCCACATTGAAAGAGGGAGGGAGAGGGGCTTCGCTCAATTGTCAAGCGATTACTTCTCGAAGGTGTCAACCTACCCAGATAAGGTCTTCCGACGGAGGTTCAGGATGAGTAAGGGAGTTTTCAACCGCATCGTTCAACGTTTGGAATCGGAGATGGTGTACTTCCAGCAACGACCGGATTGCACTGGACGGATGGGCATTTCTACGTTGCAGAAAATCACAAGTGCAATTCGCATTCTGGCATATTGCCTTGCTGCTGATGCTTGTGATGAATACCTTCGTCTACCAGGGGCCACAGCAAGATTGTGCTTGTCCCATTTTGTTGATGGAATCATCAACTATTTTGGAGACGAGTACCTTCGACGACCAAATGCAGCAGACATCCAACGTCTGCTGAGCGTAGGAGAGTCTCGCGGTTTTCCAGGAATGTTGGGTAGCATTGATTGTATGCATTGGGCTTGGAAGAATTGCCCAACTGCATGGAAAGGTCAATTCGCGGGTGGATATCATGGCCATCCAACAATTATAATCGAGGTCGTTGCATCCTACGACCTATGGATATGGCATGCTTTCTTCGGAGTCCCAGGTACAAATAATGATATTAACGTTCTTGATCGATCCCCTGTGTTTGATGATATTTTACAAGGTACAGCTCCGAATGTTAATTTCAATATCGGGGGACACGAGTACTCCATGGGGTACTATCTTACTGACGGGGATCTACCCTGAATGGGCTACATTTGTCAAATCACCAAAGACTCCTCAAGGAACCAAAATGAAGCTATTTGCTCAATATGTGGCTTCCGCTCGCAAAGATGTGGAAAGAGCATTTGGAGTGCTGCAAGCTCGTTTCGCAATAGTTCGCCATCCAGCATTATCTTGGGATCCAATTTTGGTTGGGAAGATAATGAGAGCATGCATCATTTTGCACAATATGATCGTGGAAGACGAGCGAGAAGATTATAGTCATCATGGATACGAGTTTCCACAATTCAAGGAAGGTATAAGCGGTGAGGCTGCACTGATTGACGACGATGCTTGGACGTTTTCGACCGAGCGCCACGAGACTATGCAAGAGTATATAAAGAAGAGGCATGAACTTCATGATAATGGTACGCACCGCCGACTTAGGGAAGACTTGAAGGAACATATTTGGAAAAAATTTGGATCCACACGTGGAGGCAATTAGATTTTGCAAATTTCGCATTATGTTTCGTACGTTGCAATTTAGTTTATGTTTAGCTTTTCTGTAATTTCTTTTTTTTTTAATCAATGAAGTTTTCTATTTTATTTTAAATCTAAATTTTATAATTACATTTTAGTAATTAAATACTAATATAATATTATAATCGTATTATAAACATGTTGGAAATAATTGTTATAGAAGGGTATATTGGTAAATTGAATTGGTAAAAAAAGATGGATTCTGGGATGCTAGGGATGCTATTGTTAAACTGGAAAAAGTGAGAAAGGGATGCTATGCTGATGTGGCGGAGAGAGATGAATAAAAAAGTAGTAATTTTAGTATCTTGAATAGTAACTGATAAACATGGCCTTAGGATCAGGGATGCAGAGTGATGGAGGAGTGGACAAAGATATCGGACATCGGATTCAAGTAGGGTGACAGAAGTGGAGGGCTGCATCAAGAGTCTTATGTGACAGAAAAGTGCCCCCAAAACTCAAAGGAAAATTCTACAAAGTGGTAGTTAGACCTGCAATCTTATATGGGGCTGAGTGTTGGGCGACTACAAAAGCACAAGAACAAAGACTTATGGTTGCAGAGATGAGGAAGCTCAGATGGATGAATGGTTGTACTATACTTGACAGGATCAGAAATGAGGTTATCCGCGAAAAAGTAGGGGTAAGCAGTATCCGAGATAAGTTATGGGAGTCAAGGCTTCGTTGGTTTGGTCATGTGCAGATGAGAGATGTGAGTGCGCCAGTGCGTAGGTGTGATAATTTGGATATTGATATAGTACGACGGAGCAAATTAAGGGAGACCAAAGAAAATTTGGAGAGAGGTGATCATACAAGATTTTGCCCTTTTGAATCTTAATGAGAGCATAATTAGGAATATGGCGCAGTGGAGGAGCATCATCCGTGTCAGAGAAGATTGAGCTGGGACTCAGAGGAGTGGCAGAAATCATATCCTTTCCCCCGATTCCACCGTTTCTCACACCATGCCTTTTTCTAATCTCCTCTATTTGTTTGTTATACCTTTACCTTTGGTTGTGCTATGAGTTTTTGTAAGTGTTTGGGCTACTAGGAAACACTCTCTCGACTTGGACGGGAAAGAGTGCGTACAACTTGGCCCCCCAGCCCCTGCTCAAGCGGGGTTAAACTGGGAATGTTGTTGTTGTTGTTGTATCCATTTATGTTATTAAATAATAATTAATATTTATACATTATATGTAATAATAAACAATAATTTATTTTACTAATGAATATTTTATATATTTTTAATTGATTTTCATTTGAATTAATTAATTTATTTAGTAAATGTATTTTTTATTTAATTAAATTTTATTATTATATATTAAATTGTATTATTATGTATGTATTATATATTAATTTTTGTTATTATGTATTAAATACATAAGATAAATTGATAAAAAAAATTAAATATATAAATATAAAATTAAAAAAATAATAAATAAATAAATAAATAATTAATAGATGAATAAATAAAGTATCAATAAAATAAAAAAATTATTATTAGATAAATAAATAAATAAATACATAAAATAAATGGAGAAATAAATAAATAACAAAATAAATACATAAATATAACAATTAATTAATTAATTAAAAATAAAAATAAATAAGTATAAGTAAAGAAATAAATATTATATATTAATACTCAAATCTTATTTTTTTTCTTTAATTAAATATATTTTCAGTCATTAACTATTTTCATTTATTTTTTTCTCATTTTGTCGAAGCGTTTCAAATCATCTCCTGAAGCGTTTCTCTCCAAATTAAGCATTTGTTCGACTAATCGCTCCTTATTTATTTATGTATTAACTAGTGTAATTCCCGTGCCCTGGCGCACTTGCGAGGAAAAAGAAAGAAAAAAATATAAAATATTTATTATAAGGAATAACCAAATAACAATCTAAACAAATGTGAAAAGTTTAATATAATAATATTGTTCGGAGACGACATAAGAGTTGGATGAAACGAAGCATACGTTGAAGTTAATGAAATATACATTGATATTAGGAGAATGCTTAAGAAGCATGTTAATGCTGAACAACTGAATCAACTGAGATGTGCTATAACGAATAAACATAAAAAAAAACATCCAGGGTTATTTGAAAATCAAAATTGTTCACAAAACAAAAACCAACATCCAATGGATAAAATAAACCAATTGAAATGAGTTCCAAATAAGTAACCACACAAACATCTAGGGGAAACAAAACAATCAACTTTACAATAACGAAGAAAGTTTCCTAAAGAAGTCATGAAGGTCGATAACAGAAACATCAAGAGGAGTCAGCTGGCTCAATTTTCACCTCGATCGTCTTTTGCTCCGTCGTTGACGTTTGACAGTCCTCATTCTCATACCTAATATCAATGAAAACGTATTGTCGTCTTTCGTCGGGAGTAGCCAGGGTAAGGGCTCCAGAAGAACAAACATCCGAATGAGAGTTCTAAGGGTAAAAAACGGTGAGAAGGTAGTTAGTATAAATAAATTTATGCAAGTACATATTCATTATTATTATTATAATTTAGATTGCATGTAATAAATGAGAAGAGAATCTGGAAAAAAAATCAATATGTATATATGTTACTCCAAGGATTGCGAAATCTAGATATGCAAATGGATTACCTGCAAGGAAGAGGTCGATGAGTTGCACTAATCAGCACCAAATGGTCTCACATGCTCCATATTGTGTGTGTTCTATCCTTCTACTGACCATACAAACGCTTGAAAGAGAAAAGATAGGTTATAAGTTGGAACATGACCCTTCAATTTGCTCTAAAATTACCTTGGACTAAAAACTTTAGCAGCCAAAGCAGGGAGAGCATATCCAAAAATGGCACAAAGTGTCTCTACTGCATTAGCATGCACTTGAGATGAATCTTACGGGTATTAAAAACTACTCATTAGAAATATTGCTAGTAAATTTGGCCCTGATTTTTGTAAGCACAAGGATGAACATAGGTAATATAGTTAACAGATAAAGCTTCTTCAGAAAATACACAATTACATGCAAAGGAGCAGCTAAAAAAAAAACACAACAGGCCCATAATGCTTTAATGCCAAAACAGTTATGAGATAAGCAGATACTATCAGCTGCCACATCATAACACTATCATTATAACACGATTATTACGTAGTGCATTGCCAACCAAAATCATGTATGAATGAGAGAAAACAAACAAACATCTCAAAGTGCATGCATAAACCAGAATAAGGAACAAAAGGTTAATCCAGTAATGATATTGCCTACAAATGGAAAATTGTGATCAATTAAAAGGGAAAATTCAATACTGTGATCAAAAGGAAATGAGGATAAAAGTGAAGAGATAAAGACATAGATAGGCAAACCTTTTTATAGCGTTAGTGATTCGATCACCGAATATTTGGAGCATCCCTTAAGACAGCGTCGGATCCGCCTCACTAATAAGAAAATACACCTTGAAAAAAAGCTGCAGATTTGGATTTCAGACCCACAACATGTAAACAGAAATGAAAAAGTATTGAGTTAGAAGATATAACCCTAATTTGCAATTTTCATACACCAAAATAAGAGGATAAATCCTAATTTGCAATACCTACCTTTGAATTATCCGCCATATGAGGAGAAAGTGACTTTCATACAGAAATTTCTTGCTCATAAGTGCCCCCACAGGCCACAACCCAAAGGCTCGAAAAGACAAATCAATAGGTGACGCAGCTTCGTTCTCCAAATCGGCGCCAACGATCTGGATGAATTAAGTAGAACAGATCGATAAAGGCATAGAAAATCAGGAAAATTTCAACATTGAGATCAAAAGAAAATTTCAACAAACAACAATTAAAAGAAAATCAGGAAAAAAAAGTGAGAAGAGATAAAGGCATGGAAAACCTTGTTATAGGGTTAATGAGTGATTCGATCACCGAATTACTAGATAAAGTGTTGATTGAGAGGGGAAAAAAGGCAAAGCGAGCAATATCATAAATATAAAGCACGAATCCAACGGCAGGTTAGCTTCCAAGAAACTCTTGAGAACCAAAGAACACATCAAACACCTTGTCAAGAATAATGAGGCAGAGGGTATGTCAGTGGTCAAATCTAACAACTTGTTCTGCCGAAAGTTTAAAAACTGGCGGTTTAAAATTTGCTTTTATCTACCCGCTACTTTCATTCTTATTCTCAGAGTTAAACTTCTCTACATATATATAGGTCCTCACTCCTGCACAGTTTCATCCACAACATTAATAGCACAAAAACCTAAGGGCACCTGTAACTTAACTTGCTAATATGGGCTACTATTAATATTACAAAATAAAACTTCATTTTACAATAACTTGCTAATAAAACTTCATTTTAAAGCACTCAATCTAACATCTGCTACCTTGTCAGAAAACCTTTAGGGCGGTGCAACAAAATTAGTTAAGCTAAATTTATAGAAAAGAATGGAAACTAAATTAGCTAAGCTGAAGACATCAAGCGGAAAATCCACACCAACTTTCACCGATCATCAATGCACTACACAAGAACATCTCGATATTCATGCCTGATAACAAACAGTAGCTTAAAAAAGACATGCATTGTAAAAAACTCATAGCATACCTCCCGATGCTTGTAAATAAACTGAAAATTTTAAAGCATTCGAAACAAAATAAAAAAGACATGCTTGTTGTTGTTTTTTCCATGGGAGGGAATGATCTGGAGCATTGGGAGTGAATAGACCTAATGTTCATAAATAAACTGAAAATTTTAAAGCATTCGAAACAAAAACCTCTCAATAGATGTGCCACATGCCAAGCCAAAAATAAGATGTAATCTGTTAGAGATTGATTTTCAAATTTAAAATAGTATCACAAAAAAAGTTGCAAATATTATAGGGACTTGGTAGTAAAACATCATAATGTAATCATACATGAGGCACATCTCCATTCTTTATGTCAGTGTTTTCATTCATTCGTGTAGAAGTTTTTTGCACCCACAATTTGTAAATAGTAAAAGAGGAGAATGAGGTAATTACAAAAAAAAGCTATAAAGCTTTTTACAACCTTGCCCCATAATTGGAATTGATGAGAGGTTGTTTCCAAGAATCCTATTGCAATTTTTTGATACACCAAAATAAGAGGCTAAATCATAATTTCAAATACATGCCTTTGATGTATCACAATTTTGTATACTAACAGGATGATGCACCACTTTTAATGTGCAAAAACTAAGGTGGGTTATCAACAACGAACAATAAGCAAATTGTACAGACAGCTTATCAAAAATTAGACACACAAGAACAACAAGCAAATTGTTAATTGAGCACTTACAGGGTTACATGGTTGCCGAATATGACGATTTTCTTCCCTTGAAACCAATTTCAAGGTCATAGAAGGGAGTAGTGAAGAAATCCCTAAAATTAGGAGATATGATAAAAGAAAATTGAGCGAATTGCAGGAGGAGGAGACCTTGAAGATGTCAGAGAATTTAGCAAAGAAATTGGAGACGCCCTCGTCCCAGCTCCGTGCCTTCTGGAGGGAGGCATTCCGCTCAGCCTAGATTATATCCGAACCCGCAATAATGTACGCGTAAGCTCTATCTGACCAGTGATTTAATCATTGATCTAACCTTGTCAACATTCAATAGGGCATGAATCCAAGCGACTGCTATTTCTTATTGGAGAAATTAGGCAAAAATTAGTCATAGGAGAAAAATGGAGAGGAGGAGGCGGCTTAACCTCAGCGGAGGAGGAGCCATAAAACTAGAACTCTGGAAAACATCGATGTTGAAACCTGAAATAAATAGGCGAAAATCCATGAAATTGAGGTTCAAAAATGGAGAAAGATGGAGGAGAAGAGGGGATAGAACCTCAGCAAAAGAGGAAGACGAAGTCATCGAATCGGCAGAGGCAAGGAGAAAGATCTCAAATCGGCGGAGGAGTACCGTGGAATCGATTCGCCAGATGTGGGATGCAGCGAATTAGGCATAGGAGGTCTCAACCCTAGGTGTAGCGTGGGTGAAGATTGGAAAAAAAAGGTAGAAGGGGGAATTAAAAAGAAATAAGCTAATTGGCTGAAAATGCGAAAGCGATGGAGATAGTGACACGTGGAAAAAACTCTTTGCTTTTAAGTAGTGATGTCCGCTAAAGTGATCATGTTTTATGCCTACCTTTTACTTCAATTTCTGTCTTATATTTGCATTAAAAATTGGGAATGCTTTGATCAGTATATGCTTATTTGCAAGAAATAAAGATCTACACAAGTTCTGGTTTAATTGTATAGAAATTGGAGCTAAATTGAAGCCAAAACGATCGAGAAGTTGAGAATCGATGCAGAGCAGTTACTCGACATCGTCTGATATGAGTGATCGAGAGACTAAGTGAAGAAGGATGAGAAAGACAAGCTACTGAAGAAGAGGTCGAGATGCACCAAGGTCAACCGAGTCACTCGACATCGACTGAATCCACTGATGCCTGAGGTCAAGTGGAGCTAGAGCACTCGACGTTGATGGCACTGGTTGACGTCGACTGAGCCATTCCGCAGGTTTGACGCATTTTGAGGAATCCGAGTTGAAGGAGTGTTACTAAGCCACGATATTCCCCATCTGTTACTATATAAATCGCAGCCACCTCTGGATGTGCATAAGAGTGGCACACACCCGCGTGCCATTTTCCCTATCTGTTACTATATAAAACAATAGATAATACTTAAGTAAATTATTTAATTAAAATAGACTTCAATTAAACAAAATAAAATAAAGAATATATTATTATTTCATTTATTATTTATTTATTCACATAAATAAAATTACATTACCTAACTAAATAAATATAACAATACAAAAAATTAAAAAAACAATAATAGATTAATAAATAAAATAACAATAAAATAAAATTTTAGTAATAGATAAATAAATAAATAAATAAATACATAAATACATAAAATAAATAGATAAATAAATAAAATAAGTACATAAATAAAACAATAAATTAATTTAATATTAGGTCAATAAATAAAAGAAATAAATAAAGAAATAAATAAATAACAAAATAGACACATAAATATAACAATAAATCAATTTAATAATAGATAAATAAATAATTTCCACATAAAATAAATAGATAAATTATTAAATAAAAAATAAATACAAAAATATAACAATCAATAAATTTAATAATAGATAAATAAATAAATACATAAAAATAAATGACATAAAAATAAATAAAATGAAATGAAATAAATACATAAATAAAGTAAATAAAAATAAAATGAAATAAATACATTCGCTCGTGTAGAAACAGTTGGAAACGCACGCGGGTGTGCCACCCTCATATGCACCCAAGATGTGCACGTGGATGTCGCGCATCCCGCGTGCATTTTCGGGTGTCCAACTTACCCCTTTTAAAATCTATCTATTATATATAATAAAGGAGAAGTACGTCGCCTGAGACACATGTCGGCTTCTCCTTAATCGTAGTCGTATGAACCAATCACAAATTTTTGAATTAATCAATATATGCATAAGATAAAATTTTATTCTTACTCTATTTAATCAATATATCTATATATGCATAAGATAAAATTTGACCCAATTTGATTAGAT
Source organism: Persicaria maculosa (assembly GCA_963922045.1). Taxonomy (NCBI): domain Eukaryota; kingdom Viridiplantae; phylum Streptophyta; class Magnoliopsida; order Caryophyllales; family Polygonaceae; genus Persicaria; species Persicaria maculosa. The sequence goes on from OY998260.1 coordinate 22,527,581, forward strand.
ATGGATATATTTTTAGAAGATATTAACTAATTTTAAAATATGTGCATGAGATAAATTTTTATTCTAACTCTATTTAATCAATATATCTATATATGCATAAGATAAAGTATGACTAGATATGGATATATTTTTAGAACTAATTTTAAAGACTATTATTTAAAAGATAAGATTTTACCTATTTTCACTATATTTGAACATATTTTTAGAAGATAATGACTTTATAATATATTACATGGACATACTAATTAAATAACTTTATCAATAACTTCATCAATATGAAAATATTTTTAGAAGATAAAAAGTTTTGACCAGATTAAAATAATACTTAACATGGTCATAATAATTAAATAAATTTATCAATAACTTTATCAATATGAAGAAGATAAAAGGTTTAGGGTAAATTGAAAAAATAATACTTAGCCGTGTAAAAGTTATCAACTTATGAAATTCAATAAGAAATAAAATTTTCCTATATGTCTTGAAGGTATTGATATATTTATGAGATATATTTTTGGATTTTTTACATATATAATTATGGATAGATTTTTAGATTTTGACTTATATATAGTTTAGATTGTTAATGTTATTTCACAAACGTTGACGTTTTTCCCTTCTTTTTGGTGTTGTTATTGCAGGTTATTTACGACTTTGTTTATGCTTTCCTTGGTAAGCTTTTCAACATAATGTGTTGATTGGTTACATGGTATGTTATTTTGTTGTTTTCACTAATATATATACTAGCTTTTCACATATTGTTTCATATATTGTCAATAAAGTATAAATTCATTCAGATTTGAGAAATTATAGCTTTTCATATGTTGTTTTCACTAATATGCACTAGCAAGGATTAAGGAGTAAGACCAGAGTAAGGAGAAATTAACTTTTATACTAATTAAGTATAAATTCATTCAGATTTGAGAAATAAGAAGTATGGAAGAAATTAATTAATTGAATAAACGAGTTTTATTATTAAATCGATTTTTCTATCCTATGCCCTTGGGGCATAGAATAAGACACTAAATTGGAAATTTTTTTTTTAAACTTTTAATTAGTTTAGCCTTTTTTTAAATAGATTTTTTAGGGTCGCTTGCCTTTTTTTGTAGGGAATATTTCCCAATTTAGTGTCTTATAAAAAACCGTTATTAAATTTATTTAAATTAAAAAACCGCACACATAGTGTGGGTACTTATTTCCTCCGTAAGCCTAATTTTTAACTAATTTTGATCACCCGGTGCTTATTTGATTAATTCCGGCCTTAGAAATGGTCTGTAAGCCTAATTTCCTCCGTAATCCACCCCATCTGTTAACTCTAACTCCTCAGTTATTCTGCCAATAGATCCCGATTATTCAACTATAATAACTACAAATAATTTTTAATATTTCCACCAAATTAACCAGGTCCTCACGCCCTTTATCTAGATAGAGAAGGTCAAGTCAAACACTGTAGCGGACCGGATCGCTCGTCTCGCTCATGGTGACCCTGCCGACGCTGGTTTAGAGGAGGATGCAGAGCTTCATGTTCTCGTTCGAAAGGACGCCCTAGGAAGATATTCGCGCAAGCCGCGGATATTTTGCTAATTGCTTTCACTGTATCCAAAAAAAAAAAAAGATAGAGAAGGTCAAGTCAAACTTCAGCTTTACAAGTAACCATTTCTCAGCTTCCGTTCAATTTCACATTGATAGTTTCATACCACAAAGTCTCTTATTTCCTCAAAAATTAAAAGAACAAAAAAAAAAAAAGAAAAAAAGAGAAAAACCCAACTTGAAATGAGTTCTATCATTCCATCTCCTTGACCAAAGCTCAACACCTCTGTGATGATGGGCGACGAGATCGTGTGGAGAGCTCTTAATAGCCTGGGAAAAGGCTTCGATTTGACCTCTGATTTCCGGCTGAAGTTCTGCAAAGGCGATACCCGGTTGGTCCTCGTGAACGAGGATCACAAGGGTCGGCTTCTGGTCCCGGGTTTTGGCCCCTTCGACAACGTCTCCGCTGATATCAAATGCGATAAGGGAGATCGTAGTCGGTACCAATCCGACATTCTTGACTTCAATCAGGTCCTTTGAGCATTTGATCTCTTTCATATATAGGTTCCCTTTCTTGGTCAACTAGGTTGTTTATACAAAGCATATACGGTTGTTGTGGTTGTGGTTGTGTTGCAGATGTCGGAGTTTATCAACCAAAAATGTTCAGTGACGGGGAAAATTCCGTCTGGATTGTTCCATTCGTTGTTTAAGTTGGAGAGCAGCTCGTGGGCAAGGGAGGCGGCTAACATCAAGTACTTAGGACTCGATTGTTACACCACGGTGCTTTTCGACATCCACATTGACCGGTACCCTCTTCTCCTCGCGCCAGAGGTTTCGAGTGCTGTCCCTTCTAGCTGGGATCCTTGTGCTCTTGCTAGGTACTTGCTTCTTCAATTCTCTGCATTTAGTTTATAACTACAAATTCATTTATGATGCATACATATTGAATGCAATTTCTATTAGATCGATAGGTACTGCTGTGTCTCAATTATTTGTTGTTCTTAGTTTTACCAATTACTACATTTTCTAGTACCCCTTCAAGAGCTACATTACATTTTTCAAGTCTTTTTTGTTTAGAAAAAAACAAGTAAATGATAATGCATATATACCCTAGTATAAGAACATGATGACAGAAGTTAGATGCATTTAGTACATATAAAAATTAAAAATCTTGAGACATTGAGATTCTAGCTTGTATGATTTTTAATTCGGTTTTTTCTATTGTGTGCCGTGGAGCAGTAGAAAAAAATATTTTATTGTAAAATAAAAGAAAATCCAAGGAAATGATTGAAACTCCCTAATTTTAAAATAGTTAAATCGAGTGTATACAATTAAAATATTTCTCAATTTAGTCTCTTTAAACCTATGGTAAAACATCCCATTTTAATTTGGTTGGTGGATGATATTGCCAAATTGTACGGCAAAAAAACAGTTATTCCTTCCCAATCCCTTTGCGAAGGGTAAACTACCTTGAAAAAGTTACGCAGTATGTCGAAAATTCAAGTGTACTTTCATTAACTACTCTACAGTTTTTGCACAACAACCAATAATTTATTTTACAGTTTTTACTCCATATTGTACGCTTAGTTTCATAACTAGGTGGCTATATTATCACATGACAGGTGTTATATGTACCGTTTAAGACGGATTATAAATTCGTTCGTTGTAAATTTTTTTAAAAAATATACTGACAAATTCCATATACGTTTCTTATAACAAAAAATAAAAAAACTAAATAGGACCGAATGATCGATCTTCCGTCCTATATAATTTTTCCTTTTTTTAAAAAAAAGCTGCATGCAGCTTTTCCCATCTTTTTTTAAGGAAAATTTCGTCTGGTAGCCACAAGGTTTGACTCTTTCACATGGTGCCCAAACTTTTCAAAAATTTCGCATGGTAACCACGAGGTTTCGACCAATTTTGTGTGGTAGCCACGAGGTTTGGGCAAATTTCTTATGTTAAACATATTGGTTAAAAATCTTTTAGAATATAGGTAAATTCACAAAATAATCATAAAATATATTTTTTCACACAACAACCCAATTTTGGTTTTTTATTTTTAAAAAGTTAACTAAAACCATTTAAAAATTTTATAGTGCTACACATTAATTGCATGATAAATGAATAAATTATACAAAAAAAATAATGGTAGTTTTTTTTTTTAAAAAAACTTTTAAATTTGAAAAAGTATACATAATTACCCAATGTAGTTGGTTGTTTTCAAAGAGTCATTAATAACCTTTCTAATGTTTTAAAAAGATTACATATTAGATATATAATACAAAGTTTATTTTATCCAAAATATTTTATTTAGTTTAAACAAATATGAATGAATGGTAGTTTAAAATATTTGAAAATAAATTAAGTACATATTTTAAATAATTTACTCATTTTTTATGTACTTATTTTTTTTTAATTTTAGGTGATTTTTTTTATAATTTACTCATTCTTTGGGTAAATAATTTAATCTCCTTAAATATTTAAAGGGTTGTTGACGGTTTTTTTTAAAAGTAAAACACCAAAAATGAGTGATTAAGTGAGTGAATTATAATATATTTATCATTTTATATAATTTCTATATGATTTTTAATAAGTTTGGTTATCACACGAAATTTATCAAAACCTCATGGTTACCATGCGAAATTCTTAAAATATTTGGGTACCATGCGAAAAAGACCAAACCTCGTGGCTACAAAGCGAAATTTCCCTTTTTTTTAAAAATCTTTCCCCCTCTTTCTCTCGTTTTTTCTCTTTCTTCTCTCCTTCACCTTTTTCTCTCTCCTTTTTTCCTCTCTCCCTTTCGTCCCCTCTCTCTCTTTCTCTCTCTCTTTCCTTACATAGGACGGATCTGTTCATCCTATCTAATTTTTTTATTTTTTTTATAACGGACGGATCTTAGATCCACTCGTATATTTTTTAAAAAACTTACAACGGACGGATTTATGATCCATCCGTTTGAGTGCATATAGCACTTGTCTCGGGTGTATATAACACAATCCTTTCATAATGAGAAATCATCTCTATAAAATTAAATTATACTACCTCAGTTCTAAAATCTAGGTGTTTTTTACAATTTGCAGAAATTCCAATAAAAATGCTCCACTTTTAAGAAAATCACCATTTCGCTAAATTTTTCATAAATTTTTTTTAATACTCACTATATATAAATCATTACAATCCCTTATCTAAAAAAACATAAAAGACCATTTACTTTGAAACAAAAACTACCATTAGTACTGGATAAATAATTCCGGACTTATTTTCAAATCATTTGTATTTTTGAGATCAAATGATTTTTTAATTTATAAATAAAATTTATTTTAATCTACTTCAACCCACCTATACGCACAACATTTGGCGAAAAAACATAAAGCAAAATTATACGGAGTAACTTAAAAATCATTTGTTATATTTTAATACAAAAGTTGGTTGTAATTTTTGTCATGGCTCATCATGAGTTTATAAAAGAATATCACATACATATCCCTGAAAAATTAAGGATTTGAAGAGGGAGGGAAGGGGCCGGGAAACTATGGTCAATACACAATAGCTTAAAAACTGAGTAGATTTATTTTTATTTTCGTTTCTCAATCTTCAACAAAATAGGGTAGATGTATTAATTAAGGAAAAAAAAGGGTCCAAGACGCTTAACAGGGAAAGATCATCGATGGGTTCAAATTAGTTCCAACCTCCAAATCTACAATGTCAGTTTGAATGTAGACACAATTTTAATTTGTTTGACTTTGAGCCTATCAAATTAAAATTTGTTAGCCAACTAATCAAACTCCATTGAATATTTAATCAAGTAAAATTCAAAACCTTGGAAATTGTCAGCAGCAAACGTTGAAACCGTGAAAATGATTAATTTATATACATGTGTGTGTGTTATATAGTAGTATATAGTATAGCTAGATTTAATGTTGAATCCGATACTTGAATTGTTAACACAATGCAATTTTATCATATAGGGACATATATAATAGATTTTGGTATTGAATTCAAACATTATTATTGCAATTGCAGATTCATTGAGAAATATGGAACACACATCGTAGTGGGATTGAGCATTGGAGGCCAAGACATGGTGCTTGTGAAGCAAGAGAAAACATCAAAGCTTGGTGCCGCAGAGCTCAAGAAGCACCTGGACGAACTCGGAGACCAGCTCTTCACCGGCAGTTGCACCTTCACTCCAGGCCCATCCAAAGCCAAAGCCAAAGATACCAAGCAAAAGGCACTACCTTAATTAATTTGTCAATTAAATTAAATATATCTCTTTCAAAATTACACGTACCCAATTCAAACTCCCTGAGAGTTTTAAATACGTACCTTAAATGTGCACTTTACAATTTAAATCAGTTGTTGTAGCTAGTTATTCGCCGGTCTTATATGTATATATTAATCTTTGTGCATGTGTTTGCTTTTACTGCGCGCAGGCTCCCTCAGCCTTCAAGATCTTCGACACCCAACCTTCATTCTCAGATTCTTACTCTTCTGTCACCTCCAGAGACGTATGCCTAGCTACCTTACTGTGTATCTTATAATTGTAGTGCTATATATATATATATACACACACACACATGCCTATATATTAACAACTTAATTAGCTGCTTGAATTGGTTGTTGATGTTCATAATACTTAGCTTCCAACAGGGGATAGCAATTATATGCACAAAAAGAGGGGGGAATCCATCAGCAACAAGCCACTGCGAATGGCTCCTGACAGTTCCATCAATGCCAGATGTAGTTCACTTCAGCTTCATACCAATAACTTCCCTCCTCAAGAACGTTCCAGGGAAAGGATTTCTATCACATGCCATCAACCTGTATTTACGTCGTAAGTCTATCTATCAAATTAATTAAGCCATGGCCCCCGGCCTTTAGCTAGCTTCTTAATATTCCGTATAATTTTAGTGATTAATGCCGCGGGCTGGCACTCGATATGATCATCAGATCGATCAGATGGTTTAATTAATGAATTTGTACGTACATTTATTATTTATGTTATGTACATGTCCAGATAAACCTCCAGTTGCGGATTTAGAGTACTTCTTTGACTTCCAAACATACAAGGCATGGGCTCCTGTGTTCAGTGACCTCCCTTTGGCCCCTACCACTAATGTGCCACTTCTTACTTGTTCACTTCACGTCAATCTCATGGGTCCCAAACTCTACATAAACACTTCTCAGGTATCTTTTACACATTATTTATAAATTATCATAATTAATGTTAGCTCAATTCACGGCTGGGAATTATATGATCAATAAATTCGCTAAACTCATGTACTCACGTACGTTATTCTTTGTATTAATATATGTATAGGTTCTTGTTGGTAAGAGGCCGGTGATCGGAATGCGGTTGCACCTTGAAGGCATCAAGGGCAATAGGTATACTCTCTCTCTCTCTCTCTCTCTCTCTCTCTCTCTCTCTCTCTCTCTCTCTCTCTCTCTCTCTCTCTCTCTCTCTCTCCAAGACTAATACGGAGTATATATATCTATGCACACAATCATGGGAAGTACAATATACAGTTTAATCTCACAATTACGCTTTTCAAATACCTTAAAAGATATAACCCTACAACTAGCATAAATGTTGAAGCAAGAAGTTTGGGCTACGAAACTAATTAAAATTATATATATACGTTGGGTGCATTATATTTATATGTGCAACGTTACTCGATCAGGCTAGCAATACATCTCCAACACCTCTCAAACAACCCAACAATGTACCGCAACAAAATAGATGAATCTTCAATCTGGATGAGATCTGATGAAACAGCGGACGAGAGGTACTTGGAGGCCATCCAAAGGCAGAAGCTATCATATGTGTGCACAACACCAGTGACCCATTCCTCTTCCGGATCACCATCATCTAATCACCAAGACGGCGTCTTCATCGTCACTGGAGCCCGACTTCATGTCAACAAAGACGGGTCAAGGCACGTCCTCCATCTCGGCCTCTTGTTCTCCAAACTCTCAGGCTTCGTTGTGGTCAAGTCCAGCTGGATTCAGGGCACGTCAGAGTCGTCCCTACACAAATCCAGCTTGCTTGCATCCATAGGCACCTCAATCTCTGGGAGCTTGGAAAAGGACAGCCAGGAGCAAGCTGCGATCATTGTCGATTCGAGTATCTATCCTGCTGGGCCACTTCCAGATCGATCCCGGAAGCTTATGCGCGTGGTGGACACGTCTCAAGTATGTCGAGGGCCCCATGACAGCCCTGGTTACTGGCTTGTCACCGGGGCGAAGTTGGTTCTGGAGCGAGGCAAAATTTGCTTGAGTGTAGAGTTTTCGTTGCTTAATAGATGCCCATAGGAACCGCAGATCCATATATAGTTCTATAGTTACACATATACGGAGTTTCGTACGTGTAGCCTCTGCCAAAGTGACCAATTACTGTCTTGATCTTTAGTTTTTGTACATGATGGACACGGCAAGTGTAAAAAGAATCATATCTAAAGGTACTCATATGAAGATGAAGTGCCAATTCATGGAAATTTTTTTTTTAACCGGAAAAGATTTGAATATCAGACAACATACTCTATGGATAACTCGAGAGGCCGACACATCGACAAACGGATAAACTGTCATGATACAACATAGAAATTTAGAAATAACGCAAATTAAAGGAAGAAAAAATGACACCACACTCAACAAATCACAATAAAATCGTCAAACGACATATAAGTCTAGGAAGATCAAAGGAAGACTGTTAATGCCGAAAATACTGGCAAGTGCAAGGACTCACATGGCATCTCAACGCGAAAGATGGATAGTAGTAGTCCATCATTGGAAAGGACGATTCCTAGAGAAGTGCGGATCAGTGATGTTCCCATGGAACATCACCTAAAGTTAGCGTGCTCTAGGCAGTAGCTTCTTTTGTCACTCAACATTGTTTAGTTTCTCATAGAGCGTTCCTAAATCTTGTCCTTCCGACTTCCACTTGTGATTTAAGTGCAGATAATAAGCAAACAGTCTTGGGGATGGAGTTTCGGGCTGGTGCCTGGCGTCAATCTTCTGCAACACTACATAACTTGATAAAACAGAAGCTAGAAAAAGGGGAAATTCTTTTTGAACAAACAGATTAAATGAGAAGAGGAATCACTGTAGAATTTTTTTAGTTAATATGATAAAGCAGGAAATCTTTGTCGAATTAACAACTGAATCGTCTTCCTCCAAACATGGTAAATTTGATATAGCAAGCATTAAGTCTGTTGAACTATTGTGATATGTATGTGAAACCGAATGAATCTTAAGTTTTAGTTATTATCTATCAATTATGTGTAATGAACTTTAGATTGCATGTATCTGTCTGGGTAAGTGCGATGTTAACACTAATTCACATGGACTTTTGTAGAAACCATACATGACACTAAGTCATATAGACGATAATGAAAATATCAAAAATGATACATGGAAATTGACAACTAACAACTTCATACGAAAGATTTTGACTCCTTTGGATCGATTTGAATTTTCAGTGTGCTGAATACAAATCTCTAGACTTGTCGGTTTGCGTCCTTAACAAGAGTACATGCAAATTTAGCAATTTGACAAACACAATACTGTGATACTTCAGGAAAGAATGATCATACGAATTCAACCAACTACTTCTCAAGCACTATGTAATATGACGACGACATGAGGCTTTGTGGTGTACAATATGCGCATACTCAAACTCAATGGGTGCAAAAATATGAGTGTTATTCAAACACTTGACACGAAATAATGTGCAAAGAACAAGACCAGTGTACTCTCAGAGATGACAATGACATAAAAAAAAAATAGGCGAGTCTGGATAACGAACCCAAGGGACAATGTAGTCGACTTGTTTAGTCGATCTATGATATTAAGTTGTTACCACCCTTGAAACTGGTGTAGCAGAGTAACAGTAGAGTGGATCCAAGTAGGGTTGTACATGATTCGGTCCAAACCGAATTTTTGGACCGAACCAATACAAACCGAACCTAACTGAAGTTTTTTCGGTTCGGCTTTCGGTTCGAGAATTTTTATTTTTCGGTTTCGGTTCAGTTTGTGTTCGGTTTCGGTTCGGTTTGTGTTAAACCGAATTTTTTTATACACTACATAAATACAATATATATATATATATTTGTATACTTTATATATACACATACTTACTATTTATACACATATAGTGTATATATACACATATACATAATACACTGTATTATATATTTGCATATATATATATATATATATATATATATATATATATATATATATATATATATATATACATAATACACTGTATTGTATATAATATATATACATAATACAATTTATTATATATACACATATAATGTATTATATATTTGCATTAATGTATATATATTTGTAATTTTGTATACTTTATAAAGTATATAAATATAGTGTATATGTATTTACATGTGTATATACATTGTATTTGTATCAATTTATATATATATATACATATATATTTGTATACTTTATATTTTATATTTGTATAGTTTATATTGGAATATGTGTATATATGTGTATACACATAAATACAATGTGTATATATATATATATATATATATATATATATATATATATATATATATATATATTTGTATACTTTATTTTTTTTTTATGAAAATTCGGTTTAATTATGTTAAAACTGAACCGAACACAAACCAAATATGTAAATAAAATATGTAAATCAAACCAATTCCTTTCCTACCAATTAAATTACAAGACTCCCTCCCGATGTAGTAGTAGAGAATCAGAATCAATCCTCGAGGAGGCGAGTCAGCGGTTCCTGAATAGTCTTGCGAAGTTCCTATTTTCGTCAATCAGAAGCCTCGATATCGATTGGATTGGTCGATATCGACAAGGAATGTCGATTCCTAGTGCTCTTCTTTCGATCTACAAAGCCTACAAAACAAATAGAGAGGTCGATGTCGACTAGATAGGTCGATCTCGACTGGTCCATTCTCTCCCGTCGACACAGAAAATCGTTGACGTAATTCCTTCGGTTGCAGGGTGGTCGATCTCGAGTGGTTAAGTCGATATCGAGTGGGAATGCAGATTCTTAACAGTAAAAGACAGAAAACAGTAATAAAGAAAAAATAATAAAAGCGCGAAATTTTGTGGGTTTTTCTTGATATAAACTAAAGTCTTCCAAGGTAGGGATTTACCACGACAATAACCATGCATGCATAAAAACTTAAATCACATAAAAGATTATGTTTTTTATCATCGTATAACCAATTTCGTTAATCAACAAATAAGAATATAGAGGCTTTGCATCGATACCTAATTGTTTCTATTCTTTTGATAATTAGGGTTTAGTAAACTTTCGCCAATAAAACCTAATTACTATCCAAATTCACATATAATCCACTTTCACTTCATATAAGGTTAATAAGGAATTATCCTAAATTCTCATAACGGATTAAGCGCAGGATACAAGATGAAAACTCATAATCAAATTACGAATTCAAGCATACTTACATTGCTATTTCCGGACTCACCCCAACCCTAGAAGTAGGACGACTACTCATGCATAATTGGTGTAGACATTTTTGAATAAAAAAACAAACTTGGATTAAAACTTCAAAAGACTTCAATCGTACAACCAAACATCACCTTCTTCTCTCTATCTCTACTCTCTATTCTCTCGTCTCTATCTTCCTCTTCTTTGTGGTTGCACAATTGCTTGTGGATTGGATGACTGAATGATTCCTAAAACCAGCCCCTAGGGCTTTATTTATAGCCTCACTTTCTTTGCTAGCAATGGATAGGAGTTCTAATCCTAGTAAAATTGGTAAATAAAACTTTATCTAAATATACATTCTATCTTAAAATAAATCTATCTAAAGGTAATATTCCCTAACATAAATTGGAATATACCCATAATGATAAAATATCTTGGAAGATGATAGATAAATCACGTATCTAAGCAATCTCCCAAGGATCCGACCCATCACGGGTATTTTACGCCTCTGTTGCTCTAGTCGATGTCGAGTGGAATGCTCGATATCGAGTGCTCTGTGTCGATCGACATGGTTGGATTTCGGTCGAGATTGCTCTCTCATGCCTTAGTTTCTGCTCTGGCTCTTTTCTTTAGTTGACCTCGAATGCTTTGGGTCGATGTCGATGGCATGTCTCGAGGTCGAGTGTGTGACTCGAGATCGAGTGACTTGCTCTCTATCGAGAGCTTCTCCAGTGTCTTGTAATCACTCTAAAACGTTCCATTTCCTGCGAATTTAAACCAAAACTTGTGTAGACCTCTATATCTTGCAAATAAACTCAAACTACGCAAATTCACTACTTTCCCAACCCAAAAGTATAAAATATGCAATGGAAATGGAATAAATGTAAGCATGAAACATGGTGAAATAAGCGCACATCAAACACCCCATACTTAAGCTTGCTTGTCCTCAAACAATACTTTTAATAGTCATTCAGGGGAAGGACTAAATTCTCAACATCATAGATCCATTCTCATATAATCCTACAATCAATTACCATCCTTGCAAAGGTACTATTGCCTTCAAATTGATGCTTGTGAATGAAAAGCAACATCTCACACCAAAGGAGGGTTATGCAAAAACAACTTGTAACATAGCATTAATAATCAAGATGACTTTTACGCGCTTGGTGGAGTGAAGGTAAAAGGTATAGTGGTGGGCTATATTTGGAGATGTGGTGCTTAATCCGGGGAGAAACTTTCAAACTTTGTTTCTTCGATTGCACTTTCTCCTTTATGGTTTCCATATTCCTCTTCCTCATAATGCTTTTGCTTTTTTTTTTTTTCACTGATATTGCTTTTACCTCTCTAACCTTAACGTTGCCTTCTCGCGAGTTGCAAACATGGGTGTTATGAATGGCCCCGGATACTTATCGCTTTGGACTCCTCTCCTTGTGTCCTATCTCGCGTGAATTTTATCCTCCGCAAGCAGGGTCGATCCACCTAACTTCTAGGTGACCGGATTTTCTTTTCACTCATTAAATTTTCCATTAAAAATCCATGCCATCAACTTTATAATAATCTCACAACATATCAAAACATATAACAACTCCATAACATGACTTCCATTCTATAACATAATTTCCCGGATGGGTAAAAAGGTATAAAAATGGGAAATTTATGAACTTGTGGAGCAAATATGACATTACGGACATATGACTATGAATATGAAGTAAGGAAAATAAGCATGGGTAATGGCTAGCAAAGGTAAATAAAGCTCGAATGGAAAATAAAGTCCTCCATCCTCTTATCATGCATATGTCAAAAGCAACTTCAAATTTTACTCCTTTCATGGTTTTCTCTAAAAATCGCACTTCATTGAGACTTTCCTTTACTAGGCAATTCAATTGCTATATCTCTAATGGATCTACTTTTGCATCGTCGAGTTTTGTTAAAACTTCCTTGACACTTTTCTAATTTTTCAATGGGGTGCTTTTTCTTAAAAAAATTCTTCTTTGGACTATAAACTTTATGCACATAAAAAAATATGTATGCAAAGATGATGCCTAATATGTATAAGAACTAACCATGTATGCAAAAACAAGACTTAAATATAAGCTAGTAAAGTTAAACTAAAGAGATGCATTGAGCAAAATAAAATATTGTAAGCAATCTTTTCCCCCACCCCATACTTAAATCCTATAGTGTCCTTACTGTAAAAATAAAATCAGAAGTGGAATCAAAGAAGACTTAGTAGAAAATATTGCAACGGCTCAAAACAAGTATGTCTGCGGGAGTGGTCGAGATCGAGAGGGTCTGTCGATATCGAGCTTGTCGATCGACTTCGATTGCTATCTTCAACTCAGGGTGATCAAAGGTCGATCACAGTTGACCTTGCTTGATGCAGGTTGGTCGACATCGAGGGATTTCACATGTTTGTCATACCTGCAATTGCGTTAGTCTCTCCAAAAAACTTCAAAATAAAGTCTTAAAGTTTCAAATAGAAATCCAAAACCAAAAATTCAAAAAACTATCCAAAATTAAAGTCTATGTACATGCTCTAGAATTTATAGTCGCTAGGCCGACTTCTTCCGCTCTTCTATCCAAGTTGGGACATATAGGGACCATATGGCTCGCACGTCCTCTTCAGGGCTTGCGAGCTCTACTTTGAAGATTACCCCCTTTCTATCTTTAAGATCCAACCTTCCTGGATAGACTTTGTGTATGGTCACTATTCCGCTTTTGTTTGTATCATTTCTCTTGCATCCCTTTATGTTGCATTGATACATTAGTACCTTGTCGCCCACCTTATATTCACATATTGGTTTTCCTATCACGTTAATAAGGCACACAAACAAGGGTACTCTTTTCATAGGGATATTACTTTTATGCTCTGAAGGATAAGGATTTTTACCTGGACTTACCATCGAGTTACTATTTGTTTGAGGGAGTGGTCGATGTCGACCAGATGGGTCGACATCGAGTGCCTTCTTTTCCTTTAGAGGTGCACTCGATGGAGGTAGGTTGATCAGGGGGAGTCGATTTCGAGTAGGTCCAGTCGATATCGACTAACCTTGGTCGATCTCGAGGTATTCGTCTGCGTTGACCCCATACTTAGCTTCTGGGATCAGTAATGGCTCCATTGTGTTCAACATCGACAGGGGTCTGTCGACATCGACTGCTTTCTCAGTCTTCTCTTCGTCGTCCCCTTGGTGCCAAATAGCCAAAAGCTCCTCCATTTGGGCCTCCATGACCCTTTCTTCTTGTTCTTAAATAGTCAAGGTCCTCTTCGTTGGTTCTTCACAAGGGATTACTCTCCCTATTTCTTATAAGGACTTGACTTCCATTTGGTTCACCTCCTTCATAGTAGGGTTGAAGAAAAACTCTATGACCTCGTTGCCAATTGTAAATGATAATAATCCCTTTCTCACGCTGATATTGGCGTCGACCGTAGCTAGGAACGGCCTCCCTAAGATGATGAGGCATGTAGGGTCTTTTGCCATATCAAGCACAATAATCTGTGGGCACATAGAACTTACCTACCTTGACTGGGACATCATCAATGATTCCTGTGGGCTTTACAAAGTTGTTGTCGGCCATCTATAGCTTCATGTCCACAGGCTCCAAGGCTCCAATGTTTACCTTTGACCATATCGACAAAGGCATGAGGCTCACGCTAGCCCCTAGGTTGCACAATGCCTTGTAGAGGTGTTGGCCTAGCCCATTCGTGATGGCAAATCTTCCCGGATCGCTTCTCTTATACGGGTAGTCAATTTTGCTGCACTCATTCGCGATCTCAGCGATCGATCACTTCTTACTTAGAATATCTTTAAGGAATAGGACATAGGATGGCATCTCGTGAAGGGCCTCCGTGAATGGGATGGTGACATTTAGGATTTGGAGTACCTTCACAAACCTTTAAAACATCAGGTCCGTAGGGTCACTTAATGCTTTAGAGGGAAAAGGAAGCGACTTCTTTTTTTTGGAGTGGGAATTGCCCGAGGTGTCGAAGATGATTGGTCGACGTCAACAGGTGGGTCAACATCGAGTGCTGTAGTCAATCTTGGGGGTGTTTGGACTGGGTCGACGTCGACAGATGGCTCGACATCGAGTGGAGCAGTCGACATCGACAGGGGTTGGTCGACATCGACTGGCTCTCCAGTGGCTTTCTCCGCTGGCTCCATTTATCATAGTTGATTTGTATATCCTTGCCACTCCTTAAGCGTATGGCGGCGATGTGGCCTAACGGTTGCCCCTTTGGATTTGCCTCAGGTTGGCCTGGGAGCGATCCGGCTTGTCTTGGAATGTTGGCCGCCAATTGACCCAATTGGGTCTTCACGCTCTTTCTCCATGCATCTATTTCACCAAGCCTTGCATTAATGCCATGTAGTTGGGTGTAGATGGCATTGTTGGATTCTTTATTCTCCACTTGGTTCCTTCTTAGTTCATCTAGGATGAGTTGTAAGTCATCTCTTCTTTCCCTCTCTGGATGGTCAGGTGCTCTACAAGGCGGGGGATCTCTTTGGTATTGTTGTTGTTGGGGTTGTTGGTATCCCCAATTTCCTTGGTAGCCTCCTCCATAGTTAGGCCCCCATACAAACTTGACTTCCTCGTGGGTCTCCGCCATTTGAACTTGCTCCGTGAAGGGACAAGCCATCGTGTTGTGCTTCTGTGACCCACATTCCAAACAAGCTTGATTATTAGTAAAAAATCTAACTTGTTTTTGGAGATGCTTTACCCGGTCCTTCATAATTGATCCTTCACCTCAGAATCCACCTCCTTTGAGGGCTCGTACAATGGCATGGATGGGGCTGGCCTCGCATCAGGGGCCGCAGGAGTCCCATATGTGTTGTCAAACTCCATGAGCCTTTCAATAGTCTCCCAGGCTTGATTTGGTGTAAGCTTGATGTCCGCATTTTTAGTCATATTTTGCGTCATGTTTTCATCTCATTTAAGTCATTTTATTTGCTTTTGTGTTGGGAAAGTGTGCCGTTTGTGTTAGTTTTTGTATTATTCGAGATATGGAGTCTACACAAGCTTTGGTGGTGTTTTTGTAGGTTTTGAAGCTGATTTGAAGGAGTTTGGATGCACTTTAGAGCTTAATGAAAAAATCATGAAGGCAATGGAGATGCCAAGCAAAAGCAAAAAGTGGTGCAACTGGAGAAAAGCCTTATTTTCGCCATCCATCACTACGATTCAAGTTCTGGAGCCTTCATGAGAGATGTAGTCCTTTAAAAGAGCTTTCCAACGCATATTCATATGCATCAATCGGATAAACGAGGACTCGGAAAAGTGTATTTGAAGTCAGAGTCGAAAAGCTGGAGAAAAACAGAAGTTACTGCATTCAAACAGACACTCGGCGCCGACACCTCAGACCTCGGCGCCGAGGTATCTGCGAACAGGAGAAGTTTCTGCGGGCTCATTTTATTACTTAATGGGTTTTTTAATTAGGATTTTCATCTGAATTTCTTTTAGGATCTTTTAATTAGATAGACTTGGGATATGTTATCCTTCCTTAGACAGATTTTATTATTTTCCTAAGATAAAATCTCTTTTCCTTGGAGATTAAGTCTTAAGTTTTATCTTTTAAATAAAGCCAATTAGAGGCTAATTAGACACACGTTACACAGTTGAGTTTTACAGCAGGAAAAAAAGGCACATTTAGAGCTTTAGGGTTGAAGAATATTGAAGGTGACTTTGAGGTTATGTTTTATGCAATTTGAGATTATGAATTCTTCCATTGTTTTTGTGTTTTTCTTTGCAATGAGTGAGTAGTTCTCCTCTCTTCTAGGGTTAGGGTGAACCCAACAATAAGCATGTGTGTGAATGAATGAATCTATACTTATGTGATGTTTTTATCTACTTCTACCTATGTACTTCACCCTTGATGATAATCTAGGGAATTCATTGTTACAATTGAATTGACCAAAGGAGATTGTTAACATTGATAGTAATTAGGGATTTTTGATGAAAGTTAAAAAGACCTAATTAAGAAAAGGTATAGTCAAATAAGTCTCTTATGCGAAAGTGAATTGATTTGTTTGATTGAGATAAAAGCATATTTCTCATATGATTCATTAAATTATACATGTGTTTATTGTTGTGGTAAGGCCCTAATCTTGGAAGTTCTTTCTCATATATTGCATTCGTGTTAGTTACTTGTTACTTGAGACGAAATTAGTGTGTTTTGCCCTGTTTTACAGCCGCTACTTGTGTCTTTATTTCCCCTATTTTCGACCATTAAAACAACTAGGATAGAACCGCTGACATACTCCCTTGGATCGACCTTGATTTTCACTATACTATAAGGGATTCGAGCATAAATTTATTTGATTAGAGTGAGCATAGGCATCGATCTCCCATCACGCACGTCAAATTGGCGCCGTTACCGGGGAGTAATCAATCGCGCCTAATCTAGTTGTTTTAGGGTTTGCGAATAGCCCATCCCCCTTTTGCTTTTAATTGTGGTATCTTTGTTTTTGTTTTTGGTTTCAGTTTATGCCATCGGGGCGACGTCGGCTTGATTTCGATTTTGCTATCGATTTCGAACCGGAACGCTCTTTCCATCACAGACTAAGAGAAGCCAGGACAATGGGAGACAACACAGGCAACAATGGAAACAATGCTAATGTTGCTACGGAGATGGCTGAACTCCGTCGACAGATGGAGCAATTTCGACTCGCTGCAGAAAGGGAAAGGGAAGCGACTGCTCGTCTGCAACAACAGTTAGATGCTATCCCAAGGAATGCAAAACAGTATATGCACCCAGAACTGAGGTTGCCTGAGTCTGCAATTGTCCTCCCTGAGATTGAGCACAACTTTGAAATCACATCTCATTTCATCTCTTTAATTAAAAGAGCTCAATTTGAGGGCAAAGCTAATGAATGCCCTATGCTTCATATCAAGAATTTTATTGATTTATGCGATACTATTGCTGCTGATAATATATCATTAGAGTATGTTCAATTAAAAGCTTTTAAATGGTCTCTTGCAGGAAAGGCCCTGAATTGGTTGGAGAGTCTACCGCCTAGGTCTATCACTACATAGGAGGCTTTGTATGACTTGTTCATGACAAAATTCTTTCCACCGGCAAAGAAAACGGAGCTTAGAAAGAAGATCACCTCTTTTCACCAATTGCCAGGAGAGACATTTCTAGAGACCTGGGAAAGGCTTAAGGAGTTGCAGCGAGTGCCCTACCCATGGGCAACCCAAGTATGTACTCCAAGAAATCTTCTTCCAAGGTATCAATACAGAGACCAAGACTCGATTGAACCTACACACCGATTGTGGGTTCCTTGAGATGAACCCGACTGAGGCATGTGCTCTTTTAGACAAGCTCACGGAGTATGATGCTATGTATGGCACTCAGGAGGCTAGACCGTCAGGTAAGAAACTTTATGAGCCTCATAATGAAATTGACCCTGATGTGCGTAGGCAATTCCATGATGATGAGACCCGACGCCTCAAGAAACAAGTAAGTTTTCTTTCTAGAAACCAACCTTGTTTAGAATGTGGTTCTCAATCTCATAACACTATAGATTGCGATAATATTAGCCAGGTACAAAGGGCGGAGCATTACGAAGAGGTAAGTTATATGAGAGGCCCTTATAGGCCTCCCAATTACAATAACAATTATGCAGGGAACCCGAATAATAACTATGCAGGGAGGAACAACCATTACCCTAATTGGGGTAACTATGGACAAGGCCAAGGGAGCCAACCTCCCCAAGATCAAAGGTGTCCCCCATATAGGCCCCCTGGCTATCAAGAACCACCATCATGGGTACAAGAGCTTAAGGAAGGATTCAATGGGCTTCGTTCCGATGTGAACTCTCAAATTAAACGTGTTCAAGCCCAACTAGGAGATATGGAAACATGGAAGAAGGGAGTGGAGTCTCAATTGGGGCACCTAGCGGCTCAAATCCATCGACCTCAAGGGAAATTCCCAGGCCGTCTTGACGAGAACCCTAAAGGGCAAATAGCTGCAATTCACCTAAGAAGTGGGAAGAAAGTGCCTGGATGTGAAAGCACGTCAAACGAGGAAGAAAACGGCGAAAACAGTGTCCGTACCAAGGCCGTACCAACCCTCCCAGGGTTGGTACCGACCCCCCTACAGGTATGACTTCTTTTTCTTCATTTTCTCCCGAGCCAAGTAGCTGTAGCGAGGGCCGTACCGACCCCCAGTATTCGACAGGTGACGTTCCTCCCTCCAACAGTAGCTGTACCGAGGGTAGTACCGACCCCCAGTCTTCGACAGGTAACGTTCCTCTTTCCATCAGTGACCGTACCGAGGCTGTACCGAGCCCCCCAGGGTCGGTACCGACCCCCCCTTCAGCAGTGACGGATTCTTCTGCATGGCCTATTTCAGCCCCGAATCCGACGATAGTGCTTCCATACCCTTCGAAAAAGGTAAAGGACACGGCGGAAGGTAAGTTTCAAAGGTTTGTGAAGATGCTTCAAGGTTTAAATGTAACTATTCCTTTCACTGACGCTTTGAGTGAGATGCCCGCTTACACTAAGTTTTTGAAAGACATCTTAGCCAAGAAGAGATCCATGTCTGAGCTTTCTGACGAGGTCCGTTAAGTGAAGTTCCCTGAGAAACTTGGAGATCCAGGTAAGTTTGCTATTACTATTGGTTTAGGATCTTACCGTTTCAAAGCTTTGTGTGACTTAGGTGCAAGTGTAAGCCTCATTCCCCTTTCTATATGGTCGAAGACGAGCTTAGGAGCCCTAGAGTGTCCATGGCCAATGGCGCAGTAGTATCCCCAACTGGGGTGATTGATGATGTTCATGTCCGTGTAGGTAAGTTTTTCGTCCCTACTGATTTTATTATTATGGATATGCCAGAGGATCCAGTGGTGCCCATCATTCTTGGACGACCATTCTTAGCGACCGCTGGAGCAATAATTGATGTTAGGAAGGGACTCCTAACTTTTGAGATAGGGGACGGCCTAGTTGAGTTTCGCTTCAATCCAACAATGAAGGAAACCACGGACATGGAAGAGGTAAGCTATTTTGATTGTCTTGAGTCTGCAGGCCTAGTCTCAGGTCTTCTGGCGGACCAAGAGGAAGTTTATTCTTTAGAGGCTCTGGAGGCGATACTAAAGACGGAGGAGGAAGAGCCAACACTTGCTCCAATTGAGCCCTCCCCAGAGCTTAAGCCACTTCCGGAAGGTTTGAGGTATGTTTTCTTAGGTCCCAATTCTACTTTGCCTGTGATCATTAATGCTAAATTGAATAAGGAAGAAGTAGAAAAGTTACTTAATGTGCTGAGAACTTATAGGAAGGCTATTGGTTATTCTTTGGATGATATCATTGGAATCTCATCTTCTTTGTGCATGCATAGAATATTCATGGAGGATGATCATAAGCCAACCAGAGAACATCAGCGTAGGCTTAACCCAATTATGCAGGAAGTAGTCAAATCTGAAATTTTGAAAATGTTAAATGCTGGAATTATTTATGCTATTTCCGATAGTAAATGGGTAAGCCCGGTTCATGTTGTCCCTAAGAAAGGGGGGATGACTGTAATTGAGAATGAGAAAGGTGAGTTAGTACCTACTAGGACCACTACTAAATGGCGCATGTGCATTGATTATAGGAAGTTGAATAGCGCTACTAGGAAAGATCATTTTCCTCTTCCTTTTATTGATCAAGTTCTTGAGCGTCTAGCAGAACACGATTATTTTTGCTATTTGGATGGCTATAGTGGTGTTTGGCAGATTCCCATTCATCCGGATGATCAAGAGAAGACAACCTTTACTTGTCCATATGGGACTTTTGCTTATAAGAGGATGCCATTCGGGCTTTGTAATGCCCCTGCCACTTTCCAACGATGCATGATGTCAATCTTCTCCGATATGATTGAGGATATTGTTGAGGTATTCATGGATGATTATTCCGTATATGGTACTACTTTTGATGCTTGTCTAGCTAACTTGGCCAGGGTACTCAATAGATGCGAAGAGACAAGTCTTGTGCTTAATTGGGAGAAGTGCCACTTTATGGTGCAAGAAGGAATCGTGCTAGGACACTTGGTGTCCAAGAGAGGTATAGAGGTGGATAAAGCCAAGATCGAGCTTATTGAGAAGCTACCTCCTCCAACGTCGGTAAAAGATGTCCGTAGCTTTTTAGGACATGCTGGATTTTATCGTCGTTTTATTCAAGATTTCTCCAAAATTGCTAAACCACTCACTAATCTATTGATGAAAGAAGTTGCTTTTGAGTTTTCTTTGGAGTGTCTTGATGCTTTTAATAGGTTGAGAGAAGCTTTGGTCACGGAACCAATCATGCAATCACCCGATTGGTCACTTCCATTCGATGTCATGTGTGACGCAAGTGATTATGCCGTGGGAGCGGTTCTTGGACAGTGGAAGGACAAAAAATTGCACGCCATCTACTATGCGAGCAAAACTTTGGATGATGTCCAAACAAGGTACACAACCACGGAGAAAGAGTTTCTAGCCGTGGTATTTGCCTTCGAGAAGTTCCGCTCTTACCTAGTTGGCTCGAAAGTTATTGTCTACACCGACCATGCCGCATTGAGGTATTTAATGAACAAGAAGGACGCCAAACCACGACTTCTACGATGGATGCTCCTTCTTCAAGAGTTTGATTGCGAGCTAAGAGACAAGAAAGGAGCCGAGAATCTTGTGGCTGACCACCTCTCTAGGTTGCCACCCGAGCACATTGAAGGCTCGGAAGATATGGTGCCCATTGATGACTCACGGGCTGATGAAAGACTCCTGCGTATTGAGGTGAGTAAGGTATGTACAGGTACCTCGGCGCCGACACCTCAGACCTCGGCGCCAACCCTTTTTGCTTGCGCAGAAACTTTATTTGCTACAGGTACCTCGGCGCCGACACCCACAGCCTCGGCGCCGACACCCAATTACACAGCCCAAGTTTCTGCAGAAGCTGTGCAACACACAGATGCCTCGGCGCCGACACCTCAGACCTCGGCGCCGACCCTTTCCGCAGAACATAAAGTTGAGTTGCTTGGAACATCGGATGAGGTAAGTTTAGGTGAGGAACTCTTCTTTACTCCTCCTTCTAGCCCTGTTCATGATATTTTTCTTATTAAGAAGGCTAGTACACCTTGGTTTGCGGATTATGCTAACTACATTATAGGAGGTGAGATTCCGCCGGATTTGACTTCACAAGGTAAAAAGAAATTCCTACATGATGTCAAGAGGTATTATTGTGATCATCCTTACTTGTTTAAACAAGGGAGTGATTATATTTTTCGTCGTTGCATCCCGGAGGAAGAGGTAGAAAGTATTATTCGCCATTGTCATACTCTCCCCACCGGGGGTCATGCTAAAGGTTTTAGGACCACTGCGAAGATACTTCAAAGTGGATTTTATTGGCCTAACATGTTTCGAGATGTAAAGGAGTTTGTGACATCATGTGATGAATGCTAGAGGGCCAGGAACATAACATGGAGGAACGAGAATCCGCTCACGGGGATCCTAGAGGTCGAATTGTTCGACGTTTGGGGAATAGATTTTATGGGCCCTTTTCCATCCTCAGGCCCTTACAAATAGATCCTTGTAGCGGTCGATTATGTCTCCAAATGGGCGGAAGCCATTGCTACACGAACCATTGATGCAAGAGTTGTGGCTATGTTCTTTAAAACTAGTATTTTCCCTCGTTTTGGTGTTCCTAGGGTCTTAATTAGTGATGGAGGCTCGCATTTTATAGAGAGAAGCTTTGAGGCACTTTTGACCAAGTATGGGGTACATCACCGGATAACCACACCCTACCACCCCCAAACTAGTGGTCAAGTTGAGGTATCTAATAGGCAAATTAAGGCTATCTTGGAGAAGACCGTGTCAAGATCACGGAAGGATTGGTCATCCAAGCTTGATGACGCACTATGGGCTTATAGGACGGCATATAAGACGCCTCTCCGTACCACTCCCTACAACCTCGTGTATGGTAAGTCATGTCATCTACCCGTCGAGTTGGAACACAAGGCTATGTGGGCTCTCAAAGAGCTTAATATGGATCTCGACGAGGCCGGAAAGAAGAGGTTTATTGACCTACAAGCACTTGAGGAGTTGAGGCTTAAGGCATACGAAAATGCCGAAATCTACAAGGAAAGGACCAAGAAGTGGCATGTTCGGAAGCTAGTGCCCAAGACCTATGAGGTAGGTGATAAGGTATTGCTTTTTAACTCTAGACTCCGACTTTTTCCAGAGAAGTTGCGTTCAAGATGGAGTGGACCATTCGTGGTTCAAAAGATTTTCCCTCACAGAGCGGTAGAGCTCTTAGATGAAAATGGTGCTACCTTTAAAGTCAATGGGCACCGATTGAAGAAGTACTATGAGCATGCCACGATTGACGATGATATTCGTGCCTCCTGGGCACTCATCCTCTCCGATTGAGATCAAGGGAAGTATGTCGAGCTATAGACTTTAAATATAGCGCTTCCGGGAGGCAACCCGATTTCTTTTCTTTCTTTATTTTATTTTATTTTATTTTATTTTATTTTTTCCTATTTTTTTGTTTAGTTTTTAGATTTGAATTAGGAGAAACAAGTATGAATCTTTGGAAAGGAGTGCCCGAACAAACTGAACCGGGTAACGGATAATTGAAACGGAAGCGGGAAGGTAAGTGGATACCCAGGTATTTAATCAATTCCCTTACCTTTTAGTTATTTCTCTCTCCCACCACGTTCCTCCTCTCCACCGTTCCACAAAACCCAGCCCAGCCAAGAGAAGTGTTTCTACTCCTTGAGCCACATACGGTGCCTCCGGCCGACCCAGCCCACGCCGCTGCCACCACCGGACTCGCACCTGCCCTGCGCACCCGAGGAGGCCATCGCCGAGCCGAACCGCGCACTGTGCAACCGCCAGCAGTCCCGACTCTGTCAGCCTCTCCTGCGCATCGGCCCACCCTCTAGCTCTTGTTTCTTTAATTTTTTAAGCACAATTTCGCTATGATCCCTATCCCTAATCTGGGAGTAGCATGGGGCACGTGGAATCCCGTGTGAAACTCTTGTTGTTCTTGGTCTGATTGAAGATTTGGAGGCGATTTGAACAACTTAGGGTTTTAGGGGTGCGAATTTCATCAAAGAAATTGGGAATTTTTGTAAGTTTAGGGGTGTGATCGTTTATGGGGGATTGCGTGGCTTATTAAGGTTCCTGGAATTCTTGTGAGCATTTGCTTGATTCTTAATGGTGAATTAAAGAGAGTTATATGATTATCATCTTGGCTATGAGTGCACATTGATGGATTGGTGAAGCGTTCTTGCAAAACTTGTTTGTTCAAGATTGAATCTTTATTCTTTGCCCATATTCACTATGCTTATTAAATCCTAACCTTGTGTAGCATCTAGGAATTATGGAAATTATCACTTCATGAAGTTAAATTGTTAGGCATATTGGGTGAAATCTTTCGATTATCTTGATCCAACATGATCCTATGAGTTTTATATGCATAATATGCGCTTTTAGCCTCCATATGTACTGCTGATTTTTGTTCCTTACCATGCTACTATGTGCTTTTATGAATCTCCTTTGTAAAGCATGTTTAGGACTAAGTATGGGGTCTCTAATTGCGTATGTATCATCGGCCATGTAAAGTTATTTCGAGAAAATTTTTTTTGAGCTATTCATGATACTTGTCTTGTCCTATGTTTAAGATATTTTAGTTTCTTATGATACTTTATTTTTTTATTAGGTAGTTTAACTTTTATGTTTTGATTTGATTTTTCTTGAGTTTTACAGTAGCTTTCCATGTTGATGATGTTTTGTTTTCTTAGGTTACTTTGCTTTCATTAGGTAGTTTAAATTTTCAGCTTTGTTTCACTCCTCTGTGTTTTTACAGAAGCTTTTCATAGGACTTTCATGCTTATAATGTTTAAATTGCCTAGCTTACTTATCACTTTTAGCAATATGATGCTGTCCAGAGGCTTGCTTAATTTGAATGAAGATAATATTTTAAGGTTTTGCGTTTATGTAGATGGCACCCAAGCGAAAAAGGCATCCGGGGACATCATCGACACCTCGTCGACTTGATGCTGTGGAACTGCAAACCCCTGCAGAAACCGAGGATTTCAAAAATCTCCTCACACGTACATTTCGGTGCTGATGGTACCATCGGGATGACATGGAGATGTTGGGATTCCACGGGGCCATCATGGAGGCGTTTGAATACATTGGTGCAGCTGTTCTTTTGAAGCCTATCAAATACCATCATCCTTACTTTACGGCGGAATTTATGACTACACTCGAGATCCCCTCTTCTCCCGCCGACAAGAGCGAGGTGAGGTTCAGGCTGGCTAACAGAGCTTATTCGGTTACTCTGAAGCAGCTGGCTTCCTACTTCGGATTTCAGCATACTACGGAAAGCACTCCGCCCCAGCCTCAGCCAATTTGGAGTTACATCTCTAGTAGGTTAGACCTCCCCGGACACGTAGGCATCCATTCCTCTGACGTGGCTTACCCTGTCTTCCAGATTATTCTCCGGGTTCTTGGAAACACGATTTGGGCAAGAAAGGACACCTCTCGCATTATCCAGCCCGAGCTTGATTGTCTGTATAGGATGCTTTTCGAGGTCAGCCCCAAGATGAACCTCATCTATGCGTGGCTCAGTCACGTGATAGACTATAAAAGCAACTCCGGGTACATACAAATAGGAGG
This sequence comes from Persicaria maculosa, assembly GCA_963922045.1. NCBI lineage: Eukaryota > Viridiplantae > Streptophyta > Magnoliopsida > Caryophyllales > Polygonaceae > Persicaria > Persicaria maculosa. The sequence continues at coordinate 22,553,186 of OY998260.1, forward strand.
CATGGTCACCGTGCTAGCAAAGGCCCTTGGAGTAGCCACCTCTCATTACACATCATTACCTATTCTCAGACTGGATGCTGGTTACCTGCAGTTGAGCAGAACTCTGAAGAAGACCGACGACATCTATGTCTCCTACATAAACCAGGTGCCTATCATCGAGGAGCACAGCGATCTCCTTCACCTCCCAAACTGGTACGAGGTCTGGATAGGTAAGAACTCTCTTCCTACCATTTCTCCTGCAGCCAATCCACTTTTGAGGCGGAGACCTCCCCGCTTTGAGAAACCATTGGACAGCCCTACTGCTAAACAGCCTCCCAACACACTTGATGCTCACACCCCGAAGAAACCTGCTGAACAACCTCTGAACGTAGCAGCTGAGGAACCTTCTGAACAGCCTCTGAACGCAGCAGCTGAGGAACCTTCTGAACAGCCCTCCACACATCCAGCTACTTCACTTTCCCCGAGCAGACTCCTACTTCCAGACTCACCTCTAAGGAACTTTGAACAGGGCCAAGGGAGTGGGAGCAAGGACGACATCGCTATTTCATTTGCAAGGCTTGAGGGGATGCTATTCGATCTCCAAATCTACACTAAGAGCATTGCTTCCGAAATGAACCGCCAACATCGCAACCTTGCTTTCCAAATCCAGGCTGTCCATGATCTCCTTCTGCAGGACCGCCGAACCAACGACGAGCGTTGGTGGACAGCTGGGAAATTTGTTAAGTGGTAGGCGGAGCTGAACCCGGACATCCCTTTTCATCCCGGACCACCACCGGCTCCTGGGCGCCAACGCAGCAAGGAATATGAGCGCAATTACGGGAAGACAAACCGCGGCGGTGCACCTTGAGTTGCCGAGAATTGAAAGTAAACCCCTAACTCTTTACTTCTCTTACTTTTACAATGAGGACATTGTTTCTTTTAAGTATGGGGTGGGGTGATTTTGGGCTGACATTTTGATGTTTTCATTTGGTATTTTGATGTCTTCTTTTGGGGATGGGCATTACAGATTTTTGCTACTATATTCAATTAGCTTCTGTTTGACTCTAGATTCAACTGTCCAGGACTACGTTTTACTTAGTCCCAACTCGCTTGGGCTAACTTGGATTGTAATAGCTTGCATATTATCCATACATATTGCATATTAGTTAGTTCTTATTTGGCATCGTATTTGCATAAGTAAATTAGCTTACCTAGAAGTTCTGCATACACAAAAAAAATTATTATCCAGTAGGTTTACCGAGGCTGTACCGATCCTAATAGCCTCGGTACCGACCCCCCTAAATTTTTTTTTTAGTTTATACCCTAACTTAGATGTCCAATGATGAAATCTAATAATTGAGCTTGATCATGTAATATCCTAAGGCATAGTTTGTATGGTTTAGCCTAAGTCGCACAAAATGTTTTTACATCAAGTTTGACTTGCAATTGAAATTGAGCATATATAACTTTGGGATTTAGGTGATTGGAATCCAACATGTCCTAGTGAGTTACTTGGCCTATTGGGAATTATGCTATATATATTTTTCCCTTCTTTTTGATGTGGGTATTACTCTCCTTATACATTACCTCTTGATATTGCGGTATATATCTAAGTCTTGAAACCAATATGAGATAGCTAGTCATTGCATAATTTGATCAAATGATAGAGGCACTCTTTATTAGCCACTTTTTATCCTCTTTTACCTACCTTATATATGTTTCATTTGCTTGTAACCACTTTGAGCCTTATAGCCTATTCTTGTAACTCCACAAAATCTATCCTAGCTAATGATTAGCCTTGCCTCCTTATCCGGGAATTAGGACTTAGTGATTGGTAGAGATTGATATTTGGGGAGTGGAGACCTATGATTTGGTTTAAGTGTGGGACACATTTTTTGGTGGGTATTTTATTTTCTCGCCACTTGATCCATTGTAAAAGGTATTTTTGGCTCTTATATTTAAATAAATGCACATGAGATTATGAAAAAGAAAAGAGAGTTCGAAAAAAAAAGAAAAAAAAACCGGAAAAAAGAAGAGAAAAAGGAATAAATGAGGAGTTGTGCATGAGCCAAATTTATCTTTATTTATTTTATGTGAGATATATTGGATATTTTGGGGAATTTTTGAAGGGTTGTGCTATATTAGATGAGTTTGGAAGTGTTATTATATGATGGAATTGTTTGGATGAGTTGATTTAGAAATTTAGGAGTCTTTGGTTCCCGGATTTCTAGCACCACAAAGCCTATATGATTCCTACCTTTATGTTCTTACCAAGCCAAGTTACAACCCAGCCGAATGAGTCCTTCTTTGAAGGCCATTGAGCCAAAGTCCTCTTGATGGTTAATGCATGTTTTGACATCTCGGTGAATCGATTGGTGATATTAATTGCAATTTCTATGTAGCTTAATGTCATAAAGGATTGAGTTGAGAGATGTATTTCAAACCTAAACACATTTGAAAGGAAGTGAAAACACATTATTCCCCTTGAGTGGTTGGATTCTAGTTGCTTTGCCTAAGGTAATCTAAATATATGTGATGATGGTTCAATGCTTGTTCTTATTTGCACTATGCTTAATTGATATTGCTTTTGACAAAGGCGAAGACTTGAAGGCATGTTAAGGATTTTGGACATAGTTTGGTTATTGCTTGAGGACAAGCAAGTCTAAGTATGGGGTGTTTTGATGTCTGCATTTTTAGTCATATTTTGCGTCATGTTTTCATCTCATTTAAGTCATTTTATTTGCTTTTGTGTTGGGAAAGTGTGCCGTTTGTGTTAGTTTTCGTATTATTCGAGATATGCAGTCTACACAAGCTTTGGTGGTGTTTTTGTAGGTTTTGAAGCTGATTTGAAGGAGATTGGATGCACTTTAGAGCTTAATGAAAAAATCATGAAGGCAATGGAGATGCCAAGCAAAAGCAAAAAGTGGTGCAGCTGGAGAAAAGCCTTATTTTTGCCATCCATCACTACGATTCAAGTTCTGGAGCCTTCATGAGAGTTGTAGTCCTTGAAAAGATCTTTCCAACGCATATTCATATGCGTCAATCGGATAAATGAGGACTCAGAAAAGTGCGTTTGAAGTCAGAGTCAAAAAGCTGGAGAAAAACAGAAGTTACTGCATTCAAACAGACCCTCGGCGCCGACACCTCAGACCTCGGTGCCGAGGTATCTGTGAACAAGAGAAGTTTCTGCGGGCTGATTTTATTACTTAATGGGCTTTTTAATTAGGATTTTCATCTGAATTTCTTTTAGGATCTTTTAGTTAGATAGACTTGGGATATATTATCCTTCCTTAGACAGATTTTATTATTTTCCTAAGATAAAATCTCTTTTCCTTGGAGATTAAGTCTTAAGTTTTATCTTTTAAATAAAGCCAATTAGAGGCTAATTAGACACACGTTACACATCTGAGTTTTACAGCAGGAAAAAAGGGACGTTTAGAGCTTTAGGGTTGAAGAATATTGAAGGTGACTTTGAGGTTTGGTTTTATGCAATTTGAGATTATGAATTCTTCCATTGTTTTTGTGTTTTTCTTTGCAATGAGTGAGTAGTTCTCCTCTCTTCTAGGGTTAGGGTGAACCCAACAATAAGCATGTGTGTGAATGAATGAATCTATACTTATGTGATGTTTTTATCTACTTCTACTTATGTACTTCACCCTTGATGATAATCTAGGGAATTCATTGTTACAATTGAATTGACCAAAGGAGATTGTTAACATTGATAGTAATTAGGGATTTTTGATGAAAGTTAAAAAGACCTAATTAAGAAAAGGTATAGTCAAATAAGTCTCTTATGCGAAAGTGAATTGATTTGTTTGATTAAGATAAAAGCATATTTCTCATATGATTCATTAAATCATACATGTGTTTATTGTTGTGGTAAGGCCCTAATCTTGGAAGTTCTTTCTCATATATTGCATTCGTGTTAGTTACTTGTTACTTGAGACGAAATTAGTGTGTTTTGCCCTATTTTACAGCCGCTACTTGTGTCTTTATTTCCCCTTTTTTCGACCATTAAAACAACTAGGATAGAACTGCTGACATACTCCCTTAGATCGACCTTGATTTCAACTATACTATAGAGGGATTCGAGCATAAATTTATTTGATTAGAGTGAGCATAGGCATCGATCTCCCATCACGCACGTCAAAGCTCTAGGTAGTGGTAGGTGGTATAGGTGTTGATCCGCTCTCTTGTAGGTACGTCCAGGGCATTGTAGATGATCTCCTGGATAACATAAGGCGGTTGGCCATGCGTAGAACAGGATCTCAATAAGTCTTTGTAGCGCTCCCAGACTTGCACTAGCATCTCTCCTGGCTTCTACTTGAAGGCCATAATCTTTTGGTGAATCTACGCCATCTTCGAAGGTGTAAATAACTTGTTGAGAAATATATCTCTAAGTTCACCCCATGTGCGGATAAATCGGGGGGGGGGGGGGGCAAGTTTTCCAACCAATGCAGAGCCTTTCCTGCAAGTGACCATTTAAAAGCTTTTAGGCGCACATATTCTAAATTAACACCGTGAGCAATGGTGTCACATAAATCAATATAGGTAGTAATATGTGCCATAGGGAATTCAGAGCCCTTTCCCTCAAAAGTGTGTCTCCTAATCTCCGTTATAAAAATAGTTTTTATTTCAAAGGATATGTTCAGGAGGATAATAGGAGACTCTGATACCGACAGCGTTGGGTGCAAGTACTCTTTAGAATTATGTGGGATTTGGCTTAGTAGCTTCTGGGCTTCTCTACTGGCTTGGACATCGCGGTCATATCTAGCCGCCATTCTTTGCTGCGCCTGCGTATGTTAAGTACGCTCAACGTTGAACTCCTCAACTTGTTTCCTAAGCCTCTGGAGCTCTTGTTGCATGGTCTCTTCATTAGCCATAATCCTTTTTGCTCTTTCTTGTAGATGAAGAAAGCATTCCGGTTCGTCTAAAGCAGCGAATTTAGGTGTGCGATCAGCGCATCGCATACACCTGCAAGAAAACACTAGATAGAAGGGTTAGAAAGACTAGATAGGGTGCGATTGATGCCTCCCCGGCAACGACGCCTAAATATTGTTAGGAGGGGAATCTAAATATGTAAATAAAATATGTAAATCAAACCAATTCCTTCCATATCAAATAAATTACAAGACTCCCTCTCGATGCAGTAGTAAGGAATCAGGATCGATCCTCAAGGGGGCGAGTCAGCGGTTCCTGAATAGTCTTATGAAGTTCCTATTTTCATCGACCAGAAGCCTCAATATCGACTTGATTGGTCGATATTGACAGGGGCTGTTGATTCCTAGTGCTCTTCTTTCGATCTTCAAAGCCTGTAAAACAAACAGAGAGGTCGATGTTGACTAGATAGGTCGATCTTGATTGGTCAGTTCTCTCCTGTCGACACAGAAAATCGCCGACATAATTCCTTCGGTTGCAGGGTGGTTGATCTCGAGTGGTAAAGTCGATATCGAGTGGAAATGCAGATTCGTAACAGTAAAAGATAGAAAATGGTAATAAAGAAAAAATAATAAAAGCGAGAATTTTTGTGGGTTTTTCTTGATATAAACTAAAGTCTTCCAAGGTAGGGATTTACCACGACAATAACCATTCATGCATAAACACTTAAATCACATAAAAGATTATGTTTTTTTTATCATCGTATAACCACTTTCGTTAATCAACAAATAGGAATATAGAGGCTTTCGCATAAATACCTAATTGTTTCTATCATTTTCATAATTAGGGTTTAGTTAACTTTCGCCAGTAAAACCTAATTACTATCCAAATTCACATATAATCCACTTTCGCTTCATATAAGGTAAATAAGGAATTATCCTAAATCCTCATAAAGAATTAAGTGTGGGATAGAAGATGAAAACTCATAATCAAATTAGGAATTCAAGCATACTTACATGGCTATTGCCGGGCTCACCGCGACCCTAGAAGTTGGACGACTACTCACACATCATTGGTGTAGACATTTTTGAATAAAAAAAATTGCATTAAAACTTGAAACGACTTCAATCGTACAACCAAACACCGCTTTCTTCTCTCTGTCTCTACTCTCTACTCTCTCGGCTCTATCTTCCTCTTCTTTGTGGTTGCACAATTGCTTGTGGATTGGATGATTGAATGATTCCTAAAACCAGCCCCTAGGGTTTTATTTATAGCCTCACTTTTCTTGCTAGCCAAGGATAGGAGTCCTAATCTTAGTAAAATTGGTAAATAAAACTTTATCTAAATATAAATTCTATCTTAAAATAAATCTATCTAAAGGTAATATTCCCTAGCATAAATTGGAATATACCCATAATGATAAAAGATTTTGGAAGATGATAGATAAATCACATGGCTAATCAATCTGCCAAGGATCCAGCCCATCACGTGTATCTTACGCGTCTGTTGCTCCGGTCAATGTCGAGTGGACTGCTCGATGTCGAGTGCTCTGTGTCGATCAACATGGTTGGATTTCGGTCGAGATTGCTCTCTCATGCCTTAGTTTTTGCTCTGGATCTTTTCTTTAGCCGACCTCGGATGCTTTGGGTCGATGTCGATGGCATGTCTCGAGGTCGAGTGTGTGACTCGAGATCGAGTGACTTGCTCTCTATTGAGAGCTTCTCTAGTGTCTTGTAATCACTCTAAAACGTTCCATTTTCTGCGAAATTAAACCAAAACTTGTGTAGACTTCTATATCTTGCAAATAAACTCAAACTATGCAAATTCACTACTTTTCCAACCCAAAAGTATAAAATATGCAACGGAAATGGAATAAATGTAAGCATGAAATATGGTGAAATAAGCGCACATCACTGGTAAACAGTTTGAATATGATAAGTTATGTTGGAGTTATGATTCATTTAACAGGCAAATAACCTCATGGTTTCTCAATGGTAGATCCAGCAAACAAATCAACAAACGAAGATGTTTTTTTCTCAATGGTAGATCCAGAACCTTTTTTAAGGAAGAGGGCTAAAATTTTTTTGAGAATTTTGCATGTATATATGAAAAATCATTTTTTAAAAAATATATTAGAAAATAAATTAAAATTTTGATTTATATAGACATTTTTTATAGAAAAAGTTAAAGAAAAACAAAAAATATAAAAAAATGAGAAATTTTTTGTATGTATATTTAGAAAAGAATGTTTTTGTTAAAATATATTGGAGAATACCTTAAATTTGTTATTTAGTTAGACATTTTTAGTAGAAGAAAACTAAGCTCAAACTTATGTACGTGACTACATTCGTTCATGTGTAGGTATGACATACCTCTGTGTGTGTTTATCAGATTCACTTGTACGGGGAATAATTTTAACATAGCATTTTGCTTCATGTGACGGGAGAACATTGATTCTTACACTTGGGCACTACAACAACTAGTGTACATATTCCGCGGAAAGCCGCCAAACGTCATTGTGATGGATCGATAGTTGGGCCTCAACATGACTCTAATGGGAAGTTATTTCGATTGTGAGACATATGTTATGTAAATTTCATGTGATGAGAAAATGCAAAGAAGTCGCATTTAAGAAGTCGGAGAATCTAGACGTGACAAGGAGGTCAAAGCAGATGTATAACCTCTTTGAATCTAGATCAAATGATACATTCAATGCTCGATGAAGAGGTATGCATGCTGAATGAGACTACATCGAAGGAATGATGCCATATTTGAAGGCGACATGGTTGTTAGATTATACGAAGAACATTGTTCGTGCATGGATGGACACCATACTGCTTTTTTGTACAAGGACTACAAATAATTATGATGGCGACATAATTCCAAGTAAATTGCTGCTGATTTTTGATCGAAAAAATAGATTTGTAATGTGCTCAGCAAAGGCATCTATTGTGTTCGTTATTGGGATTATTCAAGGGCATACATGATTGTATTTTGTTCTATCTGAGCCCCTTTAGTTCTTCATGTAAATTGCTGCTGTGTAGCTATCAATATATCATGCCTCGATAACTCTTTTCGGCTCTTGGGGTTTGGTTGAAGAGTTTCTTTGGTGTTCCAAGAGGCCGTGATGAGGTTTCGAGGGGCTGCGTTATTGTCGTCATGGGCTGCATTCATGTCTTAGCTACTGCTACTGATGTGTGCCGATGTTGGTGTTCACTTCGAGACTTTTGATGGATTTTAGTGGTTGTTTCAACAACTTTGGGACTGTCCTGATGCTAATCATAAGGATGCTTTTAACATGTCAATACATCTCATTGATTCTGGGTTGGAGAAGGTGAATTTTTCACATGCTTTTCTTAAACCTTTTCATGTGCATTATTCACTTGATTAAATGAACTCTTTGTCAGCTTAATTTATTTCTTCTCTTATTTTACCTTCGTTGTCCTACCCAGTCTAGATCTGTGATAATTACGGGTACACTGTCTTACTCGTTTAATTTATTTCTTCTCTTATTTTACCGCTTTACATGTTAACTTGTTGTTTGCCGATTCCTTGTTTTAACTTATGATTCTTACTTATGCTTTTGCCTTGCCAATCATTTTCAAATATATTGGACTAGGTAGGGTGGAATTGAGTAATGTGATGTTCTATGAAGTTTAATTATCTTATCAATTATGCTTTGTTTGATGTCTTTCATCTCAATCTGCATTAGTTGATCAGTTCTATGTTCTAAGGGACACATCATATGTTACTGCTATTATTATATTTAAACTTAAATTTTAGGAGCTGAGTGTTGTTGTGGAACATAATGAGTTGCTTTGTGCTATGTTTTCTATGCATTTCTAATTTTTGACATTTAATCTTTACCAATGGAGCATGTCTGACAAGTTCTAACTATTTTGCCTGGACAGTTTGGATCTTATTTATCTTAGGATTTTGATGCTTAAATGGGTTGTGTTCACCTTGCACTTTTCTGTATTTGTACCAGGCAAACTTGATCAGAACAGCAGCTCTGAATTATTTACATGATGCTATAATTCAGTGGGGAGCAACACCTCTAGTCACGGTATTTAATGATTTCATCTGTTTTTTCTTAGTTTGCATCCTAGAAATGACCTAGGAAATGTAATTCTTGATAATATGTGTACAGGGTTTAAGAGATGCACTCTTAAAACAGCTCACATATATGGATATAAGTTGTCTTAAAGTAGCTCACATATATGGATATCTATTGCCTTAAAACTGGCTCGTTCTTTGCATAACTACATATTACTTTGAGCTGTTTTGTATTGCTGCACTCTTATACTCATTCATGATGTATTTATGCTCTTCATTGGTGGTTACATGTGTTTTATAGGCATTAGTTCAAATCTGCTCTTCATTCACTGCTGGATGCTTAATTTAAGCAAGATTTGGAGAAGAGAAATGGCAACACAAGGTCTGAACAAGAGGAAGAAACAACGAATGACGAAGAGTAAGATCGTTGCATCTTGGCCTCGAATTGTGCATCTTACATCTAGACTTATTGTCATTGTTTTCAAGTGATATTATGTCTAGCTTATAAACAAACTATTGATGTATTTTGTTTTGTATTTAGCCCTGTTGTCAAGAGTATTCGACTTTATTGTCATTATTTAATGTATTGTTATGGTCTTTTGCATTGTTTAATTTTCTGCTTGCCAAAACAATGTCGCAATATAGATTAGTAGGTTTATTTGATGAAACACATCGAACTTGAGAGCAAAAAGCGATGTCTACGTTTGTAAATATGTTGACCATTAAGATACAGTTCGATTTGTAAACCGAGCATATATGAAAATATATAAATCGATGTGTGTAGCAATGTAGGACATCCGGTTTATAAAAAATAGCGATGCTAATTTGAAATTTTGTATTACCCTACATAACTCCAAATGGCTAGAAATGAAAAATAATAATGGTTTAACATTAGATGAATCAATCAAAAAGTAATTATATCCATGTATTTAAGTCATTATTAAAAAGAAAAACAATGTTATAAATTATTACAGACATCGATTATAAACCGATGTGGTAAAGTTGGGATCTTTAACGCCACCCACTAACACGTCGAATTTTTTTTGATTAACATCGGTTTATACTTGATGTCTATAAATAGAATTCTAGTAGTGGGGGAACGACCTGGTGCAACGCTGTTGGTTTCACTAGTTCTACACAGTCAAGCAAGCTCGAGCTTGAGCGCTCGAGCTCATACACAAGTAAATAGGGAGAGAAAAATTGACATAAGGGAAGGTCATGAAAGAGGATGAGTTCATTCAACATCAAATGGTGACATCCCAGGTGAAAGGTTGTGAAGAGGGAATTGATTCTAATGCGAACTAGCTTAGGCAAGCAAAAGTCGATGAAGAAGTTTAGGATGTTGGAAGAGGATGTGGAAACGGACGTGGTAGAGGACGTGGTCGGGGATACAATCATTCTGCGTTAGAGACTTAGGCAAGGGTAGAACGTCGCACCAATGTGGGAGATAACGTCACTTGATCTTTACATTTTTCTTCGGAATTGTACAATTTTCACCTAATTTCCTCTTCTGCTAACTAGAATCTTCTAGTTTAATTAATTCTTCATTGCTCTCTACAACTCTCAAAATACAAGACTCTCATTCCCCCTTGACTGACTCCTCCCTCGCCCTCGATGCAAATTTCCTTCGCATATTTGGTTGTTGTTTGGATCACCATTGCCACCGATATATAAAACCTAGATGATGTACCACCACCCAAGCATCAAAGGTTGGGATGAACAATTTGCATCCATAATTGCATGATATAGAGCATACCAATGTCGGGATGATGAATGTCCTCTCTCTTACTAGGATTGCAATTTTTCCTTTGTCCGCTTTGTTGTAGTATATATTACATAGACTGTTGTATTAGATCTTCGATTGTCCACTTTTTTTTTGCTGTATGGACTTCTTCTGCATCCAACTTCAAAAAATTTCATAATAGCCAGGATTTTTATTATATCTGATATAATTTGAATTCACTCATTTCGTTACAGGCTTAATGTGGACTTGGTCGGACCTAACCTAACCTAACCTACTCAGCCATATCATAAAAAATTTATGTAGATGCAGTGGTCTCCCTAACTTTTTATCACCATACTCAACACACCGCGTACTACTGCCATTGGCGGATCTATGGGGGAGCTTGGGGTGGCTGAAGCTCCCCCTTAGCTAGGAAGAAAAAACATAAAAAAAATATTTTAGATGTTTTTTCGGTAATTTTTCCTAATTTTATGGATAAAAGAGTGTAAAAGGAGTAAAAAATCACAAAGACAGCTTAGCTGGTAAGAAGATGTATTTATTACTTTGAGGTCATGGGTTCAAACCCCTTTAGCCTCATTTTTTAAATAATTTTTGTTTCTTCTAGTTTTCTTCTATTAAAAATGTCTACTTAAATAACAAATTTGATTTTTTCTCCAATACAAACAAAAACATTTTTTTAAAAATAATTTTTATTTCTTCTAGTTTTCTACTATTAAAAATATCTAATCTATATAATATCTTAATTTAGAATACTTTTTGATGATGTGTCAACATCTCCTTAATTTAAGATTTTTCAACTAATCACAATTTTCTCTTATTATTTCTTTTTCTTTTTTCTCTTCATCTCTTTCATACATTTATATTTTTCCCTTTTATTTTTTTACCCATTTACTAACCATATATATAATATCTTAATTTAGAATACTTTTTGATGATGTGTCAACACCTCCTTAATTTACGATTTTTCAACTAATCACAATTTTCTCTTATTGTTCATTTTCTTTTTTCTCTTCATCTCTTTTATACATTTACATTTCCCCCTTCTATTTTTTTACCCATTTATTAACCATTGGGTGTTTGGGTTTAATTCAAAACATTGAATTATGACATTTCTTCTAGAGAGAACCCCATCATGAGTAAAAAGAATGCGCCTCCACGCGCAGGTCGTTTCCTTTGCCATCCCCGTTATGTCCGTTCGAAACCCCAATCCTCTTCTGAGATTTTTTGCTTGCTCGTACTCCTCTATCAGTCTTTTTCTTCTGAATCCTCCTCTGAAATCTGATGATTGGCTTATAATCCTTTCTCCCCTATGGATTATATACATGTATAGACTAATTGCTGGCAATCTTCCCTTGGCGATTTGGTTTACCCCTAATTTTGGTTTAACGTGTGACTTTTGGTTTGGTGTCAATCTTTCCATTCTTTCTCTAAGAATCTGTGTTTGGAGTACTAGATGGTTTATTATTACTCTAGATCGGCCTAATCGACCACCGCCATGGCCTAATTTGAGGAGTATGCCCGGCAGATCTATAGCTTCTTGGCCGATTGCGATTGGTTCTAGGGTTTTCGTGTTGGGGGTGTCCAGCATGATCCTCTGCAACAAGAATCCATGGTGTACGATTCGTCTCCAAGGATGGGTTCATTCTCTCTCCTTCATCTCTACTTACTTTTCGCATGAATCTCCCTATTTAAGGGAGGTTGGGTGCTTCTGGGTTACTCGCACCTCCTCTTCTTCTTTTCCTCTTTCTTACAGTTATAATCTCTCTCTTTAGTATATTATTAATCGTTGCTTTGCTTTCTTGGTGTTCATGGCTCCTTCCGGAGTGGACAAGGACAAGAAACCTTTGGTGGCAGAAGATCCTGCCCCAATAAAGTCTAATACCCGAAAGGGGATGCCGGAGGGCAATAAACTCATGAGGGATGCTCAGGTCTCTTTAGAGACCCAGGAGGCAAATCGGAAGAAAGCGGAAAACAAGTTCAAGAGGAAGACAATCAACCGAGAGCGATTGATTGCTCTTCAAGGGAAGGTGCAAGAAAATATTACTGCTCTAAATCAGTCTTCCCTTTTCGCCACCATCATTGGAGATCCAATGGAAGCTAAAGAGGTTCGGAAGAAAGTGAGGTATCTTTTGAAATTTCTGAGTGGTGGCTTTCAACTCATACCAATTGCCAATAATTGGTTTCAGTTAAGATTTGACGTGGCTGAGGATCGGACCATGGTTTGGGATAATCGTCCCTATCATGTGTCTGGTCAACTGATTTTACTTCGCCATTGGAGGCTTGAGTTCGATCCTTGGACCGAGCCAATCACTAATCTTGACTTATGGATTTTTTTTCCTGGCCTCCCCCCTAAGTGTGTTCATGATGAGATTATTAGAGATATTGCTGAGCAAAATGAGTTGTGTCATGTCATTAGAGTCGCTGCGTTTAATTCCAAGGGAGCCAGATTCCGATACCCTCAGGTCTGTGTTGCTATTGATATTACTCTTGTCTCTGGTAAAAGTATCTTTGTGGTGAATAAAGATGGTGAGGTGGAATCCTTCCCCATCTGGTTTGAGGATTTTCCTTCGGGTTGTGGGAGTTGTGGCTCGGTTGATTATACCTTTGAGGGATGCCCTAGCAGGAATCAGTGCAATGCTGTGCGTCCTCCCACTTTGGCTCAGCCTAATGTTGATGCTGTTCAGGTGGTTGAGGATGCATGTGGTGATGCTTCTGGTGTCGAGTGGGTTAAGGTGGTTGGTAGGAAGCCTTCCTTGCTCCCTCCTACCTTTGGTCACTCCAAAACTGATTTGTTGAAGTGCTTCGGTAAGAATGTTTCGTTATCTTCTGACTCCTCTTCCTCTAAGTCGACAAAGCATAGTGCTGATGTTTCTACTACTACTCTCCCTGAGCAAGTAGCTGTGGCAGATGAGCTCCCTGTGCCCTTGGACCCCGTTTGCGCTAACATGTTTCCCCTACCTACTATGCCCCCAAGGGATGATACCTTTCTTGTGAAGGCGGAATTGCAACACGATTTTGGTATTTGGGCTGCCGACGATGATGATGTTTATGAAATTGATAAGGAGGAATTTCTTGATGAGATAATTGCTGCAGATGGTCTAGCTGATCCAGGTTTCACTCAGGTTGATTACGAGGCTATGCTGATTGATGTCCCACCTTCTGTGGAGTTCATTTTACCTGACCTGAGTCGCCCTGAATGTTCTTGCTGCTTCTGTCCAGGAGCAGTTTGTCACACCAGTTGCCTCTCCGGCTGGGACTAAGGACTCCGAGCATAAGGATGCTAGTGAAGCCTCCAAATCTGAGTCAGGGAAGCGCAAAATCAAGATCGAGGATGGCGATTCCGCTTGCTCCGCTTTGACTCTGATGGGCGGTAACAAAAAAAAGGGGAAACATGTGTAGTGTTATCAAATGGGTACGGGAGGTTCTGCAATTTGATGGTTGGTTGCTTTACCTTCCTCTGGTTCGAAGAAAATCATCAGGTGTAGTGTCCTTGGCGGTATTATGTGTGCAATGGTGTGTTGGGTATGGTCCTCCTTCGCCCCTCCAATTGTTCTTCCTTTGCTTGGAGGTCTGGCTATGCTCCTTGTGGTTATGGCGTCTTAACTATTTAGTTTATCATCGACTGTTGCTTTGGAAGGTTACCTTTGTCTGTATAAATATTCCGGTCCTTTCTCTGCTTTGGATTAGCTGGTAGTGTAATTCTATTTATGTAGAACTTCTGTTTCAAAGCTGCTTAGGGAATTCTAGATGGTCTAGGTGTCACAATTATCTGTAGCTTATTAATATTGTATTTGTGATTTGTGTAGCCAGGTTGTTGTGTAATATTCTAAATGTTTTATTAGCCTGGAAATGTTCTATAATGGGGAAATGGGTACCAAGATTGAATGTTTTAACTACCTCGTATCGCGAATTTGTGGTGGAATCAGCTAAACATTATTTAATTTGTTCATTGGTATGCCGAAGAAGTTCGGATCATCATACAAGTCATATTCTAACAACAACAGATAACTTTACCAAGCGATATCCTTTAGGCAGATTACTTCAAGGTGGTGTAGTTAAAAGCGCAGCATCTTCATTTGGTTGCCTGCAACATGTGGCCTTCATTTTTAGTTCCAGTGTGTATGATAAGCCAAGCTTCCCTAAACTAAAACCAATGGCTAGAAAGTGGTGTCTATCCAAACATAATCTTACTGAATTCACGCTTGGAAAGGCATCAAAACATAAAAGCAAGGAATTAAGTTTCTGTAGAATTCCAGTTTATAACTTCAGGGAGATTAATAACTTCAAAAATAATGTTCTCCCTCATTCCTATTGCGAAAATCGGCTCTCGGCTAGTAGTTGTGTACCTCTCTCTTCTGGCATATCTAAAAGGAAAATTTTGAAAATATGTTTATGGATTATTAAGGGAATTGGTAAACCAAAATTATGGACTGACCTGAGAGCAATAAGGACGACTGACCATATCTCATTAACGGCTTTAGCTGAAGTTAGCACAGACAAATTTCAGAAACACTCCAATGAGAATAATACATCACCGTCAGAAGCACTGCACCCTCGGCTTCTGACGGATTGCACAATAAAATAATGAAAGCATGTTTTTGGAATGTTAGAGGACTAGGAAAGCCGAATATGTGGACAAATCTTAGAGCAATGCGCATAAATGAGCACATTTCGTTAATGGCAGTTGCAGAAATTAGAACAAACAAAATTCCTCAAGATAAGAGTTGGAAATCGAGTGGATACAATAACGCAGTCTGGTCAGTTGGGAATGATAGAACAGGCGGAATAAGACTATTATGGAATGAGAATACTCTACTAAATGAATCAAGGGGGAATTGTGTTATAGGCCATAATTAGAGCCTTTATTAGGAAAATGTCCACCCTTCCCCCCAAATTGGCAAAATGTCCACCTTCCTTTCCTTGCCCCCTTTGCCCCCCCACGCGCGCCCCCTGTGCCCCCCTCCTGTTTCAGCACATTTGGTTTCAGCAAACCCTATTTCAGCGTTTTTTTTTTCGCGCGTTGCTGAAACCGAAGTTGCTGAAACCAAAGTTGCTGAAACCGAAGTTGCTGAAATTGTTGAAATTAGTTTTTTTTTCGCGAGTTGCTGAAACCGAAGTTGCTGAAACTAAAGTTGCTGAAACCAGGGTTGCTGAACCCGGAGTTGCTGAAATTATTGTTGCAATTGCTGAAATTAGTTTATTATTTTTTCGCGCCAGCGCTTCGACATCAAAGTTGCTGAAACCGGAGTTGCTTTTTTTTCTTTTTTTTTTCTTTTTTTTTCCGCGTCGCCACTTTGACATCGGGTTTGCTGAAATCGGAGTTGCTGAAACCGTGTTGCGGGATATAAAATTTAGCCTATGCGGGATTCGAACCCAAGTATTTGCGCATAAGCACATTGCTCTACCATTGAGCTAAGAGGCTTTTAAGGAACATCAAAAAATGTTGCTGAAACCGAAGTTGCTGAAATCGGAGTTGCTGAAACTGGAGTTGCTTTTTTTTTTCTTTTTTTTTTGCGTTACCACTTCGACACCGGAGTTGCTGAAACCGTATTGCTGAAGCCGTATTGCTGAAACCTTGTTGCTAAAACCGGAGTTGCTTTTTTTTTTCCCGCATCAGCACTTCGACACTAGGGTTGCTGAAACCGGAGTTGCTGAAATTGTTGTTGTAATTGCTAAAATTAGATTTTTTTTTGGCATCAGCGCTTTGACACCGGAGTTGCTGAAACCGTGTTGCTGAAACCGGAGTTTAATTTTAACATTTCAGTATTTCAGATCACACAAAAAAAAATCTAAGCTGAAAAAAATCCACAAATCATACAATTGCTGCTTGTTTTTTATTTATTTTTTGCTCATGATAGGTTTGTATTAATTTTCGTCTTATTTCATAAAATCTTTTATATTTAAAGTAAGTTGAGGCCATGGGCCGATATGGCCCATTTCCTATAATTGGCCACATAAACAACCTATCCAGCCCACTACAATGAATCAAAAGCACCACCTTCACTTGAAGCTCTGCAAATTCAAGCCGGTAGCTTCGATTGAACTTCACAGTGAGTTTTTAGTCCTCCTCTCAGCCCCTCAATCTCTCGCTCGTTTGTGATTTGTAATTGATCGAAATTTTCTGTTCAGTTTGCAAGTGTGCCTTTTTCTATGGTGATTGCAGTTGCTTGAAAGTGAGCGAGTTTCATCGTCATCCTCTATGTTCTGGTACAGAGAAGTTGAGTAGTTGATGAGGAGAAGGCCGGTGGTCGTCGATGATTGCTCGATCTCCCTCGCAGATCCGAACCAAACTCCCTTCGATCTTGCTCCCTGGATCTAGACTCCTCTCTCCATCTCGATCTTTCATCTCCCTCCCCTCTCGCGATTTGTACCTTCCTCTTTTGTGTATCTGTCGCCTTCTAGACTCCTCGAAATCATACAATTTAGGCGAAGAATCAGGGGAAAAGGAAGGAGGCCAGGAGAGGAGAAGGGGTCTAGAGGAAGAAGGGATCTGAGATCTCAGTGAAGAGGAAGTCGACGGAAGGGGGCACAGGTGGGGGCTATATAAGGGTTAAAAAAAGGATGGACTTTTCCCCAATTTGGATTCTTGGGTGGACAGTTGTCCAATTTAGGCTAAAAAAGTGTCCTGTTGGGCAAATTAATTCATGAATCAATTGAAGTCGATGTGGTGCTACCGAGAATTATTCGTGTAAAATATTCATGCTTAGATAAAAACTTCATAGGAATGTTATTCTTTGTCTATGCTCCCCCCATGAAGCTGATAAAGACACATTCTGGTCTGAATTCTCGAATATTGTCACTAGTGAACCCCTACCCTGCTTAGTGATAGGAGATATGAATGAAATTAGTAGCAGTAGTGAAAAACTTGGGGCGGTATCCAATAGTCAAGCGAGATACTTTAGAATAAATCATTTCAAAAACCAATGCTCTTTGCTAGAGATACCATCCTCGGGAAATCAATATACATGGAGGAAAAAAAGGGAAGGGGAGGATAATATCAGGGAAAAATTAGACCGAGTCCTAGTGCAACCTGAATTTCTTAAAACATTTCCCGACCTAGCAACATTTAACGTAGCGTTTATCGAGTCTGATCATTGTCCCATCTCTATTTTCCTAACTTTTGGACGAGAATTTACGCCCCCACCATTTAAATTTGAAAACATGTGGCTACAGAGGAAGGATTTTAGGAACATTGTCAAACAAGCATGGAGAGCCCGTTGCACTGGTTCAGCAATGTATACATTAATGTATAAAACAAAACTTTTAAAAGGACAAGCCAAGGTGTGGAACAAAAATTCCTTTGGGAATGTGTTCCATCAAATACAAATAGTGGAAAAAGAACTAATCAATATTCAATCAAATATTACACACAGGACGGGTAAGGATAATTTAGTCGAAAAACAGCTGCTTAGGAAAAAAGAACAACTACTACAATTTCAAAAAGAATACTGGGGACAAAGAGCAAAATCAAAACATCTCAAACTCATTGATTCAAACACAGCTTACTTTCATAGAGTAGCTTCTGGGAGGTGAAATAGGAAAATAATAAGACATATCACGACAAATGATGGAACACAGATTATAAAAGAAGAAAATATTAGGGGAGAAATTAAAAATGACTTCGAGAAGCGATTTTCAAAAGAACAAACAAACACGACACTCCTTAACGAATACCTAGAACTAATTCCACATGCTATTACGGAAGAAGAAAATAGGACTCTTATCCAGGAACCATATAATAGTGAGATAAAAAAATGCGGTCTGGTCATTAGGACTAAATAAATCGCCTGGACCGGACGGAATGACAACAGAATTTTATAAAGCATACTGGGACATTATTGGCAACGACGTCATTAAAGCCGTCAAAGCTTTCTTCCATTCAGGTAGGCTTCTCCGATAGAGTAATCATACATTTATCACTCTACTACCAAAGTGTGATAACCCATCTAAAACTACAGACTATAGACCCATTAGTCTGTGCTCAACAATATATAAAATTATATCAAGAATTTTAACAGAGAGACTCAAGAAGGTGATTGACAAGTTAATCCACTCGTTTCAAGGAGCATTTGTATCTGATAGAGCTATTCAAGATAATATACTGATCGCACATGAGATCTTCCATTCATTTAAATCGAGAAAAGGGACAGATGGTTGGTTAGCTATTAAACTGGACATGAAAAAGCCTATGGCAGAGTAGATTGGGCCTTCCCAAAGGCGGTTTTAAGAAAATTTGGTTTCAGTGACCATGTTATCAAATTAATCATGGAATGTGTAACAACTGTTTCCTTTTCGGTACTAGTCAACAATGGGCCCACATAGATCTTCAAACCATCTAGAGGGTTAAGACAAGGCGACCCCATGTCCTCGTTTCTTTTCATTCATGGTGCAGAAGTGCTCGCTAAAAAATTAACTTCTGAGTCCAACCTCACCCAATCTGGCATTGGCTTCCGGTTCGGTCAAGTTGGTCCAAGAATCCCGTTTTTGGCATCTTCTGATGATATCATTATTTTTGCAAAGGGTAACATGACAGCATGTGGAAAAGTCAAGAAAATCATTGACAATTATTGCCAACTATCAAGACAGAAAGTAAACTACAATAAATCTGCCTTTCAAGGTTCTCCGGGGATACGTGCATCGCGAATAACTACCATTGAAGGATGTTTAAACATATCAAAGCAAGTTAAATTGGACAAGTATCTGGGGTGTCCGATTGTTAATGGTAGAGTGAACAAAAGCACCTTCGAAGAAATTATTGGTAAAACAACTAATCAATTATCAAAGTGGAAGGCCGACTCTCTATCGCAACACGGTAGGTCTGTGTTAATAAACTTAAATTTAGCTTCTAAACCACTCTTCTTTATGCAAAGCTTCATGCTTTCAGTAACAATTCACTCCACACTTGGCAAAATCAATAGGACGTTCTTCTGGAATAAGGATCTACAATATAAACCACTTATAGGATGGGACAAAGTATGTAGACCAAAAGCCCTAGGGGGAATGGGATTACGAAAGATGAAGGAAATGAATGAGGCACTACAAATGAAACTTATTTGGAAAATTATGGCGGAACCAGATAATAGTTAGGTCAAAATTATCAATCATAAGTATTTAAAATCAACGCCAATACTTAAGTTTGAGAAGAAAAGAAATGCCTTATGGCAATGGACGCAACTTAGAAAACTTATCCAGCCATTTAAGGAAGGTCTAGCATGGTCAGTAGGTGATGGGAATAATATCAAGTTCTGGCTAGACAAGTGGGCTCTAGTTCAGAATATCCATACTGTCTGCCTCGACCCGACAAAAATTAATTGGGAAGAAACTGTTGGTCAATACATTCAAAATGGGACGTGGGATCTGGAAAAACATAGATCGGTAATGCCGAGTAGCACTGCACAACAGATAGCAGATATTCCCCTTCCGATTAGTAAAATACAAGATAAAATGTACTGGTGGCCGGATAAAAAGGGATGGTTTACGACTTCAAGTGCATATAATTTAATACAAAAGCTACAGAGCTAAATACTGATAATAATGCTTGGATATGAAACTTGAATGTTCCACCTAAAATTAAGAATTTCATATGGAAAGTGTGTCATAATGGACTTCCAACGGTGGCCCGGCTCTCCCGACGTGGAATTGCGATTCCAGCTTATTGTGCCATGTGCAATCACCATGAAGAAGACACCACTCACCTATTGTTTGAATGCAAATACTCACTCTGTTGTTCGAGTTTATCACCAAAAGTGAAATCAGAAATCTCAGACCAGATCACATTATCAAGAGATATTGATTCTTTAATGATAAAATTAGATAGATTACTTGATACACAGCAAAAACAAAAACTGGCATTTCACTGGTGGACCATATGGATTGTTCGTAATAAACTTATTTTCCAACAACAAAAAATGCCAAATGCAGAAGGGTTTGTTAAACTTGTCGACTCATTTTTAAATGAATGGAATAAAGCAGAAAAGCACATCTATGAGGATAACAGTGGCACAAAGCGGCGACGAAATACCCCTAAGAAAAGTTTCAGTGTAAGGAAGAAGGAGAAATGGAAAAGACCACCGACTGTGAAATTAAAACTAAATTTCGATGGTTCCGCCTCGGGGCAACGACAAAGCTCGATAGGGTACATTATTCATGACAACACGGGGCAATCATTAGGAATGGGAAGTAAACTTATTGGATACCAATCCCATTTAATGTCCGAAGCCTTGGCATTAAGAGTGGGTGTTCAGAGGGCCCTCGAGATGAGAATCTCTAACCTTATCATTGAAGGCGATTCACTGACCATCATCAATCATCTTCAGTCTAAAACCAAATGTCCATGGGAAATTGAGCTAATAATGTCAGATATTAGTATTCTACTCACTAGGTTTTACGAAGTCTCGTTTTCACACGTCCTTCGTAACGGTAACTGCGTGGCAGATAAGGTTGCACACCTTGCTCATGTTTCTCCCATCCCCTCTATATACACTGACCAGGTCTTATTGACCTCATCCGAAAGGATGATGTCGGATAGCGGTTCGCATCCGAATTTTTACTTAATAAAAAAAATCAAAACATTGAATTAAATCTAATGTCTACTATTAAGCTATATTTAAATCTTTATATATTATAGTAATAATAATATTCTATATCAATATAATATCTTAATTTTAAAACTTTTTTGATGAAGCCTAACTTTATGGTAAACATTTTTACTATTTTCTTAAAGATTTCAAGTCTACCTTAACTCTTTTATCATAACTTTTATTAATATTTTATAATATTAATTTGTTATATTTATTAAAAATCCTGAAGATTATACTAGTTAAATAACAAATTTGAAATTTTCTCCAATACAAACAAAAGCATTATGTCCTATATATAAATATAAAAAAAATCTAATTTTTTTTATAATTTTTGTTTTTCCTATAAAAATTGACGGTTTAAATCATAAATTTAAATTTTTTTCTAATATATTTATAAAAAAAATTATTGTTCACAGATGCATATATGTGACAAAAATTAGGCCCCCTTAAAAAAATTCTAGATTCGCTAATGTCTATTGCGGTGGGTCAGCTTGGTTTCAATATACGCCTCCATCATGGTGGGTTTGTTGCTTTTCTTCTCACTAGTTTAACTTTTCTCATTCAAACCCACCCTTAGATATATAAAGGGTCTTCCTATATACACTGCAAATCTGCGGGTTAGCGCTGCTAATACAATGTCAGATATAACGTTGTAGCAACGTTGGATGTGACGTTGCTACAACATCGGATCCGACGTTGTGATGTGCCATACACGACGTTGTGAATTGTAGGACGACGGGGCGGGTCGGCCACTTTACAACGTCAAATTAGAAGTTGTAAAGTGGGCCTGATCGGGCCACATAACAATGTCAAATTGGAAATTGTAATAACATCAGATTTGACGTTGTGATTTCCCATAACAATGTCCAATCGGACGTTGTTAATTAGGCCATCTATAAATACCGCAACACTTATTCCCCGAGGCACGTCACCTACTATACACTAAACACACATCATGACATCAAATCCAAATAGCTTTGTTAAAGATGGCATTTTTAGTGATGGGACCCGTTTCATTGTTGAAGTGGGGAGACACCGTCTTTGTAACGGCCCAGAAATAAATACCCGGGTTACGTTTCGAAGTTGGATACCTTCGTTCGGATGTTGCAATTCAGGTACGGGTCGAGGTTTCAAACCTCTAAGGATCAGTATTTAAAGCGGGGATTTCAAACCCCAAGCAATCGAAGTCGCGGAAATTCGTTTGAACGAAAAATGCGAAAGCGGAATTTAAAGTACAGCTTGCCACGGCGGAGCCGGGTCAAAACCAAAACATAGTGGGTGATTGCCATTTTATCAAGTTAGAATATTAGCCGGATTCTTCGGTTTGCCAAGAGATTACCCGTCACAGAAGCAAGGAGCAAACAAGAGCGGTACCTAACACTATCCACGAAGTCAGGCCAGGTAATCGCCTGCGGGTCCTCTGACTGCGCTGAGGCCACATAACATGCCTATACCTAAATAAAGGATGACTAATGCAGTACAAGATTTAAATCATATAAGCATGCTTTGACAGTTATAATATGTGGAAAAACTGTAAAGGGCCCAAGACAATGCCAAGTGGCATATCCCTCTCCTACGTTTGCACCCCTTCCCGTTAGTGCAGAGATTGGCTAGTTCGGTGCTATAACATAGCAATTTCCTCGTGGTGGTGTACAAACCACGACATCATCATATATATCATCTCATCGCTTGCCCGATGGTGCTGGGCTATCATATCATGCTCATATCGACTTGATAGACTCAGGGCAACTCGATGGGGCTGGGCTACCCTATGACCCTAGCAAAGACTCTAGGACTATCACAGATAACGGCCGTTCTGTATTCAAAGACACATAGTAACCACAAGCTCATTTCAATGTAATCCTAGCATGATACTACATGGAATGCTTTAATATGCAACACCTACACATCATATGACACATCAGGCAGGAGGTCCAGGTTACTGAGTAAGTCCCGTAGGATACTTACCTGAAGATGCAGAACAGCAAGATAACACAAGCAAGGGCCCAAATGCAAGTCCAAAGCAATACAAAAGCAATACACACCTATCATCAAACCATTTCCATAAGCTAACGGACCAACATTCATACACACGAAACCCAAGTTCTCAACATCCTCATACCCAACCGATAGTAACACCGTTTTCCAAAACCCTTCCGATACGATCAAATCGACCAAAATCGTTCTTCCAATGAAACCCATTGATAAAATCATACCAACCATATTTTCCAACCTCTTAAATCCCAAATAAAGTCAACTCATATTCAATATAATGTCTCAAATCATACTTGACCAAATTCCGACATTAAACATTTTAACCTTAAAACCAATCTCTCAAAATCATATTATAGAAATCATTCCGGCATTTTAATTCAAAAACTTGACTTTAATATTTCAAGTAATTTAAGACATTGCTAATCATTTCCAAAATAAATCCATCTTTATAATCCCCATTTACAAAACATTAACTCTTCAATCAACTTGCAAATGTATACTACTTAAAATAATTCCGGCAAGTTTCTTATTCAAAATCATTATATAACAAGGTCTGACATTTAGTTACCACAATAATTTTATTTTCACAATCATAATTATAAATCCAACCCATAATTCATTTCAAATTTCCTAAAATCACAAATTAAACCATCACTAAATACATATTCCAAATAATATCACTTTTTAAAATAATTTTATAATATACAAAATATTTTCAGGAAATAATAATACCTCCAAACAAAGTATTATAATAATACTAGTAATAATAGCTAACAATATTTTCATACAAAACATAATATAAAACATATAGATTTATGTATACGTACATATAAAATATATATATTTATCAGTTATAAAATGCAACAACAAATAATAATAACAACACAAGAGACCCAAAACAATCCCAACCCAGCAGCTCTAGCCCTACCCGGAAAGAAAAGAGGAAGGAAGATCCAAGGTCCAGCCCACGACCCGGAACCCGGATCCGCCAGCCCAAACCCAAACTCATTTTTTATTAAATGAACCGGAGAATAAGAGTGAACCGGCCAAAAAAAAGAAAAGAAAGTGGCGGTTCAACTGCACCCGTCTTCCCTAAATCAGGGACACTGTTCGCCAAAATTTCGAAGGAGAGAAAGTGGAGGGCAGAGCTCCATCGGCGACTCGTTTCCCATCCTGACTCAACCCAGGTGACTGGAAGGTTTCCCCGACCAAGACCCACATGAAGAAGATCAAACGCGAGCAAGGAAGGAGGAGAAAGAAAAAGAGATTTCCGAGGCTTCAAAGGTTCGACTCCGAGGTGCTCGAGGGCTGCTCTGGCTTCATCAGTGAGAGGGGAGCTTCATTCTGAGTCTATAAGGAAGGTAAGTGAGTAAAGGTGCATTTTTTCATGGTTTGGAATCGAAACAAACACAAAACGAACCAACCTTTAAATCGGAAAACAGGGGAGGGAGGTATTCAGGGCGGCTCCATCGGGGCTCCTAGCGGCTCTAGCTGCTCGTTGTGGCTTCTTGGTGGTGCAAGGGAGTTGTAGGTAGTGGCTCGTAGTCGGAGGAGAAAGAACGAAGGGGTGGGGCTCAATTTGGGATGGGTGCAGAGGAAGGGGAAGGACTGGGCTCTGGTGAAGGACGACAACTAGGCTCCCTCTCCGGCGGCGACGATGAGGAGGAGGATGGAGAGGCTCCTGGGTGGCTGCTACTTAGTGACAAACAAGGAAAAGAGAGAGAGAAAGTGGTGGAGAGGTGGTTGAGGAAGGATAATTGTGGTGGCGACTCGGCCTCAGAAACGAAATGGAAGGAGGAAGGAGGTGGAATGGTGGTGATTTTTGTGGGGTTCAAAAATAGGAAAGAGGGAGAGATAGGATGGCAGACGACAGAAGAGGGGGGAGGGCTTCTCTTGTGGCTTCATTGAGTGGGTGAAGAAATGGTGACGGCAGGAAGGGTGTGTGAGCTGTATAGGGGAAGAAGACAAAAGAATGAGGGAGGGACCAACTCCCATAACCCACAGGAATCCGAGAGAGGGAGAGAGAGGGAGAGAGAGAGAGAAATAAAAGAAAAGGGGAATGAAAATAAATGAAATTGGTCCCCCATAAAAGAATTCAAATTAGCGGAAAAGACTCGAAACCCGCTCACCCGATCGAATCCCGACTAAATCAAATTTAAATCAAATTTCAATTCATTTTCAAGATAAACGAAATTAAATTAATTTTTATCAAAACTCGGAGCTTGAAGGTGGAATTAAAATCCGATAGAATCTAAATTCACAAAACGATGCCGAAATGACGTTAAAATCAAAACTTATGCTCGAAGACGGGTTTTCTTCAAACCTTATAAACCAGATAAAATAATATATTTGATATTTTAATAGAATAATAATATACTAATATATAAAATATATTCAGTCTTTACATTTATCCACCTCTAAAAACAAGTCTCGTCCCCGAGAGTAAATTCATTTTAAAGCAATGGGAAGAGGTTTGAAATCGGTGAGTCCGAGGACCTTGTCCAAGGATCTTGTAATCATCTCGGTTGCGTCTTTCGGGATTCTCACAACATCCTAGTCACGGTCGCGACATCTTCAATTGGTCTTGACAAGTGTGTAACAAGCGCCCTTATCACATCCTCGCTTCGACTTTTCAGAAGTACCACAACTCTAAAGTATTATAGCGTCCCGACTAGGTCTTAGCAAGCAATCTATAAGTGCCCCTATAAAATGCCTGTATCCACTTCATGAGACGTCATAATGTAAATCCAGTTCGTAAAACCTCAAAGCGTTTTGTAAATGGAAAGATTGTCATTTAAATCATTGAAACTCTCGACTTCTTAAAACCCCAAGTTGGTCCTTTTCAAAACCGCTCCAAATCTTCAAATTCGACGTTCAATCAAGCAGCCTTACACCAAAACAAGTCAAATCCTTTCAAATCAAGATTTCATCAAAATCTTCCAACGACCACATCAGTTTCTCGCATACCAATCAATCAAGTTCAGAGGGTAGGAGGTGGAATCATCC
Source organism: Persicaria maculosa (assembly GCA_963922045.1). Taxonomy (NCBI): domain Eukaryota; kingdom Viridiplantae; phylum Streptophyta; class Magnoliopsida; order Caryophyllales; family Polygonaceae; genus Persicaria; species Persicaria maculosa. The sequence goes on from OY998260.1 coordinate 22,579,424, forward strand.
ACCTCTAAGGGCTAATCCCATATTCTCTTCCTAGTTTCCAGAATCGAATCAATCTATCATTCTCAATTCAAGCAAGATGCATAAGCCATAAGAAATGCATAACTGTATAACCAACCAATCTCCAACCAATACATCATGCGGCAAGTCTCAATATATACCAACGTAGTACCACAAGGTCACATCAACATCTCCATATCATACTAAAGATCATAATATGCATCTCAACAATATGCCAAAATCATTACACATGGCCCGATATCATACCAAAATTCATAAAAGATATCTCACTATCGCATATCACCACTGCAATCATAGTAGGGTCAGTCACAACAAGGGATCTCATTTAAAGCATAATTTCACATAGTCATCCTATCCAATTTCTATCCAGCATTATCATAACATATTTATCACGTCAATCATTGGTACTTGCAAGGTTACCCATAGCGAAATTTCATCATAAGTCAATGAAACAAAACTACTTATCAACACATCAATACAAACAAAGTCATGCTATTAAGATTCAATCATAAGGGGGGATCAAGTAGTGTATCAACATCAAAATGTCAACATGCTCTCCAGACATCATCTTAACTCGTCACAATGCCATATAACGATCATTAGCAGTCATGCACCATCATCTCATATATACACATAAGTCATATTCATGCTCCAAGTCATATTCATCATCTAACATACCTATAATCATGCTTGCCAACCATAGAATGCGACATCATGTTTACTACCACATAATAAAACATCATGCTCTCACACCATAACACATCATTATCTCACATATTATATCACAACACATCCTAACATGCTTCTAAAACAACATCGCAAAGCATCAATATATCATGATAACTTTTGTCACTGCCAACTAGATTTCAATATTGCGTATCAACATGTAATATCATGCCATATCAGGTTTATCATGGTCGCTATCTAACATCATGCCAGTTCATAATCACATAATCAAGAAAGTTTTGCACATTATACCAGCCACAATAAAACGCAATCCCCGCTCGCTCGTCTCCAACTCTCAAGCCAAGACCAATCTTCATCTAGACTCACCAACATCAACTAGGATACTATCCCATGGAAGAAGTTCTAAATCATTCCGAAACTCCGATCTCATACCTCTTCCCACCAAGCTCTCCCACAAGAAATCCACCTCTTAATAACTCAACTCCTATCTCCGATCTCACACCCGAGCACCTTGCATACTATGTTCTCGACACTCACAAGAGTCATTCCCTACACTGCCCATACTACCTAAGACATCACAGGCATAGAACCTTTCTAACCACATCTCTTCTATAAGAATACCCCGATTACCACCTAGCCGGCCTATTCTAACCATACCCCCACCTAAGATTCATCTACAAGCTCATCAGAAACCACTAAGCATCGCCTCTTATAGCTCCCAAAACTCACTCGTTCCTACTTAAGCCAAACCCCTCTCCTGTGACTTACCTCATACCACTATCGATCATTCTAACTGCTCCAATTCCCTTACCAGCCTCCGACCATTCTTCAAGAGAATCTCACCCCCAAGTTCAAACATGAAGCAACCATGGACATTATTACACATAAAGATTACATCATATCAACTAGCATGTATAACAATAGCATCATTAGTTCATCATCAAGCATTGCAACTGTATCAATAAGTCTAAGTTTACCGTCATGCTTAAAATTATTGCAAAACACCATTTATGAATATAGTCAATTCAAACTAGCAAGTTTCATCATAACCTTATCAGATAAACAATCCAGGTTTCACAGCATTTGCAGTTCACATTTATAGGCAAGGAATTTAGATCATGCTCAGCAACTCAGAGTAGCATCACATCAAGTCATCATGGCACATTAGGACTGTAAGGCATCGAATCATGTTTATCATCATAGGCAATGGATAATCAAGCAATAATCATCATCATGTCAGCACATCAACATGTTAATTCCAACGTCAGGTAAGTGCAATATCATCATCAACATATTCAGAAGGGATTAATAATCCGAATGAGGGACACTCCCACTTACAAGTCATATCGCGCTCAGTAACCGCAATCCTCGAAGCAAGCTTGTTCCGTCGACATCGTCAATCTTGAGGCCCATGGGTTATGGGCCCACGCTTTCGCTACGCTGCTTTATCGCTATCTTACTTCTCGTCCCCTCCTCTATGCGGTCGCTCATCCAGTGCATCGCGTAGGAGTCTAAGTTAGCGGAGATAGGGGAGTGACAAGAGCGGACAACCCAATGTTTCTTTCGGAGACAAAAATGGACCAAGCTAAAGATGAAATGACTAGAGACAAGACTCCGACCCGGGAATAGTAACGATGCCCTTATGGAAGTCTATTTGGTTACAATTGTGACAATCAAATGTGAATTCATCATGGAGGATATCGATCACATTAATCCACACTAACATGTACCTATCTCAAGGAACGACGACATACACATTCATTCCAAAGACATGATCGAGTCCTACACTGATGCACGTGAAACAAGCTAGTAGTCTATGATTCCATGGATGCAGATAAGTCTAGCAACCTAGGCAAGTTATGCGGAGCCAATATTGGTCATGTGGGGTCCAAGGTCATGCAAGAATTTACGAGGATGACAAGCATTATGCATATGAACGATGTAAGAGTATGGTATACACATCAACAATTGAGTTCAATTATATCAGGGCAAGGTACATCATAACAATCAGACAAAGCGTCATACGAGAACACATAAGACCAGCATAGTAACTATCACATCTGACAACAATGATCATATAATAAGTTAAGAATGGCATGCAATCATACAACAGGATACATTTAGAGAGCACAGATCCTTCATGATGCTAGTGATACATGATCAGGCATGGCATAGTCAAGAGTGATTAAATAAGTTCAATATGATCTATATGAAAGCAAAAGGATCACCACAGGGTAAACAAGATAACATCACGGGCGATATATTATAATCATGCTAGGAATGAACTATCCTAGGGCACATAAAACGATACAACAACTATCACATTACAGTACAAGCAGGTTCACGTAATAGGTCAAGTAAGACATGTCACCATTCCGCGAGTCATATTGGAAATCATAAGTCCTATAGGATACTAGTAACACATATTGAACATGAATACAATCAAGGTAATTCGACTAGATTCATTCTAACATTTATGCGTCACGCGTATGCGAAATCATGATATAACGTGGTGTGTGATCATGCGAGGTGTCAAGTCATATGTTCATGCAAGCACGAGAGAATATCATAGAGTAATAGGGAAACACCGCCGAGCGATAACATGTAAGCATGCTAGGATTAACCATCACGGAAGGAAATTCGATCATTGAATTCATCATCAATTTTAATCAGGGCGAGTGGAACATTTTTAAGATGATAGAAAAGGAAAGAATCACACTATCAGGGACCTAGCTCGAGAGAGATTCTACAATAACGTAGGCAAGGTAGAATTCGCACAAGTCACACCCAAGGGCCCGACATGTTAATAATGGCTCAACATAACATATGATACATACATGCACTGATTGATTAATACGACGATATGCAAGAGTTCAATTGATCACACTCCAACGATATAGTAGCATGAGAGGAAATGTAACGATGTGTAATGCAAGTCTAAGTAATGGGGAAACATGACTAGAATACGGGGGCATGAGTCCAATTCAATGTATACTTGGAGAAAACATGTGTTTATCAAGAATCATTCACACTAACATATTCTCAATTTAGCAAAATTAACACACAACAATATTAATTGTAGAATAATCAATAATAGTTAATCTGAGGAATACAAAATAGACGGGCATGCTATAGATTCTTGTCATAAAACGAATGATAAGCATCGAGGCATCATCGGCTAGCATGCTAAAGAGCACATCTTATGAGGCATTCATATAAAGAAGAGTTGATCACACTATCATGTACCTAACTCAGGAGAAAGCAATAGCCATATAGATCCATATCATGTGGTTCATGCTTCTAACCGACCATTAATACGATCAATACAATAGGTCAAGTAGACATGCTATGACAACATATAATCATGATAGAAAGCAAGGCACAATAAGAGATCTGAACAAGGTAACTAATCATAGATGTAATGACTTGCGTAGCGGTTCTCTAATGGTCAGTCACAAGGTACATGCCGGAGATCACAAAATCATATTATGTCACACAATTTCAGAGAGAGTCACCATTACAACCGGAAAGAGATCCCTAAGGGCAACCATCGACTCCTCCCAACTGACTCATCACCCCTCTTTCCCGTGGAATTCTGGTACGACTCTTCGCGGCAAGAAGACACTGGTTGATCGTCATAAGGACCGATAAAGACAACCGCAGAAACATCTTACCCTCCATCTCGAAACTTTACCAAGAACCATCTTCTAATACTCACTCAGTCAACCCTCAAGGAAAACATGACTCCCGAAGACAACGTGTTTACCAACCCGATTTTCCCCGTGGAGGACTCCGATATCCGGGAGAAGGACTCGATAGGATCATCAAGGAGTTAACATAGTGGAAGGGGCCATTCCACGCAAACTGGGCTTAACCATATAAGAATGAGGATACTCCCGCTATTCCGTTGGCACAATCATTTCAAATACATTTCATAGTTAGGCACAACAATCAGATATTCATCATGACAACAATTATCGTGGGATCAATCATCAACAGTTTGCGTAAACACGACCAAGCTACCTAACTCGCCACTCCAACCACCTCGGTGCAATTCCTTGGTGTCTTCCAACCCATCTGTAAAGAATAAGCTAATATTTCGCCTTCCCATTCCCAACTACATCCAATAGGGATGGTCTAGCGCCTTTTCTACCCACTCGATCCCTTTAGTTTGATCCATCATATTTAATAAGCCGAGTTCATATTTAGTCCAATTGAGTTAGGCATTTAAATTCATTTTGTCCCTTCAAAACATCTTCAAATCCTTTGAAATTCATGGGCAATTTTCCAAAACATACACCCGACCCTTGCGTACCCGAATTGCACTACCTGGCTTTGATACCAACTTTGTAACGACTCGGATATAAATACCCGGGTTACGTTTTGAAGGTTGGATACCTTCATTCGGATGTTGCAATTCAGGTACGGGTCAAGGTTTCAAACCTCTAAGGATCAGTATTTAAAGTGGGGATTTCAAACCCCAAGCAATGGAAGTCGTGGAAATTCGTTAGAACGAAAATGCGAAAGCGGAATTTAAAGTACAGCTTGCCACGGCGGAGCCGGGTCAAAACCAAAACATAGTGGGTGATTGCCATTTTATCAAGTTAGAATATTAGCCGGATTCTTCGGTTCGCCAAGAGATTCCCCGTCACATAAGCAAGGAGCAAACAAGAGCGGTACCTAACACTATCCACGAAGTCAGGCCCGGTAATCGCCTGCGGGTCCTCTGACCGCGCTGAGGCCACATAACATGCCTATATCTAAATAAAGGATGACTAATGCAGTACAAGATTTAAATCACATAAGCATGCTTTGACAGTTATAATATGCGGAAAAACTGTAAAGGGCCCAAGACAATGCCAAGTGGCATATCCCTCTGCTATCTCTGCACCCCTTCCCGTTAGTGCAGAGACTGGCCAGTTCGGTGCTATAACATAGCAGTTTCCTCGTGGTGGTGCACAAACCACGGCATCATCATATCATATCATCTCATCGCTTGCCCGACGGTGCTGGGCTATCATATCATGCTCATGTCGACTCGATGGACTCAGGGCAACCCGATGGGGCTGGGCTACCCTATGACCCTAGCAAAGACTCTAGGACTATCACAGATAACAGCCGTTCTGTATTCAAACACACATAGTAACCACATGCTCAGTTCAATGCAATCCTAGCATGATACTACATGGCATGCTTTAATATGCAACACCTACACATCATATGACACATCAGGCAGGAGGTCCAGGTTACTGAGTAAGTCCCGTAGGATACTTACCTGAAGATGCAGAACAGCAAGATAACACAAGCAAGGGCCCAAATGCAAGTCCAAAGCAATCCAAAAGCAATACACACCTATCATCAAACCATTTCCATAAGCTACCGGACCAACATTCATACACACGAAACCCAAGTTCTCAACATCCTCAAAACCAACCGATAGTAAAACTGTTTTCCCAAACCCTTCCGATACGATCAAATCGACCAAAATCGTTCTTCCAATCAAACCCATTGATAAAATCATACCATCCATATTTTCCAACCTCTTAAATCCCAAATTAAGTCAACTCATATTCAATATAATGTCTCAAATCATACTTGGCCAAATTCCGACATTAAAAATTTTTTCATGGTTTGGAATCGAAACAAACACAAAATGAACCGACCTTTAAATCGGAAAAAGGGGAGGGAGGTATTCAGGGCGGCTCCCTCGAGGCTCCTGGCGGCTCTAGCTGCTCGTTGTGGCTTCGTGGTGGTCCATGGGAGTTGTAGGTGGTGGCTCGTAGTCGGAGGAGAAAGAACGAAGGGGTGGGGCTCAATTTTGGATGACTGAAGAGGCAGGGGAAGGAGTGGGCTCCGGTGAAGGACGACAGCTAGGCTCCCTCTCCGGCGGCGACGATGAGGAGAAGGATGGAGAGGCTGCTGGGTGGCTGCTGCTTAGTGACAAACAAGGAAAAGAGAGAGAGTGGTAGAGAGGTGGTTGAGCAAGGACAATCGTGGTGGCGACTCGGCCTCAGAAATGAAATGGAAGGAGGAGGGAGGTGGAATGGTGGGGATTGTTGTGGGGTTCAGAAATAGGAAAGAGGGAGAGATAGGAGGGCAGATGACAGAAGAGGGGGGAGGGCTTCTCTTGTGGCTTCACTGAGTGGGTGAAGAAAGGGTGAGGGCAGGAGGGGTGTGTGAGCTGTATATGGGAAGAAGACAAAAGAATGAGGGAGGGACTAGCTCCCATAACCCACATGAATCCGAGAGAGGGAGAGAGAGAGGGAGAGAGAGAGAAATAAAAGAAAAGGGAATGAAAATAAATGAAATTGGTCCCCCATAAAAGAATTCAAATTAGCGGAATACACTCGAAACCCGCTCGCCCGATCGAATCCCGACCAAATCAAATTTAAATCAAATTTCAATTCAATTTCAAGATAAATGGAATTAATTTAATTTTTATCAAAACTCGGAGTTTGAAGGCGGAATTGAAATCCGATAGAATCTAAATTCACAAAACGATGCCGAAATGACGTTAAAATCAAAACTTACGCTCGAGGACGGGTTTTCTTCAAACCTTATAAACCGGATAAAATAATATATTTTATATTTTAATAGAATAATAATATACTAATATATAAAATATATTCAGTCTTTACATTTATCCACCTCTAAAAACAAGTCTGGTCCCAGAGGTGAATCTCATATTCCTCTGCGTTCCTTTGAGCTTCGTTATTTGTTTTGCAGCAATCGCTTACTTTTCAAAAATTGAGTAAATCGACCGGGTACTTCCTCGCCGCACTACCACTTCCCTATTGACCTTCGACACTGGCCAAATCTGGCGCCATCGCCTCTGCACAACCTTTCTCTTCGGCCAGAGCGCCAATTCTACAAAGGAGTTCGATTCTGGCATTTCCCTTCGAGATTTCCGACTTCGACTCCAGTTTTCGGTTAGCTAAGTGCAATTGTCATCTCCTATTCCCCTCGACTACTTTTGATTTTGGTGATTTGTGCGAAGAACTCGTTTTGCACATCTAGTTGTTGCGGAATTTCAATTTTGTCAATTGCTGGAGTTGTGCCATTTTGATCTATGTTTGATGTATCTGCTTCCTGCTTCCTTATTCTAATGTGTTTTTTTTCATTGTGATGGAACTCCCTCTTCCCGCACAACTAATTGTGCTTCATTTGATGTGATAAGGTTGTTGGATTGGGTTGCCTTGGTTAGTATATGCATGTCTGCTGACTTTGTGATCGAATTTGCCAAATAAAATTAACCCCAACTGTGTTTGGGGTTGATTTTTTTTTACCAATGGTCATCGCCTTGCTCAAGTTTGTCAGCTACTGAATTTATGAGATGTAATTTGTACTATCAGTATACTCCTTTTTTCTTGAGTTTAGAATTAGAAAGGCTTGAGTTTTTGATATATATGATGTTAAACTGTTGGACATCAAGGTCATATGTCGGAGATTGCTTGTAGAATGTTGGTTTAGCTAGGAAATTTTTGAGACTTTGACATACTTAAACTCTGTTGTTAATCGATTTCTTCTTATTTATTGTTATGCCTGAAATCAGTCGAGTAATTTTTTTAGAAGGCTCTAAATTAGCTAGGCTGATAATGTTTTGATTTATGAGAAGATGGGGATTATCTCTAGGCCTGATCCTGATTTTTGGTTGTTCATATGATAGCTACCTTGATTACCCTTTTCTTTTGCTAAATCATGCATGAAAATTAACTAATTTTTGTTTATGCTGAATTACTTTAGCGGTTGAGTTTTGGTTGTTTACAAGGCTTTATGTTTGACTAGGTTAGATGATCTTGAGATGCGATTGTGTCCATGCTCTATCTATCCTTGCTTTTTTCATGCTCCAAGTGTCCAATAAATTTTTATGATTCTATTTCTGGTTGTATCTCCTCCCCAACACACTCACTTGTTTCCTTGTTCGTCTTTTCCACTCTCTCTCTAGCGTCAATTTCTCAAGCTTAAGAGCGTCCCTCCGAATGTCTCACTCGCTCTTTGTGTTGTTTAGAGCTCAGTTGTAAACTTTGACGGAAAAAGTATGATTCACTATCCACAACCTGCAATTTTAGGTCTCTTTGATTTGGATTGATTGAATTCCATGTTTATCTTGTCTCTCTGCATATATTTTAGGTTTCAATTCTAATTCCAAGGTTCAATTATGATTCTAGGTTTCGTTTGATTATGATTCTAGGCTCCATGCATAGTTGATTCTAATGACAAGTTGTTTTGGTTTGATTCTAATTGAAAGTTGCATACTCATTGTAGATTCATGTTGAAATTGTTTCATGCTAAGCTATTGAAAGCATAGTCACTAGTTGCAGGAAAAGATAGCCTCAATTTCAAATAATGCATGTCATATTTGTGATGTATATACGTGGACGACTTCTTTTAAGAAATAAGCTAGTTTATCCCATTCTTGCTCATCTTTTTTTTTACAAGCTACTTAAACATTGTCTATCATAGTTGGTCTTTGGCTTATATTATGAGTTTTCTGTGTTGTAGACCAAGGAGCTCAAAAACCACTCTTGCCCAGCAGCGATTGGAAAAGGAGCTTGGAGAGGTAAAAGGTTTTACTCGCAATATAGGTAGTCCATAATAGACTAGATGCATATTAGTTTGCAAATGAAAGATTAGTATTATACGTCTTGCCTTGATATGTGGTGTATTTTTTAGATTTGGACGGAAGTGGAGATATTGATAGTGTTTTAAGACAAAAACCTTACTTTGGAACATAGTTGATGTAAATTTTGGACAAGGTGTATATATGTAGTTGATGAGTGTATTTGCATCGACATGTTTTGAATGATGGAATGTGCATATAAACCTATAAAAATAGTCGAAAATTGATTTTCATTTTGCAAAATAATCAATTTTTCTATAATGATAGAATGATATGGTCATTGATATTTAGCGAGAGATAGCGATAAAAATTAAATTATCTCGCAATGAATGATATCTACGATGATCAATTCGACTTCATCGCGATAGCATGCTTATAATAACAAATAATTTCCTCGCCAATGAATTTTTCATGTCAAATTTCGTAATTGTAATCCATCGTTTGTGAGGAAACTAATATATTGGCGACAAATTTTATGTTATCGCTATACACATTTAGCGACTATTCTCAATTCCTTCACCATTTTTGTCGATGAAATTATTAATTTTTTGTGACAAAAATATAAGTCGCGAAATAATATCGACCACAACTTATATCATCATTAACGAGGAAATATAACATTTTGTGAGGAATTAAGTTTGTCGCCATATGTATTGAACGTCTAATATGGAATCTTTTAGCTTATTTGGCGACAAATATTACTACATTTTACAATGAATTAAATTGTCGCTAAAGACTTATAGTGATGAATATTAACTTCATCGCTAAATGTTTTTTGCGACGATATTATTTTTCCACACTAAACTTTTTTGTGACGAGCTTTCTGTGACCACTTAAAAAGGAAGAATATTTCCTCGCTAAATAGTTTTAGTGACGAAATATCACTTTTTAGCGAGGAAACATTTCTTCGCTAAAAGTGATTTCTGTTGTAGTGAAGTCATATTCATGCTCCAAGTCATATTCATCATCTAACATACCTATAATCATGCTTGCCAACCATAGAATGCGACATCATGTTTACTACCACATAATATAACATCATGCTCTCACACCATAACACATCATTATCTCACATATTATATCACAACACATCCTAACATGCTTCTAAAACAACATCGCAAAGCATCAATATATCATGAAAACTCTTTTCACTGCCAACTAGATTTCAATATTGCGTATCAACATGTAATATCATGCCATATCAGGTTTATCATGGTCGCTATCTAACATCATGCCAGTTCATAATCACATAATCAAGAAAGTTTTGCACATTATACCAGCCACAATAAAACGTAATCCCCGCTCCCTCGTCTCCAAATCTCAAGTGAAGACCAATCTTCATCTAGACTCACCAACATCAACTCGGATACTATCCCATGGCAGAAGTCCTAATTCATTCCGACACTCCGATCTCATACCTCTTCCCACCAAGCTCTCCCACAAGCAATCCACCTCTTAATAACTCAGCTCCTATCTCCGAACTCACACCCGAGCACCCTTGCATACTATGTTCTCGACACTCACAAGAGTCATTTCCTACACTGCCCATACTACCTAAGACATCACAGGCATAGAACCCTTCTAAACACATCTCTTCTATAAGAATACCCCGATCACCTTCTAGCCGGCCTATTCTAACCATACCCCCACATAAGATTCATCTAGAAGCTCATCGGAAACCACTAAGCATCGCCTCTTATAGCTGCAGAGGCAGGGGAAGGAGTGGGCTCCGGTGAAGGACGACGGCTAGGCTCCCTCTCCGGCGGCGATGATGAGGAGGAGGATGGAGAGGTTGCTGGGTGGCTGCTGCTCAGTGACAAACAAGGAAAAGAGAGAGAGGGCTGGAGAGGTGGTTGAGCAAGGACAATCGTGGTGGCGACTCGGCCTCAGAAACGAAATGGAAGGAGGAGGGAGGTGGAATGGTGGTGATTGTTGTGGGGTTCAGAAATAGAAAAGAGGGAGAGATAGGAGGGCAGGCGACAGAAGAGGGGGGAGGGCTTCTCTTGTGGCTTCACTGAGTGGGTGAAGAAAGGGTGAGGGCAGGAGGGGTGTGTAAGCTGTATATGGGAAGAAGACAAAAGAATAAGGGAGGGACCAGCTCCCATAACCCATAGGAATCCGAGAGAGGGAGAGAGAGGGAGAGAAAGAGAAATAAAAGAAAAGGGGAATGAAAATAAATAAAATTGGTCCCCCATAAAAGAATTCAAATTAGCGGAATAGACTCGAAACCCGCTCGCCCGATCGAATCCCGATTAAATCAAATTTAAATCAAATTTCAATTCAATTCCAAGATAAACGGAATTAAATTAATTTTTATCAAAACTCGGAGCTTGAAGGGGGAATTAAAATCCGATAGAATCTAAATTCTCAAAACGATGCCGAAATGACGTTAAAATCAAAACTTACGCTCGAGGACGGGTTTTCTTCAAACCTTATAAACCGGATAAAATAATATATTTTATATTTTAATAGAATAATAATATACTAATATATAAAATATATTCAGTCTTTACAGTCTTCCGCCTGAATATGATGCTTGCAACTGCAAGCACAAGAACTATACGCATTTATTTTGATGCAATCTATTTTCTGTGCAATGTTGCCGCATCCTCGAGAGGTCAACACAGTTGCAATTCGGGTGTAAAGCATGTGACAACAACCCTGTGCCGTACTATATGTGGATCACTGAGCAGATAAAGGAAATGTTGACCGTTTTGTACGAGGACGTGTACATCTACCTCGTGTTGTCGCAGAATAGCACAGTATGCAGATGATATAGTAGCGCGCCCTGCCGAAGATGAGATGATGACATATGCGTTCCAGCAGGTGCAGATTCGAATATACCCAAACATTCCTGAAGAGTCCGTCGGTAGCTGTTCTATTTAATACAAGAACCCTTACTTAAATTTTAAGTTAAAAAATGTTTGTAATTTTCGATTTGGCACGAACTGATGTTCGTTTTGCTTGAATGATTGTTTTCTTATGGTTTCCACGTCTTGATAACAATAAACGTGCAAGGATGAATGGCAATGTAATAGGACAACGATAACTGAACATCATGTCATGACTCCTAAACATGGGTTTAGCAACGTCCGATCCGACGTTGCATACCCTATGCATAGGGTTGGATAGGGTATAAACCCTATGCATAGGGCAGACAACATTGAATACCCTATGCATAGGGTTGTATAGGGTATAAACCCTATGCATAGGGCAGACAATGTCGAATCCGACATTGTATTGTGAAGGGCCTATAAAAGCAACACACCACCCCAACAACCCATACACACAACCACAATCCCTTTCCCACATATACCACCTAATGTCGGTCCCCAATAGACCCCCGAGTATCTTCCTAAAAGACGGAGAAACGTCTGATGGGACCGGTTATCAAGTTAGAGGGATGAAAAACCGTTTTCCGCCTAAGAGGCCTACCAATCCGACATTGGCAACATGATTATGGAAATGATGGTCGAGTTCTACCATGATGTATGTCGGCAATGTATCCATGAAGTATGTGATGGACAGGGTGGTGGGCCGGGCCAACGATAGGTTGAGAACGTACGTGTTGATCGAGGTGCAAATCGACATCTACACCAATCTGGATGAGTCCGTTTGTAGTTGTACCACCAGTTACGACAGCACCTCGTAACTGGTGGTACAACTACCAAGTATGTAGTATCATTGTAGGCAATGTATGTATTATCATTTCAACTTTGATAATGACGGAAGGGTTTGGGCTTTTATAGGCCTTGGCTCTTTGAAAAACTTTGTCCACTGCAATCGTCGAACGACGAGTGAATCTACTTGCTAAAAAATTTAAAGTACATAGAATCACTTGTCATTCCACGAGTGCAGTGGACAAAGTTTTTCAAAGAGTCAAGGCCCATAAAAGTCCAAACCATTTCTTCATTATCAAAATGACACCAACTTATGTTTGTAACAAAGCTCGTCGCAGTGTAAGGTTTTATTTTTTATTTAACTTGTTCTTCAACTTGTTCCTCCCTCCGTTTGGGAATTTGTTACTTCGCCAAATTCCAACACTTCATAAAATAATATAATAATCTTCGATAATAGAATAATTGGACTAATATCATAATTTCCTATAATAATTGATATCAAGAATTAACATATTAAATCATCATAAGAAATCCGGACATAACTTTTAAAATAAAGGGATATCATAAATCTACATATTAATTTAAATAAATTCCGACATTAAACATTTAAATCCTTAACCAATTTCCCAAAATTAGAGTATTAAAATAATCCCGACATATTTTTATTTTAAAAATCATTATCTAAAGGTTTTAGCAATTTCCCATACTAAAAAAAACATTTCAAAATGGCATTCTATACCTAATCATTTAATATCCCAATACTCACACAAGTATCAAAATAGCTTTAACATATGGAAAAAGGGTCAATTAGCAAATAAATATTAAGGGTCAATTAGCAAATAAATACTAACTAAATATTAAACAATAATTTCTAAAAGAGTTGCATAAATAATCAAATATATTAATAACCCAGAATAATTTAATGATGAATAAATAAACAATTATATAACAATTTAGATAATAATATATGTATAAAATAAGTAATTTAAACACTTAAAACAATTACCTAAAACCCATAACCAAAGGCCCGTGTCTCAGCCCAACTGAATCCGAAACCCGAATCCAATAACGGGAAGACGACATCGTTCGATTAGACGTTGTAATTCAAATTACAACGTTCAATTGAACGTTGTAATTTGAATCACAATGTTCAATCGAACGTTGTGATTCAAAACGTTCCCACCGTTAGTGGACACAACGTTCAATTGAACGTTGTGTCCACTATAGACAACGTCGAATCCGATGTTGTGCTTCTCTTTATATAAAGCACAACATCGGATTCGATGATGGTAGTCCTCCTCAACATCAAACCGGCGAGAGAGAGAGAGCGACATCGAATCCGATGTTCAGCAACCCAAATTCCGATGAGATGGTGAGAACCCGAGGACGAGGCAAGGGCGGCACCGACGAAGGCGGATCTGGGCGAGGCAGTGGTGATGATAGTGGGGTGGGGGGGGGGCGAGGCGGTGTTGGGCGAGGAGGAGGAGGCGGCACTAGCGAGGAACTGGCGGTGGTGGTGCTGGTGGCGGTGGTGGGGGCGCTGGTGGATCTGGAGGGGGCGGCACCGGTGGTGCTAGTGGCGATGGTGGGCGAGGTAGTGGCGCTGGTGGATCTGGAGGGGGCGGCGCTGGTGGTGCTGGTGGCGGTGAAGGTGCTGGTGGTGGCGCCGGTGATGGGGGTGGCCGCGGTGGTGGGAGAGCCGGTGCAGGTCGAAAGAGGCGTCCCAGGAGGTTTCTCTCCTATCGAGTACTCCATCGGTTAGTATCAATTCGTTTTATTTTCCTTCTACCTTATTGTTTAATTTTACATAGAAATAATAATTAGTTTATTAAATTTTAGTTAATATTTAGTTTATCGGAAATAATAGTAAGTTTATTTAATTTTAGATAATAGTTAGTTTATCGGAAATAATAGTTAGTTTATTTAATTTTCGATAGTTTTATCTAAAATTTACATATTAATTTAATTTAGATTAGTCATATATGATGATATTGAATTAAATACAAAATACAATATATTGAAAAAATAAATATATATAAAAAATTGTTAAAAAAATTGTTAAAAATAAAATAAAGTCTAGAATAAATTGTTAAAAAATAAAACAATTTATAGAAAAAATAAAATTTATATATATATATATATAAAATAAAGTATAGAAAAAATTGTTAAGAAATAAAATACAAATGCAATATATTGAAAGCACAATATATTTAATACAATATATTGTAAGTATAATATAATGTATATCAAAATTGTACTGAACAAAATGCAAACATACAAAAAATAAAGTATAGAATCAAATTGTTACAAAATAAAATGTTTAAAAAGAACTAATATAAGCGGATCGAAAGTTCAGTTTTTAAATGAAATAGATAATTTAAATAAAGAGTTGACTACAATTTACTGAAGTGAACATTCAACTGAAATAAAATAATATATTTAAAAACTGCTTTGAAATTTAATAGGATTCCCGGATGAGGAGGGATGACGGGACTGTTCGCATCGTTCTCGGTCGAGATCGCAATGCGGCTTTACCTACAGTAGCAGAGAGCGTCGACCCGGCCGAGGTCGTCATCACTGATTCGTCTTCGCAGACAGTGTCAGATCTCATGGCTCTTACGGAGCAAGAGACTATGACCGTGTGTGATACAGCGGTTGAGGCTGCTACGTTCCTGACGTAGATGACGGAAAGGATGCAGGGCCGATTGGATGCCAATTCTTCTTTCTTCGGCCTTAGTATTGGGCTTCAGGATCGCACGGGTGGTGCCAGTACCTCCGGACAGGTGAGGAGCGACGCTGATTGGGTTGAGGTCATCACAGCAGCAAGTGGCTGCCTTACACCTGCTCCGGTAGGGGACGACACGCTGGATGAGGATGTGGGGGATGTTCATTTCGACCAGGAGGATCTCGATGATGAGAGGGATCATGATGGGGAGGATCACGAGGCGGGGGGGGGGGGGGGCAGGATGCGGGACAGGAGATGGCGGGGCAGGTGGTGGGTCAAGACATGCAAGGGCCAGCTCAGGGCCCGCAAGGGACGGGGTAGGTGGCGGGTCAGGACTCGCAGGGGCCATCTCAGGAGCTGCAGGGGGCGGTTCAGGAGGAGGGGGAGGTCGAGGAGGAGGATGGGGACGATGAGCTCCCCGATGGCGAGTTGCCTCCAAGAGATCTTTTGGTCTCATATAGGCATCATAGGTCTCATTGGCTATGGACAGACCCTACCTTTCAGCATACATTGCTGAAGCTTCATCATCGGGCTACACACCTCGATCCATTCCGCCGCTACATATATGAGGGCCATATGACATGGGTGGAGGATGCAGCTTAGTCTGGTCTACTAGGGCTGCTTGATTTGAATTGGGACGGAGTGGATGCCTAGTTATTGACTGTGTTCATTGAGCACTGGTAGCCAGAGACGAGCTCTTTCCACTTTCCATGGGGCGAGATGACCATCACACTCCATGACGTCGCCTGTCTGATGGGGTTGCCGATTGACGGACTGCCTTGTGCCCCTTCCCCTGACCATCTGCCACTACAGCTAGAACCTCTACTATGGCAGAGGTATGGTTGGACCGCGGCCGAGCTGAAGAAGCACATGACCGCTTGCGGAGTGCCCCACCTGGAGTTGACGACTGCGTGGCGGGAGAGGCACAATAACCGTGGGGATCAGTTTGCCGGGCTCACCGTCGATGTCAGAGAGTGCCACCACTATCTCGTTATTGGTTTCTTGGCTACGCTGCTGGGTGCGACGCTCTTCATCGACAAGTCCTAGAGCCGCGTACACTTCTCATTGTTCGGGCTAGATTGGGACTTAGCGCACACTGGGACACTAGCTTGGGGAGCAGAAGTGCTTGCGTTCCTTTATCGGGGATTAGGGGAGGCCACAAGAGGCGAGGCTAAGGGTCTACGTGGGTGTGCTGTGCTGCTACAGGTAAGTGTGGGTTTAATACGGTAAATATGTTGCTCTACTTGCGAGTTACATATAAAAAGTGCTCTAATAATTTATATTGTTTAGGCATGGATCTGGTCGTACTTACCTTGTTTTGCGAGTCCACTTCGCCCAGACAAGGATGCACTGGATGATCCCCGATACATAACACGATTCGACCCGTTGAAGGCCACGAAGAGGGGGAACAACAGGGAGAGGCGCAAGCGTGAGCGGAAGCTTCGGGCACAGCTTGAGCGCATGACCATCGATCAGGTAACATGTTTCTCACTTTCTTTGATATTAGCTACATATGTCGAGTAAGATTGTTTCCCTAATATCATTTTTACAACTTAGGTCGAGTGGATGCCTTTTGGCAGAGACTTGGATTTTACAGGTCGGTTTCGCTCCTCCACCTATCGAGGCACCATCAGCTTCGGTGGCGTCTTTAAGCCGTATATACAAGATAGGGTGCTCCGATAGTTTGGCCGTGTGCAGGAGATCCCATTCGGCGTCATCCCTCCCACCTTGGCGCAGCGACCGTTTCGGCTGAAGAAGCTTTACGTCGTGACATTTGCCCATCAGCACGACCGTTGGTCATCACAGGACCCTGACAGATTCTACCCTGTCTGATGCCATCAAGATTGACTATCTGTGGGCCAAGGCGGTTCGAGGACCCAATCATCCCGAGAAAGAAGAAGGCGCCACCATGGATTCAAGCTTGTTGAAGGGTCACAATGATCAAGGTTCAACAATCGATGCAAGGTCTTAGTCTTCGACCTCATTCCACCTTAATGAGGGGCCAAAAACATGATCCCTAAGGCTGGTCGGTTTTTGGCTCAACAGCACGGTGCACGCCCGCGCAGGACCTAGTGCACGCCCGTGCAGTCCTTGTGCACGCCCGTGCAGTCCTTGTGCACGCCCGTGCACGGTAGTGCTGCGAGCTCGGCTTGGCCTGCACACTTGGGTCGGTTTACTTGATGTCCTAAGTCTATCTATTTCTATTTATTTATTTATTTATTTATTTATGTTATTTAGGTAAATAAAAAAGAGTGAGGAGATATTTTTCTCCTTGCTCATCAAGAAAACAATATTTTGGTTGGGATTATCTTAGATTTCTTTTATTAATTTTTAGATAGATAAAGATAAGTTGGCTAGGGTTTCTCCTTTGCATAGAAGGCCAATCTCATCTACAATCAAACTTTATTTAAGTGTTGTAATTTCATTTACAAAGTTAGGTTGAAATTAAAAGAGAAGCACTTGGCTAAGTGCTTTCTCTTCGTCAACCCTAATCGCTCTTCATCTTCTACGTTCTTCCTTTCTCACGTTCATCACCATTCAACAACCAATTCAAGTTTTTATTACAAAGATCAATCAAGAATCGAAAAAGATCTCTCAAGAAGTTCAAGATCCAGCTTCATCAAGATCCTCCTGGGGGAAGCAGCACACGATCGAGCTTTTCTTTTAGCAATTGGTCCGCCTAGCCAATTGCTATACATCAACTAGTATTCAGAGCCAAGGTTTGTGCGTATTCTCTTTGATCTTGATATGGCTGTCTTGCTAATTTGATGACTTGGGAGATATGGGGAGATGGGGATGATGACCCCGAACTCTTGAGGTATTGGCAGCGACAAAGGGAGGCTCAAAGGCGTCGCCTTTGGCTTCAACGGCATGCGGAGATCGATGAGGAAAGGAGACGTCAACAACAACTTCAACGTCGTCGACAGATTTGGCTTCTCCAATAACGAGAGGCTGAGGAAGAACGATGACGGGAGGAGGAGAGACTGTTCGCAAAAATCGCACGGCTAAAGGGCCGCGCCCGCTGCCCCCTTGGCCGCGCCCGCGGCTTCAACAGCAGCATCAGCAGCGTCCTTGTAGATCAGCGCGATAATTTTATTTTGCAGATTCCTGTTGATTCCGAACTCAGAATCACCTCATCTCAGATTCCCTGCGTAGATAACTTCGAGATCTTTCCAATGGTGGGTCATACGCAATCAGACTCTCCTGGGAAGGCCTCCGAATCTGATCTGCAATTAGGCAGTGATTCTGCGCAGGATGTGCTTAACGTGTCCGTCGATGTTCATGAGGTTGTCTTTGCTGATGTTGAGTCTAAGGAGGAGGTTGTTGATGTTGAGAAAAGTGTGCCCGAGGAGCCAATTCAGATCGTTGATGTTGATTGCTCCAAGGCCATCATGGACACTATTGTTTTTGAGGTTTCTCGACATCGAAATCTGCTGGTAGTTGTCCATTATAATCCTGTTTTTGTTCAAGACAAGGCTGCTGCTCACCTAGTGCCCTACAATGAGTCGATTCGAGGACGAATCGAAGCTAAGTGGGAGAGAATGATGCCATCAAGATTGACTATCTGTGGGCCAAGGCGTTTCGAGGACCCAATCATCCCGAGAAAGAAGAAGGCGCCACCATGGATTCAAGCTTGTTGAAGGGTCACAATGATCAAGGTTCAACAATCGATGCAAGGTCTTAGTCTTCGACCTCATTCCACCTTAATGAGGGGCCAAGAACATGATCCCTAAGGCTGGTCGGTTTTTGGCTCAACAGCAAGGTGCACGCCCGCGCTGGACCTAGTGCACGCCCGTGCAGTCCTTGTGCACGCCCGTGCACGGCAGTGCTGCGAGCTCGGCTTGGCCTGCACACTTGGGTCGGTTTGCTTGATGTCCTAAGTCTATCTATTTCTATTTATTTATTTATTTATGTTATTTAGGTAAATAAAAAGAGTGAGGAGATATTTTTCTCCTTGCTCATCAAGAAAACAATATTTAGGTTGGGATTATCTTAGATTTTTTTTATTAATTTTTAGATAGATAAAGATGAGTTGGCTAGGGTTTCTCCTTTGCATAGGAGGCCAATCTCATCTACAATCAAACTTTATTTAAGCGTTGTAATTTCATTTACAAAGTTGGGTTGAAATTAAAAGAGAAGCACTTGGCTAAGTGCTTTCTCTTCGTCAACCCTAATCGCTCTTCATCTTCTACGTTCTTCCTTTCTCACGTTCATCCCCATTCAACAACCAATTCAAGTTTTTATTACAAAGATCAATCAAGAATCGACCAAGATCTCTCAAGAAGTTCAAGAGCCGGCTTCATCAAGATCCTCCTGGGGGAATTAGCACACGATCGAGCTTTTCTTTTAGCAATTGGTCCGCCTAGCCAATTGCTATACATCACTGTCACTAGTCACCGGAGGACGGACGAGAGCTGCCAGGGAGGCGTATCAGCTGACTAACTCGCTTGGTTCCAGTCCCAGAGTCGAGGTCATGTTTTGCCCACGACAGTGGTACGATATGATGATCCACCGACTGCGCCTACACACCTAGACGACGTCATCGGACTAGCTGAGTCTACTGTGCGCCAGGCCCGGGTCGACGAGATGACCCATGGTATTTAGGCATTGATCGAACATCCCCAGCTGGACCAGATGTTGATGTACATAATTGTACCTTTGTTTATTGCATCTTTTGACTTCTTATTTCATTCGATTTCCAAAGAAAAGGTTCAAAAGAATATAAACTTGTGTAAGAATGGGCTAAAATGCAAGAAATAGGGTCTGCATAAGTTTTGAGCTAACCATGCAGGAATTCGAGAGAAAACGGAGTCAAAACGGAGAAGCCAAGTGAAGCTGAGCAGAGGTAGATATCGACCCTAGACCCAGATATCGACCTCTGGTGTAGATATCGACCTCAACATGGACATCAAGTGAAGCTGAGAAGAGGTAGATATCGACCTTAGACCCAGATATCGACCCCCATATCGACCTCAACATAGAAATCGACCAGAGCTGAACAAGTCGAGCAGGAACAGAGACCTCGATATCGACCCCCTGGTGTCGATATCGACCCCTTATCTCGACAGAAGATAGACTCGATTTCAAATGCGGATCGAAACTATATCTTCAAGGAGGCACGAAATTATCTCATACTTTCAAGATAGATAGCAGCTGATGTTTTATTTATCTTTTTTACCTTTAAGTCATTTAAGTTTTTATCAAAACAAACGACCTATCCTAATTGTTCGGATAGAGTTATTAGTTTAGATAGGAGTTACAATCCTTGGATAGCGAGGATTAGTAGCCTATAAATAAAGCCCTAGGGGCTGATTTGTTAGATCATCCAATCCTAGAACGAATCCAATCCAAGTAAGACAATCAATAGAGTTAGAGTTAGAGAGAAGTTTTGGGGTTTGACGTTTGCGAAAGTTGACGTTGAGTTGTAAAGCTTCGGAGTTTATTTTAAATGGAAGTTTCTTCCTTTCAATCAATGATGAATCCCATGATGAGAAGCGAGTAGTTCCCCAAAGCTCTTAGGGTCGGGGTGAGCCCGACGTTAGCCATGCGCGCTTGAGGTAAGTATTTGATGTTGATATCGTTGTGTCTATCTCTCCTCCTACGATTCTATGTTTAGTCCTAATCGAAAGAAAAGGGATTCATGCTAACAACTTGAGTTATAAACATAAAATTGGTAGAGACAATTAGGTTTATTTGCAAGAGTAATCCTAAGAGTTGGTGTACGGCGAAAGCTTGTCCCTCGGGTGAAATAGCGCAATTGTCCGTCTTATTTATCTTATCGCATGCATTGGTTAACGTTGTGGTAAACCCTAATCCTAGGAGTTGCTTTTTACATAAGTTTAAATACACATAAAACCCACTGTTATTTCTATTCATTGCTTCTCTCTCCATTCTTAAATCTTCGGCCTTTCTTAGCCGACAAAACCACTAACTCACTGTAGGAAGACATCGATATCGACAGCAGAGGTCGATATCGACCAAAACTGATAGATCGACGGTTTTCTGAGTCGATCTCGAGACTCCTGGGAAACTTCTGCAAGCATCGATATCGACCCCTAGCATCGATATCGACCCTTCTGTATCGACTGGCAGTCTTCTGAGCCAGTCGATTTCGTGGACTAACATCGATATCGACCCCTTCAAATCGATATTGACTACAGTTTTTATTTCTGCAGGTTTTCTGTTGCAGAGAACATCGACAACCGAGGTCGACATCGAGGCCCAAGGTCGAAATCGAGGCTTCTGGTTGACGCAGACTTGAGATTTCCAAGGCTACTAGGATCCCGCTGACACGCCTCCTCGTGGATCGATCCTGACTACCCTTCCATTACAATGGGAGGAAGTCTTGTAATTATTTGCATAGGCTAGGAGTCGATTTACATTTCTACATCTTATTATTTGTACTCGACTTACCTCTTTAACAAATTGGCGCCGTTGCCGGGGAGGCAATCAATCGCGCCCTAGTAGTCTATCTTACGTGTCTATCTAGATTGGCTTTGTAGGTGTATGCGACGCGCTGATCGCCCACCTGAATTTGAAGGAGTAGACGACCCTGAGCATTATTTCCATCTAAGGGCCCAAGCTCAAAGAATCATGGCGGACAACGCGAACCAGGCTGAACTTATTGAGCAACTAAGGAGGCAGGTTGAGGACCTAACGACTAGAGAGGCGGCACTTAAGGAGTGTGTGGATAGGGAGGAGGAAGGCCGAAGGCAAATAGAAGCCCAAATCAATGCCTTCCCTAGGAATGCCAAGCAATATATGCACCCCGCTCTCAGAGTGCCTGAATCGACAATTCTTATCCCTGCCTCTAATTTTGAAATTAAACCAAACTTTTTAACTGAAATAAGAAGGCATCAATATGAAGGGAAACCTAACGAATGCCCTATGGCACATATATCAACCTTCTTAGACCTCTGTGATACAATTGCTGATGGACGAAGTCTTGAGTATGTCCAACTAAAAGCCTTTCGCTGGTCTCTTATAGGGAAAACATTGCAGTGGTTGGAAAGCTTAGCCCCAAGATCGCTCCGCACCTGGAATGAAGTCAACGACGCGTTCCTCAACAAGTTCTTCCCTTCTTCTAAGACGGCGTTGATCCGATAGAAAATCACGGCTTTCAAACAAAAGCCTGGTGAGGCTCTGGCGACTGTTTGGGAAAGGTTCAAGGACCTTCTACGATCAAGCCCGACGCATGGCCAACCACCGTACGTAATTCAGGAGATCATATACAATGCTCTTGACGCTGCAACTAAGGAGAGGATCAACACCTACACCTCCTATGGCTACCTTGAACTCGCCCCACAAGAGGCTTGGGAGACCATAGAGAGGTTGGTGGAGTTCGACAACACATATGGGACTCCTGAGGCTTCCGACGCACCATCATCGTCGAGGCCTGCCCCATTTATGCCCTTATATGAACCCTCCAATGTAATCGATCCGGATGTGAAGGAGCAATTCCACAGAGACCAACTTAGAAAGCTCCAAAAGCAAGTGAGGTTCCTTTCAGCGAACCAAGATTGCATCGAATGCGGATCGCAGCGGCACACCACCATCGAGTGCCCACATGCCGAACAAGTACACCTAGCGGAGACTCACCAAGAGGCGCGCTACATGGGGGGTCCCAATCACCAATATTGGGGAGACCAAAGGTTCCATCAACCACAAAGGAACCAGGTCAACCCTAGGGACCCTCCGCCTTATAGAGCTCCTGGGCACTCGGAGAGAGACCAAAAGTAGGATGATCTTCAACTAGTACTAGATGAAATCAGGCGAAATCAAGCTAAGAATGATCAATCCAACAATGCCATCCATTCTCAACTCAATCACCTTACCACAAGGATTGGGGAGATGGATATTTGGAAAAAGAACGTAGAGACCCAACTGGGTCAACTGGCGGCGCAAATCCCTAGACCGTCCGGAACACTCCCTGGGCAACCCACTACAAATCCTAAGGGACAATCCGGGACGGGCCATGTCGCAGCCATACAATTAAGGAGTGGCACCAAAGTACATAAGCCACGAACGGAAGCGGAGGAGAAAGCAGCAGATCCAGTCGACATCGACAGACTAGTCGATGTCGAGGATGAGGTCGATATCGACCCCCATGTCGACCCACAGGTCCATATCGAGGCCACTGCAGAGCCATCAGAGCCATAACAGAGGTCGAAATCGACCATTCCAGTCGATATCGACCGGAGCCTAATCGACATCGATGTCCAGCAGGTCTCTCCGACCACCGTTTTGGCCCCACCACCAAAGAAGACGTTGCCATTCCCTTCCAAAGCATTGGAGGATCCCACCAAAGGCAAGTTTAGGCGCTTCATAAAGATACTTCAAGGACTCAACATCACTTTCCCTCTTACAGAAGCCCTAAGTGAGATGCCTGCCAATGTGCGATTCCTGAAAGACATCCTAAACAAGAAGAGATCCATGGCAGAGATCGCAGAGGAGTGCTCAAAGATGGACTTCCCTGAGAAGAAGAGTGATCCAGGGAAGTTCGCAATCACCGTGGGACTTGGCCAACATCGCTATAAAGCCCTATGTGACCTAGGGGCAAGTGTAAGTCTCATGCCTCTTTCTATTTGGCAAAAGGTGAACATTGGTGCCCTTGAACCTGTGGACATGAAACTCTATATGGCTGACAACTCATTCGTCAGGCCCACAGGTATAGCTGACGACATTCCGATAAAGGTAGGTAAGTTCTTTGTGCCTACTGATTTCATTGTATTGGAGATGCCTGAAGATCATGTAGTACCTATTATACTTGGTAGGCCTTTCTTAGCTACTGCAGATGCCAATATCAATGTACGTCGAGGGTTACTAACCTTTACTATAGAGAACGAAGTGATAGAATTCTCTTTTAACCCAACCATGAGCGAAAAAAAGCACCTCGAGCAAGTAATCCTCTCGCCGGCCAAAGAAAAGCTCAGAAAATTTTTGTTGGCGAGGACGGAAACAGCAAGCAGGGTCGACTGGAACCAGTCGATATCGACTAAAAACATCGAAATCGACCCCCCTTGGTCGAAATCGAGCATGCCAGATCATTGCCAAGAGCTTAAGTATGGGGTCACAGAGGTCGATATCGACCCTCACATATCGATATCGACCACAACATTCGAAATCGACCCTCCTTGGTCGAAATCGACCACCCCTCAGCCCGAAGATTTCTGTTTCGGGCCCAAACAGGTAAGCCCAGGTATGACTCCTAACCCTCCTCCGTCCATTATTGATAAATCAATTAAGCCGATTATTGATAATTCTACTAAAGAGAGGGTCAAAGCTCCATGGTTTGCCTATATTGCTAAAGTTAGGTCAAGAAAGAGAAGAAAAGCGCCCAAAGAAGAACCTAACATCAAAGAAGCCTTGGTCGCCGAACTTAGATGCTATCAAAAGGACCTAGATGATCCACGAGAACGCTTAAGCTCAAAGGGTCCCTACATAAAAGGATCGTGAAGAATTGACGGAGAAGTTGGCCTAGCGACTCAAAAATCTAGAGCATGTACATAAAACTTTTAAATTTTTCATAGATGTTTAGGATTTAAGTTTTGGCTATTTGAAACTTTTAAGACTGAGATAATTTGTGCTTTATCTATATTCCTAACCAAGATTTCAGGTTATCAAGCAAAAGGAACGACGAAGAGGAAAAGAAGCTTCTGTAGAGGCAGTCGAAATCGACCCCCCCGGGGTCAAGCCACCTCCTGGAGTCGACATCAAGGACTCAGGAGCGAAATAGAGAGGTCGATATCGACCATTATACTCGATATCGACCCCAATCAGACAGCCCTTGTCTTCATTTTCTTCCTCGACTTCGAAAGATGCAGTCGACATCGACCACTGACCTAGATATCGACTTCTGGCATCGACCTAACCTGGAAATCAACCTGAATCCGCAGGTTGTGCTGTGAGTTTCTCTCTACCCTTGTTCTTCTTTTTAATACAGTGAGGACACTGTATATTTTAAGTATGGGGTGGGGGAAAGACATGTCTTATGGTCATAACTTGGTTTCTTCTTCGCATTGCATTCATGTTTAAATTTTTGTTCTTAGTCTTACTTTTATAAAATAAAAAATCAAAAAAAAAATTAGAAAAATATCATAAATACAAAAAAATGCATGTTTACTTAAAGTTTGTTTTTCTAACCCTACTTAGATGTCCTATGATGAAAACTCAATAGCTGACTTGATCATGTAAATCCTATGGCATATTTGGATGGTTTAGCCTACGTCTTTAAAATTTTTATGTAGATTGTGAACTTGTGATGAAATTGAGCACATATGATCCTAGGCTAAAAAGCAAATCCAACAAAAATTGTCCTTGTGAGAATTTTGATCTATAGGGAGAACATCAAAAATCCCTCCGCTTTCTTGAGTGAATTTACTCTTCCTATGCATCTCTAAATGTTGTGATAGTTATTCAAAACCAATGCATATATATGTTTATGTTTACGAGAATTAAATGATGGAGGCATCTTTTAAGCCATTTTTATCCTCTCTTTACCTACCCTGCATTATCCCTGCTTGAAGCCAGAACATTAGCCTGATCCTGAAATTGCAAACTCCACAAAATTATCCCTAGCCGAATTGAGCCTGACCCCCATTTGGGAATTGAGACTTAGATTGGTTGGACTAATGCCTTGTGGAAAGAAAAGAGCATAATGTCCAGTTTTGAGCAAGGAAATTAAAGGATGGCGCATATTTACATTTTGTCATATTTTGTAAAAGGGTTTATGGCTCAACCTATAAATGCACATATTTACTTATTACTTTCGGAAAAAAAAAATCCGAAGAAAAAAATAAATAAAGATATCTATATATATAGTGCATGAGCCAAAATCCTTAAGTCTTTTATTCATACAAATATTATATTTTTGAGAGGTATATTAGAACTTAGAAGAAGGGTTGATGGAATGCATCTTTTGAGCATATTATGAAGAGTTATGGTTTGGGTATTGCAAGTGTTGAGATTTAGGAGTCTTGATTCCCGAATTATAAAAGCACCACATAGCCAAATAATTCCATACCTTTTATTTCATACCAAGCCCCATTACAACCCCGCCGAATGGAGTCTTCTTTGAAGTCTTCCATTGAGCGAAAGTCCTCCTGATGATTCTTATTGCATTTTCATAATTGGTTGCGAAGTGGATTATTATAAATTGCAATGTTTATGAGATTGTATATGGAATTGAGTTGAGAGTTGATCTTCATAGCCTAAACACATGAGAGTTGAGTGCAAACACATTATCCCTGTGAGGTTGGATCAAAATTGCATATGCCTATGGATCGCCAAAATATGTGCTATGACGTTGAATTCACTTGCTTTGCTTTGCTACCGCTTATGATGTTGCTTTTGAAAAAGGCGAAGACTTGAAGGGTGTGTTGTAGGTGTTGGTTATTGCTTGGTTATTGATTGAGGACAAGCAAGTCTAAGTATGGGGTGTTTTGATGTACATAATTGTACCTTTGTTTATTGCATCTTTTGACTTCTTATTTCATTCGATTTCCAAAGAAAAGGTTCAAAAGAATATAAACTTGTGTAAGAATGGGTTAAAATGCAAGAAATAGGGTCTGCACAAGTTTTGAGCTAACCATGCAGGAATTCGAGAGAAAACGGAGTCAAAACGGAGAAGCCAAGTGAAGCTGAGCAGAGGTAGATTTTGACCCTAGACCCAGATATCGACCTCTGGTGTAGATATCGACCTCAACATAGACATCAAGTGAAGCTGAGAAGAGGTAGATATCGACCTTAGACCCAGATATCGACCCCCATATCGACCTCAACATAGAAATCGACCAGAGCTGAACAAGTCGAGCAGGAACAGAGACCTCGATATCGACCCCCTGGTGTCGATATCGACCCCTTATCTCGACAGAAGATAGACTCGATTTCGAATGCGGATCGGAACTATATCTTCAAGGAGGCACAGAATTATCTCATACTTTCAAGATAGATAGTAGCTGATGTTTTATTTATCTTTTTTACCTTTAAGTCATTTAAGTTTTTATCAAAATAAAAGACCCATCCTAATTGTTCGGATAGAGTTATTAGTTTAGATAGGAGTTACAATCCTTGGATAGCGAGGATTAGTAGCCTATAAATAAAGCCCTAGGGGCTGATTTGTTAGATCATCCAATCCTAGAACGAATCCAATCCAAGTAAGACAATCAATAGAGTTAGAGTTAGAGAGAAGTTTTAGGGTTTGACGTTTGCGAAAGTTGACGTTGAGTTGTAAAGCTTCGGAGTTTATTTTAAATGCAAGTTTCTTCCTTTCAATCAATGATGAATCCCATGATGAGAAGCGAGTAGTTCCCCAAAGCTCTTAGGGTCGGGGTGAGCCCGACATTAGCCATGCGCGCTTGAGGTCAGTATTTGATGTTGATATCGTTGTGTCTATCTCTCCTCCTACGATTCTCTGTTTAGTCCTAATCGAAAGAAAAGGGATTCATGCTAACAACTTGAGTTATAAACATAAAATTGGTAGAGACAATTAGGTTTATTTGCAAGAGTAATCCTAAGAGTTGGTGTACGGCGAAAGCTTGTCCCTCGGGTGAAATAGCGCAATTGTCCGTCTTATTTATCTCATCGCGTGCATTGGTTAACGTTGTGGTAAACCCTAATCCTAGGAGTTGCTTTTTACAAAAGTTTAAATACACACAAAACCCACTGTTATTTCTATTCATTGCTTCTCTCTCCATCCTTAATTCTTCGGCCTTTCTTTGCCGACAAAAGAACTAACACACTGCAGGGAGACATCGATATCGACCCCAGACGTCGATATCGACCACTGAGTTCGTCGACAGTTTTTTGAGTCGACGACGAATATCACTGCGGAGTTTGCTGAGCATCGATATCGACCCCTTGTGTCGAAATCGACCCTTCTGTATCGACTGGCAGTCTTCTGAGCCAGTCGATTTCGTGGACTAACATCGATATCGACCCCCACCAGTCGATATCGACTACAGTTTTTGTTTCTGTAGGTTTTCTGTTGCAGAGAACATCAACAGCCGAGGTCGACATCGAGGCCCAAGGTCGAAATCGAGGCTTATGGTCGACGGAGACGTGAGATTTCCAAAGCTACTAGGATCCCACTGACACGCCTCCTCGTGGATCGATCCTGACTACCCTTCCACTACAACGGGAGGAAGTCTTGTAATTATTTGTATAGGCTAGGGGTCGATTTACATATTTACATCTTATTATTTGTACTCGACTTTACCTCCTTAACAGTGTCCTATGATGATAAATAGTGGCCGACATGATGATATAAGTCCCATAGCATAATACGGTTAAGTAGACATAATTGAGCATGTATGATCTAAGTTCTTAGGCATGACTGAAGTCCAACAAAACTTTTACCTAGTGAGAATTTTGGCCTTATAGGGATAACATAAAAATCCCTTGCTTTCTTGAGTGAGTTTACTCTTCATATGTATATTATCTCTGAGTATTGCGATGGTTATCTATTTTTCAATGCCAATATATATATATATATATATATATATATATATATATATATATATATATATAAATTTGATGTGAATGAGAATTAAATGATGGAGGCACCTTTTGAGCCAATCTTATCCTCTCTTTACCTACCCTACATTATCTCTGCTTGAAGCCAATAATTAGCTTGAGACCTTTATATATTATATAAGCTCCACAAAATTATTTCCTAGCCGAATTGAGCCTGACCCCATTTGGGAATTAAGACTTAGAGTTGGTGGGATTAATGATTTAGTGAAAAGAATGAGCTTATGTTTGGGTTCAAGTGAGAAGAATTTTGAGTTTATGGAAGCATGGGTTGGTTTTTATTTTTTTTTATCTTGCTACATTTATGTAAAAGAATATTTGGCTCACATTATAAATGCACTATTGTTATTTTATTTTATTTTATTTTCGTTCTCAAGAAAAAAAAATCAGAGAAAAAAACAAAGAGAAAAAAAAAAGAAGAAAAAAAAAGGGGTGAAGTTATTAGTAGTTGAATAAAGTGCATGAGCCAAATAGTTTTTAGTTATTTTCTTTTGTGCATGAGTTATATCATTGAGAGGTATCTAGAGTTGGGAAAAGGGTTGAGTTCTTAACGAGATATGTTGATGAGTTTGGTTGATTTATATGATTGAGAGTTATGGTTTGGTTGGTTGTGTTGAAGATGTAGGAGTCTTGATTCCCTAACTTTATTAAGCACCACATAGCCAAATAATTCCATGCCCTTTATTTTATACCAAGCCCCATTACAACCCCGCCAAATGGAGACTTCTTTGAAGTTCTCTATTGAGCGAAAGACCTCCTGATAATTTTTGTTTGCATTAGCATCAATTGGTTGCGAATTTGGTGATATAAGTTTCAATATTTAAGAGTTTTTGCATTTGAATTTGAGTTGAGAGTTGTTCTTAAAGCCTAAACACATGAGAGCGAGTGAAACACTTTCCCCTGTGAGGTTGGATGGATAAGCATGCAGGCTACTTGATCACTCATGTACATGCTAGGACGTTGGTCTACTATATTCATGTTGCACTAAATTGAAAAGGCTAGTGCATAAAAAGTATGTTTGTGGGATGAAAGATTCATGTTCGGTTATTGCTTGAGGACAAGCAAGTCTAAGTATGGGGTATTTTGATGTGCATGTTTTTAGTCATATTTTTTCATATACTTTAGTGTTAATATAAGTCTTTTTCATTGATTATGCATTGGGTTTAGTGTCTTTTGCATAGATTTTC
Source organism: Persicaria maculosa (assembly GCA_963922045.1). Taxonomy (NCBI): domain Eukaryota; kingdom Viridiplantae; phylum Streptophyta; class Magnoliopsida; order Caryophyllales; family Polygonaceae; genus Persicaria; species Persicaria maculosa. The sequence continues at coordinate 22,609,811 of OY998260.1, forward strand.
ATGTTTCATAAGAAATAGATGTCTTCACTAGCTTTTGTGTGATTTACAGGATTTTTGAAGCTGTTTTTGAAGAAACTTTCAAGAAGGAAAAGATGCGGAAAAGAATAAGGAGCGCATAGGACAAAGAACGGAAGCAATCGGAGTTCAAACAAAGGAGATATGGGCGTTTTACTGAGCTGTACCGACCCTGTACCGACCCCCCATGGGTCGGTACCGAGGCATAATCTGACAGAACAAGCCAATCTGAGCAACAATAGTCATACCGACCCTAAGGGGGCTCGGTACCGAGGTGGCCCAGGGTCGGTACGGCCTCGCTGGCACCTATTTTTATCCGGATTTAATTATTTTTACCTCTTTTCCTTAAATGGACTTTAGATAAAATTCATATATTTGTTATTTCCTAATTAGGTTTATGGGCTATTAAGTATAAATAGGATTTTTAGGGTTTGGAAGAGTCTCTCTCTTCTTTCTACGAATTTTCAGCCTACGTTTAGAATTCTCAGCACACGTTTAGGAGCGTTTGTGAGCGAATTTGAGAGCTTTTTGAAGCGATTTCTTCGGCGAAAGTTGAGGAACGTTTTGTAAGGCTTTTGGGATGCATTGTTGACATTATTCTCAGGTTTTTATTCAATTTAAATTTCTGATTTTTAGTTATTTCATGAATTTTGAGTTATTCACCATGAATATGCGTGAGTAGTCGCCTTTTCTAGGGTTGGGGTGATCCCAACGGTAGTTATGCTTGCAATTTTGCTATGAATTGATGAATTGATTGGTTCTTATCTATTTTATATGCTTAAGTACTCAATAAAAATTGGGGAAATTCCTTTTTGCAATTAAATTGAAAGATTGAATTGTGAATTGGATAGTAATTAGGGTTTTGAACGCAAGTTTGATAACCTAATTAAGATTGTTAATAAAGTTTATTAATTTGTGAAAATAAATTGATTACTTTGCTAGGGTTGATGCAAGTTGACCTATTTAATAGATAAAAACATGATTTTTATATGATTCATTGCAATGCTTGCATGATTATCGTTGTGGGGATCCTTATGCCCTAGACTTTTATTATTATTGATTTTTCCTAAAAATTCCAGCAGCCCACAAAACCCCAAAAATCCCTATATTTGTCATCTCTCCTCGCTATTCTTGCTCGTTGGTAACTGAAATTGAGTCACTGACTTTCTCCCTGCGAACGAACTTGACCCTACTATACTATAGCGGGGTTTCGATATCGACCAAAACTGATAGATCGACGGTTTTCTGAGTCGATCTCGAGAATCTTGGGAAACTTCTGCAAGCATCGATATCGACCCCTAGCATCGATATCGACCCTTCTGTATCGACTGGCAGTCTTCTGAGCCAGTCGATTTCGTGGACTAACATCGATATCGACCCCTTCCAGTCGATATCGACTACAGTTTTTGTTTCTGCAGGTTTTCTGTTGCAAAGAACATCGACAGCCGAGGTCGACATCGAGGCCCAAGGTTAAAATAATGGCTTCTGGTCGACGCAGACTTGAGATTTCCAAGGCTACTAGGATCCCGCTGACACGCCTCCTCATGGATCGATCCTGACTACCCTTCTACTACAACGGGAGGAAGTCTTGTAATTATTTGCATAGGCTAGGAGTCGATTTACATTTCTACATCTTATTATTTGTACTCGACTTACCTCCTTAACAGATGTACGAGCATATCATGAGCTACATTAGATCTTTTCATTAGATACATTATATTTTGTTTGTTATGACATACTATTCGTATTTGGTGAGTATACTTTATTTGTGTTGTTTGTGTTGCTTGCATTAGTGTTTTTGATGGTTTTTACCTATTGACAATATCAAACAATCACATGCAAACACTTTACTTTATAGATAACGATTAGATAACACATCGAGATTACTAAAACAAAAAAATACACTACGGATAACCACACAATCGACCAGGCTCTACTTAATTCGTCTTCGGAATGAGTTCAATCTTTAACTTGTTGAATGCAAAGTTTCGGACCTCCATATTTGCTTCCCTCACAAGTATCCCTGCCTGTTGAGCTACGTAAACGTGATCATCTCTGCTTAAATCGGGGAAGAATGACCGAATACGTTGAAGGAGAAGGTCTCCAACCCTCCACTCATACGCACTAGGAATGCCCTGATTAAAACAGTTGCAGTACCTACACCCGAACTCCAAGGGTGCGAAAATGTGAGTCTCATTTTCACACTAGACCCGAAACAGGGCACAAGTATTAATGCCACTGTATTCTGGATTGCGGCAAGCACAGTTAGACACCTTCGGGGGCATTGGGTACCGAACCATTTTGATTACAAAATCAATGCGGGGGGTTGATCAATGATGTACATATTTGCACCTTTATTTATTGCATCTTTTGACTTCATATTTCATTCGATTTCCAAAGAAAAGTTTCAAAAGTTTATAAACTTGTGTAAGAATGAGCTAAAGTATAAGAAATAGAGTCTGCACGAGTTTTGAGCTAACCATGCAGGAATTCGATGAAATCGGAGTCAAAACGAACAAGCCAAGTGAAGCTGAGAAGAGGTCGATATCGACTGGAGACATCGATATCGACTATAGATTTCGACACGACTTCTGAGCGTCGAGATAGGCCACATAGACCAGACAAGAAAGCCTCGATATCGACATACAAGCATCGATATCGACCATTGTCATAGACATCGACTGGAGCTGGACAAGTCGAGCAGAAACACAAGCATCGATATCGACCTCTGATGTCGATATCGACCCTACCTCGACAGAAGATAAATCCGATTTTGAGACTCGGATTGTGAAGTCTATCATCAAAGCCATGAGTTATCTCGTTCTTTTAGATATTAGCAGCTGTTTATTATCTTTTCCTTTAAGTTTTTATCAAAATAAAAGACCTATCCTAATTGTTCGGATAGAGTTCATAGTTTAGATAGGAGTTACAATCCTCGGATAGCGAGGATTAGTAGCCTATAAATAAAGCCCTAGGGGCTGATTTGTTAGATCATCCAAGGCAAGAAGCAAGACAAAGACAATAGACAATAGATAGTTAGAGTTTTTGAGCTTTAAAGTTTCAAGCGCTTACGATAGTTGGCGTTGAGATTGTAAAGATTCGAAATTTTCCATTTATGCAAGTTATTTCAATTCAAGACATGTCTATAATCAACATGAGTGAGTAGTCGCCCTTTCTTCTAGGGTCGGGGTGAGCCCGACGATAGCCATGATGGTAAGGTAAGTACGTCACTAAAGAATATATCTTTTATCTCCCTCTACCTTGTGCTTCATCTTTAAATGCGAATTTAATGAACTCGTGTTGTAAAACTTGGGTAGTAATTAGGGTTTCTATTCGAAAGATTATAAACTCAATTATGACAAAGGTAGACACAAATTAGGTTAAGTAATTGAAAAATCTCTTTTCCTATTTGTCGGTTTAGGTGAAAGCCTTTTCCTTTGTGATGAAAGCATGCATCTTTGGTTGATTCTTACTTCTTCTATCATGGTTGTCGTCGCGGTAATCCTTGGCTTTGGAAGACTTTTCCTTTATTAAGTTTACATTCAAATTTGCCCGTCGTTCGTTGAGTCATCGAAAAACCCAACACCCTTGCTTATTTCTGATCATTGCTTCCTTCCCATTCTTAATTCTTCGGCCTTTTCTTTGCCGACAAAATAACTAACTTACTGCAGGAAGACATCGATATCGACAACAGAGGTCGATATCGACCAAACTGATAGATCGACGGTTTTTTGAGTCGATCTCGAAACTCCTGGAAAACTTCTGCAAACATCGATATCGACCCCCTTGTGTCAAAATCGACCCCTATGTATCTACTGGCAGATTTCTGAGCTAGTTGATTTCGTGGACTAACATCGATATCGACCCCCACCAGTCGATATCGACTACAGTTTTTTATTTCTGCAGGTCTTCTGTTGCAGAGAACATCGACAGCCAAGGTCGACATCAAGGTCTGACATCGAGATCGAGGCTTCTGGTCGAACATAAAGGATGTGTCTTCAATGCTACTAGGAACCCGCTGACTCGCTTCCTCGTGGATCGAACCTGATTCCCTAATACTATAGCGGGGAGTCTTGAATTTATTTGAAGGGGCTAAGAGTTGTATTGCTTTATATTTTATTATATATTTCGATTCAATTTTCCCAACGTCAAATTTTGGCGCCGTTGCCGGGGAAGCTATCAATCGCGCCCTAGTAGTTTATTTTCACAGTTCTTTTTAGTGTTATTTTATAGGTGTATGCGACGTACTGGTGACCAACCTGAATTTGAAGGACTAGACGAACCAGAATGCTTTCTTCACCTAAGGTCTCGAGTTCAAAGAATCATGGCGGACAACGAGACACATGCACAACAAATTGAACGCTTAAGGAAGCAAGTAGAGGATTTCACTACCAGAGAAGCGGCACTAAGGGAGCGTGCTGACAGAGAGGGGGAAGCCAGGAGACGATATGAGACTCAAATCAATGCCCTCCCCCGGAATGCAAAGCAATACATGCACCCATCACTCACAGTGCCTGAATCGGCTATTCTAATCCCTACTTCTAATTTTGAAATTAAACCAAACTTTTTAGCTGAAATAAGAAGGCATCAATATGAAGGGAAACCTAACGAATTCCCTATGTCACATATATCAACCTTCTTAGACCTCTGTGATACAATTGCTGATGGAAAAAGTCTTGAGTATGTCCAACTAAAAGCCTTTCGCTGGTCTCTTACAGGAAAAGCATTGCAGTGGTTGGAGAGCTTAGCCCCAAGATCGCTCCGCACATGGAATGAAGTCAAGGACGCGTTTCTCAACAAGTTCTTTCCTCCTTCTAAGATGGCGTTGTTCCGATAGAAAATCACGGCTTTCAAACAAAAGCCTGGTGAGGCTCTAGCGACTGTTTGTGAAAGGTTTAAGGACCTCCTACGATCATGCCCGATGCATGGCCAACCACCGTACGTAATTCAGGAGATCATATACAATGCTCTTGATGCTGCCACCAAGGAGAGGATCAACACTTACACCGCCTATGGCTACCTTGAACTCGCTCCTCAAGAGGCTTGGGAAACCATTGAAAGGTTGGTGGAATTTGACAATACATATGGGACTCCTGAGGCTTCCGACGCACCATCATCGTCGAGGCCTGCCCCATCTATGCCATTATACGAACCCTCTAAGGTGTTCGATCTAGATGTAAAAGAACAATTTCATAGGGATCAACTTAGAAAGCTCTAGAAACAAGTAAGATTCCTTTCGGCAAACCAGGATTGCATCGAATGTGGATCGCAGCGACACACTACCATTGAATGCCCCCATGCTGAGCAAGTGCAACTAGCGGAGACTCATGAGGAAGCCAACTTCATGAGGGGTCCCAATCGCCAATATTGGGGAGACCAAAGGTTCCAACAACCACAAAGGAACCAGGTTAACCCCAGGGACCCCCCACTCTATAGAGCTCCTAGGCACCCGGAGAGAGACCAAAAGAAGGATGATCTTCAACTTGTGTTGCACGAGATAAGGTGGAACCAAGCTAAGAATGATCAATCCAACAATGCTATCCACTCTCAACTCAATCACCTTACCACAAGGATTGGGGAGATGGATATTTGGAAGAAGAACGTAGAGACCCAACTGGGTCAATTGGCGGCACAAATCCCTAGACCGTCTGGAACATTCCCTGGGCAACCAACTACCAATCCTAAGGGGCAATCCGGGTCAGGACACATTGCAGCCATGCAACTAAGGAGTGGCACCAAAGTTCATAAACCACAAAAGGCAACGGAGGAAGAAGTAACAGACCCTGTCGACATCGACAAACCAGTCGATGTCGACCCTGGGGTCGATATCGACACCCCTGTCGACCCCCTGGTCGACGTCGATGACACTGCAGAACCTGAGAGAGAACAACAGAGGTCGAAATCGACCCTACCAGTCGATATCGACCAACATCCTGTCGACATCGAGTTTCAGCAGGCTCCTCCGACCACCGTTTTGGCTTTTCCGCCAAAGAAGACGTTGCCCTTCCCTTCCAAAGCATTGAAGGACCCCACTCAAGGTAAGTTTAGGCGCTTTGTAAAGATTCTCCAAGGACTTAACATTACTATCCCTCTTACAGAAGCCCTAAGCGAGATGCCCGCCTATGTTCGATTCCTAAAAGACATCCTTAGCAAGAAGCAGTCCATGGCAGAGATCGTAGAGGAGTGCTCAAAGATGGATTTCCCTGAGAAGAGGAGTGATCCAGGGAAATTTGCAATCACCGTGGGACTTGGCCAACATCGCTACAAAGCCCTATGTGACCTAGAGGCAAGTGTAAGTGTCATGCCTCTCTCTATTTGGCAAAAGGTGAACATCGGAGCACTTGAACCTATGAATATGAAACTTTATATGGCTAATAATTCATTCGTCAGACCCACAGGTATAGTTGATGACGTCCCTGTAAAGGTAGGTAAATTCTTTGTGCCTACTGATTTCATTGTATTGGACATGCCCGAAGATCCTATTGTACCTATCATCCTTGGTAGGCCTTTCTTAGCTACTGCTGATGCCAATATTAATGTACGTAGAGGATTACTAACCTTTACTATAGGGAACGAAGTCATTGAATTCTCCTTCAACCCCACAATGAAGGAAGTTAATGGTATGGAAATCAGGTCGGTCTACACTAGCGTCATGGATTGCAAAGAACCGACGGAAAGGGCCCTAACTCCTGAGGAGGCCCTAGCCCTAGCTGCAGAGGAGCTTACCGACGAGGACATTGAGGAGTTCCTAGCTACATACACGAGTGATGAGGAAATATTCGACGATGCTTTATCTATGGAGCTCAAAGAAGAGGTCGATATCGACGAGGAGAGGTCGACATCGACCAAATCACTCGATATCGAGTGCCCTCAGTCGACATCGACACACTCAGTAAGTCAAGTTCTCTCTTCTTCTCTTACAGGCGAAATCGACCAGCCCATGTCGACAGAAGAGGTCGAAATCGACCAGCCGATATCGACATCAGAGGTCGAAATCGACCCTTACCACTTGTCTTCAAACAGCTCCGAGGCCGAGGTATGTGCTGAACTCTCAGTCGATATTGACTATTCCTACTCGCCCTCGACTTCTTTTCTTCAGGAATATTTTGAAGAGTCCCAATCAAAGTTGGCATCACTCTATGTTTGGTCCGCGCCAACCCCTATAGCTGATTTGGGAACTTCAATCAAGAGAATTGAGACGGATTACCTTGGTAAGATTATGAAGACGGAGGAGGTAGAGCCAATCCTTATCCCACAAGGCCCTTCTCCGGTGCTTAAACCTTTACCCGACACACTTAGGTATGAGTTTCTTGGTCCAAATTCTACTTTCCCTGTAATTATCAATGCTTCACTAACCACACAGGAAGTAGATAAGCTTATGGAAGTACTTCGTGCTCATCGTAAGGCTATTGGATATTCTCTTGAGGACATCAAAGGTATTTCACCCGCTACTTGTATGCATAGAATCCTCCTTGAGGATGATCATAAGGCATCTATAGAACACCAACGGAAGCTCAACCCCAACATGAGAGAGGTAGTGAAGAAGGAGATCATGCGCATGCTGGATGCAGGAATCATCTATGCCATCTCCGACAGCGAATGGGTGAGCCCAGTCCATGTGGTGCCTAAGAAGGGTGGAATGACCGTTGAGGAGAATGAGAAGGGTGAGCTTGTGCCAAAGCGAATCACAACTAGTTGGCGAATGTGTATTGATTACAGGAAACTCAACAATGCCACTAGAAAGGATCACTTTCCCCTTCCATTCATTGACCAGGTATTAGAGAGACTCGCCGAACATGATTATTTTTGTTACCTGGATGGATATTCTGGCTTTTGGCAGGTCCCTATTCATTCTGACGATCAGGAGAAGACCACCTTCACTTGTCCCTATGGAACTTTTGCATATAGGAGAATGCCATTTGGGCTCTGCAATGCCCCTTCTACCTTTCAAAGATGTATGATAGCCATCTTCTCCGACATGATTGAGGACATAGTGGAGGTATTTATGGATGATTTCTCTGTTTATGGCACTACTTTCGATGTTTGTCTTGCTAACCCTCACAGGGTACTTGCACGATGTGAAGAGAAAAACTTGGTTCTCAATTGGGAAAAGTGCCACTTTATGGTAAGGGAAGGGATTGTGCTAGGCCACAAAGTCTCTAAACGAGGAATTGAGGTGGACAGGGGAAAGATAGAGCTCATTGAAAAATTGCCACCACCTTCATCAATTAAGGACATAAGAAGCTTCCTTGGTCACGCAGGTTTCTATAGGAGGTTTATTCAAGATTTTTCTAAGATTGCCAAACCTTTAACTAACCTACTAATGAAGGATGTTAAGTTTGCATTTTCTAGTGATTGTCTTGAAGCTTTCAATAGGTTGAAGGAGGCCCTTATATCCGGCCCAATCATTCAATCACCCGATTGGTCGCAACCCTTTGAGATCATGTGCGACGCAAGCGATTATGCCGTAGGTGCTGTCCTAGGACAAAGGAGAGACAAAAGCTTCACGCCATCTATTATGCAAGCAAGACTCTTGATGCCGTTCAAACAAAGTACACCACGACGGAAAAGGAGTTCTTGGCAGTGGTCTTCGCTTTCGAGAAGTTCCGCTCATACCTAGTGGGTTCTAAGGTAATTGTTCATACTGACCATGCAGCTCTTAGGTACTTAATGGCAAAGAAGGATGCTAAACCTAGGCTCCTACGATGGGTGCTCTTACTACAAGAGTTCGACGTTGAGCTTAAAGATAAGAAAGGAACGGAGAACTCCGTAGCCGATCATCTTTCACGGCTACCCATAGGGCTTCTGGAAGAGTCACATGACAACATACCAATCAATGACTCCCGCCCTGACGAGCACCTAATGAGGCAAAAGGTAAGACGGGCAGAAGATCCACTCGATATCGACCCCCACATGTCGATATCGACTGCCCTGAAGGTAATACTTGCATCGATGTCGACCAGTTTTGATCACAGGTTGTCCACTGCAGAGGTCGAAATCGTCCTCCAGACGTCGACATCGAGGACCCATATCGAGCAGCCCATATCGATTGAACCTGTCTATGCCGTCCAGTCGATATCGACCCCTATAGGTCGATATCGACCACCTTCAAAACCCTCCGAAGGTGACGAAGAGGTAAGCTTCGGTGAGGATTTCTTCTTTACACCTCCTTCCAGTCCTATCCATGATTTATTTGCTGTAAGAAGGGCGAAGGTACCTTGGTATACGGATTTTGCTAACTATATTGTAGGAGGCGAGATTCCTTCAGGCTTAACTTCGCAAAAAAGGAAGAAGTTTTTGCACGACGTCAAACAATACTATTGGGATGAACCCTACTTATTCAAACAGGGGAAAGACCATATCTTTCGACGTTGTATCCCGGAGGACGAGGTAGAGAGCGTGATTCACCATTGTCATTCTCTCCCTACAGGAGGCCATGCTAAAGGATTCAAGACCGCAGCGAAAATTCTTCAATGTGGTTTTTATTGGCCTAACCTTTTCAAGGATGTGCAAAACTATGTAACCTCTTGTGATGAGTGTCAACGTGCAGGTAATATCACATGGAGGAATGAGACACCACTCACAGGCATTCTAGAGGTAGAACTCTTTGATGTATGGGACATTGACTTCATGAGACCATTCCCTACTTCAGGACCCTACAAATACATTCTAGTAGCGGTGGAATATGTCTCTAAATGGGTGGAGGCTGTGGCAACTAGGACCAACGACGCGAAGGTAGTCTCTAAGTTTATGAAAACTAACATCTTTCCTCGCTTTGGTGTTCCTAGAGTTCTTATTTCAGATGGTGGCTCGCATTTTATTGAGAGAAGCTTTGAAGCTCTTTTAGCTAAGTATGGGGTAAACCATAGGGTGGCAACACCCTATCACCCTCAAACTAGCGGCCAAGTAGAAGTCTCCAATCGCCAAATCAAAGCCATCTTGGAGAAGACGGTCTCCCGCTCAAGGAAAGATTGGTCGTCCAAACTGGATGATGCGCTCTGGGCCTACCGAACGGCCTATAAGACACCACTTCGCACAACTCCCTATAACTTGGTATATGGTAAGTCATGTCACTTGCCCGTTGAACTTGAGCATAAAGCAATGTGGGCTCTTAAGGAGCTTAACATGGATTTCGACGAAGCGGGAAAGAGAAGGTTCATTGACTTACAAGCCTTGGAGGAGTTGCGCCTAAAGGCATATGAGAATGCCGAAATCTACAAGGAGCGCACTAAGAAATGGCATGATAGGAAGTTGGTGCCAAAAACATATGAGGTAGGTGACAAAGTCCTTGTTTTCAATTCTAGACTTCGCTTATTTCCAGGGAAACTAAGGACAAGATGGAGCGGACCTTTCAAGGTTCATAAAATATTCCCTCATGGAGCGGTGGAGTTACTTTGCGACGATGGATCAACCTTTAAGGTAAATGGCCACCGAGTAAAGAAATATTATGACAAGGAGGACCCGGAAGAAGAGATTCGCGCCACCTTGGCGTTGAACTAGCGCAAAAAGGGAAATATGTCGAGCTAGCGACTTAAACTCAAGCGCTTCCGGGAGGCAACCCGTTCTTTTCCTTTTCTCTCTCTTTTAGTTTTTAGTCTATTTTATATTTTTAGATCATTCGTGGCTATTCTATCTAAAGTTAACAAGGAAATCCAGTCCAGAAGAGAGGTCGATATCGACCTATATGGTCGATATCGACAAGCCGACAGAAGTTAGCAGCAGGCAGAACAACACGGATGCAGAAGGGGGGTCGATATCGACCTCTAAGGTGGATATCGACTACAACTGGAAGTAAGTGCCAGGTCAGATTTTAATTTCTTCTCGGTTTTATTTTTTGGGGTTTTTATCCCTTTATATCCCCCCGACTTCGACACCCCCCTCTCCTTTTCGATACCCTAGCCGCCGTTCTCTCCTCTTCACCTCCCTTCTTCATCTCTCTCCTGCATCCCTCCGGTCACCCTCCTCACTGTCGCACCCACCACTGTCATCACCATTACAGCCCCCTGCAACACCAGATCCGTAGCCCCGTAAACCCCCGTCCTCTCTTCCTCTTCTCGCCCTAGCTCTTTCTCTCCCTCTTTTTCAAACCGACGGTGCAAGATCTACCCACAGGAGGCCAAGATACCCCAGATCCGGCCGCCCCAAGCCACCGGAGAGCCCACCGCGCCACCAGCAGCCCCGACATCGCCCAGATCCGGTCGATTTCCACCCCAGGGCACCGATTTCGACGTCTCCTGTCGACAGCGGTTTTCATTTTCTTGATTTTTTACGGTTGTAGCCTCTTTCTCCCCTAATTCCGACACTCTTTTGGTATGATTTCTTACCCTTCCTCTATTTTTTCCGGATTTTCATGATTAATTAGTTGATTTAGGGAAGAAATTAGATATTGGGTGTTTAGGGTTTGAACTTTAATTGCGCGGGAAAGAGTAATTGTATGTTTGTGGGGCATAAAATCTGATTTTTTAATTTATGTGGGGCTATGAATCTGATTTTTGTATGTATATGGGCATAGATCTGATTTTTATATATAATGGGGTGAGATCTAACTTTTATAATTTATGTGGGGCAATAATCGGAATTTTCCATAAGTATGGGCTATGAATCTGAATTATATATATATATGGGCTGATTCTGGAATATTTTTTTTAGTAGTTTAAATTCTGATTTATTTTGGGGTTTATATTTTGATTTTTTTTACAAGCTGAAATTCTGATTTATTTTGAGGTTTAAATGCTGATTTATTTTCGAGTTTAAATTCTTATTTTTTTTTACAAGGGCTGAATTTCTGATTTATTTAGGAGTTTAAATTCTGATTTTTTTTAGAGATTTATAATCTGATTTTTTTTATAAGTGGGCCAAAATTCTATAAGTCATTAGGTTCCTTAGTATTAAAAATTCAAGAAATTATGTTTATATAAATTGCCATCCTTAGGTACTTTCTTTTTAGAACATATTACCACTTTCACTTACACAATTTACCTTTACATAATTTCTAACATAATATGGAACCTAAGTATGGGGTTCTCCCTATTTTATACAGAGGGGAATTATCTTTGGCAATGGTTTCTTTTGCTGACGATGGTGAGAGCCAAGAACATCCCTCAGGACACGCTCCGCATTGAGGATGATCAGCAGCGCTCCCTAGCTGAGGATTTGATTGCCCTAGCCACCAGGGCGCGATGGTACCATCTCCCTGACATGATCCAGCTAGGATTTCACCTAGGCGTTCAGGAGGCGTTTGAGAACGTCTCTCTACACAGGCTGATTGAGCCACTGGAGGCACAATACCCCGTTCTGACTGGGGAGTTTATGGCCACATTGGAGGTCCCCGAGCGTACTTCGACCAGCCGCCGAGTCATCTTCCAGCTCGGCAACAGGCGACACAGACTATCGCTCGAGGAGATGAGCGACATTTTTGGGTTCATCCACACTCCAGCCGCCTTCAGAGTCCAGGACCCCAACGTCATCTGGAGTTACATATCAGGTATACCCTACCCTGCTCCTACTGACTCCTTCACCTCTAGGGTTGTGAGTCCGCTTTTTAGGGTCATCTTGAGGGTCCTGACGAGTACCCTTTGGGCCAGGCCTGAGCTCCGTCGCCCCACACACCGTGAGACGGAGACTCTGTGGAGGATGCTCTTCGAGGATGACCCTCTACCATACCTCCACACCTGGCTCGAGCATATCGTAGACCGCAGACGCACGGTCTCTACAGACATTATGGATGGTGGCATGGTGGCCATCCTCGTCGAGGGACTAGGCGTCCACACTGAGAGGTACACAGCCTACCAGCTCACATACCTAGACGCTGCAGTGTTGCGCCAGGGCGGAGTCATCGCACCAGGAGCATAGGGATGGAGACACCCTCAGACAGGGATGCGTCTGCGCCACGATTTCATGGATCTTCTATATATCCCAGATTGGTACCAGTCTTGAACTGGGCAGCCATATCATACGGATATAGATCCATCTGCTGACCCCACCCTACGGAGGAGACCCCAACTCTACAACCATGAGCCGGAGGTGGACGCTATGTCTTGGGACGCTGACCCCCATTCCGACGAAGCAGAGCAGCCCCCAGCCTACCAGGGGGGCATGGATGGCAACGATGATGATGACGCCAGGGATGATGCAGTTGGAGGAGGAGAGGGCCCGCAAGGGTCCCACCATAGCCACCATAGCTATGTACCTCCACCTCCTCCTCCTTTCCAGCCCGCCTACACCACTGATTGGCAGGACGACATGTCTGCCCGCTTTACTAGGCTGGAGCTCTCTGTCACTGAGATGCGCGAGGAGCAACGATGCTATGGGAGGTTCCTCGAGGGTTTGGGCTCATATATGGGCTTTTCCTTCGATCAGCAGGCTGGACCTTCCACATTCCCACAGGGCGCCCCGACCTACTACTCAGGGTCAACTCCTACACAGGACTGGCCCTTGCTGTTGCCACCTCCCCTGCCTCCTGAACAGTGATATGTGTATAGCGTAAGTGAGCGTGAGTGATTTCTTCCCTCTACTTTACTTTTCTAACAGTGAGGACACTGTAATCTTTAAGTATGGGGTGGGGATTGAACTTGGACATTATAAACTGCTTTATCTGGTTGTGGTAGGGTTTAAAACTTGGCGAACTTGGCTTGAATTTTATTTACTTTCTACTCTATTTATTGCATCATATTTGAACATTTATGCATTTTAAGGTTTAAGTTCTTAATCTTTTAGTTTGTTAAGTCTATAAAATGTCAAAATCTAAAAAAAATAGAAAAATGTCAAAAATACAAAAAAAAATGCATGTTTATTTTCTAACCCTGCTTAGATGTCCTATGATGAAAACTCAATAGCTGACTTGATCATGTAAACCCTATGGCATATTTGGATGGTTTAGCCTAAGTCCTTAAAATTTTTATGTAGATTGTGAACTTGTGATGAAATTGAGCACATATGATCCTAGGCTAAAAGGCAAATCCAACAAAAATTGTCCTTGTGGGAATTTTGACCTATAGGAAGAACATCAAAAATCCCTCCGCTTTCTTGAGTGAATTTACTCTTCCTATGCATCTCTAAATGTTGTGATAGTTATTCAAAACCAATGCATATATATGATTATGTTTACGAGAATTAAATGATGGAGGCACCTTTTAAGCCATTTTTATCCTCTCTTTACCTACCCTGCATTATCCCTACTTGAAGCCAGAACATTAGCCTAAGCCTGAAATTACAAACTCCACAAAATTATCCCTAGCCGAATTGAGCCTGACCCCCATTTGGGAATTGAGACTTAGATTGGTTGGACTAATGCCTTGTGGAAAGAAAAGAGCATAATGTCCAGTTTTGAGCAAGGAAATTATGGGTTGGTGCATATTTACATTTTGTCATATTTTGTAAAAGGATCTTTTCGCTCACCATATAAATGCACGTAATTACTTATTATTTTCGAAAAAATAAAAAAAAATCCAAAAAAAATAAAGATATATATATATATATATATATATATATATATATATATATATATATAGTGCATGAGCTAAAATCCTTAAGTCTTTTATTCATACAAGTGTTATATTTTTTGAGATGTATATTAGAACTTGGAAGAAGGGTTGATAGAATGCATCTTTAGAGCATATTATGGAAAGATGAGTTGGGGTAGAGATTGAGCTTACATTAAAGAGTTATGGTTTGGATATTACAAGTGTTGAGATTTAGGAGTCTTGATTCCCGAATTATAAAAGCACCACATAGCCAAATAATTCCATACCCTTTTATTTTATACCAAGCCCCATTACAACCCCGCCGAATGGAGTCTTCTTTGAAGTCTTCCATTGAGCGAAAGTCCTCCTGATGGTTCTTATTGCATTTTCATAATTGGTTGCGAAGTGGATTTTTATAAATTGCAATGTTTATGAGATTGTATATGGAATTGAGTTGAGAGTTGATCTTCATAGCCTAAACACATGAGAGTTGAGTGCAAACACATTATCCCTGTGAGGTTGGATCAAAATTGCATGTGCCTATGGATCGCCAAAATATGTGCTATGACGTTAAATTCACTTGCTTTGCTTTTCTACCGCTTATGATGTTGCTTTTGACAAAGGCGAAGACTTGAAGGATGTGTTGTAGGTGTTGGTTATTGCTTGTTTATTGCTTGAGGACAAGCAAGTCTAAGTATGGGGTGTTTTGATGTACATATTTGTACCTTTGTTTATTGCATCTTTTGACTTCATATTTCATTCGATTTCCAAAGAAAAGTTTCAAAAGTTTATAAACTTGTGTAAGAATGAGCTAAAGTATAAGAAATAGAGTCTGCACGAGTTTTGAGCTAACCATGTAGGAATTTGATGAAATCGGAGTCAAAACGAACAAGCCAAGTGAAGCTGAGAAGAGGTCGATATCGACTGGAGACATCGATATCGACCATAGATTTCGAAACGACTTCTGAGCGTCGAGATAGGCCACACAGTCCAGTCAAGAAAGCCTCAATATCGACATACATGCATCGATATCGACCATCGTCATAGACATCGACTGGAGCTGGACAAGTCGAGCAGAAACACAAGCATCGATATCGACCTCTGGTGTCGATATCGACCCTACCTCGACAGAAGATAAATCCGATTTTAAGACTCGGATTGTGAAGTCTATCATCAAAGCCATGTGTTATCTCGTTCTTTTAGATATTAGCAGCTGTTTATTATCTTTTCCTTTAAGTTTTTATCAAAATAAAAGACCTATCCTAATTGTTCGGATAGAGTTCATAGTTTAGATAGGAGTTACAATCCTCGGATAGCGAGGATTAGTAGCCTATAAATAAAGCCCTAGGGGCTGATTTGTTAGATCATCCAAGGCAAGAAGCAAGACAAAGACAATAGACAATAGATAGTTAGAGTTTTTGAGCTTTAAAGTTTCAAGCGCTTACGATAGTTGGCGTTGAGATTGTAAAGATTCGAAATTTTCCATTTATCCAAGTTATTTCAATTCAAGACATGTCTACAATCAACATGAGTGAGTAGTCGCCCTTTCTTCTAGGGTCGGGGTGAGCCTGACGATAGCCATGATGGTAAGGTAAGTACGTCACTAAAGAATATATCTTTTATCTCCCTCTACCTTGTGCTTCATCTTTAAATGCGAATTTAAGGAACTCATGTTGTAAAACTTGGGTAGTAATTAGGGTTTCTATTCGAAAGATTATAAACTCAATTATGACAAATGTAGACACAAATTAGGTTAAGTAATTGAAAAATCTCTTTTCCTATTTGTCGGTTTAGGTGAAAGCCTTTTCCTTTGTGATGAAAGCATGCATCTTTAGTTGATTCTTACTTCTTCTATCATGGTTGTCGTCGCGGTAATCCTTTGGTTTGGAAGACTTTTCCTTTATTAAGTTTACATTCAAATTTGCCCGCCGTTCGTTGAGTCATCGAAAAACCCAACACCCTTGCTTATTTCTGATTATTGCTTCCTTCCCATTCTTAATTCTTCGGCCTTTTCTTTGCCGACAAAATAACTAACTTACTGCAGGAAGACATCGATATCGACAACAGAGGTCGATATCGACCAAACTGATAGATCGACGGTTTTTTGAGTCGATCTCGAAACTCCTGGAAAACTTCTGCAAACATCGATATCGACCCCCTTGTGTCGAAATCGACCCCTCTGTATCGACTGGCAGACTTCTGAGCCAGTCGATTTCGTGGACTAACATCGATATCGACCCCTACCAGTCGATATCGACTACAGTTTTTTGTTTCTGCAGGTCTTCTGTTGCAGAGAACATCGACAGCCAAGGTCGACATCGAGGTCTGACATCGAGATCGAGGCTTCTGGTCGAACATAAAGGACGTGTCTTCAACGCTACTAGGATCCCGCTGACTCGCTTCCTCGTGGATCGAACCTGATTCCCTACTACTATAGCGGGGAGTCTTGAATTTATTTGAAGAGGCTAAGAGTTGTATTGCTTTATATTTGATTATATATTTCGATTCAATTCTCCCCACGTCAATCAACGATGTTCAGTTTTAACCAGCTCCATGGAAGGAAAGAAAATGTGGAATTGTTGTGTTGCATTTTCAAATGCGGTCCTCACCCCCTTTTATAGGGGTTGCTTATATTACTGGGCATACAACGTCCAAATTGACGTTGTAACAACGTCGGATCATACGTTGTTACAACGTCCAAATGGACGTTTCTAAGCCCGATGGAGCCCGGTGGGTTCCAGCCTACAACATCGGATCCAACGTTGTAACAACGTCAAATCCGACGTTGTTACAACATCGGATTCCTTTTTGCTTGGGCAAATACACTACCACAAACAACGTCGGATTGGACAGTGTGGCAACGTTAAATTCGACGTTGCTACAACGTTGGATCTGGCATTTCGGTGGAGATTTGGTGATATTATGGTCAATGTCTATGAGCTTAGTGCATTTTGGATTGAGTTGAGGGTTGAACCTTAAAGCCTAAACACATGAGAGCATGAGTGAAACGCATATTCTTGGTGAGGTTGGATGGTTTCTACTTCTAAGCTTTGATCGCTAAATACATGCTATGATGTTTATTCACTTGGTCTTGTGTTCATTTAAAATTGATGTTGCTTTTGATTTGGGCTAATGCATGAAGAAGGAAAGTATAGGTATAGGTTGCTTTTATATTGTTTGCTCGAGGACTAGCAAAGCTTAAGTGTGGGGAGTTTGATAGAATGCATTTAGATGGTCATAATAGGTTTCATTTAGCTTAGTTAAGATGCATATCATCACAATTGGCATATTTGTTCTCTATGTTGGTGGAGTCGGAATCTACACGTTTTTATTGATTATTTCAGGTAACTGTGGATTCGAGGAGGAGACATGGGTTGATGAAGCATTAGATGAGGATTGTCTAGTTGATCAAGGAAGCTTACATGAAGATCTAAAGAGGTTCTAAGAAGAAGAGCGAGCCTAAACGAAAAACAAGTCTGTAGAAGTTGTCGCCAGACATGCTGAACTGATTTTTCACTTACTGGAGGCCTCGGTTGTCCGATCGACTATTATGACCATGTGCAGCGACGTTTTATCTATCCAAACCTTATTTATCTATCGAATTGTCTTTTGGCAGAGAGTGGACGATTTTGGAGAGGGCTTAGCCCTAGGTTTCTATTGACTTCATTTCTATTCCACGTTCTATCAGACAATTAGAGATTGAGCGATGTTTTTCATGCTGTTCTGCCTATAATTTGAAGCTTTATTTGGATTGATTGTGAGTTTCTAATTCTCGTTCCTTAATTCCGCTATTGAATGCTTCGACTTCCTTGTGCTTTGATTGCTTGATTGTTTTATTCTATCTAGCCCGCACAACTAGTTAGAATCAATTCAATTGCTAGGGTTCTGTAGATTCCTAATTGTGAACCATAACCCAAGTAGAAAACTTATCCCTTTAGGGCTGATTGAACTAATTTGTCAAGTAGGAAGTTGGATGTGTTGTTAAATCCCTCTTTAGGGACTGCAAATACCTTGGCTAATATCTGAACATAAAGCTATCAATTGGGTTAAATCATTCTTTAGGTACTGTTCGATTGATAAGGGTTTCTAGGACTCATTGGACTAGTAACTATATTAGGTTGGGACAAGGGCATTCATAGGAAACTTAATAGGACGAGAATAAGTTACAAGGATCGTTTCAACCAAATAAAGTGGAAAATTGTAGGTAGAACTACTTCTCATCATTGTCTGAATCCAATTCATTTACTTTTGCTTTCATAAATCCGCTTTGACGAAAGGCGGATCTTTTGCATTCATAAACCCCCCCCCCCATTGGTTACTCAATTAGCATTCGAATAACACCTGAGTAGGAAATTTCCCTGTGGGATCGACCTCGTGCTTATTGCTATACTAGTTATAAGTTTGAGTTTTATTTTGACGGGGCAATGACAGGTTTTCCCTCCATCATGGACCCCTTCCTTCCATCATTTCTTTTGCATCCCAGGGCATTGCATTGCTCAATAAGCACCTTGTCGCCTGCTTTGTATTCTTTTATGGGCTTACCTATCATGTTAGTCATGCATAAAAACAAGGATACTCACTTTAAAGGGATATTAGAATTTATCTCTAAGGGTGGAGGATTCTTACCTGGACTTACCATAGAGTCCGTACTATTCTCAGGGGACAGTCGATATTGGGTGGATTGGTCGATATCGACCTTTGTCTTCTCTGTCGATGGAGGCAGGTCGAGTAGGAGGAGTCGATCTCGAGTGGGCCCAGTCGATATCGACTGGCCCTAGTCGATTTCGAGTGTTGTGTCGACCCCATACTTAGCCTTTAGCAGTCGATTTGGCTCTTATTCACTCAATATCGACTGGGTTGTTTCGATTTCAAGTGCTCTATCTGGCTCTTTTCTATCATCAACTTGGTACCAAGTTTCCAAAAACTCCTCCATTTGGGCCTCCATGGCCCTTTCCTCTAGCTCCTCATCGGTCAAGACTCTCTCCGTTGGTTCATTGCAAGGGATTACTCTCCCTATATGCATCGCCTTAAACTCCATTTGTTGTACCTCCTTCATTATAGGGTTGAAGGAGAATTCGATGACCTCATTTCCAATAGTGAATGACAAGAGTCCCTTCTGCACGCTGATATTGGCATCGACTTTAGCTAGAAACGGCCTCCCTAAGATGATTGGGCAAGTAGGATCCTCTGCCATATCAAGTACAATAAAATCAGTGGGTACAAAGAACTTACCCACCTTGACTGGGACGTCATCGATGATGCCTGTGGGCCTTAGAAAATTGATATCGGCCATGTATAACTTCATATCAACTGGCTCCAAGGCTCCAATGTTGACCTTTGACCAAATGGACAATGGCATGAGGCTGACGTTAGCCCCTAGGTCACACAAGGCCTTGTAGAGATGCTGGCCAAGCCCAATGGCGATGGAGAATCTACCAGGATCACTCCTCTTCTCTGGGTAGTCCACCCTGCTGCACTCCTCAGCGATCTTAGTAATTGATCGCTTCTTACTTAATATATCTTTGAGGAAGCGGACGTATGATGAAATTTCATGAAGGGCCTCCGTGAACAGAATGGTGACATTAAGGCCTTGGAGAACCTTCACAAAGCATTGGAACTTCGCGTCCGTTGGGTCCTTCGATGATTTGGAGGGGTAGGGCAATGACTTCTTCTTTGGCGGAGCGGGATTGGCCCCAGGTGGTGCTGATGAGTGGTCGATATCGACTGGTGGGGTGTCGATATCGATTGCTGTGGTCGATCTCGGGGTCGTCTAGACAGGGTCGACGTCGACAGGTGGGTCGACATCGAATGGGTTAGTCGATATCGACTAGGGGTGGTCGATATCGACTGGCTTTCTAGGACGTTTCTATGCTTCTCCGACGTTCATTGGTAATTCCTTTCCATTCCTTAGACGAACAGCGACGATGTGGCTCAATGGCTGCCCCTTTGGATTGGCCTGTGGTTGGCTAGGGAGCCCTCTGGGTTGTCGTGGAATTGATGCCGCACCTTGACCCAGTTGGGTCTCAACGCCTTTCCTCCATGTATCAATCTCGCCAAGCCTAGAGTTAATGCCATGTAATGAGGTTTGGATGGCATTGTTGGATTGCTTTGTCTCCGCTTGGTTCCGCCTCATCTCGTCTAGGATGAGTTGTAGATCATCCCTCCTTTCTCTGTCGGGATGGCCAGGTGCTCTGTATGGTGGAGGATCCCTGTGGTTGTATTGGGGTGGTTGATTTCCCCAGTTTTGGTACCCCTGGCAATTGGGATTCCTCATGTAGCGCGCCTCATGGTGAGTCTACGCTAGTTGTACTTGCTCCGTCTGGGGGCAATCAGTGGTGATATGCATTACGGAGCCACATTCTGCGCAGGGTTGGTCGACGGAGAGGAATTTGATTTACTTTTGAAGCCTCCTGAGTTGATCTTGCATAAATTGATCTTTGACGTCGGGATCAATCTCCTTGGAGGACTCATAGAGTGGCAAAGATAGGGCAGGCATTAAGTCGGAGGCCACAGGAGTCCCATAGGTGTTGTCAAATTCGACCAACCTCTCTATAGTATCCCAAGCTTGTTATGGTAGGAGCTCGAGATATCCATAGGAGGTATAGGTGTTGATCCTCTTCTTAGTTGCTATGTCTAGGGCATTGTAGATGATCTCCTGGATGACGTAGGGTGGTTGCCCATGTGTAGGACAAGACCTCAGCAGCTCCTTAAATCGCTCCCATACTTGTGGCAGGGTTTCATGTGGCCTTTGTTTGAAAGCCATGATCTTCTGGCGTATCACCACTATCTTGGATGGTGGGAAGAACTTGTTGAGGAAGGAATCCTTGACCTCATCCCAAGTGCGGAGCGATTTTGGGGCAAGGCTCTCCAACCATGCTAGTGCTTTCCCTGCAAGAGACCAAGGAAAAGCCTTTAGTTTAATATATTCAAGGCTTTTTCCATCAGCAATTGTATTGCACAAGTCAAGGAATAAGGAGATATGCTCAAGAGGACAATCGTTAGGTTTCCCCTCAAATTGACGTCGCCTAATCTCACTCAAGAAACTAGGTTTAATCTCAAAATTAGAATGGGGGATAAGAATAGCCGATTCAGGCACTAAGAGCACAGGGTTCATGTATTGTTTGGCATTCTCATGGAGGGCGTTGATTTGGGCTTGTATTTGCCTCCTAGCTTCCTCCTCCCTGTCTGCACGCTCTTTGAGTGCCGCCTCTCTAGTTGTGAAGTCCTCGACTTGCTTCCTTAATCGCTCAATTTGTTGAGCCTGGGTCTCTTGGTCCTCTATGGCTCTTTGGATTCTAGCGCGAATGTGAAGATAGCGGCGCCAAAATTTGTTGGGATGGCCAGAGAATCCTAGTCCACGCAAATAAATTACAAGACTTCCTCCCATTGTAGTGGAAGAGAATCAGGATCGATCCACGAAGAGGCAGGTCAGCGGTGCCTGGATAGTCTTTACGAACTCTGCGCAAGTCGACCAGAAGCCTCGATATCGAGTTGGGAGGTCAATATCGACAGGGGCAGTCGATTCCTAGTGACGACGTTGAACAACCGAAGCACTCGATATCGACTGGAATGGTCGATTTCGAGTGGGTCAATAGCTTTGTCGACTCAGAAAACTGTTGACGATGAAGTGCTCGATGCAAGGTGGTCGATATCGACTGATATGGTTGATATCAAGTGGATCTCAGTCGATGTCGATTTGTAGAAAACAAGGAAATAAAGAAATAAAAAAACAGCAGATTTTTAGGGTTTACTTCAATAAACTAAAGGGCTCCTAGGATAGGGATTCACCACAACGGTAACCATGCATGTATTATGAACAATCCACATACAATATTAAACTTTTCTCAACACCAATTAGGGATATAGAGGCTTTCACATAAAAACCTAATTGTTTCTACCTTTTTCATAATAAGGTTAATGTCAACTTTTGCAAGCAAAACCTATTTACTATCCAAATTCACATATATAATCCACTTTCGCTTCATATAAGGTAAATAAGGAATGATCCTAAACTCACATAGAGGATTGAGTGCGGGGTAGAAGAAGAGATAGCATAATCAAATATAGAATAAGCGTACTTACATGGCAACCGTCGGGCTCACCCCGACCCTAGAAGTGGGACGACTATTCGCTCTTCGTCGCAACAAACATCTTTGATTGAAAAGAAGAAACTTGCATTAAATTCAACCGTCGAAGCTTTACAACTCAACGTCGGCTCTCGCAAACGCCAACCCTAAAACTTCTCTCTAACTCTCTAACTCTATTGATTGTTTGATGTGTGCGCAAATTGCCACATTTTCTATGCACATTTATGTCCATTTTGACGTTATTTGCATGCATATTGGTGGGAAAACATAAGATTAGTGTATTTTATGCATAATTGTCAAATATAGAGGTCTACACGAGTTTTTATGTGATTTCGCAAAAATCAAGACGAAAATAGACGGAATCTGGACAAATAAAAAAGAGCGGAAAAAGGACTCGAAGTCTACTGAGAGTTCGAAATCGATGATGAACCTCGACATCGAGTGAAATAGAGCACCAAGAATCGAGCAGAGGAAAACAGAGCATGTCGACACAGAAGAGGTCGACATCGATGTCTGAAGGTCGATATCAAGTGGCCTAAATCGATGATATTGATAGAAGTCTAGTGCCAATCCGTGGGAGAGAAGGACTGCTCGAGATAGAGATAGAGAAGATCGATATCGAGGTCTTATGGTCGATATCGATGTTGCTGCACAAAAGATTCGACTCGGTTTTTGATAGAATTCTATCTAAAGCGTTCGAGATAATCCTAAACTCGAGATCTTCTATCTTCTACTACCAGACTTATCAGTTTTGAGTTTTACCAAGGAGTTTTTAGTTTTTTACCTTTATTAAGATTTATCCTAGAGAATAAAGATAGGTTTTTGAATCCTTGGATAGCGAGGTTTGAGATATACAATTAGAGGCCATTACGACTAAGTTTAATCATTCAATTACAGCAACAATTCAGTTTCAACAGTAGTAGCGAGTTAAGAGAGAGAGAGAGAGAGAGAGAGAGAGAGAGAGAGAGAGAGAGAGAGAGAGGCCAAGTGGTGTGGTGAAGCGAGAGCAGAGTGGCTTTGTTCAGTTGTACTTTATTTCTATTGCAATACAAAGTAATTTCTTTTACATGATGAAGCGCGAGTAGTCAACCCATTCAAGGGTCGGGGTGAGCCCGATGATGGCAATGTAGGGTAAGTGCATCAAAGGTATGATTTTTATGCGATTCCGTCTTCTATCCTATGCATGATCCTTTGCGAGAGTTTAGGAGATTCATTATTTGCATTATTGAAGCGAAAGCCAATCATATTTTGAACTTGGATTACTCATGAATTGGATAGTAACTCTTAGGTTTTATGCGAGAGCCTCTAATCACCTAAAAGTTGGTAACGAAAGTTATTTGATGGAAAGACATTAAATTTAATAACTTTAGCATCATACTTGCATGAATATCGTTGTGGCATGAAACCCCGACCTTAGAAGCTTTAGTTTATTGATTCTTATAAAAACGTTTGAGTTTTATTGCTGTCCATCTTTCCATAACCATCCTACACTCTTCAGACTTCTTTTCCGACACATTAGGTTACGTATACAATTACTGTTGCTGACATCGAAATCGACCGGCATGGTCGATATCGAGCACTAACATCGATATCGAGGTTCATCTCGACGTCGACTGCTTTGCTTTTGTCTTCTGCAGGAAACTCACTGGAAATCGACCAGAACTGAGGTCGATATTGACTAGACACATCGATATCGAGTGTCTCCTGGAGTCGAAAGCTTGATCGTGATTGCAACTTAGGAAGCGCTGACATACCTCCTCGTGGATTCGATCCTGAATTACCCTACCACTACATCTGGAGGGATTCTTGTATTTTATTTGCTTGGATAAGGGAGTTAGCTTAGTTTTATTTGAATATTTTATATCCGAGTAAATCACCTCCCCTTACGAACAAATTGGCGTCGTTGCCGGGGAGGCAATCAATCGCCACCTGAGTTTTATTCACGATCTTTAGTGCTTAATTTGCAGGTTTATGTGACGCTCTGATCGCGAACCTATCCTAGAGAGTCTTGACGAGCTTGAACATTTCTTTCATCTTCGAAACAGAGCTATTTAAATCATGGCGGATAACGAGACACAGGCACAGACCATTGAGCCGTTGAGGAAGGAAATTGAGGATCATAACGCCACAATCGCTGCTGAGAGGGCCGGCGCTGCTGCAGAGCGAGCCCGTACTGATAGAAAGGAGGATGCGCGTAGACAAGCCCAAGAGCGGCTTAATCAGTATCCATAGACGACGATGCAATACATGCATCCGCCGCTACATGTTCCTGAATCCGCTATTTTAATTCCCCCTTCTAACTATGAAATTAAGATAAACTTCCTATCTGAGGTAAAAAGAAACACTTTTGAAGGAAGACCTAATGAACGCCCCTTGCAACATATCTCTACTTTCATGGATTTATGTGAAACTATTGCTGATGGTGTGAATTTAGAGTATGTTAGACTAAAGTCCTTTCGATGGTCATTGGCAGGGAAGGCATTGCAATGGCTAGAGAGTTTAGCTCCATGCTCGCCAAGGACATGGGCAGAGGTGAAGGATGCGTTCCTAAACAAGTTCTTTCCTCCATCTAAAACAGCGATGATACGGCAAAGGATCACGACTTTCAAACAAAATCTTGTTGAGACGTTGGCAGAGGTGTGGGAGCGTTTCAAGGACTTGCTAAGATCATGCCCTACGCATGGGCAATTACCATATGTCATCCAGGAGATCTTTTACAACTCCCTCGATGGGCCCAATAAGGAGAGAATCAACTCTTACACTTCCTATCGGTACATTTAGCTTACACCAACGGAGGCCTGTGAGACAATTGAGAGGCTCGTGAACTTTGATAACACGTATGGGACTAATGCGGCCTATGACTCAAGGCATGCCCCATCTATGCCACTTTATGAGCCTCCAAAGGAGATATATCCTAATGTGTGGCAACAATTCCATAACTATCAGACACGCCGCCTTTAAAAGCAAGTAAGGTTCCTGGGCAACAATCAACCTTGTCATGAATGTGGCTCAACAAGGCATAACACTAGTGCATGTCCACATCTTGAGCAAGTATCTATGGCTGAGCAACATGAGGAAACCAAATGGACGAGAGGCCCCTATAGAGGGGGTAATCAGCATTATTGGGGAGATCAACGATTCTATCAACAAAGGGATCCCCCACCATATAGAGCACCAGGGCACCTTGAGCGCGAAACAAGGAAGGATGACCTACATATTATTCTTGATGAGATGCGGAGGAACCACGCTGAGTTCAAACAAGCCAACAACTCTGTTCATACTCAGCTGCAGGGCATCAACTCTAGGCTTGGGGAGATCGACGTTTGGAAGCGCAACATGGAGACCCAAATGGGTCAATTGGCTGAATCAATACCCAAACCGTCAGGATTGCTGCCTGGATCAATTGTGCCCAACCAAAAGGGAAAAACTATTGGACACATAGCGGCCATGAACTTAAGGAGTAGGTATCAATTACAAACGCTCGAGCAAAAAGAAAAGGAGAAAGCCCCATAAGGAACATCGATATCGTCCCCCCTGTCGATATCGACCAAGGTGATGTCGATGTCGACCCTCCTGTAGTCGATGTCGACACTGAATCTGCATCACCACAGAAATCGACTCCTCTAGTCGATATCGACCACCATCCAGTCGATGTCGACCTAAGTCCAGCCATAGGGAAGAAGAAGGTGTTGCCATTCCCATCAAAGAAGGTGATTAAGGACCCGACGGAAAAAAAGTTCCAACGATTCGTGAAGATGCTTCAAGGACTTAATGTCTCAATTCCATTCACAGAAGCACTTCATGAGATGCCATCTTATATGAGGTTCCTTAAGGACATATTGGGTAAGAAGCGATCAATTGTTGAGATCGCAGAGGAGTGCAACAGATTGGAGCTACCAGAGAAGCGGGCGGACCCAGGTAAGTTTTCTATCGCTATAGGCTTAGGTCGATATCGCTTTAATGCTTTAGTTGATTTGGGCGCTAGCATTAGCATGATGCCACTAACCATATGGCACAAGATAAAGATAGGTCCTCTGGAGCCTGTGGATGCAAAGTTATACATGGCAAATAATACAGTAGTTATTCCAACAGGGATGGTTGATGATGTGTCGGTGCCAGTAGATAAGTTCTTTGTCCCTGCTGATTTCTTAGTTGTTTATATGGTAGAGGACCTTGCTTGTCCCATTATTTTAGGTAGGCCATTCTTAGTAACCGTCAATGCCAACATAAGCCTGAAGAAAGGATTGCTCTCATTCACAATTAGTGACGAAGTGATAGAGTACGCCTTTAACAAGACGGTAAGGAAGAATGAAGGGACAATGGAGATAAAAGCCATCAATGGTGTCTACATCACATGCGGGGAAGCAAAGGTAAGGAGTATGACACCGGAAGAGCTTGAAAAGAGGGCAATAGAAGCCCAAGTAGAGGAGGTCGTGGCAATCGTGAACGAAGGAGCCAAAAAGCCACTCGAAATCGACCGAGGTAAGTCAATATCGACTAATATTGTTCAAGATTCTATGCCAGGTTATAAGTATGGGGTCGAAGGATGAAAAGGAACCTCGAAATCGAGCATAAAGGTCGATATCGGCCATAAACCAATGCCGAAATTGACTGCCCCAGAAGCTGAGAAAGAAGGAGGACAGACCTCGATATCGATCTCTGAAGGTCGACATCAACCTTATCATATCTAGCAGAACCACTCCAAATCGACAGGACCTCCAAGAGCACAACAGAGCTCGATATCGACTACTGATGAACGATGTCAACCTGAGCCACTGACAGAAGAGAAGGTAAGCAAAGGTACAGACTCCTCTTTTTCCATCTCTATTAGGGATTTATCACTTTTTGGAAGTGGTTTTCCTTGGCATGTGCGCTTGTGTAGGGTATCGGATGATGATTCGAGCCGTTATGAAGTAGGAGATAAGGTGTTTGTCTCCAAATCAAAAGATCATTGGTTCCCGAGTAGATTCAAAGACAAGAGGATGGGACCATTCATGATGAATCAAATCCATCCAGGCGGGATGCAGCTGAGAGACAAGAAAGGAGTTCTATTTGAGGCTCAAGCCACATGGGCTCTGCAGATGACGCCTTGAGAGCGTGAAAGAAGAAGTCGGCATAGCGACTTTAAAGTCTAGAGCTTGTAACAGACACTTAGTTTAAGTTTTGGACATCTTTTGGTTTTGCTTTGAGACATTAGACTTCATTATTTTTGTTTTGGTTTTGTTTTTTTTATTTTCTAACAAGTTGTAGGAAAGAGGAAAAGAGCACAAAGAGACATCGAAATCGAGTACTAAGGTCGATATCGACCACCACTACAAACTTCTTCGACTCCTGAAATTTGTGAATTTTTAGTAAGTTTCTTTCTTAACCCTAGTTCCAATACAGTGAGGACACTGTAATCCTTAAGTATGGGGTGGGGGAAAGCCTTACTCGAATATTTTAGCATATTTTTAGCATATTTTGAAATTTTTCATAAGATATTGCATAATTTTTACATGTTTATGCATATTCATACTTAAATAATTTAGTTACTTTTATCTTTAAGCATATTTATCTTTAGTGCATCATATTTATCTTTAAGCTTCGTTTATCTTTTCGAGAAAAAAAAAAGAGAGAAAAATGACCCCCATCAAAAAAAATTGAAAGAAAGAGTCATGGAAGCATATAAGGAACTCGACGATGCAAAAGTAAATTCATTAGAGATATAACATGAAATTGCCTAGTTAAGGGAAGTCATAATGAAGTGCGATTTTTTAGAGAAAACCACAAAAGTGAGGTAAAAACTTGAAGTTGCTTTTGATATATGCATGATAAGATGATGGAGGACTGTAAGAAATTTCCATACAATTGCAAAAGTTCATATCCTAGCCTTACGTATGCATATTTGCAAAAGTCACAAGCCATATATGAGCCTTACATATATTATCATTATTGCTCCACATATATTACATATTGCCCATTTTTTATACCTTATATCCTATCCGGGGACAAGTTTGAGAATGGATGTCATCTTTGGAGTTGTTTTATGGAGTTTGTGCATATTATTGAAGTTGTTGGCAGGAATGAAACAAATTTTTGATATATGGAAAATTTAATGAGTGAGAAAAAATCCGATCACCTCAGGAGATAAAGGTAGGTCGACCCTGCTCGTCGAGATGTTTGTTCAGCGAGATGGGACACAAGGTGTGGAGTCCGAAGTAGTAAGTATCCGACACCATTCATGACACCCATGTTTGCGACTTGCGAGAAGGCAGTACCAAGGTTAGAGAGGTAAAAGCATTATAGTGAAAAAAAAAGCATTAAGCGATGAGTGAAAGGTGGGAAATCTTATGAAGAAAGGATGTGGAATGATTTTGGAAAGAAAGTTTATTTCCCCAGATTTAACACCACATGGCCAAAATTAGCCCACCTTTAGCCTTTTACCAATCTACTTCTCATAAGCTTGCAAAAGTCCTCTTGATTATTAATGCTCTGTTGCGGAAATTGTTTTATGCATATGAACCTCTTTTTGTGAGTATGATGTTTCTTTTATTCACATGCATGGATTTGGTTGGCATTAGTACCTTTTTGAGGATGGCAATTGAGTGTGGGGACATATGAGAATGAATCTATGATGTTGAGGGTTTACTTTCTTCCCCTGAATGACCATTAAAAGTATTGCTTGGGGACAAGCAACCCATAAGTTTAATAACATAATAGGTCGATATCGATGTCTGAAGGTCGATATCGATTGGCCTAAATCGATGATATTGATAGAAGTCGAGTGCCAATTCGAGGGAGAGAAGGACTGCTCGAGATAGAGATAGAGAAGATCGATATCGAGGTCTTATGGTCAATATCGATGTTGTTGCAGAAAAGATTCGACTCAGTTTTTTATAGAATTCTATCTGAAGCGTTCGAGATAATCCTAAACTCGAGATCTTCTATCTTCTACTACCAGACTTATCAGTTTTGAGTTTTACCAAGGAGTTTTTAGTTTTTTACCTTTATTAAGTTTTATCCTAGAAAATAAAGATAGGTTTTCAAATCCTTGGATAGCGAGGTTTAAGATCTATAATTAGAGGCCATTAGGGCTGAGTTTAATCATTCAATTACAACAATAATTCAGTGTCAACAGTAGTAGCGAGTTAAGAGACAGAGAGAGAGGCCGAGTGGGGTGGTGAAGCGAGAGCGGAGTGGCTTTGTTCGGCTGTACTTTCTTTCTTTTGCAATACAAAGTAATTTCTTTTACATGATGAAGCGCGAGTAGTCAACCCACTTCGAGGATCGGGGTGAGCCCAATGATAGCAATGTAGGGTAAGTGCATCAAAGGTATGATTTTTATGCGATTCCGTCTTCCGTCCTATGCATAGAAGATTCATTATTTGCATTATTAAAGCGAAAGCCAATCATATTGTCAACTTGGATTACTCATGAATTGGATATTAACTCTTAGGTTTTATGCGAGAGCCTCTAATCACCTAAAAGTTGGTAACGAAAGTTATTTGATGGAAAGACATTAAATTTCATAACTTTAGCATCATACTTGCATGAATATCGTTGTGGCATGAAACCCCGACCTTGGAAGCTTTAGTTTATTTATTCTTATAAAAAAGTTTTGATTTTTTATTTCTATCCATCTTTCCATAACCATCCTACGCTCTTCGGACTTCTTTTCTGACACAATAGGTTACGTATACAGTTACTATTGCTGACATCGAAATCGACTGGCAAGGTCGATATCGAGCACTACATCGATATCAAAGTTCATCTCAACATCGACTGCTTTGCTTTTGTCTTCTGCAGGAAACTCACTGGAAATCGATCAGAACTGAGGTTGATATCGACCGGACACATCGATATCGAGTGTCTCCTGGAGTCAAAAGCTTGATCGTGATTGCAACTTAGGAAGCGCTGACATACCTCCTCGTGGATTCGATCGTGAATTACCCTAACACTACATCGGAAGGGATTCTTGTATTTTATTTGCTTGGATAAGGGAGTTAGCTTAGTTTTATTTGAATATTTTGTATCTGAGCGAATCACCTCCCCTTACGAACATTGTTGTGTGATTGAATGAATAAAAACCAGCCCCCTAGGGCTTTATTTATAGGCTACTAATCCTCGCTATTCAAGGAAAGTAGATTCTATCTTCTATCTAAAGTCTATCCAAACAAGTAGGATAGATCTTTTATTTAGGTAAATATCTAAAATAACTAATAGAAATCTTAGGGTAAAAAGGAAATCACCCTTAAGACATAATCTTATCTAAAATAGGGGATAAACTGTGGCTTATGTAGATAGACTTGCAATCCGCGTCTCGAAAAGTGCGTCCAAACCGTGTTAAAATCCAGTGGATATCGACCAGATTAGTTGAATTCGACCTCTTCGTTTCTGCTCGACGGGCTTTATTCCACTCGATCTCTAGGGTTCAGTCGATATTGACTTCTTTCACTCGATATCAAGTGCTCTTCTTTGCTGGTGTTCTTGGTCTGTCTCGACTCTCAGAGTCTGTGGCGATGCTTCAGTCGATATCGACCAGTCCTGTCTATATCGACCACTTTTTTGCTTCTCTTGGCTTCTTCGTTTTGACTCTAATTTCGCTCCAATTCCTACATAATTAGACCAAAACTTGTGCAGACTCTATTTCTTGCACGTTAACTCATTCTACACAAATTTGCACTATTTTTCAACCTTCTCTTTCGGTATTGAATGAAATATGAAGTCAAAAGATGCGATAAAAAGGGTACTAAATATGTACATCATTTACCATAATAATGTTTCATCCTAATTGTTTTAGGATAGAATTTTAAATAGGAGTTTTAGTAGGATTAGAACTACTTTCCTTGGCTAGCAAGGATTAGTAGGCTATAAATAAATAAAGCCTAAGGAGGCTGGTTTTTAGGGATTCAAGTAATGAATTTCATTCCACAACACAACAACAATCAATGGAGTTAGAGAGTAGGAGAAGCTTTAGGGTTTGGCGTTTGTGAAAGCCGGCTTTGAGTTGTAAAGTTTTGAGTTTTAAGTTAATGCAAGTTAGTTCTTTTCCATTCAAGATATTTATTGTGATGAAGAGTGAGTAGTTCCCCAAGCTCTTAGGGTCGGGGTGAGCCCGACGTTAGCCATGTGTGCTTAAGGTAAGTACTTGATGTTGATATCGTTGTGTCTTGATCATCTCCTGAGGTTCTGTGTTTAGTCTTTATCCCATAAAAAGGGATTCATGTTAACAACTTAGGTTATAAACATAAAATTGGTAGAGACAATTAGGTATATTTACAAAAGTATTCCTAATCGTTGGTATACGGCGAAAGCCTGTCCCTCGGGTGAGATAGAGGAATTGTCCGTCTTATTTACCTTATGCATGTTTTGGTTAACGTTGTGGTAAACCCTAGCCTTAGGAGTTGTTTTTTATATATTTAGAATCATATTGTCTTTTCTGTCATTTCTGTCCATCCTTTTTTATCCATCCTATTGTCTTCGGTCTTCTTTGCCGACACTAATCACTGCAGGAACTACTCGATATCGACACATCTGGTCGAGATCGACACACTCTGTCCACGTCGACGGTCTTCTGTGTCGACACCTGTTCTGCCTGCATCTGAGCTCGATATTGGGTGAACATCTCGAGATCGAGTGCCCCTAAGTCGACTGGCAGTCTTCTGAGCCATGTCGACATTGCTACTGATACTAGATATCGACACCCTAGGTCGATATCGACTACTTGTTTTTGTCTCTACAGGTCTTTTGTTGCAGTAGAAATTGACAGCCAAGGTCAACATCGAGTACCCTACTCGAGATCGAAGCTTCTGGTCGATACAGAAGTGTGATTTTAGGACTATCTAGGATCCCGCTGACACGCTTCCTCGTGGATCAATCCTGATTCACTACCACTACAGCGGGAGGAAGTCTTGTATTTTATTTGCATGGATAAGGGATTGGTTTGCATCTATATTTATATTTGTTTAAGTCAACTCTTCCTCCTAACAAAAATTGACGTCGCTGCCGGGAAAGCGATCAATTGCGCCCTAATAGTCTATCTTACGTCTTCCTTTGAGTTGTGCTTTATAGGTGTATGTGACGCGTTGATCGCACGCCTGGATTCGAAGGAGTAGAAGACCCTGAACGTTATATCCATCTATGGTCCAGAGTACAAAGAATCATGGCAGACCAAGAGACCTAGAAAAAGGGATTCATGTTAACAACTTGGGTTATAAAAATAAAATTGGTAGAGACAATTAGGTTTATTTGCAAAAGTATTCCTAATCGTTGGTATACGGCGAAAGCCTCTCCCTCGGGTGAGATAGCGCAATTGTCCGTCTTATTTACCTTATGCATGTTTTGGTTAACGTTGTGGTAAACCCTAGCCTTAGGAGTTGTTTTTTTATATATTTACAATCATATTGTCTTTTCTGTCATTTCTGTCAATCCTTTTTTATCCATCCTATTGTACTCGGTCTTCTTTGCCGACACTAATCACTGCAGGAACTACTTGATATCGGCACATCTGGTCAAGATCGACACACTCTGTCCACATCGACGGTCTTCTATGTTAACGCCTGTTCTGCCTGAATCTGAGCTCAATATCGGGTGAACATCTCGAGATTGAGTGCCCCTAAGTCGACTAGCAGTCTTCTGAGCCGTCGACATTGCTACTGATACTCGATATCGACACCCTAGGTCGATATCGACTACTTGTTTTTGTCTCTGCATGTCTTCTGTTGCAGTAGAAATCGACGGCCAAGGTCAACGTCGAGTACCCTACTCGAGATCGAAGCTTCTGTTTGATACAGAAGTGTGATTTCAGGACTATCTAGGATCCCGTTGACACGCTTCCTCGTGGATCAATCCTGATTCCCTACCACTACAGCGGGAGGAAGTCTTGTATTTTATTTGCACGGATAAGGGATTGGTTTGCATTTATATTTATATTTGTTTAAGTCAACTCGTCCTCCTAACAAAAATTGACGTCACTGTCGGGGAAGCGATCAATCGCGCCCTAATAGTCTATCTTACGTCTTCCTTTGAGTTGTGCTTTATAGGTGTATGTGACGCGTTGATCGCACGCCTGAATTAGAAAGAGTAGAAGACCCTGAACGTTATATCCATCTATGGTCCAGAGTACAAAGAATCATGGCAGACCAAGAGACCCAGAAAAAGGGATTCATGTTAACAACTTGGGTTATAAACATAAAATTGGTAGAGACAATTAGGTTTATTTGCAAAAGTATTCCTAATCGTTGGTATACGGCGAAAGCCTGTCCCTCGGGTGAGATAGCGCAATTTTCTGTCTTATTTACCTTATGCATGTTTTGGTTAACGTTGTGGTAAACCCTAGCCTTAGGAGATTTTTTTTATATATTTACAATCATATTGTCATTTCTGTCCATCCTTTTTTATCCATCCTATTGTCTTCGGTCTTCTTTGCCGACAATAATCACTGCAGGAACTACTCAATATCGACACATCTGGTCAAGATTGACACACTCTGTCCACGTCGCTGGTCTTCTATGTCGACGCCTGTTCTGCCTACATCTGAGCTCGATATCGGGTGAACATCTCGAGATCGAGTGCCCCTAAGTCGACTGGCAGTCTTCTGAGCCAGGTCAACATTATTATTGATACTCGATATCGACACCCTAGGTCGATATTGACTACTTGTTTTTGTCTCTACAGGTCTTCTGTTGCAGTAGAAATCGACAGCCAAGGTCAACGTCAAGTACCCTACTCGAGATCGAAGCTTCTGGTCGATACAGAAGTGTGATTTCAGGAATATCTAGGATCCCGCTGACACGCTTCCTCGTGGATCAATCCTGATTCACTACCACTACAGCGGGAGGAAGTCTTGTATTTTATTTGCATGGATAAGGGATTGGTTTGCATCTATATTTATATTTGTTTAAGTCAACTCTTCCTCCTAACCAAAAATTGACGTCGCTGTCGGGGAAGCCATCAATCGCGCCCTAGTAGTCAATCTCACGTCTTCCTTTGAGTTGTGCTTTATAGGTGTATGTGACGCATTGATCGCACGCCTGAATTCGAAGGAGTAGAAGACCCTGAACGTTATATCCATCTATGGTCCAGAGTACAAAGAATCATGGCAGAACAAGAGACCCAGGCTCAGCAGATTGAGCGTTTAAGGAAGCAAGTCGAGGACTTCACCGCTAGAGAGGCGGCACAAATAGAATGTGGTGACAGTGAGGAGGAAGCGATGAGGCAATATGAAGCCCGAATCAATGCCCTCCCTCAAAAAGCCAAGCAATACATGCACCCTGTGCTCTGAGTGCCTGAATCGGCCATTCTTATCCCTCATTCTAATTTGAGATTAAACCTAGCTTCTTAAATGAAATTAGGCAACATCAATTTGAGGGAAAACCTAATGATTTCCCTCTAGAGCATATAACGACTTTCCTTGATTTGTGTGATACTATTGCTGATGGACAAAGCCTTGAATATGTAAAACTAAGGCTTTTCGTTGGTCTCTTGCAGGGAAAGCACTAGCATGGTTGGAGAGCCTAGCCCCAAGATCGCTCCGCACGTGGGATGATGTCAAGGATGCCTTTCTCAAAAAATTTTTCCCACCATCCAAGACGACGGTTATATGTCAGAAGATCATGGCTTTCAAACAAAAGCCTAATGAAACCCTAGCGCAAGTGTGGGAGCGATTCAAGGAGCTTCTGAGGTCCTGCCCTACGCATGGGCAACCACCCTACGTCATCCAGGAGATCATCTACAACGCCCTGGATGTAGCAACTAAGGAGAGGATCAACACCTACACCTCCTATGGGTATCTTGAGCTCCTACCACAACAAGCTTGGGATACTATAGAGAGGTTAGTAGAATTTGACAACACATATTCGACTCATGTGGTCTCCAACTCAAGGCCTGCCCCATCAATGCCACTCTACGAGCCCTCCAAGGAGATTGATCCTGATGTCAAAGAGCAATTCATGCAAGATTAACTCAGGAGGCTTAAAAAGCAAGTCAAGTTCCTCTCTTCCAACCAACCCTGCGCCGAATGCGGCTCTGAGAGACACATCACCACCGCTTGCCCCCGCACGGAGCCAGTGTATTTAGCGGAGACTCATCAGGAGGTGAGGTACATGACGAATCCTAATCGTCAAGGATACCAAAACTGGGGAAATCAACCACCCTAATACAGCCCTAGGGATCCTCCGCCTTACCGAGCTCCAGACCACCCGGAGAGAGAGCCAAGAAGAGATGATGTCCAACTCATCCTTGATGAGTTAAGGAGGAACCAAGCGGCGAGTCAACAATCGAGCAACGTCATCCAGAACCAACTTCAAGGGCTTAATGCCCACATTCGAGAGATGGATACCTGGAGGAAGAACATGGAGACCCAACTGGGGCAAATAGTGGCCCAAATTCCAAAGCCACCTGGCAAGTTCCCAGGACAACCACAAGAAAATCCTAAGAGGTAAGTCGGGCACATTGTCGCTGTCAATCTAAGGAGTGAACGTCAATTGCACGAGCCACGGAGCAAAGGAGAAGTCACTGAAAAGATGCAGTCGATGTTGACACCCAAGTCGATGTCGAGGGCCATGTCGACGTCGACCACACTGTCATTGTTGAGGCCACAGCGAAGCCCACAACAGAGCCAGAGAGCCACTCGACATCGAGTGCCCCACTCAATATCGACAGCCCTGTGGATGTCGAGTCGATCCTCTATAAATCGACAACAGCTTCAGACTCCTCCGAGGTCGACCACCCATGTCGATATCGACCCCCCTTCTATCGATGTCGACCAATCCAGAAAGCAAAAGTTGACCACTTTGACTCCGAAGCCAACTAAATGACTTCCATTCCCCTTCAAGGCGCTGCAAAACCCGACGGACACCAAGTATAGGCGCTTCGTGAAGATCCTACAAGGACTCAACCTCACCATCCCACTCATGGAAGCCCTGAATGATATGCCGGCCTATATGAGGTCCCTGAAGAACATCCTGTCCAAGAAAAGGTCCATCTTAGAGATCGTCGGCGAATGCAATTCTATCGAATTCCCTGAGAAGCGCTGCGATCTAGGCAAGTTTGCGGTAACGGTAGGGGTAGGTAAGCATCAATTCAAAGCCCTTTGTGACCTTGGGGCTAGTGTAAGTTTGATGCCCCTATCGATATGGCAACAAGTGGGCATATGAGCATTGGAGCCCGTTGACATGAAGCTATACATGGCAGACAACTCCTTCGTGAGACCAACAGGGGTTGTGGATGATGTCCATATCAAGGTGGGAAAGTTCTTCATACCCACGGACTTCATCATGTTGGACATGCCAGAAGATCCCATTGTGCCTATCATTCTTTGTAGGACATTCTTAGCAACCACTGATGCCAACATCACTGTGAGGAATAACACCCTTACATTCAAAATCGGCAACGAAGTCCTCGAGTTCCGCTTCAACCCGATGATGAGCAAGACAAAAAGCACCTCTGGAACATATGAAAAAGTTGGGATCACACCTACGAAGGAGAAGCTTCATAAATTCTTGTTGAAAATGATCGAAGCTGCAAAGAGAGTCGAAATCGACTTCACCTAGTCGAAATCGACCAAGTTACTCGATGTTGACCCCCCTGACTCGATGTCGAGAGACTCTGATGATCAACGGATTTGCCAGGAGCCTAAGTATGGGGTCCCCACTGCCGATGTCGACACCACCCTGTCGAGATCGATTGACCCTCAGCCCGTAGATCGCTGTTTCGGGCCCGAAAAGGTAAGCTCAAGTATAATCCCTAACCCTCCTTTGTCCATTACGTATAATTCAACTAATAGGAGGGCAAAAGCTCCATGGTTTTCTTATATTTCCAAAGTTAGGTCAAGGAAGAGAAGGAAAGCACCAAACAAAGAGACTAATGAAGAAGAAGCCTTGGTTGCCGAGCTTAGCTACTATAAAAAAGACCTAGATGATCCAAGAGAAGGAACAAGCTTGAAGGGACCCTACCTCAAAGGGTCTTCATGCATTGAAGGAGAAGTCGGCCTAACGACTCAAAAATCTAGAGCTTGTACATGAAACTTTTAAGTTTTTTCCGCTTAGATGGTTTTTAGGGTTTTAAATTTTGGATTTGGTTTTGAAAACTTTGATAATCATGGTTTTATCTATTGTGAACTAACAAGAATTTCATGTTTCAAAGCAAAAGGAACGACGAAGAAGAAAAGAAGTCTTTGTAGAGGCACTCGAAATTGACTAGGCCAGTCGAAATCGACTGCCTAGGGTCGAGCCATCTCCTGTGATCTACATCGATCACTCAGGACAAAAAGACAACACTCGATATTGAGTAGGACCCTCGATATCGACACCACCCTAGCGACCCTCGACTTCAACTTCTTCATCGATACAGACAGATGCTGTCGACATCGACCTACTGACTCGACATCGACTTCTGGCATCGACGTAACCTAAAATCGACCTTCGTCCGCAGGTTGCTCTGTGAGTTTCTCTCTTCACCCTTGTTTTTCTTTTAATACAGTGAGGACACTGTATATTTTAAGTATGGGGTAGGGATGAAACATGCCTTATGGTCAAGTCTTGGCTTATTTTTAAATTTCGCATTGCATTCATGTTTAAGTAATTTAGTTTATAAAAATAAAAAAATCCAAAAAAAAATAGAAAATGTCAAAAAAAAAGAACAAAAAATGCATATTTACCTTATTTAGTTTTTTAAACCCTACTTAGATGTCTAATGATGAAAACTCAATAGCTGACTTGATCATGTAAATCCTATGGCATATTTGGATGGTTTAGCCTAAGTCCTTAAAATTGTTTTTATATAGATTGTGAACTTGTGATAAAATTGAGCACATGTGATCCTAGGCTAAAAAGCAAAATCCAACAAAATTGTCCTAGTGAGAATTTTGGCATATAGGGAGAACATTAAAAATCCCTCTGCTTTCTTGAGTGTATTTACTCTTCCTATGCATCTCTAAATATTTTGATAGTTATTCAAAGCCAATGCATATATATGTTTATGTTTATAAGAATTAAATGATGGAGGCATCTTTTAAGCCATTTTATCCTCTCTTTACCTACCATGCATTATCTCTGCTTGAAACCAGAACATTAGCCTGAGCCTTATATTGTAAACTCCACAAAATTATCCCTTGCCGAATTGAGCCTGACCCCCATTTGGAAATTGAGACTTAGGATGGTTGGAATAACGCCTTGTGGAAAGAAAGTGCATATGTTTGGAAAATTTATGAGTTGATCTATATTTGCATCTTGTGACATATTGTAAAAGGATTTTTGGCTCACCATATAAATGCACATTTTTTAATTTTCGTTCAAAAAAATATGAAAAAAGAGATATTATATATATATATATATATATATATATATATATATATATATATATATATATATATATATATATATATATATATATATATATATATATATATATATTGTGCATGAGCAAATTATTCCATAGTTCTTTTATTTTTTACAAGATTTATCTTTTTAAGAGCATATTAGGGTTTGAAAGAATGTTGAAGTTCTTCATGAAAAGCAAGTTTGGAAAGTGCATCATTTTAAGAGATATGGTTTGGATGAGTTGTGTTGAAGTTTAGGAGTCTTAATTCCCGAAATTTATAAAGAACCACATAGCCAACTAATTCCA
Source organism: Persicaria maculosa (assembly GCA_963922045.1). Classification (NCBI taxonomy): domain Eukaryota; kingdom Viridiplantae; phylum Streptophyta; class Magnoliopsida; order Caryophyllales; family Polygonaceae; genus Persicaria; species Persicaria maculosa. The sequence continues at coordinate 22,648,980 of OY998260.1, forward strand.
TACCCTTTATTTCTTACCAAGCCCCATTACAACTCTGCTGAATAGAGTCTTCTTTGAAGTCTTCCATTGAGTTAAAGTCCTCCTGATGGTTCTTGTTGCATTTACATAATTGGTTGCGAAGTGGATTATTATAAATTGTAATGTTTATGAGTTTGTGTATGGAATCGAGTTGAGAGTTGATCTTCATAGCTTAAACACATTGAGAGTTGAGTGAAACACATTATCCTTGTGAGGTTGGATTTAAAATTGTATATGCCTATGGATCGCTCATATATGTGATGACATTAAATTCACTTGCTTTGCTTTGCTACCACTTATGATGTTGCTTTTGACAAGGAAGAAAACTTGAGGGTGTGTTGTAGGTGTTGGTTATTGCTTGGTTATTGCTTGAGGACAAGCAAGTCTAAGTATGGGGTGTTTTGATGTACATATTTAGAGTCGTTTTATTTACATAGTTTGACTTCATATTCCATTCAATTTCTAAAGTAAAGGTTAAGAATAATGCAAATTTGTGTAGAATGAGCTAACGTGCAAAAAATAAAGTCTGCATAAGTTATGGTCAAAATGTATAGGAATTGGAGCGGAATCGGAGTTAAAACAAGAAAGCCAAGTGAAGCAAAGAAGAGGTTGATATCGACCAGACATTTCGAGATCGACTTGACCCATCGACATAAAGACCAAGCGTCAACATCCAGGCAACACAGCCACACAAAAGCACTCGACATACCCATAGATCGAGTGGAGACCTCGACTGGCCACCAGATCTTGAGTGAAGTGCGACAGATCGAGTCGAGATGAAGCACTCGATATCGAGTGACCAGGTCGATATCGAGTGGAATCTGACAAGGATTGGACGCGGTTTGGCAATCCGATTTTGAAGATCTATCTTGTGGCCACGGTTTTATCATCTATCATAGTTAGATTATGTCCTAAGGAACTTGCCTTTTTACCCTAGGATATTTTATATTTACCATAATAATGTTTCATCCTAATTGTTTTGGAATAGAATTTTAAATAGGAGTTTTAGTAGGATTAGAACTACTTTCCTTGGCTAGCCGCAAGGATTAGTATGCTATAAATAAAGCCCTAGGGGGCTGGTTTTTAGGGATTCAAGCAAGGAATTTCATTCCACAACACAACAACAATCAATAGAGTTAGAGAGTAGGAGAAGCTTTAGAGTTTGGCGTTTGCGAAAGCCGGCGTTGAGTAGTAAAGTTTCGAGTTTCAAGTTAATGCAAGTTAGTTCTTTTCCATTCAAGATGTTTGTTGCGATGAAGAGCGAGTAGTTCCCCAAGCTCTTAAGGTCGGGCTGAGCCCGACGTTAGCCATGCGTGCTCAAGGTAAGTACTTGATGTTGATATCGTTGTGTCTTGATCATCTCCTACGGTTCTATGTTTAGTCCTTATCGCAAGAAAAGAGATTCATGTTAACAACTTGGGTTATAAACATAAAATTGGTAGAGACAATTAGGTTTATTTGTAAGAGTATTCCTAATCGTTGGTGTACGGCGAAAGCCTGCCCCTCGGGTGAGATAGCGCAAATGTCCGTCTTATTTACCTTATGCATGTTTTGGTTAACGTTGTGGTAAACCCTAGCCTTAGGAGTTGTTTTTTTTTATATATATTTACAATCATAAAAATATATCTTATCTGTCCATCCTTTGTTATCCATCATATTTTCTTCGGCCTTCTTTGCCGACACTAATCACTGCAGGAACTACTCGATATCGACACATTTGGTCGAGATCGACACACTTTGTCTACATCGACGGTCTTCTGTGTGGACGCATGTTCTGCCTGCATTTGAGCTCGATATCGAGTGAACACCTCGAGATCGAGTGCCCCTAAGTCGATCGACAGTCTTCTAAGCCAGGTCGACATTGCTACTGATACTCGACATCGACACCCTAGGTCGATATCAACTTCTTGTTTTTGTCTCTGCATGTCTTTTGTTACAGTAGAAATCGACAACCAAGGTCGACGTCGAGTACCCTACTCGAGATCAAGGCTTCTGGTCGATACAGACGTGTGATTTCAGGACTATTTAGGATCCCGCTGACACACATCGTCGTGGATCAATCCTGACTCCCTATAACTACAGCGGGAGGAAGTCTTATATTTTATTTGCACGGATAAGGGATTGGTTTGCATCTATATTTATATTTTTTTAAGTCAACTCTTCCTCCTAACAGTTTAACATTTTCAATATATACATTTTTCCAACATTTTCTATTATAAGTTGAAAATAAATTCTTATAAAATAATGATAATAATTTGGCCCATGCGTAACACGGGTTTGATTTAGTTTTCTAGAGAGAGGGAGCCTAACCCACGGCTTCGGCCGTTGATAACTCGGCTTCGGCCGTTGCTGTTTCGGGCCACCTCGTGGTGACCTCCTAACTTCGTTTTCGGATTGAGTTCCCAACGGCTTCCGTTTGTTTCGAACGCCAGCCTCGATCATCCTCTTCCCTACCTCCTTGAATCCTCCTGCGATTTGGGGCCTCGGACACCCTCTCTTCACTCACCTCTTCATTACCTCGTCGTTTGTTGGCTTGAGGTGGTGGTTCCGCTTCATCCGAGCACCGGAGCTTGCCCTCCTTCCTACGCAGGGCATCGGTTTTCTCCGATCTACCTTGAACGCCGGAGTCTGTCCTCCGCCATGGAATCGGAGCGTCCTTGCTTTTGCAACCAATCTAAGCGACCAAAAGCTCTAATTTTTTTGGGCTTTTGTTGATTCAAGGTCTTGATTCTCCATTCCTTTACCGATCTAATCCTATTCGAACTATCAGCCTCCGATTTCTCAGATCTGTGCGTTCGGTGGCCGGAACTCTCGGCGATTTCTCCGATCTGGGTCATGATTGTGGATTTCCGGTCGGGTCTCTTGCCCGCCTCGGTCGTCCTTCTCCGGGTGACTTCGTCGACGCGGGCGCTAGCCTATAGCGGGTCCCCTCGCTGCCGGTGGCCTGGCCGCTTGTTGTTGTGGCGTGTTTCACTGTTCCGTAACCTTTAGCACACTCTTCTGTGCTTGCATCCCACGCACAATTGAAAAAAAAAAGAAGAAAAAAGTGGGGATTGTATATATATTATTATTTTAGTATGTGTTTTGTCCAACACATATTAAAATCACTTGTTTATATATATGTGTTTTAAAATTACTGGTTTATGTATAACATATACTATATACTTCTTTTTATATATAAACTAGTCTCATCATGGGCTTGACAAACATCCCGAAAGGGTTTGAACAAGTTTCTGAAAGGATTAAAAATCACCCCCTTTCGATTATTCTTTTTTCTGTTTGGGGCTGAGTAAACTCTTTTATTTTCTAAATCCCGCTAGGGTCTGAGTAAAAAATTGTATTAGATTAGTATTAATTTTTTGGGTGTGTTCTGTCCGGGCTGTTTTTGGCTTCGCTTGGTGTGACGTGGCGGTCTTTGGCTTTGTTGGGGTGCTGACAGTCGGAGTCGGGATTGGCTGGGATCGTGGTAGTGTGTACGGGGCGACTCCGTGTACGGAAAGATTCCTTGGAGGTTCGTCTTCACTACCCACAGGGATGCCTGATGTATCGCTGGCCAACGGTGTCATTTCACGATGGTGTTTGGCTTCGTCCGTAGTCTACGTCCCCGACCTGCTAGCTTTAGATTTGTTGTTTTTCATCTTTCGTTGTTGAATAGCCTGGTCTTTTGCACCTTTTATGTATTTGTTGTATGTTTGACGGTCTGCCGTCTGTCGACTTGTCGGCCTCTCGAGCTTCAGGCTTGTCTGAGTTCGAATTCTTACTTAATCAAAAAAAACACGGGTTTGATTTATCTAGTTAACTTTGAAAATGTGAGTTGGTTTCAATAATTAGTCCCCAAATTAAGACCCTTTGTTGCAATTTACTCCTGATTAATCAATTAAGTAGTTTGGTAATGGGTATCACTCACAAGTGCACTGGACTCCAATATGTATGCATTTATGATGTATCTCATCAAGGGTTGAGTCCTCTTGGGTTCATTAGGGGATAAGAAAACACGAGGACCACTTTCCACATGGGTCATATATCCCACTACTTAACTAGTCATTGCCTGACCCCACGCCTTCTAGAAGGACTTTATTAAATAACAACTTTACTTGCTCAGTATTATGCTTTAGAAATAAATAATCAATTAATCTTGTAATTTTAATTATTTTGATTTAAATTATGAAAGAAATAATAATGATTTAGAGTTTTAATTAATAGAGATTCCCTTAAATTAATTTTTTTATATATTTTTATATCGAGGATAACCCACCTTTGTTAGTAAACTTCGGACACGTGACCCAACCGACAAGAGTCTCACCCTAGGCAAACCGGTTTGTGCCAATCAGCTAGATCCAATGGTATGAAGCAAGATGAATCTTAATATTTTCAGCCAAAAGAAATTATGGAATTTAAAATCGAACTCAGGATCAAATCTGAAACCTCCCATTAAACTCAATCACTCTTTATTATTAGACCTAACATTTTTTTTATTAAGAGTTGATATTTTATTTAATAGAAACATTTTCCAAACTTCTTAAGATGGACATAAATTAAGAAGACCCATAAATAAATAAATAAAAGGGAATTAGTAGTAAATACCCCACTTTCATAATTGATTTGTAAAAATAGCTACTTTTGAAAACAATTGCACCCACATATAAAAATTTGCAAATATACCCTATTCAATTAGCAAAACTAGCCTACCACCCAAAAAATCAGAAAATAAAAAAAGGTAAATATTTTTGGTATTTATCTTTTTTTTCTGCTATATATAAATTATATTAAATAATTAAAATCATATTTTTACTTAATCTCCCGCCAATTACTGCATACATCCTTTCAATATTCATAGTTGGTTTTGTCAACATTGATATTCATCATATCAGTGTAATAATGTTATGGTTTCTAGATACATATTGACATTCCTCTTCTAAATATAATTAATAATCAAATAGATATGATCATTTACCGTATCTTTAGTCAATCTCTCCTCAATTATAGCTTCAATCTTGTCAATGTAAATATCTAGTCTTGTCACCATAAACATTAATCTTGTCAATGTAAATAATTAACTTTGTCATCTTAGACTTGCCTTTAATTTACAATTATGGTTAATAATTTAGTAGTTATGGTGTGGATAAAATCGTATCTTTAGTCTTTTCCCAATTATAGATTACATCCTATCAATATTAATGCTCGGCTTTGTCATTATGAACATTTATCCTGTCAAAGTGAAATGGAATTGTTATAGTGTGGATATGCACGTATTGACATTTTTTTTCTAATTCCTTACTAAAGCAATATTCTCACGTATTGACAATCCTTTTCTAATTCCTTACTAAAGCAATATTTTTACTCCAGTTAATTTTATTATTTGTATGTTTCTGGAAAAAATTTAAAATCATTATTTCAATAGATATTTTATTTTTTTAACTTTTCTTTTAATTTATAATTCTTCTTTTAAAGATTTTTACATTAAATTCAAAGGTAAAATTATCCATTATTTTTTAGCACAAAAAATACACTTATCCTGTTTTTATTATTCTCATATAACGGGTATAATTTTGCAAATAAAACACGATTTGATGTATTTTCACAAATCGATCATAAATAAATGTCAGAGTCCACAATGATGCTCACACGTCTGCCCCCATTTGCCGTCCCCCGCCGCTCTCTTTCTCTCGGCGTAAACTATTACATAATTTAAGATCAATTACACAAAATAATATTTAATACAATGTAACTCTTTCATTAAATAACCTATAATTTTTTATAAAAAAATATGGTTTCCATTCTTTCAAGACATACCACCTCTTTTTATGCTTAAAAATGGTTGTAAATATTTTAAATGAATTATTTCTTGAATAAAGAGAATATTACTCCGTATTATAGAATGAATTAATCAAAATGTTTAAAAATAAATTTCTAATTTAACCATTTTGTAGACATGTTTTATGAATAAAATGAGTCATGGTTGTTTCTTTTGAAGAAAAATAAATTCATGAATAATTTGTGTAATTTTGTAATGTATAGATAACTTTGCCAAAAAAAAAGAAAGAAAAAGGAACTATAATTCTAGGATGGTTTATCTAGTTTTTAAGGATTTTAAACAAGTTTAAAAAATACTCCATCCATTTGACATGTCCTTTAAGATTGATAATTTTATTTACGAAAATATGTCATTGTATGTAATTTGTTCTCTACTTTACGAAAATGTATTTGTAATGGTTATTAGCAGGGACGACCTTGGGGTGACGGGCGTAGGCGTTTGCCACACCCCTTGACCCGCGGGTACCCTTTGTATAAAAAAATAAAAATAATTTCTCAAAACGACGTCGTTTTGATAGTTTTTTTTTTTTTGCAAACAGTTAAGCGCTTTCTTCAAGCGAACTAGTGAAGGGCGAGCCGAGCCGCGAGTGTAGAAGGACTGAAGGGCGAAGGCTGTGCAAGCGAAGGGCGACTCCGGCCGGCCTCCAGGCCACCACCGACAGTGCCAAGTCCGACCGGCTTCCAGGCCACTAGGAGTCCAAGACTGAAGGGCGCTGCGCTACTGTGTTGTGCGAAATCGCACTAATTTGGGCGAAAATTAGTAAGTTATATTTTATTTTCTATTGTTTATTACTTAAATATTGAATTGAAATGATGTTATTGATTTGTTTGTAGTTGAAATGTTGAAATTGGAATTAATTTGGAGGATTGAAATTTTGTTAGGTTTTAGGGTTTGAGATTTGAAGTGTGAAAATTGGGGATTTTGTAATTGTTAGGTTTTAGAATTGAAATTGGGGATTTTGTAATTGTTAGTTGAATTGGGGATTTCGTAATTGTTAGGTTCTAGAAATTTGGATAATTGAAATTTTGTAATTGTTAGGTTTTAGAATTTGAGATTTGAAGTGATTTGAGGTGTGAAATTTGGAGCTTTTTCTCATTTTCATTGTTTGTGAATTATGAATAGGGATTTCGATATAGATAAATATTTTGCTCAAATCAACAAAGTGTCAAGTGTTGGTTCATCCACTCCTCGAAATATTGTGTCTGCATTACAGAAGCCTGTAATGGACTATAAACCTTCAATCAGGGATGTTGTAAGGAGAGAGTATGCGGCTAAAGGTTATTGTCAACCTTTATCACATAACCTCCCTCGAGATAGGTCAAAAAGATCTTTTTTGGTGAAGTGATTCAAGGAATGGATATGGATAGAGTACAGTATATCTACTGATTCCGCCTTTTGTTTTTGGTGTTATCTTTTCAAAGGGGTGACGAAACACATTAACGTGAATGATGCTTTTGTGAAATCAGGATTTCATAATTGGAAGAATGGTCCTGAGAGGGTTAGAGATCATGTTGGTGGTGTTCATAACGAAACTCGAATATTGTATTTTGATTTCATTAATCAGAAACAAAGTGTGACGAGATGTTTGTCTGTTGTAACACATTCTCAGAAGGTTCAGTATCGCACTCGTTTGACTTTCTCTTTGGAGCTTACTAGACAACTTCTTCTACAAGGACAGGCATTTCGGGGCACGATGAGTCAAAAGACTCACAAAATAGAGGCAATTTTTTAGAGTGGCATGGTTGGTGTTGTAAATTTATGCCAAACATTGGAAAAGAGATGGAGAAGGTACCTCTGAATTTCCAACTCACTAGTCATCATATTCAAGATGATCTTGTTGCCTCGTGTGGGGCATTGACGAGAAGATCGATTGTTGCTGATATTGGAGTCAAATTCTTCTCTCTCTTAGTTGTTTAGGCTCGTGATAATTCGATTAAAGAGCAAATGGCTGTTGCGGTTAGATATGTAAACAACCATGGTGAAGTGGTGGAGCATTTCTTAGGTGTTGTTCATGTTGCTAACACCACAACCGATTCTTTGAAGAGCGCATTTGATTCTTTCTTTGCTAAGCATTCGTTCTCAATCTCTCAACTCAGAGGTCAAGGATATGATGGAGCTTCTAACATGAGAGGTGAGCTTGGTGGATTGAAGCGTCTTATATTAGATGAAAATCCATATGCAAGGTATGTACATGTTTTGCTCATCAACTACAATTAGTCATTGTTGCTGTTTGTAAGGATAATAGACTTGTGAGTGATTTCCTCGTGTACTTGACCATGATTATTAACATGGTTGGATCTTCTTGTAAACGAAAAGATCAATTGAGGCAAAAGGCACATGATGACATGGTAGAGATGCTAGAAAGAGGAGAAATCTCTACCGGGAGAGGATTGAATCAAGAAACCTCTTTGGCTCGGCAAGGAACTACACAATGGGGTTCACACTATATGACTCTTACCCGTCTTCTGCATTTGTGGTCTTCTGTTATCCATGTGCTTCACAATGTGTATGATGATGAATGTGATATCAACGGTCATGGTGGTTCCTTTGGCTTGATTGAGAAAAAGAACATGTATTAGTTTGTTTTTATTGCTCACTTAATGCAGCTCGTACTCAGGATCACAAATTCGTTATCACACTTCTTGCAAAAGAAGGATCAAAATATTCTTGAAGCTGTGAATCTTTTTAAAACTTGTAAAAGATAGATTCAATAAGTGAGGGACAACGGATGAGATGACTTGGTAAGTGATGTCAACAATTTCTGTGATAGGAATAAGATTGTCATTGTCAAAATGGAGGATACTGTTGTAGGCCAATTCCATTATAGACGTCCTTCGGTTATATACTACCACCACTTCCGTGTCGACATATTTTGTCAGGTAATTTATTATTTCTATTTAATTGTAAATTATTAATCCTAATTTTATAGCATTAATTACTAAATATTGACATTTAGAAATATGTGAAACATAGGTTATTGATAAACATAGTCAAGAGATGGAGAACCGTTTCAGCGAGACAAACACCGAACTACTCACATGTATAGGGTGCTTTGATCCTAAGAATTCGTTCTCCAATTTCAATATCTTAAAGGCGCTTCAAGTTGCAAAATTATATCCACGAGACTTCACTGAATTGGAGCTAATTCAGCTTCAAGATCAACTAGATACGTAGATTGTTCATATGAGGAAAGGAAACAATTTTTCAGGTTTGGAAGATATTGGAGAGAGATGTCACTAAACAGATGGTTCAGGTAGGAATTTATAGTGTTTTCCCCTTGGTCTATCGGCTTTTGGAGTTGGTTTTGGTGTTACCAGTTGCAACTGTTTCAGTTGAAAAAGTGTTTTCTACGATGAATATTATAAAGTTAGATTTGCGTAACAAGATGTCAGATGATCACCTCTATGATAATCTTGTATGCTATGTTGAGAGAGAGATCTTCAAAAGCATCGACAATGAACCTATTTTGGAGCATTATCAAGCTATGAGAACTCAAAAGATGGATTTACTTCCTCTATCTTCAAAGTGAACTTATATTCTGTACTATTTTGTATAATTGAACCTATTTTGTATCGACAATGAGCCTATTTTGTATCATTGAATGTTATTTTGTTGATGAATTGACGATGCAAAAGTTTTGTACTAAAGAATTTCGCCCCACCTTTCGAGAAGTCCTGCGGCCGCCACTGGTTAGTAGATTGGTAGTTGTAATTTTAGAAAAAGTAATTATTGTAATAGAGGGGTGGGATGGGACGGGAGGGGATCAGGGACATCCTGTATCCCGTCCAGCGTAATTTTTACGGGACGGGACCGGGACCAGATTCACTAATTTTTTTCCATCCTGCATGGGCATTGTCCCTCACGGGACGGGACGGGACGGGCCATGTCTCTCAAATAAAAAAATATTATAAAAGAAATCTAAAATTCCAATATATTTTACAATTTTCAAAGACGTAACATATATAGTTTTATAATATTTTTATATTTTACAATTACAATTTTTCGTATATATATATACATTAAACACCTTATACATATAATTACACAAGATATACACACAAATATACACAGTGTGTGTATATATAAGTAACAAGTAATCACTGTATATATCTATATACATATACTAAAACCGATGCACATCGTCCTATGTGGCGCGTTGTGGTTGATTCTGGGGACAAAAGTCCTATGTGGCGCGTTGTAGTTGATTCTAAGAAAACAATAATAAAATAATGTGTTATCATAGTTTATAGAAAGTTATATAAGCCACAATCTATCTATATATATATATTTATATTTTAGTTAATTGACATAAATCTAAATAAAAAATACTTTATAGTCATACTTACCAAAATATTAATAGATAAATATGTAGTATTTGATAAGTGCTATTTTATTTATATATAGATTGTTTTTTGGTGAAAAAAATTTATTTGTGGATAGATAGATATTTAGTAAACTAACTTAATAATAAATCTATACTATATATTTAATAAAAAAAAATATTAAAATCTTTTTAAAAAACAGTTATCTATTAAATTACATGAGATTCAATTAATGATAGGTTAGAAAAAAAATTTACCTTATAAATGAGAATTTTATTTATATTTTGAGAGAATCTAAATAAAAGATATTTAAATTTTTTTATAATCTGCCGAACTAATTTTATTTATATCTATATTATTTTTTTTGTGGCAAAATAATTTATATTTAAATTATTATTTATTTATTTATTGGAAACTACCTAAATTATTTATAATATTGTATTAATGTATTCTCTGTACACGGGACGGGACTTACACTAGTTATATACTATATACACTGTATATATACACATCGACTTTACACGGGACGGGACGGGATTGACTCCGGTGAAAACCTCAAATTGTGGTAAAAACCGTGAGGACTACTTTATAGCTTGGTTTATTTGAAACTTGTGCTAAAAACCTCAATTACACATCGACTTTACAACTCAGTTCAACCTAAAAACCGTGCTAAAAAATCCAGTTTTAAAATAACACATGATTTTATAGCTCGGTTAAGCCTAAAAAACCGTGCTGAAAACTCATGTTTTAAAATCACATAGTGACTTTATAGCTCGGTTTTATTCAAAACCGGGCTAAAATATGTGACCTTATAGATCGGTTCTATTCTTAACCGGGCTATAAAGCTAGTGAACCAGGATAAAAAGCCAGTTCTCACAGGTTTTTACCGAAATTTTGGTTTTCACCGGAGCACAACCATATATATATATATATATATATATATATATATATATATATATATATATATATATATATATATATATATATATATGAGTGTGTGTGTGCGCGCACGCGCGCGGGAGAGGGGACAATATTTGCGGGATAAGGAATTCTCGTCCCACCTCCCGTTTACATAATTTTTTCTTTTAAATCTCACCGAAATCGGGACAATGCCGGGATTTGTGCCCACCCTTAGTGTAATAAATGAGGGTATAATAATATATTTGTTGATTTTATACGAAAACATGTCATCGTAAGTATTTTATTCCCTATTGACGAAAATCCTCTAGGGTCAGTGTTCTAAATATCAGATATATCGGCCGATATATCGGCGATATATCGGGGATATTTAGAATCCGATACGATATCGGAATATCGGGTGAAAAATATCGGTCAACGTCATATATCGGGTCAATGAACCACTTGACATATAATAAGTATAATAAATGAGGGTATAATGATACATTTTTTTTTTTTTTGAAAAGTTAAATATTCCCTCTGTTTGTTTTTAAATGATTTTTCAAGACATCCACACTTTTTTAAAAAGATTAAAACTACATCAAATATCAAATTTTTAATTAAATCTTTATTAATAGTATTATACGTATTACTAATAAGTATGGACTTATTAAAAATAAATATTTTATATAATTTTTATTATTTTAAAAAACCAAAGAAAAAACCGTATATAAATAATAGAAAAAGTCAATTAAAAATAATGTTTTTGGCCAAAAGAGGGACCGAGGGACTACTGAGGGAGTATTAAAAACTGAAAGGAAAAAAAAAGGGGTCAGGCCTTGTTTGTTTCACCTCCTGGCCGCATATATAAAAGGCGCCATCCTCTCCCCCCACTTTCGTTGCAAATCAAATTCACCCCAAATATCCCAATTCCCAACCGTCAAAACCCCCAAATTCGATGTTCCAAAACCTAGCCATCCCTTCCCACGCTCAATCTCTGCCAATCGCTGTCAATTCCTCGCCGAATCCGACCTCCCTTCACTACTCCCGCCGCCCATTCACCGTCCGTTGCAGAGCCGCAACCGCCGACTGCTTTTCCCGATGTCTGGTAGAGTCCCGCAATCCAACAAGCCTCTACGAGGTGCTGAAGGTTAAGCAGAGTGCCTCGCCGGCGGATATCAAGAAAGCGTACCGGAGGTTGGCCAAGATCTACCACCCCGACGCCGCCGCTGATAGGTCGCCGGACGGTTGCGATTTCATCCAGATCCATGACGCGTACGAGACGCTCTCGGATCCCAAGGCTAGAGCCGTGTATGACATCTCGATAGGATCGGTTGGGAATGGGAGGAGAGTGGTGGCCAGATCGGCAGGCACAACGTCGCCGTTTGGTCGCTATGGCTCCTCTTGTTCGTCTTCTTCTACAACTGCTACTGTAGGTCGTCGTCCCGGGTTTTACCAGACCCGGAGATGGGAAACTGATCAGTGCTGGTAGGATGTTTCTGATCCGACTTTTACATGTTCCAATCTTTTTTTTTTTTTTTTTTAAATCTTCATTTTTGTTTGAAGTTGTCTTCATCTACCAACTCTCCTCCGTAGCTGCTTGGGGCGTTACGCAATTGGCTTTGTGTTTTTGTCATTGCTGTTGTTCAAGACCCTGCAATGCAAGCTTGGCATTGTATGTTGGAGTCTTCAATGTGGATGTAATTGTATAGTGAAAATATCCAGTCATCTGTCACTGGAATTTGGCTACCTGCTATGCTTTCGGTGTTTTACTTCTTTTCTAGGAAAAGAGTCAAAAACCCCAAAATCTAATTTGGGGCAATAATAGCCTCCACCAAAAATTATTTTGGAGAATTACATACAAATGCTAAAATAACTATTGACAAATTCTTTACAAAATTGTACACAAAGTGCTTGTCATTTTATACAAGTATTTACAAATAGGGAAAATTACAGAAAACCACCCTTTAAATATGGGTATTTTCACTTAACCACCCCTTAAATTCAAAATTACATAAAACCACCCTTTAAATGGTACTCCCTCCGTTAATTAAAACTTGACGTTTTACTATTCACGCACGCTTTTTGAGGTGTTAAAAACTATATAAAATATTAACTTTTTTAATATATTTTTTTAATAATTTCATACTTGTTACTATTAAGTATAAATTTATAAAGACAGATTTTAAAAAAAGTTAATATTTCATATAGTTTTTATCATTCTAAAAAAGCGTGCATGAATAGTAAACGACAAGTTTTAATTAACAGAGGGAGTATTTGTTTACAACTCACCACCCATTCAACTATTTTCGTTACTTTATCATTAAATATATTATATTTTAATATTTTTAAACTCAAATTTGATTGTAAATATATTCAAATTTTGAATTTAAGAACCCAATTATATTTTAGGGATCATTGTATTTATTTTTTAAAATTAATAATCAATAAAGCCTAGAATTATTATCTTAATTTATGTTTGAAAATGTTTATAAATTTTTAAATCATTATGTAAATTACTCTTATTTAAAATATAAATAAATAAGAGTAATTTCCATAATATTTTAAAATTTTATAAACATTTTCAACCATAAATTAAGATAATAATTCTAGGCTAAAATTATTATTATTATTTTTTAAATAATCCCTAAAATATCATCGAGCCCTTAAATTCAAAATATGAATATATTGACAATCAAATTTGAGTTTAAAATATTAAAATATAATACTCCCTCTGTTCACTAAAAAGTGACGTTTTGAGGAAATTTTTTTGTTCACAAATAATTGACGTTTTAAGCTATTTCTTAATTGTTTTCCATATTTACCCTTATTAAAATTAAAATGGATGCTTCTTGGGGAATGAGAAGGGAGGAGTAGTAATCATCACCACACCAGTCATCACTCATCACACATGACATCACACATACGGACTCCATTTTGTGGCCCTTCATCTTCCTCATCCTTCTATAACTACAAACCAGGATATATACCCCAAACATTAAATTCTTCTTTCCAACACTGCTAAAAACTCCATTTTGTGCTTCAGCCTGGTAATTTCAGCAATGACGGTATTTTATGAACACTTTTATCTTTCATTTTTACGTATCTCATGATTTCCTTTTTTTTTCAGGTGCTATAAAAGACTACTTGTTTCAAGATTATGGGCAAGGAACGGGACTTAGATCTGAATAAGTATCCAATGGAGTACGAATACCTCGATCGAAGTGAAGAGATCAACAAAATGATGGTGATCATGCTGAATATTTTGTTTCCATCCTTCCATTGGACCTTGAAGAAGTTGAACTAGATATGATAGCAGTGTCTTTCAAGCTTCAAGGCCATTTTGCTAGCGGTTTTGTTTTGTTTCAAAGTCCATTTGAATGTAATCTACCGTATATAAAGTCAAATGGGGGGTTTTGTTGGGTTTTTTTAATGGAGGTTTTGCTTAGTAACCTTAGTTTCAAAAATTGCCATTGAGACTTGATGAATTTTCAAATCTTGTACTGCATTAAGTCTCATTTTGTACGAAGTATATTGCTCCTTAATGGTATGTGATGTTTTATTTCATTTTACTACTTCTACTTTGTAACATGTACTCCGTAGTTACCTCGAGCTCGATCGAACATACTCCATACGTCGTATAGTTACCTCGAGCTCGATCGAATATACCTCATACATTGTATAGTTACTTCGAGCTCGATCGAACATACTCCGTACATCGTATAGTTACCTCGAGCTCGATCGAACATACTCTGTACACCGTATAGTTACCTCGAGCTCAATCGAACATACTCCGTACATCGTAGTGTTACCTCGAGCTCGATTGAACATACTCCATACGCCGTATAGTTACCTCGAGCTCGATCGAACTACTTTTACTTTGTAACATGTTCAAACTAGATCAAACATATAGAAATGGAAAATTCATTGACTATCACCTCAATCGTTAAGATAGGCATTCAAAATAAGATCAATTTCACATTGAGATGAGAGTATTACATAGCTGAATCTTCACCCAATTAGCCATTCAAAATATGGAGGTTACAAAAACACCGAAAGGCGGTCATGATATTTATGACCTACTACTGCTAATATACTTCATGTCTTCAAGCTAAGATGTTCATAATATCTTCTACCAAGTCATAGTCCACAGGGATTTGCTTTGGGAGATTGCCATCTCTTTCTAACCCAGCCTTATTCACATGAGGAATTTTATAGTCATTGGACCCTCCAACTTTCATTGTCTCTCTAATACAAAGTTGTAAACTCAAGAAGACATGGTTGATCTTTTGTGTCGGGTACTCATCGAAGGCCCTCTGAACAGCACCAATTAGGTCGTCCACTGTCCGTGTGCACTCTTTGTCTTGCAATGATTGAATCGCATTAAAAAATCCAAGATCCAAAACGTTCAAGTCCGGAGAGTTTGCGGGCTGACAATACAATCTTACATCAAACCCATTCTGGGAAGCGGCCTTTTGAAAGCTTTCATCGGTTGGTTGTACATGTGTTCTTGCGTTGTCTTGTTGAATGAAAATTGTGTTTCCAACATCCTCTCTTGGCCACTTAGCTTGAATTGTTGGGATGACTTTTTCTAGCAACAAAGATCGTACAGTTTCCTTCTTGACGGATGTAATTGGTTTTGTTTCGAGGGTCCCAGCTTCCCTATTTCGACTTCGTCGCAAGGCCGGTTGCATACTCACGAATGAGAACACCCCTATTTTGCCGGAAAATATTTCACTGCCTTCATCATCAAATCTCGGACGTGCAATAGCCGCTAGAAACATCACTTTCCCGATGAAATTTTTACTTTGGCACGAACGCAAAGGATCCTGTTCATCCGGGAGCATGTAGTAAGACTTCGATTTCTTCGTCATATAGAACCATTTCTCATCAATATGAACAATGTTGTACATACCAACAAATTTAGGCTCGGATGGGATACTTCGGTCCAACATAGAAATGCAAAATCGAAGTCGCGCTATCTTGTGCTCCTCCTTCAAGTGTGGCTTGATCGCATTTGAATGGCGATGAAGTAGACCTTCCTTAAGGCGTGAGTGTAGAGTTACATGGTTCATATCCATAGCTTTAGCAAGTGACCTCAATGTGGATCTTCGATTCAAAGGTACGTCTTTGATACGAGTAAGGTCAATTTGAACTCGCTTTCGACCACACTTTCCTTTTCGGTTCACGGAGACATCAACTAGTTCACCATTTGGGGTATCTTTTCCTAGTTTCCAAACACGCTGAACGGTCCGCAATGGCACCGAAAACAAAGTAGCCACCTCATTTGTTGTGTTGCGTCGTAATTTTCCGTTGACACTTCTCTCTAGCAAAGCCCCGTAAACAAGCTGTCTTTGTTCAGTTGATAAAAACTTCTTGCATATCGAATGATCTTCACCCCTGGTGATGTTATCATTTTCTACAAAACAAATAAAGGCAAATTACATGGCTACTGTTATTCTCTAGTTTTCTTTCATTTTAAAACAAAATTAAAGTTCAGTGATCACTTACGTGGATTAGGGCTGGACTGATGTTCTTCTTCAACATCCTCAAACTGATCTGAACCAGGTCCTTCATTGGCAACATGTGCTATGCTTTCAACCCGAATAGAAGCCATGAAATTAAACACCACGTGTTTTTGTAAGTGTAAACTACTGGTATTGGTAGTAAAGAAAATGAATGGGTGTGTACAGAAGGTTTTAAGAGGGAAAAATTGATTTTTAAAGGGATGTTAATTAGCCTTATTTTAGTTTAGAAAAAAATCTTCCCTCCAAGCTTAATTAAATTTGATTAGCGCCAAATTCAATTTTACTTCGTATACCCCATTGTTCTCAGTTTTAAAATTTGTAACCCATAATTAAATTTGTATTCACCGCCAAATTCCACCCCATAGAGAGACCCCACTATTTGTTACTGTAGCTTGTTGCAGAGATTGCAGAGTTGCAGGAGTGACTTTTCCCCTCCCTTTCATTAATGTATTTTTTAATTAGTCTAATTGAAGGGTGAAGGTGTAGTTATAAGGGTATTCTTGTCTATAATCTAAATTTCTTAAAAGTTGTGTTATTTTCTAAAACGTCACTTTTTGTTAAACGGAGGGAGTATATTTAATGGTAAATTAAAGAAAATAGTTGAATGGTGGTGAGTTGTAAACAAATACCATTTATAGAGTGGTTTTCTGTAATTTTAAATTTAAGAGGTGGTTAAGTAAAAACAACTATATTTAAAGGGTGGTTTTATGTAATTTTGCCTTACAAATATGCTTGAGATATTAAATCAGATCCATATTCCTTCATCATCGTCACACCTCACAAAAACCCAAGCCTCATTCAACACTCACGAGCGCCATCAAATTTTCAAGATCTCACCCTTTTTTTTGTTGTTGTTTTTGGTAGATTTCAGTAGATCAAGCACTCCATCTATTAATTAAAACACATTATTTACTATCTATATTTTTTTTAGAATGATAAAAACTATATAAAATACTCTACCCGTTTCAAAAATTAAGTTGTTTTAGAATTTTACACAACTTTTAATAAAACATTTATCTATCAATCAACATTTTCATTCCATTAATTTTTTCATAAATTTTATTGTTTTAACCAATCAAAATATTTAAAAAGTCAACAACACAAATCGATACAAATTATTACTATCTCCTACGTAGAAAACCTAAAATAACATCTATTTTGATACACGAATAAATACCTAAAACGACTTAAATTTCAAGACGGATGTAGTATTAATTTACATTTTTTTATAAATTCATACTTAATTGTAATAAGTATGAAATTATTTTAAAACATGCATAAATAGTAAAATATTAAGTTTTAAATAAGTATGAAATTATTTTAAAACATGCATAAATAGTAAAATATTAAGTTTTAAATAACAAAGGGAATATAACGACAACCTTTTACATTTAAATTGGTTTTGGTTAAGCTTTGCTAATTTGATATGGGGGTTTAGGCCGCTGAAAGCTGAGGCTTTGACTTGGAAGGAAATAATTCAAATTCTTGCTTTGAGTATAAACAAATTCCAAATTAAAGGGGATTCCTTTATAATCATAAATCATTTAAAAACAAATTCTACATGCCCATGAGAAATTGAAGTGGTGATGTCTGATGTCAAAACATTATTGTCGAGTGTGAGAGAACTCTCCTTCTCTCACGTGCCCCGAAATGGTAACAGAGTGACTGATAAGGTTGCACATCTTTGCCGCTCTGCAGAGGTTTCAACATTTACACTGATATAAGTCTTCAAGACCTCATCCACAAGGATGCTATCGAATATGATTATTCCACCCGAATTATTACATGATCCACAAAAAATATATGGGGTTTTAGGTTTTCCGAAATAGGAATCGAAATTACTTAAGCTCGCAATTATGGTATGAGGGAATGTAGGAAGCTAATCGTGATGTACCGAGGTAATGTTGTCTTCTCATAAATATGTCCTGATGCTAAGGTTTAAGACGGAGTATGCCCAGTGGTGGAGCTAGGATTCTAGGCAGGGGTGCTAAAAAATTTCAGAAAATATTTTTTTTTTCTGTTTTGAGAGGATTTTTCAAAAAAAAAAATTACAAAACACTAAAATTGTGATTTAAATAAGATTTTTTATTGAAATAGTTGAGAGAACAAAAAAATATAGAAAGAAATAAAAATAAATTATTTTTAAAACAATATTGAAAGAAAATGTTGAATAAAATAATTGAGTAAAAAGTAAATATCTATATAATAAGATCTCATTAAGTAAATATCAATTAATCTAGTTTTATTAATTAAATGTTCACCGGGCACCTTAATTGCCGCCCATGGCTCTTAATTTCGCCTCTTCTCGACTTTTCTTGTGAAGCAAGCTCCAATGTCCAACACCAATTTAAGCTCCCTAATACTATTCAAGTATTTTTCAATTTCTCTCATAAATTACAATTTCGCTCACCAATTTCATTCAGGTATTTATCAGCAGACGTAACAATTAGTATAATTCACTTGTATATCAGCATACATGTATATCTCTTATATAACCAGTGTATGATATTCGTGCATATATTAAAACATATTTTCTCATATATTCCTTTGTCAATATATCACGAACGTATGATATGTTGTTATATGCATTAAAATACTTTTGTCAGCATATAGATTTTCGAAAAAAGTCATTTGTCAGCATATACACTTCGTGTTCAATATAGCTGATAAATATATTACTTTGAAAACATATGTGAATCCATTTGTCAACATATGTGAATCCAATGTTAGCATAAATAATTGTTAGCATGAATAATTCTTTTTTCAGCATATTTATCAAATTCTTCTTTTGATAGTTCAAGCAGTAATATCAACCCATATTCTTACAGTTGTGTATGGAGGAGAATGGATGATTGTTGACAATAGCTTATCATTCATTGGTGATAAAACATCAAAGTCTTTCCTAGTAGATGATTCAATTACATTGGATTCACTTACTATGAGAGTATTTAGTAGATTCAACATTGATCATTCTATTTTTGACCTATAATTCTATAAGACTCATGGCCTTAAGAGGCGTCAGCCCATGCCACCTAGCTCTTTCAGGCCCGTTGTTCTCACGTGGAGTCTGAAAATGAAGAGCTATTATGAAATGGGTAAGACTTAAATCACTGATATATCACCCCCAACATCCATATGATATTCGATGTGGGATGAGGGTGTTATAATCTCTCCCACTTAAAGCACTGACGACCCCGTCAGGCCCAAGGGACTGCTCTCTAAGATGAGTGTAACCAAGCATACTGTAGGCGCATGGTGATCGGCGAACTTTGTTAGCTTTCGCTTCTCCCAAATAGTAATAATATCCCAACTCAATGCTTAAACCAATAGATTAGTAAAGCGATGAAGTCCGGAGTCGAACTCACAAAGAGAACGGTTGCAATGTTAATATTCCTAACAATGATTTCTAATGACAATAGAAATGGTTTGTAGCAACTTGATGACAAAATAAAGTAAATATGATGATGATTATGATGTATTGATAATAAGATAGAAAAGGATTTCACCGGTAATTCTCGACAATGGTTGAGGTTCAAGGTCCTCTGATTGATTCAATAGTATTTATAATATATATGTCGACTTGACTAAGGTTGATTGTTCCGCAAAGATACAATCTTCTTATTCAATATCACTAAAGAATAGCATTAACGATTCAAATTCTTAGACCAATTGGCACATCGATTCAATGAAAATAGAAGACAAGGGAACAACCCACTCGACCCTATAAACACCTACTCAACATAGCTCAATCGATATCATCTACTACAAAGACATAGAAATATTACTAACTCAATGATTTCGTTTGCTATCAAGAAACCAACAACGAATTCATAGCCTAGATGCAATTCCTAATATGCTGATCAATCATAGAAAGGAACACAAATTCAAATCAATAAGAATAAGATGATAAATATAATTATAAATAACTAATTGAAATCAAATCCTCACAATTCATTCAACCATGTCTTCGAATCACAGACGAAACTATGAGTTTAACAACTCATAGCCAAAGTAACACTCATCCCTCTCTCTATAGTCTCACGGCAATACCAACCACTCATTGGCTGAATGATAGAAATAACCTAAATAGAGACGTGCAAAACCCTAGGGAATAAAATAATAAAATAATAATAAAATAGAATCTTCGGACTAAAAGCGGCGGGCGCCGGTCCCAACAGTGACTCAATTCTTCTCAACTTCGACATTGTTCTTCCTTGCTCCTTTGGTTCTCCTTCCTTAGCCTTTATATGCTCCTAAATCATCCTTTTAAGCTCCTCCAAGATCCCATCCAAGGTCGGAATGTAAAACCGTAGAATAAACACTAAAAAGACGTAGATTCCGAACTCGAATACTTCAGAAGAAAGATATAGAATTAGACTAAAACATATGAAAAACTCCTATCTAAATGCAATAAGAACTACCTATAATGCCTATATGAAATATGCATTATCAAATCCCCACACACTTAAGCTCTTGCTTGTCCTCAAGCAACCATGAATCATAAACATAATCAATGCATCCCACAAGAGATTTTTCATGATTCTTCCTCATCAAAAAGCAACTTCAATTCATAGTGCAAATAAGAAAAAGGCATAAAAACGTCATAACATGTATATAGGCGATCAAGTAGCTTGCATGCTTAACAATCCAACCTCACAAGGAAAAATATGTGTTTCTCTCACTCTCATGTGTTTAGGCTTTTGATGTGCACGCAAATTGTCATATTTTCTATGCACATATAAGTTCATTTTATCATTCTTTTGCATGCATATTAGTGGGAAAACATGGGATGATTGTAGTTTATGCTTTATTATCAAATATATGGGTCAGCACGAGTTTCTATGTGATTTCGCAGAAAACAGGATAAAAATGGACAGATTTGAAAGAGCGGAAAAAGAACTCGAAGTCTTCTGAAAAGGTCGAAATCGACTGGAGACCTCGACATCGAGTGCAGCAGAAACATAGGAATCGAGCAGAAAAGAGGACAGAGCATGTCGACACCAGCAGAGGTCGATATCGAGGATGATGGTCGATATCGAGTGGCCATATTGAGATAAAAGATAGAAGTCGAGTGCTAATCCGAGTAGAAGAAGGAGAGCTCGAGATAGAGTTTCACAGAGGTCGATATCGACGTCTGAAGGTTGATATCGATGTTGCCAGCAGAGGAATCCGACTCAGATTTTGATAGAATTCTATCCGAAGCTTGCACGTCTATCCAAAAGCCGAGATTTCTTATCCTCAACGTCAGAGCTATCACTTTAGCTAGTTTTACCATAGAATTTTTAGTTTTACTTTATTTAAGTTTTATCTTAGAGAATAAAGATAAAGTTTCGAGTCTTTGGATAGCAAAGTTCGATATCTATATCTAGAGGCTGTTAGGGCAGAGTTTAATTATCCAAGCACAACGAGTTTTAGTAGTTTAACGCAGAGAATTAGTAGAGAGAGAGAGGAGAGCCGAGTGAGTTTGGTGGAAGCGAGAGCGGAGATTTGGCTTGGTCGGTTGTAATTTCTTTCTTTTACAAATACAAAGTAGTTTTCTTTCAATGATGATGATGAGTTACATGATGAGAAGCGAGTAGTCCACCCATTTCTAGGGTCGGGGTGAGCCCAACGATAGCGATATAGGGTAAGTGCATCAAAGGTATGACTTTTATGCGATTCCATCTTCTATCCTATGCATGATTCCTTTGCGAAAGTTAGGGAGATTCATTATTTGCATTATTGAAGTGAAAGCCACTCATATTGTGAACTTGAATTACTCATAAATTGGATAGTAACTCTTAGGAACTCTGCGAGAGCCTCTAATCACCTAAGTGTTGGTAACGAAAGTTATTTGACGGAAAGGCATTAAATTTCATAACTTTAGCATCAAACTTGCATTGTTATCGTTGTGGCATGAAACCCCGACTTTGGAAGCTTTTTAATTAATCGAATTCATATAAAAGTTTAAGTTTTGATTTCTGATCATCCTTCTTTACCATTCTACATTCTTCGGACTCTTTTCCGACAATAGGTTACGAAAAACAATTTCTGTGACAAACATCGGAATCGACTGTAAAGGTCGATATCGAGGTCTAACATCGATATCGAGGTCTGTCTCGACGTCGACTTTGCTGCTTTTTGTCTTTTGCAGGAACTCTACTGGAAATCGACCAGAACTGAGGTTGATATCGACCAGACACATCGATATCGAGTGTCTTCTGAGATCGAAAGCTTGACCGTCGTGATTGCAACAAGGGAAGCGCTGACATACCTCCTCGTGGATTCGATCCTGAATTACCCTACCATTACATCGTGAGGGATTCTTGTATTATTTGTTTGGGATAGGGAGTTAGCATAGTTAGAGTTTAATTTGAATATTTGAATTGAATCGATCCCTCTCTATAACGAACAAATTGGCGCCGTTGCCAGGGAGGCAATCAATCGCCACCTAAGTTTTCTCACGATCTTTTAGAGTTTATTTTGCAGGTTTATGCGACGTTCTGATCACGGAACTACCCTGAAACCCATCAACGAGCCTGAACGTTTCTTCCATATTCGCAACAAAGCAATTCGCATCATGGCTGACAACGAGACGCAGGCTGAGACCATAGAGCGATTGAGGAAGGAGATTGAGGACCACAACGCCACAATCGCTGCTGAGAGGGCTGCCGCTGCTGCAGAGCGAGCCCGTGCTGATAGGGAAGAGGATGCGCGTATACAAGCCCAAGAGCGGCTCAATCAGTATCCACAGACGGCGATGCAATACATGCATCCGCCGCTCCACGTTCCTGAATCCGCTCTTTTAATTCCTCATTCCAATTATGAAATTAAAATTAACTTCCTTTCTGAAATTAAGAGAAATACTTTTGAAGGAAGACCTAATGAATGCCCTTTGCAACACATCTCCTTTTATGGATTTATGTGAAACAGTTGCTGATGGAGTAAATTTAGAGTATGTGAGACTAAAATCTTTTTGATGGTCTTTGGCAGCTGACGAGATGGTTTCCCGACCAAATAAATTTGTAGTCAAGACCCCGCTATAGGATAGTGGAGTCAGGTTTGTCCTCATGAGAGAAGTCAGCGATTCTAGGTTTAGTGTATTTTGGGGTTTCAAGGATAGTGGGAAAAGGTGAGGAGGTTGCTGTCGATGTCGGCTAAGACTTGGTCGATGTCGAGGGATGGAGAGGGAATGGTGGTTTGATGTCGAGTGGCTTTGCAGGATAAAAACAATCAAATAAAATAAATAAAGATGCAAACTTCCAAGTTTAGGGATCACCACAACAATAAACATATATGTAACTCATAAATTACATAAAGATGCATGCTTTATATCAAATAATCGACTTTCGCAAATTCCAAAAATTTAGGTAATAGAGGCTTTCGCATAAAAACCTAATTTGTTTCTACCTTTTCTTAATTAGGATTAACCAACTTTCGCAAGCAAAACCTAATTACTATCCAAATTCATAATTAATTCACTTTCGCTTCATAATTGCAAATAAGGAATTGTCCTCAACTGTAGCAAAGGATTAAGCATATAGGTAGATGATGATAAAGACATATAAATTCATGGATTTGTAAATCAAACACACATATCTATGTTGGGATCACCCCAACCCTAGAAGAAGGGAAATTGGAAAGCAAACATGATGAAAGATATTAACTTTAACATTAAACTAAATCTAAAACTTACAAAACCTTCCAAACGTTCCTCCTCTCTCTCTCCTCTCTCCTCCTCCTTGCTCCTTCCTCTCTCCTTGCGCCCGAAGACGACTTTGCTTGAATCCATAAAAATCAGCCCCCTAGGGCTTTATTTATAGGCTCCAATCTAGCTATTCTAGGAAAGGAACAACTATATCTTCTATCTAATTCTATCTATCTATATAAAGATAAAACATGGAAATAAATAATTAAAGGAACTATATCTAAAGTAGATAAATCTTCTCCATCTTGATAGAACTTGATAAATGTGGAAGGAATCTTCTCTCGAAAATATCTCCATTGGACTTTGGATAGAACTTTGAGTAGAGCTCGGATATGCTCGAAATCGGCTACTGGGCACCAGTCGATATCGACCAACATAGGTCGATATTAACCTCGTCTTCTCAGCTTCAACTCTGACACTCGATATTGGCCTCTGGAGTGAAAATCGACCAAAGTCAGGTCGATATCGACCAAGTCTGGTCGATATCGACCACCTCTTCAGTTCTCAGCATTCTCTGGTCGATTTCTGGGCTTTCTGGCCGATTTGATCCACTCGATATCGACAAAAAGTGGTCGATATCGACCTCTTCTGCAGTTTCCAGCATGCTGCTCTGTTCTTGAAACGCACTTTCCCGAGTCCTCGTTCGTCGGATTGACACATATGACATGCGTTGGAAAGCTCTTTCCGAGGGCTACAACTCTCATGAAGACTTCAAAGCTTGATTTGGAATGATGAATGGCGAAAAGTGGGCTTTCCTCCAGCTGCACCATCCTTAGCTTCTTCCTGACTTTCCTTTAAGCTCCAAAGTGCGTCCGATCTCTGTGAAATATAACAAAAACTTGTGTAGACCTCCATATATTGCAAATAAGCATAAACTACACAAATTCTGTGCTATTCTAACCCAAATGTATGAAATGTTTGCAGAAATCGATATAAAAGATAGTAGAAAACGTGGCAAATTAGGCTCACATCAGCAGGGAAGGCATTACAATGGCTTGAGAGTTTGGCTCCACGCTCGCTGAGGACATGGGCGGAGGTGAAGGATGCATTCTTGAATAAGTTCTTTCCACCTTCTAAAACGGCGATGCTGCGGCAAAGGATCATGGCTTTCAAACAAAAGCCAGTTGAAACACTAGCACATGCGTGGGAGCGGTTTAAGGACTTACTGAGATCATGCCCAACGCATGGGCAACTTCCATATGTCATCCAGGAGATATTCTACAACGCCCTTGATGCGCCGAATAAGGAGAGGATCAATTCATACACCTCTTATCGGTACATTGTGCTTACATCAACGGAGGCCTGGGAGACCATTGAGAGGCTCGTGAACTTTGATAACACCTATGAGAATGTTGCGGCCTATGATGCAAGGCCTGCCCCATCAATGCCACTATGTGACCCTCCAAGGGAGATAGATCCTGATGTGCGGTAACAATTCCACAACGATCAGATGCACCGCCTTTAAAAGCAAGTCAGGTTCCTGAGAAACAATCAAACTTGTCAGGAATGTGGCTCAACAAGGCATAACACTAGTGCCTGTCCACATACTGAGCAAGTATCCATGGCGGAACAACATGAGGAAGCCAATTGGACGATAGGCTCCTATGGAGGGGGCAATCAACAATATTGGGGCGATCAGAGGTTCTATCAACAAAGGGATCCCCTACTATATAGAGCACCAGGGCACCCTGAGCGGGAGACAAGGAAGGATGACATGCAAATCATTCTTGATGAGATGCTGAGGAACCATGCTGAGTTCAAAAAAGCCAACAACTCCGTCCATACTCAGCTGCAGGGCATCAATTCTAGACTTGGGGAGATCGACGTTTGGAAATGAAACATGGAGACCCAAATGGGTCAATTGGCGGAAGCAATACCCAAAGCGTCAGGATCATTCCCTGGATCCACTGTGCCCAACCAAAAGGGCAAAACTAGTGGACATATTACGGCAGTGAACCTAAGGAGTGGGCGTCAATTACAAACGCCCAAGCAAAAAGCGGAGGAAAAGGAGCCAGAACTAGAACAAACATCTATATCGACCTCCCTTGTCGATATCGACCAAGGTGACGTCGATGTCGACCTTCATGTCGATGTCGACCCTAATGCTGAGTCACCACAGAAATCGACTCCTCCAGTCGATGTCGATCCTACTGATGTCGATGTCGGCCTAACTACAGCCACAGGGAAGAAGAAGGTGTTGCCATTCCCAACTAGAAAGGTGATTAAAGACCCAGCGGAAAAGAAGTTCCAACGGTTCGTGAAGATGATTCAGGGACTCAATGTCTCTATACCATTCACAGAAGCACTTCATGAGATGCCATCCTATGTAAGGTTCCTTAAGGACATATTAGGTAAGAAGCGATCGCTATCTGAGATCGTAGAGGAGTGCAACAGGTTGGAGCTACCACAAAACCGGGCGGACCCAGGTAAGTTTTCTATCGCTATAGGTTTAGGTCAATTCAAATTTAATGCTTTAGTTGACTTAGGCGCTAGCGTTAGCATGATTCCACTAACCATTTGGCACAAGGTAAAGATAGGTCCTCTGGAGCCCGTGGATGCAAGACTATACATGGCAAACAATACAGTAGTAATTCCAATTGGGATAGTAACTGATGTGCCAGTACAAGTAGGTAAATTCTTTGTCCCTGCTGATTTCTTAGTTGTTGATATAGCGGAGGACCCTGCTTGTCCCATTATTTTAGGTAGGCCATTCCTAACAACCGTCGATGCCAACATTAGCGTAAAGAAAGGACTGCTCTCATTCACAATTAGTGACGAGGTGATAGAGTATGCCTTCAACAAGACGGTGAAAAATCAAGGGCCAATGGAGATAAAAGCCATCAATGGTGTCTACATTGCATGTGGAGAAGCCAAGATAAGGAGTATGACACCAGAAGAGCTAGAAAAGAGGGCCATAGAAGCCCAAATAGAGGAAGTTGTGGCAATCTTGAATGAAGGAACCAAACAGAACATCAAAATCGACCCAGGTAAGTTGATATTGACTAATAATGTTCAAGATTCTGTGCCAGGTCATAAGTATGGGGTCGACGGAGGAGAAAGAGGAACATCGAAATCGAGCAGAAAGGTCGATATCGACCATGCCCTAGTGACGAAATCGACCACCATTGAAGCAGAGGAGGGAGGAAGAAAGACCTCGATATCGACCACTGAGGGTCGAAATCGACCTGATCATATCGAGCAGAAACACTCCAAATCGACTGATCCTCCGGGAGTACAACAGACCTCGATATCGAGGACTGAACATCGATGTTGACTTGAGCCACAGACTGAGAAGAAGGTAAGTCAAGGTACGGAATCCTCCTGTTCCATTACAATTAAAGATCTATCATTATTTGGAAGAGGTGTGCCTTGGCATGTGCGCTTATGTAGGGTATTCGATGATGATTCGAGCCAATATGAGATAGGAGGCAAAGTTTATGTTGCCAAATCCAAGGACCATTGGTTCCCTACGAGATTCAAAGATAAGAATTCAGGACCATTCACGGTGAATCAGATCCATCCCGGCGGAATGCAGCTGCGTGATAAGAAAGGAGTAATATTTGAGGCCCAAGCCACATGGGCTCTGCAGATGCCGCCTTGAGAAGAACAAAGGAAGAAGTTGGCCTAGCGACTTAAAAGTCTAGAGCTTGTAACAAAGACTTAGTTTTGGTTTTAGACAGTTTTACTTTGGTTTGAGACACTACACTTTATTGTTTTGTATGTTTTGTTTTGGTTTTGTTTTTTTAACAAGTTGCAGGAAAGAGAAAAGAACATAGAAGAGACATCGATTTCGATGTTAAAGATCGATATCGACCTTATAGTCGATATAGATAGGCTTGTGGTCGAGGCTGGATCACCCTGAAGCCTGAGCCAGAAATCGATGAGAGACATCGATATCGATGTTGAAAGGTCGATATCGACCCTGCCTGCTGTCGTCTTCAACTCATGAAATTTTTGACGGTTTAGTAAGTTTAGTTCTTAACCCTAGTTCTAATACAGTGAGGACACTGTAAACTTTAAGTATGAGGTGGGGGAAAAGCTTACTTACATGTTTCATGCATATTACATAGTTAGTTATATTTATTTTAAGTTTTATATAAATTCGAAAAAAAGGGAAAAATGACCCCCATCAAAAATTCGAAAAGAAAGAGTCATGGAAGTATAAAAAAGAGCTCTATGATGCAAAATTAGATTCATTAGAGATATAACATGAATTTGCCTAGTTAAGGGAAGTCCCCATGAAGTGCAAAAAGAAGAAAATAAAGGAGATGAAAAATTTGAAGTTGCTTTTTACATGTGCATGATAAGATGATGGAGGACTTTTTAAGAAATTTCCATACAAAGTGCTTACATATACAAATTTAAATCCTAGCCTTACCTATGCATATTTGCAAAAGTCACAAGCCATACATAAGCCATATCATGATCATTATTGCTCCACATATATCACATATTGCCCATTTTATACCTTATACCATATCCGGGGACAAGTTTGAGAATGGATTTCATCTTTGGAGTTGTTATATGGAGTTGTGCATATATTTATGAAGTTGTTGGTAGGAATGAAAGAAATTATGAATTATGGAAAATTTAATGAGTGAGAAAAAATCCGATCACCTCAGGAGATAAAGGTAGGTCAACCCTGCTCGTTGAGATGTTAGTTCAGTGAGATGGGACACAAGGTGAGGAGTCTGAAGTACTAAGCATCCGGGGCCATTCATGACACCCATGTTTGCAACTCGTGAGAAGGCAAGGTAAAATTGTTATTAATACTATGTCGCTAAAATTGTTTTTGCATATAAACCTCCTTTTATGAGTATGAAATTGCTTTTATGCACATGCATGGACTTGGTTGACATAAGTACCTTATCGAGGATGGCCATTGATTGTAGGGACACATGAAAAATGAATCTATGATGTTGAGGGTTTACTTTCTTCCCCTGAATGACCATTAAAAGTATTGCCTGGGGACAAGCAAGCTTAAGTATGGGGTGTTTGATGTGCGCGCAAATTGTCATATTTTCTATGCACATATAACTCCATTTTATCATTCTTTTGCATGCATATTAGTGGGAAAACATGGGATTAGTGTAGTTTATGTTTTATTATCAATTATATGGGTCTGCACGAGTTTCTATTTGATTTCGCAGAAAACAGGATAAAAATGGACAGATTTGAAAGAGCGGAAAAAGAACTCGAAGTCTTCTGAAGAGGTCGAAATCGACTGGAGACCTCGACATCGAGTGCATCAGAAACATAGGAATCGAGCAGAAAAGAGGACAAATCATGTCGACACCAGCAGAGGTCGATATCGAGGATGATGGTCGATATCGAGTGGCCATATCGAGATAAAAGATAGAAGTCGAGTGCTAATCCGAGTAGAAGAAGGAGAGCTCGAGATAGAGTTTCACAGAGGTCGATATCGACGTCTGAAGGTCGATATCGATTTTGCCAGCAGAGGAATCCGACTCAGATTTTGATAGAATTCTATTCGAAGCTTGCACGTCTATCCAAAAGTCGAGATTTCTTATCTTCAACGTCAGAGCTATCACTTTAGCTAGTTTTACCATAGAATTTTTAGTTTTTACTTTATTTAAGTTTTATATTAGAGAATAAAGATAAAGTTTCGAGTCTTTGGATAGCAAAGTTTGATATCTATATCTAGAGGCCGTTAGGGCTGAGTTTAATTATCCAAGCACAACGAGTTTTAGTAGTTTAACGCGGAGAATTAGTAGAGAGAGAGAGAGGAGAGCCGAGTGAGTTTGGTGGAAGTGAGAGCAGAGATTTGGCTTGTTCGGTTGTAATTTCTTTCTTTTGCAAATACAAAGTAGTTTTCTTTCAATGATGACGATGAGTTGCATGATGAGAAGCGAGTAGTCCACCCACTTCTAGGGTCGGGGTGAGCCCGACGATAGCGATGTAGGATAAGTGCATCAAAGGTATGACTTTTATGCGATTCCGTCTTCTATCCTATGCATGATTCCTTTGCGAAAGTTAGGGATATTCATTATTTGCATTATTGAAGCGAAAACCACTCATATTGTGAACTTGAATTACTCATGAATTGAATAGTAACTCTTAGGAACTATGCGAGAGCCTCTAATCACCTAAGTTTTGGTAACGAAAGTTATTTGACGGAAAGGCATTAAATTTCATAACTTTGGCATCAAACTTGCATTGTTATCGTTGTGGCATGAAACCCCGACTTTGGAAGCTTTTTAATTAATAGAATTCATATAAAAGTTTAAGTTTTGATTTTTGATCATCCTTCTTTACCATTCTACATTCTTCGGACTCTTTTCCGACAATAGGTTACGAAAAACAGTTTCTTTGACAATCATCGGAATCGATTGTAAAGGTCGATATCGAGGTCTAACATCGATATCAAGGTCTGTCTCGATGTCGACTTTGCTGCTTTTTGTCTTCTGCAGGAACTCTATTGGAAATCGACCAGATTTGAGGTCGATATCGACCAGACACATCGATATCGAGTGTCTTCTGAGGTCGAAAGCTTGATCGTGATTGCAACAAGGGAAGCGCTGACATACCTCCTTGTGGATTTGATCCTGAATTACCCTACCGCTACATCGGGAGGGATTCTTGTATTATTTATTTAGGACAGGGAGTTAGCATAGTTAGAGTTTAATTGGAATATTTGAATTGAATCGATCCCTCTTTATAACGAACAATTTTAAGCATACACTCACCTCAATTCCATATACAAGCATTGAATCAAATATTGACATTTATATCACAAAATCTCCACCAGATACATCAAAGCAAAAACAAGAACATCAAGAGGACTTTCGCTCAATGGAAATCTTCATAGAAGACTCCATTAAGCGGGGTTGTAATGGGGCTTGGTAAAAACATAAGGGCAAGGAATTGCATTTGGTCATGTGGTGCTATTATTTCCGGGAAAATAAGATTCCTAAAACTCCCAACATAACACAAACCAACTCAATAATACGTCAAGCTCTCAATATAACACGACTCTCAAAATATAGCAATAAACTCAAATATGAATATACAATACCCAACTCTAGTATCTCTCAACCAAACATAAATCCAACTCCTCATATGCAAAAACAAATAAAATGGCTCTTTATTCTTTTTTTTTTCCCTTTTTTTTCTTTCGGCTTTTCTGATTTTTTTTTAATTTTTATGAGCCGAAAATAATATAATGTAGTATAATATGAGGGAAACTATAAGCACATAACATTACATCTTCTCCAAAACCATAAATCATGACAATCTCACACTTTAGCTTTTTCCCATACTCCAATTGAATTTCCATAACCCACTCTAAATCTCAATTTCCACGGAAAGGGTAAGGTTTATCATACGCTAGGAATAATGAATTTTTGTGGAGCTTGCAAATAAAATATGCCAAAGGCTCAAATTGGCTTCAAAGAAAGATATAACATAAGGTAGATATGGATAAAATGTGGGTAAAAGGTTGCCTCTATCATTTGAACTTATCAAGCAATGATCATGTATATAATTTGCCTCGAAAATAGATAACCATGTCAATAATCAAAGATAAATGCATAGGAAGAGTAATTCACACAACAAAGCAAAAGGGTATAGATGTAATCCCTTATAAGGCCAAAATTCTCACTAGGACAATTTTTGTTGGATATTAAACATGCCTAAGAACTTAGATCATACATGCTCAATTACCTATGCCAAAATCATATTTCACATAAAAATAATTCTAAGACAAGGTCAAATCATTCCAAAATTACATGGGATATATAAGATCTAGCCAGAATAAAATTGATAGGACAAACTCAAACTTAGATGGGTATCTCTAATAACACATATGTATACAATGCATGACACCTTTTTTTTCATTTTTTTTTTCAATATTTTTTTCTTCAGTTTTTATATTTTTAATAATAAATGAACTTAAACATGATGCATGCATTGAAAATGAAATTTTCAAAATTAAACATGAAACATAAACTAAACTAAACAAATTTTCAAAATTAAACATGAAACATGAAACATAAACATGAACTAAACTAAACAAACTAAATAAACATAAACACTTCCCCCACACTTAAATGTTGCATTGTCCTCAATGCATAAACACAAAGAACGATGAAAATAAAATTGAGGGTGAAGGAAGCTAATAACTAACCTATCTATGTGAAGATGGGGTCTGGGATCTAGACCGCTAACTAAATTGTTGTAATATTTGGATCCAGGGTTTTAATAGATTGGCTTGAAGCTCATCCAATTTCTTGCCTAAGATCAACTGATGTTCATGAAGATCCTGAAAACGTTGTGATTGTTGATCTTTTAATCGAGTCAGGCGACGGTCAAGGCCCGCAATAAGCTCGAGAAATGGATCATCCCTAATAGGTCTGTCAAAATCCTCCTCCTCAGCCTCATCTCCCAAAAAGAATTTGCTTGCTGACGAAGTATCCAAGACCATCCCAGCAGATGGTGGAACATGACTAGTTCAGAAGGCAGCCAGATTAGGACCTACAGATAGAGTCGCAGGGAGATACTGGTGATGCTCACCCCTCGCGCCAGATAACCAGCGGAAACATTCACTGATGTCTGGGAAGAATACCCTTTCAACCATGCAAGTGTTCAGCAGAGTAGACATGTCAAAGTAGTAGGGCGAATGCAGGGGCTGCAGGGAGCTCAAATCAATACTCAGATAATATGCTATGAGAGTGATCACTCCACTAATAGTGACGAAGTGGGCCTACTTCCCACCTCTTTGTTGAATTGTCTCCGCACAAGTAGCTAGAAATAACTGCACCCAGTTTGGCTTACACTCAGCTTCTGGCATTAAATAGTACAACCACATCCACATCCTTTTGGTGAGAACCTTTGGTTCCACCATTCCATGAAATGCAGGGCTTAAAATTCTGTGACACAAGCGAAGGGCAGGATGCGTGATCAAATAATTGTGATAATGCTCATGTCCTTTAGGAATTCCTGCCACAGTCGCCCAAGTTTCCTCTGGAGTGGTCAAAGACATGCTACGACGCCAAGTAGGAGACCAATGTTTACTCATTCCTAAGGCAAGAGCCATGAAATGCTTCGGAATTGAACGTTCGGTCCCCAACATACGAAAGTGGATTTCCCTATCAGATTGCACATCAAGAGTTACAAGGAACTCTCCTACCAAAGCAGGGTAGGTTGGTGCGCTTAACAACACAAAATTGGCTAGACCTCCATTTTCTAGTAGCGTGGATACAAGGCCAAGAAGACCAAGCCTTTGTAACGTTTCCATGTGGACGAATCGAGTTGATTGATAGCTCAAATTTCCTAGTTGATACTAACGCTCCTTCTCAACTCTAGATAGATATTTCGGGGACTCCATTTTTGGGCTAATAGACACGATGATCGAAACTAGCAAAGAATGTGCAAGAACTCCACAAAAACAATGGAATTTCCCTTTCTGCAGGGGGCAGCTGGCGCCAGTTTTTGGGTGGCGGGCGCCGATTCATGCAGAGTACGAATCCGAGTGAAGACGTCGAAGGCTCAATGTCCCAAACTCCTCCAAACTGATAATTTGACGGACAAACTTGCTTTCAAGGTCTTTCTTTTGTGGTAGGGATGGTAATGATGTGGAAAGAATCGAATTTTGATGGATGGATGGTAGTGATGGATGTGTTTGATGGGTGATTGAAAGAAAGGCTATTGAATGAAACACAAGGCTTAGGTTTTTGGAATTGGGATTCAAGTAGGAAAATTAGGGTTCTTGTGTTGCTTGGATGCAAAGGCTTTGTAAGATCACATAATATGGGATGGGAAGTTTATGATTTTTGGGATTGGAAGGGATATCTAGAAAAAGGAAAATAAATAATTAGATATAAAGGAAATAATATAATAGATATAAATAATATATATATAGATAAATATTCTATCCCTAAGATAGATATAACTATGACTAGATAGATATAATCCAACTAAATAATAATATAGAGATAGATATAATTTTTATATAGATATAAATAATATATAGATATATAATTATTCCTAAGATAAATAAATCTTAATATAGATAAGAAATATATAAATATAGATAGATAAAACTTAACCTAAAACTTTAACTAAATATATAGATATATGTAAAAATAGATAGAATCCCCCATTCCAATGTTACCAAAAATAAAAACGTGTCCAGGCACTAGCGGCGGGCACCGGTTTCCAGGCGGCGGGCGCCGTCATGGCAGAACTCCACTTCATTAATTTTGATCGAACAAATTTGCCTAACCAATAAGCTCTAACACAAAGCCATTCCAATATGCAGCAAAATAGACTAGTCCTACTTTATTGAATTGAAAAACTAATGCAATAATTAAATAATGTTACCCATTTTACCTTGAGTTGCCTCCCATGAAGCGCCTTTGTTTCACGTCTTTGGCTCGACGTGTTGCTCTTCTTGATTAAGTTACCCCATCAAGATCCTCCACACTTGTCCTTTTCTTGACAAGAGGGGGAACTTTAGGAATTTTTCCAATGTGTACATCCATTTCATCAATTAATTCCTTTTCCTTAGTAGGAATTCCTCCTGGAGTTTGCTCTGAAATTGCAAAAAGATCAATATTGTTAGGAATTAATTTCTCATAGGGAAGAATAATAGGTTCATTTGGATCAGGCACATTTTCATGTGGCTCAAACAAATTCTCAATTTTCATTTCAATTTCATCTTTCCCTAGTTCAAGTTTCATATTGCAAGAAAACCCATTATTGACTAATCCCTTATCATTAGAAGCATCTAACAATTCATTTGATTCATTCCTGCAATCAACATTATTAGCATCAACAACATCCAAAGAATCATTAGGAGAAAGAGTAATAGGCTCAAAAATAGAAAATTCAATCTTTCAACCATCAAACTCCATGGTTAGGGAACCTTCAAAACAATCAATCTTAGTTCCGTTCTAAGAATGGCCTTCCTAAGATAATTGGGGTTTCAGGTGTATCCTGTTCCATATCTGTTGCAATGCAAATGGTGATGACTCCTGGTGACATTGAGGACAACGTTAAGGTGGCCTTTGATGGTCCGATCACTCGTGCAAAAGCCAAGAAGATGTGAAATGCTAACAAGACACTTATCATTCGTTGCCAAGGAGCTATGGAGCAAGGATTCAAGCCACCTTGGGTCGCTTTGCCCAAAACCAGACCACCAGTCCAAGAGTTGAGCTTAAGACCTCAGTCCAAGCTCATGAAGGCGAGGCCCGACCCACCATGAAGGCCCATTTCGTGCCTCCTCATAGGGTTGGCGGAAAATTCTGATTTTTAGACTATTTTTATGTTATTTATGTCATATTAGATAAATAAGGTAAAAAGGAAAGTCTATCTACTTAGATTCTTCCTTAACCACTAAGGTTTGACTTTTCAAACTAAATCTAGGGTTTTAATTAATTATTATTATTTTTAGTCAGCCATGCTAATCCTTTGCAAGGTGAGGATGACTTATCGATTTCTATTTAACGTACGTTCGAGTCTTTAGGAAGAGGCAGATTGAAAATTATATTGAGGAACCCCTTTGGCTAAAGGGTTCTTCAATCTTCAATCCAAATACATTGCTTTATACATTCAGATTGTTGTTCTTCATCACCCATACAATTACTTTTCGAAACCCTAACCTCAAACACAACCCAAGAACACAAACCCAAAATCTGCAAAAAACCGTTGCTGAAACAGAGGAGGAACTGTCGCAGGAACTGAAAGAAACACCGTCGCTGAAGCCTCACACCAGCACAGGCGGCAGCCGCCCCTGCCCTTGCAGCGGCCGCTGCCATCCCGCGGCGTCCCCCGCTGCGTCCAGGCGCTCCGTCGCTTTCCCCTGCCTTTCTGTCGCTATTTCCTGTTTCCAATTTTGCTGAATTTTGACCAAGTTCAAAACTGTCACAATATCAGATTTTAATCACTTGCTTAATTTGTTCCAAAATCAGGAGATATCAAAGAGCATTGCAAGATCGGGCAAATCTACGGCGTGGATCTTGATCTTGAACCCACAAGCGAAGGATCGGGTATCCCAAACGTATCAAGTGGTATCGGATCCTCAGGTTTATGCAAGTTCTTTACTCTCTTGATTCCTTTTTAAGTGATTTATTTTCGTGCCATCTTTCTCACCTTTCCCGCTGCATACATTTTAGTTCTTTATTATTCACCCTAAAAAAATTGGCACTTTATTTTAGTTATTTTCTTGTTGGATCTTTAATTTGGAAGATATTGAGTTCTTGATTGCAAGTTTTGATTTTTATTCCTTGTTGCTACATATCATGCCTATGACTGTGATTCTTCGATTAAAAAGCATTATATGAACTTGCACCACTAAAGAACCCTATTTTTTCCAGATTTCTAGCCAATTTCCCCTTTTTCATTATTTTTTTGCTTACTTTTAGATCATCGTAGCTTTGTTATTTTATTTTTCTTAATTTTCTCTTTATTTCCGTCGCCTCTACACCCTATTATAGCAACGTTTTAGTCAAAAAAAAAACCGAAAAGCCGAGAGCTTAAAAAAAAAAAGAAGCATTCATCTTTACCTTTGATTGAGTTAGTAACTCATTGCATCTTGTTCTTTCCTTTTATTTGCTACGTGTTAGATGATCTATTTGGTTTAAAGCATTACAAAGAACCCTACTTTTGTGTGATTTTGTGCTGTGCCGACACAGGAGCCTTGGTCACACCCCTCTTTCTCTGAGCCGTGTTGCAATCGTCAGATAATAGTTGACGAAGTGTGTGCACTTGATTGCCCTTGTGATTGCATCGTTACTACTACTATCTCTTGCTGAAATTTCGTGCATCACATTGTAGCTTTATTTCTTCTATATTAGCTGCTTGTTCTTACTTGCCATCCTTGCTATCCGACTTGTGGCTGATTACAATTGCAATTTTGATCTTTACTTGCTATCTTCAATATTGCAAAATTCTGTGTCCAGGGAAGATTACTTGAATATTGTGCCTTTTTTTCTCGCCTCTTTGATTTCTAAAACTGAATCACTCTTAGGATCAAAAGGGCTTGCATTACTTGGTTTCTGGTCTTTGCTCCGTTTACTTGTTGCTCTTCTGATATTGTAGGAACATGTCAAACGGAAACGACCCAAACTCTTCC
Organism: Persicaria maculosa; assembly: GCA_963922045.1. Taxonomy (NCBI): domain Eukaryota; kingdom Viridiplantae; phylum Streptophyta; class Magnoliopsida; order Caryophyllales; family Polygonaceae; genus Persicaria; species Persicaria maculosa. Next base: position 22,686,340 of record OY998260.1, read on the forward strand.
CCTACCCCTCCTGCACCACTTACTGCAGCCGACGTACAGTCCATCATTGCGACTGAAATTGCCTAATTGACCAATCGCTTGGCCATTGAAATGGCCCAGGACCGTGCTGACTTTTCGGCTCAGATCAACCAAGCCATTGATCGGAGACTTGAGGAAAGGAAACAGAATGAGGCTTCTGGATCTACACCTCCCTCAGGTGGTAAGCCGCCTCCTACAGGTCATACACCTCCCTCAGGTAACACTCCACCATCAGGTAATCCACCCCCGCCTGGTCAATTACACTTTAAACTGCGATCTGCTACGCCTAACCCTTTTGTAGGAGAGAATGACAATGATCCGTTATCTGGCTTTAACGGTAATGATGTCCACCGACAGCAGTACCAACCACCTCACCAGGCTCACACCAATCCTCTGTTCGTAAGAGCCAACTGGGACGACAGTCGTAGTAATGCTTATCTGAACGACATGCCCCACTTGGAGGACTCTTACCAAGAAGTAGATCCTTACTTTGATGATTTACCTAACCCTAATTTTGGTCGTCCTAGATTTGATAATGCACAGGCTATCCAAAGGCGCGATGTTAAGATAAAATTGGAAACTTTTGATGGTACTAATAATCCTGAAGCTTATCTTGTTTGGGAAGATTATACTAACTATGTTTTGGAACATCTGCGCTATGAGGAAGCAGAGAAGTTGGAAGTTGTTATATTACATTTGACAGGTATGGCTCGCACTTGGTGGTTCCGCACTCGCGAGATCCGCCGTCGTCAAGGTAAGCAACCTGTTGAAACTTGGTCCCAACTTCGCTACCTGTTGAAGAAACGCCACGTGCCTGAGGAATACACAGACACCATGAGGATGCGTCTCGCTTCTTGCCGCCAAGGAGCTCGCTCACCCATGGAATACAGAGACGAGCTTGAACGACTCGCTTATCAGGCTAATGTTTATCTCACTGAGCGTGCTTTATGTACTCAATTTCTTGCTGGGCTTAATATCTCTATTAAAAGTCCTTTGGCTATTCATTCTATTAGGGATATTAACACTTTATCTCATAAGGCACAACTTTTGTATGAGCAGCAGCAGCAGCAATAGCAGAGGACTAGGATCGATCAAGCCTCCCAGGGTCGCAGGTTTGTTCCCTTCCCTTCTTCTAGTCAACACAGAGTTTCTTCTAACCCGCTTATGCAGCAAACAGAAGTTTCCGACTCACCTACATAGGGTTTTGAGGTCCAATCTAGAAGAGTTGCTGCACCACCTCCTAAAGAGCGCATAAAGGAGCTCCGCTGCTTCACTTGCGGGGGTTCTGGCCATGTGTCTCGTGACTGTCCTCAGAGAAAGAAGGTCCTCCTCAATGATTTGGGAGACCACTACTATGAGGATGAGATTCAGGTAGACCCCATAACTTCAGGGGAAGTGGAGGAGGACTCGGCTAATGTGGAGATTGATCCTACAAGCTTTCAGGAGGCTCTTTGCCTTGTTAACCGCCAAGTTCTACACATCCAGGAGGCTCCAATGGCTGATCAAAGGGAGAACATCTTCCACACAAAGTGTGTGGTGCGCGAGGCTACCTTGAATGTCATCATCGATGGAGGAAGTTGCTGCAACCTCATCAATGAAAAGGTAGTGGATTATCTTCATTTGACTACTACTCCTAGGGCTACTCATTATGGTCTTACTGGTATTACTGATGATGGTTTTGATATTATGGTTACTAAACAATGCTTAGTTTCTTTGTCCATTGGTTCTTATCATGATCAAATTTTATGTGATGTCGTTAGGATGGATTGTAGTCATATCTTACTTGGTCGTCCTTGGCTTTATGATCGTTCTGTGTTGCATGATGGTCGTGCGAATACCTATTCTTTCACTTTTGATGGGAGGAGAGTTACTCTCATACCCTTGTCTCCTCAAGCTGTTTTGCAGGAACAGGTACGCAAGCAACAACACCAGAACGCTCAGAAGGAGGCCCATAAACAAGCTGCTGCCCGCGAGGAGGAACTCACTGCATCCAATGCAGCGGCCGCTACACCACAGGCGGCGGCCGCCACACTTGATCCCGCGGCCGCATCTTCTGCATCATCGTCTTCACCTTCTTCCACTTTGACGAAGGCCCCATCTACTTCCATTAAGGGATCCGTTGAACAGAGGATACTTCTTTATCAGCCCCAGCAGGAGATGGTTCTTGGGAATGACTCCGCCGACGATTTGAGGACAAATTGTGTTCAAGTGGAGGAGAATGATGCAATGCAAATGGTGATGACTCCTTGTGACATTGAGGACAACGTTAAGGTGGCCTTTGATGGTCCGATCACTCGTGCAAAAGCCAAGAAGATGCGAAATGCTAACAAGACACTTATCATTCGTTGCCAAGGAGCTATGGAGCAAGGATTCAAGCCACCTTGGGTCGCTTTGCCCAAAACCAGACCACCAGTCCAAGAGTTGAGCTTAAGACCTCAGCCCAAGCTCATGAAGGCGAGGCCCGACCCACCATGAAGGCCCATTTCGTGCCTCCTCATAGGGTTGGCGGAAAATTCAGATTTTTAGACTATTTTTATGTTATTTATGTTATATTAGATAAATAAGGTAAAAAGGAAAGTCTATCTACTTAGATTCTTCCTTAACCACTAAGGTTTGACTTTTCAAACTAAATCTAGGGTTTTAATTAATTATTATTATTTTTAGTCAGCCATGCCGATCCTTTGCAAGGTGAGGATGGCTTATCGATTTCTATTTAACGTATGTTCGAGTCTTTAGGAAGAGGCAGATTGAAAATTATATTGAGGAACCCCTTTTGCTAAAGGGTTCTTCAATCTTTAATCCAAATACATTGGTTTATACATTCAAATTACTGTTCTTCATCATCCATACAATTACTTTTCAAAACCCTAACCTCAAACACAACCCAAGAACACAAACCCAAAATCTGCAAAAAACCGTCGCTGAAATAGAGGAGGAACTGTCGCAGGAACTGAAAGAAACACCGTCGCTGAAGCCTCACACCAGCACAGGCGGCGGCTGCCCCTGCCCTTACAGCGGCCGCTGCCATCCCGCGGCGTCCCCCGCTGCGTCCCCGCTGCGTCCAGGCGCTCCGTCGCTTTTCCCTGCCTTTCTGTCGCTATTTCCTGTTTCCAATTTTACTGAATTTTGACCAAGTTCAAAACTGTCGCTATATCAGATTTTAATCACTTGCTTAATTTGTTCCAAAATCAGGAGATATCAAAGAGCATTGCAAGATCGGGCAAATATACGGCGTGGATCTTGATCTTGAACCCACAGGCGAAGGATCGGGTATCCCAAACGTATCAATATCTAATATAAAGAAATCAGTAGGGAATATCCATTTATTAACCTTAACTAAAACATCTTCAACAACTCCTCTAGCCTTAATACTTGAACGATCAGCGAGTTGTATAGTGACACTAGTTTCCGACAAAGCATTGAGACCCAAAAACATGTACAAATTGTATGACATGACATTAATTGAAGTTCCTAAATCCAACATAGTTTTATTGAATTTTGTATTACCAATTGCACAAGGGACAGTGAACATACCTGGGTCTCCACATTTTTTAGCCAATCTTTTCTGTAACATAGCGGAAACATTCTCATTCAAACTTACCTTTTCCTTCCATCTCATCTTTTGCTTTCTTTTCATAGTACATAATTCTTTTAAAAACTTAGTACATCGAGGTACAGTGTTGATTAAGTTCAAAAGCGGAATATTTACCTCACAATGAGCAAAGGTATCATATAAAATTTGTTCATCCTCCCACTTACGATCAGGTTTTAAGGCATGAGGAAAGGGTGGTGCAGGTCTTGGAACCTCAGAAGACCACTCATTCGATGATTTCTTCGCAGGTGGATTGACGTCAAAATTCGGATCATTTACTGGCAGGGGCGACGGGCACCGGGTGTCAGGCAACGGGCGTCGGTCTTTCTTTACCCACGTCAATCACCTCCTTAGGCCTTTCTTCCAAGATTTTAGATGGTACTTTCACTTCTTTACCTCCTCTAAGGACCATGGCACTTACATTCTCATTCGGATTGACTACCACTTGTGATGGCAACTTGCCTGAATCCTTAGCTCTGAATTCTCCAATCTGTTTAGCCATTTGACTCAACAATTTCCCTTGAACACTCATCTTGTCCAATAGCAACCTTAAAGTTTCATCTTTGTCCTCTTATTGAGTGTTTCATTGACGATTCTCATATTGGTCTCTTATTTGATATGGCACTTGTTGTTGCTGGCCCCTACCATTGAATCCACTTTAATAATTCAAATCGTGGTTCTGATTGTAGAAGTTGTTACCAAAGTTGTGGCGAGGTCCATAATCCATAGCATTGAGATCAGCAACATCCTCTTGAATCAATGGGCACTTATCATTCGAATGGTTTGGATCTCCGCAGACACCGTATGGTATAGGATGTTGTCATTTGTTTAGTTGCATAGAGATCTTGTTAACAATCTCCGTAAGCCTATCCAAATCATCTCTGCGACTATCTCCAGAATTATCCAACTCATGTACTCCTCTTACTTCTTGGTGTTTCCCATATTGTTGCGACACATTAGCCAAACCTTCAAAAATTTGCATTGCTCCTTGAGGTGTTTTATCCAAAACATCTCCTCCACTAGTAGCATTGATAACACTCCTATCCCTATCAAGCAAGCCTTCATAAAGATATAGCACTAAATCATCCTTGGGTATTCCATGTTGTAGACAACTACCTTTAAGCCTCTTGAATCTCTCAACATACTCATAAAGACTCTCCGTAGGTGATTGCTCAATACTAGATATCTCCTTTTTGAGTTTTCTAAGATGGGTAGCAGGGAAATACTTTTGAAGGAAAACTCTCTTCAACTCAATCCAAGTAGTAATGCTTTCGGGGGAAGGTAATATAACCAATCGCTAGCCGTATCTTTTAAGGTAGAGGGGAACACTCTAAGCATTAATTGGTCATCGGTTAGGCCTTGGGGTCTAAGTCTATCGCATACACTAGCAAAGTTTTCAAGGGGTTTGTTTGGTTCCTCCCTAGGCAATCCATGAAAAGTGGGTAAAACAGTAGACCAATTTGATTTGTATTCGAACCTTGAACCCTCAGGGAGAGCGGGAAGTCTAATTGCAAGCGGTTGTGCATTCAAATTAGGTTCCTTCAAGCTTCTCAGGGTCCTTCTTGGCGGATTAATGATGCCGTTATTGTTGTTTTCATCATCTGACATCTCCTTGTTTTGATCAAAATCGAGCCTCATTTTCAACCTAGAAAGAGATCTTTCAATCTCAGGAACAAAAGATAAAGGTGATGAATTAGAAGAGCGAGTTTGAACCATGCAAGAATAAGACAAACCTAAAGAAAATTTAAAACCTAAAATAAAAATAAAGATAAAGAGAAATCGATGATAGAAAAATCAAAACAAACTCTTTTCTCCCCGGCAACGGCGCCAAGAATTTGGTGATCGGCGAACGTCATTGTTAGCGGAGGAAGAATTGAATTAAACAGATATAATATAATTGCAAACCAATCCTCTATTTGTGCAAATAAATTACAAGACTTCCTCCTGTTGTAGTTGAAGGGAATCAGGATCGATCCACGAGGAGGCGGGTCAGCGGTGCCTGAATAGTCTCTGCGAACTCTGCACAAGTCGACCAGAAGCCTTGATATCGAGTTGAACAGTCGATATCGACAGGGGCAGTCGATTCCTAGTGATGACGTCGATCTGGAGAGAAACCTGCGAAGAAGAGAAAACAACAAAACAACTCGATATCGACTGGAATGGTCGATTTCGAGTGGATCAGTAGCTCTGTCGACTCAGAAAACTGTCGACGAAGAATCGCTCGATGAAAAGTGGTCTATATTGACCAGAATGGTCAATATCGAGTAGCTCTCAATCGATGTCGATTTGCAGAAAACAAGGAAATAAAGAAAAGAAAATAAAAACAGCAGATTTTAGGGTTTTAACTCAATAAACTAAAAGGCTCCTAGGATAGGGATTCACCACGACGGTAACCATGCATGGATTATGACCAATTCACATAAAATATTAAACTTTTCTCAACACCAATTAGGGATATAAAGGCTTTCGCATAAAAACCTAATTGTTTCTACCTTTTTCATAATTAGGGTTTATGTCAACTTTCGCAGGCAAAACCTAATTACTATCCAAATTCACATATATAATCCACTTTTGCTTCATATAAGGTAAATAAGGAATGATCCTAAACTTGCATAAAGTATTGAGCGCGGGGTAGAAGAAGAGATCGCATAATCAAATATAGAATAAGCGTACTTGCATGGCTACCGTCATGCTCACCCCGACCCTAGAAGTGGGACGACTACTCGCTCTTCATCGCAACAAACATCTTTGATTGAAAAGAAGAAACTTGCATTAAATTTAAACCTTCGAAGCTTTACAACTCAACGCCGGCTCTCGCAAACGCCAAACCCTAAAACTTCTCTCTAACTCTCTACTTCTTTAGCTATTGTTGTTGTGTATTGGAATTCTTGAATGAATAAAAACCAGCCCCCTAGGGCTTTATTTATAGGCTACTAATCCTCGCTATTCAAGGAAAGTATCTTCTATCTTCTATCTAAACTCTTTCCAAACAAGTAGGATAGATCTTTTATTTAGGTAAATATCTAAAATATCTAATAAAGATCTTAGGGTAAAAAGGAAATCACTCTTAAGACATAATCTTATCAAAAATAAGGGATAAACCGTGGCTTATATAGATAGACTTTCCATCCGTGTCTCGAAAAGCGCATCCAACCTATGTCAAAATCCAGTCGATATCGACCAGATCAGTCGATTTTGACCTGTTCATTTTTGCTCGACGGGCTTCATTCCACTTGATCTCTGGGGCTTAGTCGATATCAACTTATTTCACTCGATATTGAGTGCTCCTTTACTGGTGTTCTTGGTCTGTCTCGACACTCAAAGTCTGTTTCGATGTTTCAGTCGACATCGACCAGTTCAGTCGATTTTGACTACTTTTCTACTTCACTTGGCTTCTTTGTTTTGGCTCCAATTTTGCTCCAATTCCTACATATTTAGACCAAAACTTGTGCAGACTCTATTTCTTGCATGTTTGCTCATGCTACACAAGTTTATATTATTTTTCAACCTTTTCTTTCGAAATTGAATGGAATATGAAGTCAAAATATGCAATAAAAAGGACTCTAAATATGTACATCAGTCGTTAGCTTTCGCTTCTCCAAAATAGTAATAATTCCTAACTCAATGCTTGAACAATAGATTAGTAAAGCGATGAAGTCCGGAGTCGAACCCACAGAGAGAACGGTTGCAATGAAAATATTCCTAACAATGATTTCTAATGACAATAGCAATGGTTTGTAGGCACTTGATGAAAAAATAAAGTAAATATGATGATGATTATGATGTATTGATAATAAGATAGAAAATGATTTCACCTATAATTCTCAACAATGGTTGAGGTTCAAGGTCCTAGGATTGATTCAATAGTATTTATAATATATATGTAGACTTGACTAAGGTTGATTGTTCCCCAAAGATACAATCTTCTTATTCAATAACACTAAAGAATAGCATTAACGATTCAAGTTCTTAGACCAATTGTTACATTGATTCAATGCAAATAGAAGACAAGGGAACAACCCACTCGACCCTATAAACACCTACTCGACATAGATCAATCGATATCATCCACTACAAATACATAGAAATATCACTAAATCAATGACTTCGTTTGCTATCAAGAAACCAACAACGAATTCATAGCCTAGATGCAATTCCTAACATGGTGATCAATCATAGAAAGGAACACAAATTCATATCAATAAGAACAAGATGATAAATATAATTATAAATAACTAATTGAAATCAAATCATTATAATTCATTCAACCACGTCTTCGAATCACAGGCGAAACTATGAGTTTAGCAACTCATAGCCAAAGTAACGCTCATCTCTCTCTCTATAGTCTCACGGCAATACCAACCACTCATTGGCTGAATGATAGAAATAACCTAAATAGAGTCGTGCAAAGCCCTAGGGAATAAAATAATAAAATAATAATAAAATAGAATCTTCGGACTAAAATCGACAATAGCTGAATACGTGACAGCGGCGGGCGTCGGTGGAAAAGCGGCAGGTGTCGGTCCCAACAGTGACTCAATTCTTCTCAACTTCGACATTGTGCTTACTTGCTCCTTTGGTTCTCCTTCCTTAGCCTTCATATGCTCCTAAATCATCCTTTTAAACTCCTCCAAGATCCCATCCAAGGTCGAAATGTAAAACTATAGAATAAACACTAAAAGGCGTAGATTCCAAACTCGAATACTTCACAAGAAAGATATAGAATTAGACTAAAAAATATTCAAAACTCCTATCTAAATGCAATATGAACTACCTATAATGCCTATATGAAATATGCATTATCAACACACCTTTGAGTTCGGAATCCGCTTTAATACCATCTGTAAGACTCAGGGTCTTAAGATGCACCAGCCTATGCCACGTATCCCTTTTAGGTCTATTGTCCTCACTTGAAGCTTAAAAAGGAAGAGCTCTTATGACGTGGGTAGGGCTTGAGTCACTTATAAATCACTTCCAACATGTTTATGATATTCAATATAGGACGAGGCTGTTACAAATTCAGCCACTTGCACCCATGTAAAATTTTAAAAACGCCTTTTATTGTCACTTGTGATGACAATTTACAAGAATTCATGACATTAAGTAAGTTGAAGGAATTGAATTTCGTTGTTGAATTGTGTGTGATCAAAAGAAAGAAGGGCATATTGTCTATCATACAACTAACAACTGACATCGTCATACCAGAAACTGAAGACCAAGAAAGCAGAAAGATATTTGAATCTGATGAGTATTTCAAATATGTCTGCATTCTTGAAGACAATGAAGCTAAAAACACATATATGTAATTGGATTATGAGTATTACTATGAAGATGATGTTTATACTGCTGGTGACAATGATGTTGATATTGTTGTTGATGATGATGGTGATAATAATGTAACTGAGAACAAAGGAGTTGGGATTACAAAGACATATAAAAGAGAGACTGATGATTCAAATAGCAATGGAGAAGACCAGCAAAGATGGAAGAAAAGCTACACTTCAATGAAGAGGAAAGAGAATACAATAGAAGAATACATTATTGATATTTCTTATAGCGCTGACATTGATAGTCTTGGAAGCTATAATCAACACCTGACATAACAATGTATATCGAGAAGATATTTCAATCTAATCAACTAATGAAGGATGCTCTATATATCATTTCAATGACAGATATATTTGGTTTTAAGGTTAAGAAATCTACTCCCCGGTATTTCAGAGCTAAATGCATAGATGACAATATTGGATAGAGATTGCATTAAAAAAAAGCTTTATTCAGATAGTCATGAGATAATATTATACAATGACACAGATACATGCAGCTGGAAGATTAGATCTAGACATTGCATAAAAGCTTCTTATCAAACAAATCATATTTTTCAAATTCTTCTTATGAATGGGGTTGTTGACTAAATATTTTATTATACTGATAACGCATACAATCTAACACAAATTATTGAAAAGATGCATAAAGATTACAAAATTCCAATCACTTACTTGAAATCATAGAAAGCATCACAATTGGCACAAACGAGAGAAAAAGAAACATCAGAGTCAAATTTTGTTGCTTTCCCATCATACTGCCACATGATTGCGGAGAATAATCAAGAGACAATTGCCTTATTTGTTATGGATGAAGCTAACAGATCTAAATATTTTTTTCTATCATTCAGGCAATGTGCACGAGCATTCCATGTTTTGAAGAAGGTTCACATAAAGTGTTTAATTACATATGTAATACCACTTCTTTATATAATAGTTGTCAATAAACACACATATATGTATATGTATATACATATATAATGTCAACATCATTTAAATATCTTTATATATGATGTCAACATCATTTCAGTGCATTCTTACATGATGTCTGCATCATTTTATAGTAGTTGTAAGCAAAATAAATACAATTCAATGTGCATTTTATGTGTTGGTGTTACTGATGGGACATTCCTTATTGGAAAGTATTGAGGCACGTTGCTAGGAATAAGTACACAAGATGCGGATACAAGTATATATCCACTTGCATTTGGGATTGTTGATTAAAAAAACACATCATGGAAGCGATTTTTTACCAGTTGATAAAGGTGATACTACAAACAGGTGATCTGGTATTTGTCTCAAACAAGCACCAGCATATAAAAAACAATTTATAAAGTTTACCCAAATATTATACACTACATATATACATGTCACCTTAAGCAAAACATCAACGTGACATTCAAGAAAAAGAAACTATGTGAATTATTCCAACAAGCATTAGAGAGTTACACTGTTAGTGATTTCATTCACTACTTTCCTCATCTAACATAAATTAGCAAAGAGTTGTCAACTTATTTGATAGAGGAAGGTTTTGAAAGATGGTCTAGAACACATGTAAAAGGAGAGAAATATAGTATCATGACATCCAAAATGTTGAGAGCTTAAATTGTATGGTGAGGGATAAGAAATCATACCCTATAGTTTCCCTACAAAACTATCTTAGAGAGAAGTTGACAAAATAGTTCCAACAAAGAAGGGAGGATGCCTAAAAAAACACACAAGGGATGCCTCCAATAATTGTTTAAATGCTTAAAGTATTGCAACATCAAGCTAGAGGATACCATGTTTAGAAAATGAATGGTTTCCAATTTGAAGTTGTGGAAGAAGGGACAACAATGGTTGATTTGTCAATAATGAAATGCACTTGTAGAGTGTTTGACTTGCAAAATATCCCATGCATACATGCTCTTGCTGCTATAGCACACAAAAAGGCCCCTATAACACATGTCATTGGAAGCTTTTATACTAACAATGCTTGGTAGTTAGCGTATCCTGAGACAATTTAGCGTACCGTGAGACAATATACGTAGCCAGTGCTGCTGTAACGACCCGAGTTAAGGAACCCGGGTTATGTTTTGAAGGATTGGGTACCTTCATTTGGATCTTGCAATTCAAGTACGGGTTGAGTTTCAAAACAAAGTGTCAGTTCCGAAAGAAGGGATTTCGTAGCCTAAATCCACAAAAGGTCCATTGGGTACCGGGTGTTTGCACACCAAACCATTCCTAATTCCTAAATCGCATAAAACAAGTTTCGTCCAAAACAACAACAATCACCAAAATGATACATAGTTGCCATGACAGGGCCGGGTCAAAACCGAAATACGAAAGAAAGTATGAATATCAAAAGTGTAGAGTACACGGTTAGTGTCTCCGCAACTACGCCATAGGGTATCCACGCCATAAGAACACGAAGTCAAGCAAGGGAACATATACTTGAAACTATACCACGAGTTAAGGTCAAGCCACTCATGTGAGTCTGGGAGACCTCGCTGAGGACATATAATGTGCCTATACCTAAATAAAGGATGATCAAATGTGGTGTGAAAATATTAAACACGCAAGCTTGTTGGTAGATATATAATGTGCAGAAAAACTGTAAAACGCCCAAAGAATGCCAAGCGGTATATCCCTCTAATCCTACACATACCCATAACCCCATCGAGGGCGTCTGTAGGAAGAGGCAATGGAGCCCAATCACGTACCCACAACATAACGGTCTATGGGCCGAGGCAACGGAGGCCAATGACTCAAGAAGCACCCACAACATAATCATCTATATTTGAGGCAACGGAGGCCAATTTCATCTTGCTCAATATTATATCTCATCTCATTACCATATGACTTGATGAGGTATGAACCCGATGAGGCTGGGTTATCCTATGACCCTAGCAACGACTCTAGGATCCACAATTTAAAGGCCGTTCTACCATACCCAAAGAGAATATGGATGCTCAATCATTTATGCAAGACGTAAGCATGATACTGCATGACATGCGAATACAATACCTACATACTATATGACACATCATGCATGAGGTCCGATCACTTGAATAAGCCCCTGAGGACTTACCTAGAGGTGTGTAGAGTCCAAGCAATATAGCAAGCAACATCCAACTAGTGCACAGATTACCTAACGAGTACACAAATATGCATAAGTCTATGTCTAAGTCACACAAGGCGCCCCTACTAACATACATAACTTCACATATTTCATAGTGATGTCCGCTAAAATGGCCATGTTTTATGCCTACTTTTATTCTAATTTATGTTTTATATTTGCATTAAGGTTTGGGAATGCTTTGAATTTGTGTAGAATATGCGAATTTACAAGAAATAGAGGTCTACACAAGTTTTGGTTTAATTGTGCAGAAATTGGAGCGGAATCGAAGCCGAAACGAGAAGCCAAGAAACAAAATAGAGCTGTCGATCTAGACTACACTACTCGACATCGATATTGACCGTCTAGGAAGAGATCGACATCGAGGAACCGATCATTGTCGACAGAGCTGAAGTGAGCCAGATCGAGCAGAAAATAGAGCGCTCAACGTTGACTGCTCTGGTTGACATCAACTGGACCTGTTGATAGTAAAGACGTGTTTTGACAGTCTGAGTGTGAGGAGAAGAACAATAAGCCATGTTTTCTATTCTAGATAGATTTCATTCCTATGGGTATTTTCTTATTTACCCTAGGATTTTTATTATTTACCCAATTATTGTTTTATCCCTTTTAATTTTAGATAGGATTTAGATAAACCTCTTTTACTAGGATTAGAACTCCTCTCCTAGGCTAGCTAGGAGTGTTATGCTATAAATAAAGCCCTTGGGGCTCAAATTCAATCAACAATTCAATTCTAGAGCAATCAAGCCACCACAAAGAGAGAGTTAGAAGTTAGAGAGAGAAAGGTGTTTGGTTGTATACTTTTGAAGGTTTTAGTTTTATGCAAAGATTTGATTTTTATGTTTATTATGTGTTCAAGCATGATGATGAGTGAGTAGTCGTCTTACTCTAGGGTTGGGGTGAGCCAGGCAATAGCCATGTTTGTATGCTTAAATCCCTAATTTGCTTATGTGTTTTCATCTTTTATCCCGTGCTTAATCCTTTATGAGAATTTAGGATCATTCCTTATTTGCAATCTTTGAAGCGAAAGTGGATTATATGTGAATTTGGATAGTAATTAGATTTTGTTTGCGAAAGTTGACTAAACCCTAATTATAAAAAGGATAGAAACAAATAGGTATTCATGCGAAAGCCTCTATGTCCCTATTTGGTGATTGCGAAAGTTGTCATAGGATGATAAAGACATATTATGTGATTTAAGTGTGTATGCATGCATGGTTATTGTTGTGGTGAATCCCTACCTTATAAGCTTTTAGTTTATATAGTTAAAAACCCCAAAATTATTTGCTTTTATTTTCTGTTTTCTGTTTTTCTGTTTATGTACTGAGTTTGCACTCGAGATCGACCACTATAGTCGAGATCGACCACCCTTGCTATTGAGATACCATATCGACAATCTTTTGAGCCGACCGACGCCACTGAATTCACTCGACATCGACCAATCCAGTCGACATCGACCTCTCTGTTCGTGTTTGCAGGTTGTGCAGATCGAGAGATACACTAGGAATCGACCGCCCCTGTCGATATCGACCACTACAGTTGAGATCGAGGCTTTTGGTCGATGTACAAGAACTTTTCAAGGCTATTCAGGAACCGATGACTCGCCTCCTCGAGGATCGATCCTGATTCCCTACTACTGTATCGGGAGGGAGTCTTATAATTTATTTGCTATGAAAAGGAGTTGGTTTTGTTTTGAGTTTTATTTATATATCTAGTTTCCGTTATATCAAATTTTGGCGCCGTTGCCGGGGAAGCGATCATTCGCGCCCTAAGTAGTTCATCAGACATTTTTTTTTAGTGTTGCTTTATAGGTGTATGTGAGTCGCTGATCGCACGCCTGAATTCGAAGGGTTAGATGAACCCGAGCACTTTCTACATCTTCAATCAAGGTTTTAAAGAATCATGGCTAATGAAGAGACTCAAGCTCAAGAAATCGAGCATCTCAAGAAGCAAATAGAGGATCATACTGCTAGAGAAGCGGCACAAACGACAGGCGCCGATAGAGAGGAGCAAGCAAGGAGGCAATATGAGGCCCAACTCAATCAACTCCCTCAAATGTCGAAGCAATACGTGCACCCAATGCTAACCGTGCCCGAATAGGCCATTCTTGTCCCTTCCTCTAATTTTGAAATTAAAATAAGTTTCCTAGTTGAAATTAGAAGACATACTTTTGAAGGGAAACCTAACGAGTGCCCTTTGGCACATATTACCACTTTCTTAGACCTTTTTGATACAATTGTCGATGGACCTAACATAGAATTTGTTAAACTAAAGGCATTTCGTTGGTCTCTCACAGGGAAAGCACTACAATGGTTAGAGAGCCTAACCTCACGACCACACCGCATATGGAATGAAGTCAAGGATGCGTTCCTCAACAAATTCTTCCCTCCATCCAAGACAGTGGTGATACGTCAAAAGATCATGATTTTCAAGCAAAAGCCAAGCGAGATGTTGGCATAAGTGTGGGAGCGGTTCAAAGAACTACTAAGGTCTTGCCCTACACACGGGCAACCACCATCTGTCATTTAAGAGATCATCTACAACACTCTTGACGTGGCAACGAAGGAGAGAATCAATACCTACACCTCCTATGGATATCTAGATCTTCCACCACAACATGCTTGGGATACCATAGAGAGGTCGGTGGAGTTTGACAACACATATGGGACTCCTGCGGCCTCCGACTCAAGGCTCTCCCCATCGATGCCCTTATATGAGCCATCCCAAGAGATGGATCCCTATGTTAAAGATCAATTCATGAAGGATCAACTTAGGAGGCTTCAAAAGAATGTCAAATTCCTCTCCGCCAACCAACCTTGCGCCGAGTGTGGCTCCGAGAAGCATATTACAACCACTTTCCCCTACACAGAGCATGTGAACATAGTAAAGACTCATCAAGAGGTGAGATTCATGAGAGGTCCCAACCGTGGAGGATATCAAAATTGGGGTAATCCACCACCCCAATACAACGCCAGGGACCCTCCACTTTACCGAGCTCCATGCCATCCGGAGAGATAACCAAAGAAGAATGATCTTCAACTCATCCTCAATGAGATGAGGAAGAATCAAGTGCATACCCAGCAGGACAACAACACCATCCAAACGCAATTGCACGGGCTTAGTGCTCACTTTGGAGAGATGGACATTTGGAGGAAGAACGTTGAGACCCAATTGGGTTAACTAGCGGCATAAATTCCAAGGCCATCCGAAATGCTCCCCGGTCAACCACAAGCAAATCCCAAGGGGTAATCCGGCCACATCGCTGCAATCAACCTAAGGAGTGGGCGAACATTGAACGAGCCAAGGAACGAAGCGGAAGAAGGAGTTACTAGAGAAACAGTTGACATCGACCAACACAATGTCAATGTCTGATGTAGGAGGAAATCAAGTCTAATAAATATAAATAGATATCAAACCAAATCCTAGTCCATGCAAATAAATTACAAAACTTCCTCCCGCTGTAGTGGAAGGGAATCAGGATTGATCCACGAGGAGGCGGGTCAGTGATGCCTGGATAGTCTTTGCGTAAGTCGACCAGTAGCCTCGATATCAAGTTGGGGAGTCAATATCAACAGGGGCAATCAATTCCTAGTGGGTGACATTGATCTGTGAAGAACCTGCGAAGAAGAGAAAACAACAGAAGAACTCGATATCGACTAGAGTGGTCGAAATCGAGTAGTCAGTAGCTCCTGTTGACTTAGAAGACTGTCGACGTAGGGTTGCTCGATTGCAGGTGGTTGATATCGACTATGTTGGTCAAAATCGAGTGGCTTCTCCGACGATGTCGAGTGCAGAAAAATAAAGAAAGAAAATAAAAGAAAGTAAAGACAACAATTTGTTTTAGGGTTTTCTTTAATAAACTAAAAGCTCCTAGGATAGGGTTTACCACGACGATAACCATCCATGTATTATAACTTAATTCACATAAAAGATTAAGCTTTTCTCATCACCAATTAGGAATATAGAGGCTTTCACATAAAAACCTAATTGTTTCTACCTTTTCATAATTAGGGTTTATGTCAACTTTTGCAGGCAAAATCTAATTACTATCCAAATTCACATGTATAATCCACTTTCCCTTCATATAAGATAAATAATGAATGATCCTAAACTTGCATAAAGGATTGAGCGCGGGGTAGAAGAAGAGATCGCATAATCAAATATAGAATAAAGCATATTTACATGGCTGCCATCGGGCTCACCCCGACCCTAGAAGTGGGACGACTACTCGCTCTTCATCGCAACAAACTCAATTGAAAGATAGAAGAAAACTTGCATTAACTAAACCTTCAAAGCTTTACAACCCAATGTCGGCTCTCGTAAACGCCAAACCCTAAAACTTCTCTCTCACTCTAACTCTATTGTGAGATATGATCTCTGTGATTGAATGAATAAAAACTAGCCCCCAGGGCTTTATTTATAGCTACTAATCGTTTCTAGCCAAGGAAAGTAGATTTAATCTTCTATCTAAAATCTATCCTTAACAAGTACGATAAATCTTTATTTTCAACCTTTACCTTAGGAATCGAATGGAATATGATGTCAAAGCATGCTAATAAAAAGGCTACAAATATGTACATCAAAATACCCCATACTTAGACTTGCTTGTCCTCAAGCAATAACCAAGCAATAACCAATACCCACAACACGCCCTTCAAGTCTTCGCCCTTGTCAAAAGCAACATCATAAGTGGTAGCAAAGTGTTGTTGCAGGAGGCTGATATGTCGAGTAATTACAAATATAAAGATGTAAATAAATGTAAACCAACTCCTGGCGTAAGCAAATAATTACAAGACTTCCTCCCGTTGTAGTGGAAGGGTAGTCAGGATCGATCCACGAGGAGGCGTGTCAGCGGGATCCTAGTAGCTTTTGGAATTCTCACGTCTGTGTCGACCAGAAGCCTCGATTTCGACCTTGGGCCTCGATGTCGACCTCGGCTGTCGATGTTCGCTGCAACAGAAGGCCTGCAGAGACAAAAACAAGTGGTCGATATCGACTGGTGGGGTCGATATCGATGTCAGTCCACGAAATCGACTGGCTCAGAAGACTGCCAGTCGATACAGAAGGGTCGATTTCGACACTATGGGTCGATATCGATGTCCAGTAACTCCGCAGCGATGTTCGTCGTCGACTCAGAAAACTGTCGACGAACTCAGTGGTCGATATCGACGTCTGGTGTCGATATCGATGTTTCCCTGCAGTGTGTTAGTTGTTTGTCGGCAAAGAAGGGCCGGAGACTTTAGGATGAAGAGAGAAGCAATGAATAGAAATAAAACAGTGGGTTTCGATGAATATAAAATATGTAAAAACAACTCCTAGGATTTGGGTTTACCACAACGTTAACCAATGCATGCGATAAGATAAATAAGACGGACAATTGCGCTATTTCACCCGAGGGACGAGCTTTCGCCGTACACCAACTCTTAGGATTACTCTTTCAAATAAACCTCATTGTCTCTACCAATTTTATGTTTATAACTCAAGTTGTTAGCATGAATCCCTTTTCTTTCGATTAGGACTAAACATAGAATCGTAGGAGGAGAGATAGACACAACGATATCAACATCAAATACTTACCTCAAGCGCGCATGGCTAACGTCGGGCTCACCCCGACCCTAAGAGCTTTGGGGAACTACTCGCTTCTCATCATGGAATTCATCGTCGTTTGAAAAGAAGAAACTTGCATTAAAATAACTTCGAAGCTTTACAACTCAACGTCAACTTTCGCAAACGTCAAACCCTAAAACTTCTCTCTAACTCTAACTCTATTGTCTATTGTCTTTGTCTTGCTAATTGATTGTATGAAAAGATGATTGAAAGATGATCTAACAAATCAGCCCCTAGGGCTTTATTTATAGGCTACTAATCCTTGCTATCCGAGGATTGTAACTCCTATCTAAATTATGAACTCTATCCGAACAATTAGGATAGGTCTTTTATTTTGATAAAACTTAAATAACTTAAAGGTAAAAGATAACTAAGTCTTCAGCTGTCATCTATCTTTGAACTATGAGATAATTCCGTGCCTCCTTAAAGATATAGTTTCAATCCGCATTCGAAATCGAGTCTATCTTCTGTCGAGATAAGGGGTCGATATCGACACCAGAGGTCGATATCGAGGTCTCTGTTCCTGCTCGACTTGTTCATCTCTGGTCGATTTCTATGTTGAGGTCGATATGGGGGTCGATATCGACATTGGAGGTCGATATCTAGGTCTAGGGTCGATATCTACCTCTGCTCAGCTTCACTTGGCTTCTTCGTTTTGACTCCGTTTTCGTTCGAATTCCTGCATGGTTAGCTCAAAACTTGTGTAGACTCTATTTCTTGCATTTTAGCCCATTCTTACACAAGTTTATATACTTTTGAACCTTTTCTTTGGAGATCGAATGAAATATGAAGTCAAAAGATGCAATAAAAGAAGGTGCAAATGTGTACATCAAAACACCCCATACTTAGACTTGCTTGTCCTCAAGCAATAACCAAGCAATAACCAACACCTACAACACACCCTTCAAGTCTTCGCCTTTGTCAAAAGCAACATCATAAGCGGTAGCAAAGCAAAGCAAGTGAATTTAACATCATAGAACATATTTTGGCGATCCATAGGCATATGCAATTTTGATCCAACCTCACAGGGATAATGTGTTTGCACTCAACTCTCATGTGTTTAGGCTATGGGGATCAACTCTCAACTCAATTCCATATACAATCTCATAAACATTGCAATTTATAATAATCCACTTCACAACCAATTATGAAAATGCAATAAGAACCATCAGGAGGACTTTCGCTCAATGGAAGACTTCAAAGAAGACTCCATTCGGCGGGGTTGTAATGGGGCTTGGTATGAAATAAAGGGTATGGAATTATTTGGCTATGTGGTGCTTTTATAATTCGGGAATCAAGACTCCTAAATCTCAACACTTGCAATACCCAAACCATAACTCTTGAATGTAAGCTCAATCTCTATAATGCTTTTTCCCAACTCATCTTTCCATAATATGCTCTCAAAAATATAACACTTGTATGAATAAAGGACTTAAGGATTTTGGCTCATGCACTATATATATATACATATATTTATTTTTTCGGATTTTTTTTTCGGAAATAATACTAAAGCTATGTGCATTTATATGGTGAGCCAAAAAACCCTTTTACAAAATATGACAAAATGTAAATATGTACCATCCTATAATTTCCTTGCTCAAAACTAGACATTATGCTCTTTTCTTTCCACAAGGCATTAGTTCCAACCAATCTAAGTCTCAATTCCCAAATGGGGGTCAGGCTCAATTCGGCTAGGGATAATTTTGTGGAGTTTGCAATTTCAGGCTCAGGCTAATGTTCTGGCTTCAAGCAGGGATAATGCAGGGTAGGTAAAGAGAGGATAAAAATGGCTTAAAAGATGCCTCCATCATTTAATTCTCGTAAACATAATCATATATATGCATTGGTTTTGAATAACTATCACAACATTTAGAGATGCATAGGAAGAGTAAATTCACTCAAGAAAGCGGAGGGATTTTTGATGTTCTCCCTATAGGTCAAAATTCTCACAAGGACAATTTTTGTTGGATTTGCTTTTTAGCCTAGGATCATATGTGCTCAATTTCATCACAAGTTCACAATCTACATAAAAATTTAAAGACTTAGGCTAAACCATCCAAATATGCCATAGGATTTACATGATCAAGTTAGCTATTGAGTTTTTATCATAGGACATCTAAGTAGGGTTAAAAATAAACATGCATTTTTTTTGTATTTTTGACATTTTTCTATTTTTTTGGATTTTCTGACATTTTATAAAAGTAAAACTAAGAACAAAAATTTAAACATGAATGAAATGCGAAGAAGAAACCAAGTTATGACCATAAGACATGTTTTCCCCCCACCCCATACTTAAAATATACAGTGTCCTCACTGTATTAAAAAGAAGAACAAGGGTAGAGAGAGACTTACAGCACAAACCTGCGGATTCAGGTCGATTTCAGGTTGGGTCGATGCCAGAAGTCGATATCTAGGTCAGTGGTCGATGTCGACTGCATCTGTTGAAGTCGAGGAAGAAGATGAAGACAAGGGCTGCTAGGTTGGGGTCGATATCGAGGATTATGGTCGATATCGACCTCTCTTTTTCGCTCCTGAGTCCTCGATGTTGACTCCAGGAGGTGGCTTGACCCTGGGGGGGTCGATTTCGACTGGCCTGGTCGATTTCGACTGCCTCTGCAGAAGCTTCTTTTCTTCTTCGTCGTTCCTTTTGCTTGATAACCTGAAATCTTGGTTAGGAATATAGATAAAGCACGAATTATCTCAGTTTTAAAAGTTTCAAACAGCCAAAAATTAAATCCTAAAAACCATCTATGAAAAAATTTAAAAGCTTTATGTACAAGCTCTAGAGTTTTGAGTCGCTAGGCCGACTTCTCCGTCAATTCTTCATGACCCTTTTATGTAGGGACCCTTCGAGCGTGAGCCTTCTCCTGGATCATCGAGGTCCTTTTGCTAGTAGCGAAGTTCAGCGACCAAGGCTTCTTTGATGTTAGGTTCTTCTTTGGGCGCTTTTCTTCTCTTTCTTGACCTAACTTTAGCTATATAGGCAAACCATGGAGCTTTGACCCTCTCTTTAGTAGAATTATCAATAATCGGCTTAATTGAGTTATCAATAATGGATGGAGGAGGGTTAGGAGTCATACCCGGGCTTACCTGTTTGGGCCCGAAACAGAAATCTTCGTGCTGAGGGGTGGTCGATTTTGACCAAGAAGGGTCGATTTCGAGTGCTGTGGTCGATATCGATGTGTGGGGGTCGATATCGACCTCTGTGACCCCATACTTAAGCTCCTGGCAGCGATCTGGCATACTCTATTTCGACCAAGGGGGGTCGATTTCGATGTTTTTAGTCGATATCGACTGGTTCCAGTCGATGTCGACCCTGCTTGTCGTTTCCGTCCTCGCCAACAAAAATTTTCTAAGCTTCTCCTTAGCCGGCGAGAGGACTACTTGTTCCAGGTGCTTTGTTTCGCTCATGGTTGGGTTGAAAGAGAATTCTATCACTTCGTTCCCTATAGTAAAGGTTAGTAACCCTCGACGTACATTGATATTGGCATCAGCAATAGCTAAGAAAGGCCTACCAAGTATAATAGGCACTACAGGATCTTCAGGCATCTCCAACACAATGAAATCAGTAGGCACAAAGAACTTACCTACCTTTACCGGAACGTCATCAACTATACCTGTGGGTCTGACGAATGAGTTGTCAGCCATATAGAGTTTCATGTCCACGGGTTCAAGCGCACCAATGTTTACCTTTCGCCAAATAGAAAGAGGCATGAGACTTACACTTGCCCCTAGGTCACATAGGGCTTTATAGCGATGTTGGACAAGTCCCACGGTGATTGCAAACTTCCCTGGATCACTCTTCTTCTCAGGGAAGTCCATCTTCGAGCACTCCTCTGCGATCTCTGCCATGGATCTCTTCTTGCTTAGGATGTCTTTGAGGAATCGCACATAGGCAGGCATCTCACTTAGGGCTTTTGTTAGAGGGATAGTGATGTTGAGTCCTTGAAGTATCTTTATGAAGCGCCTAAACTTACCTTTGGTGGGATCCTCCAATACTTTGGAAGGGAATGGCAACGTCTTCTTTGGTGGGGGGGCCAAAACGGTGGTCGGAGGGGCCTGCTGGAAATCGATGTCGACTGGAGTTGGGTCGATATCGACTGGTAGGGTCAATTTCGACCTCTGTTGTGGCTCTGATGGCTCTGCAGTGTCATCGACGTCGATCAGGGGGTCGACATGGGGGTCGATTTCGACCTCTGGGTCGACATCGGCTGGTCTGTCGATGACGACTGGGTCTGCTGCTTTCTCCTCCGTTTCCGTCCGTGGCTTGTGTACTTTGGTGCCACTCCTTAATTGTATGGCTGCGATATGGCCTGTCCTGGATTGTCCCTTAGGATTTGTAGTGGGTTGCCCAGGGAGTGTTCCGGATGGCCTAGGGATTTGTGCCGCCAATTGACCCAGTTGGGTCTCTACGTTCTTCTTCCAAATATCCATCTCCCCAATCCTTGTGGTAAGGTGATTGAGTTGAGAGTGGATAGCATTGTTGGATTGATCGTTCTTAGCTTGGTTCCACCTTATCTCATCCAACACAAGTTGAAGATCATCCTTCTTTTGGTCTCTCTCCGGGTGCCCAGGAGCTCTATAAGGCGGAGGGTCCCTAGGGTTAACCGGGTTCCTTTGTGGTTGATGGAACCTTTGGTCTCCCCAATATTGGTTATTGGGACCCCTCATGTAGCGCGCCTCTTGGTGAGTCTCCGCTAGGTGTCTTTGTTCGGCATGGGGGCACTCGATGGTGGTGTGCCGCTGCGATCCACATTCAATGCAATCTTGGTTCACTGAAAGGAACCTTACTTGCTTTTGGAGCTTTCTAAGTTGATCTCTATGGAATTGCTCCTTCACGTCCGGATCAATTACATTGGAGGGTTCATATAAGGGCATAGATGGGGCAGGCCTCGATGATGATGGTGCGTCGGAAGCCTCAGGAGTCCCATATGTATTGTCAAATTCCACCAACCTCTCTATGGTCTCCCAAGCCTCTTGTGGGGCGAGTTCAAGGTAGCCATAGGCGGTGTAGGTGTTGATCCTCTCCTTTGTTGCAGCGTCGAGAGCATTGTATATGATCTCCTGAATTACATAGGATGGTTGGCCATGCGTCGGGCATGATCGTAGAAGGTCCTTGAACCTTTCCCAAACAGTCGCCAGAGCTTCACCAGGCTTTTGTTTGAAAGCCGTGATTTTTTGTCGGATCAACGCCGTCTTAGAAGGAGGGAAGAACTTGTTGAGGAACGCGTCCTTGACTTCATTCTAGGTGCGGAGCGATCTCGGGGCTAAGCTTTCCAACCACTGCAATGCTTTCCCTGTAAGAGACCATCGAAAGGCTTTTAGTTGGACATATTCAAGACTTCGTCCATCAGCAATAGTATCACAAAGGTCTAAGAAGGTAGAAATATGTGCCATAGGGCACTCATTAGGTTTTCCTTCTTATTGGTGCCTTCTAATCTTAGTTAAGAAGTTAGGTTTTATTTCAAAATTAGAGGCAGGGATAAGAATTGCCGATTCAGGCACTGTGAGAGCGGGGTGCATATATTGCTTGGCATTCCTAGGGAGGGCATTGATTTGGGCTTCTATTTGCCTTCGGCCTTCCTCCTCCCTATCCGCACGCTCCTTAAGTGCCGCCTCTCTAGTCGTTAGGTCCTCAACCTGCCTCCTTAGTTGTTCAATAAGTTCTGCTTGGTTCGCGTTTTCCGCCATGATTCTTTGAGCTTGGGCCCTTAGATGGAAATAACGCTCAGGGTCGTCTACTCCTTCAAATTCAGGTGGGCGATCAGCGCGTCGCATACACCTGCAATGCCAATCTAGATAAAGACGTGAGATAGACTACTAGGGCGCGATTGATTGCCCCCCGGCAACGGCGCCAATTTGTTGTTGCAGGAGGCTGATATGTCGAGTAATTACAAATATAAAGATGTAAATAAATGTAAACCAACTCCTGGCCTAAGCAAATAATTACAAGACTTCCTCCCGTTGTAGTGGAAGGGTAGTCAGGATCGATCCACGAGGAGGCGTGTCAGCGGGATCCTAGTAGCTTTTGAAATTCTCACGTCTGTGTCGACCAGAAGCCTCGATTTCGACCTTGGGCCTCGATGTCGACCTCGGCTGTCGATGTTCGCTGCAACAGAAGACCTGCAGAGACAAAAACAAGTGGTCGATATCGACTGGTGGGGTCGATATCGATGTCAGTCCACGAAATCGACTGGCTCAGAAGACTGCCAGTCGATACAGAAGGGTCGATTTCGACACTATGGGTCGATATCGATGTCCAGTAACTCCGCAGCGATGTTCGTCGTCGACTCAGAAAACTGTCGACGAACTCAGTGGTCGATATCGACGTCTGGTGTCGATATCGATGTTTCCCTGCAGTGTGTTAGTTGTTTGTCGGCAAAGAAGGGCCGGAGACTTTAGGATGAAGAGAGAAGCAATGAATAGAAATAAAACAGTGGGTTTCGATGAATATAAAATATGTAAAAACAACTCCTAGGATTTGGGTTTACCACAACGTTAACCAATGCATGCGATAAGATAAATAAGACGGACAATTGCGCTATTTCACCCGAGGGACGAGCTTTCGCCGTACACCAACTCTTAGGATTACTCTTTCAAATAAACCTCATTGTCTCTACCAATTTTATGTTTATAACTCAAGTTGTTAGCATGAATCCCTTTTCTTTCGATTAGGACTAAACATAGAATCGTAGGAGGAGAGATAGACACAACGATATCAACATCAAATACTTACCTCAAGCGCGCATGGCTAACATCGGGCTTACCCTGACCCTAAGAGCTTTGGGGAACTACTCGCTTCTCATCATGGAACTCATCATTGTCAATTGAAAGGAAGAAACTTGCATTAAACTAAACTTCGAAGCTTTACAACTCAACGTCAATTTTCGCAAACGTCAAACCCTAAAACTTCTCTCTAACTCTATTGTCTATTGTCTTTGTCTTGCTAATTGATTGTATGAAAAGATGATTGAAAGATGATCTAACAAATCAGCCCCTAGGGCTTTATTTATAGGCTACTAATCCTTGCTATCTGAGGATTGTAACTCCTATCTAAATTATGAACTCTATCCGAACAATTAGGATAGGTCTTTTATTTTGATAAAACTTAAATAACTTAAAGGTAAAAGATAACTAAGTCTTCAGCTGTCATTTATCTTTGAACTATGAGATAATTCCGTGCCTCCTTAAAGATATAGTTTCAATCCGCATTCGAAATCGAGTCTATCTTCTGTCGAGATAAGGGGTCGATATCGACACCAGAGGTCGATATCGAGGTCTCTGTTCCTGCTCGACTTGTTCAGCTCTGGTCGATTTCTATGTTGAGGTCGATATGGGGGTCGATATCGACACTGGAGGTCGATATCTGGGTCTAGGGTCGATATCTACCTCTGCTCAGCTTCGCTTGGCTTCTTCGTTTTGACTCCGTTTTCGCTCGAATTCCTGCATGGTTAGCTCAAAACTTGTGTAGACTCTATTTCTTGCATTTTAGCCCATTCTTACACAAGTTTATATACTTTTGAACCTTTTCTTTGGAGATCGAATGAAATATGAAGTCAAAAGATGCAATAAAAGAAGGTGCAAATGTGTACATCACAAAGCAAAGCAAATGAATTTAACGTTATAGCACATATATGAGCGATCCATAGGCATATGCAATTTTAATCCAACCTCACAGGGATAATGTGTTTGCACTCAACTCTCAATGTGTTTGGGCTATGAAGATCAACTCTCAACTCGATTCCATATACAATCTCATAAACATTGTAATTTATAATAATCCACTTCGCAACCAATTATGTGGATGCAATAAGAACCATCAGGAGGATTTTCGCGCAATGGAAGACTTCAAAGAAGACTCCATTCGACAGGGTTGTAATGGGGCTTGGTAAGAAATAAAGGGTATGGAATTATTTGGCTAAGTGGTGCTTATTGAATTTGGGAATCAAGACTCCTAAACTTTAACACGACTCATCTAAACCATATCTCCTACAATGATGTACATCCAAACTTGTTTTCCATAATGCTCATCATGCACTAATATAACAATATTTTTTCCTCTTTTTTTCAGATTTTTTTAACGAAAATTAATAAATAAATATGCATTTATATCGTGAGCCAAAAATCCTTTTTACAAAATGCAAATATGTACCATCCCATAAATCTCTTTTCTCAAATCTAAACATATGCACTTTCTTTCCACAATGGATTATTCTAACCAATCTAAGTCTCAATTCCCAAATGGGGGTTAGGCTCAATTCAGCTAGGGATAATTTTGTGGAGTTTTTAATATAAGGCTCAGGCTAATGTTCTGGCTTCAAGCAAAGATAATGCAGGGTAGGTAAAGAGAGGATAAAAATGGCTTAAAAGAAGCCTCCATCATTTATTATCGTAAATATAAACATATATGTATTGGCTTTGAATAACTACCACAACATTTAGAGATGCATAGGAAGAGTAAATACACTCAAGAAAGCAGAGAGATTTTTGATGTTCTCCCTATAGGCCAAAATTCTTACTAGGACAATTTTTGTTGGATTTGCTTTTTAGCATAGGATCATATGTGCTCAATTTCATCACAAGTTCACAATCTACATAAAAACAATTTTTAGGGCTAAGGCTAAACCTTCCAAATATGCTATATGATTTACATGATAAAGTCACCTATTGAGTTCTCATCATAGGACATCTAAGTAGGGTTTAAAAACAAACTTAAAAAGTAAATATGCATTTTTTGTTCTTTTTGACATTTTCTAATTTTTTTTTAATTTTTTTTGTGAAAGTAAGAAACTAAGAACATAAACTTAAACTTGAATGCAATGCGAAAAAGAAAGCCAAGTTGTGACCACAAGACATGTTTCATCCCCACCCCATACTTAAAATATACAGTGTCCTCACTGTATGAAAAGAAAAATAAGGGTAGAGAGAAACTAACAGAGCAACCTATGGATTGAGGTCGATTTCAAGTTAAGTCGAGGCCAGGAGTCGATGTCGAGTAAGGTGGTCGATGTCAACTGCATCTATCTATGTCGAGGAAGAAGTTGAAGTCGAGGGTCGCCTAGATCTGGCCGATATCGAGTAGCTTGCTCGATATCGAGTTGTCTGTTTCACTCCTGGATGATCGATGTCGACTACGGGAAGTGGCTCGACCCTAGGGTGGTCGATTTCGACTGCCTCTGCCGAAGCTTCTTTTCTTCTTCGTCGTTCCTTTTGCCCTGAAACCTGAAATTGTTAGTGCATAAAGAAATAGACATGATATATCAAAGTCTTAGAATCCAAAATCCAAAATTTAAAACCCTAAAAACCATCTAAGGGAAAATTTAAAAGTTTATGTACAAGCTCTAGATTTTATACTCGCTAGGCCGACTTCTTCCGCGCTTCTATCCATGGTGGCACATGTAGGGACCATATCGCTCTCATGTCCTCTTCAGGGCTTTCAAGCTCTACTTTGAACATCGTCCCTTTCTTGTCTTTGAGTTCCAATCTTCCTGGATAGACTATATAGATCGTCATTAGTGATCCCTTCCTTCCATCCTTTCTTTTGCATCCTAGGGCATTGCATTGCTCAATAAGCACCTTGTCGCCTGCCTTGTATTCGCTTATTGGCTTACCTATCATGTTAGTAAGGCATGCAAACAAGGATACTCGCTTCATATGGATATTAGAATTTATCTTTAAGGGTGGAGGATCTTTACTTAGACTTACCCTCGAGTCCGTTTTGCTCTCAAGGGTCACTCAACATTGAGTCAGGAGATCGACATCGAGTTCTTTAGTCTCTGAATGTGCAATCGATGGAGGCAGGTCGAGTAGGGGGAGTCACTCTCGAATGGACGCAGTCAATATCGACTGGCCCTGGTCGATTTCGAGTGTAGTGTCGACTTTGACCCCATACTTAGCTTCCGGCACTCGATTTGGCTCCAATGTGCTCGACATCGACTGGGTTGTGTCGATATCAAGTGCTTTGTCATGTTCCTCTTTGTCATCGGCTTGGTGCCAAATCTCCAAAAGCTCCTCCATTTGGGCCTCCATGGCCCTCTCCTCTAGCTCTTCGTCAGTCAAGGCTCTCTCCGTTGGTTCATCACAAGGGATTACTCTCCCTATTTCATGCATCGCCTTGACCTCCATTTGATTTACCTCCTTCATTGTAGTGTTGAAGGAGAATTTAATGACCTCATTTCCAATGGTGAATGACAATAGTCCCTTCCGTAAGCTGATATTGGCATCGGTCGTAGCTAGGAACGACCTCCCTAAGATGATTGGGCAAGTAGGATCCTCCGCCATATCTAGTACAGTAAAGTCAGTGGGTACAAAGAACTTACCCACCTTCACTGGGACGTCATCGATGATGCGTGTTGGCCTTACTAAGTTGTTATCGGCCATGTAGAGCTTCATATCAACTGGCTTCAAGGCTCCAATATTTTCCTTTGACCAGATGGACAAAGAAATGAGGCTCACGCTAGCCCCTAGATTGCACAAAGCCTTTTAGCGATGTTGGCCAAGCACAATAGTGATGGTGAATCTACTAGGATCACTCCTCTTCTCTGGGTAGTCCACCTTGCTGTACTCCTCTGCGATCTCAGGAACTGATCGCTTCTTGGTCAAGATATCTTTAAGGAAGCGGACGTATGATGACATCTCATGAAGGGCCTCCGTGAATGGAATAGTAACATTAAAGCCTTGGAGAACCTTCACAAAATGTTGGAACTTTGCGTCCGCTGGATCCCTTGAAGATTTGGAGGGACAAGGCAATGGCTTCTTCTTCGGCGGAGCGGGTTTGGCCCGAGGTGGTGCTGATGGATGGTCGATATCGACTGGGGGGTATAGATATCGACTGTTGTGGTCGATCTCGGGGGCGCCTGGATAGGGTCGATGTCGACAGGTGGATTGACATTGAGTGGGTCAGTCGATATCGAATAGGGGTTGTGGATATCGACTGGCTCTCCAGTGATTTTCTCCGTAGGCTCCGTTTCTCCGACGTTGATTGGTATCTCCTTGCCATTCCTTAAGCGAATGGCAGCGATGTGGCCCGATGGTTGCCCCTTTGGATTGGCTTGTGGTTGGCCAGGGAGCCCTCCGGGTTGTCGTGGAATAGATGCCACATTGACCCAGTTGGGTCTCAACGCTCTTCCTCCATGTGTCAATTTCGCTAAACCTAGAGTTAATGCCATGTAGTGATGTTTGGATGGCATTGTTGGATTGCTTTGTCTCCACTTGGTTCTGCCTCATTTCCTCTAGGATGAGTTGTAGATCATCCCTCCTTTCTCTCTCGGGATGGCCAGGTCCTCTCGTTGTTGATATTGGGGTTGTTGATAACCCTAATTCCCTTAGTTGCCTACATAGTTGGGCCCCCGCACATACTTTACTTCGTCGTGGGTCTCCGCCAATTGTACTTGCTCCATGTAGGGACAAGCCATCGTGTTGTGTTTCTGTTACCCATATTCTAAACAAGTTTGGTTGTTAGTAAGAAACCTAACTTGTTTTTTAAGACGCTTTACCTGATCTTTCATGAACTGGTCCTTCATCTTAGGATCCACCTCTTTTGAAGGCTCGTACAGTGGCATGGATGGGGGCGGCCTAACATCTGGTGCCGCAGGAGTCCCATAGGTGTTGTCGAACTCCACTAGCCTTTCAATCGTCTCCCAAGCTTGAGTAGGGGTAAGCTCTAGGTAGCGATAGGTGGTATAGGTGTTGATCCGCTCGTGTGTTGGCACGTCCAGGGCATTATAGATAATCTCTTGGATAATATATGGCGGTTGCCCATGAGTAGGGCAGGACCTCAGCAAATCCTTGTAGCGCTCCCAGACTTGCGCTAGCGTCTCCCCTGGTCTCTGCTTGTAGGACATGATTTTCTAGCGAATTTGCGCCGTCTTTGATGGTGGAAAGAACTTGTTGAGGAAGATATCCTTATGTTCAGCCCAGGTGTGGATAGATCGTGGCAGCAAGCTCTCCAACCAATGTAGCGCCTTTCTTGCAAGAGACCATCGAAAAGCTTTTAGGCGCACATATTCAAGATTGACACCGTCAGCAATGGTGTCGCATAGATCAATATATGTAGTAATATGCACCATAGGGCACTCAGAGCCCTTTCCCTCAAAAGCATGTCTCCTAATCTCCACAAAAAAGCAATTTTAATATCAAAAGCAACATTAGGGAGAACAATAGGAGACTCAGGCATCGCCACAGTGGGGTGCATATATTCTTTTGCATTCAGTGGGATTTGGCGTAGTTGCTCCTGGGCTTCTCGGCGAGCTTGGACTTCTTGTTCGTAGCGAGCGGCCATTCTTTGATGTGCCTGGGTATGTTGAGTGAACTCAGGCGTGCGATCAGCGTGTCGCATACACCTTCAAGAAAACACTAGGAAGAGAAGTAAAATAGACTAAACAGGGAGCGATTGATAGCCTCCCCGGCAACGGCGCCAAAATTTGATGTAGGAGGAAATCAAGTCTAATAAATATAAATAGATATCAAATCGAATCCTAATCCATGCAAATAATTACAAGACTTCCTCCCGCTGTAGTAGGAGGGAATCAGGATCGATCCACCGGGAGGTGGGTCAGTGATGTCTGGATAGTCTCTGTACTAGTCGACCAGTAGCTTCGATATCGAGTTGGGGAGTCGATATCGATAGGGGCAGTCGATTCCTGTTGGGTGACGTCGATCTGTGAAGAAACTGCGAAGAAGAGAAACAACAGATGAACTCGATATCGACTAGAGTGGTCGAAATCGAGTAATCAGTAGCTCCTGTCGACATAGAAGACTGTCGACGTAGGGTTGCTCGATTGCAGGTGGTCGATATCGACTATCGATGTACATATTTAGAGTCCTTTTTATCACATCTTTTGACTTCATATTTCATTTAATTTCCAAAGAAAAGGTTGAAAAATAGTGCAAGTTTGTGTAGAATGACCTAACGTGCAAGAAATAGAGTCTGCACAAGTTTTGGTCTAATTATGTAGGAATTGGAGCAAAATTGGAATCAAAACGAAGAAACCAAGTGAAGCAGAAAAGTGGTCGAAATCGACCAATCTAGTCGATATCAACTGAAGCATCGACACAGACTCTGAGTGTCGAGATAGACTAAGAACACCAGCAAAGAAGAGCACTCGATATCTAGTACCTGAGGTCGATATCGACCAAGACCCAGAAATCGAGTGGAATGAAGCCCGTCGAGTAGAAACAAAGAGGTCGATTTCGACTACAATGGTCGATATCGACTAGATTTCGACACGGGTTGGACGCGCTTTTCGAGATGCGGATTGCAAGTCTATCGACATAAGCCACAGATTATCTACATATTTAGATAGATTCGACCTTGGGGATATTTTCTTTTTACCCTAAAGGTTTATTAATTGTTTTAGATATTTACCTAAATAAATGATCTATCCTACTTGTTTGGATAGAGTTTAGATAGAAGATAGGATCTACTTTCCTTGGATAGCGAGGATTAGTAGCCTATATACAAAGCCGTAGGGGGCTGGTTTTCATTCATTCCAACACAGAAGATACAATCAATAGTTAGAGTTAGAGAGAAGTTTAGAGTTTGGCATTTGCGAGAGCCGGCGTTGAGTTGTAAAGCTTCGAAGGTTTAAATTTAATGCAAGTTTATTCTCTTCAATCAAAGATGTTTGATGCGATGAAGAGCGAGTAGTCATCCCACTTCTAGGGTCGGGGTGAGCCCGATGGTAGCCATGTAAGTACGTGATAGCATGCATTTAGATGGTCATAATAGGTTGCATTTAGTTTAGTTTAGATGCATATCATGCATGGTTTAAGTACAATTTGCATATTTGCTCTCTATGCTGCTGGAGTCGGAATCTACATACTTTTATTGATTATTTCAGATAATTGTGGATCCGAGGAGGATACATGGGTTGATGATGCATTAGATGAGGAAGTCAAGTTGATGGAAGAAGCTTACATGAAGATCTAAAGAGGTCCTGAGAAGAAGAAGCAAGCTTAAACGAAGAACAAGTTTGCAGAAGTTGTCACCATACATGCTGACCCTGTTTTGCACTTTCTGGAGGCCTCGTTTGTCTGATTGATTATTATGACCATGCGTTGGAAACACTGTTCTAAATAGCGCCTAGGCGCCGCCTGGGCACCGCCTAGGCGCTAGGCGACCCCCCTCCGCCTAGAGCTAAAAGGCCGCCTAAGCACGCCTAGGTGTCCGCCTTAACCGCCTAGGCGCCGCCTAGGCGCTAGGCGGCCCCTCACCGCCTAGGATCCGCCTAGCGCTTTTTAGAACACTGGTTGGAAAGCTCTTTCAAAGAGCTACAACCTTCCTGTTGACGTCGGGAGCTGATTCGATTGGGATTTTTCGTCACTGACAGATGCAGCGACCGTAGCAATATATGCAGCGGCTGCCGCATATATTGCCACGGAGATGCATGTAGCAGCCAGGCAGCGGCCGTTGCTTTAGTGCAGCGGCCGCCGCATGTTCCAGAGCGACGCGTTTTCAGATTTGGCGCAACGACGTTTTCTATCCAAAAACCCTATTTATCTAATTGTCTTGTGGCCGACTTGGGGGTAGACGATTTTAGAGAAGGCTTAGCCCTAGGTTTCCATTGATTGATTAGATTAGGATTCAAGACAATTAGAGAGATTGAGCGATGTCTTCCATGAGGAACTAAACTCATTTGTTCTATCTATGATTTGAAGCTTTATTTGGATTAATTGTGAGTTTTTGAATCTCGTTCTTAATTCCTATATTGAATGTTTCAACTTCTTTGCGCTTATTGATTGATTGTTTTTTTATTGCTAGGGTTCCGAGGAACTGCTCATGAGATAAGGGTTTCTAGGACTGATTAGACTAGTAACTATATTAGGTCGGGACAAGGACATTCATAGAAAACCTAAAAGGACGAGAGGAAGTTACAATATCAACTTAACCAAATAAAGTGGAGAGTTGTAGGTAGAGCGATCTTCTCTAAATTGTTTTGCATCATTTGTTTATAGTTTATTTTGTTTTCTTTCTATTTCATTCATCGAACCCCCCCCTTTCACTAATTGGTAAATACACATTGCATAGGAATACTTGATTCTCTGTGGGATCGACCTCTTACTTACTTGATATACTAGTTTGTAGGTTTGAGTTATATTTTGATAGGAGACACAACGATTTCCTCCCATCAGTACGCTTATTCTATATTTGATTATGCGATCTCTTCTTCTACCCCGCGCTCAATCCTTTATGCGAGTTTAGAATCATTCCTTATTTACCTTATATGAAGCGAAAGTGGATTATACATGTGAATTTGGATAGTAATTAGGTTTTGCCTGCGAAAGTTGACTAACCACTACTAGAAATTTGTTATTTAACATCGGGTAATAGCCGATGTCTTTAAACAAAAATCGATGTCTATGTGGGGGATGTTAAAAGTCAAAAGTTTTTCACGTCGGCCAGAACCCGATGTATTTGTATGTTATAACATCGTTTATATTTTTCAATTTGATGTCTTTGTTATCCTATAACATCGATTATAAAATATAACCGATCTTAAAACATACAAAGACATCAGCTATTACCTGATGTTAAAAACTTTTGACTTTTTACATCACCAACATAGACATTGATTTTTTTGAAAGACATCGGCTATTACCCGATGTGAAATGACGTATTTGCGGTATTTTATTATCGTAGCCTATGCAGGATTTGAACCCGCATCTTTGTGTTTGAACGCAATGCTCTACCATTTGAGCTAATAGGCTTTAAATTATATAGAATGTTCTTACATAATAGCAAAAAGAGCATGTGAAACTTAAGAAAGACATTTATGGAAACTAATCTCATATAACAGTAAATCATACAAAAATTATAGCAAACGGTTCAAGTATAAAGGAAAAAACAAAGCCAAACAAAAATATAAGGAGAGTAAAAACAAGCTTCATTCCACCATTACCTTACAAACTTCTCCCTCTGACTACCCATACAATCAGCTGAGTAACTCAGCAAGCCCCATGCTGTTTCTCCGGATACTTAGGGAAAAACCTTTGACTAAATTGCAGCAAGCCCGACCTATTTCTCCAGATTGTTGACAACACACTAAAAAATTGATTTCTCCCTATAATTCAACAAGATACGAATAGCCCAACAACTAAGGAATAGCACATTAACTCTTTACACATATATCCACAAGATAGTCTAGAAATAGGAAAGGATACTGAACCAAATTAAGCCTTGTCAAAAGGTGATTGGTGAGGCTGTCTACATAATATTGACCCATTGATGAATCAAATAAGCTATTTGACACTATGACTAGAGCTAGGCAGAGTATACAAACTTTACTAGAATGTTAAAGCAAATAATCAAACTTATATAACCTGCTTTCCTCAAGCTCGAGAAATTTGTTCATGTTCTTGAAGTGTTGCTTCTAATCTTTGAACCGCAGATCTTGCATTCTCAATCTCTGTTCAGGCTATGTGTACGTTGTTCCTCATCAACAAGCTTCTTTGCATCTTTAAAGGCCTAACAATGGAACAAGAACACCAAAAAAACTGATTTTAACATCCACACTAACATGTCTTGTATGTGATATATATACTCATTTCTAAAGAGATAATATGCTATGAGTTTTTTTTCAAGGCATAAGAAATACTCAAAAGTAACAGAAATATATCAAAAGACTCAAAAACATTGAACAACACTCCAAGGAAACAAATAATAGACGAATAGATTTTTATGCGAAAGCCTCTATCTCCCTAATTGGTGTTGAGAAAAGTTTAATCTTTTATGTGAATTGGTCATAGTACATGCATGGTTACCGTCATGGTAAATCCCTATCCTGGAAGCCTTTTAGTTTATTGAATCAAAACCCAAAAACTGTTGCTTTTTATTTCGTTTTCTTTATTTTCTGTTTCTTCTACAAATCGACATCGATTGAGAGCCACTCGATATCGACCACTTCTGTCGATATCAACCACCCTACATCGAGCGACTTCTTCCTCGACAGTTTTCTGAGTTGACAAAGCTACTGACCCACTCGAAATCGACCATTCTAGTCGATATCGAGTGCTTCTGTTGTTTTCCCTCTTCGTAGGTTTTCTCTCCAGATCGACGTCGTCACTAGGAATCGACTGCCCTTGTTGATATCGATTGCTCAAATCGATATCGAGGCTTCTGGTTGACTTGTGCAGAGTTCGCAGAGACTATCCAGGCACCGCTGACCCACCCCCTCGTGGATCGATCCTGATTCCCTTCCACTACAACGGGAGGAAGTCTTGTATTTTGTTTGCGTGGACTAGGATTCAATTTGATATCTATTTATATTTATTAGACTTGATTTCCTCCTACATCAAATTTTGGGGCCGTTGCCGGGGAGGCTATCAATCGCGCCCTGTTTAGTCTATCTCACTCTTCTTCCTAGTGTTTTCTTACAGGTGTATGCGACGCACTGATCGCCTACCTCAATTCGAAGGAGTAAACGACCCTGAACGCTATCTCCATCTAAGGTCCCGAGTTCAAAGAATCATGGCAGACAATGAGACCCAGGCTCAGCAGATTGAGCACCTAAGGAAGCAATTCGAGGACTTCACAACTAGAGAGGCGGCACTAAAAGAGCGTGCAGACAGGGAGGATGAAGCTAGGGAGGCAAATAGAAGTCCAAATCAAAGCCCTCCCTCAGAATGCAAAACAATACAAGCACCATGTGCTCTCAGTGCATGAATCGGCTATTATTATCCCCCATTCTAATTTTGAGATTAAACCTAGTTTCTTAACTGAGATTAGGCGACGTCAATTTGAGGGGAAACCTAAAAATTTTCCTCTTGAACATATCTCCTTATTCCTTGACTTATGTGATACTATTGCTGATGGACAAAGCCTTGAATATGTGAAACTAAAGGTTCATTGGTCTCTCGTAGGGAAAGCTCTAGCATGGTTGGAGAGCCTAGCCCCCAGATCACTACACACGTGGGATGAGGTCAAGGATGCATTTCTCAACAAGTTCTTCCCACCATCCAAGACAGCAGTGATACGCCAAAAAATCATGGCTTTCAAACAAAGGCCACATGAAACCATGGTGTAAGTGTGGGAGCAATTTAAAGAGCTGCTGAGGTCTTGCCCTATGCATGGGCAACCACCCTACGTCATCCAAGAGATCACCTATAACGCCCTGGACGTAGCTACTAAGGAGAGAATCAACACCTATACCTCCTATGGGTATCTCGAGCTCCTACCACAACATGCTTGTGATACTATAGAGAGGTTGGTCGAATTTGACAACACCTATGAGACTCCTGTGGCCTCCAACTCAAGGCCTGCCCAATCTATGCCGCTCTTTGAACCCTCCAAGGAGATTGATCCCGATGTCAAACATCAATTCATGCAAGATCAACTAAGGAGGCTTCAAAAACAAGTCAAATTCCTCTCTGCCAACCAACCCTGCGCTGAATGTGGCTCCGTAAGGCATATCACCACTGATTGCCCCTATATGGAGCAAGTACAACTAGCGGAGACCCACCAAGAGGCATGCTACATGAGGAATCCCAATTGCCAAGGGTACCAAAACTGGGGAAATCAACCACCCCAATACAACCCCAGGGATCCTCCGCCATACAAAGCACCTGGCCATCCCGACAGAGAAAAAAGGGATGATCTACAACTCATTCTGGACGAGATGAGGCGGAACAAAGTGGAGACAAAGCAACATAAAAATGCCATCTAAACCTTATTACATTACATTAACTCTAGGCTTGGCGAAATTGATACATGGAGGAAAGGCGTTGAGACCCAACTGGGTCAATTGGCGGCATCAATTCCACGACAACCCGGAGGGCTCCCTGGCCAACCACAGGTCAATCCAAAGGGGCAGCCAGCAGGACACATCGCCGCCATTCGTCTAAGGAATTTCAAGGAGGTACCTATCAACATCGAAGAAGCGGAGAAAAGTCCTGGAGAGCCAGTCGATATCGACCACCCCCAGTCGATATCAACTGACCCACTCGATGTCGACCCACCTGTCGACATCGACCCTGTCCAGAAGAAACTGAGATCGACTACAACAGTCGATATCAACACCCCCCTCAGTCGATATCGACCATTCATCAGCACCACCTCAGGCCATTCCCGCTCCGTCAAAGAAGAAGCCATTAACCTATCCCTCCAAATCATCAAAGGATCCAGCGGACCCGAAGTTCCAACACTTTGTGAAGGTTCTCCAAGGCCTTAATGTCACTATCCCATTCACGGAGGCCGTTCATGAGATGCCATCACACGTCCGCTTCCTTAAAGATATATTGAGTAAAAAGCAATCATTTGCTGAGATCGCTGAGGAGTGCAGCAAGGTAGACTACCCAGAGAAGAGGAGTGATCCAGGTATATTTGCCATCACCATTGGGCTTGGCCAACATCTCTACAAGGCCTTGTGCGACCTAGGGGCTAGCGTAAGCCTCATGCCCTTTGTCCATCTGGTCAAAGGTCAACATTGGAGCCTTGGAGCCAGTTGATATGAAATTGTACATGGCCGATACTAACTTTGTAAGGCCCACTGGCATCATCGATGACGTCCTATTCAAGGTGGGTAAGTTCTTTGTACCCACTGATTTTATTGTACTTGATATGGTAGAGGATCCTACTTTTATATTAGGAAGGCCATTCCTAGCTACGACCGATGCCAATATCAGCATGCAGAAGGGACTCTTGTTATTCACTATTGGCAATGAGGTCATCGAATTCTCCTTCAACCCTACAATGAAGGAGGTACAACAAATGGAGGTCAAGGCGATGCAAATAGGGAGAATAATCCCTTGCGATGAACCAACGGAGAGAGCCTTGACCAACGAGGAGCTAGAGGAGATGGCCATGGAGGCCCAAATGGAGGAGCTTTTTGAGATTTGGCACCAAGCTGAAGATAGAGAAGAGCCAGACAGAGCACTCAAAATCGACACAAACCAGTCGATATCGAGTGAACAGGAGCCAAATCGACTGCCAAAGGCTAAGTATGGGGTCGACACAGCACCCGGAATTGACCAGGGCCAGTCGATATTGACTGGGCCCACTCGACATCAACTTCCCCTACTGCACCTGCCTCCATCGACAGAAAAGAAAGAGGTCGATATCGACCAATCCACTCGATATCGACCGACCCCTGAGACCAGTGCGGACTCCGAGGTAAGTCCAGGTAAGATTCCTCCACACTTAAAGATAGATTCTAATATCCCTTTAAAGTGAGTATCCTTGTTTGTATGCCTAACTAATATGATAGGTAAGCCCATAAAAGAATATAAGGAATGCGACAAGGTGCTTATTGAGCAATGCAACGCCTTGGGATGCAAAAGAAAGGATGGAAGGAAGAGGTCAATAATGACGATCTATAAGGTCTATCCAGGAAGGTTGGAGCTTAAGGACAAGAAATGGGCATTGTTCAAAGTAGAGCTTGAAAGCCCTGAAGAGGACGTAAGAGCAATATGGTCCCTACATGTGCGACCTTGGATAGAAGCGCAGAAGAAGTCGGCCTAGCGACTATAAAGTCTAGAGCTTGTACGTAAAAACTTTTAAATTTTTCGCATAGATGATTTTTATGGATTTGGATTTTGGATTTTTGGACTTTTGAAACTGTGATAATTCGTGGTTTTATCTATTATGCACTAACGACTTCAGGAACGACGTGGAAGAAAAGAAGCTTCTGCAGAGGCACTCAAAATTGACCAAACTAGTCTAAATCGACCACCTCCGATCGACCCATCTCCTGAAGCCGACATCGAGGACTCAGGAGACTAAAGGAGTAGTCGATATCGACCATTATCTGGCAGCCCTCAACTTCACCTTCTTCCTCGACTTCGACAGATGCAGTCGACATCGACCACAATAATCGACATCGACTACTGGTATCGACTAACCTGAAATCGACCTGAATCTACAGGTCGCTCTGTGAGTTTCTCTCTACCCTTGTTCTTCTTTTAATACAGTGAGGACACTATATATTTTAAGTATGGAGTGGGGTAGAAACATGTCTTATGGTCATAACTTGGTTTTCTTCTTCGCATTGCATTCATGTTTAAGTTTTTGTTCTTAGTTTTTTTTTACTTTCATAAAAATAAAAAAATCCAAAAAATTAAAAAATGTCAAAAATACAAAAAAAATGCATATTTACTTTTAAGTTTGTTTGTAAACCCTACTTAGATGTCCTATGATGAGAACTCAATAACTGACTTGATCATGTAAGTCCTATGGCATATTTGGATGGTTTAGCACAAGTCCTTAAAATGGTTTTTATGTAGATTGTGAACTTGTGATGAAATTGAGCACATATGATCCTAGGCTAAAAAGCAAATCCAACAAAAATTGTCCTAGTGAGAATTTTAGC
Organism: Persicaria maculosa; assembly: GCA_963922045.1. Taxonomy (NCBI): domain Eukaryota; kingdom Viridiplantae; phylum Streptophyta; class Magnoliopsida; order Caryophyllales; family Polygonaceae; genus Persicaria; species Persicaria maculosa. The sequence goes on from OY998260.1 coordinate 22,725,301, forward strand.
CTATAGGGAGAACATTAAAAATCCCTCTGCTTTCTTGAGTGTATTTACTCTTCCTATGCATCTCTAAATGTTGTGATAGTTATTCAAAGCCAATACATATATATGTTTATGTTTACGAGAATTAAATGACGGAGGCATCTTTTAAGCCATTTTTTATCCTATCTTTACCTACCCTGCATTATCTCTGCTTGAAGCCAGAATATTAGCTTGAGCCTTATATTATAAACTCCACAAAATTATTCCTAGCCGAATTGAGCCTGACCCCCATCTGGGAATTGAGAATCAGATTGGTTAGAATAATGCATTGTGGAAAGAAAAGTGCATATTGTCTAGTTTTGAGCAAAGGAAATTATGGGTTGGTACATATTTGCATCCTGTCATACATTGTAAAAGGATTTTTGGCTCACCATATAAATGCACAATTTTATTTATTCAATTTCGTTCAAAAAAAAATAATTTGTTACATAGTGCGTGAGCCAATTATTCCTTAGTTCTTTTATTTTATACAAGATTTATATTTTTAAGAGCATATTGAGGTTTGAAGGAATGTTTATTATGGAAGATAAGTTTGGAAAGTGCATCATTGTAAGAGATATGGTTTGGATATAGTAGTGATAAAGTTTAGGAGTATTGATTCCCGAATTTTATAAGCACCACATAGCCAAATAATTCCATACCCTTTATTTCATACCAAGCCCCATTACAACCCCGCCGAATGGAGTCGTCTTTGAAGGCTTCCATTGAGCGAAAGTCCTCCTGATGATTCTTATTGCATCTACATAATTGGTTGCGAAGTGGATTATTATAAATTGCAATGTTTATGAGTTTGTATATGGAATTGAGTTGAGAGTTGATCATCATAGCCTAAACACATGAGAGTTGAGTGCAAACACATTATCCCTGTGAGGTTGGATTAAAATTGCATATGTCTATGGATCGCTCATATATGTGCTATGACGTTAAATTCACTTGCTTTGCTTTGCTACCACTCATGATGTTGCTTTTGACAAGGGCGAAGACTTGAAGGGTGTGTTGTAGGGGTTGGTTATTGCTTGGTTATTGCTTGAGGACAAGCAAGTCTAAGTATGGGGTGTTTTGATGTACATATTTAGAGTCCTTTTCATCGCATCTTTTGACTTCATATTTCATTTAATTTCCAAAGAAAAGGTTGAAAAATAGTCCAAATTTGTGTAGAATGAGCTAACGTGCAAGAAATAGAGTCTGCACAAGTTTTGGTCTAATTATGTAGGAATTGGAGCTAAATTGGTGTCAAAACGAAGAAACCAAGTGAAGCAGAAAAGTGGTCGAAATTGACCAATCTGGTCTATATCGACTGAAGCATCGACACAGACTCTGAGTGTCGAGATAGACCAAGAACACCAGCAAAGAAGAGCACTCGATATCGAGTACCTGAGGTCGATATCGACCAAGACCCAGAAATCGAGTGGAATAAAGCCCGTCGAGCAGAAACGAAGAGGTCGTGGTAAATCCCTATCCTGGAAGCCTTTTAGTTTATTGAATCAAAACCCCAAAAACTGTTGCTTTTTATTTTAATTTCTTTAATTTCTGTTTTTTTCTACAAATTGACATCGACTGAGAGCCACTCGATATCGACCACTTCTGTCGATATCGACCACCCTGCATCGAGCGACTTTTTCGTCGACAGTTTTCTGAGTAGACAGAGCTACTGACCCACTCGAAATCGACCATTCCAGTCGATATCGAGTGCTTCTGTTGTTTTCCATCTTCGCAGGTTTTCTCTCCAGATCGATGTCATCACTAGGAATCGACTGCCCCTGTCGATATCAACTGCTCAACTCGATATCGAGGCTTCTTGTCGACTTCCGTAGAGTTCGCATAGACTATCCAGGCACCGCTGACTCGCCTACTCGTGGATCGATCCTCATTCCCTTCCACTACAACGGAAGGAAGTCTTGTATTTTGTTTGCATGGACTAGGATTCAGTTTTATATCTATTTATATTTATTAGGCATGATTTCCTCCTACATCAACTATGTTGGTCGAAATCGAGTGGCTTCTTAGGAATATGGAGGCTTTTGCATAAAAACCTAATCGTTTCTACATTTTCATAATTAAGGTTTATGTCATCTTTCGCAGGCAAAACCTAAATACTATCCAAATTCACATGTATGATCCACTTTCGCTTCATATAAGGTAAATAAGAAATGATCCTAAACTTGCATAAAGGATTGAGTGTGAGGTAGAAGAAGAGATCCGGTAATCAAATATAGAATAAAGGATACTTACATGGCTACCTCGACCCTAGAAATGGGACGACTACTCGCTCTTCATTGCAACAAACTCCATTGAAAGAAAGAAGAAAACTTGCATTAACTAAACCTTCAAAGCTTTACAACTCAATGGCGGCTCTCGCAAACGCCAAACCCTAAAGCTTCTCTCTAACTCTAACTCTATTGTGAGATATGATCTCTGTGATTGAATGAATAAAAACTAGCCCCCTAGGGCTTTAGTCTAGCTAATAATCTTTGCTAGCCAAGGAAAGTAGATCTAATCTTCTATCGAAAATCTATCCTTAACAAGTAGGATAAATCTTTATCAAAGTAAATATCTAAAATAACTAATAAAGATCTTAGGGTAAAAAGGACATAACCCTAAAATATATTCTATCTAATTAAGAAGATAAATCGTGGCCTTGTTGATAGTACTTCCAATCTGCATCTCGAAAAGCGCATCCACCCCACGTCAATTTCAAGCTGATATCGATCAAGTCAGTTGATATCGAGGTCTTCGTTTTGGCTCAACAGATCTTTACTTCACTCGATCTTTTGATCAAAGCCGATCTCGATGACTCCACTCGATGTCAACTCAATCACTCGATATCGAGTGGTCTCCTATGTTGGTCTTTTGTGGTCTGTCTCGACGCTCAATTCTACGTCGAGGTCTTCAGTCGATATCGACCAGTCATGTCGATTTCGACCTCTCTTCAGCTTTACTTGGCTTCTTCGTTTCAACTCCGATTCCGCTCCAATTCCTACATATTTAGACTAAAACTTGTGCAGACTCTATTTCTTTCACGTTAGCTAATTCTACACAAAATTTGCATTATTTTCAACCTTTACCTTAGGAATCGAATGGAATATGAAGTCAAAACATGCTAATAAAAAGGCTACAAATATGTACATCAATGTCAAGGGCCTTGTCGATGTTGACCACCCGATCAATGTCGAGCCCTCTGCAAAGCCTATAGAGCCCCAATCACACTCGACTTTGAGTGATCCAGTTGCCATCGAACCCAGTCGATGTCGAACAATCCGAAACAACATAGTCGACCGTTTTGGTTCCAAAGCCAAAAGAGACGCTCCCTTTTCCCTCCAAGGCATTGAAGGACCCAACGGATAGCAAGTTTAGGCGCCTCGTGAAGGTACTACAAGGCTTGAACATTACCATACCACTCACGGAAGCCCTCAATGAGATGCCGGCATACATGAAATTCCTCAAAGACATCCTTGCCAAGAAGAGGTCCATTGCCGAGATCGCCGGAGAGTGCCACAAGATGGAATTCCTTGAGAAGAGCGGCGATCCCAGAAAGTTCGCCGTCACGGTAGGGGTAGGGAAACATCAATTCAAGGCCCTTTGTGACCTAGGGGCTAGTTTAAGTTTGATGCCCCCTCTATATGGAAACAAGTTGGAGTAGGACTATTGGAGCCCATCGACATGAATCTCTATGATGAGAGGGTTTCTCGACTAAATAAATTTATAGTCAAGACCCCGCCATAGGATAGTGGAGTCAGGTTCGTCCTCAGGAGAAAAGTCAGCGTTTCTAGTTTAGTGTTTGCGGTTCGGGGAGTAGCGGCAAAAGGTGTAGAAGGTTGTTGTCGACTGAGACTGAGACTTGGTCGATGTCGAGGGATGGAGAGGGAATGTTGGTCAATGTCGAGTATCTGTGCATGAGTAAATAAAGAAATAAAATAATAAAGGTGCAAACTTCCAAGGTTAAGGATCACCACAACAATAAATATATGTGTAAATCACGAATCACATAAAGAAGAATGTTTTACATCAAAGAATCAACTTTCGCTAATTCCACCATTTAGGTAAATCAACTCTCGAAAATAAACATAATCGTTTCTACCTTTTCTTCATTAGGATTAATAAACTCGCGAATAAAAACCCTAATTACTATCCAAGTTTGCCACATGAATTCCTTGCACTCTCATCCAAGGGTTAAGCATAGAGGTAGATAATGATAGAAACACACAAAATTATGGATTTATCAATTTAGAACACATGCCTATCGTTGGGCTCACCCCAACCCTAGAAGAGGGAAACTAAAAATAAAACATAATAAAAGCAACTAACTTTAAATTAAAACTAAAACTTACAAAACCTTCAATCTTCGCTCTCCTCCCTAACTACTTGCATCCAAAGACGACTTGGCTTGAATGCATGAAAAACAACTCCCTAGGGCTTTATTTATAGGCTTCAATCATAGGTAATCTAGGAAAGAGCAATATCTATCATCTATCTAATTATCTAATGATAAAAGTTCCATAATTAAATGAATAAAAGAAATCAAATTCCCCTAGGTAAAATAGGAAGTAACCAAAAAGGATAGATGTTCATCAAAGTAGATAAAAGATCTTCATTTCGTGGCTAAGCAATCTCCCTTGAATTCGGACTCCCAAAACGCGTCGAACAGCTTTTGTAGGTTCACTCGATATCGAGTCAAATGACTGAATATCGATTCATGTCTTCTATCTTGAGTGGTGGATTCACTCGACATCGAGTCTGTGATGTAGTGTCTAGTGGAACTTCACTCGATATCGAGTGGTTGGGTCGATATCGAGTCAAGGCTGGGTCGACATCGAGTGCTTCTGTCAGCTTTTAGCATTATGTTTCATCTTGAAACGCACTTTCCTGAGTCTTCGTTCGTCCAATTGACACATATGAATATGTAGGGAAAAGATCTTTTCGAGGGCTACAACTCTCATGAAAACAACAGAACTTGATTCAAAATGATGGATGGTGAAAAGTGGTGTTTTCTCCAGCTGCACCATCCCGTGCTCTTCCTTAGCTTCTCCAATGTCTTCATGACTTTCCTTTAAGTTCCAAAGTGCGTCCGATTTCTGCGAAATTAAACAAGAACTTGTGTAGATCTCCATATATTGCAAAAAAACATAAACTACACAAATCTCATGCTTTCCCTATATAAAAATATAAAATATGGACAGAAATCGAAGTAAAAGATGGCATAAAACATGGTGAAATAGGCGCACATCACTCTATATGGCGGACAGCTCTTTGTGAGACCCATGAGGATTGTGGATGATGTCCCCGTCAAGGTGGGCAAGTTCTTTGTGTCAATGGACTTCATTGTGTTGGATATGCCAGAAGACCCAATTGTGCCTATCATTCTTGGTAGGCCATTCCTAGCAACCGCCAACGCCAACATCAACTTCAGGAGTGGCATCCTTTCGTTCACAATCAGAAACGAAGTCGTCGAGTTCCGCTTCAACCCGACGATGAAAGAGACCAAAAGGTTAGAGGTCAAGAGCATCGGCATAAGCAAGGACTATGTCCCTTGTGAAGAGGCAATACAAAGAGATTTTACCTTTGGAATCCATGGAGAAATTGGGCTCACACCTGAAGAGGAGCAACTGCGAGAATATTTGTTGACGGAGATAGGCGCTAAAGAGAAGGTCGTTCTCGACTGCAACCAGTCGACGTTGACCAATGTGCTCAACCTCGCCCATCATCACTCGATGTCGACCACCACAGATGACTACCAATGTTGCCAACAACCTAAGTATGGGGTTCTCACCAATGAGACACTCGACGTCGACCAACCCTTGTCGATGTCGACTGACCCAAACCCGGAGATCTTTGTTTCAGTTTCGAAAAGGTAAGCTCAGGTACAATTTCTAACCCCCTCTGTCCTTTAATGATGAATATACTAATAGGAGGGTCAAAGCTCCATAGTATACTAACATATGCAAGGTAAGGTCAAGAAAGAAGAACAAGGAGACGATAGGATATGATCCAGGCAAAGAGCGAAATGAAGAAGACGCCCTAATCGCTGAACTTGGGCACTATGATGATGACCTCAATGATCCAGGATAAGGGTCTAGCACTAAGGGGCCCTACCTTAAAGGGTTGTGAGCTAAATTGAAGAAGTCAGCCTAGAGACTCAAAAGTCTAGAGCGTGTATATAAACTTTATTTAAATTTTAGGTTTTAAGTTTTAGGTTTTTGTATTGAAAACTTTTTTTAAAACATGGTTGAGATATTATGAACTAACGAGTTTCAGGTTGAGAAGCATAAAGATACAACAAGGAAGAAATGAATTCCATGACGAAGCCGTCGAGATTGACCTAATCAGTCGACATCCACCGAAATAGGGTCGAGCCACTACATGTGATCGATGTAGATCACTTTGGAGCTGCAAAAAACAGTCGACATCGATATGAGGCAAATCGATGTCGACCACGATGGGACCCATGACTTGGACCATCCCCTTGACAACAAGAGTTGCTGTAGACATCGACTGCACCTGTCGATGTCGACTGCTAGCAACTGATCGACAACACTTGAAACATTGTCTCTACGCGTTAATTTGTGAGTTCTTTCCTTTACCCTTGTTTTCCTTTGATTTTGATACAATGATGACACCATATATTTTAAGTATGGGGTGGGGGAGGAGCTTATGAGCTTATGTGCATATTTTCTTAGTTATTTCTTGCATAGCTTCATCATTATCGTTTTTCGGTGAAATTTTAAAAATTTTATGGCTAAAACTTCTGAATGGTCTAGATTTTATTGTTCTCTTTGAATATTATTTGTTATTTGGTCTTTAAAATAATGATCCAAAAGAGAAATTTGAAGTTAATTGAAGGACTCATACCTCTGAAAACAAATAAAGTGTCATGGAAGTTTTTACAAAACTCGACGATGCAAAAGTAGATCCGTTAGAGATATATAAATTGAATTGCCTAGTAAAGGGAAGTCTCAATGAAATGCGATTTTTTAGAGAAAAACCATGAAAGGAGGTAAAATTTGAAGTTGCTTTTGACATATATGCATAATAAAAGGACGGAGGACTTTATTTTCCATTTGAGCAATATTTTACCTAGCCATTACCTATGCTTATTAGCCTTTACATCATATCATAAGCCATATGTGCTTCACAAGATATATTTGCTCCATAAATTCTTATATTGCCCATTTTTATACCTTTTGCCCATCCGGGGAACATGTTGCAAAATGGATGAAATATTATGGAGTTGTTATATGGTTGATATGTTGTGAAGTTATTATAAAGTTGTTGGCAGGAGATTTTTAATGGAAAATTTAATGAGAGGAAAGAAAATCTGGTCACCTAGGAGTTAGGTGAATCAATCCTGCTTGCGGAGGATAAATGTCACGTGAGATGGGACACAAGGTGAGGAGTCCGAATCGCTAAGTATTCGGGGACATTCATTACACCCATGTTTGCGACTCGCGAGAAGGCAGTGTTAAGGTTAAAGAGGTAAAAGCATATAAGTGAAAATAAACAAAGAGAGAATCAAGAGAGGATGAGGGATGTGAAAATATCATAAAGGAGAAAGTAAATCAAAGCAATAAAGAAAGTTTGAAAATTTCTCCCCGGATTTAGCACCACATTTCCAAATATAGCCCACCACTATACCTTTTACCTTCACTTCACCATGCGCATAAAATTCCTCTTGATTATTAATGCTATGTTACAAAATTGTTTTTTGCATAACCCTCCTTTTATGTGAAATGTTGCTTTTTATTCACATGCATGAATTTGAAGGCATTAGTACCTTTGCAAGGATGGCAATTTATTATTCACTACTAGAATACTGCAATTAGACATCATGTGGTTTAAGTCTTTCAAAAAAATAACAGATGTGAATTTAATCTATTACATCAAAATAAAAATTTGTGATGTTTAAAATAATTTAGACAACAGTCAAATATTTAGACAGGTGTGAAATTATTGGTTCTAGAGAAAATTAAAAGCGAGCGGGTTTAAATTTTACAAGTCAAAGTGAGTGGGATTGAATGTTTAGAAAAAAAAGGAGGGGTTTCAAAATTTGGGGAAATTATAACACTAAGAAAAATTTCCCCTCTCTCCACACTGCAAGAAAGGAAAGACTCTCTCTCTCGCTCGATTTCTTCATCTGTTCTCCCTCTCCACACTAAAAGAAAGGAAAGATCTCTCTCATGCTCAATTTCTTCATCTGTTCTATCTCTTCACACTACAAGAAAGGAAAGACCTATCTCTCTCTCGTGCTCGATTTCTTCAGCTAGCGACTTCTTGCTCTTGTCCTCTATCTCAGATCTGGTATCCTCTTCTCCCTATCTCTGAGAAAAATCTCTCTCGCTCTCTCCCGGTTTCTTCCTCTTCTCCCTATCTCAGATCTAGTACCTTCTTATCGTTCTATTCCCCCTCATTGTTTTCACATCTACATCCTGATTCTTTTTTAGGGTTCGTCATTGCTTCATTCTTCATTTTTGCGTGTTTGGTGCAGTTTTAGGGTTTAATGGGATATCAACGCAGCTATTCCCTTCTTAAATTTTGAATTATACACTTATTATAGGTTGTTTTGCAACTCTAATATCCATATCCTTGTACTTATTCTGAGCAGGAAATTTTAGTTGATAATAAAAGGTTTTGTTTAGTAAAAGTAAATGTAATTGAGTGAATTATTGCTTCATGAAGTTACTTATCTTGTAATATTTGATAGAAAAAGTTATAGATTTGAACCTTCCATAGGTTGTTCAACTTTATTTTTTTTAAATATTTGCCTGGACAATGTGAGATATGGTCTAGTATCCTCCACTGGCCAGTGTTACTCTTACATGAGTGGGCACTAAGTGAAGTTTGAATTGAAATCCTTTTTATTTAGAATAAACAATTTGTTGTCCTATTGTTCTTTGTTTTACCCCCGTGAATGCAATTTTAAGCACACTGAAGAAACTATTTGGTCTTTTTCCCAGCAATCAGTTTGTCTTCTGAGAAAGAAATAAAATCTTAAAGCTTTTATGTTTTTTCTGCAGGAGGCAGAAGAATGAAGGTCCAGGAACTTAAGGCTAGATTTTGGGAACCCTTCAAGTCTGGGTATGTACAATAATTATATGAATTAATATTCTTTGTCAAAGTTAGTACATCTTCAAAAATTAAAATTTATATATCATATTAAAATTGAGGCTTTTGCTGAAATCTGGAAACATCAACTAATGTCCTAAATTTGTGGCCATGTTTGATTGAATTTTGTGTGACTTTGTGAATATATGATTTAATCTTGATTGAACGAGCAGTGATGATGATTGATTAAATTTCCGATACCTCTTGTATGAGAAGAGCTTCTGATTCTCGGAAGCTTTTTGTTGAGCCATTACAGCTACTCTCTGAGCTCAATTTCTCTCCTTTGCAATCTGTGATTTCGTATGCAAACTTGCAATCCAAACAAATTTGTTTGGTTTGATTTGTTTTCCCATCTCCATTGTCCTTTGTTTTCTGGTTTATTTTCATGAATCCCTAAACCTAAACCATATATGTGTTGTCTCAGGAGAAGGCTCTCAGAACAAGGCTTTGAACCAGTGGTTCAGTATTCGTCTGCTTCCTAACCCACAAGGTACTCGTTTTCTTATCCCCTTTCTAATGTCCTTCTAGTTTAGTATTCCAGCCGAGCTATTGATTTTGCATTGAATTGGCTTTACTGGTGAAAATCTGTTATACCCTTTGAAGATTCTTGGTTGGGTTGTCTAGCAACCATAGAAAGCTACAATCTGCATTTTCATTCGAGGAGACGCAACTCAATACTCAACAATCCTCTAAATTTGACGTATTTGACAAATTAACCTAATTAGAGTATTTATATGAAACCCTAATTAATTAATGGGCCTAATTAACTAACGGGCTGGATTTACTATGTAAAGAAAGTCCACACCTGTTGTTAATAAATAATACTAAATATAGTAATAAGTTTATATAATAAATAGTTTATGTGAACAAAGTCAGAAACGTATCAGACGAAAGCTAGGACGCATCACATAGAGTGTCGAAGACAGAGACTAACAAGCTCAACAGTGGTTGATGCGTTGCTATTCCCGATCCTTCGCCTGTGGGCTCGGAATCAAGAACAACGACTTGAGTTTGGTCTCGATCTTGCAATATTCTTTGATATCTCCTGATTTGTAACAATTATAATTCAATTAGGAGTGAAGGTATTATATACAAGGGAAAACGAAGCAATAACGATCACACAAGCCATGAACAAAGCAAGGGAAGAAGGGCTGCAGCGACGGATGCCGCGGGTAGGCCGCGGGATATGCAGTGGCCGCTGCAAGGTGGGGCGGCCGCCGCCTAGAGCTGGAGGTGAAGCGCGGCGATGATCTTCCTTCCTTCTTCTGCGACGGTTGCGTCTGTGTTTAGCGACGGTTTTCTGTAGGAATTTAGGGTTTGTGTTTTTGGGTTGTGTTTGGATTAGGGTTTCGAAAGGGGTTTGTATGGATGATTAAAAAGATGGCAAATAATCTGAACTTAAGAAAGAAAGTGTTTGGATTGAAGATTGAAGAACCCTTTAGCCAAAGGGTTTCCTCAATTCTATATTTCAATCTGACTTTTCCTAAAGACTCGAACGTACGTTAAATAGAAATCGATAAGCCATCCTCACCTTGCAAAGGATCAGCATGGCTGACTAAAAATAATAATTAATTAATTAAAACCCTAGATTTAGTTTGAAAAGTCAAACCTTAGTTGTTAAGGAAGAATCTAAGTAGATAGGCTTTCCTTTTTACCTTATTTATATAATATGACATAAATAAAATAAAATTAGATAAATTATTAAAATTTCCGCCAACCCTAAGAGTAGGCACGAAATGGGCCTTACGGTGGATCGGGCTCGCCTTCATTAGCTTGGTCCGAGGTCGCAAGCTCAATTCTTGGACTGGTGGTCTGTTTTTGGGCAAAGCGACCCAAGGTGGCTTAAATCCTTGCTCCATAGCTCCATGGCAACGAATGATAATCGCCTTGTTAGCATTTTGCATCTTCTTGGCCTTTGCAAGAGTGATCGGACCATCAAAGGGTACCTTAACGTTGTCCTCAATGTCACCAGGAGTCATCACCATTTGCATTGCATCATTCTCCTCCACATGAACACAATTTGTCCTCAAATCGTCGGCGAAGTCATTCCCAGGAACCATCTCCTGCTGGGGCTGATAAAGAAGTGTCCTCTGTTCAATGAAGCCCTTAATGGAAGTAGAAGGGGCCTTCGCCAAAGTGGAAGAAGGTGAAGACGATGATGCAGAAGTTGCGGCCGCGGGATAAAGTGCGGCGGCCGCCGCCGCCTATGGTGCAGCGGCCATTGCATTGGATGCAGCGAGTTCCTCATCGCGGGCAGCAACTTGTTTCTAGGCCTCCTTCTGAGCGTCCTGGTGTTGTTGCTTGCGTACCTGTTCCTTCAAAATAGCTTGAGGAGACAAGGGTAGGAGAGTAACTCTCCTCCCATCAAAAGTGAAGGAATAGGTATTCGCACGACCATCATGCAACACAAAACGATCATAAAGCCAAGGACGACCAGGTAAGATATGACTACAATCCATCCTAGCAACATCATATAAAATTTGATCGTGATAGGAACTAATAGACAAAGAAACTAAGCATTGTTTAGTAACCATAATATCGGAACCATCATCAGTAATACTAGTAAGACCATAATGAGTAACCCTAGGAGTACTAGTCAAATGAATATAATCCACTACCTTTTCATTGATGAGGTTGCAGCAACTTCCTCCATCGATGATGACATTCAAGGTAGCCTCGCGAACCACACACTTTGTGTGGAAGATGTTCTCCCTTTGATCAGCCATGGGTGCCATGGGAGCCTCCTGAATGTGTAGAACTCGGCGGTTGACAAGGCAAAGAGCCTCCTGAAAGCTTGTAGGGTCAATCTCCACATTAGCCGAGTCCTCCTCCACTTCACTTGAAGTTATAGGGTCAGGAGACACATGGATAGAACCCTTGTAAGTGAAGCAGCGGAGCTCCATTGTGCACTCTTTAGGAGGTGGTACAGCAACTCTGACCTCAAAACCTTGTGTAGGTGAGTCGGAAACTCCCTTTTACTGCATAGGCGGGTTAGAAGAAACTTGGTGTTGACTAGAAGAAGGGAAAGGAACAAACCTGCGACCCTGTGTAGATTGCTCAATCCTGACCCTCTGTTGCTGCTCATACAATAGATACGCTTTATGAGTCAAAGTATTAATATCCCTAATACTATGAATAGATAAGGGATTGCGAATAGAAGTATTGCGACCAGCAAGAAATTGAGTACATAAAGCACCTTCAGTAAGATAAATATTAGCCTGATGAGCTAAGCGCTGAAGCTCATCCTTGTACTCCAAAGGGGAGCGAGATCCCTGATGTAGTTGAGCTAGACGTAGCCTCATCTTCTCTGTGTACTCCTCAGGCACATGTCTCTTTTTCAGCAAGTAGCGCAGTTGTGGCCAAGTCTCAACTGGTTGCTTACCTTGACGAGGACGGAGGTCTCTAGTGCGAAAACACCATGAGCGAGCTAAACCTGTCAAGTGTAAAGTAACAACCTCTAACTTCTCTGTTTCATCATAACGAAGATGGTCAAGAACATAGTTAGTATGAGATTCCCAAGCAAGATAAGCTTTAGGGTCATTAGTTCCATCAAAGGTCTCTAACTTGATCTTAACATCTCTCCGTTGAATGGCATGCGCATTATTAGTAATAGGACGACCAAAGTTAGGGTTAGGAAGATCATCAATATCATAATCTACCTCTTGGTAAGCGTCCTCCAGATGGGGCATATCGCGTAGATCGGCATCCTCACGACTATCTTCCCAATTTCCCCTTACAAACAAAAGGGTTAGTATGGACCCATCTTTGGTGCGCCTGCTGATGGCGAGGAGGTTGTGGAACCTCCTACTGACGCTGATGTATGGTGAACGATGCTAAAGGGTCGTCGCTGGTTTCTCCTGCAAAAGGGATAGGGGTACGCTGTCTAGGCTTAAAATATAACAGATTGTCAGGAGGAATCTTACCACTTTGTTGGGGTTTAGGGATAGATGCTCGAAGCTCGTCGAACTTCTTATCTATCATAGACAGCATTTGGACCATGAATTGAGCATTGTTAGATGCCCAGAGCGCCTCCAACTTAGGCATAAGCTTTTCCTCAGCGGCCTCAATGATAAAAGCCATTTGACCATCCGTGATGGTGCCAGGGGGAGGTGGAGTGGGGTTGCTATCGTCTCTCTTCGACATGTTCCTACAAATCAGGAGATAACAAGTAAAAGGGACAAAGGAATTGAAACCCAGCAATGCAAGCCCTTTTGATTCTAAGAGTGATTAGGTTTTAGAAATCAAGTAGGCGAGAAAACAAGGCACCGTATTGAAGCAACTTTCCCTGGACACAGAATTATGCAATATTGATAGTAGCAAGAAGATGATCAAATTGCAAATAGAAATCAGCCACAACTTGGATAACAAGGATTAGCAAGTATAGAACAAGCGGCTAAGCGATAAGAAGCAAAGAACTACAATGTGATGCAAAATTCAGCAATTGTGTAATAAGAGGAATGCAATCACAAGGGCAATCAAGTGCACACACTCCGTCAACTATTATCTGATGGTTGCAACACAGTTCGGAGAGAGATGGGTGTGACCAAGGCTCCTGTGTCGGCACAACACAAAATCACACAACAACAGGTTCTTTGAGATGCTTCAAAACAAATAGATCATCAAATATGTAGCGAAGAATGCAAAAGATGCAAAGGAATCAAGCAACGAGTTACTAACTCAATGAATCTAAAGATGCTTGTTTTTTTTCTTTTTTGTACAGTTTTTTATTTTTTTTAATTTTTCTTTTTTTTTGAAGTTATTGTCGTTGTACTACTGCAGGAATGGCAACAGAAAAAAAATAAAGTAAAAAGAAGAAACTATGCTACGATGATCTAAAAGTAAGCAAAAATAAAGAAAAAAGGGAAATTGGCTTCAAAGATGGAGAAATTAGGGTTCTTTAGTAATGCAAGTTCATGACGTAAACTAATCCAAGAATCACATTCATAAGCATGATATGTAGCAATAGATAGTAAAAATCACAACTTGCAAACTAAAATCTCAATATCTTTCAAATTATAGATCCAAACAAGATTATCACCCAAATAACATGTGCCAATTTTAGGGTTGAATAAAGAAAATAAATTTCAGCAGCGGATGGGGAGAAAAATAGGCACGAAAAATAATCACTCAAATATTAGAATCAAGAGAATAAAGAACTTGCATACACCTGAGAATCCGATACCACTTGATGCGTTGCTATTCCCGATCCTTCGCCTGTGGGCTCGGAATCAAGAGCAACGACTTGAGTTTGGTCCCGATGTTGCAATATTCTTTGATATCTCCTGATTTGTAACAATTATAATTCAATTACGAGTGAAGGTATTAAAGACAAGGGAAAACGAAGCAATAACGATCACACAAGCCAAGAACAAAGCAAGGGAAGAAGGGTTGCAGCGACGGATGCCGCGGGGAGGCCGTGGGATATGCAGCGGCCGCTGGAAGGTGGGGCGGCCGCCGCCTAGGGCTGGAGGTGTGGCGCGGCGACGATCTTCCTTCCTTCTTCTGCGACGGGTGCGCCTGTGTTTAGCGACGGTTTTATGCAGGAATTTAGTGTTTGTGTTTTTGGGTTGTGTTTGGATTAGGGTTTCAAAAGGGGTTTGTATGGATGATTAAAAAGATGGCAAATAATCTGAACTTAAGAAAGCAAGTGTTTGGATTGAAGATTGAAGAACCCTTTAGCCAAAGGGTTTCCTCAATTCTATATTTCCATCTGACTTTTCCTAAAGACTCGAACGTACATTAAATAGAAATCGATAAGCCATCCTCACCTTGCAAAGGATCAGCATGGCTGACTAAAAATAATAATAATTAATTAAAACCCTAGATTTAGTTTGAAAAGTCAAACCTTAGTTGTTAAGGAAGAATCTAAGTAGATAGACTTTCCTTTTTACCTTATTTATCTAATATGACATAAATAAAATAAAAATAGGTAAAATTCTGAAAATTTCCACCAGCCCTAAGAGTAGGCACGAAATGGGCCTCATGGTGGATCGGGTCTCGCCTTCATTAGCTTGGTCTGAGGTCGCAAGCTCAATTCTTGGACTGGTGGTCTGGTTTTGGGCAAAGCGACCCAAGGTGGCTTGAATACTTGCTCCATAGCTCCTTGGCAACGAATGATAAGCGCCTTGTTAGCATTTTGCATCTTCTTGGCCTTTTCACGAGTGATCGGACCATCAAAGGGTACCTTAACGTTGTCCTCAATGTCACCAGGAGTCATCACCATTTGCATCGCATTAGGTGGTTGTTCCAATTTATAA
Source organism: Persicaria maculosa (assembly GCA_963922045.1). Taxonomy (NCBI): domain Eukaryota; kingdom Viridiplantae; phylum Streptophyta; class Magnoliopsida; order Caryophyllales; family Polygonaceae; genus Persicaria; species Persicaria maculosa. Next base: position 22,740,690 of record OY998260.1, read on the forward strand.
GTGAAGCCTTGAGATATAATGGATGTGGTAGCTCTTGCGATCACCTTGGCTCTCGCTCTAGTCATCAGTCCGCCAGAATGGACACTCATGGCTTCCTCCTCTTGTTGGACCGTTAATGAGGGAGGGTGGGACATATCACCCTCCCCCTTCAGAGGGAAGCATCCCCCCTTCCTCATCCAAGTACTCATGATCCTCATATGGTGACAAGTCGGAGATGTTGAAGGTGGCATGAACTCCATAATAATCAGGAAATTCTAGCTTGTAGGCATTGTGTTAGGAGGAAAATTAGATGTATAAATAAAACTCAAAACAAAACCAACTCTTTTTCCTAGAAAATAAATTAAAAGACTCCCCCCCCCCCGATACAATAGTAGGGAATCAGGATCGATCCTCGAGGATGCGAGTCAGCGGTTCCTGAATAGTCTTTGAAATGTTCCTTTAACGTCGACCAGAAGCCTAGATATCAACTGTAGTGTTCGATATCGACAAGGGCTGTCGATTTCTATTGCTTCACTCGATCTGCACAACCTGTAAACACGAACAAAGAGGTTGACGTCGACCACAGAGGTCGATGTCGAGTGCCTTGAATCTATCGATCGACTAAGAAGACTGTCGACTAAATCTCAGTAGCAGGGGTGGTCGATATCGACTAAGGTGGTCGATCTTGGGTGCAGTAATAGTTTCGTAACAGCAAACAGAAAAATAAAAGCAAATAATTTTTGGGGTTTTTAAACTATATAAACTAAGGCTTCCAAGGTAAGGATTCACCACAACAATAACCATGCATGGATACACACTTAAATCACATAAAGCTTGTGTTTTTATCATCCTATAACAACTTTCGTAATCACCAAATAGGGATATAGAGGCTTTCACATAAATACCTACTTGTTTCTATCCTTTTCATAATTAGGGTTTAGTCAAGTTTTGCAAATAAAACCTAATTACTACCCAAATTCACAAATAATCCACTATCGCTTCATGTAATGCAAATAAGAAATTATTCTAAACTTTTATAAAGGATTAAGCATGGGATAGAAGATGAAAATATATAAGCAAATTAGGGATTTAAGCATACAAACATGGCTATTGTCGGGCTCACCCCGGCCCTAGACATAGGACAACTACTCACTCATCATCATGCTTGAACACATAATAAACATAAAAATAAACCTTTGCATAAAACTAAAATCTTCAAAAAGTATACAACCAAACACCTTTCTCTCTCTAACTTCTAATTCTCTCTCTGTTGGTGGCTTGATTGCTCAAGGATTGAATTGTTGATTGAATGAATAAAATGCAGCCCCTAGGGATTTATTTATAGGCTCCTAATCCTTGTTAGCCAAGGAAAGGAATTATATTCCTAATCAACTAGGTAATTTAAATATTCTATCTAAATTATAAATCCTAGTAGAAATTGAATCTATCTAAAGTAATATTCCTTAGGGTAAATTGGAATATACCCATAAGGATAAAAGTATCTTTGGAAGATGATAAATAAATGATGTGGCTAAGCAATCCTTTAAAGATCCGGCCAATTACGCGTCTGCTACATGTTGTTGCTCCAGTCGATGTCAAGTGAACCAGTCGACATCAAGTGCTTCATTTTGATCGACATTGTCCCTCCTTGCCTTAGTTTTGTATTTGGCACTTTTCTTTAGTCGACATCAGGTACTCCTGTCGATGTCGAGGACATAGGTCGAGATTGAGTGCTTTGCTCGAAATCGAATGATCTTCCACTCTCTTGTCTTTGCTCTAAAACATTCCAATTCTTGCGAAATTAAACCAAAACTTGTGTAGACCTCTATATCTTGCAAATAAACACAAAATACACAAGTTCACTACTGTTGCCTTCTCATAATGCTCTTTTTGCTTTTTTCACTTATATTGCTTTTAACTCTCTAAACTTAACGTTTCCTTCTCATGAATCGCAAATATGGGTGTCTTGAGTGGCCCCGGATACTTAGCGCTTTGGAATCCTCACTTTGTTGTCCCATCTCGCGTGAATTTTATCCTCCGCAAGCAGGGTCGATCCACCTATCTCCTAGGTGACCGGATTTTCTTTCTCTCATTAAATTTTCCATTAAAAATTCTCTGCCATCAACTTTATAATAATCTCACAACATACCTAACCATATAACAACTCCATAATATGACTTCCATTTCGCAACATGTTCCCCAAATGGGTAAAAAGGTATGAAAAATGGGCAATTTATGCATTTGTGGAGCAAATATGCAATAAAGCACATACGGCTTAGAATATGATGTAATGCTAATAAGCATGGGTATGAATGGCTAGGGCAAATAATGATCAAATGGAAAATAAAGTCCTTCGTCTTCTAATCATGCATATGTCAAAAGCAACTTCAAATTTTTACCCCTTTCATGTTTTTCTCTAAAAAATCGCACTTCATTGACACTTTCCTTTACTAGACAATTTAATTGTTATATCTCTAACGGATCTACTTTTTCATCGTCGAGTCTTGTTAAAACTTCCATGACACTTTTCACTTTTTTTTTTCAATAGGGATGATTTTTCTCAAAAATTTCTTTCTACTAAACTTTTAAGCACATAGAAAAATAAGTATTCAAAGATAATGCATATATAAGATGTATCCATGTAATGCAAAACAAGACTTAATAAATTAATTAAGATAAACTAGCAAAGATAAATTGAGCAAAATATGTAAGAATAGCTTTTCCCCACCCCATACTTAAATCCTATAGTGCCCTCACTGTAAAAATAAAATCAGAAGTGGAATCAAAGAAGACTTACTATAAATCATTGCAACGGCTCAAAACAGGTGCTTCTGTAGGTACGGTCGAAATCAAGGGGTTCAGTCAACATCGACTAGGTCGATCGACCTCAAGTGATTTCTTCAACTCAGGGTAATTCGTGATCGATCGCAATTGCTTCTCTCGACACAGCTTGGTCGACATCGAGTAGTATGGTCAAGGTCGAGCTCTTTCGCAGCTCCTTTGCACCTGTAATTTCGTTAGTTTCGATGAAAACCTTAAAAATGAAAAAGTTCAAAAACAAATCCAAAACTAAAATTTCGAAACCCTAAAAGCCAAACTATCCCAAATTAAGTCTATGTAGATGCTCTAGATTTTAGAGTCGCTAGGTCGACTTCTTCCGCTCTTCAATCCATGTTGGGACATATAGGGACCATATGGCACGGACCTCTTCTTCGGGGTTTTCGAGCTCAACTTTGAAGATTATTCCCTTTTTATCTTTAAGCTCCAACCTTCCTGGATAAATGATGTGCATGTTTGTAGTCACATTTTTCCATACACTTTAGTGTTAATATAAGTCTTTTTCATTGATTATGCATTGGGTTTAGTGTCTTTTGCATAGATTTTCATGTTTCATAAGAAATAGATGTCTTCACTAACTTTTATGTGATTTACAGGATTTTTGAAGCTGTTTTTGAAGAAACTTTCAAGAAAGAAAAAATGCGGAGAAGAATAAGGAGCGCATAGGAAAAAGAACGGAAGCAATCGGAGTTCAAACAAAGGAGATATAGGCGTTTTACTGAGCTGTACCGACCTTGTACCGACCACCCATGGGTCGGTACCGAGGCATAATCTGACAGAACAAGCCAATCTGAGCAACAGTAGTCATACCGACCCTAAGGAGGCTCGGTACCAAGGTGGCCCAGGGTCGGTATGGGCTCGCTGGCACCTATTTTTATCCGGATTTAATTATTTTTTACCTCTTTTCCTTAAATGGACTTTAGATAAAATTCATATATTTGTTATTTCCTAATTAGGTTTATGTGCTATTAAGTATAAATAGGATTTTTAGGGTTTGGAAGAGTCTCTCTCTTCTTTCTACGAATTTTCAGCCTACGTTTAGAATTTTCAGCACACGTTTAGGAACGTTTGTGAGCGGATTTGAGAGCTTTTTGAAGCGATTTCTTCGGCGAAAGTTGAGGAACGTTTTGTAAGGCTTTTGGGACGCATTGTTGACATTATTCTCAGGTTTTTATTCAATTTAAATTTCTGATTTTTAGTTATTTCATGAATTTTGAGTTATTCACCATGAATATGCGTGAGTAGTCGCCTTTTCTAGGGTTGGGGTGATCCCAACGATAGTTATGCTTGCAATTTTGCTATGAATTGATGAATTGATTGGTTCTTATCTATTTTATATGCTTAAGTACTCAATGAAAATTGGGGAAATTCCTTTTTGCAATTGAATTGAAAGATTGAATTGTGAATTGGATAGTAATTAGGGTTTTGAACGCAAGTTTGATAACCTAATTAAGATTGTTAGTAAAGTTTATTAATTTGTGAAAATAAATTGATTACTTTGCTATGGTTGATGCAAGTTGACCTATTTAATAGATAAAAACATGATTTTTATATGATTCATTGCAATGCTTGCATGATTATCGTTGTGGGGATCCTTATGCCCTAGACTTTTATTATTATTGATTTTTCCTAACAATTCCAGCAGCCCACAAAAATCCCTATATTTGTCATCTCTCCTCGCTATTCTTGCTCTTTGGTAACTGAAATTGAGTCACTGACTTTCTCCCTGCGAACGAACTTGACCCTACTATACTATAGCGGGGTTTCGATCTTATAAATTTATTTGATTGAAAATAAATCCTTCAACAAATTGGCGCCGTTGCCGGGAAGATTTCAATTGTGTCAAAGTTTTAGTTACTATTAGGGTTTGGGAATAGCCCATCCCCCTTTGCTTTTAATTGTGGTGTCTTTGTTTTTGTTTTTGGTTTCAGTTTATGCCATCGGGGCGACGTCGACTTGATTTTGATTTTGCTATCGATCCCGAACCGGAACGCTCTTTCCATCGCAGACTACGAGAAGCCAGGACATCGGGAGACAACACAGGCAACAATGTTAATGTTGCTACGGAAATGGCTGAACTCCGTCGACATATGGAGCAGTTTCGGCTCGCTGCAAAAAGAGAAAGGGAAGCGACTGCTCGTCTGCAATAGCAGTTGAATACTATCCCAAGGAATGCAAAACAATATATGCACCCAGAACTGAGGGTGCCTGAGTCTGCAATTGTCCTCCCTGAGATTGAGCGCAACTTTGAGATCAAATCTCACTTTATCTCTTTAATTAAAAGATCTCAATTTGAGGGAAAAGATAATGAATGCCCTATGCTTCATATCAAGAATTTCATTGATTTATGTGATACTATTGCTGCTGATAATATATCGTTAGAATATGTTCAATTAAAGGCTTTTAAATGGTCTCTTGCAGGAAAGGCCCTGAATTGGTTGGAGAGTCTACCGCCTAGATCTATCACTACGTGGAAGGCTTTGTATGACTTGTTCATGACAAAATTCTTTCCACCGGCAAAGACAACGGAGCTTAGGAAGAAGATCACCTCTTTTCACCAATTGCCAGGACAGACATTTCTAGAGACCTGGGAAAGGTTCAAGGAGTTGCAGCGACAATGCCCTACGCATGGGCAACCCGAGTATGTACTCCAAGAAATCTTCTTCCAGGGCATCAATACAGAGACCAAGACCCGATTGAACCTACACACCGATTGTGGGTTCCTTGAGATGACTCCGACTGAGGCATGGGCTCTTTTCGACAAGCTCACGGAGTATGATGCTATGTATGGCACTCAGGAGGCTAGACTGTCAGGTAAGAAACTTTATGAGCCTCCTAATGAAATTGACCCTGATGTGCGTAGGCAATTCCATGATGATGAGACGCGACGCCTCAAGAAACAAGTAAGTTTTCTTTCTAGAAACCAACCTTGTTTAGAATGTGGTTCTCAATCTCATAACACTATAGATTGCGATAATATTAGCCAGGTACAAAGGGCGGAGCATTACGAAGAGGTAAGTTATATGAGAGGCCCTTATAGGCCTCCCAATTACAATAACAATTATGCAGGGAACCCGAATAATAACTATGCAGGGAGGAACAACCATTACCCTAATTGGGGTAACTATGGACAAGGCCAAGGGAGCCAACCTCCCTAAGATCAAAGGAGTCCCCCATATAGGCCCCCTGGCTATCAAGAACCACCATCATGGGTACAAGAGCTTAAGAAAGGATTCAATGGGCTTCGTTCCGATGTGAACTCTCAAATTAAAGGTGTTCAAGCCCAACTAGGAGATATGGAAACATGGACGAAGGGAGTGGAGTCTCAATTGGGGCACCTAGCGGCTCAAATCCCTAGACCTCAAGGGAAATTCCCTGGCCGTCCCGATGAGAACCCTAAAGGGCAAATAGCTGCAATTCACCTAAGAAGTGGGAAGAAAGTGCCTGGACGTGAAAGCACGTCAAACGAGGAAGAAAACGGCAAAAACAGTGTCCGTACCGAGGCCGTACCGACCCTCCCAGGGTCGGTACCGACCCCACCTACAGGTATGACTTCTTTTTCTTCTTTTTCTCCCAAGCCCAGTAGCTGTACCGAGGGCCGTACCGACCCCAGAGGGGTCGATACCGACCCCCAGTCTTCGACATGTGACGTCCATCCCTCCAACAGTAGCTGTACCGAGGGCAGTACCGACCCCCCTAGGGTCGGTACCGACCCCCAGTCTTCGACAGGTAACATTCCTCTTTCCATCAGTGACCATACCGAGGCTGTACCGAGCCCCCCAGGGTCTGTACCGACCCCCCTTCAGCAGTGATGGATTCTTCTGAAGGGCCTATTTCAGCCCTGAATCCGACGATAGTGCTTCCATACCCTTCGAAAAAGGTAAAGGACACAGCGGAAGGTAAGTTTCAAAAGTTTGTGAAGATGCTTCAAGGTTTAAATGTAACTATTCCTTTCACTGACGCTTTGAGTGAGATGCCCGCTTACACTAAGTTTTTGAAAGACATCTTAGCCAAGAAGAGATCCATTTTTGAGCTTTCTGACGAGGTCCGTTCAGTGAAGTTCCCTGAGAAACTTGGAGATCCAGGTAAGTTTGCTATTACTATTGGTTTAGGATCTTACCGTTTCAAGGCTTTGTGTGATTTAGGTGCAAGTGTAAGCCTCCTTCCCCTTTCTATATGGTCAAAGACGAGTTTAGGAGCCCTAGACCCCATCAACATGAGATTGTCCATGGCCAATGGCACGGTAGTATCACCAACTGGGGTGATTGATGATGTTCCCGTCCGTGTAGGTAAGTTTTTCGTCCCTACCGATTTTATTGTTATGGATATGCCAGAGGATCCAGTGGTGCCCATCATTCTTGGACGACCATTCTTAGCGACCGCTGGAGCAATAATTGATGTTAGGAAGGAACTACTAACTTTTGAGATAGGGGACGACCTCGTTGAGTTTCGCTTCAATCCAACAATGAAGAAAACCACGGACATGGAAGACGTAAGCTATTTTGATTGTCTTGAGTCTGCAGGCCCAGTCTCAGGTCTTCTGGCGGACCAAGAGGAAGTTTTATCTTTAGAGGCTCTGGAGGCGATACTAAAGACGGAGGAGGAAGAGCCCAAACTTGTTCCAATTGAGCCCTCCCCAGAGCTTAAACCTCTTCCGGAAGGATTAAGGTATGTTTTCTTAGGTCCCAATTCTACTTTTCATGTGATCATTAATTCGAAATTGAATGAGGAAGAAGTAGATAAGTTACTTAATGTGCTTAGAACCTATAGGAAGGCTATTGGTTATTCTTTGGATGATATCATTGGAATCTCACCTTCTTTGTGCATGCATAGAATATTCATGGAGGATGATCATAAGCCAACCATAGAATGTCAGCGCAGGCTTAACCCAATTATGCAGGAAGTAGTCAAATCTGAAATTTTCAAAATGTTAGATGCTGGAATTATTTATGCTATTTCCGATAGTAAATGGGTGTGCCCGGTTCATGTTGTCCCTAAGAAAGGGGGAATGACTGTGATTGAGAATGAGAAAGGTGAGTTAGTACCTACTAGGACCACTACTAAATGGCGCATGTGCATTGATTATAGGAAGTTGAATAGCGCTACTAGGAAAGATCATTTTCCTCTTCCTTTTATTGATCAAGTTCTTGAGCGTCTAGCACAACACGATTATTTTTGCTATTTGGATGGCTATAGTGGTTTTTGGCAGATTCCCATTCATCCGGATGATCAAGAGAAGACAACCTTTACTTGTCCTTATGGGACTTTGCTTATAAAAGGATGCCATTCGGGCTTTGTAATGCCCCTGCCACTTTCCAACGATGCATGATGGCAATATTCTCCGATATGATTGAGGATATTGTTGAGGTATTCATGGATGATTTTTTCGTATATGGTACTACTTTTGATGCTTGTCTAGCTAACTTGGCCAGGGTACTCAAGAGATGCGAAGAGACAACTCTTGTGCTTAATTGGGAGAAGTGCCACTTTATGGTGCAAGAAGGAATCGTGCTAGGACACTTGGTGTCCAAGAGAGGTATAGAGGTGGATAAAGCCAAGATCGAGCTTATTGAGAAGCTACCTCCTCCAACGTCGGTAAAAGATGTCCGTAGCTTTTTAGGACATGCTGGATTTTATCGTCGTTTTATTCAAGATTTCTCCAAAATTGCTAAACCACTCACTAATCTATTGATGAAAGAAGTTGCTTTTGAGTTTTCTTTGGAGTGTCTTGATGCTTTTAATAGGTTGAGAGAAGCTTTGGTCACGGCACCAATCAGGCAATGACCCGATTGGTCACTTCCATTCGAGGTCATGTGTGACGCAAGTGATTATGCCATGGGAGCGGTTCTTGGACAGCGGAAGGACGACAAATTGCACGTCATCTACTACGCGAGCAAAACTTTGGATGATGTCCGAACAAGGTACACAACCACGGAGAAAGAGTTTCTAGCCGTGATATTTGCCTTCGAGAAGTTCCGCTCTTACCTAGTTGGCTCGAAAGTTATTGTCTACACCGACCATGTCGCATTGAGGTATTTAATGAACAAGAAGGACGCCAAACCACGACTTCTACGATGGATGCTCCTTCTTCAAGAGTTTGATTGCGAGCTAAGAGACAAGAAAGAAGCCGAGAATCTTGTGGCCGACCACCTCTCTAAGTTGCCACCCGAGCACATTGAAGGCTCGGAAGATATGGTGCCCATTGATGACTCACAGGCTGATGAAAGACTCCTGCGTATTGAGGTGAGTAAGGTATGTACAGGTACCTCGGCGTCGACACCTCAGACCTCGGTGCCGACCCTTTTTGCTTGCGCAGAAACTTTATTTGCTACAGGTACCTCGGCGCTGACACCCACAGCCTCGGCGCCGACACCCAATTACACAGCCCAAGTTTCTGCAGAAGCTGTGCAACACACAGATGCCTCGGCACCGACCCTTTCCGCAGAACATAAAGTTGAGTTGCTTGGAACATCGGATGAGGTAAGTTTAGGTGAGGAACTCTTCTTTACTCCTCCTTCTAGCCCTGTTCATGATATTTTTCTTATTAAGAAGGCCAGTACACCTTGGTTTGCGGATTATGCTAACTACATTGTAGGAGGTGAGATTCCGCCGGATTTGACTTCACAAGGTAAGAAGAAATTCCTACATGATGTCAAGAGGTATTATTGGGATGATCCTTACTTGTTTAAACAAGGGAGTGATCATATTTTTCGTCGTTGCATCCCGGAGGAAGAGGTACAAAGTATTATTCGCCATTGTCATACTCTCCCCACCGGGGGTAATGCTAAAGGTTTTAGGACCACTGCGAAGATACTTCAAAGTGGATTTTATTGGCCTAACATGTTTCAAGATGTACAGGAGTTTGTGACATCATGTGATGAATGCCAGAGGGCCGAGAACATAACATGGAGGAACGAGAATCCGCTCACGGGGATCCTAGAGGTCGAATTGTTTGATGTTTGGGGAATAGATTTTATGGGCCCTTTTCCATCCTCATGCCCTTATAAATACATCCTTGTAGCGGTCGATTATGTCTCCAAATGGGTGGAAGCCATTGCTACACGAACCAATGATGCAAGAGTTGTGGCTAAGTTCTTTAAAACTAATATTTTCCCTCGTTTTGGTGTTCCTAGGGTATTAATTAGTGATGGAGGCTCGCATTTTATAGAGTGAAGCTTTGAGGCACTTTTGACCAAGTATGGGGTACATCACCGGATAGCCACACCTACCACCCCCAAATGAGCGGTCAAGTTGAGGTATCCAATAGGCAAATCAAAGCTATCTTGGAGAAGACCGTGTCAAGATCACGGAAGGATTGGTCATCCAAGCTTGATGACGCACTATGGGTTTATAGGACGGCATATAAGACGCCTCTCCGCACCACTCCCTACAACCTCGTGTATGGTAAGTTATGTCATCTACCCGTCGAGTTGGAACACAAGGCTATGTGGGCTCTCAAAGAGCTTAATATGAATCTCGACGAGGCTGGAAAGAAGAGGTTTATTGACCTACAAGCACTTGAGGAGTTGAGGCTTAAGGCGTACGAAAATGCCGAAATCTACAAGGAAAGGACCAAGAAGTGGCATAATCGGAAGCTAGTGCCCAAGACCTATGAGGTAGGTGATAAGGTATTGCTTTTTAACTCTATACTCCGACTTTTACCAGGGAAGTTGCGTTCAAGATGGAGTTGACCATTCGTGATTCAAAAGATTTTCCCTCACGGAGCGGTAGAGCTCTTAGATGAAAATCGTGCTACCTTTAAAGTCAATGGGCACCGATTGAAGAAGTACTATGAGCATGCCACGTTTGACGAGGATATTCGTGCCTCCTGGGCACTCATTCTCTCCGATTGAGATCAAGGAAAGTATGTCGAGCTATAGACTTTAAATATAGCGCTTCCGGGAGGCAACCCGATTTCTTTTCTTTCTTTCTTTTATTTTATTTTATTTTACTTTTTTTCCTATTTTTTGTTTAGTTTTTAGATTTGAATTAGGAGAAACAAGTATGAATCTTTGGAAAGGAGTGCCCGAACAAACTGAACCGGGTCACGGATAATTGAAACGGAAGCGTGAAGGGAAGTTGATACCCAGGTATTTAATCAATTCCCTTACCTTTTAGTTATTTCTCTCTCTCTCTCTCTCCCACCAAATTCCTCCTCTCCACCGTTCCACAAAACCCAGCCCAGCCAAGAGAAGCGCTTCTACTCCTCGAGCCACATACGGCGCCTCCGGCCGACCCAGCCCACGCCGCTGCCACCACCGGACTCGCACCTGCCCTGCGCACCCGAGGAGGCCGTCGCCGAGCCGAACCGCGCACTGTGAAGCAGCCAGTAGTCCCGACTCCGCCAGCCTCTCCTGCGCATCGGCCCACCCTCTAGCTCTTGTTTCTTTAATTTTTAAGCACAATTTCGGTATGATCCCTATCCTTAATCTGTCACTGTTGTTGTTCTTGGTCTGATTGAAGATTTGGAGGCAATTTGAACAACTTAGGGTTTTAGGGGTGCGAATTTCATCAAAGAAATTCGGAATTTTTGTAAGCTTAGGGGTGTGATCGGTTATGGGGGATTGCATGGCTTATTAAGGTTCCTAGAATTCTTGTGAGCATCTGCTTGATTCTTAATGGTGAATTAAAGAGAGTTAGGTGATTATCATCTTGGCTATGAGTGCACATTGATGGATTGGTGAAGCGTTCTTGCAAAACTTGTTTGTTCAAGATTGAATCTTTATTCTTTGCCCATATTCACTATGCTTATTAAATCCTAACCTTGTGTAGCATCTAGGAATTATGGAACTTATCACTTCATGAAGTTAAATTGTTAGGCATATTGGGTGAAATCTTTCGATTATCTTGATCCAACATGATCCTATGAGTTTGATATGCATAATATGCGCTTTTAGCCTCCATATGTACTGCTGATTTTTGTTCATTACCATGCTACTATGTGCTTTTATGAATCTCCTTTGTAAAGCATGTTTAGGACTAAGTATGGGGTCTCTAATTGCGTATGTATCATCGGCCATGTAAGGTTATTTCGAGGAAATTTTTTGAGTTATTCATGATACTTGTCTTGTCCTATGTTTAAGATATTTTAGTTTCTTATGATACTTTTTTTTATTAGGTAGTTTAACTTTTATGCTTTGATTTGATTTTTCTTGAGTTTTACAGTAGCTTTCCATGTTTATGATGTTTTGTTTTCTTAGGTTACTTTGCTTTCATTAGGTAGTTTAAATTTTCAGCTTTGTTTCACTCTATTGTGTTTTTATAGAAGCTTTTCATAGGACTTTCATGCTTATAATGTTTAAATTGCCTAGCTTACATATCACTTTCAGCAATCTGATCTGTCCAGAGGCTTGCTTAATTTGAATGAAGATAATATTATAAGGTTTTTCTTTTATGTAGATGGCACCCAAGCGAAAAATGGATTCAGGGACATCATCGACACCTCGTCGACTTCATGCTGTGGAGCTGCAAACCCCTGCAGAAACCGAGGATTTCAAAAATCTCCTCACACATACATTTCGGTGCCGATGGTACCATCGGGATGACATGGAGATGTTGGGATTCCATGCGGCCATCATGGAGGCGTTTGAATACATTGGTGCAGTTGTCCTTCTGAAGCCTATCAAATACCATCATCCTCACCTTACGGTGGAATTTTTTACTACACTCGAGATCCCCTCTTCTCCCGCCGACAAGAGAGAGGTGAGATTCAGGCTGGCTAACAGAGCTTATTCGGTTACTCTGAAGCAGCTGGCTTCCTACTTCGGATTTCAACATACTACGGAAAGCACTCCGCCCCAGCCTGAGCCCATTTGGAGTTACATCTCTGGTAGGTTAGACCTCCTCGGACACGCAAGCATCCATTCCTCCGACGTGGCTTACCCTGTTTTCCAGATTATTCTCCGGGTTCTTGGAAACACGATTTGGGGAAAGAAAGGACGCTTTTCGATGTCAGCCCCAGGATGAACCTCGTCTATGTGTGGCTCAGTCACGTGATAGACTATAAAAGCAACTCTGGGTACATACAAATAGGAGGCATGGTCACCGTTCTGGCAAAGTCCCTTGGAGTAGCCACCTCTCATTACACAACATTACCTATTCTCAGACTGGATACTGGTTACCTGCTATTGAGCAGAAATCTGAAGAAGAACGACGACATCTATGTCTCTTACATTAACCAGGTGCCTATCATCGAGGAGCACGGCGATCTCCTTCACCTCCCAAACTGGTACGAGGTCTGGACAGGTAAGAACTCTCTTCCTACCATTTCTCCTGCAGCCAATCCACTTTTGAGGCGGAGACCTCCCCGCTTTGAGAACCCATTGGACAGCCCTACTGCTGAATAGCCTCCCAACACACTTAATGCTCACACCCCGGAGAAACCTGCTGAACAGCCTCTGAACGCAGCAGCTGAGGAACCTTCTGAACAGCCCTCCAGACATCCAGCTACTTCACTTTCCCCGAGCAGACTCCTACTTCCATACTCACCTCCAAGGAACTTTGAACAGGGCCAAGGGAGTGGGATCAAGGACGACATCGCTATTTCATTTGCAAGGCTCGAGGGGATGCTGTTCGATCTCCAAATCTACACTAAGAGCATTGCTTCCGAAATGAACCGCCAACATCGCAGCCTTCCTTTCCAAATCCAGGCTGTCCATGATCTCCTTCTGCAGGACCGCCGAACCAACGAAGAGCGTTGGTGGACAGCTGGGAAATTTGTTGAGTGGCAGGCAGAGCTGAACTTGGACATCCCTTTTCGTCCCGGACCACCACCGGCCCCTGGGCGCAAACGCAGCAAGGAATATGAGCACAATTACGGGAAGACAGGCCGCGGAGGTGCACCTTGAGTTGCCGAGAATTGAAAGTAAACCCCTAACTCTTTACTTCTCTTACTTTTACAATGAGGACATTGTTTCTTTTAAGTATAGGGTGTGGTGATTTTGGGCTAACATTTTGATGTTTTCATTTGGTATTTTGATGTCTTCTTTTGGGGATGGGCATTACAGATTTTTGCTACTATATTCAATTAGCTTCTGTTTGACTCTAGATTCAACTGTCCAGGACTACGTTTTACTTAGTCCCAACTCGCTTGGGCTAACTTGGATTGTAATAGCTTGCATATTATCCATACATATTGCATATTAGTTAGTTCTTATTTAGCATCGCATTTGCATAACTAAATTAGCTTACCTAGAAGTTCTGCATACAAAAAAAAAAAATTAGTTTATACCCTAACTTAGATGTCCAATGATGAAATCTAATAATTGAGCTTGATCATGTAATATCCTAAGGCATAGTTCGGATGGTTTAGCCTAAGTCGCACAAAATGTTTTTAAGTCAAGTTTGACTTGCAATTGAAATTGAGCATATATAACTTTGGGATTTAGGTGATTGGAATCCAACATATCCTTGTGAGTTACTTGGCCTATGAGGAATTGATCTTTATATTTTTCCTTCTTTTTGATGTGTGTATTACTCTCCTTATACATTACCTCTTGATATTGCGATGTATATCTAAGTCTTGAAACCAATATGAGATAGCTAGTCATTGCATAATTTGATCAAATGATAGAGGCACTCTTTATTAGCCACTTTTAATCCTCTTTTACCTACCTTATATATGTTTCCTTTGCTTGTAACCACTTTGAGCCTTATAGCCTATTCTTGTAACTCCACAAAATCTATCCTAGCTAATGATTAGCCTTACCTCCTTATCCGGGAATTAGGACTTAGTGATTGGTAGAGATTGATGTTTGAGGAGTAGAGACCTATGATTTGGTTTAAGTATGGGACATATTTTTGGGTGGGTATTTTATTTTCTCGCCACTTGATCTATTGTAAAAGGTATTTTTGGCTCTTATATTTAAATAAATGCACATGAGATTATGAAAAAAAAAAAGAAAAGAAAAAAAAGTTCGAAAAAAAAGAGAAAAAGGAAAAAAAAGATAATAAATGAGAAGCTGTGCATGAGCCAAATTTATCTTTATTTATTTTATGTGAGATATATTGGATATTTTGGGGTTATTAAAGAGGTGTGTCATCTTAGATGAGTTCGAACGTGTTTATAATGGATAAGCCAAATTTATCCTTATGTGAAATGTATTGGATATTTTGGGGATTTTTGAAGGGTTGTGCTATATTAGATGAGTTTGGAAGTGTTATTATATGATGGAATTGTTTGGATGAATCGAGTTGGAAATTTAGGAGTCTTTGGTTCCCGGATTTCTAGCACCACATAGCCTAAATGATTCCTACCTTTATGTTCTTACCAAGCCAAGTTACAACCCGGCCAAATGAGTCCTTCTTTGAAGGCCATTGAGCCAAAGTCCTCTTGTTGGTTAATGCATGTTTTGACATCTCGGTGAATTGATTGGTGATATTAATTGCAATTTCTATGTAGCTTCATGTCATAAAGGATTGAGTTGAGAGATGTACTTCAAGCCTAAACACATTTGAAAGGGAGTGAAAACACATTATTCCCCTTGAGTGGTTGGATTCTAGTTGTTTTGCCTAAGGTTATCTACATATATGTGATGATGGTTCAATGCTTGTTCTTATTTGCACTATGCTAAATTGATGTTGTTTTTGACTAAGGCGAAGACTTGAAGGCATGTCAAGGGTTTTGGTCATAGTTTGGTTATTGCTTGAGGATAAGCAAGTCTAAGTATGGGGTGTTTTGATGTACGCATTTTTAGTCATATTTTGCATCATATTTTCATCTCATTTAAGTCATTTTATTTACTTTTGTGTTGGGAAAGTGTGTCATTTGTGTTAGTTTTCGTATTATTCAAGATATGGAGTCTACACGAGCTTTGGTGGTGTTTTTGTAGGTTTTGAAGCTGATTTGATGGAGTTTGGACGCACTTTAGAGCTTAATGAAAAAATCATGAAGGCAATGGAGATGCCAAGCAAAAGCAAAAAAAGTGGTGCAGCCAGAGGAAAGCCTTATTTTCGCCATTCAACACTTCGATTCAAGTTCTGGAGCCTTCATGAGAGTTGTAGTCCTTGAAAAGAGCTTTCCAACTCATATTCATATGCGTCAATCGGATAAATGAGGACTCAGAAAAGTGCGTTTGAAGTCAGAGTTGAAAAGCTGGAGAAAAACAGAAGTTACTGCATTCAAACAGACCCTCGGCGCCGACACCTCAGACCTCGGCGCCGAGGTATCTACGCACCAGGAGAAGTTTTTGCAGGCTGATTTTATTACTTAGTGGGCTTTTTAATTAGGATTATCATCTGAATTTCTTTTAGGATCTTTTAGTTAGATAGACTTGGGATATGTTAACTTCCTTAGACAGATTTTATTATTTTCCTAAGATAAAATCTCTTTTCCTTGGAGATTAAGTCTTAAGTTTTATCTTTTAAATAAAGTCAATTAGAGGCTAATTAGGCACACGTTACACAGCTGAGTTTTACTGCAGGAAAAGGCACGTTTTAGAGCTTTAGGGTTGAAGAATATTGAAGGTGACTTTGAGGTTTGGTTTTATGCAATTTGAGATTATGAATTCTTCCATTGTTTTTGTGTTTTTCTTTGCAATGAGTGAGTAGTTCTCCTCTCTTCTAGGGTTAGGGTGAACCCAACAATAAGCATGTGTGTGAATGAATGAATCTATACTTATGTGATGTTTTCATCTACTTCTACCTATGTACTTCACCCTTGATGATAATCTAGGGAATTCATTTTTACAATTGAATTGACCAAAGGAGATTGTTAACATTGATAGTAATTAGAGATTTTTGATGAAAGTTAAAAAGACCTAATTAAGAAAAGGTATAGTCAAATAAGTCTCTTATGCGAAAGTGAATTGATTTGTTTGATTGAGATAAAAGCATATTTCTCATATGATTCATTAAATTATACATATGTTTATTGTTGTGGTAAGGCCCTAATCTTGGAAGGTCTTTCTCATATATTGCATTCGTGTTAGTTACTTGTTACTTGAGAAGAAATTAGTGTGTTTTGCCCTGTTTTCGACCATTAAAACAACTAGGATAGAACCGCTGACATACTCCCTTGGATCGACCTTGATTTCCACTATACTATAGAGGGATTTGAGCATAAATTTATTTGATTAGAGTGAGCATAGGCATCGATCTCCCATCACGCACGTCAAATTGGCGCCGTTGCCGGGGAGATTTAAATTGTGTCAAAGTTTTAGTTACTATTAGGGTTTGGGAATAGCCCATCCCTCTTTGCTTTTAATTGTGGTGTCTTTGTTTTTGTTTTTGGATTCAGTTTATGCCATCGGGGCGACGTCGACTTGATTTTGATTTTGCTATCGATCCCGAACCGGAACGCTCTTTCCATCGCATACTACGAGAAGCCAGGACAATAGGAGACAACACAGGCAACAATGTTAATGTTGCTATGGAAATGGCTGAACTCCGTCGACATATGGAGCAGTTTCGGCTCGCTGCAGAAAGAGAAAGGGAAGCGACTGCTCGTCTGCAACAGCAGTTGGATGCTATCCCAAGGAATGCAAAACAATATATGCACCCAGAACTGAGGGTGCCTGAGTCTGCAATTGTCCTCCCTGAGATTGAGCGCAACTTTGAGATCAAATTAAAAGATCTCAATTTGAGGGCAAAGCTAATGAATGCCCTATGCTTCATATCAAGAATTTCATTGATTTATGCGATATTATTGCTGCTGATAATATATCGTTAGAATATGTTCAATTAAAGGCTTTTAAATGGTCTCTTGCAGGAAAGGCCTTGAATTGGTTGGAGAGTCTACCGCCTAGGTCTATCACTACATGGAAGGCTTTGTATGACTTGTTCATGACAAAATTATTTCCACCTGCAAAGACAACAGAGCTTAGGAAGAAGATCACCTCTTTTCACCAATTGCCAGGAGAGACATTTCTAGAGACCTGGGAATGGTTCAAGGAGTTGCAGAGACAATGCCCTACCCATGGGCAACCCGAGTATGTACTCCAAGAAATCTTCTTTCAGGGCATCAATACAGAGACCAAGACTCGATTGAACCTACACACCGATTGTGGGTTCCTTGAGATGACTCCGACTGATGCATGGGCTCTTTTGGACAAGCTAACGGAGTATGATGCTATGTATGGCACCCAAGAGGCTAGACCCTCAGGTAAGAAACTTTATGAGCCTCCTAATGAAATTGACCCTGATGTGCGTAGGCAATTCCATGATGATGAGACCCGACGCCTCAAGAAACAAGTAAGTTTTCTATCTAGAAACCAACCTTGTTTAGAATGTGAGTCTCAATCTCATAATACTGTAGATTGCGGTAATATTAGCCAGGTACAAAGGGCGGAGCATTACGAAGAGGTAAGTTATATGAGGGGCCCTTATAGGCCTCCCAATCACAATAATAACTATGCAGGGAACCAAAATAATAATTATGTAGGGAGTAACAACCATTACCCTAATTGGGGTAACTATGCACAAGGCCAAGGGAGCCAACCTCCCCAAGATCAAAAGATTCCCCCATATAGGCCCCCTGGCTATCAAGAACCACCATCATGGGTACAAGAGCTAAAGGAAGGATTCAATGGGCTTCATTCCGATGTGAACTCTCAAATTAAAGGTGTTCAAGCACAACTAGGAGACTTGGAAACATGGAAGAAGGGAGTGGAGTCTCAACTAGGGCATCTAGCGGCTCAAATCCCTCGACCTCAAGGGAAATTCCCTGGCCGTCCGGATGAGAATCCTAAAGGGAAAATAGCTGCAATTCACCTAAGAAGTGGGAAGAAAGTGCCCGGACGCGAAAGCACGTCAAACAAGGAGCAAAACGGCAAAAACAGTGTCCATACCGAGGCTGTACCGACCCCCCCAGGGTCGGTACCGACCCCACCTGCAGGTACGACGTCCTTTTCTTCTTTTTCTCCTGATTCCAGTAGCTGTACCGAGGCCGTACCGACCCTCCTAGGGTCGGTACCGACCCCCCCCCCCAACAGCAGGTGACCCTCCTCTCTCCAGCACAACCTGTACCGAGGCCATACCGACCCCCCTAGGGTCGGTACCGACCCCCCCACCAGTGATGGATTCTTCTTTTGGGCCTATTTCAGCCCCGAATCCGACGAAAGTGCTTCCATATCCTCCGAAAAAGGTAAAGGACACAGCGGAAGGTAAGTTTCAAAGGTTTGTAAAGATGCTTCAAAGTTTAAATATAATCATTCCTTTCACTGACGCTTTGAGTGAGATGCCTGCTTACACTAAGTTTTTTAAAGACATCTTAGCCAAGAAGAGATCCATGTCTGAGCTTTTTGACGAGGTCCGTTCAGTGAAGTTCCCTGAGAAACTTGGAGATCCAGGTAAGTTTGCTATTACTATTGGTTTAGGATCTTACCGTTTCAAGGCTTTGTGTGATTTAGGTGCAAGTGTAAGCCTCCTTCCCCTTTCTATATGGTCAAAGATGAGTTTAGGAGCCCTAGACCCCGTCAATATGAGAGTGTCCATGGCCAATGGCGCGGTAGTATCACCAACTGGGGTGATTGATGATGTTCCCGTCCGTGTAGGTAAGTTTTTCGTCCCTACCAATTTTATTGTTATTGATATGCCAGAGGATCCAGTTGTGCCCATCATTCTTGGACAACCATTCTTAGCAACTGTTGGAGCAATAATTGATGTTAGGAAGGGACTCCTAACATTTGAGATTGGGTATGACATCGTTGAGTTTCGCTTCAATCCAACGATGAAGGAAACCACGGACATGGTAGAGGTAAGCTATTTTGATTGTCTTGAGTCTACAGGCCCAGTCTCAGGTCTTCTGGCGGATCAAGAGGAAATTTATTCTTTAGAGGTCCTGGAAGCAATATTGAGGACGGATGAGGAAGAGCCCAAACTTGTTCCAATCGAGCCTTCCCCAGAGCTTAAGCCACTTCCGGAAGGTTTGAGGTATGTTTTCTTGGGTCCCAATTCTACTTTTCCTGTGATCATTAATTCGAAATTGAATGAGGAAGAAGTAGAGAAGTTACTTAATGTGCTTAGAACCTATAGGAAGGCTATTGGTTATTCTTTGGATGATATCATTGGAATTTCACCTTCTTTGTGCATGCATAGAATATTCATGGACGATGATCATAAGCCAACCATAGAAAGTCAGCGTAGGCTTAACCCAAATATGCAAGAAGTAGTCAAATCTGAAATTTTGAAAATGTTAGATGCTGGAATTATTTATGCTATTTCTGATAGTAAATGGGTGAGCCCGGTTCATGTTGTCCCTAAGAAAGGGGGAATGACTGTGATTGAGAATGAGAAAGGTGAGTTAGTACCTACTAGGACCACTACTAAATGGCGCATGTGCATTGATTATAGGAAGTTGAATAGTGCTACTAGGAAAGATCATTTTCCTCTTCCTTTTATTGATCAAGTTCTTGAGCGTCTAGCACAACACGATTATTTTTGCTATTTGGATGGCTATAGTGGTTTTTGGCAGATTCCCATTCACCCGGATGATCAGGAGAAGACAACTTTTACTTGTCCTTATGGAACTTTTGCTTACAGGAGGATGCCATTTGGGCTCTTTAATGCCCCTGCAACTTTTCAAAGGTGTATGATGGCTATTTTTTTGAGATAATTGAGGATATAGTAGAAGTATTTATGGATGATTTTTCTGTTTATGGTTCTTCTTTTGATTCATGTCTTGCCAACTTGAGTAGGGTGCTAGAAAGATGTGAAGAGACTAATTTGGTGCTTAATTGGGAAAAATGTCACTTTATGGTTCAAGAGGGAATTGTTTTAGGGCATTTGGTTTCCGCTCCTATTATGCAATCGCCTGATTGGAACCTTCCCTTTGAGATCATGTGTGATGCTAGTGACTATGCTGTGGGTGCCGTGCTTGGGCAAAGGAAAGACAAGAAGCTTCATGCAATCTACTATGCAAGTAAGGCACTTGATGAAGCGCAAAGTAAGTACACCGCGATGGAGAAGGAATTCCTCGCCGTGGTATTTGCCTTTGAAAAGTTTCGTACTTATTTAGTAGGCTCTAAGGTCATTGTTTATATGGATCACGCAGCGGTAAGGTATTTGATGACTAAGAAGGATGCCAAGCCTAGGCTCCTTCGGTGGATGCTTTTGTTGCAGGAATTTGATTATGAGATTAGGGACAAGAAAGAAGCGGAAAACTCAGTGGCTGACCATCTGTCTAGGTTGCCCTTAAACCACCTGAAGGAGTCGGAAAATGAAGTGCCAATCAATGACTCCAGGCCGGACGAAAGCCTCCTTAAGCTCATTCGCTTTGATTCGGTGAGTTCCGGTGAGGATTCTTTTCATACCCCTTCTTCTTCTCCTATATCTTGCCATATTTATGCCGTTAGAGGGTCGAGGACCCCTTGTTTGCGGATTTTGCTAATTATATTGTAGGGGGAGAAATCCCTAAGGATTTGACCTCGCAAGCCAAGAAGAATTTCCTCCACGACGTCAAACACTACTATTGGGATGAGCCTTACTTGTTCAAGCAAGGAAGTGACCATATCTTTAGAAGTTGTGTGTCGGATGAAGAGATTGAGAGCATCATCAAGCATTGTCACACCCTTCCGACGGGTGGCCACGCAAAGAGCTTTAAGACCACGGCGAAGATTCTTCAAAGTGGCTTCTATTGGCCTACCTTGTTCAAGGATGTACATGCTTACATTGATGGTTGCGATGAGTGCCAAAGAGCGGGGAATATCACTTGGAGACATGAGAACCCTCTAATCCTAGAGGTTGAACTTTTCGACGTATGGGGTATTGATTTTATGGGGCCCTTCCCTTCATCAGGGCCTTATAAATATATCTTGGTAGCTGTCGATTATGTTTCTAAATGGGTTGAGGCAATTGCTACACGTACTAATGATTCTAAAGTTGTAGCTAAATTTATGAAGACTAACATATTTCCCAGGTTTGGAGTCCCAAGGGTTCTTATTAGCGATGGAGGATCTCATTTCATAGAAAGGGGCTTCGAGGCTCTTTTGGCTAAGTATGGGGTGACTCATAGGGTGGCAACACCTTATCACCCTCAAACTAGCGGCCGGGTGGAGGTTTCAAATCGGCAAATAAAGAGCATCTTAGAGAAGACGGTGTCGCGCTCATGAAAGGATTGGTCATCTAAGCTAGATGATGCACTTTGGGCATATAGAACGGCGTACAAGACACCTTTGCGCACAACTCCCTACACCTTGGTTTATGGTAAGTCTTGCCATTTGCCCGTCGAGCTTGAGCATAGAGCTTTATGGGCTCTCAAGGAGCTTAACATGGACCTTGACGTGGCCGGAGCAAAGAGATTCATGGACTTGCAAAAATTGGAGGAGTTGAGGCTCAAAGCTTATGAAAACACCGAAATCTACAAAGAGCGCACCAAGAAGTGGCACGACAAGAAGTTGGTCCCAAAGACCTATGAGGTAGGTGATAAAGTTCTTCTTTTCAATTCTAGATTGCGGTTGTTTCCAGGGAAGCTTAGATCGAGATGGAGTGGGCCATTCGTGGTTCATCATATCTATCCCCATGGAGCGGTGGATCTAGTTGATGAAGGAAGAGTCATATTCAAGGTCAATGGTCACCGACTCAAGAAGTACTATGATAGAGTGGATCCGGAGGAAGAAATAAGAGTTACTTGGGCTCTAATGGCCTTTGGATGATAATGAGGTAACCACGTCAAGCTAATGATGTTAAAGGTAGCGCTTACGGGAGGCAACCCGCTTTATTTCCTTTTCTTTCTAAGTTTTATTTTTAGTTTTTAAATTTTAGGATACGTAGGATAGTTGGGGTGGAGCGTATTGCACTAACCATGCAGGTCTTAGGAGGGAACCACTGCGAAAATGGGCGAAAAACGGAAAAAGAAGCTCAATAGTAGCTGTACCGAGGCCATACCGAGGCACCTAGGGTCGGTACCGACCCTCTGACGGACAGGTAAGTGAATCTCGGAAAACCGAGAAATTCCAGTAGTTGTACCGAGGTCGTACAGAGGCTCCTAGGGTCGGTACCGACCCCCCTGACGGACACGTAAGTGAATCTCGAAAAATAGAGAAAACCTAGTAGGCATACCGACCCCATACCGAGGCCCCTTGCCTCGGTACAGACCCCCTACCAGAAAAAAAAAATCGAAAAAAAAAATTAAAATTAAATTTTTATTTTACCTTTTTCTTTCCTTCCTTTTTCTTTCTTTTCTTTTTCTTTCCTTTTTCTTTTCTTTCTTTTTCTTTCTTTTCTTTTTTCTTTCCTTTTTTTTTTCTTTTCTCTCCTCTTTCTTTCTCTTCCTGTCCAGCCCCAGCCTCGGTTCCGTTACCTCACCCTGCGCCTCGGTTTCGACTGCCCGCAGCCCAGCACTCTCTCTCTCGGCGCCACCCACCACCACCCCGAGCCACCTCCGGCCACACCACCACCCCACCTCGACCCCCCCCTCCTTGGCGCACCCCTTGAGCCCAGTAGCACCCTGGTTCGAGCCCCCTAGCCCCCACACCCAGCCCCCGTTACCCACACCCCACCCCTCGATTTCGATACCCCAGCCCAGCCCCTCCCTCTCTCCGAGCCACCTCCGGCCACACCACCACCCCACCTCGACCCCCCTCCTTTGTGCACCCCCTGACCCCAGCAGCACCCTGGCTCGAGCCCTGTAGCCCCCACACCGAGCCACCACCGAACCCACTTGTCTCGTTTCACTGTTTTGGTACGTTTGGCTCGTTATACCATCGAAATCCCTATTTTTCTTCTTCATTCAACTCAGTTTTGGTATGATTTCTAACCCTAAACTTGTTTATTTCAATTATTTTGATTGATTTAATTATTTGGGTTGAGATTGAAAACCCAGTGTTTGATTTAGAAGCGGAATTTGGGGCTTTTTGCCGAAAGTCGAATTGGTCAAAATTGATGATGTGGTTGTGTAGTTAGGTTGACTTGGTGCATCTTTCGTATTCATAGCATTGTCAAATTGATCATGGATTGTGAGCCAATTGGATATTATGTTTTTCTTGCGATTCGTTTCGAATTTTGAGTTTGATTTGATTTTTATGCTTAGGGTGGATTAATTTCTTCTATTTTATCATAAAATGTATCTCTTTACATGATTTGGCAATTGCGAGCAAGTTATATATCCATTGCATATTTATTTGACTTGTTTTGAACTTAAGTATGGGGTTGTGACGGTTGATTTATGTATAATGAGTTATGCGTTACTTATATTACTTTTCTTGGGTATATTGTTGTATGATTAGGGGATGCCTTAGTGCTCTACATGATATTACATTATATATTGTTTCCCCTTTTCATATATTCTAGGTTGAGCATATATTTTATATATAAGTAGTGCATTTTATTTATTCTATATGGTGGTGAGTTTGTGTGCATTTGAGTTCATTTGACATCTTCAAAAATGCACTTATGGTTATGAGGTTTTATGTTTGCACATGCTTTATATGCTATTAGGATATATTTAATGCATCTTATTTCTTTTGTGTCTACTCGGTTATGTAGGTATGTATGGCTTGATCATAATTGACTTGGTTTTATGATTATAGAAAGATATTTAGCTTGAGTTTCTTTTATTTGTTTCAGGAATATGTTCCGTTCTAAGATCAAGAGGGTTAGGGAGTCATCTTCTACGGTTACATTGGATGACGTGATCATATACGACGCCCGTCAGAAGAAGGAGTACAAGGACATCCTCAAGAACCACAAGCTTCGGGCTCGGTGGTATGACCGTATAGATGGAGTGAGCCTGGAAATACAGGATGACATAGTGGAGGCTTTTTCCTATTTGGGTGCCACGTGTCTACTGGATCCTGTCCCACGCTTCTACCCGGCTCTCGTTGCTGAGTTCATGGCTACATTGCAGACGGACGTCAATGGGCCGGATTTTGAGGGCCCTATTACATTCCAGCTAGGGAATGAAATGCGCACATTCACCTTGCAGTAGTTCAACGCTCTGTTGGGATTCCCCAACCCTGTAGAGCCATATAACGTCGTTAGTTGCAGGGCTTTGGATACATGGAAACTGATCACCGGCATGCCCAGATGGCCAGAAAGAGCTCTTCCAGGTAAGGATATCGCGAACCCTCTTTTTCGCATTATCCTTAGGATTTTTGGTAGCACTATATGGGCAAAGAAAGAGCTTTCTAGGCCTACAAGGATGGAAATTGCTTGTTTAAGGGGGGGTGTTATTCGAGATGGAGACGCCTCTAAATTTGGGTTATGAGTTCCTTGCACATGTTAGAGATTACACGAAGAACGCCGATGAGATTTGGTTTGGTGGTATGATTGTGCTTTTGGCCAAGCGCCTACAAGTTGACCTAACCAGATACAAGTCAGCGGCTACTCAGCTTATAGACATTGCTTACTTGACGAGTGCTAAGGTGATCACGAGGAAAAGGGATAGGTACTTTTCTACTTTTTATGGTTATGATGTTGAGATTCTCAGGCAGAACTTGGACTTATTGTATGTACCGAATTGGCGCAACACTTGGGCTGAGGAGTATCGTTCAATCTCAGAGGTCATTTTGGGAGATCCTCTGAGACGCCAGCGACCGCCCAAGTATCCCCATCCAGAGGACACATTAGGTCTAGTGGTTCACCAACCGGAGCATACTGAATTCATGGATCATGACGCTATGCCTAGTGGCCATTACTTTTTTGATGAGGCTGGTCCGAGTAGGACTTCTACGCAGCAATCTTCTTTTGATGATATCATGCGCGAGCTGTAATATCTGAGAGTAGGCCATGAGAGCTTGCAGGAAGGGCTGAGGGGTGAGTTTACACGCCTGAATGAGAGGATGGACCTACAGGAAGCACGTGCGGCCTCTTTTACATCTTGGGTATCCTCTCTCTTCCCACAGAACCCATACCCACCACCGCCACCGCCCTCTGAGTAGAGTTTCTTGATTTCTTCAACAACTTCTGCATCTTTTTTTTGTGAGTTTCTGAGTCTTTTTCCTTTTACTTTGATTTTCTTTTGACAGTGGGGACACTATCTATTTTTAAGTATGGGGTGGGGGATTCAGAAAACTTATGTGTCAATATTATTTCAGAAAATTGTTCTTCTATGTGTTGTTCTGCACTTCATTTTATTTGGATTATGTTATGCATTCATGTTTAAGTCTTATGCATTTTAAGTTTTAAGTCCTTAGTCATATTTTGATTTAGTCTGGCTTAAAGCTAAAAAAAAGAAGAAAAATGTCGAAAAAAAAAGGAAAAGAAAAATGCATGTTTATTTTATGTGTTAGTTTTAGCTTTATATCCTAACTTAGGTGTCTGATGTACATATTTGCACCTCTTTTATTGCATCTTTTTGACTTCATATTTCATTCGATTTCCAAAGAAAAGGTTCAAAAGAATATAAACTTGTGTAAGAATGGGCTAAAATGCAAGAAATAGAGTCTGTAGAAGTTTTGAGCTAACCATGTAGGAATTCGAGCAAAAACGGAGTCAAAACGGAGAAGCCAAGTGAAGCTGAGCAGAGGTAGATATCGACCCTAGACCCAGATATCGACCTCTGGGGTAGATATCGACCTTCAACATAGATATCGACCTCAACATAGACATCAAGTGAAGCTGAGAAGAGGTAGATATCGACCTTAGACCCAGATATCGACCCCCAGTGTCGATATCGACCCCCATATCGACCTCAACATAGAAATCGACCAGAGCTGAACAAGTCGAGCAGGAACAGAGACCTCGATATCGACCCCTGGTGTCGATATCGACCCCTTATCTCGACAGAAGATATACTCGATTTCGAATGCGGATTGGAACTATATCTTCAAGGAGGCACGGAATTATCTCATACTTTCAAGATAGATGGCAGCTGAAGTTTTCTTTATCTTTTACATTTAAGTTATTTAAGTTTTTATCAAAATAAAAGATCTATCCTAAATTGTTCGGATAGAGTTATTAGTTTAGATAGGAGTTACAATCCTTGGATAACGAGGATTAGTAGCCTATAAATAAAGCCCTAGGGGCTGATTTGTTAGGGGATCCTATCCCAGAACAATCCATTAACCCAAGACAAAGACAATAGACAATAGAGTTAGAGTTAGAGAGAAGTTTTAGGGTTTGACGTTTGCGAAAGTTGACGTTGAGTTGTAAAGCTTCGAAGTTATTTTAATGCAAGTTTCTTCTTTTCAAACGACGATGAATTCCATGATGAGAAGCGAGTAGTTCCCCAAAGCTCTTAGGGTCGGGGTGAGCCCGACGTTAGCCATGCGCGCTTGAGGTAAGTATTTGATGTTGATATTGTTGTGTCTATCTCTCCTCCTACGATTCTATGTTTAGTCCTAATCGAAAGAAAAGGGATTCATGCTAACAACTTGAGTTATAAACATAAAATTGGTAGAGACAATTAGGTTTATTTGCAAGAGTAATCCTAAGAGTTGGTGTACGGCGAAAGCTTATCCCTCGGGTGAAATAGCGCAATTGTCCGTCTTATTTATCTCATCGCGTGCATTGGTTAACATTGTGGTAAACCCTAATCCTAGGAGTTGCTTTTTACAAAAGTTTAAATACACGCAAAACCCACTGTTATTTCTATTCATTGCTTCTCTCTCCATCCTTAATTCTTCGGCCTTTCTTTTGCCGACAAAAGAACTAACACACTGCAGGGAGACATCGATATCGACCCCAGACGTCGATATCGACCACTGAGTTCGTCGACAGTTTTTTGAGTCGACGACGAATATCGCTGCGGAGTTTGCTGAGCATCGATATCGACCCCTTGTGTCGAAATCGACCCTTCTGTATCGACTGGCAGTCTTCTGAGCCAGTCGATTTTGTGGACTAACATCGATATCGACCCCCACCAGTCGATATCGACTACAGTTTTTGTTTCTGTAGGTTTTCTGTTGCAGAGAACATCGACAGCCGAGGTCGACATCGAGGCCCAAGGTCGAAATCGAGGCTTATGGTCGACGGAGACGTGAGATTTCCAAAGCTACTAGGATCCCACTGACACGCCTCCTCGTGGATCGATCCTGACTACCCTTCCACTACAACGGGAGGAAGTCTTGTAATTATTTGCATAGGCTAGGAGTCGATTTACATATTTACATCTTATTATTTGTACTCGACTTTACCTCCTTAACAAATTGGCGTCGTTGCCGGGGAGGCAATCAATCGCGCCCTAGTAGTCTATCTCACGTCTTTTTCTAGTTTGGTCTTGCAGGTGTATGCGACGCGCTGATCGCCCACCTGAATTTGAAGGAGTAGACGACCCTGAGCGTTATTTCCATCTAAGGGCCCAAGCTCAAAGAATCATGGCGGAAAACGCGAACCAAGCAGAACTTATTGAACAACTAAGGAGGCAAGTTGAGGGCCTAACGACTAGAGAGGCGGCACTTAAGGAGCGTGCGGATAGGGAGGAGGAAGGCCGAAGGCAAATAGAAGCCCAAATCAATGCCCTCCCTAGGAATGCCAAGCAATATATGCACCCCGCTCTCACAGTGCCTGAATCGGCAATTCTTATCCCTGCCTCTAATTTCGAAATTAAACCTAACTTCCTGACTGAAATAAGAAGGCATCAATATGAAGGAAAACCTAATGAGTGCCCTATGGCACATATTTCCACCTTCTTAGACCATTGTGATACTATTGCTGATGGATGTAGTCTTGAATATGTCCAACTAAAAGCCTTTCGATGGTCTCTTACAGGTAAAGCATTGCAGTGGTTGGAGAGCTTAGCCCCAAGATCGCTCCGCACCTGGAATGAAGTCAAGGACGCGTTCCTCAACAAGTTCTTTCCTCCTTCTAAGACGGCGTTGATCCGACAGAAAATCACGGCTTTCAAACAAAAGCCTGGTGAAGCTCTGGCGACTGTTTGGGAAAGGTTCAAGGACCTTCTACGATCATGCCCGACGCATGGCCAACCACCATATGTAATTCAGGAGATCATTTACAATGCTCTTGACGCTGCAACGAAGGAGAGGATCAACACCTACACCTCCTATGGCTACCTTGAACTCGCTCCACAAGAGGCTTGGGAGACCATAGAGAGGTTGGTGGAGTTCGACAACACATATGGGACTCCTGAGGCTTCCGACGTACCATCATCGTCGAGGCCTGCCCCATATATGCCCTTATATGAATCCTCCAACATAATCGATCCGGATGTGAAGGAGCAATTCCACAGAGATCAACTTAGAAAGCTCCAAAAGTAAGTGAGGTTCCTTTCAGTGAACCAAGATTGCATCGAATGCGGATCGCAGCGACACACCACCATCAAGTGCCCACATGCCGAACAAGTACATCTAGCGGAGACTCACCAAGAGGCGCGCTACATGAGGGGTCCCAACAACCAATATTGGGGAGACCAAAGGTTCCATCAACCACAAAGGAACCCGGTTAACCCTAGGGACCCTCCGCCTTATAGAGCTCCTGGGCACTCGGAGAGAGACCAAAAGAAGGATGATCTTCAACTAGTACTGGACGAGATAAGGCGGAACCAAGCTAAGAATGATCAATCCAAAAATGCAATCCACTCTCAACTCAATCACCTTACCACAAGGATTGGGGAGATGGATATTTGGAAGAAGAACGTAGAGACCCAACTGGGTCAATTGGCGGCACAAATCCCTAGGCCGTCCGGAACACTCCCTGGGCAACCCACTACAAATCCTAAGGGACAATCCGGGATGGGCCATGTCGTAGCCATACAATTAAGGAGTGGCACCAAAGTACAAAAGCCACGGACGGAAACAGAGGAGAAAGCAGCAGACCCAGTCGACGTCGACAGACCAGTCGATGTCGACCCAGAGGTCGAAATCGACACCCATGTCGACCCCCTGGTCGACGTCGATGACACTGCAGAGCCATCAAAGCCACAACAGAGGTCGAAATCGATCATTCCAGTCAATATCGACCAGAGCCCAGTCGACATCGACGTCCAGCAGGCCCCTCCGACCTCCGTTTTGGCCCCTACTCCAAAGAAGACGTTGTCATTCCCTTCCAAAGCATTGGAGGATCCCACCAAAGGCAAGTTTAGGCGCTTCATAAAGATACTTCAAGGACTCAACATCACTATCTCTCTTACAGAAGCCCTAAGTGAGATGCCTGCCTATGTGCGATTCCTGAAAGACATCCTAAGCAAGAAGAGATCCATGGCAGAGATCGCAGAGGAGTGCTCAAAGATGGACTTCCCTGAGAAGAAGAGTGATCCAGGGAAGTTTGCAATCACCGTGGGACTTGGCCAACATCGTTATAAAGTCCTATGTGACCTAGGGGCAAGTATAAGTCTCATGCCTCTCTCTATTTGGCAAAAGGTGAACATTGGCGCACTTGAACCTGTGGACATGAAGCTCTATATGGCTGACAACTCATTCGTCAGGCCCACAGGTATAGTTGATGACGTTCCGATAAAGGTAGGTAAGTTCTTTGTACCTACTGATTTCATTGTATTGGAGATGCCTGAAGATCCTATAGTGCCTATTATACTTGGTAGGCCTTTCTTAGCTACTGCAGATGCCAATATCAATGTACGTCGAGGGTTACTAACCTTTACTATAGGGAACGAAGTGATAGAATTCTCTTTCAACCCAACCATGAGCGAAACAAAGCACCTGGAGCAAGTAGTCCTCTCGCCGGCTAAAGAGAAGCTTAGAAAATTTTTGTTGGCGAGGACGGAAACAGCAAGCAGGGTCGACATCGACCGGAACCAGTCGATATCGACTAAAAGCATCAAAATCGACCCCCCTTGGTCGAAATCGAGTATGCTAGATCGCTGCCAGGAACTTAAGTATGGGGTCACAGAGGTCGATATCAACCCCCACATGTCGATATCGACCCCAACACTCGAAATCGACCCTTCTTGGTCGAAATCGACCACCCCTCAGCCCGAAGATTTTTGTTTCGGGCCCAAATAGGTAAGCCCAGATATGACTCCTAACCCTCCTCTGTCCCTTATTGATGAATCAATTAAGCCAATTATTGATAATTCTACTAAAGAGAGGGTCAAAGCTCCATGGTTTGCCTATATTGCTAAAGTTAGGTCAAGAAAGAGAAGAAAAGCGCCCAAAGAAGAACCTAACATCAAAGAAGCCTTGGTAGCCGAGCTTCGCTACTACCAAAAGGACCTAGATGACCCAGGAGAATGCTCAAGCTCGAAGGGTCCCTACATAAAAGGGTCATGAAGAATTGACGGAGAAGTCGGCCTAGCGACTCAAAAATCTAGAGCATGTACATAAAACATTTAAATTTCGCATAGATGGTTTTTATGATTTAATTTTTGGCTGTTTGAAACTTTTAAAACTGAGATAATTCGTGCTTTACCTATATTCCTAACCTAGATTTCAGGTTGTCAAGCAAAAGGAACGATGAAGAAGGAAAGAAGCTTCTGCAGAGGCAGTCGACATCGACCAGGCCAGTCGAAATCGACCCCCCAGGGTCAAGCCATCTCCTAGAGTCGACATCGAGGACTCAGGAGCGAAAAAGAGAGGTCGATATCGACCATCATACTCGATATCGACCCCAATCAGGCAGCCCTTATCTTCATCTTCTTCCTTGAATTTGACAGATGCAGTCGACATCGACCACTGACCTAGATATCGACTTCTGGCATCGACCAAACCTGAAATCGACCTGAAACCGCAAGGTTGCGCTGTGAGTTTCTCTCTACCCTTGTTCTTCTTTTTAATACAGTGAGGACACTGTATATTTTAAGTATGGGGTGGGGGGAAAACATGTCTTATGGTCATAACTTGGTTTTCTTCTTCGCATTGCATTCATGTTTAAATTTTTTTCGTTTTTAGTTTAACTTTTATAAAATGTCAAAATCCAAAAAAATAGAAAAATGTCAAAAATATAAAAAAAAAATGCATGTTTATTTTTAAGTTTGTTTTCTTTACCCTACTTAGATGTCCTATGATGAAAACTCAATAGCTGACTTGATCATGTAAACCCTATGGCATATTTGGATGGTTTAGCCTAAGTCCTTAAAATTTTTATGTAGATTGTGAACTTGTGATGAAATTGAGCACATATGATCCTAGGCTAAAAAGCAAATCCAACAAAAATTGTCCTTGTGAGAATTTTGACCTATAGGGAGAACATCAAAAATCCCTCCGCTTTCTTGAGTGAATTTACTCTTCCTATGCATCTCTAAATGTTGTGATAGTTATTCAAAACCAATGCATATATATGTTTATGTTTACGAGAATTAAATGATGGAGGCATCTTTTAAGCCATTTTTATCCTCTCTTTACCTACCCTGCATTATCCGTGCTTGAAGCCAGAACATTAGCCTGAGCCTGAAATTGCAAACTCCACAAAATTATCCCTAGCCGAATTGAGCCTGACCCCCATTTGGGAATTGAGACTTAGATTGGTTGGACTAATGCCTTATGGAAAGAAAAGAGCATAATGTCCAGTTTTGAGCAAGGAAATTGTAGGATGGTACATATTTACATTTTGTCATATTTTGTAAAAGGATTTTTGGCTCACCATATAAATGCACATAGCTTTAGTATTATTTCCGAAAAAAAAAATCCGACAAAAAAAAAATATATATATATATATATATATATATAGTGCATGAGCCAAAATCCTTAAAGTCTTTTATTCATACAAATGTTATATTTTTTAGGGGTATATTAGAACTTGGAGGAAGGTTGATGGAATGCATCTTTAGAGCATATTATGAAGAGTTATGGTTTGGGTATTGCAAGTGTTGAGATTTAGGAGTCTTGATTCCCGAATTATAAAAGCACCACATAGCCAAATAATTCCATACCCTTTATTTCATACCAAGCCCCATTACAACCCCGCCGAATGGAGTCTTCTATGAAGTCTTCCATTGAGCGAAAGTCCTCCTGATGGTTCTTATTGCATTTTCATAATTGGTTGCGAAGTGGATTATTATAAATTGCAATGTTTATGAGATTTTATATGGAATTGAGTTGAGAGTTGATCTTCATAGTCTAAACACATGAGAGTTGAGTGCAAACACATTATCCCTGTGAGGTTGGATCAAAATTGCATGTGCCTATGGATCGCCAAAATATGTGCTATGACGTTAAATTCACTTGCTTTGCTTTGCTACCGCTTATGATGTTGCTTTTGACAAAGGCGAAGACTTGAAGGGTGTGTTGTAGGTGTTGGTTATCGCTTGGTTATTGCTTGAGGACAAGCAAGTCTAAGTATGGGGTGTTTTGATGTACATATTTGCACCTCTTTTATTGCATCTTTTTGACTTCATATTTCATTCGATTTCCAAAGAAAAGGTTCAAAAGAATATAAACTTGTGTAAGAATGGGCTAAAATGCAAGAAATAGAGTCTGTACAAGTTTTGAGCTAACCATGTAGGAATTCGAGCGAAAACGGAGTCAAAACGGAGAAGCCAAGTGAAGCTGAGCAGAGGTAGATATCGACCCTAGACCCAGATATCGACCTATGGGGTAGATATCGACCTTCAACATAGATATCGACCTCAACATAGACATCAAGTGAAGCTGAGAAGAGGTAGATATCGACCTTAGACCCAGATATCGACCCCCAGTGTCGATATCGACCCCTATATCGACCTCAACATAGAAATCGACCAGAGCTGAACAAGTCGAGCAGGAACAGAGACCTCGATATCGACCCCTGGTGTCAATATCGACCCCTTCTCTCGACAGAAGATATACTCGATTTCGAATGCGGATTGGAACTATATCTTCAAGGAGGCACGGAATTATCTCATACTTTCAAGATAGATGGCAGCTGAAGTTTTATTTATCTTTTACATTTAAGTTATTTAAGTTTTTATCAAAATAAAAGACCTATCCTAAATTGTTCGGATAGAGTTATTAGTTTAGATAGGAGTTACAATCCTTGGATAGCGAGGATTAGTAGCCTATAAATAAAGCCCTAGGGGCTGATTTGTTAGGGGATCCTATCCCAGAACAATCCATTAACCCAAGACAAAGACAATAGACAATAGAGTTAGAGTTAGAGAGAAGTTTTAGGGTTTGACGTTTGCGAAAGTTGACGTTGAGTTGTAAAGCTTCGAAGTTATTTTAATGCAAGTTTCTTCTTTTCAAACGACGATGAATTCCATGATGAGAAGCGAGTAGTTCCCCAAAGCTCTTAGGGTCGGGGTGAGCCCGACGTTAGCCATGCGCGCTTGAGGTAAGTATTTGATGTTGATATCGTTGTGTCTATCTCTCCTCCTACGATTCTATGTTTAGTCCTAATCGAAAGAAAAGGGATTCATGCTAACAACTTGAGTTATAAACATAAAATTGGTAGAGACAATTAGGTTTATTTGCAAGAGTAATCCTAAGAGTTGGTGTACGGCGAAAGCTTGTCCCTCGGGTGAAATAGCGCAATTGTCCGTCTTATTTATCTCATCGCGTGCATTGGTTAACGTTGTGGTAAACCCTAATCCTAGGAGTTGCTTTTTACAAAAGTTTAAATACACACAAAACCCACTGTTATTTCTATTCATTGCTTCTCTCTCCATCCTTAATTCTTCGGCCTTTCTTTGCCGACAAAAGAACTAACACACTGCAGGGAGACATCGATATCGACCCCAGACGTCGATATCGACCACTGAGTTCGTCGACAGTTTTTTGAGTCGACGACGAATATCGCTGCGGAGTTTGCTGAGCATCGATATCGACCCCTTGTGTCGAAATCGACCCTTCTGTATCGACTGGCAGTCTTCTGAGCCAGTCGATTTCGTGGACTAACATCGATATCGACCCCCACCAGTCGATATCGACTACAGTTTTTGTTTCTGTAGGTTTTCTGTTGCAGAGAACATCGACAGCCGAGGTCGACATCGAGGCCCAAGGTCGAAATCGAGGCTTATGGTCGACGGAGACGTGAGATTTCCAAAGCTACTAGGATCCCACTGACACGCCTCCTCGTGGATCGATCCTGACTACCCTTCCACTACAACGGGAGGAAGTCTTGTAATTATTTGCATAGGCTAGGAGTCGATTTACATATTTACATCTTATTATTTGTACTCGACTTTACCTCCTTAACAGTGTCCTATGATGATAAATAGTTGCCGACATGATGATATAAGTCCCATAGCATAATACGGTTAAGTAGACATAATTGAGCATGTATGATCTAAGTTCTTAGGCATGACTGAAGTCCAACAAAACTTTTACCTAGTGAGAATTTTGGCCTTATAGGGATAACATAAAAATCCCTTGCTTTATTGAGTGAGTTTACTCTTCATATGTATATTATCTCTGAGTATTGCGATGGTTATCTATTTTTCAATGCCAATATATATATATATATATATATATATATATATATATAAATTTGATGTGAATGAGAATTAAATGATGGAGGCACCTTTTGAGCCAATCTTATCCTCTCTTTACCTACCCTACATTATCTCTGCTTGAAGCCAATAATTAGCTTGAGACCTTTATATATTATATAAGCTCCACAAAATTATTTCCTAGCCGAATTGAGCCTGACCCCATTTGGGAATTAAGACTTAGAGTTGGTGGGATTAATGATTTAGTGGAAAGAATGAGCTTATGTTTGGGTTCAAGTGAGAAGAATTTTGAGTTTATGGAAGCATGGGTTGGTTTTTATTTTTTTTTTTATCTTGCTAAATTTATGTAAAAGAATATTTGGCTCACATTACAAATGCACTATTGTTATTTTATTTTATTTTATTTTCGTTCTCAAGAAAAAAAAATCAGAGAAAAAAACAAAGAGAAAAAAAAAAGAAGAAAAAAAAAGGGGTGAAGTTATTAGTAGTTGAATAAAGTGCATGAGCCAAATAGTTTTTAGTTATTTTCTTTTGTGCATGAGTTATATCATTGAGAGGTATCTAGAGTTGGGAAAAGGGTTGAGTTCTTAACAAGATATGTTGATGAGTTTGGTTGATTTATATGATTGAGAGTTATGGTTTGGTTGGTTGTGTTGAAGATGTAGGAGTCTTGATTCCCTAACTTTATTAAGCACCACATAGCCAAATAATTCCATGCCCTTTATTTTATACCAAGCCCCATTACAACCCCGCCAAATGGAGACTTCTTTGAAGTTCTCCATTGAGCGAAAGACCTCCTGATAATTTTTGTTTGCATTAGCATCAATTGGTTGCGAATTTGGTGATATAAGTTTCAATATTTAAGAGTTTTTGCATTTGAATTTGAGTTGAGAGTTGTTCTTAAAGCCTAAACACATGAGAGCGAGTGAAACACTTTCCCCTGTGAGGTTGGATGGATAAGCATGCAGGCTACTTGATCACTCATGTACATGCTAGGACGTTGGTCTACTATATTCATGTTGCACTAAATTGAAAAGGCTAGTGCATAAAAAGTATGTTTGTGGGATGAAAGATTCATGTTCGGTTATTGCTTGAGGACAAGCAAGTCTAAGTATGGGGTATTTTGATGTGCATGTTTTTAGTCATATTTTTTCATATACTTTAGTGTTAATATAAGTCTTTTTCATTGATTATGCATTGGGTTTAGTGTCTTTTGCATAGATTTTCATGTTTCATAAGAAATAGATGTCTTCACTAGCTTTTGTGTGATTTACAGGATTTTTGAAGCTTTTTTTGAAGAAACTTTCAAGAAGGAAAAGATGCGGAAAAGAATAAGGAGCGCATAGGAAAAAGAACGGAAGCAATCGGAGTTCAAACAAAGGAGATATGGGCGTTTTACTGAGCTGTACCGACCCTGTACCGACCCCCCATGGGTCGGTACCGAGGCATAATCTGACAGAACAAGCCAATCTGAGCAACAATAGTCATACCGACCCTAAGGGGGCTCGGTACCGAGGTGGCCCAGGGTCGGTACGGCCTCGCTGGCACCTATTTTTATCCGGATTTAATTATTTTTACCTCTTTTCCTTAAATGGACTTTAGATAAAATTCATATATTTGTTATTTCCTAATTAGGTTTATGGGCTATTAAGTATAAATAGGATTTTTAGGGTTTGGAAGAGTCTCTCTCTTCTTTCTACGAATTTTCAGCCTACGTTTAGAATTCTCAGCACACGTTTAGGAGCGTTTGTGAGCGGATTTGAGAGCTTTTTGAAGCGATTTCTTCGGCGAAAGTTGAGGAACGTTTTGTAAGGCTTTTGGGATGCATTGTTGACATTATTCTCAGGTTTTTATTCAATTTAAATTTATGATTTTTAGTTATTTCATGAATTTTGAGTTATTCACCATGAATATGCGTAAGTAGTCGCCTTTTCTAGGGTTGGGGTGATCCCAACGGTAGTTATGCTTGCAATTTTGCTATGAATTGATGAATTGATTGGTTCTTATCTATTTTATATGCTTAAGTACTCAATAAAAATTGGGGAAATTCCTTTTTGCAATTAAATTGAAAGATTGAATTGTGAATTGGATAGTAATTAGGGTTTTGAACGCAAGTTTGATAACCTAATTAAGATTGTTAGTAAAGTTTATTAATTTGTGAAAATAAATTGATTACTTTGCTAGGGTTGATGCAAGTTGACCTATTTAATAGATAAAAACATGATTTTTATATGATTCATTGCAATGCTTGCATGATTATCGTTGTGGGGATCCTTATGCCCTAGACTTTTATTATTATTGATTTTTCCTAAAAATTCCAGCAGCCCACAAAACCCCAAAAATCCCTATATTTGTCATCTCTCCTCGCTATTCTTGCTCGTTGGTAACTGAAATTGAGTCACTGACTTTCTCCCTGCGAACGAACTTGACCCTACTATACTATAGCGAGGTTTCGATCTTATAAATTTATTTGATTGAAAATAAACCCTTCAACAATAAACCTTGTGTATGGTCACTACTCAACCTTTTCTTGCATCCTTTCGCTTATATCCCTTTATGTTGCATTGATCCATAAACACTGTGTCGCTTGCCATGTATTATCTTCTTGTCTTTCTTGTAGCGTTAGTAAGGCGTACAAACAAAGGCACTTTTTTCATAGGGATATTATCTTTAAATTCCGAAGGATAAGGATCTTTACCTAGGCTTACCTTTGAGTCATCTATCTCTTGAGGAAGTAGCCGACATCGACTGAGGTCAGTCGACATCGAGTGCATCATCTTGTCTGGAGGTACAGGCAATGGAGGTAGGTCGATATAGGGGAGTCGATGTTGAGTGGGTCCAGTCGATATCGAATGTAGTTGGTCGACCTCGATTGGGTCATCAACGTCGACCCCATACATAGCTTCTGGCATCAGTGATCACTCCTTGGTGGTCGACATCGACAGGGGTCTGTCGACATTGACTGCTATCTCAGTCTCTTCTTCTTCGTCCGCTTGGTGCCAAATTGCTAAGAGCTCCTCCATTTGGGCCTCCATGACCCTCACTTCATTTTCTTCATTACTCTCCCTTTTGTATGTAAGTACTTGACTTCCATTCGGTTCAACTCCTTCATAGTAGGGTTGAAGGAGAACTCTATTACTTCATTACCAATCGTGAAAGATAGTAGCCCTTTTCGAACGCTGATATTGGCGTTGGTCGTAGATAGGAACGGCCTACCTAAGATGATAGGACATGTTGGATCTTCCACCATATCAAGTATAATAAAGTCTGTGGGCACATAACTTGCCCACCTTCACTGGGACATCGTCGATAATTCCTGTGGGCTTTACAAAATTGTTGTCGGCCATATATAACTTCATATCCACAAGCTCCAAGCCTCCAATACTCATCTTTGACCATATGGACAAAGGCATGAGGCTCATGCCAGCCCCTAGGTCGCACAATATCTTGTAGCGGTGTTGACCTAGGCCAATTATGATGGTAAATCTTCCCGGATCGCTTCTCTTCTCTGGGTAATCTATTTTACTGCACTCCTCTGCGATCTCAGCGATTGATCACTTCTTTCTTAGAATATCCTTTAGGAATTGGACATATGATGGCATCTCGTGAAGGGCCTCCGTGAATGGGATGGTGACGTTGAGGCCTTGGAGTACCTTCACGAATCTTTGAAACTTCTGGTCCGCAGGGTCCCTTAATGCTTTGGAGGGATATGGAAGTGGCTTCTTCAATTTCGGAGCGGGATTGGCCCTTGGTGTCGAAGGGTATTGGTCTATGTCGATAGGGGGGTCGACATCGACTGCAGTGGTCGACTTTGGGGTAGGCCACTGGACAAGGTCGACATCAACAGGGGTAGTCGACATCAACTGAGGTGTGTCAACATTGACTGCTTCTCTAGTGGCTTTCTCTTCTGGCTTCGTTTCTTTATTATGGATCTCTTTGCCACTTCTCAAGTGTATGGCGGAGATGTGGCCAGATGATTGCCCCTTGGGATTGGCATGAGGTTAGTCTCGGAGCGATACGGCTTGTCTTGGAATGTTGGCCGCCAATTGACCCAATTGGGTCTCAACGATTGATCACTTCTTTCTTAGAATATCCTTTAGGAATTGGACATATGATGGCATCTCGTGAAGGGCCTCCGTGAATGGGATGGTGACGTTGAGGCCTTGGAGTACCTTCACGAATCTTTGAAACTTCTGGTCCGCAGGGTCCCTTAATGCTTTGGAGGGATATGGAAGTGGCTTCTTCAATTTCGGAGCGGGATTGGCCCTTGGTGTCGAAGGGTAT
The DNA here is from genome assembly GCA_963922045.1 of Persicaria maculosa. Lineage (NCBI taxonomy): Eukaryota > Viridiplantae > Streptophyta > Magnoliopsida > Caryophyllales > Polygonaceae > Persicaria > Persicaria maculosa. The sequence continues at coordinate 22,779,943 of OY998260.1, forward strand.
TGGTCTATGTCGATAGGGGGGTCGACATCGACTGCAGTGGTCGACTTTGGGGTAGGCCACTGGACAAGGTCGACATCAACAGGGGTAGTCGACATCAACTGAGGTGTGTCAACATTGACTGCTTCTCTAGTGGCTTTCTCTTCTGGCTTCGTTTCTTTATTATGGATCTCTTTGCCACTTCTCAAGTGTATGGCGGAGATGTGGCCAGATGATTGCCCCTTGGGATTGGCATGAGGTTAGTCTCGGAGCGATACGGCTTGTCTTGGAATGTTGGCCGCCAATTGACCCAATTGGGTCTCAACGATGTTCCTCAATGTATCTTTCTCACCAAGCCTTGAATTAATGTCATGTAGTTGAGTGTGGATGGAATTGTTGGATTGCTTGTTCTCGGCTTGGTTCCTCCTTAATTCATCTAGGATGAGTTGTAAGTCATCCTTCTTTCTCTCTCCAGATGGCGAGGTGCTCTATAGGGGGGGTCCCTTTGATATTGTTGGGGTTGATGGTATCCCCAATCACCTTGGTAGCCTCTATAGTTAGGGCCCCTTGCAAACTTTAACTCTTCATGGGTCTCTTCTGTTTGCACTTACTTCGTGAAGGGGCAAGTGGTTGTGTTGTGCTTCTGTGACCCACATTCTAAACAAGCTGGATTATTAGTCAAAAATCTAACTTGTTTTTGGAGACGCTTTACCTGGTCTTTCATGAATTCATCCTTCACCTCAAGATCCACCTCCTTTGATGGCTCATACAATGGCATGGATGGGGCTGGCCTCGCATCAAGGGCCACAGGAGTCCCATATGTGTTGTCGAACTCTACAAGCCTTTCAATTGTCTCCTAAGTTTGATGTTGTGTAAACTCGAGGTAGCAGTAGATGGTGTAGGTATTGATCCTCTCTCTTGTAGGCACGTCCAGGGCATTGTAGATAATTTCCTGGATTACATAAGGCAGTTTCCCATGCGTAGGGCAGGATCTCAATAAGTCTTTATAGCGCTCCCAGACTTGCGCTAGCGTCTCTCTTGGCTTCTGATTGAAAGCCATTATCTTCTGGCGCATATGCGCCGTCTTCAAAGGTGGAAAGAAGTTGTTTAAGAATAGATCTCTAAGTTCTCCCCATGTGCGGATGGATTATAGGGGCAAGCTTTCCAACCACTGCAGAGCCTTTCCTGCAAGTGACCATCTAAAAGCTTTTAATCGCACATATTCTAGGTTAACACCGTCAACAATGGTGTCACATAAATCAATATAAGTGGTAATATGTGCCATAGGCCTTTCGGAGTCCTTTCCCTCGAAAGTATCCTAATCTCCGCTATAAAACTAGTTTTTATTTCAAAGGATATGTGAAGGAGGATGATAGAAGACTCCGGCACTGCCAGCGTTGAGTGCAAGGATTCTTTAGCATTCTGCGGGATCTGGCTTAGTTGCTCCTAGGCTTCTCTTCGGGCTTGGACCTCTCGGTCATACCTAGCCTCCATTCTTTATTGTGCACGAGTGTTTTGAGTGCGCTCGGCATTGAACTCCTCAACTTACTTCCTAAGCCTCTCGAGCTCTTCCTACATGGTTTCTTCGTTAGCAATGATCCTCTTCACTCTGGCTTGTAGGCAAATGAAGCATTCTGGTTCGTCTAAAGATAGAAAATCGAGTGCATGATAAGTGCGTCGCATACACCTTCAAAATAACACTAGGAAAATAGATTAGATATTATGGGGGAAATTAGATATATAAATAAAACCCAAAACAAAACCAACACCTATTCCTAGCAAATAAATTACAAGACTCCCTCCCAATGTAGTAGTATGGAATCAGGATCGATCCCCGAGGAGGCGAGTCAGCGGTTCCTGAATAGTCTTCGAAAATGTTCCTGTAACATCGGTCAAAAGCCTCGATATCGACTTTAGTGGTCGATATCGACAGGGGATGTCGATTCCTAGTGCTTCACTTGATCTGCACAACTTGCAAACACGAGCAAAGAGGTCGACGTCGACTGTAGAGGTTGATATCGAGTGCCTTGAACCAGTCGGTCGACTCAGAAAACTGTCTACTAAATCTCAGTATTAGGGTTGGTCGATATCGACTAAGGTGGTCGATCTAGAGTGCAGTAACAGTCCCGTAACAGTAAACAGAAAAATAAAAGCAAATAATTTTTGGGTTTTTTAAACTGTATAAACTAAGGCTTCCAAGGTAAGGATTCACCACAACAATAACCATGCATGCATACACACTTAAATCACATAAAGTTTATGTTTTTATCATCCTATGACAAATTTCGCAATCACCAAATAGGGATGTAGAGGCTTTCACCTAAATACCTACTTTTTTCTATCCTTTTCATAATTAGGGTTTAGTCAACTTTTGCAAACAAAACTTAAATACTATTCAAATTCACAAATAATTCACTTTCGCTTCATATAATGCAAATAAGGAATTATCCTAAACTCTCATAAAGGATTAAGTACGGGATAGCAGATGAAAACATATAAGCAAATTAGGGATTTAAGCATACAAACATGGCTATTGCCGGGCTCACCCCAACCCTAAAAGTAGGATGACTACTTGATAGTGTCTATTTAGCGATGATTATATGGCATGTTTGCATCAGGATTAGGGCCTTTGAGTAAAGTGTTATATATATTTTTGGCCCTTTTTGTTTGGTTTGGAGGAATCGGTGTCTGCCGCTGGTTTTTTGTGATTTCAGGTGTTTTTGAGCGGTTTTGATGCCATTGAGAGAGCAAAAGGAGAATGACAAGCTTCGAGGGTTTTCGGTGCACTCTATAGGTGCCAAAGATGAACTAAGGGGGACGGAATCAAAGATATGGAGCACGGAAATCGAGGCAAGCTTGGCAGAAGACGAGAAAGCAAAGGAAGCCATACACTCGGCTGAGTGCCCTTGGCACTCGATCAGTGTACTGCCAGAGTGGATTCCAGTAGCTTAGAAAAGTTTACACTCGGCCGAGTGCCCTTAACACTCGACTAGTTATACGCCAGAGTGTCCACTCGGCCGAGTGCCCTTGACACTCGATCAGTGTACTGCCCGAGTGTCGTCCCTGAACAGTTTTTTCCCGTTTTTAATTTATTTTTATTTGGGGATATTGAAGGGACGTTTTTTAGGAGTTCAGCTGGCCAAAAATTAGTTCTTGTGGAGACCTATTGGGAAATATTTGGGGGATTCTAACCGGAAACTTGTTGAATTCTTCGTTTTCGGTAAATCTCTTTCCTTCTTCTTGTAGATTCATGTTTGCTTTGTTGAATTTGATTGAAATGAACATGAAATTCTCCATGAGTGGCTAGATCTCTTGTTCTAGGGTTGGGATAAACTCGACGATGCGGAAATAGACTCGCTCTTAGTATCGTGTGATTGATTTCTGATTTTGTTTGGAGATTTAATCCTATTGCACTAGCCCTAATCTATGAGAATTGCTTAGAACTGATTTTGGGTTTGAAACCGAAAGACTAAGACCCTAAATTGGAATTTAGATGGTGAATTGAGACCGAAAGGCGACTAGAACCCATCGGAACTATAGGATTAAACCCGAAGTTTAGTTGATCGAAAGTGAAACTAAACTTCATGAAGATTTATGGATTGTCATAGATATTTTAGATGATTCTTATATTGACTGAGACCGAAAGGCGAAGTTGGTGTGATTTTCATTTAGAATTCTAAGGGCTTAAGGGTTCTAAATTGGTTGCTTGAAACCGAAAGGAGATCGTTAACCAATTTAGACACATTCGCTTTGTTCCGAAAGGAGCTTTGCGAATACCATAGACAATCCACCTTCTCTTTTGAGTTAGAAAACATTCAAGCGAGAATATATTTTAGTCTATTGATGATGCATTGTTGGTAATCCCTTACCCTAGAATGCTTCCATATTGATACCTCTCTACACTTGATCGGTTTTCATTGTTACTATATATATGCACTCTTAATCTGCTCGTTTATTCTGAACTTGGTTGAACTAGCTCGAATGTACAATCGATACTCCTCCGGTCCTTGTGGATACGACACTTGATTACTACAACTGAACTCCAAACACTTGTGGGTATAGGTTTTTAGCCTATCATGTTTCTGGCGCCGTTGTCGGGGACCGGTGCTAGTATCGATCGTCTTTTCGACGACTAGTTCTCTAAGTTCTTTTGTTGCTTTGATTTTTTCTTTTTGTCGTTGGATTCAGGTGGTGCTTTATATTGAATGCAAAAGGCGAAAGACTCTAGCGATCTAGTGCCTTTTGACCCTGAACCTGAGCGCACCTTTCGTAGAAGAAGAGCTGAACAGCAAGCTGCTAGAGCGGAAACGATGGCTGACGCTATGGCCAGATTGGAAGAACTAGAGAGGCAAATGGCTCAAAGAGATCAAGAAAATGCCGACCTCCGACAACAGTTAGCTAATCAACAGTTACAACTTGGCCAACCACAAGGGCCAATCTAGGAGAGCGGATGGATCCAGCTCAGTATCTACCACAACCGGGTGTTGTCCTTCCTCCAATAACACCCGCCAACTTCGAGCTGAAAGCTTCTTTGCTGAATATGATAAGGAAAAATCTTTTCAATGGGCTTCCTTCGGAGAATCCTCACCAACACATCGCCACTTTCAAGGAATTGCTAGACACGGTGAAGGTTCAAGGAGTTAGTCCAGAGGAGCTTCTGATGAGGTCTTTCTCTTTTTCTTTGAGTGGAAAGGCTAAGCACTGGTACAACTCTATTCCTGTTGGTACCATTACTACTTGGGACGCCTTGTCTTCTGAATTTTTGAATCAATTCTTCCCACCCGCTAAAACTGCTGAGATGGGAAGGAAGATAAATGCTTTTGCATCAAGAGATGGAGAAAATATCCTTGAATCATGGGAGAGATTCAAGGATCTGTTGTTTGAATGTCCCCATCATGGTATGCCTAAGCTGAATTTGTTGGAGATCTTCTACAAGGCTGTGGATGACCACACTAGGCTATTAATCGATTCCTCATCTAGAGGAGGATTCTTAGAGATGGAGGTCGATGATGGTTGGGCCTTTGTAGAGAAGATGGCTAAGAGATGTGGGAAATACTCGCAACCTAGGGCACTCTCTAATGTCAAAAGGTGTGCAGGGATCTATGAGATGGATGCTGAAGCTTATAAGGATGCTAGATATGACTCATTGGCTGCTGAGATTAAACGTCTAGCCTCAATTATGGAGAAGTCTTTGTCTACTAAGGAAGTGAGTGTTGCGGGTTCTAGACCAGTGCCATGTCAGTTCTGTGGATCCCAGGATCACACCATTTCAGCTTGCCGATCTATGCCTCCCAAGGAGATGCTAGTCAAGAGGAGGAAGTTGGCTACATAGGCAACAACTACAATAAGGGTCAAGGTTACAACAGGAACTATAACAACTTCAATCCTCGAGCGAGAGATCATCCTGGTTTCTCCTACGCTAATAAGCAAGCCGCAGAAGGGCCGCCTCCTGGTTTCCCACAAAAAGCCCCACCACAGAAGGACAAGATGGAGATAATGATGGAACAGCTTATGGGAACCGTTAAGAGCCTAGCTGGAGAAGTGCAGAATCTCACAAGGGGACAAAAAATGCTGGAGACTCAAGTAGCTCAGCAGGCCAACAACACTGCTAGGCCCGCTAGTCAGTTTCCAGGGAGAACAGAAGATAATCCTAAGGGATATATTTCTACTGTGTGCCTAAGGAGTAGTAAGCAATTAGAAGATTCGAGGTCTTCTGAGCCAACTGGAGCTCAAGAGAGTGCTGAGACTGAAGGGGATAAAGCTGCAAAATCAGAGATAGGGCCAAAAGTTCTTCTTGCTTACATCCGGCTATCCGTCTGTTCCACCGCTTCCTCGCGAGTACAATCTTTGCTCGAGAGGGGAGTCGAGGGTGCTTGGGGGCACTTGAGCTGCAAACCTTGTATGGCGCCCTTTACAACCAGCCCATCAATCTAGGTCATATAATAGCAAAGCGGTGGGAGAAGGAGGCAGGGGGCTCAACCGCTATCTCTATCGGGGCAATGGTTTCCATGCTTGCTGGTGCTATGGATGTCGACATCTCCATCTATGAGCAGATCGCCCCTCTGATCGAGTGGTCTCATGAGGAGCTAGAGCGCTGTCACATTCTTGTGTTTGACAGGCAGCAAGCCTTCTGCTGGGATAAGTCTACGGCGAAGCGCCATTTACCGCTCCCCTTTCCACCGCATCTGACGATCCAGCAAGCATACAATTGGTATGATGGAATTTCCGTTCATCTAGATTCTCTATATGGAGCTGCGGCTGCACAGCCTTCTACCCTTACCGGGCCCTCTAGGACATCTCGTGTCCCTAACGCTCCTGATTACATGGACGTCGCGCCAAATGAGCCTCCCCAGCTTGCCAGCGACAGAGAGTACTTTGACTACAAGCTTGGGCAACTCAAGAATGAGCTACAGACTTACTTCGATGGGCGCTTTGATGCCATCGACACCCAGCTACGCAACTTGCGGACTCGACAAGAAGAGGACTCTAAAGAGGAAGAACAAGAGGAGCACACTGACTCCGACGATGATGAGGTTGCCGATGGCGAGTCGGATAGTTTCTAGCTATTCCACCAAATTGTGAGTACCCTGTCTCTTTCTGGTTTTTATTCTAATCTCATTGAGGACAATGTTTCATCTAAGTATGGGGTGGGGTGAACGTCACATTTGGTGTAGATATTTTTATCATGGGTCTTGCTCCTTTTTGAACTTTTGGACCCAACTCTGATTCTGAAATGTTGTGATGAATTGGAATGTTTGATGATTGCTTGAGCATTGAGCTATTGCCTTGTTTGACTAGATAGCATGTATACCATCTTGCTCAATTAGGTGTATATCTCGCCCCATACTTGGATACTCGAGCTTGACTTGATACCGCATTATTGGGTTTATGTGCACAAATTGAAATATGATTGAGGCAGTTTGTCAACCCATTTATCCTTGCCTACCCTTGCATTTGATCATCTGCTTGAAGTCTTCTTAGCCTTAGAGGTCTGTTTATTTGGTAGCTCCACAAGATTTTTAATAACCGCTACTTGCCTTTCCCCCAATCCGGGATTTTGGGTCATGATGGTGTATTTTGTTGTGTGGATGAGCTTCAAGTAATGAGGTGATTTCTCTTGATTGTGATTGAAAAAAAAAAAGAAGAAAGAAAGAAAAGAGAGAGAAAGGGAAAAGTCTTGGGATAAGAGGAGGATAAAATTCACTCTTGTGCAAAAGTCAAGAAAAGAAAAAAATACGGTTAGTAACCGATCCTACTTGTGGAGAATAAAATTCACACAAGTAGGAAGAAGTGCAAAGTGAGAAGGCCAAGACACTTAGTAACCGGGTGCATTCATCACAAATGTTTGTATTCGTGTAAAACGGTGTCGAGGCTAGAGAGGTAAGAAAAAGAGTGAAAAAGAAAAAAAAAAGAAAAAGAAAAATTTTGATGTGGTTGATGAAAGTGAACATGAAAAAGTTGTTGTGTTGGAGTTTGTTTGGTGGATTGGTATGAATTTGATTATTTGTAGTTGGTGTTTCTCCGGTTGTTCTCCCATGATCCTTTTTCCTGGATTTTAGCACCAAATGGCCTAAAATTTTTCCATACCTAACTGTTTCTGCCTTAGCCCCATCATAATCTTATAAAGTCCTCATGATTTTGTTGTGTGCATAACACCAAGTGTTAGAGATTATTGAGATTGTTCAAGCTTTGTGGATGATGAGTTTTGAGGGTGAGATTAGAAGTGCTAGTCAAGCTTGATTGTTGGCTATGATATGCTAGGACGGCATTCGTCGAATATTTTGAAGTAGTAGATGCTATTGTGTGATTTTTGTCTTAGTCTTGCTTGGGGACAAGCAAGGTTAAGTATGGGGTATTTTGATAGTGTCTATTTAGAGATGATTATATGGCATGTTTCCATCAGGATTAGGGCCTTTGAGTTAAGTATTATATATTTTTGGCCCTTTTGTTTGGTTTGGAGGAATCGGTGTCTGCCGCTCGTTTGTTTTGATTTCAGGTGTTTTTGAGCGATTTCGATGCCATTGAGAGAGCTAAAGGAGAATGACAAGCTTCGAGGTTTTTCCGTGCACTCTATAGGTGCCAAAGATGAACTAAGAGGGACGGAATCAAAGATGTGGAGCACGGAAATCGAGGCAAGCTTGGCAGAAGACGAGGAAGCAAAGGAAGCCATACACTCGGCCGAGTGCCCTTGGCACTTGATCAGTGTACTGCCAGAGTGGATTCCAGTAGCTTAAAAAAGTTTACACTCAGCCGACTGCCCTCAACACTCGACTAGTTATACGCCAGAGTGTCCACTCGGCCGAGTGCCCTTGACACTCGATCAGTGTACTGCCCGAGTGTCGTCCCTGAACAGTTTTTTCCCCTTTTTAATTTATTTTTATTTCGGGATATTGAAGGGATGTTTTTGAGGAGTTCAGGGGGCCGAAAATCAGTTCTTGTGAAGACCTATTGGGAAGTTTTTGGGGGATTTTAACCGTAAACTTGTTGAATTCTTCGTTTTCGGTAAATCTCTTTCCTTCTTCTTGTAGATTCGTGTTTGCTTTGTTGAATTTGATTGAATTGAACATGAAATTCTCCATGAGTGGTGAGATCTCTTGTTCTAGGGTTGGGATGAACCCGACGATGCGGAAATAGTCTCGCTCTTAGTATCGTTTGATTGATTTCTGATTTTGTTTGGTGATTTAATCCTATTACGCTAGCCTTAATCGATGAGAATTGCTTAGAAGTGATTTTGGGTTTGAAACCGAAAGACTAAGACCCTAAATTGGAATTTAGATGGTGAATTGAGACCGAAAGGCGACTAGAACCCATCGGAACTATAGGATTAAACCCGAAGTTTAGTTGATCGAAAGTGAAATTGAACTTCTTGAGGATTTATGGATTGTCATAGATATTTTAGATGATTCTTATATTGACTGAGACCGAAAGGTGAAGTTGATGTGATTTTCATTTAGAATTCTAAGGGCTTAAGGGTTCTAAATTGGTTGCTTGAAACTGAAAGGAGATCGTTAACCAATTTCGACACATTCGCTTCGATTCCGAAAGGAGCTTTGCGAATACCTTAGACAATCTACCTTCGCTTTTGAGTTAGAAATCATTCAAGAGAGAATATATTTTGGTCTATTGATGATGCTTCGTTGGTAATCCCTTACCCTAGAATGCTTCCATATTGATACCTCTCTACACTTGATCGGTTTTCATTGTTACTATATATATGCACTCTTAATCTGCTCGTTTATTCTGAACTTGGTTGAACTAGCTCGAATGTACAATCGATACTCCTCCGGTCCTTGTGGATACGACACTTGATTACTACAACTGAACCCCATACACTTGTGGGTGTAGGTTTTTAGCCTATCACTACTCACTCATCATCATGCTTGAACAGCTAATAAACATAAAAAAAACCTTTGCATAAAACTAAAATCTTCAAAAAGTATACAACCAAACATCTTTCTCTCTAACTCCTAATTCTCTCTCTATTGGTGGCTTGATTGCTCAAGGATTGAATTGTTGATTGAATGAATAAAACACAGCTCCTAGGGCTTTATTTATAGGCTCCTAATCCTTGCTAGCCAAGGAAAGGAATTCTAATCCTAATCAACTTGGTAATTTAAATATTCTATCTAAATTATAAATCCTACTAGAATTGAATATATCTAAAGTGATATTCCCTAGGGTAAATAAGAATATACCCATAAGGATAAAAGTATCTTTGGAAGATGATAAATAAATGATGTGGCTAAGCAATCCTCCAAAGATCTGGCCCATTACGCGTCTGCTACGCGTTGTTGCTCCAGTCAATATCAAGTGGACCAATGGACATCGAGTGCTTCATTTCGGTCGACATGTGTTGGTCTCGATCGATATTGTCTCTACTTGCCTTAGTCTTTGATTTGGCACTTTTCTTTAGTCGACATCGGGTACTCCTGGTGATGTCGAGGGCATAGGTCGAGATTGAGTGCTTTGCTCGAAATCGAGTGATCTTCCAATGTCTTGTCTCTACTCTAAAATGTTCTAATTCCTGCGAAATTAAACCAAAACTTGTGTAGACCTCTATATCTTGCAAATAAACACAAACTACACAAATTCACTACCTTTCCAACCCAAAAGTACAAAATATGCATTGGAAATGGAATAAATGTGAGCACGAAGCATGATAAAATAGGCGCACATCACATTGTCACCAATGGCCTGAATAACTCTAAACGGGTTGTCACCTCTGTTGGACAGCTTCGACTTCCTCTTCGATGAGAAATGATCCATCATCAAGTGTAACCAAACAAGATCACCAATCTTGAATAGCATCTTCCTACGGCCTTTACTCCTCTAAGTCTCAATCTAAGTAGCATGTCATTCCAGCTGCAGCCGTGTCCCCTCATGGAGTTCCTTGATCATCAGCGCATGATTTCCAACTTATAAGTGGTCATCCTTCAAAGGCTTAGGCATCAAGTCTAATGGTGTCAAAGGATTTCTATCATAGACGACCTTAAAAAGAGACAAGTTGGTATGATGGAATTTCCGCTCATCAGAGACGATGATGTGTGGTATCCCATGGAGACGAACGACATTGTCAAATAATAGAGTTGCAATTTTAGAGGCACTATTTATGATATTACAAGCCACAAAGTGATCCATCTTTGAAAACCTATCCACAATGACAAATATGGTATCACCTCCCCAATGAGACATTGATGTGCGCGCAAATTGCCATATTTTCTATGCACATATGAATTCATTTTGTTGTCTTTTGCATGCACATTAATGGGAAAACATGGGAATAGTGTAGTTTATGCTTAAATGTCAAATATATGGGTTTGCACGAGTTTCTATGTGATTTCGCAGAAAACAGGATGAAAATGGATGAATTCAGAAGAGCGGAAAAAGAACTCGAAGTCTTCTGAAGAGGTCGAAATCGACTGAAGACCTCGACATCGAGTACATCGAGACATAGGAATCGAGCAGAAAGGAAACAGAGCATCTCGACACAGAAGAGGTCGATATCGACGTCTGGAGGTCGATATCGATGCTGCCAGATCGACCAAGTTGATAGAAGTCGAGTAGGAGAAGGAGAAGCTCGAGATAAGATTTTGGAGGGGTTGATATCGAGTGGAAGGGTCGATATCGACCATACCAGCAGAGGAATTCGACTCCGATTTTGATAGAATTATATCCAATGCTTGCAATACCTATCCAAAGGTCGAAATTTCCTATCATCAACATCAGGTTTATCATGAGGAGGCTGATTTCACCATGAAGTTTTAGCTTTTACTTTTTATTTATTTATTTTATTTATCATAGAGAATAAAGATAAGGTTTCGAGTCCTTATCGTCATCTACAAATAGAAGCCAATAGGGCTGAGTTTAGGTATTCGATTCATTATTCAAAAATTCAATTAGAGATTCCGAATTCAGTTGCAATAGGGAGAGAGAGAGAGAGAGTGGCCGAGTGGAGTTGTAAAGCGAGAGCGGAGTGGCTTGTTCGGTTGTACTTTCTTTCGGAGTTTTAATTCAAAGTAGCTTTCTTTCAATAACAATGATGATGATGTGCATGATGAAGAGCGAGTAGTCAACCCACTTCTAGGGTCGGGGTGAGCCCGACGATAGCAATGTGAGGTAAGTGCATCAAAGGTATGACTTTTATGCGATTCCGTCTTCTACCACATGCATGATCCTTTGCGAAAGTTAGGGAGATTCATTATTTGCATTATTGAAGCGAAAGCCACTCATATTGCGAACTTGAATTACTCATGAATTGGATAGTAACTCTTAGGAATTATGCGAGAGCCTCTAATCACCTAAGTGTTGATAACGAAAGTTATTTGACGGAAAGACATAAAAGTTCATATTTTTAGCATGAAACTTGCATTGTTATCGTTGTGGCATAAAACCCCGACTTTGGAAGCCTTTTAATTAATTAAATTCTTCATAAAAGTCTTAGTTTTGCTTCTGTTCATCTTCCCTCTCTATTCTATTTTCTTCGGATCCTTTTCCGACAAATTGGTTACAAAAACAGTTTCTGTGACAAGCATCGAAATCGACCTTAAGAGTCGATATCGAGTACTAACATCAATATCGAGGTCTCTGCTCGACGTCGACTTGCTGTTTTGTCTTCTGCAGGAACTGCGCTAGGAAATCGACTAGAACTGAGGTCGATATCGACTAGTATACTCGATATCGAGTGTCTGCTGAGGTCGAAAGCATTGATCGTGAGTACAACGAAGGAAGCGCTGACCTACCTCCTCGTGGATTCGATCCTGAATTACCCTACTACTGCAAGGGAGGGGATTCTTGTATTATTTGTTCGGGACAGGGAGATAGTATAGTTGTGCTTTATTTTATTCTCCTATTTTACATACACCTTCCCCTTTACCAATTGGCGAACAAATTGGCGCCGTTGCCGGGGAGGCAATCAATCGCCACCTAAGTTAATCACGATCTTTTTCTAAGCTTATTTTGCAGGTTTATGCGACGTTCTGATCGCGGACCTATCCTGGAACCAATTGACGAGCCTGAACGTTTCTACCATCTTCGCAACAAAGCAATTCGCATCATGGCTGACAACGAGACACAGGCTGAGATCATAGAGCGGTTGAGAAAGGAAATCGAGGACCACAATGCTACAATCGCTGCTGAAAGGGCCGCTGCTGCTGAGCAAGCCCGTGCTGATAGGGAGGAGGATGCGCGCAGACAAGCCCAAGAGCGGCTAAATCAGTATCCACAGACGGCGATGCAATACATGCATCCGCCGCTTCATGTTCCTGAATCTGCCATTATAATTCCTCACTCCAATTATGAATTGAAAATTAACTTCCTATATGAGATTAAAAGAAATACTTTTGAAGGAAGACATAATGAATGCCCCCTGCAACACATCTCTACTTTTATGGATTTATGTGAAACAGTTGCTGATGGAGTAAACTTAGAGTATGTGCGACTAAAATCTTTTCGATGGTCTTTGGCAGGAAAGGCATTACAATGGCTTGAAAGTTTGGCTCCACGATCGCTAAGGACATGGGCGGAAGTGAAAGATGCATTCTTGAACAAATTCTTCCCACCTTCTAAAACGGCGATGCTACGACAAAGGATCACGGCTTTCAAACAAAAGCCAGGTGAAACCCTAGCACAGGCGTGGGAGCGCTTCAAAGACTTGCTGAGATCATGCCCGACGCATGGGCAACTTCCATATGTCATCCAAGAGATTTTTTATAACGCCCTTGATGCGCCGAATAAGGAGAGGATCAATTCATATACCTCCTATCGGTACATTGAGCTTACACCAACGGAGGCATGGGAGACCATTGAGAGGCTTGTGAACTTTGACAACACCTATGGGGCTGCTGCGGCCTATGATGCAAGGCCTGCCCCATCTATGCCACTATATGAGCCTCCAAGGGAGATAGATCCCAAAGTACGGCAACAATTCCATAACGATCAAACACGCCACCTTCAAAAGCAAGTAAGGTTCCTGAGCAACAATCAACCTTGTCAGGAGTGTGGTTCAATAAGGCATAACACCAGTGCCTGTCCACATACTGAGCAAGTATCCATGGCGGAACAACATGAGGAGGTCAAATGGACGAGAGGCCCCTATGGAGGGGGCAATCAACAAAATTGGGGTGATCAAAGGTTCTATCAAAGGGATCCCCCAACCTATAGGGCACCAGGGCACCCTGAGCGGGAGACTAAGAAAGATGACCTGCAAATCATCCTTGATGAGATGCGGAGGAACCACGCTGAGTTCAAACAAGCCAATAACTCCGTCCATACTCAGCTGCAGGGCATCAATTCTAGACTTGGGGAGATCGACGTTTGGAAGCGCAACATGGAGACTCAAATGAGTCAATTGGCGGAAGCAATGCCCAAAGCGTCCGGATCACTCCCTGGATCCACTGTGCCCAACCAAAAGGGCAAAACCACAGGTCATATCGCGGCAGTAAACCTAAGGAGTGGGCGTCAATTACAAACGCCCGAGCGAAAAGTGGAGGAGAAGGAGCCAGAACAGACGTCGATATCGACCCCCCCTGTCGATATCGACCAAGGTGACATCGATGTCGACCCTCCTGTCGATGTCGACCCTAATTCTGCGTCACCACAGAAATCGACTCTTCCAGTCGATATCGACCCCACTGCTGCCGATATCGACCTCACTACAGTCGCAGGAAGGAAGAAGGTGTTGCCATTCCCAACTAGAAAAGTGACTAAGGACCCAGCGGAAAAGAAGTTCCAACGGTTCGTGAAGATGCTCCAAGGGCTTAATGTCTCTATACCATTCACAGAGGCACTTCACGAGATGCCATCTTATGTAAGGTTCCTTAAGGATATCTTGGGGAAGAAGCGATCGCTCTCTGAGATCGCAGAGGAATGCAACAGGTTGGAGCTACCACAAAAGCGGGCGGACCCAGGTAAGTTTTCTATCGCTATAGGTTTAGGTCAATTCAAATTTAATGCTTTAGTTGACTTGGGCGCTAGCGTTAGCATGATGCCACTAACCATTTGGCACAAGGTAAAGATAGGTCCTCTGGAGCCCGTGGATGCAAGATTATACATGGCTAACAATACCGTAGTTATTCCAACTGGGATAGTGACAGATGTGCCAGTACAAGTAGGCAAATTCTTTGTCCCCGCTGATTTCCTAGTTGTTGACATAGCGGAGGACCCTGCTTGTCCAATTATTTTAGGTAGGCCATTCCTAGCAACCGTCGATGCCAACATTAGCGTGAAGAAAGGATTGCTCTCACTCACAATTAGTGATGAAGTAATAGAGTATTCCTTCAACAAGACGGTGCAAAGTCAAGGGCCAATGGAGATAAAAGCCATCAAAGAAGCCCAAGTAGAGGAAGTTGAAGCAATCTTGAACGAAGGAGCTCAACAGGACATCGAAATCGACCCAGGTAAGTCGATATCGACCACTATTGTTCAAGATTATGTGACAGGTCATAAGTATGGGGTCGACGGAGGAAAAGAGGAAGCATCGAAATCGGGGTCAAGGGTCGATATCGACCACACCCTATCGAAATCGACCACCATCAGCGCTGAGAAGAGAGGCGAGGAGACCTCGATATCGACCTCTGAGGGTCGAAATTGACCTGATCATATCGAGTCAAAACTCCCCAAATCGACTGATCCTACAGGTGTACAACAGGGGTCGATATCGACCTCTGCACATCGACATCGACCTGAGCCACAGACGGAGAAGAAGGTAAGTCAAGGTACGGATTCCTCTTGTTCAATTACAATTAAGGACTTATCATTATTTGGAAGAGGTGTGCCTTGGCATGTGCGTTTATGTAGGATATCCGATGATAGTTCAAGCCAATATGAGATAGGAGACAAGGTCTATGTTTCCAAATCTAAAGACCATTGGTTCCCTACAAGATTCAAGGATAAGAGCTTAGGTCCATTCACGGTGAATCAAATCAATCCCGGGGGAATGCAGCTGCGGGACAAGAAAGGAGTGATATTTGAGGCCCAAGCCACATGGGCTCTGCAGATGCCACCTTGAAAAGCGCAAAGGAAGAAGTCGGCCTAGCGACTTAAAAATCTAGAGCTTGTAACAAAGACTTAGTTTCGATTTTAAGACAACTTTTGTTTTGGTTTTAGACACTTTATTGTTTTGCATATTTTGTGTTTAGTTTTCAAATTGCAGGAGAGAGAAAAGCACACAGAAAGGCATCGAAATCGATGTCGGACATCGAAATCGACCTCAAGGTCGACATGGATAGGGTTTGTGATCGAGGCCGAATCACCCTGAAGCCCGAGCAGAATTCAGAAAGACATCGATATCGATGTAAAGGGTCGATATCGACCTTCCCTGTTGTCTTCTTCAACTCCTGAAATTTGTGACGGTTTAGTAAGTCTTCTTCTTAACCCTAGTTCTAATACAGTGAGGACACTGTAGATTTTAAGTATGGGGTGGGGGGAAAGGCTTATTTGCATATTCATGCTTAGTTTAGGGTTGCATATTTATTTTAATGCATATTTATTTTAAATGACCCCCATCAAAAAAAATTTGGAAAAGAGAGAGTCATGGAAGTATAAAAAAGAGCTCTATGATGCAAAATTAGATTCATTAGAGATATAACATGAGATTGCCTAGTTAAGGGAAGTCCCAATGAAGTGCAAATTTTTTGAGAAAATCATGAAGGAGATAAAAATTTGAAGTTGCTTTTGACATGTGCATGATAAGATGATGGAGGATTTTTTATAAAAATTCCATAAAAGCAAAGTTCATGTCCTAACCTTACCT
The DNA here is from genome assembly GCA_963922045.1 of Persicaria maculosa. Lineage (NCBI taxonomy): Eukaryota > Viridiplantae > Streptophyta > Magnoliopsida > Caryophyllales > Polygonaceae > Persicaria > Persicaria maculosa. The sequence goes on from OY998260.1 coordinate 22,796,168, forward strand.
ACGCATATTCACAAAGCCATATATGAGACTTATCATGATCATTATTGCTCCACATATACATATTGCCCATTTTTTACCTTATACCCTATCCGGGGACAAAGTTTTTTTGAATGGATGACATCTTTGGAGTTATATGGAGTTGTGCATTTATAAAGTTGTTGGCAGGAATGATACAATATGGAAAATTAAATGAGCGAGAAAAAATCTGATCACCTCAGGAGATAAAGGTAGGTCGACCCTGCTCGCTGAGATAATAGTTCGGCGAGATGGGACACAAAGGTGAGGAGTCCAAAGTACTAAGTATCCGGGGCCATTCATGACACCCATGTTTGCGACTCGCGAGAAGGCAGTGCTAAGGTTAGAGAGGTAAAAGCATTAAAGTGAAAAAAGCATTGAACGATGAGTGAAAGGTGAGACATTATGAAGGAGGAATGTGGAATATTTTGGAAAGAAAGTGTACTTCCCCGGATTTAACACCACATGGCCAAATATTAGCCCACCTTTAGCCTTTTACCAATCCACTTCTCACAAGCTTGAAGAAAGTCCTCTTGATTATTAATGCAATGTCGCTAGAATTATTTTTGCATATTACCTCCTTTATAAGTATGAAATTGCTTTTATGCACAGGCATGGACTTGGTTGACATAAGTACCTTCTCGAGGATGGAAATTGAATGTAGGGACATATGAAAAATGAATCTATGATGTTGAGGGTTTACTTTCTTCCCCTGAATGACCATTAAGAGTATTGCTTGGGGACAAGCAAGCTTAAGTATGGGGTGTTTGATGTGCGCGCAAATTGCCATATTTTCTATGCACATATGAATTCATTTTGTTGTCTTTTGCATGCACATTAATGGGAAAACATGGGAATAGTGTAGTTTATGCTTAAATGTCAAATATATGGGTTTGCACGAGTTTCTATGTGATTTCGCAGAAAACAGGATGAAAATGGATGAATTCAGAAGAGCGGAAAAAGAACTCGAAGTCTTCTGAAGAGGTCGAAATCGACTGAAGACCTCGACATCGAGTACATCGAGACATAGGAATCGAGCAGAAAGGAAACAGAGCATCTCGACACAGAAGAGGTCGATATCGACGTCTGGAGGTCGATATCGATGCTGCCAGATCGACCAAGTTGATAGAAGTCGAGTAGGAGAAGGAGAAGCTCGAGATAAGATTTTGGAGGGGTCGATATCGAGTGGAAGGGTCGATATCGACCATGCCAGCAGAGGAATTCGACTCCGATTTTGATAGAATTATATCCAATGCTTGCAATACCTATCCAAAGGTCGAAATTTCCTATCATCAACATCAGGTTTATCATGAGGAGGCTGATTTCACCATGAAGTTTTAGCTTTTACTTTTTATTTATTTATTTTATTTATCATAGAGAATAAAGATAAGGTTTCGAGTCCTTATCGTCATCTACAAATAGAAGCCAATAGGGCTGAGTTTAGGTATTCGATTCATTATTCAAAAATTCAATTAGAGATTCCGAATTCAGTTGCAATAGGGAGAGAGAGAGAGAGAGAGTGGCCGAGTGGAGTTGTAAAGCGAGAGCGGAGTGGCTTGTTCGGTTGTACTTTCTTTCGGAGTTTTAATTCAAAGTATCTTTCTTTCAATAACAATGATGATGATGTGCATGATGAGGAGCGAGTAGTCAACCCACTTCTAGGGTCGGGGTGAGCCCGACGATAGCAATGTGAGGTAAGTGCATCAAAGGTATGACTTTTATGCGATTCCGTCTTCTACCACATGCATGATCCTTTGCGAAAGTTAGGGAGATTCATTATTTGCATTATTGAAGCGAAAGCCACTCATATTGCGAACTTGAATTACTCATGAATTGGATAGTAACTCTTAGGAATTATGCGAGAGCCTCTAATCACCTAAGTGTTGATAACGAAAGTTATTTGACGGAAAGACATAAAAGTTCATATTTTTAGCATGAAACTTGCATTGTTATCGTTGTGGCATAAAACCCCGACTTTGGAAGCCTTTTAATTAATTAAATTCTTCATAAAAGTCTTAGTTTTGCTTCTGTTCATCTTCCCTCTCTATTCTATTTTCTTCGGATCCTTTTCCGACAAATTGGTTACAAAAACAGTTTCTGTGACAAGCATCGAAATCGACCTTAAGAGTCGATATCGAGTACTAACATCGATATCGAGGTCTCTGCTCGACGTCGACTTGCTGTTTTGTCTTCTGCAGGAACTGCGCTAGGAAATCGACTAGAACTGAGGTCGATATCGACCAGTATACTCGATATCGAGTGTCTGCTGAGGTCGAAAGCATTGATCGTGAGTACAACGAAGGAAGCGCTGACCTACCTCCTCGTGGATTCGATCCTGAATTACCCTACTACTGCAAGGGAGGGGATTCTTGTATTATTTGTTCGGGACAGGGAGATAGTATAGTTGTGCTTTATTTTATTCTCCTATTTTACATACACCTTCCCCTTTACCAATTGGCGAACAGACATCGGCAAACCAACGACAAACCCCATAGACAAGTCCTTCGACAGGCCTAATGGAATAGGCAACGGTTGGTAAAGGCCATATGGTTGAGAACTCACCTTGGCACAATGACAAGTGATACAAGCTCGAACGTATCGTGTTACCTGCCATGCCATATAGGGCCAAAAGAAGTGCTCATGTAGAAAATCCAAAGTCTTGGAAATACCAAAATAACCTCGGCCATCATGTGCTTTCCAAACCAAAAGTAAGTGAATAGAATAAGATGGAATGCATAACTTACCAGCCTAAAACAAAAATCCATCATGCAAATAAAACTAACATGCTCCCTATTACTCAAATAAATGTCTAAAATGAGCTTACAAAATTCATCACAAGCATATAAATCATGAATTAAGCCAAATCATAACACACGTGACTGAACAGAAGTAATGAGAACATACCTACTAGGCAACGTATCATGAATAATGTTGTCTTTACCTTTCTTGTGTTGAACGACATAAGGAAAGGTCTTGAGAAACTCCACCCAGCGAGGATGTCTCTTACTAAGCAGCGCTGGACTCTTCAGACAACGTAAGGCTGCATGGTCACTGTGGATCATATATTCACGTGACCAGATGTAGTGTTGCCACATTTTCAGCACCCAGATCAGGGCATACAACTCCTTGTCATATGTAGAATAATTCAGCAGGCACTTGTCAACTTCTCATAAATATAGGCAATAGGTTGCCGTCCTTGGTGTAAAATACCTTCAATGCCTATGTTAGAAGCATCAACCTCTATTTCAAAAGTCCTAGAAAAATCATGCAATTGCAGCACGGGTGCATTACACAAAGCATCTTTCAACCTATTAAAAGCAGCATCCAATTTTGGGTTCCACTCAACAACAGCATTACGCTTTGTTAAAGCTAGCAAAGGGGCTGCAATAATAGAGAAATCCTTAACAAAAACGCCTATAAGAACCAGAAAAAAAAAAATTGTATTGTCGTAGTAGGCTGAGGCCACTCATGAATAATGGCAATCTTTGACTAGTCCATGAGTGAGCCTTCTTTTGAGACTACAAACCCCAAGAAGATGGTGGACGGAGCATAGAAGCTACATATAGTGAGATTGACATATAGCTGCTCCTATCGATGTCTCTCTAAAATGAGCCTAAGATGCTAATGTCCGCATTTTTAGTCTTTTTTGCATCATATCTTAAGTCAATTTGATTCTTTTTATTAGATTTTGTGTTCAGAAAGTGTGTCGTTTGTGTTAGTTTTTGTATTTTTTTAAGATATGGAGTCTACACAAACATTGGTGGTGTTTTGTAGGATTATGGATCTGCAAAGAGGCAAGAAGAGAGCTTAATCATGAGAGAAGGAAGACTAAAGAAGAACGTAAAAAGAATGAAGACAAGAGAGCAAGAGAAAGAAGGAAGGGTATAGAATCGCTATCGATATCGACACCTGCCATGTCGATATCGGCACCCTCAAGATGTGGAAAGATGTGCGGAAGTTACTGGAGTAATATGCCTATCGATATCGACACCCGCATGTGAATATCGATACCTTTGGAAGATTCAAAGTTTTTGCAAGTGCAACTGTCCTTTCGATATCGATACCCCCCAGTGTTGATATCAACACACCTGTTTGTAAGAGAAAGATGAGGCGGTGATTTAATTTCGTAACGACCCCCTATTGGTATCGACACCCCCCAGGTGTCGATACGAAAATATAACGACAGCAAGTGGGCTGAATTCGGTCATTTTAAATTAATTTTTTATCTTATTTTTTTAGATTCTCCTAGATATGGATATATCTTAGATAGATATTAAATAGAATTATATTTTCCTAAGATAAAATCTCTTTCATGGGGGATTAAGTCTTAGTTTTATAAATAAAGCCAACTAAGACTGATTAGGGATCATCACATACGGGTGTGTATCCAACACAGAGAGAACAATTTTAAAGTTTGCTTTTAGGTGATTGAGCGAAAGCTTGGGCGTTGTTGCTGCAAGAATACATTGTTTCCAAGTTTTTATTCGAGTAATAGTTTCATTCATGTTTTCTTCTTCTACAATCATGTTCTTACTTGCAATGTGCGAGTAGTTCTCTTTTTCTTCTAAAGTTGTGGTGAGTCCAACAATAGGTATGTGGCAGAGGAGAATTTCGTTGGTTCACCTCGCCAAAGAAATAACAACCCTAACTAACAAAAAAGAGTATAGTGAACAAGTAAGGGGTCAAACCCACAGAGAATCAAGTACTTCTATGTAATGTGTATCTATCAATATAAAAGTAAACAAAGATATAAATGAAGATAAACAATGATGAATGTAAATAAACTATGAAGAATGTTAGTAAGAGCGAATAAAAGATAGAAGAGTAGTGCGGTTTCGCATACAATTCCCAACATTGGTTAGTTTACTTGATCCTTAACTCAATCCCTAATTATTCTAATGTAATGCAATGCAATTGATATCAATAGTTATTCTGACTTTGGTTTGAATAGATTGACATCCTTCACCGAATGACAATCTCTTACATTATATGCGACCCTAACTGGATTCTTAAACATACAGCAGCATAAATTCCCACAGAGAATCAAGTACTTCTATGTAATGTGTATCTATCAATATGAAAGTAAACAAAGATATAAATCAAGATAAACAATGAGGAATGTAATTAAACTATGAAGAATATTAGTAAGATCGAATAAAAGATAGAAGAGTAGTGTGGTTTCACATACAATTCACAATATTAGTTGGTTTACTTGATCCTTGACTTAATCCCTGATTATTCTAATATAATGCAATGAAATTGATATCAATAGTTATTCCAACTTTGGTTTGAATAGACTGACATCCCTCACATAATAAACATACAACAACATAAATTTCCAAAGTACTTAGGCAGTTTGGCAATACCAACCCTCCTAAGCAACTAGTATGTATAAAGGCAAAAACCCTTTAACCCTAATCTCAAAAGAACCGATATTTAACCAAGTGTCATTACCCTACAAAAATTGAGATATCTTCACAGACTAACTCAAATTGTGCATGCCACTACGATTTAATTATCCTCACGAATCAATTAAAACCTAGCAAGATCGCGATTCTATCAAGGTAGAAAATCAAGAGAGAATTAAACGATATGAGTACAAAGATAATGAAATTACTATGGAATAATAATAGAAATCAAGTCTTATAATTCAACAAACCAAGTCTTGAATCACAGGCAAAACCACAAGAATTTTAGGAATCCATAACGTACCTTGAATCCCTAAATTTCAATCCTTTAGAGTGTTCCATGTTTCTTAGTTAGTGGATTGAATTAATGAATAATAAACTACTGAAATATGCCTAATATATGGATAAAGACGTCGGCCAAAAAACCCTAGAAAACTTAGATAGAGTTTCCATAAAGATAGAATTGGGCCGCTCTTCTGGAAAATTGGGAAACCGGTGGGCACCGCTGGAAAATCGGCTGGCGCTGCTTTTTTGGAAAACCATCAACATCGTACTTTCTTGGTGGAAAAATGATCATTTTTCCACAAAGAAATATGTGCTTTTACATACTTGTAGAGCTCGTTGAGAGCTTTCCAATACGTGGTCATAATAGGCAATCGAACATCTGAGGCCTTGGGAAATCGCGTTTTAAGTTCAGCTCGCTGCACAGACAGCTTTTACGGCTCACTGTTGTTTAAGCTCTCGAACCTTAATTCCTTGCTCCATTGCTTCTTTACTTGTCTTGGCTTGTTCCTTAGCTTTCCCTAGCTCCAATTGATCATGATTTCTTCACCTTTCAAGCATGGATCTTATAACCTACAAATAAGCACTAAAAATAGTAGATTCTGAACTTTCAATACCAAATGATCAAGAATGCAAATTAGCTTATTAAACATGCAATATGGACACTCTAATGCACCTAAGACTACCTATAATACTTATACAAAATATGTGTTATCAGCATGTGTGTGATGAATGAACCTATGATTATTTGATGTTGATATCTTCGTCTACCTATGTGTTTAACCTTGGATGAGAGTTTAAGAAATTCTTAGTTTCAGTTAACTTGAGAAAGGAAATTGTTAACTTGGATAGTAATTAGGCTTTCTAACGTGAGTTAAAAGACTTTAACTAAGAAGAAAAGTAGGAACAAGTAGGTCTTTTATGCGAAAGTGAATTGAGTTGTTGATTGATGAAGGTCAATTGTTTGATAATAAAAGCATAATCTTTTATATGGTCCATTAGTCCTCATATCTGTCTATTATTGTGGTGTTACCTTACCTTGGAAGTTCTATCTTTATATTGACTTCAACCGTTTTAAGTCATTACACGTGTTTGTGCAGCCCTACCCCCATCAATACCTACACCCATCTACTTCCTCTAATTTTAACCTTTCGGACAACTAGGATAGAACTGCTATCCAACTCCCTTGGATAGACCTTAATTCAACTATACTATCGAAGGATTTTGAGTATAAATATATTTGAGTGGTTGAGCATAGGCCTTGAATATTCCTCATCACAACAAATTGGCATCATTGCTGTGGAGTTACCAATCGTGCCTAGTCTAGTTATTTCCAGGGTTGGGAATAATCCATCCCCCTCTTTCTTTTTAATTTACTTCTTTTTTCTTTTCTTTAAAGGTTTATGGGATGAGCTAATTGCACTTTTGAAATCGAGCCATTCGACGAACCCGAGAATGCTTTACATAATCGATTAAGAGAACAGCTTAGAAACAAGATGGTAGAACTAGAGAATCTCCGAGTTGAGATTGAGAGGTTAAGGAAGGAAAACGACGTGGTTGCACAAAGAGAGAAGGAGTTTGTGTGAAGAGAGGTCATATATAATTAGGCTCGTGCCCGTCAAAGGGAGGCCGATGCAGCTCGGCAAGCCCGAGAAGATGTGGATCACTATCTAGAGCAACTCTGCAACACCCCAATAAACACAATGTAATACATGCACCCGATGTTGAGGGTGTCAGAGCCGGCCACTATCCTACCCAATGTGACTTTTGAAATCAAGACCAACTTCATCAGCTTGATCAAAAGGTCTCAATTCGAGGGGAAGCCCAACAAATGTCCTATGGAGCATATGAAGGAGTACAAGGAGCTCTGCGACACTATCGCGGATGGAGATAATCTTCGGTATGTCCGCTTAAAGGCTTTCTACTAGTCACTAGCAAGAAAGACACTCCATTGGCTAGAGAGCTTGCCATCACACTATATCACTACATGGGATGAGCTTCATGACTTATTTATGAACAAGTTCTTCCCTCTAATGAAGACAACGGAGCTGTTCCAAAAGATGACATCCTACAAGCAATTGAGTAATAAGACTTTGGTGGAAACTTGGGAGAGATTTAAGGAGTTGATTCGGCAATGTCCTACGCACGGGCAACCTCCATATGTGTTGCAAGAGATCTTTTTCAATGGGATCAATTCCCCAACCAATGATCGCATCAATGTCTACACCACATGCCGATACCTTGAGATGACTTCGCATGAAGCATGGGATGCGCTAGATAAACTCATCGAGATTGATACTACCTATGGGACCCTCGCGAGTACTAACGTGAGGCCCTCACCATCCATGATGCTCTACCAATCATCCGATAATATAGATCCCAATGTACAGATTTAGTTCATGGAAGATGAGAATCGGAAGCTAAAGAAGCAAGTCGGGTTTTTGTCGGCTAATCAACCATGCACCCAGTGTGGGTCCACCAACCATACCACTACCATTTGCCCCTACTCTAGGCAAGTGCATGCCACCGAGAGCTATGAGGAAGTAAACTACATGAGGGGTCCTTATAGGGGCCAAGGAAATTAACAACAATAAAATGATGGGTACTCCAATTATGGTGGCTGTCATCCTCAATAAGATCAACAAAGGCCACCCTATAGACCCCCTGGCCAACTGGAGTGTGATCTACCTCGCGATGATATGAAATCTATTATAGAGAACATAAGAAGAAGTCAAGTGGAAGCCAAACAGACCACCATCGAGATCAACACACAGTTGAGAAGAATGAACGTGCGATTTGGGGACATAGATATATGGGGGAAAATGTTGAGACTCACCTGAGTCAATTGGCATTTCAAATTCCAAAACCAAGCGGCCAACTACCAGGCCAAAATGAGGCTAACCCTAAGTCATACCATATAGTTGCAATTCACACCTGAAGTGGAAGGGTCTTGCCTGAACGAGAGGCCCCAACGACGGAAGAAGAGCTTGAAAGGCAACACAGCAAGGGTATCGATGCCGACACCCCTTGTGTCGATATCGACACCCAAAAAAGCGCAGAAGGTACTGCAAAAGCTATTGTAAGATATAAGGGTACTGATACCCCCTTGTCATACCGATGCTCCTGACGGGCGTAAAATGGTCATTGTTCCCTGTCAAAGATAATCCAAACCTACTAACTAGTATACGTGGCAAGTCCGGAGTCAATCCACAAGGAGAATACCTTTTCCTGTGTATTTTAACTGCTAACCAAAAGTAACAAGATCAAGAATAATCGCAGAATAAAGATAAACAATAATAATAAAGATTTCAATGGTGATTGATTGATAACAATAGGGATGAAGTAGTTCCACCTACAAATTCTCAACAATGGTTAGTTTATTGATCCTCATTTGATGATTTGGGCTTAGCCCGATTCAGTTCGAACGTGAATCATCGCTTTTACATGTCTAAATTGTGACTAACTGAACTAGGTCAATTAAAACTGCTTTTTGGTTATGTTTGCTCTCAAAATTTTAATCGGACTATGTGTCTATTGAATTTTTTATTCAAGCGAACAAACTTGAAAGTTATATGATATATCAACATACGTGGCCCTTTATCTAATAATCAACGATGATGAGTCCTACGTTTTGTTGATTTGTTCACATACGGACTGAGCTCTTTAAAATTCTTTTTTCAAGAATTTGTCTTTTCAAGGATGTTTATCCTTGGTTGAATATCGTTATGCTTGAAAATTGAGCGGATTTAAATAATTCAATTATGAGTTATTCAAAATTATGTTGAGTTACCAGATAGTTATTACGTATAACTTATTAATTTAAAATTGAAAATTGACTTTATGTAAGTTAATTAAAATATAAGAAATGAATCTTTTGTGTAAAGATTGTATATGAGATAGACATTTGATATGCATCTCTGAACCTTGCGGGTGCTGATAATTTCTTGTTTTTACTACGAACGTGGTGATGTACTTGAAATTATGAAATACACTTGATTTGTTTGAGTGTGATTGTAAGGTAATCGAGCAAGTAATCCATTTGTTAAAGGGATGAAATATATTTAGTGATTTTGATTAGCTTTTTTAAATGTAGTTCTAAAAATCTGAATAAACCCTTAAGGGGTAAGGACCTATATGTCTAGGATCTTGAAAGTTGATAGTCATTATGAAGACATATTATCTGACTTTGCTCGATTAGACTAGATTTGTTCTAGTATATATACATAAGTTGGACGTACAAATAAAGTGAGCTAAAGTTGAGTACTTAGGGTACATCACCGGTAAAGCAGTTCCCTTTAGAATTAGAAAATGAGAAAATGGGCTTCATGTGAGTTCAACTCTCGAGTCCTAGGCTTTAAAATTAATTTCTAATTTGTAAAGCTCACTTTGGATTTTCTCAGTTCAAAAGAGTTGTAAAACTAAATTTCATGTTTCTAAGGCATTTTCATGCTAAAGAAGATTATTATTTAGCGTACTCTCTATCACTTAGGGACGTTAGTCCTAGTGGTAGCAAATCTTTAGACTAACTCGCACAGTTCTAAAGATAAACTTAAACATACTTTGTTTGAAAATCGTCAGACGGGTGATTATTTCATCATGATTCTGTGTTCTAACATAGTTGATTGCATTATACAAGTATGTTTTTACTTCAAAGGTCATAGTAAATGATGATATATGTTAGTTTGTGCTTCGTGCATAAACGGTAACATGTTTCTGGTCAATGGTGATAGACATGTAGTATACTCATCTCACTGATCTAAATCAAAAGTTAGTAGAACTGAGATTACATCGATTTATATCATAGTAATAAAAGTTTAGCTTTCTTGAAAATATCAGCGACTTCTGAAATTTCCTTATACAGACCATGAGATGTCATGATGCTAGTATTGGAAAGGACCTTGAGAACTTATTGGATTTTCGCTTCCAATATCAAGATCATAAGTTTGCTGATTTTTTGTTCAGTAATAAAAGGTTAATTTGTCACTTTTGTGATAATGGTTGCAAATATGATTTGTAACTTATGCATAATATGATAATTGGGAATAAGCAAGCCGTTGCTAGGTCCAAATGAAGAAGTTGTGACCTACTTGGTTCAAGTTGATCACTATCCAGCCAGATCAGATGATATACCGAAGGATTAGTGCTGAATTTTGAAGTTTAGTTGAAACCAGCTGTTTAAGATGATAAGTTCATATCTTGATATTTTATAATCCTCAATGAATTGTTATAATTCATGAGAAGTGTCACTATGGAAGCATAGTTTAACTACTTTGCAATGTGATAAAAGGTAGATGAAATGCATACTCTAAAAAGGTATTCTACTAGCGAGTGGGAGAATAGTTTCAACAGAACCTGATAAAAGATAGAGTTGTTAGAGTAGGATGTTTCCTTATCCGAAAATGATGAGACACACCTTGGGGTATGTCTAGGATGATCATTGTGGGATTGTCCAAAGAGATTAGATGCTTATTGCGTTAAGCACTTTTCTTGAGGCTTCAAGGGTAATATGTTACTTATAATAGTTCACTACATTTTTTGTAGATTGTGTTCTATAAAATTTAGAAGCTTAAAGCACAAATTCTAATGTCTTGTATAAATTTCATGATTTCCTATGATCATATAGATCTAAGGGAGTATAAATGGATGTTGATATACAAGTTGAGCTTGTTGGTCAACATATATCCATGATTTTTCTCACATTGAGTGATGGAGAACTCAGATGAAATTCAAAAAATTTATATCCTAAATTCTTCTGTTGGCTGAACTTGAATGAAATGGTGAAATCCGAGCACCAAGCATTGGTTTCTGCTGAGTGCGTATTGTGCTGATTTATGAAGTGGTTCATTTATTGGACAATGCATAGTTAGTTAATTCCTGGAAATGGCATACGAGGTGTCATGTTAAAGCCTAAAGTCATAAGAGGATCTCTAGGAGATGTATTTATGATTGAGGGTCACTTGATGAACCGTAAGATATGGAATAATCTTAATAAGCTGGTTCTTATATATTTTAGCCTTATCTATTTAGTTGCACCAAATCCATTCGGATAAACGGTATCAAGAAGAATGTGTGTACTGGGCATGAGGCTAGTTACACGATCACATTCTTAAATCATCTTGGAAATGCGAACTTCTAAGACTGATGGGAGCAATCTAGTAAGAATAATGAGTTTGTAGCTTAAAAATCCTTAATCATGATTGTGAGACAATTGTTAAACCAACTTAGGACAAGTTTTGATTGTTAAAACCATAGAATAGCCTCTGGTAGTTCAGTTGTTACATTGTCCTATGTTAGTTGTAATACAAGTTGTTTTGCCACATTAACATTTAGGATATTCTGGGTCAATCGTGCTTTAGTGTTCCTAAGAATGTTCAGAGCTAAAGAAGTTTTGTTCTTGGCTCACAACTTGTTGAACAAATGTGTTTCGAGTTCAGGAATTTTATCTAGAATGATTATGAGCATATCGAAAACACTTTAGAGTGGGAGATGTTTTGAACACGAGGTATCTCATAAACATTGATGTGCACGCAAATTGCCATATTTTCTATATACATAAAAGTCCATTTTATCGTCTTTTGCATGCATATTAATGGGAAACAATGGGATTAGTGTAGTTTACGCTTAAATGTCAAATATATGGGTCTGCACGAGTTTCCATGTGATTTCGCAGAAAACAGGATAAAAATGGACAAATTTGGAAGAGCGGAAAAAGAACTCGAAGTCTTCTGAAGAGGTCGAAATCGACTGGGGACCTCGACATCGAGTACATCAGAGACATAGGAATCGAGCAGGAAATGAAACAGAGTATGTCGACACAAAGAGGTCGATATCGACGTCTGGAGGTCGATATCGATGTTGCCAGATCGAGCTAAATGATAGAAGTCGAGTGCCAGTTCGAGTAGGAGAAGGAGAGCTCGAGATAAAGTTTCACAAGGGTCGATATCGATGTTCAAGGTCGATATCGACCATGCCAGCAGAGGAATCCGACTCAGATTTTGATAGAATTCTATCCGAAGCTTGCACGTCTATCCAAAAGTCAAGATTTCTTATCTTCAACACCAGATCTATCATGTGAAGGCTGATTTACCGTAGGAGTTTTAGTTTTTACTTTTATTTAAGTTTTATCATAGAGAATAAAGATAAAGTTTCGAGTCTTTATTGACATATATAAATAGAGGCCAGTAGGGCTGAGTTTAGATATTCCATTTCAGTTATTCAAACACATATACACGCAGAGAATTAGTATAGAGAGAGAGAGAGACGGCCGAGTGGAGTTTGTGAAGCGAGAGCGGAGTGGCTTGTTCGGTTGTACTTTCTTTTGCAAAGTTTAATTCAAAGTAGTTTTCCTTTAATGATGATGATGATGTGCATGATGAGGAGCGAGTAGTCCACCCACTTCTAGGGTCGGGGTGAGCCCGACGATAACGATGTAGGGTAAGTGCATCAAAGGTATGACTTTTATGCGATTCCGTCTTCTATCTCATGCATGATCCTTTGCGAAAGTTAGGGAGATTCATTATTTACATTATTGAAGCGAAAACCACTCATTTTGTGAACTTGAATTGCTCATGAATTGGATAGTAACTCTTAGGAACTATGCGAGAGCCTCTAATCACCTAAGTGTTGATAACGAAAGTTATTTGACGTAAAGGCATTGAATTTCCTAACTTTATCATAAAACTTGCATTGTTATCGTTGTGGCATGAAACCCCGACTTTGGAAGCTTTTTAATTAATTGAAATCAATATAAAAGTTGTTAGTTTGTTTCTGATCATCCTCCTTTCCCATTCTATTTTCTTCGGACTCTTTTCCGACAAATTGGTTACGAAAACAGTTTCTGTGACAAACATCAAAATCGACTGTAAAGGTCGATATCGAGGTCTAACGTCGATATCGAGGTCTCTGCTCGACGTCGACTTTGCTGCTTTTGTCTTCTGCAGGAACTGCGCTAGGAAATCGACTAGAACTAAGGTCGATATCGACCAGATTACTCGATATCGAGTGTCTTCTGAGGTCGAAAGCTTTGATCGTGAGTACAACAAGGGAAGCGCTGACATACCTCCTCGTGGATTCGATCCTGAATTACCCCACTACTACAAGGGAGGGGATTCTTGTATTATCTGTTTGAGCCAGGGAGTAGTCTAGTTGTGAATTGTTATATTTGAATTATTTGAATTTCTACACACTCCACCCCCGTAGCGAACAAACATATTAGATGTGGTTGTTCCAAAAGTATTCATATCAGATAGCACAATCACCCCTTAGAGTTTGTGATTTATTGATAAATCTAAGACAACTAGCGAATGGTGATGACAGATAAGAAGTCCATGGAAGAAGCCATGTTTTGAACTGGTTTCTATTCTGCCTAGACATAAAGCAATGAGATAATTGGTTTCATAAGGCTTTATAGGCATAATGATCCATTGAGAGTAAACTAGGTTTACAACCTGATGTTATACCCTAGATGAAGAGTGTTTGGTTGGAGCCTTCTCTCTACTTGGTTATATTGTGATCAATCAGACCGATGGTTGGCTACAAAAGCTTGTACCTGTTTACAAGTTGACCTAGCTAGAAAAGTTTTCCCAGTGAGAGAACTTAAGGAAATTTGTTTTTAAAAATGTTTCTGCTAAGTTTTTGAGAGATACACTAGTCTTGTACTCACACCTGTACTTAAGCATTGAAACATGCATCCACATGATAGTGATTAGTTGTTTTGTACTTCGTGTTCAAAATATAAATCATTTTAAGTACGTCATATTGGAAAGTTTAGCTTTCTGATGTATTAGATGACATATTGATGGCCAACTATGTTGTGATTCGAGGATGACAACTTTGATACAATTGTCATGTGAATATGTTATATAGCAATTGGGAAGTTGTTTATAAATGTCACTCTCATTTATGGAAATGGGTTACTGAACTCAGAGGAAGTGAATTAAGTGATGAACACATGAGAAACTGAGTGCAATCTCGCATTATGTTATATGCAGAGACGAGACAAGTGAACATGTGTTTGTTTACAAATTTATTCGAGTCATAAGCACTGAACACAGTAAATGATTGCAAAAGCACTCTTGTAGACTATGTATTTTGTTATGATGATGATATATATGTCCATGTTGAACATAGATGTAGATCTTAGAGTGATCTAAAGGAAGAGACTTTGATGTATGTATCAACATCAGTCTATAGGTCTTATCTCTAAGGAGAAGAGACATTGATGTCTAGCAAGAAATTGTCTTGCTTGTCCTTCCACCATGGAAGCTAAAGTTCTTACATCATCAGTATCTTCCGAAGAGATTATGAAAAAAGGATTCTCCTAAAAATACATAATTTGGTTGTGGCAAAATATGACGAGCAGATGTCATGACTATAGGTTGTGACTAGCCATTTTTATCAATACCAAGAATTCCAAAGGATGTTGGAGATCGAATGATATTCAAATCAAACTCTGTGTATTTAAAGAGACATTGTTCAAGGACAACATTATCATAATATGTTTGACTTTTGATTGTTATACGAGCCACCTCTCTGATTTGAGTTTTAAGCAAGTGGAAGACTTAGGTCTTAACTGATATATTGTGCCATTGATGTGGTGAAAATTGGTGATGTAAATGTGAAATATGTTACATGTCATTGAACCATAGTTTGTTCTCTCACAAGAACAAATGTTCCTATAAATATGTGATATTAAAGGTGTAAGGTATCTCAATTATTATGGGGATGAAATGAGATGATAACTGCCTTGACTATCTTTGGATGTCAAGATGAAGACTCTCCAGTTGGGAGAGATTAAATGGGTAATTGATAGTGAGTCATTGTATGACTAGTAACTATGCTTCTGCGCCCATTGGTTCAGAAAAGCAAGGTGTTGTAGGGAAAAATGGTTCTCGAGTCTGTGTGACTATGAGATGAACACCTTTACAGGTTGAGTAGATAACGCTTTATAGAAGCGCTTCCTGTAGCACAGTGTCATACTAGTGTGTGCTAGTCGACCTTACGTGGTGATAGATCGATCCCATCTCTATCACTATGTGAGCTAAGATATATGTAAACATGGCAACCCTTAGTAACTAACAGCTTGGGTTATTGATTGTGGTGGTGATGCTCTACTTTTGTTGTGTTCCGATGGCCATGAGTGATTCGGTCTAAGTGGGGCAATTCTGGGAAAGTGGTCATCATTTACATGAAAGTAATGTCAATGTGAAAGGAAGGTATTATGAGTAATCGTTGACGAAAATAGGATTTGTTGGATCCGATAGTTACGTACTGTTGTGTATCACCATTACAGTTGAACCAAACTGAGAGGGATCCAGTTTTGTGTGTCAACTAGTCCGGTGAAAGATAATCTTAGGGATGCAGCAATACTTTTGAGCTAACATATGACCTAGTCCTTAGCGGGATTTTTACGCAAGTAGTATTGTCGGGTCTCACGATCTATACACAACTAGTATGAGGATGAGCTTTGAAGGAACATAATCTTTTATGCGAGTGGGAGATGTTAGAATTATTTGATATAATTCGGACTAATTAAATATACGCCTAAAAGATAAAAGCTTAATTTATGTAATTAGAGAATTGATTCTTATACGTTAAGAGTTAATAAATATTAGGATAGGTAATATATATTCGCTATATATTTATCTAATGTAATAAGAGATAAGTTCTCTTATTCCTATAAGATAAGGAGAAGAGACACTTCTCCTAAGGAAGCCAATCATTCCCTAAAACCTAGCAGTTTGTTTACTTTCCACCCATATAGAACTCTTCTCCGTGGAGAGAGTCTCCTTCTTCTCCAACTCTCTCCCATGGTGTGTAGGTTGTGAATCGTAGGTTCTCCTCTGTTCCTGAGTCTCTAACGAGATTTAGGGCTATGGAGATCTACCCGGTGATCAAATTTAAAGGAAAGACACGCTTCCGCTATTCAAGGTAATTCGTATATCTCTTAAATTCTAAAAATATCATTCATGCTTTTCTATAGGACCAGGAGGAGAAGCAGCCGATTCTTTTTAGTGCTGAGGTGTAGAGGAAGAGGAACAAGTCTGAATGATTGACTGAGTTTCTTTTATTTTGTTGTTCCTTTTTTCCATCTTAGTTTTGGCTTCAGGTTTCTTTTGCTTGCTTTTTCTAATAGTTTCCCAACCTTCATCATCAACCTCCAATTTCTTGTCCAGACGCTCATATTTCTTCTAATTCTTAATTTGTCTTATTAATTTTCATCTTGAAGGGGTTTCTTTATGTGGGCTTGTAGAGGGCACTCATTGAATAATAAGTGATCTTCCTCTCTACAATTAACGCACCCTTTTGGGAATTCTTAAACCACACCTTGTAAAGGTGAGGTTGAGCAAATTCATTTGAGATGATCTATATTTCCTCAATTAGTTTCTCAACATCAACATTTATGCAAAGTTGAGGATACATGAGCTTTTCACCCTTCTCTAGTAAGCGTCAAGCTTAATCAAAGTGCCAAGTTGGTTCTCTTCAGCTAGCATTTTCAAGGCATTAAATTTAATAAATTCAGCAGGGACTGAAGGAAAGGTTAGCCTACTCATATCCTCTAGCTCTTTATTAGTCGCATTCGCAAACCGAATTTCAAACCAATTATTTGATTGGGCTAGTAGCTCAAATTCTCCATTGAGAAAATTCCAATCATTAAAAAACTTCACATTCAGTTTCTCTAGCTCCATACCAACTTTTTTTTATTTTCTGGATACTCTTCTTAAGGACTTTCATCTTTTCCAATTACGCTTTCATATTAGTGTTCCTTCGGCTATAGGTTCCACTTGATTCTCCTTTCTCCATTGCTTTTTAATTTCCATCCCCGGGAGAAAAGCTCATTTTTCTTTTTGTTTTCCCTCTCTAGAGAGGAAGAGTTCTTTTGTTCATCATAGAGGACATTTGGGTCTATTTTATAAAAAAGTAGAGAATGAAAAGGGGATATATTATATCTTATAATCCCTTTAATCTAAAATATAAGCCATTTTATAGATGAATATTTGATCTATAATATAAAGCATTTTTTTTAATTTAGATCTTTTAATTTTTTTAGCTCATTTTCCAAGCCATTTATTCTCTCTCCCAATAATAGGAACATTATAGAAGCAAATGAGAGAGAACGAAGAAAAAATACATCCCACCCAAACCCTAAGACCAAGGGTCGCCCCCACCACCGATTCACAAGATCCCAATGAACAAGGCCATCAATCCAAATCCAAAACCCATCATCCCCTACCCAAAGATGAATTCAAAAGAAAGAGAAAGGAAAATTATCCCCAAATCTCATACAAGAAATCCCTGCTACACATCTGGTAAAGAAAGAGCATACTCGAAAGGGAAAAAAAAAATGAAAGAGTTGTTGTGTTGATGATTCAATCTAAGTGCTCAAGGGAGCTTCCAAATGGCACAACAAGGAAGCTTACAAATGGCCAAACAACAAGGGATTTTTACCCCGGTGGCTCTATGTAAATTGGATCTAGAAGTTGGTGGCTTGTACATTACGGATCCATGACGAAGAGTTCGGACGGCGGCCCTGTCCACGGAAAAGTAAGCCCTCACTTACCACTCCCCACATGTTATTGACTCTCTCTTTGATGATTTCGAGGGTCAGTCGATAGCTAAAAGGAATTAATGAATATGATCGTCACACCCACTCTCGCTCCCCCCCCCCCCCTCCCCCCTTCCTATCTCTATAGTCTCCTTCCCTCTCATATGGTTGTCCATTTCTCCCATATGGAGAAAGTTGAACAGAGCTTCAAAATGTTTTTTTGTTCCAAACCCAAACAAAACACTGTACCCAAAAGATGTGAACCTATGAAAATCTCCAACAATGATAAAGTGATTGAATGGAAAGTATGTTCCGGGATCATCAGTGGTCTCTTAAAGACCACACCAAAATTAAAGGAAAAGGCAAGATTGTCATGGTTGACGTTCTTGCAAACTTCCAAGGAATGAAGAAAAACATCAATGGGTACATCTCTCCCTTGAACCTCTATTTCAATTGCCCTGTGTGTCTACCAAAATTACGGAAAGTTGAGAAATTAATTGCAACAAATTGCCCTGAGTTTAATCAGATTTCTTTGCATTTCTCACCTTGAAACATGAATATTTGTTTCTCCTTGACCATGATGTCTTGACCGTGAGTGAATCTCCTTGCATTTATTTAAGCACTTTTAAATTTATGGAAATGAACATCTTTGTCTATTGTGGCTTAACCATGAGTGAAGTTCACTTCTTCTTTGAATCAAATGTATCCTGTAGTTTGAGTTGTCTCAACATGAAAATTATCACCTCTTATCAAATTGTCCATTTTTCGACTTAGTGGAAAATGTATACCAAATTTCCTCCAATAGATAGAACATTACACTTGAAAAATGTTGATAGAAATGAGATTTTAAAGGACCCCAATCAAACTGCATTCAAATATGAACATTTGAATCCCTACAGGTTTTGCACTACTGTTTTATATCTTTATGGAAATGATTGTCTCTATTCTTTTGATTTGTTTTTTAAGTTTTAGAAAAAATGTGAACACTTTCGCCTTTCTTCATACAAAGGCATGGGAAGGGCGGGGAACAAAATGTGATAGTCATAGACCCCAAAGGTTGATAAAAAAATCACCTTGACCTCATGAAGAAATCACCGTCAATCGAACCAAAGCCCATAACCCACTCACGAGAACCAATTTTGATCTCTTTGTACAACTCCATTCAGATGCACTCACGTCTTCCGCGAAGTCAATCGTGTGGCAGACAAATTGGTACAACTTCGACATGATATGGATCACAAATTCACAATGCACTCATGTCTCACCCATGAGTCTCACCCGAAGCTCATTTCCCTTGTTCAAAAAGATGTCATTGGGAGGAGGGTCAGCAGGGTCTAAATTAATCCTCTCAAATTCTTGTTTTGTCATTGGGAGGAGGGTCAACAGGGTGTATATATATATATATACATATATATATATATATATATATATATATATATATATATATATATATAAAGAATGGATCAAGTATGTAAAAAAATAACTAGAGTAAAAAAGCATGTCTTTTTTTGTGATCCCGGAGAAAAGACGAAATAGTTGTTTGAGTCTCAAAAAGGAAAGAGGAAATAGTTACATGATAATGCATAATATTATTACCCTATATTAAAACTAGACCATAAAATAAAAATAAATGAAATAAATTCTATATGAAATCAGAGGGGTTAATTCATTTTGATCTTTTTTTAAATGCTTTTTTTCATACATATAAGAATTTGGATGGGCTCAAACCCTACTAGATAACCATTGAAGGGCATCCTTGTGAATGATGATGTTGAGTTCTCAGTTCGAGAGTAGAGGTATCGCCTGAGTATGGAGAAGGCACTTCACATGGTATGCACCCGTGTTGACTTCCCAAAAGATATGTGAATTTCCTTGAAGTGATGAAGGAGATGAAGGACACCCGTAAGGACAATCTCGATCTCTCAAGGACAAGACCAACTTCCCTTAATGACATTAATGATCGTGACGTTGTCGCCTTCTACGTGGATTCTGGATAAGCCAAGAGCTCTTGCCTTTAAAATTTCAAGCTTAAGACCCAAAGCTTCTAAGAAGAGGGTGGTCTTTTGTCCACATTGAGCTCCATCAGATGCAGTAATCCCGCTAAGGTGGCTGCAAATGATGAAACCTTCGGTCGAGGGGGCAAAGTTGTTGCTTCAGCCATCGAAGTTTATTTTAAAGGTTCCTTCCTATAGTTTTTTCCATCGTGGGTTTCTTTGTTTTCTAAGGTTTGTTAATTTGTTTTTGGTTATTAGGTCATCCTCTCCATCGAGTTTTGTTTTCTCTCGATTTTTTTATTGTAAGACATATGACCATTTTCATGTTTTTTGTTCTTGTTGAGTTGATGTTGTCGAATATTTTTGTGTTCCGGTTTGTTCATATACTCCACCAGGAGGTTGCAAGTGTCACTTTCTGTTGGTGATTCAGTGTTTTGAAAATATCATGGATGTTGTCTTTAATGTTATTGTTGCTTATGTCAATGTCGTGTAATATGTTCTCTATAGCTGGATCCATTTTCCGGATAAGACTTGTTGAATGGTGGCATTTAATGAAAAGATGATTCGTGATTTTGTCATGTTGGCCACATAGAGTGCAATCCGTTGGGATGTGAAAGTCTTTTCAATTTTTTTGACAATTGAAAAGTTTCTTATTTTAGGGGTTATATTCCGTTTCCAAATCCATGTCATGTTGGTTTGGTCATTTCTATTGTGCGTTGTAATATATCTCAAGTCACTTATCGTAGTGAACCAACCATTTTTGTCTGATTTTCAATATAGTATGCCCTCAATTGAGTTGTTAACAATGAAAGTCTTTTCAATTTTTTTGACAATTGTGTTGGGGAGTACAATGTCCAGTTCATTGACCTTCCATTTTTGGTCTTCATTTCTGAATATGTTGACTTTGATATTTTCTTCGATTCAGGTGCTTGGTAATTGTCTTCCTACTAGTGGTTCTCCATACACCCATCTATCTATCCAGAAGTTAATTGACTTGTCCTTTCCTATTTTCCGGACTAGTATTTTGCATAATTATTATTTATTTCCATTAGTTTTATCTATTGCCATGACAATTGCCTCATTACTCATATGTCAAAATGTGTTGGTCTTTTAGTTATTTTTTGCTTATTGTTTGACACCGGATGTTTTGTGGTTCGAATTTTTCGAAGTAGTTTCATTTGGAGGGTTTTGTTCATATTTTCAATTTCGTGGATTTCGGCCACACCATCCTCTTTTCTTCTACATATTTTCTCTTGTCCTACTATTATTATAAAATGGATCTTTGTTCTAGAAGAAAGACCAGCTTAATTGATCTAGTTACTTGTGAATTCCTTTTAGTAGCATGAAGTTCTTCATGACAAAATTTGGTTTTCATGTTTAGTTCGATCTGATGAGCATTGCTCTTTTTTATAGTGTATTTGCTCGATGCATTTACTCTCCATTTAGAGAGTTGTGTATTTGTTTTACATACCGTTTCTTCAAAAGTCATTTTATTAACCCTACCATTGATAATTGGACATCAAAGTATGTATCAAATCTGTTCTGGTGTATGATGTTAATGATATTTTGTATTATCTGTTTCTGTGGGTTTGGATGGTGTTGTTTTAATGACTGATTTGTGAAAGTTCACTGTGAAAAAAATGTATATTAAGCAACAACCTAAAAAGCAATTCCACTGAAATCTCATGAATTCTATACTTGTAATCAATTCTAAACTCTATGTTGGAATTGCATAGGATTCTCTCTGGGAAACCAAAACACTCTCTTCCTTAACCCCAAATAACCCAACCCTCAAACCCAACCCAAACACAAAACCTAATCTCAACCGCAGCCGCCGTTACCGATCTTCTTCTCCGTCTGCCTGAGCGGCTACCCACCCCGTCGCCCTCGTCCTTGCCCCTCTTCCCTCCTTCATCCTCTGTTATATAATTTTGGCTTGCCTTCCTGTAACCCCCTCCTCTACCCCTTCCCAACCCTAGCCGCCTCCGCGCATCTTCTTGCTCTTGGACCGCTTCCGAAGGCCCTCCTCGACTTGCCGAGCCTCCTTAGCAGCGCCGTGCCCTTGCTCACGCCGCCGCTGCCACCAATTCGAGATCTCAGCCCTGTTGGTATGTGCGACGACCTTCGCCTCCATTCCTTTTCCTCAGTTTCGCCTGCCGTGGTCGTCCCTTCCTCCGGCGTCCTGAACCTTGCAGGGCTGCTCCCCCGCCGCCAGGGCCCGCCTCCTGTCCGCCTCCCTGTCCGTGGTGGGGTTCTACAGTGCCGGTGAGTCGAATCCGTCGCCTCGTCCTCCAGCTGGTTCCTTCTTTTCCTTCCTCTCTTTACTTCCTCTGGCTCGTCTTTTGATTTTCGACCTGTCGGGTGTTCTACCCCTTGGTTACTGCTTTCCCTCTTCGGAGGATAGCAGTTTCGAGTTTTGGACTCTCACTTACAATTTTGTCAGATATAATTTATGGCTTAACAGCCAGAGTATTAACTTCTTCATATGTTGGAATCAAAAAATAATGAGCTATCCTTTTGCTTTCTGTCCTAATCGAAATTTTCAATTCACAAGGCTTAACAGCCCTTACCTGATTCACAGTTCATTTAATGTTCCTTTTAGACTTCCTGCTATTCAGACTTATTCACTTTTTAATTTTGTTCTTAAATTTGGACTAGAAGATATAACTTCTCCATGGTATTACTTATTCAGGTTTTGTTTGGATTGGATTGTTCATTCGTGTATGCAGTTTATAATTTGCTATATGGTAGTCTTTAATCATATGACTCCTTTTTGTCTTTCCTTTTCCTGCCTGCTTCTAGTTCTGTTGAACGTGAGCTTGTTTGACTACTGTCTTTCCTCTTCGGAGGAAATCAACATCTGTTATTCGACTTTTAACTATAATTGTTTTAGGGCTCAACTAAGGCTTAACAGCCAAGGTGAAAATTTCAGAAAATGGTTACTTAGCAAGCTTAACAGCTATCCTTTGATTTTGGAGAAAATCAGATGTAATTGTTTCAGATCTCAAGTAAGGCTTAACAGCCAAGGTGAAAATTTCAGAAAATGGTTACTTAGCAAGCTTAATAGCTATCCTTTGATTGAACTGATAAGGATATATCTCTCACAAAGCCTAATAGCTAATTTATATCTTAACAATGATCTAACTTCCATGACCTTACATCGTATCCTTCTACCCCGATTACTATCTCAATTCAGCTTTATTTTTGAGAAACTTTTACTGATAGTTTCTATTCTGAAGCACCTTTTCCAGCATTCTAAGCTTTTGGATATCCATCTTGAATCCAGATTTATTGCTCACACAGTATTTTGGCATCAAACAAATGGCGGTTTAAATGCTTTCTGTAGTAATTGTGACAGATTAAGGCATCACAATAACTATAATATAATTATTTTCATCAATCATACTCATCTTCGATATTTGCTGATAATCACAGAGGTTACTCTTCATTGCCAAAATTCAGCCATTTTATTACACCTTCTAATTCATCTGCTATATATATACTCCATCTACTCCGGTATACATTTCCTTTACTACATAAAACGGTATAAATTATGCTGGGAATATTGTTATAAATGTCTCTTACAACTGATTACATATTATCAAACTCAGAAAATGGAATTCAGCTATATCTGGTATTCTTATTTAATATTTTCCTTGAATAAGCATGATCTTTCCCTAATACCGAATCATACTTGCTACATAGTTATTACTTACCAAATGAAAACTATATTCCATCACAATTACATACATAATTTTACTTATTCCTTTTATCATCGGTTAAAAATCCTTACAATTAACATCATTGGTTATCCTCAGAGGTGGATTATTTACAATAAAATTTTAAATTATTACAACTCCTTTAAAGATAATTACAGAGTTACTGAGATTTTCTTTCACCCTCATTATACGCATGATTGCCACATTCTGTTTAGTATTCCATCTGTCAATGCTCTGGCTACTCAGATCTTGATGCTTACCTATCCTTATTTTAAAATCCCCTTTTACTTCTGGAAATATAATCCTGCAAATCATCTCAAGGTGTCTTTAGAAGATAACAACTGGTGGTCTCATACCTCTTATGATCATCTTATAAATTTACCGACTAAACTCAAAACCACTACAAATATTAACAAATTTATTAAAATAATAATAATAATAATAATAATAATAATAATAATTAATTTTCTTCTTAAAATCAAAGCCAAAAAATTCAATATAATCAAGGCGCATTATAAAACCATCTATAACATTTATTTCAAAAAAGGACACCTCCCACAAACCATCAAATTAGTAACACACAGATTCAATCACATTACAATTAAATTTATTATTACAAAAATCATTAAGAAATATTATGCAAATCCATCCAAAAAATTAAATATAACAAAAGAACACAAAACAAATCATAAACCAAATTATTATAACTACCTCAATACAAATCTTCCATTTTACATAAAATCTAAAATTAGGAATACAACCTCTTTACCTATCAAAAATAAAAAATTTAAATTTACCAAAAAGATAAAAATTTCTGTATTTTAGAAAATGGCTCACAAAGCCAGAATATTTAAAATCAGTATTTAAATGACAAACATAGCATACTGGAACATTAGAGGGGTTCGAAAAATTAATCTTTGGGAAGACCTAGCCTACATTCGAAAAAGAAATAATCTAGATATTTTAGTTCTCACAGAAACAAAATCAAATGAAGGACCTAATGAATCACTCTATAAACGAGCAGGCTTCAATAACGCCGATTATATCCCTTCTAATAGAACCAAAGGTGGAATTTGGATCCTAATTAAAAACTCAAAATTTACAGAATCAATCAAAGAACTAACGAAAACAGATAATTACATTATATACCTTAGCAACATTAGCAACTTTAAATTCATAATCTGTTTCATTTATGCACCCTCCAATCAAACTGAAAAAAATAGCTTCTGGACTGAACTAATAACAAATATTCAGAAACAATCTTTACCATGTATGATAATGGGTGACTTCAACGAAATTGAATCTGCTCAAGAAAAAATAGGTGGAGCACCACCACATATTAAAAGATTTCAAAGAATTGAACAGATCTCAGAAGAATTAGATATACATACAATTCCCTATACTGGAAGCCCAATCACATGGAGAAAAGGAGAAAACCGTATAAATAATACCTATGAACGATTAGATAGAGTTATGATCCATACAGATATCTCAAATCAATTTCAAAATCTATCGGTTCACAACCACCCCTTTACAACCTCTGACCACTCTTTAATATCTATATCTATTGGAACAAATAAATTAAGAGCTGGATCACCCTTCAGATTCGAAATGTCCTGGACCAACAATGATAATTATAATAAATTAGTTAAATCAACTTGGGAAAATAAACTACACGGATCATTCATGTTCACATTACTACAAAAACAAAAACTAGTAAAAAAAATACGAAAAATTGGTGTAAATCACACCCTAATAACAATTTTCGTCAAATAAAAGAAATTGAAGACCAACTCCTTTTTTTACAAACAAAACAGACCATCGGAACTTCAACTGACAATACAAACAACAAATACAACAGACTCTTAAACAAACGGGAAGCCCTTATGGAGTTCAATAACACTTTTTGGAAACAAAGAGCCAAATCAAACTTCTTGAAATTCGGAGACAGAAATACCAAATACTATCAATCCATAACAAAAATAAGAAATTCAAAAAATATTACTCGAAATTTTACAAATAAACATGGAACATTATTTGAAGACGAAGATCAAATAAGAGAAGAAATTACCAAAGAACTAGCCGAAAGATTCATCTTAAATAATCCGACAGGCAATAACAACACACACTTTCCTAACTTAATAAATCACACCATCACTAATTCTGAAAACCTTGCCTTAACAAAACCTTTCTCAGATAAAGAAATCAAGGACACCCTATTCTCAATGACAGATGATAAAAGTCCAGGCCCCGATGGCTTTCCACCAGAATTCTACAAAAAATACTGGGACATTGTTGGTAATCTCTTATATAAGGCAATCAAATCATTTTTCTATTCTGGAATCCTCCTCAAGGAAGTAAACACAACTTTCATTGCTCTTATTCCGAAAATAGATACACCTTCTAACATTAACCATTATCGACCAATCAGTCTGTGCAACACTATCTATAAAATCATCTCAAAATTACTAGCTAATCGTCTGAAACCGATCTTACCGCGTATCATAAATCCTTTTCAAGGAGCATTTATACAAGGTAGAAATATCCAAGACAATATTCTAACTGCCCATGAAATTTTCCATTCTTTCCACAACAAAAAAGGGAAATTAGGATGGATGGCCCTAAAACTTGACATGGAAAAAGCCTATGATAAAATAAACTGGAACTTTATTGAAACAATTTTAAATAAATTTGGTTTTGACCCTAAATGGATTAATTGGGTTATGACTTGCCTTACCAAAACAAGTTTTTCCGTCCTAGTCAACAACTTACCAGGACATACATTCCAAACGCAAAGAGGAATAAGACAAGGAGATCCCCTTGCACCTTATATTTTTGTAATAGTAATGGAACTACTAGCAAGAATGCTACAAAGGGAATCCCTAGAATGTGATCCTTTAATTGGTATTAAACTCACAAACAATAGCAGTCCTATCCATTTCCTCTCATTTGCTGATGATACACTAATCTTTGGACGTGCCGATGAACTAAGTCTATACACGATTAAAAATATCCTAAACAACTTCTCTAACTTATCTGGATTAACCATCAATTACAATAAAAGCTCCCTACAAGTCTCCAAAAATATACAACAAAATAAAGCACAGTCTCTTGCCCAACAACTAAATATTCCTATTACCAAAACAATGGAAAAATATCTTGGAATACCACTCATTAGTGGAAGAGTTTGTAATGCTACCTTTGATGATGCTATACTAAGCCTCAAAAAACAACTCTCAAAATGAAAATCAAACACTCTCTCACAGGCCGGTAGATCAGTACTAATTCAAGCTAACCTCAACTCTAAAACAAATTATCTAATGCAATCTTTCCTTCTCCCTAAAGGAATTCTCAACAAAATTGATCAAATAAACAAAAATTTCTTTTGGAACAAACTTCAATCTGATAATTATCACCCACTAATCAGCTGGGAACACCTATGCACCCCCAAAAAGGACGGCGGATTAGGATTTAAATCGGCAGAAGAAATTAATATTCGAATGCAAATGAAACTCCTCTGGAGAATCATATCCAATCCTGACAATATTTGGTCTAAGGTAATCTCAGAAAAATACCTCTCAAAAGAATCGTTAATGGAAAGAGGAAAATTCAAAACCTCTTGGCAATTTGGAAGACTTCTAAATATCAGAGACCTCTTTTCAAAAGGATTACTCTGGCTTGTAGGTAATGGAAAAAGTATAAATGTATGGACTGATATATGGGTAAATGAACAATATCTTGAAATATTCCGTAATAATCAAAACCCTAATCTAAAAGTCTGTGACCTTTTCACTAAAAACAATTCGTGGGATATGAATAAATTGAATAATATCTTTCCCCCTAACATCGTCCAAATGATCAGCAACATACATATCCCAACTAGAAATATTCCTGACAAACTTATTTGGATCTATAATAACAATGGAGAATTCACAGTTAAATCCACTACTTCCCTTTTCAATACCAGTAACACAAATAAAATTAATGCAAACTGGATATGGAAACTTAACGTCCCTCCAAATATCAAAAATTTTATTTGGAAGATTATCCTCGATATCTTACCTACCACTGCCCGTTTAAATAAATATATAAATAGAGTTCCCAACACTTGCTCTCTCTGCAACTCTGACATAGAAGACACAAACCATCTCTTATTTAACTGTCAGATCACCAAATCTCTTATAGCAAACTTGGGCATCAAATTAAAAAAATTATTTATTATACCGGACCTAACAGACAACGCCTCTGAAAACATCATTAACACCAAAACACTCAATAAAGACTTCTCTGACCTTTGTTACTTATGGCACAGCATTTGGGAACTCAGAAACAATATAATCTTCCGAAATAACAAAAACAAAAACATCATCAACACGCTATACAAAACAATTGACAACATATCCTCCTGGAATAAAGAAAATAATAATTATATAAAACCTAAAATCAATAGACCTCAACATAAATTATTTTGGAAACACCCACCTCCTAACACGATCAAAATTAATGTAGATGCCTCTGTTAAAGTTAATCATGAAACCCAAATTGGCTGCATTATGAGAAACAACTACGGTCAGGTAATTCATATATACAAAAGCAACATTAGAAAATGCTCTATTATTTTAGCAGAAGCTATAGCTATATATGCAGGTATTAGACAGGCAAACGACTTGGGGATCAGAAGAATCATTATTGAAAGTGACAACGCAACCATCATCAATGCCATCAATCACATAATCAAAACCCCATGGGAGATAGCACAATTAATTGAAGAAATCAAGTCTCTAAAGGAAGACTTCGAATCGATCAGTTTTCAGCATTGCTACAAAGAGGCAAATCAGGCAGCCGATTTCCTTGCAAAATCTCCTTTAAATTGTAATATTATCCTAGGATCTTACTGTTACAAGTTCCAAAACATCATCTTTTCAGATGATCATGGATGTCTGTAGTACATCCAACTCTTTGTCTACTGTAAAAAAAAAAAAAAAATTCTAAACTCTATGTTACCTTGTTAAAATTCAAACCTAAAAATCCTTTTTAGCCCCTTTAATATGCAAAATCAAAATGCCAAAATCCTACTTGAGTACATTTACCTCCTCCCAGTCATCTACTTTACATGGGCAATTTCTCCTGGCAAAGTTACTTACAGGTCATCAGCATTGAGTTAATGACATGCATGACGACACGGATGCTGGCGAGTTCGGTGGTAGAAGTGGTCGAGACGCTCCGATGGTTGTTTAGTATCTGGTAGACCTGCTCAAAGACTGGGAAAGCATGGATGGCAATCGTAGGGTCTCCTGGGTTCATGGCAGCTGCGACATCTGTCATCCACTGCAGTTTTCTTGGGGTGTCGTTGGTGATATCACAAGCAAGTTGCTGAAGAAGAGAAAGCAGCACTCCTTGGCTGAGAGGAAGGGGATTGGTAGACAACAGCCTTTGCAAGTCAACCTAGGAAATACAATTTCAAAAAATTTGTCCATCAAAAACAAGTACAGGTACAAGTGTTAGCCGAATATGGAGTTCGTTTAATCTTCCCGGAAAAAAAAACAAAAAAAAAACCTTGTGAATAATTGACAGGTACAAGTGTTAGCCCAATATGGAGTTCGTTTAATCTCTATAACAAAAAAATTGACAGGCAAAATTTTTCAAGGGAAAAAGGTGTTTGCTGAACCTGAAACAAAATTGACACATCACTTCTGGGGAAAAAAAATACCTGAGAGCATTGCCATGAGACAATGGACACATCACTCCTCTGCAGTGCAGCAGTGAAAGCTTCCTCGTATTTGTGTTCAGATATCAGTCTAGAGAGTTCTTTAGTAGGATCGTATGGTTCCTCAACCTACGATGCAAACAAGTTGATGGGCCATAGAGTCAACATGTCTGATCAAGGAGATTCAGTTTTCAAAAAAATGGTCCTATAAAAAATAGAAACCTTGTGTATAACTAAAGGCCCATTGTTTAGTTGAGACAAGGGCAATAATGATCCCGAGTTGGCTCCTGCAGCCGCAAAAGCAACTAGTTTTCGCTGCTCAGCTAATTCCCCACTCAAGGATTGAGTAATTGATGAAGCTGAGTTGATTGTTTCCTGTAAAACCAACACAGAAAACCGGTTAGTAGATTTTTTTTATATATATTTAGAGCACTTATCTATTCTGGCTGCAATAGCCGTGCTTTCAATTTATTTTACTGCAAATCTGCACAAAGAATTCTGAAGAAATAAATCTTCAGAAAAATACAACTAAAGTAAGCATCCCATACAAGGGATGGATTATATGGAATTTCTGCATCTCAAAGCCACCAAAACCTAAAACATTAAGTGCATTCGCAGGATCATGAAGCATACGATGACATACCCTGAGGCTCATAGCCAATGGAGAATGGGCAGACTCGATTTGATGCTGAGCAGCTGTCATGTGCTCAGCCATTCCCCACCTGAAGGCGGTATCTACTTGCTCAAACGTTGCTTTGCACGACAGCTCAAAAGCAGGGACGATACTGGCTTCAAGAATAGACTTCAGCCCCTCCTGCCCACGGTTAAATTTCTCAGAAAATGTCACTTGCTATTCCATCATTTCCATGAAGCGATCAATGGATTCTTCAATATCAATTTAGAAAAATACATGTCCATTACTCTTTTATTTATGGAAAATTGTAGAAAACATTGGGTATTGAGCATTATAAAGGCTGAAACCAACAAAAAGCAAGCAGCAAACAATTATAGTTAATGAGCCAAGTACAAAAGTTATCCTCTAAAGTTTAAACTAAAAAAGAAAACAAAATGATAATCATTGATTAACAGAATCAAAGATATTCGATGCTTGACCTGATCTTGAGAAGCAAAAGTACTAGTTGATACAATTTAATCAGAAGATCAGATCTAGGTCCTCCAGCAACAACCCACACAGTATGGAAAATGCAAAAGGAAGCTCAAACAAACAAAAGAGTGCCTATAAGTTCTTTTTTTACAAATACATCCTCTAGCTACTTCACAAGGGCAGCGCTGGCAAAATGCCTTGTTTGGTGGGCAATCACCAAGGTCCAAGGTTACATTCTGATCAAGAGGCTCATTCTATAGAATTCTAACAAGAGCCTACTTAACTGAGAACAACTTTATCAATGACCCTTGACTGTGATTTCATTAATTAGTCTACCAGAAATTTTTTTTTTCCATCTTTTTTCGCTGGATCTTAAGCTGAATGGAGCAAAACAAAGCACTCTGATGAAAAGAAGACGAATCCTCACAATTACTTTGGGATATAATCCTAGTAAGCTAAAAAGAATTGTGCATTCAGTACTCATAATGAGAGGGGAAACAATTATCAATAGGATTTGTAAATGTGGACATGCATCCTTGACATAGAAGGTAAGGATACCTGAAGTGCCTGTTTCCCAGAAGTTTGAAACTGCACTTGCATTTGCCTAGAAATGATAGCCTCAACTCTTGAATTAACCGATCGCTCTAGTTGATTCACAGCCTTATCACCAACTCCTTTCTGCATTGCACTATTGAGCTTGAACACTAGTCTTTAAAGACAAATAAATTAAGAAAGGAAGTTTCTCAAAAAGAGTGACGCTCAAAAAGTCTAACCTGAAATGATTCACTCATTGCAGAAGAAATAGTTTTCTCAATAACTGGAGTCATTGATCGAGCTATGTTTGTGCTCAATGCAGCCATTTCCTTCTTCATGGTTTTATCCAAAACAGGCATTACATCCTTGTTGAAACAATTTGTTACCAAACTTGTCATTTGTTGTGTACATTCCCGTATTAACTTATCAAGTTTTGCAAACTCCCCCTGCATGTGAGCCCACAAAGCATCCGCATCAGCCTTTCCAGCCTTCTCAATGCTCTGCCCAAGAGCCACCTCCAATCTTCTACTTTCTTTGGCAATAGGGACATCAACCACCAAAGGCATTTGTCTTTGCATTTCCTTTTGAGTAGTTACAAGCTACATAGGCATACATTTAGACGAAAGATCACATCACATCATTATAAAGAATGACATTGGCCTCCATGAGGGACATATCTATAGGAATATGGCACTGACAACATGAAGGTGATGAAAAAAATGAGAGAAAAAGGATAACACATGACCAATAAAACCATCTGGGAGAAGCTATGGAAGAGGGCAGTCAAAACTCAGAGCAGAAACCTAAAACTCTATAAAAGATAACCAAGTTACCTGTTCCATCATCTTTTGCATAGATGATAATTGCAGAAGAGCAGCTTCAGCAGAGGGCAATTTTAAAGCAGCAGCAGTATCACTTAGTGGATCTGCTGAGTTATAGGCAATTTGAGATGAGGCTGTCATACCAGTTGCTTGAGAATTTTTTCCCCTCTGTTTTCTACTCTTTGATATATGAGCTGATGCAGAAGCACCAACATCGTTCACCATTTTGTAGACTTCTTTGCCTCTATTTGAAGGTTGAGCTAGGGCCTCCATGATGCTATTCTGTGCTTCTTTCAAGATAGACACTTTGGTAGGTAACGTACAATATTCTCTACTCATATCAGCTCCAAGCTCTGATGCTTGAGAACAAAAAGAATTCTCTTTCCTATTTGTATGGATTTGAGGCTCTACCTGGGTGTTCACATTACTTTCCTGACAGATCCCAGCTTTGACCTCCAGCTCCATATTACTGACATCATTATTAACAACCGCTTCTTGTTCTTGAATCTTAGCTTCTGACTCACTCTTGCTCTCAGCAACGGTAGTATCAGAGGAGGATGTAGCCATAATGATCTCTGAAGGAGTAATGAGATGAGGTGGGTGCTTGAACATGGAAGGGGAATTAACTTCTGCTTGTGCAGTCATGTTATCACTATCTGTAGAATGTAAACTATGGAGATTCATTTCAGAACAATCTATCTGCCTGACAACTGGGTAGTCCGTAACAGCTTGGTCAACGCAAATGTCACTAGGCTTCCGCAACAACCTAGAGCTTTGAGGAATAGAAGGCGATGCACTAGA
This sequence comes from Persicaria maculosa, assembly GCA_963922045.1. Classification (NCBI taxonomy): domain Eukaryota; kingdom Viridiplantae; phylum Streptophyta; class Magnoliopsida; order Caryophyllales; family Polygonaceae; genus Persicaria; species Persicaria maculosa. The sequence continues at coordinate 22,829,098 of OY998260.1, forward strand.
TACATCAACATGGTTAGTTACTGCCAATGAGGCAACTGGATTAGAATCCAGTCTTGAAGTGGGGTTTTCTTGCAAAATTGCAGAGTCAGAAGCAAAGCTCGCCACCCGCGTGATCTCAGGAGAGCTCTCATGAAAACCAGATGGATTACTAGGACTGGGCCCCAACATACCCAACTCAAAATCAAAAGCTTTTCCTTCGGATGGCTCCAAAATAGTAATTCCCTGTGTGACATCACGAGAAACACTGCGGTCTGAGTTCTCCAATCCAAAGTTTTTAATTTGTGGGGGAAAACACTGAGATAGGTTCAAAGCATACTGCTGAATTGCATGTGTTTGGACACAATATACTCGAACTACATCCTCTCCATGGGGTAATACATCACAAGTGCCAGTAAAACTCAGAATTGGCATTGTCACAGTAAATTCTGCTAAGTAATCCATACGAGTAGCAGCAGGATTAGCTCCATATTCCAGGTGTACAGCATATATAGCATTTTTTTTAGCATTTGCAAGTAAAAGAAGGCCGGTTTGGGGTAATCCTATGACTTGATTAAAGAACGCCTCCTCAACTAGTTGTTCAGCAGAACTTTTCAGTTCTAGGGTCTGTAAGCACTGCCATGACTCATCTTCACTATGCAGCAACCAGCCGTCTTTGCTTGACGTTGTCCACAACTTCACTTCCCGATTTTGTGGTCCCTGTAAAAAGATACTGATATTTGAGGATACATCACATCAGAATGTAGAAGAAATAAAGCAAATTTGAGAAGCATCCAGGACCAGGGTAAAAGGATGCATTTTATAGAACCAAAGGGAAGACAAAGAAGTATTATCATTTTATCAAAAATTAATAGAAAGGACTAAAACAAAAAGTGCAAAAAAGGTCCATAAAATGCCACTCTACTAAATTAACATATCAACATTGCAAGGAAGATGGGGCATACTGCAGTTATAAGAATGATATGTTCAGGACTATCAGGAGCAGTTAAAAAGATAGCTGCATCCACTGGCCGGCCATTATGAGGCTTTAGCACTAGAAGCGGCTGTGATTTGTGATCTTCCCAAATCTTTATCTGAGGTCAAGAAAATTCAATCAGACGAGTCAAATACATAATTGTAAAGAAAAAATTAAAAATAGACAGTTGCTAAACAGCTTCGGTATGAGTTAATTATCCAGAAAAGAACCCAATTTTAGGTGTTTTCAAACAAGATATAAGCCAAACTTTGAGCAACCAGAAGCTTCAGATGTAATCTAGTTTATATATGTGGTGAAGAGAATTTACGTCTGTTTACAGATATTCAGCTACATGTACATATCATCTCACCACATCTCTATCTACTGTGTCAGATTAATTAGGGATGAAATGGCAATGTTCACATGATGAAATTGATATCCCCACATAGCCTAACAGCAAAGTAGCAAACAACTGACTAGTATCAGAACGTCAAATAATTTGGAATAATTTCCACTAAAACAACATTTATTTTGGTGGAGGTAGTAACTGTGAATCTGTGATTAAACTATTAAAGAATTGCTCCACTCCACCTATTGCAAGTGCTTTGCTTCTCAAGGTCTGAAGTCTGGTAGACAAAACAAGATTGCACGACTTTCTTTTTTAGACAAATATGGAATTTTAGCTCTTTCGAGTTTCAGCATCAAGTTTGTATGACATTAATTTAGGAGAGGACCCGATATTCAAGCTCATAACAATCTAACTATTCTAACAGTCACAACCTATTCAGAGTTCAGACAGGAAAAAAGAAAGGACAGAACAAACCGTGCCATCTTTTGAGGCAGAAACTAAACGAGTCTTCATCCACTGGCACATAGACAGATCAGTCACATCAGCATCATGCTTACCCACAAGCTGTATACCATTAATCATTTTGTTAAGAGAACATTGGAGAGGCTCCTGTACAGTAAAGGCTTCCCCCTTGCCAACTTTTGTAGTATCGATCCGTAGAACATAATGACTAACTGCAAGAACCAGAATTTCCTATAAAGGGAAGTTACTATGAATTAGGGTAGCAACCATTATAAATAAATAATAACAAATAACTGAAGGTATATATAGAGGTGCCAAAAATTCAGCAAACAAAAGAGAGACAACAAAATCCCTTTCAAGTTTCAAGGGATGTACAATGCTTACTTGTTTGTGACAATGCCAACAAACTCGTGGATGAATAGGTCCATCCTCCCCAACTATGTGAATGGCAACAACAGCATTGACGGAAATTTGTTGCGTACCTTCCTCATCAACACCTTCAGAGATCTTCCATACATACATCCTTCCATCTATGCTTGCACTGCAAAGAATATTTAAGCTAACTCATAGACATACCACTACGGAACTGAGTTTTTTCAATTAGAAAAATACCTGGCTAGAAGATGAACATCCTCTGCAAAAAAAGCCATGTCTGTGACCCTCTAGAGAGTGGAAAGGTAATTAGCCACAGTCGTACAGAAAAGTTTTCAAAGAGAAAATTAAAAATTGAGAAATACAGCACCAGCCCCCAGATCCAACAAAAAAGGAGGAGAAAAATATATACTCCTACATATATATATAGGGGGGATGCTATAAAGAAGAATTTGATAACAGGAAATCCTATTAACCCGATTCTCAAAAAGAAATGAACAAGAACAGCATCTCTTTCGCAATCAAAGTATATCCCCCGTGCTTTGTAAAAGAGAAAATCAAAATTTTATATTGACATTTGACAAACCTGAGTGTGACCTCGAAGTAAAGCGCGCAAGGCAGTATTTATATTGAGGACACGAATGTTTCCCATTTTAAGCCCATAGCAAATGTAAGTGTTGTTAACTGCAACTTGGCATCCCAGAATGAGTTCAGGATCGGACACGTACTTTGTGATGGGACTGACCTCAAGCTGAGGTTGTACTTCTCCTTGCAATCTAACATCCACGTCATAAACAATGCGCTCACCGACCAGATGCCTCCCGCTGGGGAGCTTATGGCTAGGCAAGCGCAGAGGAGGTTGACATATTGCAGCAGTTATAGCATGATGGGGCTGCACAGAATGTGAGGGAGTCACCAAAACCTCTGAAACCCCAGAAGAAGAAGGCTGAACAGGAGGAGGTTGAGGAGCACTGGATTGGGAAGAAACCCCGTTACTAGTGGGCGGAGTACCAAGCAAGGCCATCAGGCAAGCACCGGGATTAGGGCTTAGGGGAGGGGCAGTCGGATTAGGCTGAAGAAGAGGTAACGGAGTATGGTGAAAGGGGGGATTTTGGGGTGCATAGGAGTACGAAGGGGGAGGATAAGAGGCATATGGACTCGGGGGGGCGTATGAAGAGGGGAATCCAGAATTGCTAGGGTTTGGAGCGGCCATGTTCGGAGGTTTGAAGAGTGTGTTCAAATCAAACGGAGGACCGCCTTGATTGCTGTGATTACCAGTGGAAACCGTTGGAGAGGAACTATGAAGCTATCAATCAAGCAATGAACCAATCGCTCCGTATCTAACAAACTCGAAAAACAGATTGAATACAAGTGTAGAAAGCGGAAACAAACCCTAAAATTCCGAATTTGGATTGAAAATGGATTTAACCGGATTGGACTGACTGAACAACCCTAAAATCGTCGTTGGAAGTCGCACAAAGTTCAGACTCGGAGAGTCGCTACTGAAGGCACGATGGCGGTCAACGACGACGTGGGCTGTCTGCGTATGTTTTTTATACTACGCTTTTTTAGGTTTCGAAGAAGTGGCCCCCGACCCCGAGGTAGTTTTTAGTGGGGTTGAATGTAAGTCCAATATGCTTGGGCGAATAGGGTAGATGGATAAATAGCTAACTGGCTAGTGTAGAGGATTTTAGAGATCCTTAAGTAGGAAGGGGTATTCTTTTGGAGAGCCGGCTTTTAGAGCATGTCCAACAGCTTCTCTAAACAATTCTCTAAAATGGAGAATTATGAATCACATATTCTGGATTTTTTTGGACTGAAATCCAACAGATTCTCCATTATAGAGTTTACCCCAAAATATATAGTGTTTTCTCCAAATTTAGGGAAAAATATCTCCATTTTTTTCCCATTTTCTATTTTGAAGAATGTAATGGGAAGCTGTTGGACCAAAATCAACCTTGATATTCTCCAAAAATCCATTTATGGAGAACCTGTTGGAGTTGCTCAATTGTCACATTGTTTGGCTGGTGTGCCATGGCGACAGCCACCTTTTTGCGACAAGATCTATGTCTTGCCTTTTGTATATACGTTTACGTATCTATACATTGATCACTTCAAGAAGTGGACCCCTCATTTCATGCAAGATCATGCTAAATCTATAACTAGTGTGTTTTCTAGATTGGCATTCTCTCCTAATATCCTTTATTTAATCTCACTCTAATACTTATAAAATCATAATCAACCACTTTGTTAATGAGTCACGTGTCTCCATAAAAGTCAAGTATTTGCCAAAGCAATTTCTCAATTTCTTCCACTTTCATCAACCCACGTTCAATAACTGTTGAAGAAAACCACGTACGAGGGAGAAGTGAGAGGGAGATTCATTCAAAGAAGACTACGGCTACGTTTTCTTCACCCTTTTTTTAAGGGGTGGAGGGGGTGAGGAGGGTGGAAGGGGGTGGGGGTGGGGGTTGTTTTTGTACCTTGGGGAGGGAGGGTGGAGGGGGTGGGGGAGAAATCCACCCACCCCACCCCTTAAAAAAAAAGCAGCCTACATGACAAGGATGAAGTGCAAGGGAGATGGAGATTGCCTCAGAATCACGGCGTCCATGAGGGTGGAGGCGGATGGTCAATTGGGGCAGCGTTCGTGGTGGATATTCAACTTGGCTAGAACTCACTCCCCCCCCCCCCATCACATAGGTACTCTCTCTTTGTCTTTGCTCTTCTCATTCCAATTGTTAACCCTAATTCGATTCTCACAAATTTCAACTTATCCCTCTTTCAATGATTAGGGATTGAAAATTTTAAGGCTTTCTTTATTTTTTTTAAGGGTGTTTTATTGCTTGTAAATGCTCGGGTTTTCAAATTTATGATTTCAGATAAAAAGAATTTAAAACGGATTTAAATCGGATATTTTAAGAAAAACTCATCTTCAATTTAATAAGTCGAACTCGAAACCGTTAAAGCGAATTCCGGTCCAATCTTAAACTTTTAAAGATCGATTTCGTCTTTCACCTCGGGATTCAAAAATTCCTTCGGATGACGATATCCTATTCGGGTTTTAAAAATCTAATTGATCGAGAGAGCGGAATTTGGAAGACCAATCGTCAGAAATTCAAATTTCCGACTTGGGACCACAATTTTGTCTCCTATCACCCATTCTTATCCAATCTCTACACTTGGTCCCCGTGTTTGACCAATTCCAACTCATCTTCTTCCCTTTAGGAAAATTCTATATTCACCTTCTCTCCTTCCTTTCTTTGATTCTCCTACCTTTGGAAAACAAACAACACAACAACACCTACCCTCTCTATTTTGGCCAAAGTGCAGCTGAGCAGATCACTTTCTCCCCTTCAAAAATCAGGAACCCCAATCCATCCCTATCACATATCATTTTCAAAAAAACCAAACACATCCTAGAGCTCTCTCTCTTCTTTGCTGTGAGAACAGAAGCTCCAAAACACTCCACTGCCGCCACCTCCATCACCACTCTTCCACCACCCTTCTGTCACCACCACACCTCCCCAACCCCCTCCCCGTCGTTGTCATTCACCGCCACCACTGCAGCCTCCATCCCCATCTCTTCCCCTGTTTTGTCAAAGGCTCCCACGCCTCAACTCTTCCTCCTTGCTTCCTCCTTCTTCCTCAAGACAGCAGCTGCAGTAGCCTCGACGCCTTCCGGAGCCGCCAAGAGCAGCCGACGCAGCCAACGCAGCCACCGCCTTCCTTCACCTTCTCTGGTTTCCCCTTTTTCCGATCGGTAAGCTTACCCTTACCCACTTTTGCTCTCAAACTCGCTTAAAGGGGCCTCCTTTGTAACATTTTACCCCTAGGTCCTCATAGCTTTCCTTGTCCTCGACAGGCCCCAATCGGAACTTCAGCGAGTCAAATAGAAGCCCGATGATTTCGGATCGCCTCGGTGAGCTTCTTCCTTTCTCCTTCTTCCCTTCCTTTCATGTCATGTCGTGTGTGTGTGCATCGGTGTCGTCGGTATCGTGGTCGAAGTCGAAGTCGAAGTCAGGGCCGGCCGCGCCTCCCACTTCTCTTGTCGATTTGAACGCAGGGAGTGGTTTTGGGAGGGTGATGAACAATAAAATTAAGGATTTTTTTGCTAAGTGTCCATTTTAAATAAGGCATTTTGCAAAATGTCCACTTTCAAATTCCCTTTTGCAAAATGTCCATTATGACATTTTTGCCCTTCCTTCCCATTTTTAATTTGATTTTCTTCCTTCCTTCCCATTTTTATTTTGACAACTGACCGGTCAAAGTTAACGACTTTGGTGACACAAATTTGGTGACACATGGTGATAAACAAATTTTTTGGTGAAAGTTTATTTTTACGAGGTTAGTGTCACCACCTTTATTAGTGGTGACACAAGCGGTGACAATTTTTTTGTGACATCTTAGTTTTTAGAGTTTTTTTTGTTAACGAGGTCACTGTCACCACTCTTTTCGCTGTCACAACCCTTATCACTTTCACCACCCTATCGCTGTCTTCACCCTTATCGTTGTCACCACCCCTATCGTTGTCACCACCCCTATCGCTATCACCACCCCTATCGTTGTCACCATCCTATCACTGTCACCACCCATATCACTGTCACCACCATTATCTCTGTTACCACCCTATCGATGTCATCACCCCTATCGCTGTCACCACCCCAATCACTGTCACCACCCATATCGTTGTCACCACCCCTATCGCTGTCACCACCCTATCGCTGTCACCACCCTTATCACTGTCACCACTCTTATCGTTGTCACCACCCTTATCGTTGTCACCACCCCTATCGTTGTCACCACCCCTATCGATGTCACCACCCCCATAGCTGTCACCACCCGTATCACTGTCACCACCCTTATCGCTGTCACCACCCTATTGCTACCCTATCGTTGTCACCACCCGTATCGATGTCATCACCCTTATCGATGTCACCACCCTTATCGATGTCACCACCCTATCGCTGTCACCACCCATATTGTTGTCACCACCCTTATCGCTGTCACTACCCTTTTAATATCATGTGGTGACACATGTTGTGACAATTTTTTTTGTGACAACTTATTTTTTAGAGTTTTTTTTTACGGGGTCACTGTCACCACCCTTATCACTGTCATCACCCTTATCACTGTCACCACCCTTATCGCTGTCACCACCCTTATCAGTGGTCACTGTCACCACCCTTATCGTTGTCACCACGCTTATCAATGTCACCACCCTTATCATTGTTACCGCTCTTATCACTGTCACCACTCTTATCAGTGGGCACTGTTACCACCCTTATCGTTGTCACCACCCTTATCAGTGGGGACTGTCACCACCCTTATCACTGTCACTACACTTATCACTGTCACCATTGTTCTCTTATGGGGATAGTGTAGGCATTCAAATAATTCAAATCAAACAATTCACAACTAGGCTAACTCCATGTCCCAAACAAATAATACAAGAATCTCCTCCCTTGTAGTAGTAGGGTAATTCAGGATCGAATCCACGAGGAGGTATGTCAACGCTTCCCTTGTTGTACTCACGATCAAACCTTTCGACCTCAGAAGACACTCGATATCGATGTGTTTGATCGATATCGACCTCAGTTCTGGTCGATTTCCAGTACAGTTCCTATAGAAGACAAAAGCAGCAAAGTCGACATCGAGCAGAGACCTCGATATCGACGTTAGACCTCGATATCGACCTTTACAGTCGATTCTGATGTTTGTCACAAAAACTGTAATTCGTAACCAATTGTCGGAAAAGAGTCTGAAGAAAGTAGAATGGTTAAGAAGGATGATCAGAAACAAAACTAAAACTTTTATATGTAAAGTCAATTAATTAAAAGCTTCTAAAGTCGGGGTTTCATGCCGCAACGATAACAATGCAAGTTTTATGCTAAAGTTGTGAAATTTAATGCCTTTCCGTCAAATAACTTTCGTTAACAACACTTAGGTGATTAGAGGCTCTCGCATAGTTCCTATGAGTTACTATCCAGTTCATGAGCATTCCAAGTTCACAATATGAGTGGCTTTCGCTTCAATAATGCAAATAGTGAATCTCCCTAACTTTCGCAAAGGATCATGCATAGAAGACGGATTCGTATAAAAGTCATACCTTTGATGCACTTACCCTACATCGTTATCGTCGGGCTCACCCCGACCCTAGAAGTGGGTTGACTACTCGCTCCTCATCATGCACATCATCATCATCATTATTGAAAGAAAACTACTTTGAATTAAACTTTGAAAGAAAGTACAACCGAACAAGCCAAAACTCCGCTCTCGCTTCTCTCCAACTCACTCGGCCTTCTCTCTCTCTACCCACTAATTCTCTGCGTGTATGTGTGTTTGAATAACTGAAATTGGATCCTAAACTCAGCCCTAATGGCCTCTAGATATAGATATCGAACTTTGCTATCAAAGACTCGAAACTTTATCTTTATTCTCTAAGATAAAACTTAAATAAAGTAAAAACTAAAACTCCTATGGTAAATCAGCTCATATGATAGCTCTGGTGTTGAAGATAAGAAATCTCGACTTTAGGATAGACGTGCAAGCTTCGGATAGAAATCTATCAAAATCTGAGTCGGATTCTTCTGCTGGGCAACATCGATATCGACCATGAACATCGATATCGACCTCTGTGAAACTCTATCTCGAGCTCTCCTTCTCCTACTCGGATTAGCATTCGACTTCTATCATTTAGCTCGATTTGGCAACATCGATATCGACCTTCAGACGTCGATATCGACCTCTCTGTGTCGACATGCTCTGCTTCATTTCCTGCTCGATTCCTATGTCTCTGTTGTACTCGATGTCGAGGTCCCCAGTCGATTTTGACCTCTTCAGAAGACTTCGAGTTCTTTTTCCTCTCTTCCAAATCTGTCCATTTTTATCCTGTTTTTTGCGAAATCACATAGAAACTCGTGCAGACCCATATATTTGACATTTAAGTGTAAACTACACTAATCCTATGTTTTCCCACTAATATGCATGCAAAAGACGATAAAATGGACTTTTATGTGCATAGAAAATATGGCAATTTGCGCGCACATCAAACACCCCATACTTAAGCTTACTTGTCCCCAAGCAATACCTTTAATGGTCATTCAGGGGAAGAAAGTAAACCCTCAACATTATAGATTCATTTTTCATATGTCCCTATAATCAATTGCCATCCTCGATAAGGTACTTATGTCAACCAAGTTCATGCCTATGCTGTTGTGCATAAAAGCAATTTCATACTCTTAAAAGGAGGTAATATGCAAAAAAAATTTTAGCGACATAACATTAATAATCAAGAGGACTTTTGCAAGCTTGTGAGAAGTAGATTGGTAAAAGGCTAAAGGTGGGCTAATATTTGGCCATGTGGTGTTAAATCCGGGGAAACATACTTTCTTTCCAAAACATTCCATATTCCTTCTTCATAATGTCTCACCTTTCACTCATCGCTCAATGCTGTTATTCAATATAATGCTTTTACCTCTCTAACCTTAGCACTGCCTTCTCGCGAGTCGCAAACATGGGTGTCATGAATGGCCTCGGATACTCAGTACTTCGGACTCCTCACCTTGTGTCCATCTCGCTGAACTAACATCTCAACGAGCAGGGTCGACCTACCTTTATTTCCTGAGGTGATCGGATTTTTTTTCGCTCATTAAATTTTCCATATTTCATAAATTTTTTTCATTCCTGCCAACAACTTCATAAATAATGCACAACTCCATATAACAACTCCAAAAATGAAATCCATTCTCAAACTTGTCCCCGGATTGGGTCTAAGGTATAAAATGGGCAATATGTATATATGTGGATCAATAATGATCATAGTAAGGCTCATATATGGCTTTGTGACTTTTGCAAATATGCATAGGTAAGGCTAGGATATGAACTTGTATATGTAAGCACTTGTATGTAATTTTCATAAAAAGTCCCCCATCATCTTATCATGCACGTGTCAAAAGCAACTTCAAAATTTTCATCTCCTTTATTTTTTTCTTTTTGCACTTCATTAGGACTTCCCTTAACTAGGCAATTTCATGTTATATCTCTAATGAATCTAATTTTGCATCATAGAGCTCTTTTTTATACTTCCATGACTCTTTCTTTTTTTTTTCAAATTTTTGATGGGGGTCATTTTTTTTCGAAAATAAAACTAATTATGCATTAAGATAAATATGCATTTCTAAACTAAGTATGAATATGCAAGTAAGCTTTTCCCCCACCCCATACTTAAAATTTACAGTGTCCTCACTGTATTAGAACTAGGGTTAAGAAGAAAACTTACTAAATCGTCACAAATTTAAGGAGTCGAAGAAGACAACAGCCATGGTCGATATCGACCTTAAACATCGATATCAATGTTGCTCATCGATTTCTGGCTCAGGCTTTGGGGTGATCTGGCTTCGACCACAAGCCCATCTGAATCGACCTTAAGGTCGATGTCGATCTTGGACATCGAAATCGATGTCTTTTTTGTGTGCTTTTCTCTTTCCTGCAACTTGTTAAAACCAAAACAAAATATGCAAATAATAAAATGTCTCAAACCAAAGTAAAAGCTGTCTAAAACAAAACTAAGTCTTTGTTACACGCTCTAGATTTTTAAGTCGATAGGCCGACTTCTTCCTTTGCGCTTCTCAAGGTGGCATCTGTAGAGCCCATGTGGCCTGGGCCTCAAATATGACTCTTTTCTTGTCACGCAGCTGCATTCCGCCGGGATGGATTCGATTCACCATGAATGGTCCCAAATTTTTATCTTTGAATCTCGTAGGGAACCAATGGTCCTTGGATTTGGCAACATAGACCTTGTCTCCTATCTCATATTGGCTCGAATCATCATCGAATACCCTACATAAGCGCACATGCCAAGGCACACCTCTTCCAAATAATGATAAATCCTTGATTGTAATGGAACAGGAGGAATCCGTACCTTGACTTACCTTCTCATCTGTCTGTGGCTCAGGTCAATTTCGATGTTCAGAGGTCGATATTGACCTCTGTTGTACTCCTAGAGGATCAGTCGATTTGGAGAGTTTCTGCTCAATATGATCAGGTCGATGTCGACCCTCAGAGATCGATATCGAGGTCTTTGTTCCTCCCTTCTCAGAGCTGATGGTGGTCGATTTTGGCTGGGTATGGTCGATATCGACCTTATACCCCGATTTCGATGTTTCTTTTCCTCCTCCGTCGACCCCATACTTATGACCTGGCACATAACCTTGAACATTATTAGTCGATATCGACTTACCTGGGTCGATTTCGATGTTCTGTTGGGCTCCTTCGTTCAAGATTGCCACAACTTCCTCCACTTGGGCTTCTGTGGCCCTCTTCTCAAGCTCCTCCGGTCTCATACTCCTTACCTTGGCTTCTCCACATGCAATGTAGACACCATTGATGGATTTTATCTCCATTGGCCCTTGATTGTTCACCGTCTTGTTGAAGGCATACTCTATCACCTCGTCACTAATTGTGAATGAGAGCAATCCTTTCTTTACGCTAATGTTGGCATCGACGGTTGCTAGGAATGGCCTACCTAAAATAATTGGACAAGCAGGGTCCTCCGCTATATCAACAACTAAGAAATCAGCAGGGACAGAATTTACCTACTTGTACTGGCACATCTGTCACTATCCCAGTTAAAATCACTACCGTATTGTTTGCCATGTACAACCTTGCATCCACGGGCTCCAGAGGACCTATCTTTACCTTGTGCCAAATGGTTAGTGGCATCATGCTAACGCTAGCGCCCAAGTCAACTAAAGCATTAAATTTAAATTGACCTAAACCTATAGCGATAGAAAACTTACCTGGGTCTGCCCGCTTTTGTGGTAGCTCCAACCTGTTGCACTCCTCTGCGATCTCAGAGAGCGATCGCGTCTTTCCCAAGATGTCCTTAAGGAACCTTACATAGGATGGCATCTCATGAAGTGCCTCTGTAAATGGTATAGAGACATTGAGTCCCTGAAGCATCTTCACGAACCGCTGGAATTTCTTTTCCGCTGGGTCCTTAATCATCTTTCTAGTTGGGAATGGCAACACCCTCTTCCTTCCCGCAGCGGTAGTGAGGTCGACATCGACATCAGTAAGGTCAACATCGACTGGAGGAGTCGATTTCTGTGGTGACTCAGCATCAGGGTTGACATCGATAAGAAGGTCGATATCGACGTCACCTTGGTCGATATCGACAGGGGGGGGTCGATATCGACGTCTGTTCTGGCTCCTTTTCCTCCGCTTTTTGCTTGGGCATTTGTAATTGACGCCCACTTCTTAGGTTCATCGCCGCAATATGACCAGTGGTTTTGCCCTTTTGGTTAGGCACAGTGGATCCAGGGAATGATCCTGACGCCTTGGGTATTGCTTCCGCCAATTGACTCATTTGAGTCTCCATGTTGCGCTTCCAAACGTCGATCTCCCCAAGCCTAGAATTTATGCCCTGCAGCTGAGTATGGATGGAGTTGTTGGCTTGTTTGAACTCATCATGGTTCCTCCGCATCTCATCAAGAATGATTTGCAGGTCATCTTTCCTTGTCTCCCGCTCAGGGTGCCCTGGTGCTCTATACGGTGGGGGATCCCTTTGATAGAACCTTTGATCACTCCAATGTTGTTGATTGCCGCCTCCATAGGAGCCTCTCATCCACTTGACCTCCTCATGTTGTTCCGCCATGGATACTTGCTCAGTGTGTGGACATGCACTAGTGTTATGCCTGGTTGAGCCACACTCCTGACAAGTTTGATTGTTGCTCAGGAACCTGACTTGCTTTTGAAGGCGGCGTGTCTGATCATTATGGAATTGTTGCCACACATCAGGATCTATATCCCTTGGAGGCTCATATAGTGGTATTGATGGGGCAGGCCTTGCATCATAGACCGCAGCAGCCCCATAAGTGTTGTCAAAGTTCACGAGCCTCTCAATGGTCTCCCATGCCTCCATTGGTGTAAGCTCAATCTACCGATATGAGGTATATGAATTTATCCTCTCCTTATTCGGCGCATCAAGGGCGTTGTAGAAGATCTCATGGATGACATATAGAAGTTGCCCATGCGTTGGGCATGATCTCAGCAAGTCCTTAAATCGTTCCCACGCCTGTGCTAGTGTTTCACCTGGCTTTTGTTTGAAAGCCGTGATCCTTTGTCGCAGCATCGTCATTTTAGAAGGTGGAAAGAACTTATTCAGGAATGCATCCTTCACCTCCGCCCATGTCATCAGTGAGCGTGGATCCAAACTTTAAAGCCATTGTAATGCCTTCCCTGCCAAAGACCATCGAAAAGATTTTAATCGCACATACTCTAAATTTACTCCATCTGCAACTGTTTCACATAAGTCCATAAAAGTAAAGATGTGTTGCAGGGGGCATTCATTAGGCCTTCTTTCAAAAGTATTTCTTTTTATCTCAGATAGGAAGTTAATTTTTATTTCATAGTTGGAGTGAGGAATTAAAATAGCGAATTCAGGAACATGAAGCAGCAGATGCATGTATTGCATCGCCGTTTGTGGATACTGATTTAGTCGCTCTTGGGCTTGTCTGCGCGCATCCTCCTCCCTATCAGTATGGGCTCGCTCTGCAGCAGCGACGCCCTTCTCAGCGGCTATTGTAGCGTTGTGGTCCTCGATCTCCTTCCTCAATCGCTCTATGGTTTTGGCCTGCGTCTCGTTGTCGGCCATGATGCGAATTGCTTTGTTGCAAAGATGGTAGAAACGTTCAGGCTCATTGATTGGTTCCAGGATAGGTCCGCGATTAGAACGTCGTATAAACCTTCAAAATAAGCTTGAAAAAGATCGTGATTAAACTTAGGTGGCGATTGATTGCCTCCCCGGCAACGGTGCCAATTTGTTCGCTTACAGGGATAGTGTAGGGATTCAAATAATTCAAATTAAACAATTCACAACTAGGCTAACTCCCTGTCCCAAACAAATAATACAAGAATCCCCTCCCTTGTAGTAGTAGGGTAATTCAGGATCGAATCCACGAGGAGGTATGTCAGCGCTTCCCTTGTTGTACCGACGATCAAAGCTTTCGACCTCAGAAGACACTCGATATCGATGTGTCTGATCGATATCGACCTCAGTTCTGGTCGACTTCCAGTACAGTTCCTGTAGAAGACAAAAGCAGCAAAGGCAACGTCGAGTAGAGACCTCGATATCGACGTTAGACCTCGAAATCGACCTTTACAGTCGATTCCGATGTTTGTCGCAGAAACTGTAATTCGTAACCAATTGTCGGAATAGAGTCCGAAGAAAGTAGAATGGTTAAGAAGGATGATCAGAAACAAAACTAAAACTTTTATATGTAAATTCAATTAATTAAAAGCTTCCAAAGTCGGGGTTTCATGCCGCAACGATAACAATGCAAGTTTTATGCTAAAATTATGAAATTTAATGCCTTTCCGTCCAATAACTTTCGTTATCAACACTTAGGTGATTAGAGGCTCTCGCATAGTTCCTAAGAGTTACTATCCAATTCATAAGCAATCCAAGTTCACAATATGAGTGGCTTTCGCTTCAATAATGCAAATAGTGAATCTCCCTAACTTTTGCAAAGGATCATGCATAGGATAGAAGACGGAATCGCATAAAAGTCATACCTTTGATGCACTTACCCTACATTGTTATCGTCGGGCTCACTCCGACCCTAGAAGTGGGTTGACTACTCGCTCCTCATCATGCACATCATCATCATCATTGTTGAAAGAAAACTACTTTGAATTAAAATTTGAAAGAAAGTACAACCGAACAAGCCAAAACTCCGCTCTCGCTTCTCTCCAACTCACTCGGCCTTCTCTCTCTCCACTAATTCTCTGCGTGTATGTGTGTTTAAATAACTGAAATTGGATCCTAAACTCAGCCCTAATGGCCTCTAGATATAGATATTGAACTTTGCTATCAAAGACTCGAAACTTTATCTTTATTCTCTAAGATAAAACTTAAATAAAGTAAAAACTAAAACTCCTATGGTAAATCAGCTCATATGATAGCTCTGGTGTTGAAGATAAGAAATCTCGACTTTAGGATAGACGTGCAAGCTTCGGATAGAAATCTATCAAAATCTGAGTCGGATTCTTCTGCTGGGCAACATCGATATCGACCATGAACATCGATATCGACCTCTGTGAAACTCTATCTCGAGCTCTCCTTCTCCTACTCAGATTAGCATTCGACTTCTATCATTTAGCTCGATTTGGCAACATCGATATCGACCTTCAGACGTCGATATCGACCTCTCTGTGTCGACATGCTCTGCTTCATTTCCTGCTCGATTCCTATGTCTCTGCTGTACTCGATGTCAAGGTCCCCAGTCGATTTCGACCTCTTCAGAAGACTTCGAGTTCTTTTTCCGCTCTTCCAAATCTGTCCATTTTTATCATATTTTCTGCGAAATCACATAGAAACTCGTGCAGACCCATATATTTGACATTTAAGCATAAACTACACTAATCACATGTTTTCCCACTAATATGCATGCAAAAGACGATAAAATGGACTTTTATGTGCATAGAAAATATGGCAATTTGCGCGCATATCAACCACCCTTATCAGTTGTCATTGTCACCACCCTTATCGATGTCATCACCCTTCCACCCTCATCACTGTCCCCACCCTTATTAGTGGGCACTATCACCATCGATATCACTGTCACCATCCTTATCACTGGTCACTATCACTATTGTTTCCAAAAGTAGAACCCTATACTACGATTAGAATACATATGTTAGAATAATTATTAATTTCCAAATTGGATTATTTGTACACTATACAAATAGAATATCATTAATCACTCCACTTTTATATAAACGTAGATGATTTGTACACTATACAAATATACTGCAAGTATGCAATCAATAAGACAATAACAAAGCAATTTAAAACAGTAACACAAACAAAGCAATTAGTCATTTTCGACCAAAAAAGGCAAAGCAATTAGTCAATTACGTACTGATTTACTGCAATTAGCCAATTTACACAGACGACATGCCAACTAATCACAATTCACAAACATAATCGGCAGTGATCACAATTCCCAAATAAAAAATTGGTACTGTGTAACCAGTTCATGTTCAGGGTTAATGCACCGTAATAGAGGAACTAGCATGAAGCAAAATGCAATTGGAGTTCCTCAATTACTTGCAAAGAGCTAATCGATTCTACAGGATAACAACTCTCCAAACTTATCCAAGATCTCTCCTTTACGGTAAGGCATTATAAATAGAAAATGAAGAAAAAGGGGGTACCGAGGTAAGCTGGATCTCTCCTTTACGGTTAGGAATTGAAATCGATTTAGAAAGACTAAGGGCATGTTCGGCACCTGGTTATCAAAGGTTGTGGGGGTTAAAACAAACGACAACCGGTGACTGGTGCTGTTTGGCACTCGGTTGTGGGGGACGCCGGTGGAGGTTGTGGGTGGTTCTAGTGCGGTTAAAACCGCCGGTTGCACAACCATGGGGATGAAAGGTTATCCAGTCTTCAACTGGAGGTTTTCCAAGCGTGCCCTTCCTCCTCATAACTCCTCTGCAGCTCATTCTACTCTCTCCTCTCCTTCTTCAGGCGATTTCGACCGACTCATCTTCTTTCCTCTCCGCTGTGCTCTCTCGAAAATTGGAGGCGAAAGTCGAACAAGCAACTCGAATCCAGGTATCCCTCGTCTTCTTCCTCTTAGCTCTATCTTCTTACAATCGATCTGGGATAGTTGACGGCGTTTGGTCTGGTGAATTTGGATATGAGGTTGGGCTATTGAATGTCACCGTCAAGGCGCCTGGGGCGGCGTTTAGCAATTGGACGGTGGCGAGCTTGATCACCAATCAGGTTAGGTCAGTGACGGTGGACACATTCTTATCGTTTCATATCGGAAATCAGTTGTTTGGTGATGTTGTGAATCGTCGTTGTTAATTGCTATTCTCTTTCTGTGATTAATGCTTCTTGATTTGGATTTCTGAGATTTAGATGAGTAAAGAGGATTTCTATTACATGGTCATCTTGTTGAATTAATTGCTTTTCTGATTATGCTAGCTGTTGCGTAATTTTTTGGTAAAGGTTAGGTCTTCACAAAATTCATGTATTCAATTGAGAGCAAAATTGAATGAGAAATGAACTGAGCAAAAGTGTGTAAAATTGAAGAAGAAATGATGCATTGGCGCAGTCACATTGTCCTAAAGTACAACTTTCTTGACGCCCGAGGCCTCGGCGCTTATGAAGGCCAGACACTTGAATCCATCTCTCAAGTAAGAGTTCAAATTTTGACTATGTTGATTGATTCAGCCATTCAACAAAATTTGGGGGGAAAAAAGATCATATCTTTGCTTATGTAGGTTTATGACTCAGACAGTGTCTCGCCCAACACCAAGCCTCCTTCGATCAACGACTAGACCCCAAATGAGAGCGTCTCCGACGTCTTTGTCCGCGTGACGCAGCTCATGTCGATCCTCGAAATGCAGTACTCCGGTGACACGGTCATCATCGTCTCACCGGATTCCGACAACTTGTCGATTCTACAAGCGGGTTTCGTTGGACTTGATCTTAGAAGGTAAAGACTATATCTTGTTTGTTCTTTAGCTGGGATTACGAAGTTGCGATGATGCTTACAGTGAAGAGCTTTTTGACAGACACAGGGATCTATCTTTCGGTCCTGGAGAGGTGAGATTTGTGGATGCAAGTAGCATACCCAAGTCTAAGCCACCGACATCTGTTTTGTATAAGTGCTTAAACCCTCCAAGCTATAGGTGAATCGATCTTCGTATTCTTGGCTGACCTCTCTTTTGTACATACACCCACATTTTCAAAATAACAAATTGCGATGAATCAATGTTGCTGTTATGTATTGAGTTATATGTCAAGCTGAATTCCAGTTTTGGAGCTCCTAATTGTTTAATTTGTTAACATGATGAAATTAAAGATTCGATATATAATTTGAATTTTTGTTCTATTTTGCAGGAATTGTAATTTACACTGGTTCAAGAATCAGAAGCTTGATTGAGTTAGAACAAGGCTACAGATAGCCAGGAGTGATCAAGATCATACAACTGTTACAAGGACAACTTAACTGTCATAGAATATGTGTGCTTTGTAAACATCTATGACAGTAAGCGAACGTGTGCTTTGTAAACATCTATGACAGTACAATGATGTGTTGATGCTTCGGCGTCTATCTGCAGCTACCTGGATATGGATAGAAACCGAGTGTGTTTTTAGTCTATATATTGCTGCCTCTATGTTGACCAAAGACCTTATATTGCGCGCTCTATTCGTCGATAGCTGCTCTGATCAGTTGCTTCAAATGTGTCTTTTGTAAAGAGTGGAGTTACAAACTTACAACTGATCATCAGTTTTTGATCAACAATTGTTATAGGTTGTAGCTGCTGAATGTGTCATCATATGTGTTAACTGATCATCAGTTTTTGATCAACAACTCTCTCAGTCCCATTCATCGCACTAAGATGCTTTCAAGTTCATTCCTATGTAATTGATTTCCAATACATTATACTGAATTATGAGATACTATTTATGTCAAAGAAAATAGAGGTTGAGTACTGAAGTAATATGTAAAGTCTATAGCATGTCTAGAACAGTGTTTGTGGTTTGTGTATTTCTCAAAAACAAATTATTGGTTGAATAAATGGTTGTTTCGGTAAAATGAGCAGTGCATGTCTTCACTGGATTTGAATAACAAGTAATTGAATGCCCTTTGTAGTGTTTCATATAATTAGAAGTTTGGTCATTCTTGTAATTTGAATGAGTACTACTTGTTTGTGATGAAGAAGGCTCAATCCCTTTAATTAAATGGGAAGGGCAATTTCGTCCTTTTGTACGCAATCAAAAAAATAACCTTCCACCAACCAAACACTCAATAAAATTATTTTTAAAAAATAACCTCAACATTTTTCACCTCCATAACCTATCAAAATAACCTCCACCTCCACAACCTAAAAAATAACCTACAAGCAAACACGCCCGGAGGTTACCTCGATTTCAATTCATTTTCGGCCAAACCGATTTCAATTCCTAATCGATTTCGATCAAAGCATCGTCGGCGTGAGGGACCGATTTCGATCAAATCGATTTCAATTCCTAACCACCAGCCGACAATACCTCCGGCGAAACCATTTAGAACGGATCACAGATAGAATCTGTCGTTGTTGGATGTGGTAAATCTGAAGGTTCCGAAGTTGGAGGGCGTCGATTTCGATTAGAGACCTACAGAGATCTGCGATTGATCACCAACTCTCCCTCCCTACCTCCTACATGACCTAGAATCTTCAAATCATGGCGGCCGATTCCAGCAAGATCGATCACGAATTTCCTAATCCACAAATTGGTACATTTATGCTTCAACTGCCACACTATAATGCTCGTCTCCCATGGGAGCTTATCTGTTAAGCATAGGTTCTCATTCATCTCCAGCAATCCCAAACACTACGCAGATCTGTCCGACTGTCCGAATAATTTCTCGAGAAGGAAACGACTCTAAATCTTCACTTTCCTGGTCGAAGCTTCAGATCTGAATGTTAACCGAATCCTACGCTTTCTCTGCTACCAGCCAGTAGATGCTTCCGTCTACACAAGCGTATGATTTCCGTCCTAACACTTCCATGGTCTGCTAGCCTTCAATGGAGGCGTCCTCCATGGATCTACCATGGATGAGATCTCTCGTTCTTTGTTTGACAGAAAGTGGGGATTATTAAAAATTAAATAGGGCAAGGGTAGTATGGGTATTATAAATTATTTTTGGACATTTAGTAAAATGGAAGATTATGGTGGACATTTAGCAAAATAGCATATTCAAAATGGACATTTAGCCAAATTATTTCTAAAATTAAACGGGGTTCAGTTCTTGTTTTAACAAAAAAAATGGGTTCAATTTTTTTTAAAAAAAGGAAACCGGTTCATTTATTAAAATTGGGAGGCCGGATTAGGGATGGCAATTTCACCCGCACCCGACGGATATCCGTCTCACCCGACCCGAAAAAGTGGGTGAAAATTCGAAATAAAGCGGATATTAAATGGGTGATGGGTGAACGGGTGATGGGTCGGGTCGGATTCGGGTGAAGACATTAATTCCCCACCCGTCACCCGACCCATCACCCGACTTATATTATATAATTATATTTTATATGTAAAATTACCAATATACCCCATAAACCCTAATTCAAGATATATATCAAACGATTTTCCGCTTGAAACTTTGGTTGTTGGAGACTTTTTCTCTTTTTATTCATAATTGTTGTAATATCTTTTTATTTCCAAGACTTCTTGCTTGAAATGTTGAAAGTTGTGGATGTTTACACGTATTTGACTATATTTTGTACTAATTTATTCGTCGATGTGTTCGACGTATGTTTTTCAATACTTTTTTTGGATGAATTTGATGTCTTGAATTTTACCCGAATTATCACCCGATCCACCCGATCACCCGGTGGGTGATGGGTGGACGGGGCAGGTGAAATATTTGGTGGGTGATGGGTCGGGTAGGGTGAAGGGTTTTGGGTGGTGGGTCGGGTGACGGAAGTAGATCATCCACCCATCACCCGACCCATTGCCATCCCTAGGCCGGATTTGGTTGAAGGGTGGGCTGTTGGGCCTAATTTGGTTAAAAATAAGGTAACGTGTATATATTATGGTTTAAGACTCACTATGTATATATTATATAAATATTAAATAAATGGATTAGTATATATTATAATATAATAACCTTTTGAAATTATTAAGATTTAAAGATATAATATTATGATGGTGATTTAAAATATAATATTATGAGATTTGGATTTTAAAGAGGAAAGAAAGTGAAGAAGGTTTAAAATGTTGGAATTGATTTGATAAATGGGAATGGATTTAATAAAATTAAAAAGAGGAATTTTGGAAACACCCTTATTGGATTTGTTTTGATAAAATAATAAACTAAGTTGATTTAAAGAGTTTTGGGAAATCTTGGGAAATTGACTTAGTTGTCTAACTTGTGTGTGTATAAATTGTGATATGTGATATTGATGTGTTATATGTTGATTATGAAGCATGTTATGAGGTGCTGTGATGTGATATATGAATTATGCTATAAGATAATGACGTGTTGTTATATGAAGGCGTGATATTATATTATATGATTGAAAAGCATGATATGTTCTTAAATATAAAAGTATGAATATGATCTATATACGAGGCAATGACATGTTACTATATTGTAAAGGCTTGGATTTTAAATCCTATTATTTTCGGAAAAAGGAATTTTAAAAATGAATTTAAATCGGATTTAAATCTCGTTTAGCGAATTCCGACCGGAATATATAATTTGACAAACAATTTCCGTCCTTTTACTCGAGAATTCAAAATAATTATCGGATTGCAATATCATTTTCGATTTAAAAAAAAAAATCTAGTTGATCGAGTAAGCGGGATTCGGAGAAACTAAAATTCGGGAACTAATTTCGGGGTTCGAAATTCGTGTATTCAGGATTTATTTTCGGGTATGGGTTTTAACCAATTTCAGACGCAACCCCTCACCCACTCCCATCACTCACCTTACCCCTTCAAATCTGCACCCCTCTCCCCGTCATTCACCATTCACCATCATCACCCATCCCTCTCCTCATCTTCACTCATCATCATTCATCCCATCGTCACTAGTTCACCACCACCTTTACTCCATCATTGCCACCGCAGCAGCCTCGGCTTCCCTCGGAGCCACCAGCAGTAGCGGAGCACCACCGGAGCCACCACGAGAGCCACCGCAGCCCCATTGCCTTCTAATCCTTGTTCGATCGCGAAGCTAACTTCCGGTAAGCGTCCCTCCTTCGTTTTCAATCAAAATTACTTGCGGTCTTCACCATCACACTCACCCACATCCGGTGTAGGTCCGACAAGCCATCACGAGCCACCGACGAAGCCCAGAACTCCGATCGAGAGCTCCGAAGTCGCAAAAAATCCATCTCGGTGAGCTCCGAATTTATCCTCATTTCGATTCGTTTCTGAGTCTTTTTCGATGCTTAGACTAGTCGAGAGTGTGCATGAGCTGAGTGCGGGACGATTGGGTGAGGTTGAGAGCTTCGACGATCGTCGGAGCTCGATCGGCGTGAGCACGGTACGAGAGGCTGAGCAGAGGCGGGAGCGCACGGACGTCCAGCGAGCGCGGACGAGCGAGGACTTGAGTGGGCAGGCCAGCAGGCGCGGATGAGCAGGGATGAGCATCCCGCGTGAGCAGGGCAGCTAGCGCGAGCCGGCGGGCGCGGGTGCGTGCGAGCCGACGGGAGAGGTCGAGCAGCGGGCGCGGGAGCCGTTTCCTTCTTTTGAATTAGGAGGAAGAGGATGGCAGACGTGGCTTATGGGGGGGGGGGCCTTTACTAACTTACGAAGTATATATAGGGTGTGGTTCTAATGTGCACAAGGCTTACGGTGTACCTTGTGCACAAATCTGGGCCTTTGATTGAAAGAAATGGAAGGCCATGATTAAATGAGTGTTTTATTTTTTTTTAAATAAAAAAAATTGGCGGGACCCACTTAAAAAGGTCTGACGCGCTTTTTTTTTATTTCCGAATCTGATTTCGCTGTTTTGAAAAACTTGCCCATTCCACTGAATAATGTTTCATATTCTACCGAATAATTTTATATTTCATTTTCCATCCATTTCAGATCAAATTTTACCAATTCTACTAAATAATTTGTCACATACTATCGAATCATGTTTGTTTTTTGTCAATCAATTTTAGTTTTAACTCCGAGTTAATTTTTATGCATTCAGTTTTGAAATATTATTCGATAGAATAGTTATATTTTGGGAAATAGAAACAACATTATACTGATGAATAATTAATCCGATTTCGCCGAATAATTGACCAACTCATTGCCACTGGTACCCAAAATTCGACATATACGTCTGAATAATTGACGAAAAAAAACAACCAATTGCACAAAATTAAAATGATTCATATCAAACTCAATTAATCAAATGAATAATCAATTTAACGGAATCGCAAATTCAAACGAAGATTCAATTCGACACACCCCCGGCCCCCAACCACCCCGCCC
The DNA here is from genome assembly GCA_963922045.1 of Persicaria maculosa. Classification (NCBI taxonomy): domain Eukaryota; kingdom Viridiplantae; phylum Streptophyta; class Magnoliopsida; order Caryophyllales; family Polygonaceae; genus Persicaria; species Persicaria maculosa. The sequence goes on from OY998260.1 coordinate 22,852,228, forward strand.
ACCCACACATCCACCCCGAGCCAGGAACCGACACCAAGCCAGAAGCCACCGTCGGAGTGGAGGTCGAGTCACTGGACTTCGGGCTCCTTGCTTTTCTCATTCTCTTGACTTCGAGCTCTCGGACACCCCTTCCATGGTTGCCTTCTCCACTTCGCCGTTGAGGAACCAGGGTCGAGCCTTAGGTCCCCGCCTCCGCTTCCTCGCCTTCGCCTCGCCGTCGAATCGATGCCCAATCGCCGCCTCGCCTGGTCTTCTTCTTCTTCCTACACACCAACTGAAATTCGTCATCATTCACGGCCGGTTTCGTTGCACCGCCTGACACTACTCCTTCCAAACGTTCAAATCAATAAAGAAGCCTTCGTCAATTTCCATATGCAATTAAGAAATTAATCTTTTTGAAAAGAAAAAAAAGGTCAATGTAAATAGATGCCTATTTGCCAAATACGCAAACAGACACCGATGTTAATTACGAGTTCAAATCAACAAGGGTGTTAATTACAAGTTCAAATCAACAAAGTAAACAAATTTCATCCAACTATTGATCAGGAGTTGAAACCAAGTGATCGAACCCTAACATACCTGTCGAAGAACGAGAGTGGATGCAAGATGGGGAGGGAGAGATACAGGACTAATGGAGTCTCCGGTCGAAGAACGAGAGAGAGCGAGGGAGGTGCGGCTGCCGGCGACAAGGACTGTAGAGGCAGGGATGGAGACTGCTCGACGACAAGGACAGTAGAGGAAGGGGATGGAGGCGAGATGCGGAGGGAGGGAGATGATGGGCTAGGGATTTATTAGGGGAGGCGCACGCGCTTCACACTCACCGGGGTGGGATTGGACCTTCTTTTCCAATTTTTTTTTATAAAACCCAATCAACGTGGCATAAATCTAGCCATTCATTTGCTATAGATCAATGGTCTGGATTTGTGCACAAGGTACCCTAAGCCTTGTGCACAAATGATCCATACTATATATATATATATATAATTGTTATATTAGATCAGGTTTGGACTTCGGTTCGGTTCGATTCGGCTCGGTTCGGGTTAATCCGTTTATTTATTTAAATATTTAAGAGTATTTAAAATATTATAATATTAATTGAGGATTTTAAAAAATAAAATATTATTTTTAGAGATTTATAAAGGGTCGGTTTTATGAAATAAAAATGGGTTGGAATTATTCTATAAATAATTTGGAGATGTTTTATAAAAGTGTTAACAAATGGTGTTTCAAATATTATACATATATTATTGGGATTTAAAATAAATTATTAGACTTGTCGATTTAAAAAGAGAATTTGGAAAATAATTTCAGGGTTGGAAAGTGATTTAATAAATAATTGAAAGGGAATTTTGCGAGTATTTTCAAAGGTCGAAATTCTTAACTATTTAACTCGGATGTCGAAACGGTTTTGAAACTAATTTAGGAATCTGAATTGTTCGATGACTGACGAGCATGATGATATGATGTTATGTGTGACTAATAACATGATTTGTGTGGACTAATGTCATGATTGGTTGACTAATAGCATGATGGGATGTTAGAGTTTACGTCGTTTGACTTATGCCTTATAAACTATGATGAATATGACGAACTTTTGAGATATATGGCTATGTGGATATATTATTGCAATTATATGAATGTGGCTGAACGAAATGATGAGAATGATATGGACTTGTGGAATTTGGTAAATGCGAAGAGTGGTTGAACTTGATAATGTTATGATGTGATCATGCGCTATTGAATGATATGCACTTGTGTGTGATCGAATGATTAAATGTAGACTTATGTGGATGGCCTGATATGAATTTAGGTGATATTATCTGATTGTTCGTGCTACTTGCTGGGATCGTACTTTTGTTGTTCTGCTTACCAGGTAAGTCTCTTCGGAGCTTAATCAGATCGACAGAGAGACTCCCGGTCTTCTGTGCATGATATACTAGGTGCTTGCATTCATAATCAGCATGCCATGTAGTATCATGCTAGGTTGCATTGACTTTGATCATTCTATTCTTTATGCATGTGTAAACAGAACGGCCGTTATCTGTGAAGTTACTAGAGTCTTTGCTAGGGTCATAGGACAACCCAGTCCCATCGGGTCTTGTCTTGAGTCAATCGAGTCATGAGTAACACCTTTCTGAGCAACACATATATGAGCATGATGACATCTATTGTGACAACAATGGTGCCATTGCTCAATCCAAAGAACCAAGCTCCAATTCCAAATCCAGGCACGTGCTTAGGAAGTATCACGTCATACGAGACTATGTTCGAAGAGGTGACGTGAGACTATGCAAGATACACACGGATAACAACATTGCAGATCCGTTGACTAAACCTCTTCCCAAGCCCAAGCATGATAGTCATACTAGAGCTAAGGGACTCAAATCCATTGGTGAATGGCTTTGATTTATATGTTTAAAGCATTAGATATTGATCAAGATTGTTGAAACATATTTGCATCATGTTTGTTTGAAATAAAGTTTCATTATTATTCCATGATGGTTTAGAATTGAATAAAATGTCCTAATAATTTATAATTATCAAATAGGATTGCTGCGAAAGTCGTGGTGGTTGAAACCCTATTAAGTGAACTGTTATTATGAATTATGCTTTTCCGTAGTCTGAATCATTAAGTGGGACATAAATGATTTAACATAGATTATTATGCAAGTTGATTGATAGCGCCAAGTTTCACGGGCTATAGGGACATGGAGATGTCTAATCAATTGCATGGACAAGTATGGTGGATACTTGTTAGGCAGACCTGCCTTAAAATTTTTCAAATAAGTTGAAGAATTTAAGGTTAAAATATTATTAGTAGGTTCCTCAGACATGAGTGTGATATCCCTCTCACTCGATGATTGGTAGCCTTTGACACTGTCAACCGCTGATCCGTAAAAGGCAGTCATAAAGGCAGTGATTGGGGTTGCTAAAATTTAAGTGGGAGCTATAGTCACGCAAGATTGGAGAAGTCCTCCTATTCCGGATATGTGGATATCTGAGTAGGAATAGTGTTCTGGCCACTCGAAGAGTAAGAGCTGTAAAATGCATGGCCATGCTCAAATGGATTAATAAGTAATCATTTGTTTATTTGACAGCTCAAACTCAGGATCGAGAAATAATTTGAATTGATATGGATAACATGAGATGCTATCATATCGTCAAATTGAACATTAAGTGACAAAGGAATTGAAATCGCACATCCACTTAAGGACAAGTGGGAGATTGAAGGAATTGGTGTCCTTTAATTGATATGTAAAATACTAATGATATAATAGGATTAAAATGGAGATTTGTAATCTGAATAATTTAGGTAATTATAGTGCTTTGCTAGAAGCCAACTATAATTTATGGATTAAATTGGATTTAATCTATTGCTATTTTATTCGGGTCCTATAAGGTCACACATAAAAGAGTATTAGGAATTGGATAATTGATTAATGATAATAATAAGTTATTATTGTTGATATAATATCTTTATGGAAAGATATTGTGGATAGAAGATAAAAGATAAAAGGTGACTTATTAGGAATAAGTTTGACCTAGTATATTATAAAAGGAGACTTATTGAGAATAAGTCTTAACCTAGTTTTGCAATTGTGCATCTTTTCTTCTCCCACCAAAACCAATAGCATCCCTAAAGTGTTAGGTGTGTGTTGCAATCCTTCGATCGTTCGTTCTAGCAAACGGAGACAAGGAGATCCAATTCCGTGCTCGTGTGGACCAAGTAGAGGAGTCGCGCTTGAGGCTTTATTCTCCAAAGGTGATTTCGAATCAAGGTTCCGCACAAGAAAAGGTATGACTTTTTCCCTCTATATCGTTCATATCAATTCATGCATGAGATCCCGAATTAGATGTTAGAAAATAGTTTTCTACAATTCCGTTGCGCATCTAATTTCCTACAGATCGATCACGAATTTCCTAATCCACAAATTGGTACATTTATGCTTCAACTGCCACACTATAATGCTCGTCTCCCATGGGAGCTTATCTGTTAAGCATAGGTTCTCATTCATCTCCAGCAATCCCAAACACTACGCAGATCTGTCCGACTGTCCGAGTAATTTCTCGAGAAGGAAACGACTCTGAAATCTTCACTTTCCTGGTCGAAGCTTCGGATCTGAATGTTAACCGAATCCTACGCTTTCTCTGCTACCAGCCAGTAGATGCTTCCGTCTACACAAGCGTATGATTTCCGTCCTAACACTTCCATGGTCTGCTAGCCTTCAATGGAGGCGTCCTCCATGGATCTACCATGGATGAGATCTCTCGTTCTTTGTTTGACAGAAAGTGGGGATTATTAAAAATTAAATAGGGCAAGGGTAGTATGGGTATTATAAATTTTTTTTGGACATTTAGTAAAATGGAAGATTATGGTGGACATTTAGCAAAATAGCATATTCAAAATGGACATTTAGCCAAATTATTTCTAAAATTCAATGGGGTTCAGTTCTTGTTTTAACAAAAAAAATGGGTTCAATTTTTTTTTTTAAAAAAGGAAACCGGTTCATTTATTAAAATTGGGAGGCCGGATTAGGGATGGCAATTTCACCCGCACCCGACGGATATCCTTCTCACCCGACCCGAAAAAGTGGGTGAAAATCCGAAATAAAGCGGATATTAAATGGGTGATGGGTGAACGGGTGATGGGTCGGGTCGGATTCGGGTGAAGACATTAATTCCCCACCCGTCACCCGACCTATCACCCGACTTATATTATATAATTATATTTTATATGTAAAATTACCAATATACCCCATAAACCCTAATTCAAGATACATATCAAACGATTTTCCGCTTGAAACTTTGGTTGTTGGAGACTTTTTCTCTTTTTATTCATAATTGTTGCAATATCTTTTTATTTCCAAGACTTCTTGCTTGAAATGTTGAAAGTTGTGGATGTTTACACGTATTTGACTATATTTTGTACTAATTTATTCGTCGATGTGTTCGACGTATGTTTTTCAATACTTTTTTTGGATGAATTTGATGTCTTGAATTTCACCCGAATTATCACCCGATCCACTCGATCACCCGGTGGGTGATGGGTGGACGGGGCAGGTGAAATATTTGTTGGGTGATGGGTCGGGTAGGGTGAAGGGTTTTGGGTGGTGGGTCGGGTGACGGAAGTAGATCATCCACCCATCACCCGACCCATTGCCATCCCTAGGCCGGATTTGGTTGAAGGGTGGGCTGTTGGGCCTAATTTGGTTAAAAATAAGGTAACGTGTATATATTATGGTTTAAGACTCACTATGTATATATTATATAAATATTAAATAAATGGATTAGTATATATTATAATATAATAACCTTTTGAAATTATTAAGATTTAAAGATATAATATTATGATGGTGATTTAAAATATAATATTATGAGATTTGGATTTTAAAGAGGAAAGAAATTGAAGAAGGTTTAAAATGTTGGAATTGATTTGATAAATGGGAATGGATTTAATAAAATTAAAAAGAGGAATTTTGGAAATACCCTTATTGGATTTGTTTTGATAAAATAATAAACTAAGTTGATTTAAAGAGTTTTGGGAAATCTTGGGAAATTGACTTACTTGTCTAACTTGTGTGTGTATAAATTGTGATATGTGATATTGATGTGTTATATGTTGATTATGAAGCATGTTATGAGGTGCTGTGATGTGATATATGAATTATGCTATAAGATAATGATGTGTTGTTATATGAAGGCGTGATATTATATTGTATGATTGAAAAGGATGATATGTTCTTAAATATAAAAGTATGAATATGATCTATATACGAGGCAATGACATGTTACTATATTGTAAAGGCTTGGATTTTAAATCCTATTATTTTCGAAAAAAGGAATTTTAAAAATGAATTTAAATCGGATTTAAATCTCGTTTAGCGAATTCCGACCGGAATATATAATTTGACAAACAATTTCCGTCCTTTTACTCGAGAATTCAAAATAATTATCGGATTGCAATATCATTTTCGATTTTTTTTAAAAAAAATCTAGTTGATCGAGTAAGCGGGATTCGGAGAAACTAAAATTCGGGAACTAATTTCGGGGTTCGAAATTCGTGTATTCGGGATTTATTTTCGGGTATGGGTTTTAACCAATTTCAGACGCAACCCCTCACCCACTCCCATCACTCACCTTACCCCTTCAAATCTGCACCCCTCTCCCCGTCATTCACCATTCACCATCATCACCCATCCCTCTCCTCATCTTCACTCATCATCATTCATCCCATCGTCACTAGTTCACCACCACCTTTACTCCATCATTGCCACCGCAGCAGCCTCGGCTTCCCTCGGAGCCACCAGCAGTAGCGGAGCACCACCGGAGCCACCACGAGAGCCACCGCAGCCCCATTGCCTTCTAATCCTTGTTCGATCGCAAAGCTAACTTCCGGTAAGCGTCCCTCCTTCGTTTTCAATCGAAATTACTTGCGGTCTTCACCATCAAACTCACCCACATCCTGTGTAGGTCCGACAAGCCATCGCGAGCCACCGATGAAGCCCAGAACTCCGATCGAGAGCTCCGAAGTCGCGAAAAATCCATCTCGGTGAGCTCCGAATTTATCCTCGTTTCGATTCGTTTCTGAGTCTTTTTCGATGCTTAGACTAGTCGAGAGTGTGCGTGAGCTGAGTGCGGGATGATTGGGTGAGGTCGAGAGCTCCGACGATCGTCGGAGCTCGGTCGGCGTGAGCACGGTACGAGAGGCTGAGCAGAGGCGGGAGCGCACGGACGACCAGTGAGCGCGAACGAGCGAGGACTTGAGTGGGCAGGCCAGCAGGCGCGGATGAGCAGGGACGAGCATCCCGCGTGAGCAGGGCAGCTAGCGCGAGCCGGCGGGCGCGGATGCGATCGAGCCGACGGGAGAGGTCGAGCAGCGGGCACGGGAGCGGTTTCCTTCTTTTGAATTAGGAGGAAGAGGATGGCAGACGTGGCTTGTGGGGGGGCCTTTACTAACTTACGGAGTATATATATATAGATAATTGTTATATCAAATCGGGTTTGGATTTCGGTTCTGTTCGATTCTGCTCGGTTCGGGTTAATCCGTTTATTTATTTAAATATTTAAGAGTATTTAAAATATTATAATATTAATTGAGGATTTTTAAAAAAAATTATATTCTTTTTAGAGATTTATAAAGGGTCGGTTTTATGAAATAAAAATGGGTTTGAATTATTCTATAAATAATTTGGAGATGTTTTATAAAAGTGCTAACAAATGGTGTTTCAAATATTATACATATATTATTGGGATTTAAAATAAATTATTAGATTTGTCGATTTAAAAAGAGAATTTGGAAAATAATTTCAGGGTTGGAAAGTGATTTAATAAATAATTGAAAGGGAATTTTGCGAGTATTTTCAAAGGTCGAAATTCTTAACTATTTAACTCGGACGTCGAAATGGTTTTGAAACTAACTTAGGAATCTGAATTGTTCGATGACTGACGAGCATGATGATATGATGTTATGTTTGACTAATAACATGATTTATGTGGACTAATGTCATGATTGGTTGACTAATAGCATGATGGGATGTTAGAGTTTACGTCGTTTGACTTATGCCTTATAAACTATGATGAATATGACAAACTTTTGAGATATATGGCTATGTGGATATATTATTGCAATTATATGAATGTGGCTGAACGGAATGATGAGAATGATATGGACTAGTGGAATGTGGTAAATGCGAAGAGTGGTTGAACTTGATAATGTTATGATGTGATCATGCGCTATTGAATGATATGCACTTGTGTGTGATCGAATGATTAAATGTAGACTTATGTGGATGGCCTGATATGAATTTAGGTGATATTATCTGATTGTTCGTGCTACTTGCTGGGATCGTACTTTTGCTGTTCTGCATACCAGGTAAGTCTCTTCGGAGCTTAATCAGATCGACAGAGAGACTCCCTGTCTTCTGTGCATGATATACTAGGTGCTTGCATTCATAATCAACATGCCATGTAGTATCATTCTAGGTTGCATTGACTTTGAGCATTATATTCTTTATGCGTGTGTAAACAGAACGGCCGTTATCTGTGAAGTTACTAGAGTCTTTGCTAGGGTCATAGGACAGCCCAGTCCCATCGGGTCTTGTCCTGAGTCAATCGAGTCATGAGTAACACCTTTCTGAGCAACACATATATGAGCATGATGATGATTATGAGAATGATGAATGAATGATGAATATGAACGAATGGAATGCATTCGCGAACTGGCCCGTCTCCGCCCTATCGGGAAGGGGGGTGGAGGAAGGAAGAAGGATATACCATTTGGTATTCTGTGTTAAGGCCTTATTATTATTATGCACTTGATCTTGGGGGCATGCTAGTGTGCTAATATTCCGCCTTGCATCTAGAAGCATGATTATTAGGTATAGCGTATGCGTGTGCATTGGGCAGCGGAAAGAGCAGGTGGGCGTCATCTGATCCCGCTCACCATTAACGTTTTTAGGTATTATTATTGTGTTCGTTCTGTTGGTGCTGCTTGACTATCGCGCGGGTCCTGTTGTCCGGCGGAGAGTGAGTGTCGGAGGTCTTGACTTCATCAGACTTTGACTATGCTTTTAGCTCATGCTTTTAGTCTCCGTTTTGACCCGGCTCTGCCGTGGCACCTCTTTTGTATTATACCTTAATTCCGCTCTTGTATGACTATGAGTTTTCCGCGCTTAGACTTACGACAGGTACAGGGGACCTCCCCGGAAATTCCAACGATCCCTTCGAATTTTGGGTATGAAATCCCACTTGAAAACGTTAGAGTAGAATTTCAAACCTTCAACCTGTACTCGGGGCGCAAGATCCTAACGAGGGGTTTCATCCCTCGAAATGTAACCCGGGAATCATAATCCTGGGCCGTTACAAAGTTGGTATCAGAGCGAGGTTTTGCAATCCGAGTACATTAAGTTGAAGATGGCTTTGAAAATCGCCCAATGATTTCAAATGGTTTTGGAAAATGTTTAAAGGGCAAAATGAATTTAATTGGACTTAAAACCTAAATGAATAAAGGGAAAACAATCTCGTGGGTAGAGACCAAAGCGATAGACCTCCCTTATGGATGTAGAACTCGGGGAACGGTAGGCAAAATACTAGCTTTTATTTACAGATGGGTCTAGAAGACTCCAAGGAACATCACGGAGGTTGGAGTGTCGAGTTAGGAGGCCGTGAGGTTCTTGCCCCTCCGGTCAGCCGTCCCTCGAAGGACGGCATAGATCGTCTCTGTGATTGTATGCATTATATCCAATTGAGCCCGAGGGCGATCCTCCTCGAAGAGGATCATATTAATCTTGTTGAGTGCTATTGTGCATAGGATAGCGAACTAATCGGTATGCCTTAACTTGAATAATGTATTGAATGTGTAAATGGGATAGCGGAAGTAAACCTTGACCTTGTGTAATTGGAATACCTGTCTTGTCAGAATAGTTCTTCCATAACTCAACCCCCTTGATGATTCTGATTTCGTCATCTGTCCCACCAAAATATCTAGGCATGTTAGCAAGGGTCGAGAAGCGTATGCTCTCCCTGTTTCGAGTCCTGTTAGGTGTCCCACTATCTATGCTGCTATCGAGTCTTGTACCTGAGGTCAGTGTCCTCCACGGGAAATTTGCGTTGGTCAACTATGTCTTCTTGCCGCACGAGTCTAAGCTCGAGTTCTACCCTCGCCTCTCGAAAATAGTGTGAGTGCCCTTGTGTCCTACCCAGCGAGTCATACTAGTGCCCCACGGGGAAACGGGGTGATGAGTCGGTGAATGGCCTTGGAGGATTCTGTCGGTTATAGTCGTAGCCATTCTTGTGGTTGCATGACATAGTACACTGGTGTATTTCAGCATGACTTGCCTGATATCTTGCACGGTTGCTCTTATGAGATGTATGTATCATATGTATGGAACTTCCATGATTATTGTCTTCCCGTGAATTAGGCCCATGATAGTGTGGTCAACCCTTGTTGTATGTTTAATATATGAGATGACTGTCCTAGCATGCTGAATTAATCTAATTAGACCATGTTGACTGTTTACATGTTTAATGAGCAATTCTAGTATCATGTAAGACATATACCTCCCAGTTATAGGCCCTCGTATGATTGTGTGACGTCCTAGTCTTACTATGCGAATATGGATGTATGTGATGAGATAGTTGCTATACCAACCCTGCATGAACTGACCATACCCTTAGCATGATTTTTAGGGTACATCTTAGCATGCTTTCCGTAATATTATGACTTGCTTAATTGTGTATCTAAATGAGTGATAAGTCGTGCATATGATATCCTATGATGTTTGCTAGATCTTGCATAACTTATGCCATATATGTCCCATGTCAGTCTGCGCATACATGTTCTTAGTCTGCCAAGCATGATTGGTGAATGAAATGATAGGTTGCTAGCTTGTTATGCGCACATATAAAGATGATTATATGAACATGTTATGAATGCATAAATCGATATTCCTTGAGATAGGTGCATACTAGTGTGAAATAATGTGATGATATCTCTTGATTTTTATGTGTTTGCGTGACACAATTATAAGGGCATCGTTGTAACTCTCGGGTTGGGATCTTCTCCTTGGTCTTGTCGTCCCTAGTCCTGGTCCATGTCTGAACCCTTAAGGAAGTTGTGTTGTCCGCCCTTGTCTCTCCCTTATCTCCGTAACTTCTAACCCTTATGATCCTTCGATGAGCGCCGATATGCAAGAAAGTACCGACGACCAAGTGGCACTGGAGCGGCGCAACGGAAGTGTGATGGGTCCATGACCCCTAGGCCCCAGGAACAACGTCACCGATGGCAAAAAGGACGAATATGCTTCAAAGATGACAATTGTGAACAGGTTCCTCCCAGCTGACACGAGGAAGAGCATTCTTAATTCAATCGTGGATTATCCTATACTAATCGGAATTGATGTTGTGTGATAGGCCTAGAACTGACATAATTGAATGTGTGATGAAGGATGTGCTGAACTGGTAGCAATGATTGCCTGACTAACTTGTTTCTATGATGATGTGCCTTGGTGCTTGGTATACTGACTTGCCGGTGAGTAGGTTATGGGTTATATGTCTAGTGGTGCTTCTTCTTGGGCATGAGTCGAGATATTCTTCGGTAAGCTAGGTCGAAAAGTAGCAGAAGGATTGAAGTCTTTGTTCTTGGTCATGAGATGAGCGAGAGGGTGTGCAGGAAGGATGCTTTAGCTTGGGTAGAGCCGAGTGAGTTGGGATGTGTCGAAGATAGTGGTCCATGAGTATAGATGAGCTTACAGGTAGGACTTAGGTGAGCAGTGGGGCTAGTATGGCGAGATTTTGAGGGAGATGTCCTAGTGAGAAGTGATAGTCTAGGCAGGTAGTGTGTGCGGGTAGTATAAGAGAGTGGTTGGCTGAGATCTGGACTAGTTTCATTAAGGTGATCTTGAGATTGGGTATGGGTAGAGGTGGTTAAGATAGTTCTAGAGGTGGATGGGCGAGCTAGGAGTTGATCGGGGGATTCTTGAGGGGAGGTGTTGTGAGATGGATTAGTGTGCTAAGGAAGGTATCTAGATGGTCTGTGAGTGGATCGTGGGCGGTGTCGAGGATGATCGATTAAGAATCATCTGAGGAGTGGTAGAATTTGGGACTAGGTGATGTGTGCTGTGAGTGGGAGCGATTTCGGTAAGGGATGAGGTTGAGGAATTGCCAAGGAAGAGTAGTATGAGGTTGCTTGAGAAATTATCGATCGGGGATATTAAGTTGTTCATATCAGGGTTGTTCGTTTGATGAGTATTTGGGGGTTGTTTAGATAGGATTGGTAATGCTTGGGGAATTTATGAGTGAAGGATCTCTAGATGCGTTGTTGGAGGATTTTGGCATAGGGAATGAATCGGGATTTATGAGTGGAGGTCATTGTGGCTATTGAGGTAATTGAGGATGTGAGATGGATCTTCGAGGAAAGGCTGGTAGCTAGGCAAGGATGTAGTTGAGATTCCTAGTAAGACTGTGGGCTTAAGGTTGAGATAGGGAGATTATGAGCATGGATTTGGGAACTAGGCAAAGCAGAAGGTATTGAGGACGCTAGAGGATAAGAGATTTTTGAAGGTTGGTGAAGTTACGGTGCTTAGGAAATTCGGACGAGGATGTCATGGGGATTCGGTGAAAATGATGATCGGTACATAAGGGTTTAAGTGGTAGAGATTTCGAAGTTTAAGGAAGCGTGATCTGAGGCAATTTGGGGAAACATGCAGAGTTGAGGGAACTAGTCCAGGTAGAGTAGCTGGGAAGAGGATCTAGAGTGGGTCGGCTTGAGGGTCATGGTGATTCGTGGTTGGGAGTACCACTAGTTGGGTTTTACGTTAGAATTGGCCGGAAGTGTCAGGTGTGAGATGATCAGCATGAGTTGGGTCCTTAGAGGTGGATGGTTAGTGAGAGTGGTCAGTGGTGCGTGGGATATGATCAGGTTAGCAAGGTGATTCGAGATGTCTCTTGAGGGATGATAGTCAGATGGATTCTTGAGAGCCTGGGAAGAGTAAACGAGATTGTTAAGGAACATCTAGATCGATCGTAATAGGGGTTCAGTTGAGAACTTGAGTTGAGCTAGTGAAGTAAGATTCGAGTATTGAGGCGATTTGGGATTTTCTCTTTAAAAGTAGTGATGAGACTGGTAGGAAACCCCTAGGACGAGGATGTGTTTGATAGGGAGTGTTGGTAGATGGTCGAGGTGTTGAGCTTGGTGGAATAGGGAATTCGGGCGATTGTGAGCCCCGGGATATGGATTTTAGATGGTTGGGTGGAAGGTTAGGACTTGAGCCTGGGATGTTGATGTCGATTGATGTTTAGATGGCTTGATGGCGTAAGAGTCGGGATACCTAGTAATTTCGGTAGGCCTGGAATTGCGGATGGTTATGAGCCTAGAGAGTTGTATATGAGCGGAATGCGATGGTACTTAGAACTAGTACCAGATTTGAGTTGGTAGACCTATGGTTATGCTATACATGGGGCTGAATAATGTGCAAATTCCCTACTTTAGTCGATGTGTTTCTCTGAGGTATTGTCATAGACAATAATGAGGTATTAGTACTAACATAATATTCCTTGAGCTTGATGGAGTGTTGGTGCTGGGCGGTACCTATATGACTATGATGTGATAATTTCTGGTAGTTAGCGCTAGTATGATGTGATTTACCCGAGTGTTATGACGTGCAACTTCTGTGATGTGATGTGATGAATCCTTCTATGGGTGATGATGTGCTAGATGTGCTATGGTGCATGATTATTATCGATGAAACTGTGACATGCTATTGAATGTGCTATATGATTGTGATATTTTATGAAGTCTTGGAATCGGAATGTTGGAAATGATAGAACTAAATTGATAGAATCTGATTCTGAATTGGAACCTAGGAAGAAAATATGGGATTAGCCCTTAGAGGTGGATGATTCCACCTCTTGAGTTTCGAAACTGCTTGACTAACATCGGATTTAAGGGATTTTGAACGGTGTTTTAAAAAGGACTAATTTGAATTTTTCAGAAAACTAAAACAACCCAGGCTTTTCATTATAACGCCCCACAAAGTGGATACAAGTATCTTATGGGGGCACCTGTAGATTGCTTGCTAAGACCTAGTGGGACGCTATGATGCTTTTGAGTTATGATATGACCGAGAAGTCGGAGTAAGGAAGTGATAGGGGCCCATATCACTTTCTTGCTATGACCTATTGGGGATATTATGATCACGGCAACGATACTGTGAGATCTCATGGGGGCACTTATGAGGTACTTACGGGATCGATGGCATGATCCTTGGACTCACCAATTTCAAACTTCATCCCCTGGTTTAAAATGATTTTAGTCTCGGGGACGAGACTTGTTTTTAGAGGTGGATGATGTAAACACTTGGATTTTAAATCCTATTATTTTCGGAAAAAGGAATTTTAAAAATTAATTTAAATCGGATTTAAATCACGTTTAGCGAATTCCGACCGGAATATATAATTTGACAAACAATTTCCGTCCTTTTACTCGAGAATTCAAAATAATTATCGGATTGCAATATCATTTTCGATTTTTTTAAAAAAAATCTAGTTGATCGAGTAAGCGGGATTCGGAGAAACTAAAATTCGGGAACTAATTTCGGGGTTCGAAATTCGTGTATTCGGGATTTATTTTCGGGTATGGGTTTTAACCAATTTCAGACGCAACCCCTCACCCACTCCCATCACTCACCTTACCCCTTCAAATCTGCACCCCTCTCCCCGTCATTCACCATTCACCATCATCACCCATCCCTCTCCTCATCTTCACTCATCATCATTCATCCCATCGTCACTAGTTCACCACCACCTTTACTCCATCATTGCCACCGCAGCAGCCTCGGCTTCCCTCGGAGCCACCAGCAGTAGCGGAGCACCACCGGAGCCACCACGAGAGCCACCGCAGCCCCATTGCCTTCTAATCCTTGTTCGATCGCAAAGCTAACTTCCGGTAAGCGTCCCTCCTTCGTTTTCGATCGAAATTACTTGCGGTCTTCACCATCACACTCACCCACATCCGGTGTAGGTCCGACAAGCCATCGCGAGCCACCGACGAAGCCCAGAACTCCGATCGAGAGCTCCAAAGTCGCGAAAAATCCATTTCGGTGAGCTCCGAATTTATCCTCGGTTCGATTCGTTTCTGAGTCTTTTTCGATGCTTAGACTAGTCGAGAGTGTGCGTGAGCTGAGTGCGGGATGATCGGGTGAGGTCGAGAGCTCCGACGATCGTTGGAGCTCGGTCGGCGTGAGCACGGTACGAGAGGCTGAGCAGAGGCGGGAGCGCACGGACGACCAGCGAGCGCGGATGAGCGAGGACTTGAATGGGCAGGCCAGCAGGCGCGGATGAGCAGGAACGAGCATCCCGCATGAGCAGGGCAGCTAGCGCGAGCCGGCGGGCGCGGGTGCGAGCGAGCCGACGGGAGAGGTCGAGCAGCGGGCGCGAGAGCGGTTTCCTTCTTTTGAATTAGGAGGAAGAGGATGGCAGACGTGGCTTGTGGGGGGGGGGGCCTTTACTAACTTACGGAGTATATATATATATAGATAATTGTGATATCAAATCGGGTTTGGATTTCGGTTCTGTTCGATTCGGCTCGGTTCGGGTTAATCCGTTTATTTATTTAAATATTTAAGAGTATTTAAAATATTATAATATTAATTGAGGATTTTAGAAAATAAAATATTATTTTTAGAGATTTATAAAGGGTCGGTTTTATGAAATAAAAATGGGTTGGAATTATTCTATAAATAATTTGGAGATGTTTTATAAAAGTGCTAACAAATGGTGTTTTAAATATTATACATATATTATTGGGATTTAAAATAAATTATTAGACTTGTCGATTTAAAAAGAGAATTTGGAAAATAATTTCAGGGTTGGAAAGTGATTTAATAAATAATTGAAAGGGAATTTTGCGAGTATTTTCAAAGGTCGAAATTCTTAACTATTTAACTCGGACGTCAAAACGGTTTTGAAACTAACTTAGGAATCTGAATTGTTCGATGACTGACGAGCATGATATTATGATGTTATGTGTGACTAATAACATGATTTGTGTGGACTAATGTCATGATTGGTTGACTAATAGCATGATGGGATGTTAGAGTTTACGTCGTTTGACTTATGCCTTATAAACTATGATGAATATGACGAACTTTTGAGATATATGGCTATGTGGATATATTATTGCAATTATATGAATGTGGCTGAACAGAATGATGAGAATGATATGGACTTGTGGAATGTGGTAAATGCGAAGAGTGGTTGAACTTGATAATGTTATGATGTGATCATGCGTTATTGAATGATATGCACTTGTGTGTGATCGAATGATTAAATGTAGACTTATGTGGATGGCTTGATATGAATTTAGGTGATATTATCTGATTGTTCGTGCTACTTGCTAGGATCGTACTTTTGCTGTTCTGCATACCAGGTAAGTCTCTTCGGAGCTTAATCAGATCGACAGAGAGACTCCCTGTCTTCTGTGCATGATATACTAGGTGCTTGCATTCATAATCAGCATGCCATGTAGTATCATGCTAGGTTGCATTGACTTTGAGCATTATATTCTTTATGCGTGTGTAAACAGAACGACCGTTATCTGTGAAGTTACTAGAGTCTTTGCTAGGGTCATAGGACAGCCCAGTCCCATCGGGTCTTGTCCTGAGTCAATCGAGTCATGAGTAACACCTTTCTGAGCAACACATATATGAGCATGATGATGATTATGAGAATGATGAATGAATGATGAATATGAACGAATGGAATGCATTCGCGAACTGGCCCGTCTCCGCCCTATCGGGAAGGGGAGTGGAGGAAGGAAGAAGGATATACCATTTGGTATTCCGTGTTAAGGCCTTATTATTATTATGCACTTGATCTTGGGGGCATGCTAGTGTGCTAATATTCCGCCTTGCATCTAGAAGCATGATTATTAGGTATAGCGTATGCGTGTGCATTGGGCAGCGGAAAGAGCAGGTGGGCGTCATCTGATCCCGCTCACCATTAACGTTTTTAGGTATTATTATTGTGTTCGTTCTGTTGGTGCTGCTTGACTATCGCGCGGGTCCTGTTGTCCGGCGGAGAGTGAGTGTTGGAGGTCTTGACTTCATCAGACTTTGACTATGCTTTTAGCTCATGCTTTTAGACTCCGTTTTGACCCGGCTCTGCCGTGGCACCTCTTTTGTATTATACCTTAATTCCGCTCTTGTATGACTATGAGTTTTCCGCGCTTAGACTTACGACAGGTACAGGGGACCTCCCCAGAAATTCCAACGATCCCTTCGAATTTTGGGTATGAAATCCCACTTGAAAACGTTAGAGTAGAATTTCAAACCTTCAACCTGTACTCGGGGCGCAAGATCCTAACGAGGGGTTTCATCCCTCGAAACGTAACCCGGGAATCATAATCCTGGGCCATTACATATATGTTGTTATATGATATGATGATAAATTAAAGCATGATGTGATGTTGAGATGATGAGTTGAGATAGTACTTGATGAGGTATACAAAGACTTTGCGATGAAATATGAGATAAGTTGAATGATGATGATGATATGGAATGTGATGATGATACTTTCGATTGTGTGAACTTATGTAGAATGAATTGTGCTTGTGTGCATGAATGTAGACTTATACGTTTATTATGCTCACTAGGTGACCTTAGCCTATCTAATGTTATATTGTTGTTCTGCACCGCCAGGTAAGTTCCCTCGGGGCTTACTCAGATTGATCAGACTTATCTCTGCTTATATGTGCATGATACACTAGGTGTTTCATTTCATAATAACATGCCATGTACTATCATGCTAGGTTGTATTAATGTATGAGCATACTTATTCTTTATGCGTTTGTAAACAGAACGGTCGTTATCTGTGAAGTTAGCTAGAGTCGTTGCTAGGGTCATAGGACAGCCCAGTCCCATCGGGTCATGTCCTGAGTCATATGAGTCATGAGCAACACCTTATTACTATTACGAGTATGATTATGATTATGAGCATGATGATGATGATTATGAGCATAATGATAATATAAATGAATTGGAAATGGAATGCATTCATGAGATGGCCAGTCTCCGCCCTATCAAGCAGGGGGTGGAGGTAGGAGAGGGATATGTCACTTGGCATTCTGTGCTAGGGCTCTAATTATTATTCTGCATATATATACACTGCGAGCATGTCTTGTGTGTTAATATTCTTCTCCTGCATTAGAAGCATGATATTAGGCTTAGCGTATGTGTGTGCTTATATGTGGGGTGCAGCTATGCGGGCTTCGATCTGATCTTATGCTCGCTTTATTTTTTTTAGGTATATATGCATGATCATATCTAGTGTCATGTGTTGTTTGGCGTGGGATGCTCATGGTGGAAAACTGGTTATTGAATTGTCACTTGACCATATAAAATACTAGTAGGATAACCACAAAATAAAGAATATTTTAACCCGGCTTTGTTGTGGCACCTTGTATTATTTACGTGATCGATTGTTTGAGTGGACACGTTTTCCCAACTTAGTACTTAGGACAGGTACAGTTGCGTTAACACCGGGTCTCCAACGGGCCTCACAAGAATTTTGGGTATGAAATCCCACTTTCAAACTAAACTTTCGAATTTCAAACTTTCAACCTGTACTTGGTGCGCAAGATCCGAACAAAGGTATCCGACCTTCGAAACGTAACCCGGGTTAACAAACTCGGACTGTTATATTGCTATAATTTGTTATACTTCTCCCGCAAATTTCTACTTCTCTCGTAAATTTTTGTGGAGGTCGAGGGACGATTCATGGTAGACGAGGAACGAGGGAGACTTTGTAACTTTATCGAGGGCAAGCATTTGCGAATCGAAGAATTGAGACGGAGGATTGAGTTTGTGGTGAGCTTTCCATTTCGATTAGTTGTGATTTTAAAAAATTGTTGTATTCTTGACATTCTTGTTCTTATGCTCCATCTAGATACGGGAGGGTTTTGATGTTGTTCGGAGTGCTGACCTCACGAAATGCTATTTTTAGATAATTTGAGACATTCACTTCCTATTATTTTGTTTGTACTTTCTAAAGGATAGACTCTGGGTTTTGTTTTTCACTTGTTGCTGCTAAAACATCTAATAAAGCTTCCCTTGAAAGTTTGTGGGAGGTATGCTTGTCACTTGATAATAGATTTTGAATTCTATACATAAATGCTTACTATTAATTTCAATAGATTTTTAGTGAAAATTCGATATAAAAAATAGTTAAATGGGAATTGGATTAAGCCCTAAGAATTCATGATATTTTATAATGACTTTTTTGGTTTCTTATATTAGGAGATATTTCATTATTTTTAGTCAAGTGGATGAAGTTAGTGTGTTACTTGATTTATTCTTTATTTTTTACATTGGTTATGGTCATTTTGCCGAAACAGAATGTTAAAATAGGTTTAACAATATCCATTGCTTGGTTCTTTTTGTTTGATCCAGGCGCTTGAACCTTCAAATGCTAAACCTACCACAAATATTTTATTTACATAGTACAATGTGACAATCTGATTAGAAATACTTCACTTTTTTGGTGCAAATATCTGTCTATTTAAAAGTTTCCGAGTTGAATACTAAGATACATGATTAGGATTTTGAAGAATGCATGATTTGTGTTGCCCGTTATTTATGCTCTAGCGGCAAATGCAATACCATTATATGTTATAATCCTCAATTTTAATTTATCGGGACTTTTATCCAATGAAAGGAGAAATCATTTATCATATCCAATCTTTTTTCTATGCATCAAAAGACATGGATCCTCGTTGTTCTATTCAATTTTCTTTTCAATAAATTTATTTTTGGATATTTTCTTGCAATCTTTGCTCTATCTTGTTGTAGTTATAACAATATATATAGGGAGAGGTTAAAATATAAAATGGCCTTAAGGTGTAATCGATTGTCAAGTGAGGTTAACTGCATCTCATGTATATATAGCTAGTTAGGTCTTTCGGTTAGAAGTTTGACTGAAAGCTAGAAGCTAAAGATGTCAAAAAATTTAGACTAAATTGGTAGGTTTGTGTTACTTATTATTTATGGAGGAACCTTCAGATTCGATCGCTCACCGGGTCCCCGATGAAATGCTATGTTAAATGATGATGATTAGCTACTGTGTTTTGCTCCGGGAGGAGAGTGCTTATTGGTTGCTAGATATGGTTTATTGAGGGAAGATACTTGAATATCAATATAGTGCTTCACAGGCCAGGCTAAAGGATGTATGCTTTACTCTGCAAAAATTTACCTAAAGATGTTAGAAACTTATTCAAATTTGATGAACATATTTGGATTCATAAAAGAAAAATACAAATTATTTGTTTGATAGTTGGAAGGAGTTTGGGACGTTGAGCTTCAACATCTTCACTCGGATTCATACTTTGCACCAACCGGCGCCGCCGCCCCTGCAGAAAGGGAAATTTTGTCGCTTTTGTGAAGTTCTTGCATGGTCTTCTTTTGCTTCATACATCATGGAAGGGTATCCTAGGAGAGAGATGCCTATTTAATTTGATGACATTAAGAAGGATTGTTGGAATGAGCTCGGAAGGCGAATCTACGTGCAAACAAGGTTCTTCAATGTGGATGCTTTGAAAAGATTGGGCTAGCTAGATTCGGTTATTACTTTGATGGCACATGGAGGGCTGCGAGATTTTGTTTATCATCATGCGCCCACTTATCCGTATCTAGTTAAGGAATTCTTAACCACTTTGGAGGTACGATCGTATAATGATGTTCAGCTCAAATTAAAGGGAAGAGAGTGCTACGCTACTTATGCAAAAATTGCTTGTGCCCTTGGGATCTCAAGGAAGTGTTCGAGAAAATGGGAGTGTGCTATGATCGCCTCAAAGTCAGCAGAGCATTGGAGAAGCATGACGGGAATGCCAAAGGAATTTGGAAACGCTAGATCCGATGACATGATTTCACACCCCGCTCTTCAGCTCTGTATCCGGGTTTTGGGCTCTACTTTCTTCGACGCTGAGGACACCACTGTTGTTCATCTAGGCATGGTGGATTTGATTTATTGCTTGACGCCTGAGTCTACAGTACTTCCTAATTAGGTACAAATGTTTTTGTTTTTGAGAATGTGTGAAAAGGTCCACTCGAACTACCATGAGGACATCCTTTCAATCATTCCTTTCGGAGGCATGATCACACTTTTGGCACTCTATTATGGGATTGATATGATTACACTCCAGCCTGAGAGTTCTTCGTACAACTTTGTTATAGATATACTTGTGTCTGCACGAATGATTGAGAAGATACAGTTGTCGTACGCAATTGAGAGATTTCGCCGGTTGTCTGGACCCCGGCGTACTCACCACCAGTATCTACCTACCATCATACCTATGGGGCCCACTCTAGTTGACTTCCATAGGCGCCATGTTGTAGTTGAGAACGAAGTACGGAAAGAGGATGATCAAGCTATGACCCCCACGAGCAATATTGAGGAGATGCAGATTGAGATATCACCGACAGTGGTCCATGACAACGCATGCATTACATGCCCGGAGCATTGACTGAGAGATTTTGAGACACAACAAGCAATACAACTAAGGGAATTAGCTAAGGCATAAGAGACCCTGGCGGGAAAGATTGATCAGCTTCAGAATATTTGTATTAATTTAATCAGTCATCGTCCCATCTTCACATTTATTAATTAGTTTTAGTTTTCTTGACCCTCAATTTTATTTTCACTGTTCTTTTTGTTTATACATTGAGGACAATGCAACATTTAAGTGTGGGGGGAGGGGAGTTTTATGGTATTTTGGTTGTTTAGTTTAGTTCATGTTTCTTTTATGTTTCATGCTTAATTTTGAATGTTATTACTTATTTTTTATTCTATTTATGTTTAAACTTTGTTAATTCATGCATCATGTTTTATGTTTGTGTTTATATAAAACCGAAAAATAAAAGAAAAAAAAAGTAAAAAATGTCAAAAAAAAAAGAAAAAAAAAGAGTTTCATGCATTGCATACATATGTGATATTAGAAATACCCATCAAAATTTGAGTTTGTCCTATCAATTTTATTCTAGCATGATCGTATATATCCCATGGAATTTGAAACGATTTGACCTTGTCTTAAAATTAGTTTTTATGTGAAATGTGATTTCGCATAGGTAATTGAGCATGTATGAGGGATTACATCTATACCCTTTTGCTTGTTGTGTGAATTACTCTTCCTATGCATTTATCTTTGAGTATGGACATGGTTATCTATTTTCGAGGCCAATTATATACATGATCATTGCTTGATAAGTTCAAATGATAGAGGCAACCTTTTAGCCACATTTTATCCATATCTATCTTATATTATGTCTTGCTTTGAAGCCAATTTGAGCCTTTAGCCTATTTTATTTGTAAGCTCCACAAAGTTCATATATCCTAGCCTATGATAAGTTTACCCTTTTTGGGGAAATTGAGATTTAGAGTGGGTTATGGAAGTCATTTGGAGTTATGGTAATAAGCTAAAGTGTGAGATGTCATGAATTATGGTTTTGGAGAAGATGTAATATTATGTGATTTTTAGTCCCTCATATTATGTTATTATTTTTGGCTCAAAAAAATTTTTCGAATAAAGAAAAGAAAAGAAAAAAAGAAAGAATAAAGAGCCAATATATTTATTTTTGCATATGAGGAGTTGGATTTATGTTTGGTTGAGAGTTATTTGAGTTGGGTGTTGTATATGCATATTTGAGAATATTGATATATTTTTTAGAGTTATGATTTATTGATTATATTTTAAGAGTCGTGTTACATCGAGAGCTTGACGTATTATTGAGTTGGTTTGAGTTATGTTGGTAGTTTTAGGAATCTTATTTTCTCGGAATTAATAGCACCACATGACCAAATACAATTCCATGCCCTTATGTTTTTACCAAGCCTCATTACAACCCCGTCGAATTGAGTCTTCTATGAAGATTTCCATTGAGCGAAAGTCCTCTTGATATTCTTATTTTTGCTTTGATGTATCTGATGATGATTTTGTGATATAAATGTCAATATTTGATTTGATACTTGTATATGGAATTGAGGTGAGTGTGTGCTTAAAGCCCAAACACATGAGAGCAAGAGAAACACATATTTCCATTGTGAGGTTGGATTATTGAGCATGCAAGCTACTTGATCACCTATATACATGTCATGACATTTTTATGCCTTGTTCATATTTGCACTATGGATTGAAGTTGTTTTTGATAAGGAAGAATTGTGAAAAAACTCTTGTGGGATGCATTGATTATGTTTATGTTTTATGGTTGCTTGAGGACAAGCAAGAGCTTAAGTGTGGGGGGATTTGATAATGCATATTTCATATAGGCATTATAGGTAGTTCTTATTGCATTTAGATAGGATTTTTGCATATGTTTTAGTTTAATTCCATATCTTTCGTGTGAAGTGTTCGAGTTCGGAATCGACGCATTTTTAGTGTTTATTCTGCAGTTTTACATTCCGACCTTGGAGGGGATCTTGGAGGAGCTTAAAAGGATGAAGTAGGAGCATATGAAGGCTAAGGCAGGAGAACCAAAGGAGCAAGGAAGCACAACGTTGAAGCTGAGAGAAACCAAGCTACTGTTGTGAGCGGTGCCCACCGCTTTTCCATCGGCGCTCGCCGTTGTCACGTGTTCAGTGATTGTCGATTTTAGTCCGAATATTCTATTATATTATTATTTTATTCCCTAGGGTTTTGCACGACTCTAGTTAGGTTTATTTCATTCAGCCTTTTAGAGAGACGGCGGATTATGTGAGTTACATTAGAGAGAGATGATCGTTACTTTGGCTATGAGTTGTTAAACTCATAGTTTCGCCTGTGATTCGAAGACATGGTTGAATGAATTGTGAGGATTTGATTTCAATTAGTTATTTATAATTATATTTATCATCTTGTTCTTATTGATATGAATTTGTGTTCCTTTTTATGATTGATCACCATGTTAGGAATTGTTATCCGTTGCTGGTTTATTGTTAGCAAAAGAAGTCATTGATTTAGTGATATTTCTATGCCTTTGTAGTGGATGATTTCGATTGATCTATGTCGAGTAGATATTTATAGGGTTGAGTGGGTTGTTGTCTTGTCTTATATTTGCATTAAATCGATATGCCAATTGGTCTAAGAACTTGAATCGTTAATGCTATTCTTCAGTGATATTGAATAAGAAGATTGTATCTTTGCAGATCGATAAACCTTAGTCAAGTTAACATATATATTATAAGTACTATTGAATCAATCCTAGGACCTTGAACCTCAACCATTGTCGATAATTACAAGTGAAATGCGTTTCTATCTTATTATCATCATCATCATAATTACTTTATTTTGTCATCAAATTGCTACAAGTCATTGCTATTGATATTAGAAATCATTGTTAGGAAATAATCATTGCAACAATTATCTCTGTGGGTTCGACTCCGGACTTTATCGCTTTACTAATCTATTAGTTTAAGCAGTGAGTTAGGATATTATTACTATTTGGGAGAAGCGAAAGCTAACGATGTTCGCCGATCACCAACTACTCTAGTTGAGATCGAGTGACTTCGGGTCGACACAGAACGTGATTATCGGGCTATTATCAGATCCGCTGACCAGCTTCCTTGTGGATCGAACCTAATTCCCCTACCACTACAACGGGGGAGTTTTGAATTCATTTGAAAGGCTAGAGTCGATTACTTGGTTCATATTATATATATTTTTATAATCAATTCTCCCCTATATCAAATTTTAGCGCAGTTGCCAGGGAAGCTATCATTCGCGCCCTTAGTAGTCTATCTCATGTTCTCCCTTAAGTGTTGTCTTATAGGTGTATGTGATGCACTGATCGCACGCTTGAATACAAAGATTAGAAGACCCCGAGCGATTTCTACATCTTTCATCAAGGTTTCGAAGAATCATGGCCGATCAAGAGGTCCAAGCTCAAGAGATCGAGCATCTAAGGAAACAAATTGAGGATTTTACCGCTAGAGAGGCGGCACAAAGAGCACATGGTGATAGGGAGGAGGAAGCAAAGCAAGGAGGCGATATGAAGCGCAACTCAATGCACTTCCTCAAAACGTAAATCAATACATGCACCCATCACTCACCGTGCCCGAATCGGTCATTCTTATCCCTCACTCTAATTTTGAAATTAAAACAAGTTTCCTAACTAAGATTAGGAGACACACTTTTGACGAAAAACCTAATAAATGCCCTCTACCACACATTACTACTTTCCTTGACTTATGTGATAATATTGCCTATGGACAAAGCTTAGAATATCTCAAACTAAAGGCATTCCATTGGTCTCTTGCAGGGAAAGGACTACAATGGTTGGAGAGCTTAGCACCAAGATCGCTCCGCACATGGAATGAAGTCAAGGATGCGTTTCTCAATAAATTCTTCCCTCCATTCAAGACAACGGTTATTTGTCAAAAGATCATGGCTTTCAGACAAAATCCTAATGAGACGTTGGCGCAAGTTTGGGAGCGATTCAAGGAGCTATTGAGGTCTTCCCCTATGCACGGGCAACCACCCTACATCATCCACGAGATCATATACAACGCCCATGACGTAGCCACCAAGGAGAGAATCAACACCTACACCTCCTATGGGTATCTTGAACTCCCACCACAACGTGCTTGGGATACAATAGAGAGGTTGGTAGAATTTGACAATACCTATGGGACTCCTGCGGCCTCTGACTCAAGGCCCGCCCCATCGATGCCACTATATAAGCCATCCCAAGAGATAGATCTCGATTTCAAAGACCAATTCATGAAGGATCAACTCATAAGGCTTCAAAAACAATTCAAGTTCCTCTCCGCCAACCAACCCTGTGTCGAGTGCGGCTCCGAGAAGCACATCACTCCCGCTTGCCCCTACATGGAGCAAATGGACATAGCGGAGACTCATCAAGAGGTGAGGTTCATGAGGAATCCCAACTTCCAAGGATATCAAAATTAGGGTAATTCACCTCCCCAATACAACACAACGCAAGGGATCCTTCACCTTACAGAGCTCCAGGGCACCCGGAGAGAGAACCAAGAAAAGATAATGTTCAACTCATTCTTGATGAGTTAAGAAAGGACCAAGTGCATAATCAACAAGCCAAAAACTCCATCCAAACTCAATTGCATGGGCTTAATGCCCGCTTTGGAGAGATTGATATATAAAGGAAGAACGTGGAGACCCAATTGGGTCAACTAGCGGCACAAGTGCCAAGGCAATCCGAAATGCTCCCAGGGAAACCACAAGCAAATCCAAAGAGGCAAACCGGACACATTGCCATTGTAAACCTAAGGAGTGGAAATAAATTACAAAAGCCACGGAATAAAGCGGAAGGAGATGTCACTGGAGAAGCAGCCGACGTCGACCACCCGGTCGATGTCGAGGGTCCTGTCTATGTCGACCATACTGTCGATATCAAGCCCACTACGGAGCCAACAGAGCCTGAGACGCACCCGAGATCGAGTGCCCCAGTCGATTTCGACCACACTATCGATGTTGAGGGCTCTACACACACTGGATGAAATACTCCCTCGAGGTTGAGCAAGCCAGTCAATATCGATCCTTCTGTCGATGTCGACCAGTCCAAAATGCCCAAATCAACCACTTTGGCTCCAAAGTCGATGAAGACACTCCCATTCCCCTCCAAGGCGTTGAAGGACCCGACGGACACCAACTTTAGGCACTTCGTGAAGGTGCTACAAGGATTGAACATCACTATACCACTAACGAAAGCCCTTAGTGAGATGTCGGCATACATGAGGTTCTTGAAAGACATCCTAGCAAAGAAAAGATCCATCTTTGAGATCACTGGAGAATGCCATGCAATAGAATTACCTGAGAAGAGAGGCGATCCCGGAAAGTTTGTCATGACGGTAGGGGTGGGTAAGCACCAATTCAAAGACCTTTGTGACCTTGGGGCTAGTGTAAGTTTGATGCCCTTATCCATATGGAAACAAATGGGACTAGGACCATTGGAGCCCGTAGACATGAAGCTTTACATGGCAGATAACTCCTTAGTGAGACCCACATGGATTGTGGATGATGTCCCTGTCAAGGTGGGCAAGTTCTTTGTGCCCATGGACTTCATCATGTTGGACATGCCGAATGATCCAATTGTGCCTATCATCCTTGGTAGGTCATTCTTAGCAACCGTTGATGCCAACATCAACGTTAGGAATGGCACCCTTACGTTCAAAATCGGCAATGAAGTCGTTGAGTTCTGCTTCAACCCGACGATGAATGAGACCAAAAGGCTAGAGGTGAAGAGCATCGGCTTAAGCAAGGACTATGTCCCCTGTGAAGAGGCAATATAAGGAGCTCTCAGCCCTGGAATCTATGGAGAAAGTGGGCTCACACCCGAAGAGGAGAAGCTGCGCGACTATTTGTTGACAAAGATAGGCGCTGCAAAGAAGGTCGAGATCGACTGCCCCCAGTCGACATCGACTACAGAGATCAAGATCGACCAACCTAGCTCAATGTCCCCTCCAAGGTCGAGATCGACTGCCCTCTGTAGAAGCATTCGACCACACCTTGTCGATGTCGACTGACCCTAAGCCTGAAGATCGTTGTTTCGAGTCCGAAAAGGTAAGCTCATGTATGATATCTAATCATCCTTTGTCCATTAATTATGATTTCACTAATAGGAGGTTCAAAGCTCCATGGTATGCCCATATTTGCAAGGTGAGGTCTAGGAAAACGAAGAAGGAGCTTTACAAAGAAGACGCCATATTCGCCGAGCTTGGGTATTATAATAAGGACCTTCATGATCCAGAAGAAGGGTCTAGCATGAAGGGGCCTTACCCTAAAGGGTCTTGAGCTTTATTGAAGGAGTCGGCCTAGCGACTCAAAAATCTAGAGCGTGTAAAGAAAACGTTATTTAAATTACTCTTAAAGGTTTTTAGGTGTTGGATTTTGGTTTGAAAACTTTGATAAAACGTGGTTTAGACATTATGCACTAACAAAATTTCAGAAGAAGAAGATACGAAGTCCCTGTAGAAGCAGATGAGATCGACCTGATCAGTCGACATCGACTGTACCAGGGTCAAGCCATCTCCTGTGATCGATTTAATCACTGAGCAACTAAGAGCTTTCGACTCAAGAAAGCTACTCGACGTCGACCACCTAGGTGACCCTCGACTTACACCATCTTTTTCACAGTAAGAGTTGATGTCGACATTGACTGCTTTGGTCGATGCCGACGCTGGCAACTCAATCGACATCACCTGAAATCGATCTTCCCTGCTTGCTATTCTGTGAGTTACTTCCCTCCCCTTTGTTTTCCTTTGATTTTAATACATTGAGGAAACTGTATATTTTAAGTATGGGGTAAGGTTAAAAACTGGATTTATTTTGCTTTCTTGGCTTCTGGTTTAAAACTGTTTAGGACAGGACATGGCTAGTATTAAAATTTTCTTTAAATGCTTTATGGTTCATTTTATGCATTGCATCATGTTTAAGTTTTATGCATTTTAAATTAAAGTTCTTAGTTATTTAGTTCCATAAAAAATATAAAAATCCAAAATTTTTTAGAAAATGTCAAAAAAAATGCATATTTATTTGTTTAAGTTAGTTTTAAGCCCTAATTTAGATGTCCAATGATGAAACTCAATGGCTGACTTGATCATGTAAATCTTATGGCATGTTTATAAGGTTTAGCCTAAGTACTTAAAATTGTTTTTATGTGGATTGTGAACTTGTGATGAAATTGAGTACATATGATCCTAGGCTAAAAGCAAAATCCAACAAAATTGTCCTAGTGAGAATTTTGGCCTATAGGGAGAATATTAAAAATCTCTCTGCTTTCTTGAGTGTATTTACTTTTCCTATGCATCTCTAAATGTTGTGATAGTTATTCAAAGTCAATGCATATATATGTTTATGTGAATAGGAATTAAATGATGGAGGCATCTTTCAAGCCAATTTTATCATCTCTTTACCTACCCTGCATTATCTCTGCTTGAAGCCAAAACATTAGCCTGAGCCTTTATATTATAAGCTCCACAAAATTATCCCTAATCGAATTAAGCCTGACCCCATTCGGGAATTAAGACTTAGAGTTGGTTGGAATAATGGTTTGTGGAAGGAAAAGTGCTTATGCTTAATTTTGAGTAAGAAAGGTTTATGAGTTGGTTTTATATTTTCATCTTGTCACATATTATGTAAAAGGGCTTTTGGCTCACCATATAAATGCACCAGTATATTTATTGTTATTTATTTTCGTTTCAAAAAGAGAGAGAGAGAGAGAAATTATGTTATGAATAAGTCCATGAGCCAATTATTCCTTAGTTCTTTTCTTTAATGCAAGATTTATATTTTTGAGAGGGATGTTGGGTTTGAAAAGAAAGGTTGAAGTTCTTCATATAATGTAAGTTTGGTTATGCATTATTTGGGAAATATGGTTTGGTTGGGTTGTGTTGAGATTTAGGAGTGTTGATTCCCGAATTTTATTAAGCACCACATGGCCAAATAATTCCATACCCTTTATTCCTTACCAAACCCCATTAAAACCCCGCCGAATGGAGTCTTCTTTGAAGGCTTCCATTGAGCGAAAGTCCTTCTGATGGTTCTTGTTTGCATTTACATAATTGGTTGCGAAGTGGATTATTATAAATTACAATGTTTATGAGTTTATATATGGAATCGAGTTGAGAGTTGATCTTCATCGCCTAAACACATTGAGAGTTGAGTGTAAACACATTATCCCTGTAAGGTTGGATTAAAATTGCTTATGCCTATGGATCGCTCATATATGTGTGATGACATTAAAGTCACTTGCTTTGCTTTGTTACTACTTAAGATGTTGCTTTTGACAAGGGCGAAGACTTGAAGGATGTGTTGTAGGGGTTGGTTATTTCTTAAGGACAAGCAAGTCTAAGTAAAGGGTATTTTGATGTACATATTTCTAACCATGCTATTGTGCATATTTTAGCTTCGTATTCCATTCAATTCATATAATCTAGATTGAGAATATTGAGAATTTATGTAGTATGAGCTAATGTGCAAGAAATAGATTCTGCACAAGTTTTGATTTAAATGCACAGAAATTGGAGCAGAATCGAAGTCAAAACGAGAAGCCAAGAGATGTCGAAGAGCAGTCAAGATTGACCAGACCTCTCGAGATCGACTGAAGCCAGCGTGGCAAAAACTAAGTAATAAGAGCCAAGAAAACACCAGCTACTGGAAGGGCACTTGACACAAACCTAGATCGAGTGAAGTACTCGACATCGACATAGCACCCGAGGTCGAGTAGAATCAAGAGTGGTCGAGCATAAACGAATCACTCCACATCGACTGCTCATGTCGATATCAACATGAGATTTTCGCGGTTTAGACGCGTTTTGACGAATCTGAATTGAAGATTCACTATAAAGCCACGATTTTATCTTAAATTTTAGATAGATTACTTCCTATGGGTACTTTCCTATTTACCCTAGGATTTTTATTATTTACCTATTTAATGTTTTATCCTTTTTATTATTAGATAGAATATAGATATAGTAGTTTTACTAGGATTAGAACTCCTTTCCTTGGATAGAAAGGATTGAGAGGCTATAAATAAAGCCCATGGGGATTGGCTTTAGAGGCATCCAACAATCGAATCTCAGCAAGAAACACTAGCGCAAAGTAGTAGTTTTAGGGTTTAGTTTTGAGAAGCTTTAGGGTTTTGGCGTTTGTACTGACAGCCGGCGCTGGAATTGTAAAGACTTCAAGTTCATTCTTTCAATGCAAGTTTATTCCTTTTATGCAAAGATGTCCACTTCAACCATGAGCAAGTAGTCGCTTAAGCTCTTAGGGTCGGGGTGAGCCCGGCGTAGCGATGCATGCTTGAGGTAAGTATTGATGTTGATATTTGTTGCGTCTTGATCATCTTCTATCCTTTTGTGTTTAGTCCTTATCGCAAGAAAAGGGATTCATGCTAATAACTTGGATTATAACCATAAAATTGGTAGAGACAATTAGGTTTAGTTGCAAGAGTATTCCTACTTGTTGGTGTACGACGAAAGCTTGTCCCTTTGATGAGATAGCGTAATTGTCTGTCTTCCTTATCGTATGCATGTGTGGTTAGCATTATGGTAAACCCTAGCCTTAGGAGTTCATTTTTATATTTGTTTACATCCTCTTAATCATCATTTTACCTCTGGATCTTCTGTTCAAAGCTTCTACTTTCATCCTACCTTCTTCGGCCTACTTTGCCGACAGTTACTGACCTTTTGCAGGAGCACTCGAGATCGACCCCTCTGGTCGATATCGACACCTATCACATCGTTCGATGTCTGCTATGTCGACGCTACTTCTGCTTCTGCATTGCTATCGAGATCGAGTACTCTACTCGACATCAAGTGCCTTATATCGACCAACAGTCTTCTGAGTTAGTCGGCTTCTGTTACTGATGTTTGACATTGACTCCTTAGGTCGACGTCGATTGCTTGTTGTCTCTGCAGGTACTTCTAATCGAGATCGACAACCACCTGATCGACATTGAGTACTCTAGTCGAGATCGAGTGACTTCTAGTCGACACAGAACATGATTATCGGGCTATTATCGGATCCGCTGACCAGCTTCCTCATTGATCGAACTTAATTCCCCTACCACTACAGCAGGGGAGTTTTGAATTCATTTGAAAGGCTAGGGTTGTAATTGGTTTTATATTATTTATATATTTCAAATTTGATTCTCCCCTACCAACAAAAACTAACAGAAGCAACACATTTTCCCAACACAAAAACTATAAAAGGGACTCAAATGTACTATGCAAAACAAGACTAAAAATTCGTACATCACGAATACCCTTTAGTGTTCAAACAACTAGACCCCTCAAGTGCATAAATATTGTTATACATTAAAATAAATAACATTCTTATGAATCATAAGTTTGGAACTCCTTTTAATTATAAATATGGTTTAGGTCAAGTGACTCCAAAGTCACTCTCACTCTTGTTAAGGGATATAAACAAGCCAAAAATAAGCAATTTAGCAAAACCGCTCATTCACATAAGATCAAATTGTGAATAATGACTATATTCCAAAACAATGACAATGACGAACAAATAGAAAAAACTTCTTCAATAAGATCAAATCTAAGTTAAAATGGAGTATGAACAAAGATGTGCATGGCGTTATTGGTGATGGGGAGTTCTCAAGGAAATCTTTCATAAAAAAACTCTATCTAATACCGAGGTAGATAGGTGAAAACTAATGATAGGGGAAGGTCTAGATACATGTATAAATGAGAATTTGTGCTTGGAATTGTAAATGTCTTGGTAAGCCTAACTTTTGGACATAAATTAGCGCTTATTGCAAAAACGAACACATCTAAATCATTGCTCTAACTTAAACAAAAACAGACAAAATACCATAGGAGAAAAAAAGGGAAAATGTTGGTTTTGATAATGCTATTTGGTCACCATTAATTGGTTGATCAAGGGCCATTGGTGTACTCTAGAAATCACAACTTCTAACATATGAAATCATCACACTTGACAAACAAAGACCAAGACACATTACACCAATTTATAAAAACATAAACTCGAATTTTAGATGCAAAATAATTTTTATTTACCCCTCCCCCCGGTAAAGAGGGAGAAGGATGAATTTCGGCTTGAAATTGAAGCTATAATGGAAGAATCAGATATCCCATGTATCATTATAGGAGTTATGAATGATATAGTATCTAGAGAAGATAAATTAGGAGGAGTAGAGATCAACCCAAGTCGATTCACAAGGATACTGGAATATAAGAACAAACATGACTTAATAGACCTTCCATTTAGTGAGAAAGGATTTACTTGGAGAAAGAAATTTTTAAGCGAAGAATACATATATGCAGGACTAGAAAGGGTGCTAGTTCAGAGTTAGATTATTAATGAATACCCAAACTTGCAAATAACTCGTCATGCTATTTCAACTTCTGACCACGGGCCAATCTCTCTTGAAATACATAAGGGTGAACCTTTCACGACGACACCATTCAAATTTGAAAATTTATGGCTGCAAATGAAAGACTTCAGAAATAATGTGAAACATGTGGGGGGGGGGGGAACTATAATGGCTCGGCCATATTTCAACTTGTTTTAAAAACAAAATTACTCAAGGCTAAAGTTAAAGAATGGAACAAGAATCAAAACATGGTCGAGCCATGTTTCGATTTTTGTTTGTACTTTTCAGTAATTTTACTAGAAATTCTATGGGTGGATTAAAAAATGTATCGAAACCATGACCTTCTCTATTCTAGTAAATGATGAACCTAATGACGCCTTCCAACCTCAACGGGGTCTAAGAAAAAGAGATCCTATTTCCCCTTACCTTTTCATCATAGGCGCAGAAATCCTGGCACGATAGTTATAGCGACAAAGTGAACAATCAAGGAGCACTGTCGGTGTCAAATCCTTAAGGAGTGGTCCCTCGATTCCTTTCATCTCCTTTGTTGATGATATCATGATCTTTTCTAAAGAAACCCCTAAAGCTCGCAGAATTGTGAAGAATATAATCGACGACTATTGCGAGATTTCATGCCAAAAAGTAAATTTTGAAAAATCCGCATTCGATGCCACAAAAGGGATTACAAATGAACAAAGACAACAAATTCAATCCTACCTTCAAATAACCAACCAGGTTGCTCTAGAAAAATATATCATATGCCCCATAATCAACGGTAGAGTGAATAAAGATACATTTGAAGAAGTCATTGGGAAAACTAAAAATCAGTTAACAAAAGGGAGAGAGCAAATGAACTCACCCAACAAGGACGCGAGATCTTGTGAAAGCAAACCTAGTAGCGAAACCAAGCTACATTATGCCAACTCTTCATGCTTTCCGCATGCATTTATAACGACCTGGACTGTCTTAACATATGCTTCTTTAAGAACAAAGATCATCAATACAAGCCCCTTATTGGGTGTGATAAAGTATGCAGACCAAATAGAGAAGGAGAGCTTCGACTTCACAAGACTAAAGACATGAATAAAGTGTTACAAATGAAATTGCTTTGGAAAATCCTGGCGGAGCCACAAATGAATGGGTTAAAATCACCCAACATAAGTACCTTCAAAATTCGAGTATCTGGAAGTACCAACGGAAAAGAAATTCCTTCTGGCAATGGGCGAAATTAATGGACATCATAGAGGAATTCTATGTTGGACTTATCTAACAAGTTGGAAACGGAAAATCTATAAGATTCTAGAAGGATAATTGGATCCAAAACGAAGGGAACCTTTGAGAAAAATGCACCTTGGACCAGGTTGATGAACAAATAACCATTGACCAATTCATAAAACCAGGTAAGACTTGGAACAAAGAAAAATTAAGTAACTACCTACCTCATGGATATAGTTGATAAAATTCTAGATCTCTATATCCTCTCCAATGAAATGAAATATAGTCTATACTTGAAGCCTAGCAAAAATGGGTGTTTTTCTACTAGCTCTTTAGACCACGTCACGAGAACGAGAACGATCAATTCAGACTCACGAGACTGGATATGGAATATTGATTGTCTGCGTAAGATTAAAAATTTTCTATGGAAAAACATACTAAATGGAATAAAAAAAATCAGATTACAGGGCAAAGGGATCCATATGCCTCTGGAATGCTCCTTGTACCCCATCATAAACAAGATAACAATCATCTAGGGGTGGGCAAGGGACGGAATATGACGGGATTGGGGTAATCCTGCATCTCATCCCGCGTATTTTTTACGGGATGGGATTAAAATATTTTTTTTGAATCCCACCGGGTCTTATCTCTCGCGGGACGGAACGAGATCGAGATGGGACGTGACTTGTCCCTAGTAAAAAAATCTAAAATAATCCAATAAAACGACTTTTATCTTTCGATAGAAATAAGATATATTAACTAAGTAAATTATCATGTAGTCTAAAGTATAATTAAACTAAAAAATCAAATTAAAATGCTACCAAGGTGTGTATATATATAGAGGTTGGATCCCGTGTAAGCAATCCTTACCGTGTAATTTGTGAGCAGAGAAATTATTCGTAGGTACCAAGCGATTATTCGCGTATAATAATGTAATTATTCGTATGTATGAACAAATGTAATTATTCGTATGCAACAAAGGATTATTCATATGTATGTACATACGAATAATCACTTGGTACCTACGAATAATGTCACTGTTCACAAGTTACTTTTAATCTCATCCGTTTGATCTTCTTAATCCGACGCTCCAGATTTGCTCACAAATTACACAGTAAAGCTTGCTTACACAAGATCTATCCTCTATATATATATATATATATTGATATAAAGAAAATAAATTCGATTCTCTAGACACGCCTAGAGAAACCGAGAGACCGAACAAGCCGAAAGATAGACAAACCATCATGTACAAACAGAAACAAATAACAGAAGAAAATAATTGAAACAAATGACTTAATGGAAAGAACAAGAAGCAAAAGACAGAAAGAAAATTGCAGAAATAAAGTACATAGCATTCTACAGTATAAACTACAAGCTAGTAGAATCGATGAACCGACTAGCCAAAGGAAAGACGCAAACATATAATTATTATATATGCTACTGAGGTGTATATATATATATACAGTATATTATATATTCAACATTTGCTACTTATATATATATATATATAAATATATATATATATTGTGTATATAGGTATATATATTGTGTATATGTACAGTCTGTATATATATATACAACATTTATATCAAATTCAACAGGTGCATATGCATAATATAAATTCAGGAGGTTTTATTTATAAATACAATATATATATATATATATATATATATATATTTTGTAAAGGATCGGATTTTTAAATCCTATATTTTCGGAAAAAGAAAAACAAAATGAATTTAAAAGCGGAATTTAGCGAAAAAACTCCATAGCTCGGGTTTTGAACTCAAAACGGATTTCCGACCTAACTAAAATTATAAGAACTAACATGGTAACCTTGATTCTCGGATTTCAAATTCTAACTTCGCAAAAGAGAGAGTGTGATTTTGGAAGCTATCGTCAGAAACTAACTTCGGGACGCCCCTCGGGATTCGAACTCGCAACGTCGGACGAAGACACTCGCTCTCGCCTCTCCTTGCCCTAGCCGAATTCCCATGTGAAACCCTAGCCAAGGATCTCCCACCAAAACTTGGAGCCATGTGACCATTTCAAATTAATTCAAAGATTCCACTTTCCCAAAATGGTGGAACACCTACAATATGTTTTTTTCCCTTCCATCTTTGACCTATACCCAAAATGTCCAAGGGGGACAAACCCCATGCTTTCTCCTCTTCTTGGCCCCCAAATTTTGTCCTCATCCAAAGCCCTCCTTATCCATTAAAAATCATATTTGTTAGCTCCCTCACCCACCACACAAAGGCAAACATAACCCTAGACCATCTCTCTCAAAATCTTATCCAAAAGGCACCCAAAAACCCTCCTCTCTTCCATCCCTTAGGAGGCCAAAGGATCCTCCTTTCCTTCATTAAAATACCATCTTTAATCATCTATAACACCACCTCCTTCCTCACTTCATCATCTTCCACCAAGAATCCAAATCGAGCTTTCTAGCTCACTTTCTTCATGTTTGTGTCCAAGGAAGGCCAAGCTAGCTTCTTTCTAGCTTCTTTTCTCTTCCTCCCATCAATGTAAAGCAACAACAGCCCCCAAGCAACCCAATAACATCCTCCAAGTGGAAGAAGAAGCCCCAACAGCCCGGAGATCCAAGATCCGAGTCCCCGGAGTCCTTTTAGTCGTTTTGAACTTGGGAAGGGTAAGCTAGTTCTTTTCTCCTCCTTTCACTTCCAAAATCTCAAATTTTTCTCTTTTACCCCCCTACTAACTAACTCACATCACCCAACAAGCGGATCCAGAAGAATCGGACTCAAAATCGCATCACAAGTCACCCAGGAGAAGAAAAGTGAAGAACGGAAGAGTTAGGTGAGAAATCTCTTCAAATCCTCAAGTTTTTGATGTTATTTTTGTACTAACATGTGCCTAGGAGTCTTAGGGAAAATTGGGAAAAAGGGGATTGGGTTGGGGTTCAAGAAAATGAGAGCTCGGTTTTGGTTTTCAACAAATGAAGGGCGATTTTGGGTAACACAATTGGTTGGGTCTATCTTTATAATATATATATATTAAAGGTATTTAAATTTATATTATGGCCTTGTAAAGTATGGAGATTTAAAATGTAATATTGGACTATAAAATATTATGAGATATTATGGGTGAGATTTAAAAGAAAAATATATGTATATATAATATTATTACTTGTGATTTAAAAACATGATATTATGAGCCTTGGATTTAAGAAGGGGTTCGGAAAAAGGGTTTTAAAGGGTGGGATTTGATTTGAGAATGGAATTTGATTTAATAAAATTCAAAAAGGGAATCTTTGGAAATATCCTAACTTGATCGGGGTTGAGGATTTGAGCTTGTTTTTCAAAAAGGAATTTGACGAACATTTTCCAAGGTCGGAATTTCTAACTATTTGACTCGGATTTTGAAATGGTTTTGAAACTAACTTGGGAACCTAATTTTTTCAATGACTAACTACCATGATGACATGATTGATTGACTAATAGCATGGTGAAATGTTGAGATTATGTATCGCTAACTTATGCTTTTGAGGTATGATGAATATGGTGAACTTGAGATATGTGATATGCGGATATATGGTTATGAATGTATGAATGTGACTGAATGGAAAGATGAGGAGAAGATGGTCTTATGGAATGTGGCAAATGATGTGGTCTTACAGAATGTGGCGATGTGATGTATGGTTGAACTTGATATGATGATGATTGCGATATGATTGTCATTCTCATTGAATGATGTGTGCTTGAATGATTAGACGTAGACTTATATATATATGTGTGTGTGTGTGTGTGTGTGTGTGTGTGTGTGTGTGTGTGTTCTGATATGTATCTAGGTAATACTTTGTGATTATGAACGATGTATGCTGGATCTTCTATTATGTTGTTCTGCATAGTCAAGTAAGTCTCTACGAAGCTTACTCAGATCGAATAGATATTTGATAGCGTCTATTTAATCATGTTTATAGGATACTTTTGGTTAGAGTTTAGGTCGTTTTACTCGAGTATTTGCCTATTTCTTAGCCCTTTGTGTCCCGTTTCGAGGAATCGGTGTCTACCCCATGTTTATCGTGATTTCAGGTATTTTGGAGCAGTTTTGGACTCAATTCAAGAGATAAAGGAGGAAGTGGCGATTCAAGGCTCCTCAACGCGCTTAGAAGTCGTCAAAGACAAGCTAGAAGGAACAGGATCAAGGAGATGTGCCTAGAGTATCGAAGTGAATCAAACAAAGTGGACAAGGCGTAGCAGCACGGAGAAACTTCCTATTTTTGCCCTACAAAACTTCGAATCAAGTCCTGATGTCTTCATGAGAGTTGTAGTGCTCGAAAAGAGCTTTCCAACGCATATTCATATGCATTAATCGGACGAGCGACAACTCCAAAAAAAGCATTTCAAGGCGACCCTGCTGAAGGCCACTCGGCCGAGTGCCCTTGGCACTCGATCAGTGTACTACCAGAGTGGATTCCAGTAGCTTAGAAAAGTTTACACTCGGCCGAGTGCCCTCAACACTCGACTAGTTATATGCCAGAATGTCCACTCGGCCGAGTGCCCTTGACACTCGACCAGTGTACTGCCCGAGTGTCATCCCTGAATAGTTTTTTTCCCGTTTTTAATTTATTTTTATTTGGGGGATATTTAAGGGACGTTTTTTAGAGGTTCAAGGGGGCCAAAAAATCAGTTCTTGTGGAGAGCTATTGGGAAGTTTTTGGGGATTCTAACCGGGAACTTGTTGAATTCGTCGTTTTCGGTAAATCTCTTTCCTTCTTCTTGTAGATTCATGTTTGCTTTGTTGAATTTGATTGAATTGAACATGAAATTCTCCATGAGTGGCTAGATCTCTTGTTCTAGGGTTGGGATGATCTCGATCATCACTCTTAGTATCGTTTGATTGATTTCTGATTTTGTTTGGTGATTTAATCCTATTGCGCCAGACCTAATTGATGAAAATTGGTTAGAACTGATTTAGGGTTTGAAATTGAAAGACTAAAACCCTAAATTAGAATTTAGATGGTGAATTTAGGTCGAAAGACTATTTGATCCATCGGAACCATAGGATTAAACCCGAAGTTTAGTTGAACGAAAGTGAAACTGAACTTCCTGAGGATTCATAGATTGTCATAGATATTTTGGATGATTGTGATATTGACGGAGACCAAAAGGTGACGTTAATGTGATTATCATCTAGAATTCTAGGAACTTAAAGGGTCTAAATTGGTTGCTTGAGTCTGAAAGGTGATTGTTAACCAATTTAGACACATTCCCTTCGATTCTGAAAGGAGCTTTGCGATTACCTTAGACAATCTACCTTCACTTTTGAGTTAGAAATCATTCAAGCGAAAATATATCTTGGTCTATTGACGATGCATCGTTGGTGAATCCCTAGCCCTAGAATATCTTCCATACATATATTTCTCATCATTTTTATCGATGTTTGCTATTTTTACACACATATTTTCCCTCAATTTGTTCGTTACTTTTGGGCTTAGTTGAACTAGTTTGAAATTACAATCGATACTCCTCCGGTTCTTGTGGATACGACACTTGATTACTACAACTGAACCCCATACACTTGTAGGTGTAGGTTTTTAGCCTATCAAGTTTTTGGCGCCGTTGCCGGGGACCGGTGCTAGTAT
The DNA here is from genome assembly GCA_963922045.1 of Persicaria maculosa. Lineage (NCBI taxonomy): Eukaryota > Viridiplantae > Streptophyta > Magnoliopsida > Caryophyllales > Polygonaceae > Persicaria > Persicaria maculosa. Next base: position 22,891,402 of record OY998260.1, read on the forward strand.
TGATCGTGTTTTGACGACTAGTTCTCTATGTTCTTTTTGTTGCTTTGATTTGTTTTCTTTTTGTTTTTGGCCTCAGGTTGTGCTTTGAATGCAAAAAGAGAAAGGCTCTAGCAATCTAGTGTCTTTCGATCCTGAACCTGAACGCACATTTCACAAAAGAAGAGTTGAACAACTAGCTACTAGAGCGGAAACAATGGCTGACGCCATGGCCAGATTAGCGGAACTTGAGCGGCAAATGGCTCAAAGAGATCAGGAAAATGCTTACCTTCGACAACAACTAGCTAATCAACAATTGCAGCTCGTCCAACCACAAGGGCCGACAACCCTAGGAGAGCGGATGGATCCAGCTCAGTTCTTACCAGAACCAGGTGTTGTTCTTCCTGCTTTAACACCCGTTAATTTTGAGCTGAAGCCTAGATTGTTGAATATGATAAGGCAAAATATCTTCAATGGGCTTCCTGCTGAGAGTCCCCATCAACACATATCCACCTTCAAAGAACTGATGGATACGGTAAGAGTTCAAGGTGTCGCTCCAGAAGAGCTATTATTGCGATCATTCCATTTCTCGCTTGCAGGGAAAGCTAGACACTGGTACAACTCTATCCCTGCTGGCACGGTCACCACTTGGGAGGAACTGTCATCTGAGTTCCTGAATCAATTCTTTCTGCCAGCCAAGACTGTTGAGATGAGGCAAAAGATAAATGTTTTTGTGGTCGGCGATGGGGAGAACATCCATGAATCGTGGGAGAGATTCAAGGATCTATTGTTTGAGTGTCCTCACCATGGGATATTAAAACTGATTATGTTGGAGATTTTCTACAAAGCTGTCAGTGACAACACTAGAGTGCTTATTGACTCCTCATCTGGAGGAGAATTTTTGGAAATGGGAGTAGAGGACGCGTGGGCATTCATCGAGAAAACAGCTAAGAGATGTGGGAAATACTCGTAACCCAGGGCACTCTCTAATGTCAAAAGGGGTGCAGGGATTTATGAGGTGGATGTTGAAACTTATAAGGATGCTAGATATGACTCATTGGCTGCTGAATTAAACGCCTAGCCTCAATTATGGAGAAGTCCTTGTCTACCAAGGAGGTGAGTGTTGCAGGCTCTAGACCGGTGCCATACCAGTTTTGTGGATCCCAATATCATACTATTTCGGCTTGCCAGATCTATGCTTCCCAAGGTAATGAAAGTCAAGAGGAGGAAGTTGGCTACATGGGTAACAACTACAATAGGGGTCAAGGGTATAATAGAAGCTACAACAACTTCAATCCCCAAGCAAGGGATCACTCTAGTTTGTTGTATGCTAACAAGCATGCTGCTGAAGGACCGCCTCAAGGATTTTCATCGAACCCTCCACATCAAAAGGGTAAGATGGAGTTGATGATGGAGCAGCTCATGGGAACCGTTCAAAACTTAGCAGGGCAGGTGCAGAATCTCAGCCAGAGTCAAAAGTTACTTGAAACACAGGTAGCTCAGCAAGCTAGCAATGCTCCTAGGCCTGCTGGTCAGTTTCCAGGGCGCACTAAAGAGAATCCCAAGGTACATATTTCTGCTGTATCTTTGACAAGTGGCAAGCAGTTGGAAGATTTAATGCCTGTAGCACAAAAAGAGACTAAGAACAGAGCTGAAGCTGAAATGGAAAAAGCTTCTGAACCGGTGAAAGAGCTGCCATATGTGCCTCCTCCTCCTTACAAGCCACCGCTTCCGTTTCCACAAAGAAGGGCTCAATCTCAAACCGAGGCCCAGTTCAGAAAGTTCTTGGAGGTCTTGAAGAAGCTCTACGTCAATATTCCATTCACCGATGTTTTGACCCAAATGCCATCCTATATGAAGTTTCTGAAGGAGATCCTCTCTAACAAAAGGAAGCTCGATGAGTGCGAGGCGGTGTTTCTTACCGAGGAATGCAGTGCCTTAATTGAGAACAAGCTTCCACCTAAGCTCGAGGACCCAGGTAGTTTCGTTGTCCCTATCAATTTTGGTCATGGTCCTGATTATAACTCTTTGTGTGATTTGGGAGCTAGTACTAGTTTGCTTCCTCTATCAATTTGTAAAAAACTGGGTCTAGGAGAGCCTAGACCGGTTAGGATGCAGTTGATCATGGCGAACAGGTCCATTGCCCACCCAGTTGGTGTTTTAGAGAATGTTCCTATTAAGGTGGGTAAGTTTTTCGTGTCGGTGGACTTTGTTGTATTGGATATGGATGCCAAAACCCCTGTTCCTATCATTCTTGGAAGGCCTTTCTTGGCCACTGCAGGGGCTCTGATTGATGTACGAAAAGGGACACTCTCTTTTGAGATAGGGGATGAAAAGGTTGAATTTAACCTCCCTAAACCTTTAGAACCACCTGTTGTTGAGTCTATGTGTTACAGGATTGACGTTGCAGGTAAAGGAGGCCATGATGCCATGAAAGAAGTGGTCAATCGAGACCCTCTAGAGTTTGCTCTGATGAAGAGTGTGGTTAATGGTGCTACAAAGGAGTTACTTGCTGATGTAGCTCGAGATTGGACTGGCTTTGTGGAGGTTTCCAAATCTGTTTTGCAGGTATATGACGGAGTCTCTATGGATGAAGCTACAGGAAGACCACCCGAAAGAGTTCAAGAAGGTGATTTGGTGCTACTTTTCCACTCAAGACTAAAACTGGCTCCAGGGAAGCTGATATCAAGATGGAGCGGCCCCTTCAAGGTCAAAGGAATGCATCCCCACGGATTTGTGGGGGTATAGAGCAAGCGGACCAGCGAGTTCAAGGTGAATGGACAAAGACTAAAAGAATACTCCATCGTAGATCCGACCAAGGAGGTTGTTTCCATTCAACCACCTTGACCCAAGCAATTGAAGGTAATGGAAGGTCGGCTTCAGACCTTAAACTAGCGCTTCTCGGGAGGCAACCCGAGGTAAGTTTTCTTTTCTTTCTTTCTTTCTTTCTTTAAAAAAAATCAAAAACGGTTTTTATTTTTAGTTTTTAGTTTAGTTTTTTTTTAGTTGATTTGCGAAAGTGCAAGTATGGGGTGGAGAGTGTGCTATATTGAGAATATTGTTTATGTTTTGAGCTGAATTAAAGGTGTTTAACACCTATCTACTAACCCCCATCTTGCCGAGTCTTGTTGTTTTGTTGGTGTTGTTTGCCTTGGTTCGGTCTTTGACACAGATGGCTTTGGCTTGGCCACCTTTAAGACACTTGTTCTACATGTTGAAATTGTAAGTATTCATATCTCTTCCTTGATTGTTTTGCACATTGAGGACAATGCTTTGTCTAAGTATGGGGTGGGGGTGAATACTTCACAATTTTTGTGATTTTGTGTCTATTTGGCCCGCGCTTATTGAAATGATTGATTATTGCTTGAGCATTGAGCCGTTGCCTTGTTTGACTAGCTAGATTTTTTACCCTCTTGCTTGATTATGTATGTTTCTTGCCTTATACTTGGATTCTCAAGCTTGATTTTATAGTGGAGACCGCATTAGTTGGTTTATGTGCACAATTGAAATATGATTGAGGTTGTTTTGTTAGCCCATTTCTCCTTACCTACCTTGTATCTGATCATCTGTTTGAAGCCTTCTGAGCCTTAGAAGCTTGTTTCTTTGGTAGCTCCACAAGATTTTCATAGCCGCTACTTGCCTTTCCCCAATCCGGGATTTAGGGACATGGTGATGTTCATTTGTTATGTGGATGTGCTTCAAGTGTGGGGTGATTTTCCTTGGATGTGCTTGAAAAAAAAAAGAAAAAAAAGGAAAAGAATCTTGGGATAAGAGGAGAATAAAATTCACTCTTGTGCAAAAGTCAAGAAAAGAAAAAAAATACGGTTAGTAACCGATCCTACTTGTGGAGAATAAAATTCACACAAGTAGGAAGAAGTGCAAAGTGAGGAGGTCGAGACACTTAGTAACCGGGTGCATTCATCACAAATGTTTGTATTCGCGTATAACGGTGTCGAGGCTAGAGAGGTAAGAAAAAGAGTGAAAAAGAAAAAAAAACAAAAATTTTGATGTGGTTGACGAAAGTGAACATGAAAAAGTTGTTGTGATTGAGTTTGTTTTGTGGATTGGTATGAGTTTGATTCTTTGAAGTGGGTGTTTTTCCGGCTGTTCTGCATGATCCTTTTTCCCGGATTTTAGCACCACTTGGCCTAAAATTTTCCATACCTAATTGTTTTTGCCTTAGCCCCATCATAACCCTATAAAGCCCTCATGATTTTGTTGTGTGCATAAATTCAAGCGGTGATCTTGTTGACGACTTTCAAGCTTTATGGATGATGAGTTTTCAGGTTGAGATTTGAGCGAAATGCATTTTGAGGGTTTGAAAATTGAGGAGCTAGTTGAGCTTTGGTTTTTGGCAATGATATGCTAGGACGGCATTTGTCGGATGTTTTGATTTTGTACACGCTATCTTATGGTTATTGTCTTAGGCTTGCTTGGGGACAACTGGACAAGCAAGGTTAAGTATGGGGTATTTTGATAGCGTCTATTTAATCATGTTTATAGGATACTTTTGGTTAGAGTTTAGGTCGTTTTACTCGAGTATTTTCCTATTTCTTAGCCCTTTGTGTCCCGTTTCGAGGAATCGGTGTCTACCCATGTTTATCGTGATTTCAGGTATTTTGGAGCAGTTTGGGACTCAATTCAAGAGATAAAGGAGGAAAAGGTGGTTCAAGGCTCCTCAACGCGCTTAGAAGTCGTCAAAGACAAGCTAGAAGGCACATGATCAAGGAGATGTGCCTAGAGAATCGAAGTGAATCAAACAAAGTGGACAAGGCGTAGCAGCACGGAGAAACTTCCTATTTTTGCCATACAAAACTTCGAATCAAGTCCTGATGTCTTCATGAGAGTTGTAGTGCTCGAAAAGAGCTTTCCAACGCATATTCATATGCATTAATCGGACGAGCGACAACTCCAGAAAAAGCATTTCAAGGCGACCCTGCTGAAGGCCACTCGGCCGAGTGCCCTTGGCACTCGATCAGTGTACTACCAGAGTGGATTCCAGTAGCTTAGAAAAGTTTACACTCGACCGAGTGCCCTCAACACTCGACTAGTTATATGCCAGAGTGTCCACTCGGCCGAGTGCCCTTGACACTCGACCAGTGTACTGCCCGAGTGTCATCCCTGAACAGTTTTTTTCCCGTTTTTAATTTATTTTTATTTGGGGGATATTTAAGGGACGTTTTTTAGAGGTTCAAGGGGGCCAAAAAATCAGTTCTTGTGGAGAGCTATTGGGAAGTTTTTGGGGATTCTAACCGGGAACTTGTTGAATTCGTCGTTTTCGGTAAATCTCTTTCCTTCTTCTTGTAGATTCATGTTTGCTTTGTTGAATTTGATTGAATTGAACATGAAATTATCCATGAGTGGCTAGATCTCTTGTTCTAGGGTTGGGATGATCTCGACGATGCGGAAATAGACTCACTCTTAGTATCGTTTGATTGATTTCTGATTTTGTTTGGTGATTTAATCCTATTGCGCCAGCCCTAATTGATGAAAATTGGTTAGAACTGATTTAGGGTTTGAAATCGAAAGACTAAAACCCTAAATTAGAATTTAGATGGTGAATTTAGGTCGAAAGGCTATTTGATCCATCGGAACCATAGGATTAAACCCGAAGTTTAGTTGATCGAAAGTGAAACTGAACTTCCTGAGGATTCATAGATTGTCATAGATATTTTGGATGATTGTGATATTAACGGAGACTAAAAGGTGACGTTAATGTGATTATCATCTAGAATTCTAAGAACTTAAAGGGTCTAAATTGGTTGCTTGAGTCCGAAAGGTGATTGTTAACCAATTTAGACACATTCGCTTCGATTCCGAAAGGAGCTTTACGATTACCTTAGACAATCTACCTTCACTTTTGAGTTAGAAATCATTCAAGTGAAAATATATCTTGGTCTATTGACGATGCATCGTTGGTGAATCCCTATCTCTAGAATATCTTCCATACATATATTTCTCATCATTTTTATCGGTGTTTGCTATTTTTACACTCATATTTTCCCTCAATTTGTTCGTTACTTTTGGGCTTAGTTGAACTAGTTTGAAATTACAATCGATACTCCTCCGGTCCTTGTGGATACGACACTTGATTACTATAACCGAACCCCATACACTTGTGGGTGTAGGTTTTTAGCCTATCAATATTCCTTGCCTTATGTGCATGATATACTAGGTGCTTGCATTCATGATCAGCATGCAATGTAGTATCCTGCTAGGTTGCATTGACCATTGAGCATTCTATTTCTTTATCCGTATGTAAACAGAACGGTCGTTATCTGTGAAGTAACTAGAGTCTTTGCTAGGGTCATAGGACGGGCCAATCCCATCGGGTCCCGTCCTGAGTCAATCGAGTCATATGGAACTTTCTTTACTTATATTATGATTATGATTAAGAGATTTGCCTGCGGGCTTTATATATGATTACGGGTCGGGCCTGCGGGCGGATTCGATTATGATGGAATGGAATGCATTCATGAGCTGGTCAGTCTCCGTCCTATCACCAAAAGGGTGGAGGTAGGAGAGGGATATACCACTTGGTATTCTGTGATAAGGCCTTATTATTATTATTATTATTATTATTATTATTATTATTATTATTATTATTATTATTATTTTTATTATTATTATTATTATTATTATTATTATTATTATTATTATTATTATTATTATTATTATTATTATTATTATTATTATTATCATCATCATTATGCACTTGATCTTAGGGACATGCTAGTGTGTTAATATTCCGCCTTGCATCTAGAAGCATGATTATTAGGTATAGCGTATGTGTGTACATATTGTGGGGGCAGCACCGTTAAGGAAGGGACAGACCCAAGTGGGCATCATCTGATCCCGCCCACTATTATTGTTTTTAGGTATCCATTACGCTTAATACTATTGATGCTGATTTGGCTCCATGATCGCTGGGTCTAACATGGCGGAAAGAGAGTGTTGAGACTCTGACCACACAAAATTAATAATGATTTGAATTTAAGTAATTGGATTATGTTTTGACATGGCTCCGCCGTGGCAACCTCATGTATGATTTTGGAAACTTGACTGGTTCTATGATAAATGGTTTTGACATTGGATTATGTTTTGACCGTTGGGATTCCAACGGTCCCTCTCGGTTTAGGTGCGAAATCCCACTTTTACAGCGAACTTGTTGATTTCAAACCTTCAACCTATACTTGGGGCGCAAGATCCCACGAGGGGTTTCATCCCTCGAAACGTAACTCGGGAATCATAATCCTGGGCCGTTATATATATATATATATATATATATATATATATATATATATATATATATATATATATATATATACACACACACGTGAAACTAATTGAAACCGATATTATTTATATTTAGTTTTAATATTTTTATATAAAATATATATAGTTTTATATATATATATGCGGGACGGGACAGGATTTGCGGGACAACAACTTTCCGTCACGTGTCCCGTCCTTTGTATTTTTTTGTGGGATTTGTGCCCACCCCTACACTTATCTCTTTGTCGATCGTTCAAGAAGGTCTCCTACACAGACATCTTCAGGGAGGTAACCAGATGACAAAACAGTTGGCGCATCTAGGTTTGTCCTCGCCTTTCGTTGCTAACAATGTTCCAGCAAATATTGCTGATCTCGTCCGTTGAGACGTCATTTGGCGGTGGACTACCCGCGATTAACCACCCCAATTATCTTCTACTCCATCCGTTTCCTTTTAATTAAGTGACTTTTTCAAGTCAAGCACATAGTTTTAGATCGATAAAAATTATATTAAATATTAATGTTTTTTTCAATAATATTATGCTTATGACCAATAAGTATAAGATTATTGAAAAAAATTATTTCAAAAATTATTATTTTATATAGTTTTTCATACTTTAAATAAATAGTAAAAAGTCGGTTGAGAGTATATAAAATAAAGGAAAAAATGACTCAAAATAATACCAACTATCACATATGAACCAAAAATAATACAAACTAAAAAAAGTCTCAAAATAATAGAAACTATCCACCTATAAACCAAAAATAATACAAACTTTAAAATCAACTAAAAATAATACACACTATAAACTTTTAACTCAAAATAATACAAACTTTTGAAGTTGGACTAGGAGAAGAATCAACACAAAACATTATTTACAAAAATATGAGTATATAGTCACACTTTGCAAAAATGCATCCCCTTTATTTTTAACTACACCAAAAGCACAATTTATTTATTCAACTTTACAAAAAACCACTTTTTATTTTGAAATTAAATAAAATCACATCCACTTTATCCATAATTATTTAAAAAAATAGAATCATTTTCTAAAATTCATGTAATTTTGTGTAATTTCTAAAAATTGGGGTTGTATTATACAAAATTGGACAATCAAATAGTGGGTTTGATGTATTTAAAATATCAAGAAAAAATTTGGTGAAATGTCGATTTAGGATTGTTAATTAAGTAATTGTCCACATTGAGATGGATATTAAATTGATATGGATATTAAGTAAATGTCCATAAAATTTACTTAATTCCAACACTACCCCTAGTATAAAGTTCAACCCCTTTCCTATTAGCCCTGGTGAAGATTTTGAGTTCTGTCTTGTTATTAAATAGTATAAGAAAAAAAAACTCTGAGAAAAAAAAAAGAAACAAACAAATATATATCCACGGAAGCACGAAGAAGTAAGATCTCTAAACGCTTGTATACAGCAATCGATTCATCCTCTCAGTTCGATTTCAATCGGCGAAGTTCAGTTCGGTTAGGGATCTGAGCGAGTATCTGCCATGGTGACGATGGTGATCTCCGCAGGGGCGTTGTTGGCGATGCTCAATGAAGAAGTAAGATCCCTAAACGCTTGTATATGTCAATCAATTCATCCTCTCAGTTTGATTCCAATCGATGAAGTTCAGTTCAGCTAGGGATCTGAGCGAATATCTACCATGGCAAAAATGGTGAGCTCCGCAGGGGCGTTGTTGGCGATGCTCAACGAAAATCATCCAGATCTCAAGCTTCACGCTCTCTCTAACTTCAACGCCTTTGCTCACTTTTAAAACTTTTAAAACTTTTGAGTTTTGAATGGCACCCTTGAAGAGGGAGAAGATGGAAACTATTTAATTAATTTCATTGCATCGATTACAAACATGTTTGTATATTTATGTACACATTTCAGAGTTCAGGAACCTTCATTACTTTGTGTGTTTGTGAGGCATTAGATGTGTGTTTCGAGGATGAAGTGTGGGTTGTGTCTTTGGGCTTTGCTTTGTATCTTTCCTTGGGCTTGTCATTTGGATGGTGAATATGTAACTCTAGCAAAAAACTTTAGTTGGTGATAATATTTTGGTGATATACTCCCTCCGTCTCAAAATTTAAGTCGTTTTAAAATTTTGCACAAGTTTTAATAAAACACTCACTCCTCAATCAACATCATCATTCCACTAACTTTTTCATAAATTTTAATATTCTTTAATAAACATTACATTTTTTTAACCAATCAAAATCTTTAAAAAAGTAAACAATACACAAATCGATACAAATCATTATTATCCCCTACCTAGAAAACCTAAAACGACCTAAATTTTAATACAAGAACTAAAACGACCTAAATTTTAAAACGACCTAAATTTCGAGACGGAGGGAGTATAATATAATGATGACATTTATTATGGAGATGGTACCTTGGTGAAATTTTTTATAAAGAGTCAATTAATGGTAAAATTTTAAAAATACGGGTTGGTGACAATATCTCGGTGCTAAATATGTATTGGTGACAATATCGTGGTGATAATCAGTTTTCGGGTGATGAAATGGAGTAGAATTATGTACATTAAATTTTCAATTGCTTAGCTTTAGCCCCTCTAGGGTCAATGCTCCCTTCGTTTTAGGGTTTCAGTTTGTTGAAAAAGTGAGTTATATTAGGTGACAAAGGTAATCAATGACATTAGTACTATATACATGCATTTTAGTTTGGTGACAATGTTTTGTAGTTGATGAAAATAGGTTGGTAATGATGTACATATTTGTACCTTTTTTTATTGCATCTTTTGACTTCATATTTCATTCGATTCCCAAAGAAAAGGTTCAAAAGAATAAAAATTTGTGTAAGAATGGGCTAACATGCAAGAAATAGAGTCTGCACGAGTTTTAAGCTAACCATGCAGGAATTCAAGCGAAATCGGAGTCAAAATGGAGAAACCAAGGAGAGCAGACGAGAGCACTCGATATCGACCTTTCAACATCGACATCGACTACAGTACATCGACACAAAACTGAGTGTCGAGACAGACCATCACACAGCAGAGAAAAGCACTCGATATAGACCTTACATCATCGATGTCGACCTCAACCCAGGAATCGAGTGAAGCTGAGCTCGTCGAGCAGAAACAGAGACATCGAAATCGACCTTTCTGGTCGATATCGACCATATTTCGACACGGGTTGGACACGCTTTTCGAGACACGGATTGACATTTCTATCTTCAAAGAGGCACGAATTATCTTGTAACAATTAGATAGATAGCAGCTGAGATTTATCTTTACCCTTAAGTTTTATCAAGTTGTTTAGAGTTTTATCAAAATAAAAGATATATCCTACTTGTTTGGATAGAATCTATAGTTTAGATAGAAGATAATATCTTTGGATAACAAGGATTAGTAGCCTATAAATAAAGCGTTAAGGGGCTGGCATTCAAGGATCCATCCAGAGACACACAATCAATAGCAATAGAATTAGAGAGAAGTTTTAAAGTTTGGCGTTTGCGAAAGCCGACGTTGAGTTGTAAAGCTTCGGAGTTTATAGTTTAATGCAAGTTTATTTCTTTAAATCAAAGATGAGTTCCATGATGAGGTGCGAGTAGTCCCCCAAAGCTTCTAGGGTCGGGGTGAGCCCGATGTTAGCCATGCGTGCCTGAGGTAAGCGTTAGATGTTGATATTGTTGTGTCTATATCATCTACTACGATTCTATGTTTAGTTCTAATCGAAAAAAAAGGGATTCATGTTAACAACTTGAGTTATAAACATAAAATTGATAGAGACAATTAGGTTTATTTGCAAAGGTAATCCTAAGAGTTGGTGTACAACGAAAGCTTGTCCCTCGGGTGAAATAGCGCAATTGTCCGTCTTATTTACCTTATCGCATACATTGGTTAACGTTGTGGTAAACCCTAATCCTAGGAGTTGCTTTTTATACAAGTTATATTCATCAAAACCTTGGCTTTATTCTGTTCATCGCATCCTTATTCATCCTTAAATCTTCAGCCTTTCTTTGCCGACAAAAAGCTAACACTTTGGAGGAGAAGACGTGATAGCGACCAATAGACGTCGATATCGACCACTGAGTTTCATCGACAGTTTTCTGAGTCGACGACGATCATCCCTGCTGAGTTATTGAGATCGATATCGACCCCCCAACGTCGAGATCGACCACCTGTGTCGACTGCAGTCTTCTGAGCCAGTCGATTTCGTCTACTAACATCGATATCGACCTACCTTAGTCGATATCGACTGCTTGTTTTTGTCTCTGCAGGTCTTCTGTTGCAGAGAAGAGCGACAGCCGAGGTCGACATCGAGCACCAAGGTCGAGATCGAGGCTTCTGGTCGACGAAAGACCTGAGATTTCCAACACTACTAGGATCCCGCTGACATGTCTCCTCATGGATCGATCCTGACTACCCTTCTACTACAACAGGAGGAAGTCTTGTAATTATTTGCATATGCTAGGAGTCGGTTTGCATTTATATTTCATATATTTTTATTTAAGAACTCGACATTCCTCCTACTTAACAAAATTGGCGCCGTTGCCGGGGAGGCAATCAATCGCGCCCTAGTAGTCTATCTTACGTTTCTATCTAGTTTGGCTTTGCAGGTGTATGCGATGCGCTGATCGCCCACCTGAATTCGAAGGAGTAGACGACCCTGAACGCTATTTCCACCTAAGAGCCCAAGCTCAGAGAATCATGGCAGACAACGCAAACCAGGCTGAACTAATTGAGCAACTAAGGAAGCAAGTTGAGGACTTAACAACTAGAGAGGCGGCACTTAAGGAGCGTGCAGATAGGGAGGAGGAAGGTCGGAGGCAAATAGAAGCCCAAATCAATGCCCTCCCTCGGAATGCCAAGCAATATATGCACCCCGCGCTCATAGTGCCTGAATCGGCGATTCTTATCCCTGCCTCTAATTTTGAAATTAAACCTAACTTCCTTACTAAAATAAGAAGGCATCAATATGAAGGAAAACCTAATAAATGCCCTATGGCACATATATCAACCTTCTTAGACCTTTGTGATACTATTACTAATGGACAGAGTCTTGAATATGTCCAACTAAAAGCTTTTCGTTGGTCCCTTACATGAAAAGCATTGCAGTGGTTGGAAAACTTAGCCCCAAGATCGCTCCGCACCTGGAATGAAGTCAAGGACACGTTCCTCAACAAGTTCTTCCCTCCTTCTATGACGGCGTTGATCCGACAGAAAATCACGGTTTTCAAACAAAAGCCTGGTGAGGCTCTGGCGACTGTTTGGGAAGGGGTGAAGGACCTACTACGATCATGCCCGACGCATGGCCAACCACCGTACGTGATTCAGGAAATTATTTACAATGCTCTTGATGTTGCAACCAAGGAGAGGATCAACACCTACACCTCCTATGGCTACCTTGAACTCGCTCCACAAGAGGCTTGGGAGACTATAGAGAGGTTGGTGTAGTTCGACAACACATATGGGACTCCTGAGGCTTCCGACACGTCATCATCGTCGAGGTCTGCCCCATCTATGCCCTTGTATGAACCTTCCAAGGTGATCGATCCGGACGTGAAGGAGAAATTCCATAGAGATCAACTTCGAAAGCTCCAAAAGCAAGTGAGGTTCCTTTCTGCGAACCAAGATTGCATTGAATGCGGATCGCAGCGGCACACCACCATCGAGTGCCCCCATGCTGAACAAGTACAACTAGCGGAGACTCACTAGGAGGCGTGTTACATGAGGGGTCCCAATCACCAATATTGGGGAGACCAAAGGTTCCATCAACCACAAAGGAACCAGGTTAACCCTAGGGACCCCCCGCCTTATAGGAACTAGGCACCCGGAGAGGGACCAACGGAAGGATGATCTACAACTTGTGCTGGATGAAATCAGGCGGAATCAAGCTAAGAATGATCAATCCAACAATGCAATCCATTCTCAACTCAATCACCTTACCACAAGGATTGGGGAGATGGATATTTGGAAAAAGAACGTAGAGACCCAACTGGGTCAATTGGCGGCACAAATCCCTAGACCGTCCGGAACGTTCTCTGGGTAACCAACTACAAATCCTAAGGGGCAATCTGGGATGGGCCACGTCGCAGCCATGCAACTAAGGAGTGGCAACAAGGTACAAAAGCCACGAACAGAAGCGGGGGAGAAAGCAGCAGATCCAGTCGATGTCGAGCACGAGGTCGATATCGACCACCAGGTCAACCCACTGGTCGACGTCGATGCCACTGCAGAGCCTCTAGAGCCACAACAGAGGTCGACATCGACCATCCCGGTCGATATTGACCAGATCCCAGTCGACATCGATGTCCAGCAGGCCCCTCCGACCACCGTTTTCCCCCCTCCGTCAAAGAAGACGTTGCCATTCCCATCCAAAGCATTGGAGGATCCCACCAAAGGTAAGTTTAGGCGCTTTGTAAAGATTCTTCAAGGTCTTAACATTACCATTCCTCTTACAGAAGCACTAAGCGAGATGCCTGCCTATGTATGATTCCTCAAAGACATCCTTAGCAAGAAAAGATCCATGGCAGAGATCGCAGAAGAGTGCTCAAAGATGGACTTCCCTGAGAAGAGAAGTGATCCAAGAAAGTTTGCAATCACCTTGGGACTTGGCAAACATCGCTACAAGGCCCTATGTGACCTAGGGGCAAGCGTAAGTCTTATGCCTCTTTTTATTTGGCAAAAGGTGAACATTGGCGCACTTAAACCTGTGGACATGAAACTCTATATGGCTGACAACTCATTCGTCAGGCCCACAGGTATAGTTGATAACGTTCCAGTAAAGGTACGTAAGTTCTTTATGCCTACTGATTTCATTGTATTGGAGATGCATGAAGATCCTATAGTACCTATTATCCATGATAGGCCTTTCTTAGCTACTATTGGTGCCAATATCAATGTACGTCGAGGATTACTAACCTTTACTATAGGGAACGAAGTGATAGAATTCTCTTTCAACCCAATCATGAGTGAAACGAAGCACCTGGAGCAAGTAGTCCTCTCGTCGGCTAAGGAGAAGCTTCGAAGGTTTTTGTTGGCGAGAACGGAAACAGCCAGCAGGGTCGACATCGACTGGAGCCAGTCGAAATCGACTGAAAAGCTCGAAATCGACCATCAATCATCGATGTCGAGTAAGCCTAATGATGGCCAGGAGCTTAAGTATGGGGTCACAGAGGTCGATATCGACCCCCACATGTCGATATCGACCAAAGCACTCGAAATCGACCTCCATTGGTCGAAATCGATCTCCTCTCCGCCCGAAGATTTCTGTTTCGGGCCCGAACAGGTAAGGCCAAGTATGACTTCCAACCCTCCTCTGTCCCTTATTGATAAATCAACTAAGCCCATTATTGATAATTCAACTAATGAGAGGGTCAAAGCTCCATGGTTTGCCTATATTGCTAAAGTTAGGTCAAGAAAGAGAAGGAAAACGCCCAAAAAAGAACCTAACAACAAAGAAGCCTTGGTTGCCGAACTTCGCTATTATCAAAAGGACCTAGATGATCCAGGATAAGGCTAAAGCTTGGAGGGTTCCTACATAAAAGACTCGTGAAGAATTGACGGAGAAGTCGACCTAGCGACTCAAAACTCTAGAGCTTGTACATAAAACTTGATTTTCTTTCATGGATGGTTTTTAGGATTTTGACTTTTGGCTTTTGAAACTTTTAAAACTAAGATAATTTGTGGCTTTATCTATAAATCTAACCAAGATTTCAGGTTATTAAGCAAAAGGAATGACGAAGAAGAAAAGAAACTTCTGCAGAGGCAGTCGAAATCGACCAGGCCAGTCGAAATCGACCCCCCAGTGTCAAGCCATATGCTTGAGTCAACATCGGGGACTCAGGAGCGAAAAGCAGAGGTCGATATCGACCATAATCATCGATATCGACCATCACCTGGCAGCCTTTGACTTAATTTTCTTCCTCGACTTCGACAGATGCAGTCGACATCGATGTCTGACATAGATATCGTCTTCTGGCATCTACCAAATCTAAAATCGACCTGAATCCGCGGGTTGCGCTGTGAGTTTCTCTTTACCTTTGTTTTTCTTTTAATCTAGTGAGGACACTGTATATTTTAAGTATAGGGTGGGGGAAAGACATGTCTTATGGTCATAACTTGGTTTTCTTCTTCGCATTGCATTCATGTTTAAGTTTTTGTTCTTAGTTTTCACTTTAATAAAAAATTGTCAAAAATCCAAAAAAATAGAAAAATGTCAAAAATACAAAAAAAAATGCATGTTTATTTTTAAGTTTGTTTTTAAACCCTACTTAGATGTCCTATGATGAAAACTCAATAGCTGACTTGTTCATGTAAATCCTATGGCATATTTGGATGGTTTAGCCTAAGTCCTTAAAATGGTTTTATGTAGATTGTGAACTTGTGATGAAATTGAGCACATATGATCCTAGGCTAAAAAGCAAATCCAACAAAAATTGTCCTAGTGAGAATTTTGGCCTTTAGGGAGAACATTAAAAAATTCCTCTGCTTTCTTGAGTGAATTTACTCTTCCTATGCATCTCTAAATGTTGTGATAGTTATTCAAAGTCAATACATAAATATGTCTATGCTTACGAGAAATACATGATGGAGGCATCTTTGAAAGCCATTTTTATCCTCTCTTTACCTACCCTGCATTATCTCTGCTTGAAGCCGGAAAATTAGTCTGAGCCTGAAATCGCAAACTCCACAAAATTATCCCTAGCCAAATTGAGCCTGACCCCCATTTGGGAATTGAGACTTAGATTGGCTGGACTAATGCCTTGTGGAAAGAAAAGTGCATATTGTTCAATTTTGAGCAAGGAAATTATGGGTTGGTGCATATTTACATCTTGTCATATTTTGTAAAAGGATTTTTGGCTCACCATATAAATGCACATATTTTTTTAGTATTTATTTATTATTTTCGTAAAAAAAATCTGAAAAAGAGAAAAAAAAAGATATATGTATACATAGTGCATGAGCCAAAGTCGTTAAGTCCTTTATTTGTTTCATACAAGGGTAATATTTTTGAGAGGCATATTAGGGTTTGAAAGAAGGGTTGATAGTATGGTTTACATCTTTTAGTGCATCTTTAGAGCATTATGGAGAATTATGGAGAATTGAGTTTGGAAAGTGCAACATTGAAGAGTTATGGTTTGGATAGTAGTGATAAGGTTTAAGAGTCTTGATTCCCGAATTTTATAAGCACCACATAGCCAAATAATTCCATACCCTTAATTCCTTACCAAGCCCCATTACAACCCCGCCGAATGGAGTCTTCTTTGAAGTCTTCCATTGAGCGAAAGTCCTCCTGATGGTTCTTATTGCATTTTCATAATTGGTTTCGAAGTGGATTTTTATAAATTGCAATGTTTATGAGATTGTGTATGGAATTGAGTTGAGAGTTGATATTCATAGCCTAAACACATGAGAGTTGAGTGCAAACACATTATCCCTGTGAGGTTGGATAAAAAAATTGCATATGCCTATGGATCACCTAAATATGTGCTATGACGTTAAATTCACTTGCTTTTCTATGCTACCGCTTCTGATGTTGCTTTTGACAAGGGCGAAGACTTGAAGGGTGTGTTGTAGGTGTTGGTTATTGCTTGGTTATTTCTTGAGGACAAGCAAGTCTAAGTATGGGGTGTTTTGATGTACATATTTGTACCTCTTTTTATTGCATCTTTTGACTTCATATTTCATTCGATTCCCAAAGAAAAGGTTCAAAAGAATATAAACTTATGTAAGAATGGGCTAACATGCAAGAAATAGTCTGCACGAGTTTTGAGCTAACCATGCAGGAATTCAAGCGAAATCGGAGTCAAAACGGAGAAACCATGGAGAGTTGACGAGAGCACTCGATATCGACCTTACAACATCGACATCGACTACAGTACATCGAAACAGAACTGAGTGTCGAGACAGACCATCACACAGCAGAGAAAAGCACTCGATATCGACCTTACATCATCGATGTCGACCTCAACCCAGGAATCGAGTGAAGCTGAGCTTGTCGAGCAGAAACAGAGACATCGAAATCGACCTTTCTGGTCGATATCGACCATATTTCGACACGGGTTGGACACGTTTTTCTAGACGCAGATTTGCAATTCTATCTTCAAAGAGGCACGAATTATCTTGTAATAATTAGATAGATAGCAGCTGAGATTTATCTTTACCCTTAAGTTTTATCAAGTTGTTTAGAGTTTTATCAAAATAAAAGATCTATCCTGCTTGTTTGGATAGAATTTATAGTTTATATAGAAGATACTATCCTTGGATAGCAAGGATTAGTAGCCTATAAATAAAGCCCTAGGGGGCTAGCATTCAAGGATCCATCCAGAGACACACAATCAATAGCAATAGAATGAGAGAGAAGTTTTAAAGTTTGGCGTTTGCGAAAGCCGGCATTGAGTTGTAAAGCTTCGGAGTTTATAGTTTAAAGCAAGTTTATTTCTTTAAATCAAAGATGAGTTCCATGATGAGGTGCGAGTAGTCCCCCAAAGCTTCTAGGGTCGGGGTGAGCCCAATGTTAGCCATGCGTGCCTGAGGTAAGCGTTAGATGTTGATATCGTTGTGTCTATATCATCTCCTACGATTCTATGTTTAGTCCTAATCGAAAGAAAAGGGATTCATGTTAACAACTTGAGTTATAAACATAAAATTGGTAGAGACAATTAGGTTTATTTGCAAAGGTAATCCTAAGAGTTGGTGTACAGCGAAAGCTTGTCCCTCGGGTGAAATAGCGCAATTGTCCGTCTTATTTACCTTATCGCATACATTGGTTAATGTTGTGGTAAACCCTAATCCTAGGAGTTGCTTTTTATATAAGTTATATTCATCAAAACCTTGGCTTTATTCTGTTCATCGCATCCTTATTCATCCTTAAATCTTCGGCCTTTCTTTGCCAACAAAAAGCTAACACTTTGCAGGATAAGACATCGATATCGACCAACAGACGTCGATATCGACCACTGAGTTTCGTCGACAGTTTTCTGAGTCGACGACGATCATCCCTGTTGAGTTACTGAGATCGATATCGACCCCCCAACGTCGATATCGACCACCTGTGTCGGCTGGCAGTCTTCTGAGCCAGTCGATTTCGTCTGCTAACATCGATATCGACCTACCTTAGTCGATATCGACTGCTTGTTTTTGTCTCTGCAGGTCTTCTGTTGCAGAGAAGAGCGACAGCCGATAGGGGTGGCAATCTCACCCGCACCCGACGGGTACCCGCTTCACCCGACCCAAAAAAACGGGTGAAAATCCGATTCAAGGTGGATATTAAACGGGTGACGGGTGAACGGGTAGTGGATCGGGTCGGATTCGGGTGGTAGTAATTTCACCCGTCACCCGACCCGTCACCCGACCCGTGAATCACCCAACATATTTTTAATATATATATATATATATATTTATTTATAAATATATATACAATACCTTTCACCCAAACCCTAATCTGGCTCTTTCCCAGTTTCACGTACTCAGCCGCACACACAAAACAGGTCAAGCCTCCCTCTTCTCTTCCACTCCATCGAAGTACCAGTGCACTCCCGTGACTCGCGACCTCCATGGCTCCATGCTCGAGATGATGACCGGTGCCGACATCTCCACCTGACCACCAGCCGACGCCGACATCCACCAGCCGTCGCCGACTCTACTTCTCCACCTGATTCGGTGGGAACTGGGAACATTGAGGATTTGAGGTCTGAAATCGGTACCCTCTCTACTTCTCTAGCTCTCTCACTATCTCTTTCTCGGTTTCTCTCTATCTCATTCTATGATTTCTATCGATTTCTATCTATTTGTTGCTTGTTAGTGTTAGATCCGAAATAGCAATTGCTTGTTAGAATGTTAGATTCGAAATAGCATTGCTTGTTAGTTGTGATTGTGAGAACCGAAATAGCGTGCATATGTATGTATGAGATTATAACTACTCTTGATTATGAGATTTGAAATTTTTTGGTTAGGGCTGATTTTTTATTTAGTTGTTGGTTAGGGCTGATTTTTTATTTAGTTGTTGAATTTTTAAATCTTTGAATGTAGGGAGGAGTAAGAGTTATAGCTACCTCATCTAGTGGTAAAAACTTGGAAGATCGATCTTCTTGCCCTCATACGCCTATATCCACCGAACCTTCAAATGCTACACCTATTCCGGCAGAGGCATCTAATGTACCTTCGTCTGATCATACCTCTAAGTCTGATGGGCAGGAGGTTGAAGCTAAAAATAAGAGGAAGCTTAAATCGGAGGTATGGAATCATTTTGAGAAGAAGGTTATCAATGGTGTGCAAAAAGCAAAGTGTATTCGTTGTGTAAAGATGTTGTCTGATGGTTCTAAAAATGGAACTTCACATTTGCATGATCATATGTCGAAAAGATGTCCAAGGAAGAATATGAGTCTTGATCCGCGTCAAATGTTACTCAACCATACTACTTGTAAATTAGAGGGCAAAACAAGCTTGGAAAACTATAACTTTAGCCCAGAAGTTTCGAGGAAGGACCTTACCAACATGGTTGCTATGCATGAGTACCCGTTGTCTATTGTAGACCATATTGGATTTCGGAGATTTGTGGCAGGCTTGAATCCAAACTTCAAGTTGATTTCTCGTAATACCTTGAAGAATGATATCATGAAAACATTTGCAACCAACAAAGCATCTTTGAAGAAGATATTTGAGTCACATAATGGGAGAATTGCTATCACAACGGATATGTGGACAGCAAGTCACCAAAAGAAGGGATACATGGCTATCACATCCCATTTTATTGATCATCAATGGGTTTTGCATAATAGAACATTGAGGTAACATTTCTAACCATTTCCTATTTGTATTTTTTGAATTTATTTTTTGAATTCCCAACAGCTAATTTGTTCTTCAAAGAAGTTTGTGACATTAAGATTGCTTTGGTTGAGTGGTTATCAAGTGATGAAGAAGTTGTGAGGAAAATGGCTTTAGCTATGATGGAAAAATTTGATAAGTATTGGTTAAGCATCAATAGTATGTTAGCCGTTGCTGCTGTTTTAGACCCTCGGGACAAACTGGAATGTGTGGAATTCTATTTTAGAGATATTTATGGTGACTCAGCTGAAGAGGAGATTGAGAGAGTTCGTTCATTGCTATATGATCTTTTGTCTGAGTATCAAGACAAAGAAGAGACAAATCAAGATGATTACGCTCTTGTTGAGGGTAGAAAACGACATGCAGTTAATGATCCTTCTCAAACTGGGGTCAAAACTTCTCGATGGGATATGGCGAAGAAGAATAGGAAGAAGAAGATGTCTACTAAATCCGAGTTGGATAATTATCTTGATGAAGATCCGTTACCAGCTTGTAGTGACTTTGATGTTCTTGCACATTGGAAGGTTGAGTTGAGGTATCCTACCTTGCATAAAATTGCTAAGGACATTTTAGCAATCCCTGCATCTACAGTTGCTTCTGAGAGTGCCTTTAGTTCGGGTGGTAGATTGGTGAGCCCACATCGGTCTAAACTTCATCCTACAACTGTAGAAGCATTGATGTGCTTACAGAATTGGATGCTTGAAGACTTTTCAAGTAATTTCATCTCACTTCATATTTCTAAGATATAATTGATATATATATATATATATATATATATATATATATATATATATATATATATTTTGTAAGTGTTGACTTATAGTTAATTTGTTGTTCTTATAGGATGTTCATTTGAAAATCCTCAAGCATGTGGTACTTGTACGGATGATGAAGATTTGGAAGAGGAAATCGTCAACCATGAAGTTTTTGATGTAAGTATAATTTCATTTTGCTTTTATACTAGACAAGCTACATATTTATTATATGTTAAAACATATGACTATTTTATAGGATGCTTGCATGGAAGGATCTTTCATCGGCTATTGATATGCTTTGAAGACAACATGCTAACTTGGAAGGACCTCTTTGCTTGGACTTTATTTTGTTTCTCATTTCTCAAAGACTATCTTATGATTTGTTTTGTTTTCAAGACTAGTAGTATGTGTGATTGTTGGAATGATATTATGATGTTAAGCTTCTAAGACATTATTTTGTATGGTGGTTACAGTTTAGCAAGTTGTTTATTGTTAAATGAAGGTTGTTTTTGGTTCAATGAAGGGCTGATTTTTGTTAAATTGTTAATGAAGGGTTGTTTTTGGTTCAATGAAGGGTTGTTTTTCGTTAAATGAAGGGCTATTTTTTTAGTTTACAGGTTTGTTTTTCGAATTTAAACGATTAGGCTTTTCACCCGAATTTTCACCCGAACCACCCGATAATCCGGTGGGTGACGGGTGAAACGAGGCGGGTGATGGGTCTGGCGGGTGATGGGTCGGATCGGGTGGTGGTTTCTGGGTGGTGGATCGGGTGAAAATTTGGACCATCCACCCACCACCCGACTCATTGCCATCTCTACAACCGAGGTCGACATCGAGCACCAAGGTCGAGATCGAGGCTTGTGGTCGACGAAAGACGTGAGATTTCCAACGCTACTAGGATCCCGTTGACACGCCTCCTCGTGGATCGATCCTGACTACCCTTCTACTACAACAGGAGGAAGTCTTATAATTATTTCCATAGGCTAGGAGTCGGTTTGCATTTATATTTCATATATTTTTATTTAAGAACTCGACATTCCTACTACTTAACAGGTAACACTATTTTGGTGATAATTTCAGGTGAGAGAAATTAGTCAAACTTTTAAAATTTTATTTGGTGACAATATTTAATGATAGATAATGCAGTGGTGACATTTATTGTTATGTTGACATATTTTTGTTAGTATTAATGGTTCAATGTTTTACAATATGGGTTGATAACAATGTCTTGGTGATATATAATGTTATGTTGACAATTTTTTAAGGTTACAATATCGTGTGACAATATATTGTCATCAACTTCGTCACTAACAACTGTCGCCAACAACTGTCATGAGGAAAATCATCTATTAGCAGAAAAAAATCATTTGTCACCGGTAAAAAGTGTTACGAGCAACTGTCACCGGAAGAAAATCAAATGTAAAAAAAATTGTCACCAGAAAAAAAAAACATTTGTCATTAGGAAAAAAAATTCCCCAAATGTCACTAGAAAAAAAACTGTCACCAAAAAAGTCAATTGTCACCGAAACAACTGTCACCAAAAAAATATAATCAATTGTCACCGAAAAAACTGTCACCAAAGAATTTCACTTAATTTTGATGACAAAAATTCATGACAACAATTGGTGACAATGTATTCCGAGAAAAAATAATGTTGAAAACAATTGTCACCAAAATAAAAAAAAATAAACTGTCGAAAAAATTATCACCATTAATTGTCAGCAGAAAAAACTATCACCAACAACTGTCACCAGAAAAAATGTCACAATCAATTGTCACCAAAAAAAATTGTCACCAACAACTGTCATCAAAACTGGACGTTGACCAGAATGGTCAATGTTGACCGGTCAAGGTCAAAATTAAAATGGTCAAAGAGGAAGGAGGGGGAAGGAGAAAATGAGATAAAGGGAAGAAATGGTAAAATTGTTAATTATGGACAATTACTTAATTTATTTAAAAAGTGGACATTTACTTAATTATGTTCATTTTTTTGGACAATCACTAAATTAAACCAAATATAAAAGGTGGATTTGTGCAAAGTATGAAAAATTTTAGATTTTTTATAATGTTGATAAATAAAATTTTATTTTGAATCTTATCATAATTTAAGTTCAAAAGTTTGTATTATTTTTGGTTAAAAGTTCATAGTTTATATGATTTTTAGTTGATTTTAAAGTTTGTATTATTTTTGGTTTATAAATAGATAGTCTGTATTATTTTGAGATTTTTTTTAGTTCGTATTATTTTTTTGTTCATATCTCATAGTTGTTATTATTTTGAGTAATTTTTCCTAAAATAAATAACAAAAATAACAGGAAACGCAACACTTTAATGCATGCCCACCACGTGCTCTCCGCATTATCATCCAGTCCTGTCCCCGCCAATCTCCACCGTCGATATACCACAAAAATCTCCCAACGGTAAACATTTCAAAAATCGTAGGGTGCGGCACACCAGATAATTACTCGAATAGGCCGAATGAAAATTAAATTAAATACAGTAATTTCTTTTTCTAAAAAAAAAAAAGGACAACAAGGGTCTCAGACTCCAGTATCTTGACCCATCATACCCCACTATCTTTCATCAGTTGGCCTCACCACCACCACCACCAACATACCGCCTGCTGCTGCTAGAATGCGCAGCAGCTTTCGCTAAAATGAACCAATGTCGAAGAAAAGAAACAACAGCAACAAACTGGTAAAATTACCGAAAAGTACAAACAAAAATCGAAAAATTACCAAACAAGCCACCGACACACTCTCTCTCTCTCTCTAACACAACACCACAGCTGCTATCACCGCAGAGGAAACCACCGACAGTACCTTCACCGCCGCCGAGGCGACGGCGCCGTTGGTGGACTTGTCGGCGGCACTGTCGGATGACTTGGACGACGGAGCCCCAGCAGGAGACTCCTCCGGCGCAGCGATCATCGGAGCGGGAGGGGAGACCGCCGGCGTCGGAGAATCGGAGGCCGGAGCATCTGCTGGAGAGGGAGACGGGGAGGAAGATTCAGGCGCCGGAGCAGGTGCCGGTGTGGGAGACTTGCCGAAGAGCTCCTCGGGGAGAAGCACGCTGTCGACGGTGAGGATGACGACGGGAGGAGCGTCGAGCACGGTGGAGGCAACTCTGGACGTATCGACGCCGGTGTCAAGGGAGACGTCGTCGCCGGCGGTCTTCACTTTGAGGCCGTATTTCCCGGCGCCGTTGGTGGCGAGCGTTGTGAGGACGTCCTTGCTGGTCTTCAGAGAGCCTTTAGGGTTGTAGGTGTTGAGCGCGTGGTACTGGAGGAGGGAAACGATCTCGGCGTTGCTGAGCTTCGACAGATCCGGCACGCCCTTCGCCTTGAAGGCCTCGTCGTTGGGAGCGAACAGCGTCAGTCCTTTGTCCATTTGCGACTGGTACACCTTGAAGATCGAGGGAGAAACGCAACAAAATTCAAAATGCAGGACGAAATTAGGGGGAAATTGGAAACATAGGGACCAGTACAGATTCAAGATCGAGCGAGGAACACAACAAATTCAAAATTAGAAACCCTAGGTAGTTTGAAAGTGATTACCTTAAGGACGCCGCTGGAGAGGATGAGGGAGGCGAAGGTCTTGCAGCCGGCTTTCTCGAGGAGGCCGGTGAGGTTGGCAGTGGAGGCGGCGGGGGCGGGGGCGGTGAGGACGGCGGGAGCGTTGATGGGAGAGCTGACCTCGAGGACGGAGATGTTGTAAGGGATTTGCTTGACGGCTTTGGTGTAGGTGCAGTCGAGTTTGGAGCCGGGAATGCCGGAGCCGAAACCGACTTGCCCGCCTTTGAGGTCGGTGATGTTGACGGAGCCGAGGTTACCGGGGGCGTTGCCGGTGGTCTGGTAGAGGGTGGTGGAGAGGGTGGTGCCGTCGGAGATCTGGTGGAGTTTCTTGGGGTCGAAGTAGTCGAGGAGGACGTGGAGGCTGAGCTCGTTCTTGATGGCGGAGAGAGGGTGGGAGGTGAGGGAGGACATGGCGGAGTTAGGGATGACGAGGACAGTTACGGTCTCGCGGGAGTTGATCTCAGCGTCGAGCTTGGTGCGGATGAGGTAGTCACGGAACTGGCTGTACTCCGGGGTTCCGGCGAGGATGTCGGAGATGTTGTGGGCGGTGGTGGAGGTGGAGATTGCGAGGACGGCGAGGAAGAGAAGGGGGAGACGGTGGGACGCCATGGGAGGAAGCTGCAGATAAGAAGCGAGGTGGTGAAGTGGGAGTGGGGAATCAAGAGTGGAAGGTTATAGAAGGGTTTAGTGGGAGTTTCAGAGAGTTAACTAGGGTTAAAAGGGGGGAAGGTGGTGTAATTAACCATGGTTAGTGGTGGGTTTGTCCAACGGGACAAAGCCACCATGGTTACAGCTGGAAATTCCACGAAAAAGCTAGGGATAACGTGTTAATGCGTTATATTGGAGTTGAGCTTCTTTACAAAGCTAAATAAACATGGTCAATCTCTTTGGTAGGATTTCTTCTGGGAGAGATGGAGGTTGCGTAAGCTAAATATTCTAGTGTATACCCAAATACTAGTTCAGTACTCGTATTATGTACGGTTTTTTAATTTAAATGAATGTGATATTTATTTTAATTAAATAATTAATTTCTTTTATACTTTTGATTTCTCAAATCTGAGTAAATTTATAATTTATTAGTATAAAATCTAATTTCTCCCTACTATTTGCTACTATGTACTAGTGAAAATAATATATGAAAAACAAATTTATCAAATCTGAATGAATTTATATTTTATTGACAACGTATGAAACGACATATAAAAAGCTAGTACTGTATATATTAGTGGAACAACAAAATATCATACCTTGTAACCAATTAGTACGTTATTTTGAAAAACTTACCAAGGAAATCGTAAACAATGAATGTAAATAACATGCAATAACACCTAAAAGAAGGGAGAAGACCTCAACGTTTGTTAAATAACATTAACAATCTAACCTATATATAGGTCAAAATCTAAAAATCTATCCCTAATTTTATATGTATAAAATCCAAAAATATATCTATCCCAAATTAATGCGTTATATTGGAGTTGAGCTTCTTTACAAAGCTAAATAAACATGGTCAATCTCTTTGGTAGGTTGTGTAAGCTAAATATTTCTATACTAGTGTGTTAACACCCAAATATAATAACAATATATTTTTTTTATACAGGTGAGAATTTGGGGGTGGTTAATCACGGTTATACCACCACCCAAGAGTGTCCCTACGGACGAGAGCTTGGAACTCTGAATCGGAACTCCAAAACAGCGAGTCGGTCTCCAAGGCCAAGCGAGTGAGCCAGTTTGCCGCTCAGTTCGCCTCCCTATAGATGTGAATCACAAGAGTTGTCTCGAACAACCGAAAAACATTCTCTTTTAAAATATATTAACATAATATTTTAAAATCTCAATATAATATTTATAAAACTAAAAACATTCTCTTTTTTTTTTGAGCAGGAAAGAATTTGACTAATTGACAGAGCAATCCAATCAATGGCATCCTTTCGGATGATACTATAAAGAATAGCATCGGAAGGGGAGGAAGAGTCGGAGAATTTGATCCCAAGATAAGATAGACGGTCAGCCTCTCGATTTCCATCCCTATAAATTTGGGAGATCTCGAATTCAGAAAACCACCCATAGCAAAAAGAGAGTAAAAAATGAGCATCTCGATCTCGCCCGAACAAGAAGCACCTAATTTAAGGTTGTTTATAATACTAATATTGCCGCCTTCAATGCAGATGTACTTAATGTTGAGTTCAAATGACTTGAGAACACCCTTCCATAATCCGAAACATTCGGATCCCATAACGGAAGGAAAAGGATAGGTGCCGGATTCAGCAAATAGAACACCACCCCTATCATCACGGATAAGAAAATCGTAGAAGCTAGAGTAGTTAGTGGAAAGAGCTCCATCAAAATTTAGTTTATACCACTGAGCCCTAGGCTTGGACCATTTAGTTAGTCGTTGATGGTTCTTTCTTTGAACTACAGTTTTCTTCTGTATGTCTTGATATGATCCATGCTTATGTCATCATATTTTGCTTTTTCCCAGTTAGATATTTGATCTTTAATAAAAGATACTATTGTGATAGGGTCAGGGTTGACATTATCATATAGGTCTTTATTCCTAAAGAACCATGTACACCACCATGCTGTGCCAAGGGTGGAAAATTCGAGGTTACCAAGAGAGGCTTGTATGGAGCACAAAGCCTCGTTTGTATTGGTCGAGGTGTCATAGATTGATTGTATTGTGGTATAAGTTTTTGGGAAGAGTTGTTATATTGTAAGTTTTGTAGTGGGGCATTGAAAAAGGAAATGATCAATATTCTTATAATTCATTCCGCAAAGGGGGCAATCCGTGGGAACGCCAGACCCACGGCAAGCCAAATTGACGGAAGTGGGGAGGCCATTCTTAGAGACCCGCCACAAGAAATCTTTTATTTTTGGAGCAGAGTCTAATTTCCATATCCAATGGAAATCAGAATTTGCGTGATTTTTGGATTTGTGAATTAGTTCAAATGTAGAGGCAGTTGAAAACCATCCATTCTTACTACAGGACCAATATATTCTATCTTGGTGAATATGCTTTGGTATTGAGATTTTGGTAATGGAGTTGAGAGTTTCCCTACTTAGGTTGTTAATTATTTTCGCAAGTTTGCTGACATCCCATTTTTTAGCTTTTGTGATGAAGCTGCCAACCATGAGGTCGTCTTTAATAAGATCCAAATTTGTCGCTTGGGTCCAAAGGGGAGAATCCCTAACCCAGGAGTCATGCCAGAAATTTATAGAGTCCGCATTTGCAATCCCCCAATGTAAGCCGAATTTAAAGAGGGGAAGGAGAGAGGTCAGTTTTGACCATTGCCATGATACATTTCCTTTTTTGCATATTGAAGAATTGTCTTGTCATTTAAGTATATTTGCGAAACAAGTTTAACCCAAGGGTTACTTGGTTCCGCTAATAATTTCCAGAGTACTTTTAGTTGAAGTGCTTTTTTCATATCTTCAGAGAGGCGAAGGCCCAAGCCACCATTAGATCGAGATTTTCACACCTCAAACCAGCTAATAAGGGGCCTATGCTTGTGGCCCTTGTTCCAAAGGAAGTTTCTATTGATTTTGTCTAGTTCCTTATGGATGTGTGATGGGATCACGAAGCACTGCATTATATGAAGCGGTTTAACAGATAGGTTTGTTCTTATTAGTGTGCATCTTCCAGCTTGCGATAGGTTATTCGCTGTCCATCTTGAAAGTTGTGTTCTACTGGAGGATGTAATTTCGTTGAAAGTAGAGTTTGTGACTTTACTAGAGATGACTGGGCATCCTAGATATTTTCCAAGGTTAGTTGTATGGAATATCTGGAGTTCATTTTTTATAGTAGTTTTTACGGTATTTTCCAGATTTGGTGTAGCATGAAAAGCAAATTTGTGGAAATTGATCCGCTGTTCAGAGAAAAGGCAAAAATCTTGGGCGATCTTATTGATTTGGTCACAGACCTTCTTGGTTGCTGATGCAAAGATGATGATATCATCTACAAAGGCCAGGAAAGGGATATCTTAGAACACACACGTGTGATTGAGATACCAAGATGGTTGCCAGGTGATAGAGATTCATGGTGAAGCCCGCGGGCCAGAACTTCTGAGACTAGTAGAAAGAGATATGGCGATAATGGGTCTCTTTGACGAAGACCTTTGAGTGGGGTGAACATTTCGGTGGGTTTATTGTTCACAAGAACAGAAAAGGTAACAATTTTTATGCATTCCTTTATCCAGGACATGAATCTATGATTGAACCCAAATCTATTAAGAATATCAAGTAGAAAGTCCCATCTAACCATGTCAAATGCTTTTTTCATGTCCAGTTTGACCACCATCCAGCCAGATGAACCTTTTTTATGTTGAAATGAATGGAATATTTTATTTGCTATTAGAATATTGTCTTGGATGGACCGTTTAGCTATGAAAGCACTCTAAAGCGGGTGTATTAGTTTGGGGAGAATATGCCGAAGTCTAGTAGCAAGTATCTTGGAAATAATCTTATAAATGGTTGAGAAGAGGCTAATAGGTCTAAAGGTGTTTGCCGTTTGTGGGTTGTCACATTTGGGTATTAGCGCTATGAATGTGTGATTTATTTGTTTGAGTATTTTCTCACTAGAGAAGAATCCCTTAGTTGCTTTGATGACGGAAGGGCTAACAATGTGCCAATATATACGGAAGAAGCCCGTTGGGAAGCCATCAGCGCCAGAAGACTTATCTCTAGCAAGAGAGAAGACTGATGTCTTGACTTCAGAATTTGAGATTTGCTGGGTTAACCAGTCATTATCCGAAGTGAAGACCACCGGTGTTTTGTGTTGTAGTAGCCAACAGTGTCCCTGCGTCTGGGGTGGAGCAGAGAAACGATGAGAGAAGTCCGATTTCATTTCATCACGGATTTGGATTGTTGTGTTTAGTTTAAAGCCTTCTTTGGTTACAAAAGATTATATTATATTTCTATTTCTCCTGCCCTTGGCCACTCGATGAAAATACTTCGAGTTTTTGTCCATGTTTTTAATGTGAATTCTCTTAGCTCTTTGACCCCAATAAGTTTTTTGAAAATTAACTAGTTGATTATATTTATTCAGTAGGCGTTTATGGTTAATTTTAGTACTACTATCATAATTTAGGAGGAGTTGAGATTGTATTTGCTGAAGTTCCATTTCAGTTTTAGCTATTTGTGTGAAAATATTCCCCAACGTTCGTTTTCTCCATAGGTTACTTTTCTTTTTGAGATCTTGTAGTCGCTTGATTAGTTTGAATAGGTTTGATCCAGTGGGGTTGAGACGCCACACTTGTTTAACCAAATTTTCATAGTCTTTGTGTTTTATCCAGGCTAATTCAAATTTAAAAGGCTGCATTATGGATTTTTCATTTGGGAAGAGTTCTAATGTTATTTGGTTGTGATTCGAAGTCGTGAAAGCATGGTTTTTATTGGTAAGGTTTGGTAGTATTGCATGTATATTTTTGTGGAGTAGAAAGCGGTCTAATTTTTCATAAGTGTTATGTTCTGCCTGAGAACTTTTCCGCCATGAAAATTGGTTACCAGTCGTTGGGAGGTCAATTAGGTCATGTTTTAATATAAAATCTGTAAGTCTGTTGAATCTGGATGGAAGTGGATGGGAGCCTCCAAGTTTGTCAGAATTACATAGCATATCATTTAGATCTCTGACAATAATGCCGGGGTGAGGGTTGTTTTGTAATGCCGGGGTGAGGGTTGTTTTGTATTATGGTGGATATTTCATTCCAAAATGCTAATTTTTGATGTTGATGGGGTGGAGCGTAGACAAACAAGATCGTTAATGTTAAGCTTAAATTGGCGTTGTGATATTTCGCCAGTAATATCGTTCTTCCGATCGAGTGATTTCAAAAGTGTCTTTGTTTAAAAGAGATGATTTCCATAGGAGGCAAAGGCCGCCAAAGAGCCCTAAAGACGGGGAGAAATAAAGATTATCAAACACCGCATGATGCCAAAGAGCTAGATTCTTTTGGTGGTTTTTGTAATTTGGTTTCCGCTAGTGCTAAAATATGTATATCATGTTCAATTTTATAGGTTGCATCAATTTGTGTCCAAATATTCTTCCGGGCAAACCCGCGAACGTTCCAGAAGCTGATTTTCATGATCTATGGTATGTTTGTAATTGAGATATAGTTAGGTCATGCTTGTGCAAAAGGAAATGGCAAGCCAGTTGTTGGCCTAAGGCTGGAACTTTCGTCTTAAAGAACTGGGCAGTAAACGTGGGTTGATACTTATTAAATATGTTAATCTTTAAGGCAGTAGATAATTTAGTCTTTTTCCAGGACCTTCGGTTGCGAGAATAATACTTTTGAACTTGATTAACAGTACATGTTCGGTTTACAGATGCTAAGGATGAAAAAATAAAACACTTGATTATGATTAAAGCAATTGTTCAGCTGCTGTAACTTGGATAAGCCGTTTGATGAAGTGGACGACCTAGAGAGTTGATGAAGACAATTAGGTACTAGCCGAAGTTGAGCGCTTGAGAAGAGCTTGAGTCCATACTTAGATCGAAACAACAAGCACAAAGCAGGGTGGATAAATCTGTTAATCAATTTATCCTGTATACAGTAAAGATAAGGATTCTTTGAAGGACTCACTAGGGCGGTTAGTTGCATATATAATGTGCTCAATATTGGTGAAAAGCTAATATTGATGCACCTAATAACATAACAAGTTTGAACCGATAAAGAAGATACATGGTGTTTGCCTTTTTTGATGATAGTGGATGAGTGATAGGTTCCTTCGTTTGCAATTGATAAGTTTGGAGAGAGGACCTGCCATAGAAGGTTATCTCGGGCTTGGATAAAGACCCGAATCATGGTTAAGACAGAAGCAAATATGAAATTTAGTGCAATGTCATAGGTAGAGGGATTGACGATTTTCTAGTTTGAGCATGCAATGGGGTTATAGGATTTTCTACTTTGGGTGCATGAAACTAAATTTAAAGCAAACCCAAAATGATTAGTGTATAGGTAAAAGTTATTGCTTTGATTTCTGCCTCTTGAAAGGGTTGTGTAGTTTATGCTGTAGTGTTTTAGTTTGTAATAGTCAAATTTAGTTTTAAAGAGAAAGTTGTGTTTCGAGTAGGCGGAATTGTCTTGAATGCACGAGAGAAAGAAGGCTACATTAAGGTTAAAATAAGATATAGATACATATTTATTATCATAGATTTTTTCAAGTTCGATTGGGGTTCCAAAGATTCTACCAAAAAGAATAGAATCAATTTGGATTTTGAAATTCATTTTGGCTTTGGTAAGTTGGGTGAAGAAGGTGGATATATCCATTTTACCTTTTCCCTTGTCATTCAGAGGTGACTTGGAATTTGTTTTAAGTTGAAATACATATGATGTGCAGTAGATATTCAAATAGTAGTGCAGTAGTGTAAGTTTATTAAAAAACCTCAAAGGTAGAGTGCAATGTAATAGGTAGAAAGTATAATTATCAGAGCAAAACCATGGCAGCAGCAGGCGATCTTTAGTGGAGTACCGATCCAGAGCCAATGATCCAAAATCCTCATCTAAGGTTAACAAGGAGTTGCCCCACTAAGGTACATACTTATGGTTAATGTGCTCTATAGGCTTCAACTTTTCAACTTTCATTAAGGATAGAACAATAACACATCGCTTTTGCTATTAGAACAAGGGATCATTGATTGGAATTCCCTGGGTCGAGTTCATATACAACTTAGAGGATTAAGATCATCTCCAACCATTTCTTTTAAAATTTATCCAAAATGAAAAAACAAAATATATATTTTTCAAATTATTTTTGCTTCAACTCCAATAGCTTTCTCATTTTTAAGATTTAGAGAATGCTGCAAATTTAAGGAAGCATCTCTATTTTCTCCATTTTTGGAGAATGAAATAGGGAATTTGTTAGACTACAAATTACAAAATGTCTTAAAATTCTCAAAACACTCCAAAATCTCCTCAATGAGAAATCCGTTGGTGATCCTCTAACAAAACAAGTTTGGATGGAGTTGAGTAGGAAAATAACCCCATAAAATTTTCTTTAGTATGAAAACACATTATATATATTATTATTAATATTAATTAAAGATTTCAATAAGGGGCTATCAATTTCACAACAACAACGGTTGTTAGGGAGTACTTTGGCGTTGAAGGGTTACTGCAAAATGCAGCAGCTAAAACAGAAGAAAATATGCTCGGGGTAGAAAGACCCGGCAGTTGATTAGTATATCAATTGGGGTAGCCTGCTTATTTAGATAATAAGAAACTAGAATGTAGTGGTACTCGTGTATTAATGGCCATACCAAACTAGCATGTATATCATCAGTGGGATCAACCTTGATATAGCTTCCAAATTTATACATCTTAAGGATGGTTTGTATGGTTTCCAAGTTAGCCTCGAACTTGGTCAGTTGAGAGTAGAAGGTAGAGATATTAAGTTTCCCTTTGCCCTTGTCATGGTAGGATGACAAGGAGGGAGGGGATGTTTGTTGGGTGTCGCAAGATTGCTTCCCAAGAGGTTGAGTCAGGGAGGTAGGGTTCAGGGGTTCGCTATCGAAAGCTTGCCCTTTCCCAATCGGTTGCTTTTTAATGTATATATAGTGATAAACATAGCAATGAAGATTGAGTAAAGTAGTAGAGAGATTGGAGTTAATGATGTACCTGGCTTGCCGATGTTGTTCATTAAGGGGATGATAGCCAAGAAGGTAGTGGCAATCGGTCATGTACTGACCAAGCAGAGGAGCCAGCAGGCACCACACGCAATCATGGAGGGCAGAACTAGCAACAGGAGCCAAAAAACAAGCAGCTCGAGCAGCAACCGAGCCGAAAATCCAGAGGGCAAGCCCAGAATGAGGGAGGTAAAGGGAGAGACTCCACAAATCATTATTCGGTTGATAGGAAAAGGCATAGATGCCGCTACAAGGGGCTACAGACCAAATCCGAGGAGAGGTCAAACCTTTCTTTACAAAGAATAGGTTGAAACCCCAAGGGATGAGGTCGGATGTTTTATCAGATTCGAACCAAACATCAGACAGTAGTATGAAGACACGAAATGAAGGTTTTTTATTGAGACAAGAGGGGATTTTTTTAGTTGGAGAAATACTCTAGAAGGGGTTGGGTTCGCGAAGTCTCCTGTAGTAGTAACTTCAAGGGCTTTAAACTGGATCTCAAGGCCTTGAACCAGACTATAAGGGTTTTGAACCAGAACTGAGTCTTGCTGAAGCTACGACAATTCAAAAAAATGTAAGTGCATAAATTAAATATGATGAATATGTGAATTGTTAACGAAGTTCGGATCTAAACTAGCCTACGTCTCCACCTAGGGTTGTCCAACCTATAGGATTCAAACAACTTTTATTCCTCTCTTCCTTATGAGTCATAGATACAACCTAGAAGATCTTCATCTCTTCTAACACTTGAAGCCTAACCCGCTTCTATCTAATCAACCCAAATTTCAGAGAAATAAAAGTCCCCTTGGCCACACGTAAGTGTGATACGTTTGAGTATATGATACTCTTAATGCAATAGGAATTAACTTATAGTATGACGCTCAAATATTTTTTTAACTCTCAAAGATTAAAGCAATTACAATAAGAGAAAGAAAAACTGATCAGCATAAAGTAATTGAGATTAAAGCAATGCCAATATGAATTTTGAATTACTGGGAGCCTTTGAGATTTTGATTCGGAGGAGCCTTCCTTCCCAGATTTTCGGACCTGTTGTTGAGATTTTCTTCTGCTAGAATCTCGGCCTGTCATGCTTCCAAATTGAAATGGAATCCTCCTACACACGGGTTAATTCTAGAACCAAGCAAAAATATATTTGATCTTAGAGGATACAAATCTTAGCTTAACCGAATAGCTTAGATTTAAAACAACCTTTAAATCTAAGCATAATATATAATCTGCATTGTGTAAATTTCCAATTTGTCTTAAACTATAATACCTTATGTCTTGTCTTTCATCAACCTGCAAACATAATACTATAGCATATGAATTTCATCAAGGAGCTAACAATCTCCCCCTTGATGAAAGACAAAACAAATTGGATTTAAGCCCTGTAGATTAGTCAAGCATAAGTGCAAATTTATCAAATCATAACAACTATGTTAGATCATCATAGCATAAGAAGTTTTAAAACCTACTGATAGCATGCATTTAGGTAGGCATATTAGGTTGGATTTAGCATGATTTAGATTTATATAGTGCATAGATTATGCTAGATTTGCATTTATACTTGTGTTGTTGGTGGAGTTGGAATCTACACGCTTTTATGGATTATTTCAGGTATATGTGGATCCGACGAGGCATGAGGAAGCTCATGGATGAAGGAAGAGTGAAGAGGAGAAGGAAAAGTGAAGAGCACGGGAGCGAAGTCGAAGTTAGAGAGCCTAAGTGAAGAACAGGTCCGTAGAAGTTGTCGTCAGACATGCTGAACTTGTTTTGCACTTTTTGGAGGCCTCGGTGGTCCGATTGACTATTATAAGCAGGCGTTGGAAAGCTCTTTCCGAGATCTACAACTTTCATGTTAACATTGAGACCAGATTCGAAAAGGAAAAATCGTTGTGAACAGTAAAATCCGCCCCGCGGCCAAGCTAGCCGCCCCGCGGTCCGAAGCTCTGACGAAGGATTTCGCAATCGCCTGGCCGCCCCGTGGCCTGGGTTGGCTGCCCCGCGGCCTCTGCAGAAACGCCGAATCTGCCGCATGGACTTTTTATCCACTTAATTAGGCTTTTAGAATTATTATTTGGCCGACTCTTTTGGGGCTTTTTAAGGACGTTTTAGGGTTTTATTTTAAAGATCTAATTCCTTAGTTTATACACTTACAGATTATCAATTGAGAGAACCCTAGAGGGGAGCCTCCATGGCCATGGAGTGCTAAACTCTTTCATTTCATCTATGGATTGAAGCTTTGGTTTGATAAAGTTGTGAGATTTCTATTCTTGTTCTATTCCTATTGATTTGTATTGATTCTTTTGCGAATATTGTTAATTTCTTCTAGCCCGTACAACTAGTTGAGATTATTGCTAGGATTTTGTAGATTCCTCGTAGCGAACCTTAATCCATAGTAGCAAGCATGCCTTTTTGGGACTCGTAGGACTAAATTGGTGTGTAGAGAATCAATTATATGTTAAATGCTGACTCGTAGCTTGGTGTTGCATGTATCCTGGTTAATCCTTAATCTTAATGCTGCTATTAGGTTAAATCTTGACCGTGTTAGGGTTATCTAATTAGTAAGGGTTACTAGGACTCGTAGGACTAGTAATTTACACAAGATCAGGACAGGAACAATAATAGGATGAAAAGAGAACTAGAAGAAGAATCGATGATCAATCAAACAAACTAAAGTGGATATTTGTAGATGAAATTATTTTCTCATTGTTATCT
The DNA here is from genome assembly GCA_963922045.1 of Persicaria maculosa. NCBI lineage: Eukaryota > Viridiplantae > Streptophyta > Magnoliopsida > Caryophyllales > Polygonaceae > Persicaria > Persicaria maculosa. The sequence goes on from OY998260.1 coordinate 22,927,116, forward strand.
CTACTAATTTGTCTATAGTTTCTTTTCTTATATTCAATCACCAAAACCCCTCTTTCCTATTAATTGGTAAATATACATTGCTTAGGAATACTTGATTCTCGGTGGGATCGACCTCTTACTTGCTTACTATACTAGTTTGTAGGTTTGAGTTATACTTTGATAGGAATAACGACAGTTTCCTCCTGTCAAATTTTGGCGCCGTTGCTGGGGAATCAAGTTTATTTCTTTGTTTTGTGTATTTATTAATTTTTGTGCATATAACTTACTTGTTGTGAACCTATCTTACGGTTCATAGCACTCTTGCTAGTAACTTTTAGATGTTAAGGTTGTTGCAGTTTGAAGATGAGAACTTTCACCAATATCTTACCAGATTGCAAAGATATGTTGACATCCGGAATTCACGGGGTTATCAAGACAGCATCCGAGATATGATTCTTTGCGTAATTGATGGGATGACTGCTGAGACGAGAGCGCTTGCTGAGTACATGAGTAACGAAGGCTTGGCACGGTTAGGTTTGTCGGGGTTGTGGGATTTTTTGTGTTATATGGATTACCATGTTGCGCAAGAAGGATCCTTCACTTCGGTATCGCCACCTGTGGAGGACTCTGTCATACACCTAGATGAAATCCAAGCCCTTACTCAAGCGGTGCAGGAGAATGGTGAGAGACTAAAAAACTTGGGGGAACAATTGAGCCAACTTACTAAAACATGTAACGAGATAATAGCAGATCAGATGGTGATCAGCCCTCAAGTTGATAAACCTACAGTACTAGCAAAATCCAAAACCCAAAAAACAAGACATCACCAAGTCTCCCCCTTTTTTTCTTTCTACAAAGGAGAGACATCAAACAGGTTTAAAACCATGTTTTTAAGACAGCAACCGATCAAAACATAACCATCATAGTGCAAAAGAGATATAGAGAGAAAAAGGGCCTTGAAGTCACTCGTCACGCCACTTCCCATAGCCAGGGTCCCCACCATCCTTCTTTGTCTTCTTTGCTTGAACATCCTTCTGAGCCTTCCTCTTCCAACGCCTGTGGGCTTGTGAAAGCTTCTGATCTTTGACCATCTCATGAATGCAACGTTGCTCAGCAGCCTCCCTCCTGTAGTGTTTGATGACATCGTAAGCCTCGACGGTGATGACAGAAGGTTCCGGAATAACAAGGCGAAGAATAGGCCGGTTGTGAACGAATTGCTCACAGTTAAAGATCACGTTGGCGGCCTTGGCTTTGCAGTGCTCAACAGCGTCATCGGCAAGGGGGAGAATGTTTCCAGCGCAGGTGAATGTCAGGGCATTGAGATGGAACATGTTGTTAATTTTAGCATTCACCATCGCCATAAGCTCATGAGTCTGATCAAGCTTATCGGACATCTCGAACTGTAAATCAATGACATCTCTCCTCAGTGCATCAAGACCTAATTCCAGTTCCTCCAAACGCTCCTCAGACACAGAAGAGCTACCAGTAGACGGGTTATAACGGCCAAAGTTTATTAACCCAGGGTACGTTTCGAGGGTTGGATACCTTTGTTCGGATCTTGCAATCAAGGTACGAGTCGAGGTTTCAAACCTCAAAGGATAGTCTTTCAAAGTGGGGATTTCGAACCCCAAACAAGCGAAGGGCTGTTGGGTACCCAGAACCTGTCCTATAAACTAGTTGCGCAAATTCATTTTAAGGTAAAGGCATGAAAACTGAAATCATGATGCAACTTGCCACGACGGATCCGGGTCAAAACAGAAATATGAAAGTACTCGAAATACCCAAAACATTGTAGTAGTGACAAGTGTCAAGTCGGCCTCTAATAATACGCTATATGTACCCATCGTCAAACATCATATAACATGAGTTAAGAGTGTGCATTTATATACCTAACAAAAATAAGAATGGGGAAAGGAGCCAAGTCGAGCCACACATGTGGGTCCTGAAGACCTCGCTGAGGCCACATAGTATGTGCTATTCCAAAATAAAGATGCTCTAATGCAGTGCGAAATATTAAACACTCAAGCATGCTGACAGTTCATATATATAATACTAGAAATGCAGTAAATGGGCCCATACAGAATGCCAAGCGGCATCTCCCGACTCTCACTTGTGGGACCCTCACCTCAATCTGGGTGAGGCATATGTCACGCAACATCCGTACCTAACATCGAGGTCAGAGTACATATGATCTATGTAAAGCACTGTCCGCACCTAACACCGAGGTCGAAGTACATAGGGTGAGTGGGGGTCTATGTAATGCACCGTCCGTACCTAACATCGAGGTTGGAGTACATAGCATCTATGCAACGCATCGTTCGCACCTAACATCGAGGTCGGAGTACATAGGTATGAATGGGAATAGGTTATGCCCTCACCGACTCTATTAGGACAACCCAATGGTGTTGGACTATCCTATGACCCTAGCAAAGACTCTATGACTCACAAATCACGACCGTTCTCTTTTCAAATGCATAAAGTAAATAGATGCTCATACAACTGTGCAACCTAAGTAGGATACTACTGACGATGCCATAAAAAGTAACCCCTTTTATTAATAGGGGTATGACGTCATAAATGGGTTGTCCAATGCAAAAGTTGCACGCCTACTTAACATCACATCATCGCGACCAAAGTCTTCTCAACCCACATGGCAAAGGTTTAAGTCTAGACGTGAATGCTTTCCCTCAAGATTGGGATCGCGAGTAGAAACTCCGAATCAGCTAAAACTCCCCATAAAAGGCAAGTAGTTCGCTGGTGAAGGAACTCTCCGCTAGTATCGCCACGCGTAGCTACACAAGATTGCTGGTATGAGGGCATGAGCTACACGTGTCCCCTACAAGAACCACGAGGTCACCAACCAACTGCTCGCTTAATAACACTATAAATACCCTCTAGGAGCCACAAGAAAGGGATCCGGAAAGAGAGATAGAAAAGGAGCTCGGCAACTTCCCCTGACGTAAAATCCTCAGGTTTGAGCTCTTAAGATCCTCGAATCGGAGAAGAAGCCTTTCTAAAAAAAATACGTCATCAAATCCAAACGTCCTCTAAAGATGACAATTGAACAATAAAAGCATTTGATCGCGAAACTCAAACGTTTGCAAGGCCACATTAAATAACAAAGAACTATCCGATTGCGAAGTCAAATATTGTTTTTCTTTTAGCATCGCAGGTATTAGAGAACTTTTGTCGTCTCCTTGAGGTAATAAGTATAGGTGAAATTCTAGAACCGCTTCATTGACACCGTCTTTGGGAACCTTTCATGACGAGGGGTTCCCCGAGAATTTTTATCTCGTTTCTTTTTTATACCTTTATAAAAGTTTTTCTTTTTTCCTTACTAAAATTTGCTCTTTTCCTCCAAAAAGCTAATTGCACATTTTTTCCTTGAGATTTCGCAGGAGAAAAAATAAATTTCACACTCTTTGGAGAAGAATTTGGAGAGCAGCACCACGATGAAGGATGGAACAATGAGCTAAATCTGAATGATCCCCCTAACGAAGAGAATCGCATTCCAGAAGGCGAGAACCTTTCTCAATAACCACTCTGGAATAACGCCGCGATTCCACCTTTCGGGCAGCACGGAACCTGGGGAGGTTTCCCTCCGTACACTTATTTCGCGGGTGGTTGCCCTCCGAATTCCTTCTATGGACAGCCCGTGAACATGATTCCCCCTCAATACGACCCGTACAATCAACCACCGGCTCCTGTCTACGCTCCAATCAGCTTGTTCCCAAGTCCCATCAATAATCCATGAGATGTAAATCTCGATCGCGATGAAGATAACATTGGCAAGAAAGCCCGTGAGGACTATGCCATGGACATCTCTTCAAGATCCAATTCATCAGGAGTCCATAGCCCAACTCACAAAGATGAACCCCCTTTTCCATCTGCTTTCTGCAAAGCCATACGCAAAACGCCAGTACCCAAAAGATGGAGAGATGTATCTATCATGAAGTACACTGGGAATTCTAACCCGAACGACCACATGAACCAGTTCACCACCTCCATCGGCATGAATGAGAATAATGACGCCATGTTTTACTGATCCTTCCCCGCCACCTTAAGCGGGGTCGCGTTAACCTCGTTCACCAACCTGCCTCGGTCGTCCATAAGAAACTTTGCCCAGCTGTCACACATCTTCATTGCTCATTTTGGCAGCTCTTGTACACGGAAGCGCACCATGTTGGATTTAAACTCCATCAAGCAAGAGGCATCCGAATCATTGGGTAGTTTCTTCAGTAGATTTACTACCATGGTTGTACAAATCCCGAAATTCAATCAAGAATCAGCAAGCACCATCCTGATAGGCAACCTGGCTGAAAGCGACTTCAAAACCTATTTATTCAAAAAGGAACCTTGTAATTATGATAAGTTACGCGACTTGGTTACCTTGCAGATTCTTGCCTTGGAAGCCGCAGGATCAAGTTAAAAATCCAATGATAATAAACTCCTTACTTCCATATACCCAATAACAAATTCCATGGCAAAGGGGGTCGAGATGCCCAACAACACTACAACCCTCGCTGACCAATTCCAATTATTCCTCATCAACCTCAGTATCATGAAGTACAATACAACCAACTGACCAATCGAAATTTGCCCACTTCTGCTCCAAGCAACGCGATGATGGCACACCCGTCTATGATACGACCTCCCGTTTACGGCGTTCCACCTCCTCCTCCCCCACAACAAATTGTGCCTTTGTAAATTTGCACCTCACATGCGAATCGAAATCAAAACCGACCCATCCTTCCACCCCAACAATACAACCCACCATACGGTCAAGGAAGGAGGGGAAGAGGTGGTTACCCGCAGGATCGTGGAGGAAGAAATGGGAATAGAGGCAGCGGTTACAGATCCCCACCCAGGTTTATTCCCCGTATTCTGAAAGCAAGGTCATCCTCAAACAAATATATACACTCTCTTCGCAATGATTAAAATCCACCTCCTCCCGACGGATGCATTAATACCATTGCGGGAGGGCCATCCGCCTCCGGAACAAGTAATCAAGACAGGAAGAATTATGAAAGAGAGGCCAGGCAGCCTCCATCCGAATCCAGTGTCAAGCAAGCTTCCACAAAACACGTCGTGTTGAATTTCTATTTTTCTCACGTCCGCGATCTCAAGATGCCCCATTCAGATCCTGTGGTTATTCATGTTCAACTAGGTACCAAGACGGTCAAAGGCGCCCTGAATGACACATGCTCTTAAGTGGATGTCCTATACTAGAATGTGTTCGAACAGCTGGGCATTGCGGAAAGCGCTTTGCGATGTTAGTCTAAGAAGCTTATCTCTTTTTCAGGAGACGAAGTCAAAGTGACTAGGACCATCGAGCTCGTGTTAACTTTGGGAACTTCTCCAGGAAGAAGGTCTATCATGATAGAGTTCACAGTGGTTCGTCTGCCATCTATCTATAACGCCATCATGGGCCATGTGAGCCTTTTCAAATTCCAAATAGCTTGCTCCGTCTACCATTTTGGTATCATATCCCATGCGCGGACGGGAAGGCCGGAGAAGTTCGCAGGGAACAATCAGAAAGTAGGGTTTGTTACCTTGCGTCTCTTAAGAAAAATCAAAACAGAGTACTTGCTATCGATGGACCAGGTCCATGGTCTTTATAATCAGAGGTGATCGAAAATAACGACCTAGAAGCTACATCTCACCCCACCGAAGCTGAGTTAGAAGTTCGACCAGAAAAGACCACCGATAAAATCATTGAAGAAAAAGTGTCTTTTTTCCCTTTCGCCAACAGCACAGAGGCCCTTTACCATGGGCATAGTCTGGAAGCCCCCAATCTAAATCGCGTCAAGGATATTCTGAAAAATTGGAGAGACATCTTCGCTTGGTCTCCCCAAGACCTTAAAGGCCTTCCCGACGAAATATCTGAACACACCCTTAGGCCTTCCCACGTGACGAAAAAATTACGGCATTCATCACCAATCAAGGCACTTTTTGTTACAAAGTAATGCCTTTTGGATTAAAAAATACGGGTGCTACTTTCCAGCGGATGATCGAAAAGGTTTTCAAACCTTAGATTGGGAGAAATATTGCAGTTTATGTTGACGACATTGTGGTCAAGAGCTTAACCAAAGAGCAGCACCCTTCTGTTCTACAAGAAACCATCGACGCTCTCAGAACCAATCGCGTATGTCTGAACCCATAGAAGTGTGTATTTGGTGTTGATTCTTGAAAATTTGAAGGTTTCATGATCAGCCACAGAGGAATAGATGTGAATCCATCATAGGTGCAAACCATACTCGACATGACTCCTCCCAAAACACTAAAAGATATTAAGAAACTCAATGGGTCGATCAATTACTTGAGTCGTTTCTGCTCGCGATTGGCGGATCATTCATTACCTTTCTTCGATCAACTAAAGAAGTACGGCCTAGTATAATGGAGTTCGACACTGGTTAAAGCCTTCAAGGATATGAAAGAATATCTGACGACTCTTCTAACCCTTCATTATCCCCGAGAGCACGAGACATTACAACTCTACCTCACGGTTGGTTCAACAACTATCAGTACCGTTTTGACAAGGGAATCCAAATTCCCTATCTATTTTGCGAGGAGAGTACTACAACCAACTGAATCCAGATACACCATTGAAAAAATGGCTTTATTTGTAGTTTTCGCAGCAAGGTGACTGAGGCCTTACTTTCAAGCCCACACCATCAAGATCCTCTCCGATCTTCCCCTCCATCAAATACTTCACTCACCATCACTCTCTGGCAGAATTATGAAGTGGGCCGTAGAGCTATCTGAATTTGATGTCCATTTCAAACCACAGAAATCACGTCTAGCTCAAGCATTGGCCGATTTTGTGGTAGAGGCTACGTTTTCAGAAACAAAAGATCGCGAAGGAGAGGATTGGGTAATCAATGTAGATGGATCAGTTTCATCCAACGGTTGTGGAGCAGGGGTAACAGTATCAAGCCCAACTAGGGAAGTCACTGACTTCTCTTTCCAGCTCCTTTTTGAAGCAACCAACAATGAAGCAGAATACGAAGCACTAATAGCAAGAATCGAGAAAGCACTAGTCAATGGTGCTCGCCAAGTTCAAATATTCACTGATTTCAAGATAGTAGCCCAGCAGGTCAAGGGGGAATATAAAGCAAAGACGGGAATACTGCCAGAATACCTTACTCAAGTGCAAACCCTTACTGTCGCGTTCAACCGTTCTTCAATCTCTTCAATACCTCGTGAACAAAATGGGCGTACCGATATCCTGGCTAGGATAGGAGCTACACTGCCCCTCGAGTTGAGTGATCATGTAGTAATCGAGCATAGGCATGCTCGGGGAATTCATAAAGGTGTTTTCACAGTATCGCAATCTGATTGGCGGGAACCCATTTTGGAATACATCAACAATGGGCCGATTGAAGGAGCCCATGGCCTGGAATATCGAAAACTTGTAAAACAGGCCTCTCGTTTTCGAATCAAGGATGGTCGCCTGTATAAAAGAGGTTTTCACCTCCTTGATCTTTTTTGCGTATCTGACCCGGAATGTCGTGCCGTCATTAGAGAATTGCACCCGGGCATCTGTGGAAATCACCAAGGGTGGAGAGCCATTGCCATAAAAGTTACACGACTAGGATATTACTGGCCCAGCCTCAGGGCTGACGCCCAAATGTACATCATGGTATGTGATCCTTGTCAACGACATTCCAACCTCAACATCAACCACCCCACCCCCTCAAGTGCATATATACCCCATACCCTTTGGCAATGTGGGGAATGGACATTCTCGGGCCTTTCTCACGGGCCCCTGGGCAACTACGATTCATCCTCATGATAGTCGATTACTTTATCAAATGGGTGGAAGCTGAAGCCATGGCCTTGATATCTGCAGAAAGGGTGCGCAAGTTCTTTTGGAAAAATATGATATGCCATTTTGGAGTTCCACGAGCAATCATTACCGATCATGGACCACAATTCGATTGCGAAACTCTCCGAGATTTCTGTGCTGGACTCCACATAGAGCTTCGTTTTTATCTGTGGCCTACCCCTAATCAAACGGGCAAGCTGAAACTACCAATAGACAAATCTTGAACGCATTAAAGAAAAGATTAGGTCTCACCAAAGGCGAATGGTCAGAAACCTTGCCTTTAGTACTATGGGCATACCGAACCTTGGCAAAAACCCTAAAAGGGGAAACACCCTTCGCCAGTCGAATTACTGATTCCTTCGGCCAGAGTTTTCAATTTCAATAAAGACACTAATGACGAAGCACTAGAGTTGGAATTGCACCTTCGCTAGGAAAGACGGGAAACAGCTTGCATCAAAGCTAGTGAATATCAACATCGGCTCTCTGAAGGTTATAACAAGAGTGTATTCATACGCCCACTACAAAAAGGAGATATGGTCCTCCGACGGGCCACAGATGGAGGAAAATTTGAACCTAAATGGGAAGGACCTTATATAATCCATCAAGAAGTAGGGAGGGGATCATTCAAATTTCAAAACTCAAAAGGTGCTATCCTCGCCAAAGCATGGAACACTAAGAATCTCAAAGCTTACTATGGTTAAGATTTACTTTTTTATATGTAAAAGGAAACCCGGTGACTTAGAATTTTCTCTGTGTGGGAAGTCTCGAGGATCCTGAAATGGGTACACCACTTCATTATATATATATATATATATGAAAGTTCCAGGCCCTATTTAAAAATCATGTGTTGTTACAAGAGAATAAATTTAGCAATCGCGTGCACTTTTGGCACGGATGTGTAAACAAGCCTCTACGGAGAATAAATTAAGCAATCGCGTGCACTTTTTGCACGGATGTGCAAAAAAGCCTCTACGGAGAATAAATTTAGCAATCGCGTGCACTTTTGACACGGATGTGCAAACAAGCCTCTACAGAGAATAAATTTAGCAATCGCGTGCACTTTTGGCACGGGTGTGCAAACAAGCCTCTACGGAGAATAAATTTAGGAATCGCGTGCACTTTTTGGCGCGGATGTGCAAACAATCTTCTACGGAGAATCAATTTAGGAATCGCGTGCACTTTTGGCACAGATGTGCAAACAAGCCTCTACGGAGAATAAATTTAGCAATCGCGTGCACTTTTGGCACGGATGAGCAAACAAGCCTCTACGGAGAATAAATTTAGCAATCACGTGCACTTTTGGCACGGATGTGCAAACAAGCCTCTAGGGAGAATAAATTTAGCAATCGCGTGCACTTTTGGCACGGGTGTGCAAACAAGCCTCTACGGAGAATAAATTTAGCAATCGCGTTCACTTTTGGCACGGATGTGCAAACAAGCCTCTACGGAGATCGCGAATAAATTTAGCAATTACGTGCACTTTTGGCACGAATGTGCAAATAAGTCTCGACGGAGAATAAATTTAGCAATCGCGTGCACTTTTGGCACGGGTGTGCAAACAAGCCTCTACGGAGAATAAATTTAGCAATCGCGTGCACTTTTGGCACGGGTGTGCAAACAAGCTTCTACGAAGAATAAATTTAGCGATCGCGTGCACTTTTGGCACGGATGTGCAAACAAGCCTCTACGGAGAATAAATTTAGCAATCGCGTGCACTTTTCGCACGGGTGTGCAAACAAGCCTCTATGAAGAATAAATTTAGCGATCGCGTGCACTTTTGGCACGGGTGTGCAAACAAGCCTCTACGGAGAATAAATTTAGCAATTGCGTGCACTTTTGTCACGGATGTGCAAACAAGCCTCTACGGAGAATAAATTTAGCAATCGCGTGCACTTTTGGCACGGATGTGCAAACAAGCCTCTACGGAGGATGAATTTGCCAATCACGTGCACTTTTGGCACGAATATGCAAACAGGCATCCGTGGAGGATGAATTTGCCCATCACGTGCACTTTTGGCACGAATATGCAAACAAGAATCCGCGAAGAATAAATTCAACAGTCACATATGTTCCTTCGCATGAATAAGCAAGCAAGCAAACATCGATATAAAATTGCCAACATTTTTACAACAATGAAATTATGTGATCACACACATATCTAGTACATAACATCATAAAACACTGACATAGAAAGCAAGAAACAAGAAAGACATACAAACTGACCAACAATAGATAAAATCAAACCTAGTCCATTGTCATATAAACTTGCGATGACATAAGAAGATTCTTTCACGAACAAGAGGAAACACTTCTTACGAAAAATCAATCTTTCTTACTCTCTTCCTCTTCCTTTTCTTCTTCCTCTTCCTCTTCTATTTATTCCTCCAGTACTAAAACATTAAAGCAATGATCCTCTACGTACCTAAAGAGAGCCTGTGAAACCCCAACATGAATGTCACTTTCCACTACAAAGGCATTCCAACCCTCCATTAGCCATGACTTGTCGTTCCCATCTTTCGAAATCCTCACCCGCATGTTTTTTCCATCAGGGGATGTCAAACAGACATGGTCCGTTACCAACTTCCCATAAATTTGCCCAAAATAGTTGGGCAAAGGCTGTCACAAAAACATAAAAAATCTTGTTAAGCATGAGGTAAATAACCAACATAAGCACAACATAACAAAAAATTGTGCACCGAAAAGACCATACCAAGAAGTGCAGTTTCTCGACGGTATCTATAAATCTTATAAAATCTCGTGGACTTGAATGAGAACAAGACATTTTTCTATTTTCTAAAGATAGAGGAGACAAACGGAGACATGTGAAAGACTGGCCAAACTGCCAAACACCTATTACCGTTTATATACACTAAAAGATCGAATAAAATAAAACCAACCAGGTCAAACTTCTTCTCGATATTAATGACGAAGAAAAGAACATTCAAGGGCGGAGGATTCCCCAAGACATCCTGCACACCTTACACGTGGAGCGAATCTGCTGAAATCACTATGCCCCTATATATCAGCATTAAAGAAAGCTACAATTACCTATAATCACGGGCAAACTCCACAAGTTCCGAAGACATTTAAAAAATTCGATTCCCGCCAAAGTTATAACCACATAATACTCCTCCCTTGCCCTGTAAAAACCCACTCATAGTTTTACCATTCATAAAAAACTAAAACAATCAGCCATGACAACCCCAAATCCTCAAGAAAACCCTTACACTTTTTCCCTCCATCTAGATTTTGAGGAACAAGTTCTCCGCATGATGTTACCATATGGTTTTGAAGAGCATTTTGGTTCTCAAGTCCCTGATCAAATTTCACTATCATCTCGCACAGTGAAAAATTTCAAAGTTAACCTTTCTAAAGGCCATTACCACTCTTTATGGGTTGCAGATAGATGGAAAGATTTTTTAGAAACTCACGATCTTCGCTTACGATCCACTATAACTTTCGTCCATAAGGAGAATGCCCACTTTGAAGTAATAATGGTTTCTAAGAATTTGTACTCTGTAAAATCCTTTTGTCAAAGAAATAAATTATCCAAATTTAAGCAATTGTTTTTGGTTAATCTCTACAACTCTTCGTCCGCTGGAGATTACCACCAATATTTACGATTCAATCTCCATTGCGTGTCAAACGCTGGAGATTGCATTTATTTTTTGTTAATCTCTACATCTCTTTGTACGCTGGAGATTACCATCAATATTTACGATTCAATGTCCATCGCGTGTCAAACGTTGGAGATTGCATTTATTTTTGGTTAATCTCTACAGCTCTTCGTACGCTGGATATTACCATCAATATTTACGATTCAATCTCCATCGCGTGTCAAACACTGGAGATTGCATTTATTTTTGGTTAATCTCTACATCTCTTCGTACGTTGGAGATTACCATCAATATTTACGATTCAATCTCCATCGCGTGTCAAATGCTAGAGATTGCATTTATTTTTGGTTAATCTCTACAGCTCTTCATACCCTGGAGATTACCATCAATATTTATGATTCATTCTCCATCGCGTGTCAAACGCTGGAGATTGCATTTATTTTTGGTTAATCTCTACAACTCTTCGTACACTGGAGATTACCATCAATATTTACAATTCAATCTCCATCCCGTGTCAAATGCTGGAGATTGCATTTTTATTTTTGGTTAATCCCTACAGCTCTTCGTACGCTGGAGATTACCATCAATATTTACGATTCAATCTCCATCGCTTGTCAAACGCTGGAGATTGCATTTTTATTTTTGGTTAATCTCTACAGCTCTTCGTATGCTGGAGATTACCATCAATATTTACGATTCGATCTCCATCACATGTCAAACGCTGGAGATTACATTTATTTATGTTTAATCTCTACAGCTCTTCGTACGCTGGAGATTACCATCAATACTTACGATTCGATCTCCTCGCGTGTCAAACGGTGGAGATTGCATTTATTTTTGGTTAATCTCTACAGCTCTTCGTACGCTGGAGATTACCATCAATATTCACGATTCAATCTCCATTGCGTGTCAAACGCTGGAGATTGCATTTATTTTTGGTTAATCTCTACATCTCTTCATACGGTGGAGATTACCATCAATATTCATGATTCAATCTCCATCGAGTGCCGAACATTGGAGAATACCATCAATATTCACGATTCAATCTCCATCGCGTGTCAAACGCTGGAGATTGCATTTATTTTTGGTTAATCTCTACAGCTCTTCATACGCTGGAGATTACCATCAATATTTACGATTCATTCTCCATCGCGTGTCAAACGCTGAAGATTGCATTTATTTTTTGTTAATCTCTACAGCTCTTCATATGCTGGAGATTACCATCAATATTCACGATTCAATCTCCATTGCGTGTCAAATACTGGAGATTGCATTTATTTTTGGTTAATCTCTAAAGCTCTTCGTACGCTGGAGATTACCATCAATATTCACGATTCAATCTCCATCGTGTGTCGAACGTTGGAGATTGCATTTATTTTTGGTTAATCTCTACAGCTCTTCGTAAGCTGGAGATTATTATCAATATTTATGATTCATTCTCCATCGCGTGTCAAACGCTGGAGATTGTATTTATTTTTGGTTAATCTCTACAGCTCTTCGTACGCTGGAGATTACCATCAATATTCACGATTCAATCTCCATCGCGTGTCATACGCTGGAGATTGCATTTATTTTTGGTTAATCTCTACATCTCTTCGTACACTGGAGATTACCGTCAATATTCACGATTCAATCTCCATCGCGTATCAAACGCTTGAGATTACCATCAATACTTACGATTTAATCTTCATCGCGTGTCGAATGCTAGAAATTGCATTTGTTCTTGGCTAAATCTCTACAACTCTTCATACGCTGGAGATTACCATCAATACTTATTATTCAAATCGTGATATCAAACACTAGAGATTACATAATACCATATCTCAAAACAAGGACAACAGAGATATCGCAAAAGAACACATAAAGCCAAAATACGATGAGAACACCCCTAGCGAACCCACAAAATAAACAAGTTTAAGAAGAAGAGTCATCTTTAGGTTCAAGCACTATAGTGTTAAAAGAAAGCCCCCCCCCCCCTCTCATATTTGAAAATCACAAGAGACCCTCCAGCACGAAGACCGCCATCGCTTGCAAAATCGCCCCACCCATCAGTTAACCAAAACTGATCATTACTGTCTTTGAACACCTTCACAGTAAACAATCGACCTGTGGGAGACGTCAACAGAACCTCTCCCCTCACAAAGTCATTATACATAAGGCCAAAGAACTTCGAAAGTGCCTAAAAATTCAAGGATTATTAAATCAAACAACTCGACCATTTTCTTAAGAAATGATAAACAAAAAGAATTAAAAAACGATGACACCCTACCATAAGACATAGTTGCTCCTCAGTACGGACAAATCTATAAAAATCATGCGAGAATAAATTTGAAGAACCCATTCTTTATCTCACACTGAAATCAGACCTTCTACCATGCCTTTTATACACAAGTATACAAGATTGGGTCACACATATTAATATATGACATGATAGGCATAACAAACCAAGATCGAATCCTCGAAACCGTTTATATAACAGACATGTGGAGAAAATAGCAGAGGCAACCTGCAAACCTTATCCCTATCTACACACATGTCAAAGACGGTATGCAATACCTGCAAACACTATCAAAAATCACGTTACATTATCCCTATCCGTACACGTGTCAAAGACAGTGTTAATTATTAAAAATAGTCCATCACGATTTTCTAATGACAAAAATATATAAATTTTATAACATCATTGATAATTCATATCAAAATCTTCAAGCATTATTACAAGCAACAGAAGCTAAGCCCTTAAATGCCTCCCAACTTATTTATTTGTTTAAAAAGCCCCAACATAAGTATCACCTACGTGTTCAGCAATGAATATTGAACCCCACATCACCATTTTGATCAGGTTCTGGATCGATCGCGATAACATCAAACAGAGAGTTCCCATCATAATCAAAAATCAACTGCATACCAAATCGAATCTCATTCATGGTCACAAACTCTGACCACCCTTCAGTAAACCAATAACGATCAGTGCTCAATTTTTCGACTTTCACCCAAAACCTGTCATCATCTCGCGAACAGAAGATCACTTGCCCCATAACATCATTACCGTAAGTTACATACCCATATAGAAGAGGCTGAAAAAGAAAATAGAATTCATCAATTCAGAATTCACAGATTCTTCGAAAAAGAAAGAATTCACAAAACATACAAGCCGATACAAATACTTTTCCACAACAATTTCCACTATAAAACCTCCAAGCATAGGAAAGTCATTCCTCAACCCAGTCAATGAGCTATTCGACGTCATCAGCATAAAAACACCCAGAAATTTTCAAACTAAGAGAGTACTATTTATAAAAGAAAAAACTCCCAAACAATCATGATAAACGATCAACCATCATCCTTATCTTTATCCCTGTAAAAGCATTACTACAAGACCGATTGAACTAAAGACTTATCCATGAATAGGGATCATACCAAAAATTCAAGAGCAAGAATTAATCAACAAGCGTCCTGCCACCAATCTAAAGTTTGTACATTGTTTTCCTCGGTCTAACAATAAAATGATATAAATACACTCGCCCTTCATCTACAAAAATTCAAGCAAAACACCCTCATACAATGCCAAGTTTCGATGCACTCTCTCAAAGTCTCTCCCCTCCTAGATTCATATCAAGTATCATAACATACCCTAATCCCAGGTTCATCAGAATGATCCTCCTTGAAAGTCACATGGTCAGACTCCCTCTCCCATATATATTTATAGAACTTGAAGAGGAAGTTCTAAA
This sequence comes from Persicaria maculosa, assembly GCA_963922045.1. Taxonomy (NCBI): domain Eukaryota; kingdom Viridiplantae; phylum Streptophyta; class Magnoliopsida; order Caryophyllales; family Polygonaceae; genus Persicaria; species Persicaria maculosa. The sequence continues at coordinate 22,942,271 of OY998260.1, forward strand.
TCATGTATTCCTACGCTCACCCTCAAACCAACACTTCATGATCGTAGTAGAAAGAGATGAAGGAAACTGGTACTCCCTTTCTGAAGGATGGAGAGATTTTGTAAGAATCAATAACCTCATAATCGGAGCATGCCTTACATTTCAATATGAAGGAGAATCCCACTTTCAAGTAACCATACAAGAGCCTGGACCAGAGCAGAACAGAGATATCTCTTATGATCTCATGTGCTATGAAGACATGGGAGATACTTCACAAATCTAAAATTAGTAAACAAGAGGTTGTAACAAATTTGACCCACAGGGGTCAAATCTTACCTATAAATAAATAAAGTACTTTTGCGTTAAAGACACTTTCCAAAACGCAGCGAACCCTTTTTATTTTATGTTATTTCACGCATTATTTTCATAAAGCACTCAACAACAGGAGATTCGTAAGGGTCTCGCGAGTTAACAAAACAAGAAATACTAGGCCAGACAAAAACCCAAGTAAACTAATTAAAGCAAAAGCAAAAACCATATATTCACAGGAAAACCATAAACCGTGACAAAACAGTCAACCTGAGTATCGCGGGTGAAATTGTTCAGAAACCATCGCACCAAAGAATTTGACAAAAGAAACAGATCAGTATTCAAAAGCAACAAACACATATATTATTTAAGAGCCAATAGCAGGATCACGATTTTGATCATCAAGGTCACCAACCATGTCCGTTTCAAGCGATGACGTGGGAGAAGAAGGAGCCAAACCTCATGACGGATCCGCGAGAACCATGTCACTAGCATCATAACTGGGCGTGAACATCATAACAGAGTTGTCGAGATGGGAAAACTGCTTCACACTCTGAACGACCTCACCGTCAACACCTTTTGTAAACACTTCAGTTAAATAGCTGTAGAGAATAGATTCCCCGACCGTCTCTAAAAACTTTCCAAGCCGTTCTTTGCCCTCTTCAGTCAAGAGGTACTCATAAAGAGTACCTTTGGTTAAATTAACATCATTGCTAGATGTGTACTTCTCCAGCTTTCCCTTAACGGCAGATAATTCATCGCGCCCTCATTGCAACTCTTCTTCTAGCCCACGCAGTTGACCCTCTAAGCCTAAGATTCGCGATTCATTTTCGGCATTCTTTTCTTTCAATTTTATAAACTCGACACGCGAAATGTCTAACTACCCTTTTACCCCTTCAAGCTCTTTCTCAGATTTTTCCAAGGCATCTTGTAAACTTTTGATGGTCCCTTCTTGCATTTCTGCATCTTTTAACTTGGACAACCGGCTTTGAAGGGTTTTTACCTCTTTTTGCAGTTGAGATACACGATCGCTGTACTCTCTCAAGCGTCTCGTAACTTCTTCCCATTGGAGGTTATGCTAAACATGAATAGTAAAACGTGTGAAAAAAAAGGTGAAAGCTCGAAGAAAGTGAAAGTTTCATAGTCAAAGCAGAAAAACGATTCAAACTTACCCAACCCACAATTTTCTGCCCCTGGTCAGCTAGATCTTCATCCGCGAGGGCATGAAGATAATCCTTTTCGGTAAGGCAACTCTTCGCGGGAAGAGCTAGTTTGCGATAATCAATCGCAGTAAAGCCGGGGTTGACGATAGCCGGATATGGCTATTCCTGATTGGGTAAGAGGCTCTTCTGTTGAAAGCATGCCCGAACTTTTTTCCCCTGGCTTCCTCTTCTTACTTGTCGTTCAAACCAGAGGTTCGTCATCTCTAGACGGACTCTGGTCTAAATTAAGGATAGGCAACACGCTCACTGCATCCCCCACAGGGCGATTTTCAACAAGAACTAGGGACAAAGGAGGATTGCGAGCCGTTGACGAAGTAGCAGCAGCAACGGTCTTTGGGGTTTTCTTCCCCTTCAAAGCTCCCGTGGAAAGTTTAGTTAAGTCTAACATACCTACCAAGAAACACGTCATAGACAAGCGTGGATCAGGATAAAAGATACTTATCACCCTATGAAAAGAAAGGAATGAAAGTTATAATATATTGCGGTTAAAGAAAACACCGAATACCCACCCCGAGGATGTGGAAGGCTAAGTCCTGCCATTTCTAAGCGAGCAAGAGTTATAAACTCCTTATAACTACGCTTACCCACGTTCTTCTCACACCCAAATATCGATTTCCATTGATCGGTCGCTGCAGTCTTTTTCTTGGGAGGGGCTTGATAATTGCCCGGACTGGTTTTGAAGTTTAAAATGGTCTTAGAGAGATCGCGAACTAAAAACCATTTTTTCCTCCATCCGGTAGTGCTTGACAGTCTCACTACTATATCGCTACTAAGGGACGTGGACATCAACCTATCCTTCCCATGCCTAAGGGTAAAAAATGTAAAGAGATGATCTAACGACATCTCCTACTTTAAGGCAGCACACCGCATAGTATAAACATCTAAAAACATCCAGACGTTAAAAGAAACCTAAGCTGGACACACTCGAATTTTCCCCATAAACTTTGTATGAAGTCTAGGCAAAGGGAGACGAAACCCTTGGAGTAAACTCTCTAAATGAACCACCAGATGATTGGGATATATGTTTAAACAACCACCGCTCGTAGAAGGCAACCTTAATTCCACCCCCGGGGGCCAGGGAAAAGCACGAGCTGCAAGTTGTAAATGCATAGGCTCTAAAATAGACACCTCCCCTTAGTCTCTGACCAGGTAGGAGCCATCCTTTCCTCAAGAATGGGAGGAACAGGAGGAGGATCGGAAGGGATGAAACCCTCACAGAAACTATTGTTCGCAAACTCCTCGACATTATAAGGGGGTATGGAAAAATCTCCTCGCACCACGCGAAGGTCCTTCTGTTTCTTCTTATCGCGAGTAGACTTTTCTCATTTGCCCTGACCATCCTCAGATTCGGATGTATGATAGTACGCGGGATCCCTTTTTGACAAAGGTCATTTAAAGGACCCATCTAAGGAGGCCTTGCCTTTCCCCTTCAACAACACCACTTTTTTCTTTTTCCCCCCATAGTCTTCCAACTGAGGTAGGGGGAGTCGAACAGAAGACGTTGTGGCCTCTGAATCATCCCCCGCAATTGAATGCGAGGTCTTTGAAGAGCTGAATTCTTCTCCCATGACCCCTACGCTTCTATTTTGGTTGTCGCTCCCCGATAACATTTTCTATTTTTCTCAAAAGAAAAAACCCTTCTAGAAAATAAAATCCCTGAAAGGACGCGAAGAAGGAAAATCAACACAGGGAAAACAGTCTCTTCAAAATCGCGATTAAAAAAAATGGCGCCAAAAAGCCCCTCACAAGGGCCAGGTTGGCGCCTCACGCGCCTCCTTTGGAGGGTAGTGAAAAGACTCTTTTCCCCAAGGAATGGCGGCTAAAAAGCGCCTTTTCACCTCCCTAAAAAATCCTACTTCCCAAGGTCGAAGACGAAGCGTCTCCAAAGACAGGAATACTTCTCAGAAAATTCATGGGGATCCCATTTTGCCCCAATAGAGAACCGCCGCCTGAGCAGTTACGATCCACCCTACTACGGGTGGTCCGACCAGAAAAGCCGGAGGATGAAACAAAACGCCACCAACCCAACCACCCCTAGACACTACTTTTCCATCCTTTCCCCCCGCAAAAAAGGGGTTTTCCATCCTCCTTTCAAACTCCCCCCTCAAAGAGGATCCTCCCTTTGCCCCAAGAACTAGAAAAAACCAGGAAAAAGAAACTAGAAAAGGAAAAACAAGAGAAAGGAACTGACAAAGAAAACCATAAAGAAAAGACAGATTCAAAGGCTACTTACTTTAAAGAGTTGGTCAGAGAAGAAGCTCTATCCCGGAGATAGCTCCACCAGAAATCTCTGACCCAAAATTTTCGACGACGTTTCTTGCTCCAGAAAAGGCCACTTTCCTTTCTTCTTCCTCTCTCTCTCTTTTTTCTCTCACTTCAAAAGAATGGAATGACAGGAAAAAGGGGGTGAAACTCCTATTTATAAGTCTCTGTGGGACCGTACTGACTCCCGCCCAAATGACCCACGCACATATTAGGCCTATCCACTTGAGCCCATTTTGACACAACCTTATATCCCCCAGCCGGGGAAGGCATCGTTTTTTATTGAGACTTGATCGCGTGTTATTTATCCATCACGACCTAGTCCCGAGGAGATATGACGATGCCATAAAAAGTAACCCCTTTTATTAATAGGGGTATAACGTCATAAATGGGTTGTCCAACGCAAAAGTTTCACGCCTACTTAACATCAAATCATCGCGACCAAAGTCTTCTCAACCCACATGCCGGAGGTTCAAGTCTAGACGTGAATGATTTCCCTCAAGATTGGGATCACGAGTAGAAACTCCGAATCAGCTAAAACTCCCCAAAAAGAGCAAGCAGCTCGCTAGTGAAGCACCTCTCCGCTAGTATCGCCACGTGTAGCTACCCAAGATTGCTGGCATGAGGGCATGAGCTACACATGTCCCCTATAAGAACCATGAGGTCACCAGCCAGCTCGCTTAATAACACTATAAATACACCCTAGGAACCACAAGAAAGAGACCCGGAAAGAGAGATAGAAAAGGAGCTCTGCAACTTCCCCTGACGTAAAATCCTCAGGTTTGAGCTCTTAAGATCCTCGAATCGGAGAAGAAGCCTTTCTAAGAATAATACGTCATCAAATCAAAACTTCCTCTAAAGACGACAATTGAACAGTAAAAGCATTTGATCGCGAAACTCAGACGTTTGCAAGGCCACATTAAATAACAAAGAACTATCAGATCACGAAGTCAAATATTGTTTTGCTTTTAGCATCGCAGGTATTAGAGAACTTTTGTCATCACCTTGAGGTAATAAGTATAGGTGAAATTCTAGAACCGCTTCAACTACACGATCATGTGATATGCAAATGCAACACCTAACATAAAATGCAACAACAGGCATGAGAGTCCAACTTGAGTAAGCCCCATAGGGAACTTACCTGGATGTGCAGAACAACATTGTAGGAATAAGATAGATTAAGGCCACCTAGTAATCATAATAAACATATAAGTCTACATTCAAACACACAAGCACAATTAACTCTATAAGTTCACGTAGTCGAAAGTCCCATCATCATATTTCCATCTCATCATCATCATCATTCAACTCATCATATACTATCTCGCATCTCATCATTGTATCAATCCATATCTCATCGCATAATGTCGATATGACTCATCAAGTATCATCTCATATCATCATCATCTTAATATCTCATCACACTACCAAAAAAAAGGATTTAGCAACGGAAATTAGCAACGACTTTGGCAATGAATGACCGTGGCTAACCGGTTTAGCCACGGACTCAGCAACGGTCGGGCCATCCGTAGCCATATTGCTCGTGACTAAATTCGGGCCGTTGTAGCAATGGATTTAGCTTCGAACTCATACCGTCGTGGCTAATTTCGTGGTTGGGTATGACTTATGAATGCCGTGGTTATGGCGACGACAGCGTCCGAAATGGTCATCGCAAATGTCGTGGCTAAGTTCATTGCGGGGAAAAGGTCATAGGTATTGCTGGTTTCGTGGCTGAGTCGTTGCTATGGTCGTGGCTAATGGCAATGCTTAGCTGGTTGCTAACTTCGAGGCTAAAGTCGTTGCTGATGTTGATTCTTATTTTAAGGTGGGCATCGTTGCCAGGGTTGTGGCTAAATTCGTGGCTTACATTGTTACTATTATTTGGATGTGCTATTTATACGATAGAGAATATATATATATATATATATATATATATATATATATATATATATATATATATATATGTATATATATAAATATAATGTTATAGCTAATGCGCCCAAATAGATTAGTAAACATCATGCACATAATGTTCGTGCTAAATACACACACAACGCTAGTCACCAATATTCAACAATCCAAAATACATCCACAAGTTCGACAATCCAAAATACATCTGCCAATTTTAACCAAAATAGGATAAGTCCAACCAACCATTAAAAAAAACAACTTACTTTGCTGGGCGTTTTCCCTTGTAGAATTGAATCATGGTGTTGAGAAGCTTCTTCTTCCACTCTTCATTAGTCTTCTTAGTCTCACCCATCAGTTGCTCCCCAATAGCTGCCATGTCATGCCTTACGCTTGTGCTTACCTATTTATGCACTTTATCGCCAATTGAGGACATATCTTCCCTGAGGTTTGTGGCCACCTGGGTCTGCACATGATCCCCCAACTCCAACATTTCCTTCCTCAAGTCTTCCTTGAAGGTGGAGTGTTCCGTCAGCACGTAATCCTTCAAATTGCCAGAATGAGCAGATGCAGAAACCTGGGCACCAGTTTCGTATACTGCACTGATTGCAAAATACGTTGAGACTCTGATCCCACCTGTTGCCTTGATCCACACAGCGTATGTGTCAACAGAATGGGATCCATTCTCATAGATGGCATCATCATCTAAGGTTTCCTTTTCAAGCAACTGATCATACTTGTCCTAGAAATTCAAAGAAAAGAATGGAACATGAAGGTTGAGCAGGAACAGATATGGAAAATTGATTTGTTCCATTTCACAAGAAATAAAACTAATGAACTAGCTGATCACTTGTGCAGGCAGTAATAGACAAAGATGAACACTTGTGCAGGAAGTTATAGACACAGATGAGTTAGTCCAACAATACTCACAACCTAATAAATGCAAGAATTGGAAAATCTAACCATGAAGGTCGTTGCATATCAGAGAATTTATAAATCTCAATTCCACTATATAAGTTCAATCCTAGTCACAACATACCATGGTTGAAAATAAAGATATATTCAATTAGCTACGAAAAATGTAATTAAAGAAAGTAAGCCAGATAAAAAAATCAGATAACAAACCATAGCAGAAAAATGTAAGCAAGTAAGCTATGGTTGACAAGCCAGATAACAAATCATAGCAGAAAAAATGTAACCAAGCCATGGTTGACAAGCTAGATAACAAACCAGATAACAAACCAAACCATGGTTGACAATAAAGATATATTCTCTCAATAACAGAATAAGATATTCTCAGATAAACTGACACGATACTTGTATCCTTCAATTTCAACTATTGTAAGCAAGTAAGCCAGATAACAAACCGTAGCAGAAAAATGTAAATAAAGAAAGAGTTGAGTTTGTAAGTAATTAACACAGTATCTTGGCACTGAGCGCCCGCCCAAGAACCATCTCTTTTTCTATGACACCTTTCAAAGGTTTGTTTTGGTGTTGGATCCGCTCCAAGCTCCTCCCTCTACAAGAATTGAATTTATTCATTAACTATACACATCACAGATATAAAATTTATAAAGACAGTAAGTTAAAAGCAATTAAGGAGTGAGCATATAGTAAATCGGAAAACAACATGGAAATTACCAGTCGCTTCTTGATTACGGTTGTGGAAACCGATGCACCACTGAAAATTGGGGTGCCTCTCTCTATTGCAACAACTCGGTTTTGCTTATTCACTTTAGATTGGTGGTTAAACTTATCCTCCTTCCTCCATATCTCCCACATCTTGGCCCATATAACTTGCTTCACCCATGTAGGCTTCTTCTTTGTTCTTTCCGTGCGAGCCTTCCCAAATACATTCCTCAGGTGGTCTCCTCTTTTTGTGTTGAAAACTTTGCGAACGACTGACTCTAGGTATTCATTTTTGTCCCATGTACATCGACTCTTATTGATTCGAGAACAAACAAACAATTGTTATATATTCAAGTCATATGTGTGTGCAATCCATGTAAGCATTTGATTGAATTGTGTCATACCTTGAACATCTCCCACCATAACTCCATTATTGGTTCAGGAACATCGCTATACTGTATATATGGGCCATCGAAATGAGAATGAATAACCTGTGTGAGGACTCGAAATGCAGGATTGGTTGCATCAAATCTTCATCATGCAATACCCAAAACAACAAGAAAAGGTATTAGTTGTGGTGACTTGCTCAACACAAAGAATGAAGAGATGAAGGATGCAAATGTTGTTTTCATCAGTATATCATTATCATCTCATGAATTTAGTGAAGTGAATGTATGCAATTTAATTTGACTCCCTTATTGAAAATTTAGATTCACAGTATACCTTTTATCTATTCAACATCAACTTTGCTTTCACATTCAATTGATTTCCTTTCTATGTTTGTTTACTTATATGCACCATCTATACAATGGAAAAATAATCAACTCATCAAATTACATTCACCAATTCAGAGAAACGAAAATTCAGAAAAATGACCTAATAATTTAGAAATGCTCTCACAGTCAATTGATTTCCTTTCAATGTTTGTTTATTTATATGCATCATATATAAAATGAAAAAAATTACGAAACCTCAAATTACATTCACCGGTTCAGAGAAGGAAAATTCAGAGAAGTAAAATTGAAAGGGAAAGGCTAGTTGTACTTACGTTCCATTCACCAGTTGAATGTGCACTTTTCTGTTCCACCTACCAGCGTCGTCACTTGCTATGGCAGCCTCTTCGTTGGGGTTTTGCGAATCTGCATGCTCCTCAGTGTGTAAGGATGGCTCCCCCTCATTGTTGTTCGATACAGTAAAAGGGGATGGAGATTGGAATGATGCCACAGTCCCTCGTGAGCACGAGGGACCGTTATTAGAGGATGGAAAGGGCATAGTGGGAGGAGATGTCACCAGCAGAGAGGGCATAGTGGGTGAAGAGGTCAACGGTTGGGAGGCCACAAATGGGCGACTTCTCCGGGGTGACAACAACATTTGCATCATTCGATGCTATTATTCTCATATGAAATCAATAATTATGTGTAATGAATCACACATACCTCTTGTATGCTGAATGTATCTCTCTCCATCCATGAGGACAGCCACGACCACGTCTCTGAATCGTCAGAGTTGGCTATACTAAATCATACATCGATAATAAGTTAGCACTAACTTATTCTCATTCCACATAAATTGAAATGAATTCAATTATTTTTTACGATGTTACATGTAATGGATCTCGAGCCCCATGTCCACGGCCAATACCACAACCTCGACCTCTATCACGACTACTCTAACTCACCATTTTTTTCCAGATATGACGAGAAAGACAAAAGGCGAAGAAAGAGCGAGACAGGACAAAACGCGGAGAAAGAGTGAGAAAGGACGGAAAGCAGAGAAAGGGTGAGAAATCACGAGAAAGGACGACAAGCGAAGAAAGGGTGAGAAATCACGAGAAAGGACGAAAAGCGGAGAAAGAGCGAGAAGCGGAGAAAAAATAAGCGGAAACGTGAGAAATTCGGTGGGACCCTCATGCCTATATATAGCCTTCACATCCCACCGTACCTCCCCACGGTATATTATTCATTCCAAAACCCACAACATGTGGGTGCGGTGGGTTGAATTTCAATTTCAAAATCCACTGCATACTGATGCTGTGGGTTTCGCTATCATGGACCCTGTTCTACCAATGCCACCATTGTATGCTGCGGTGGCACCTATACGGGTCCAAACCCACCGTTGTATGCTGCGGCGGCAACCAGGAATCGTCATTAAAGTCACCGTCAATGTCTACGGTGATTAGTGGTGGACATAGTAAAAATTAGCGGTGTAGATATTTGGCCCGTCGGTTGCTCATGTCACCCAAGTGGTTAAGCCTGAGAAAGATTTGTGTTGTCCACTTGTTTACAAAATAATGCTGGGATACAACCCAGCCAGTGGCGGAGCCAAAAAAATTTGGGGGGGGGGAGGGAGTACAATTATAAATGTATGATATAGTTTTGGATTAATTTGACATAAAACATTATATGTAATATGATAATAAATGATGTTATTTTAAGATAAAATGTCATCGGTTTATGATAAAACGCTATCATTTTTTCGCACCTAAAAAAGAAATATAAATATATATGATGAAACCCCACCTAAATGATCCCATTTCTATGTGGGACCCAGGGGAAATGGGGAGAATTGGTGCGACTATCACGGGCTTATCTGACCCGCGTGTATTTTCAACACGCGACCGAACCTGTGCCGTGATTGCGTATATGGCCTGAAACCTCCCCTTTCATGCCTTGAGGAATTACATCCTAGACTTATGGGATGAGAGATAATTACCTGAAACGCGGATGAAAGGCGTGATGTTAGTTCGTCGCGGTTAGTGTTTACCTTTTCGATGAGTGCCTTCTAAGAGTTTATTGCCTTGCTGACGCTGGAGATATCCTCGTCGTTTCTCCGTGGAGCTTCTGAAGATCGCGTCACGTTGCTAGACAAGCTAGTTCTTGATCTTCCAACTTTGCTCTATTTTTCCTTTTGTCTCTCTTTCTTTCTCTTTCTCTCTCTTGGCCTCTTTTTTTTTTACTTTTTAAAAGTCCCTTTTCTTATTCTCTTCTTCGTCCTTTTATAGTAGTCTGAGTGTGTGAATTGGTCGATGACACTTGTCTAATTGGTGTAGACACGGGTTACCTTCGTGGGTAGTGGGCATGTTTGACAGCTGTCCTGATCACTATTTTCATTACGTCCGTGTCACACATAAATATCTACGAGCGTCCTCTTTTGGAAATATCTTATCCTTTTCTGATGCTTCTTCACGTGGTTATCTACAACGACAGGAAGTTCCCTTTTTAGTTTCGTCAATATAAATGAAATATTCGAAAAATAATTAACTAAATAAGTAAACGTTATATAATAAACATTAAGGTAATGTTATGGTTGTTATATGAGCTAAGTAGCTAGAGCTTGGCTCAAGTTTTGCTCAATTAAAGCTTAACTCGAGCATCATTTACAAATGAGTTGATTATGAGCACATTTTTATACTCGATTCAAAGTTCAACTCGGCTCAATTGAAACTCAAATAGCACGAATTTTAGAAAATTTATAAATTTTCTTTTAATTTATTATGTCATGAGTAAGTAATGTTTCATAATACCTGGGGAAAGAAAACTCAACTAAAGCTCGTCCTTTTATAGTAGCCTGAGTGCGTAGACTAGTCGATGACACTTGTCCAATTGGTGTAGACACGTGTGACCTTCGTGGGCAGTGGGCATGTTTGACAGCTGTCCCGATCACTCTTTTCATTACGTATGCATCACACATAACTATTCACGGGCGACCTCTTTTGAAATATCCTATCATTTTCTGATGCTTCTTCATGTGGTTATCTTCGATGGCAGGATGCTCCCTTCTGGTTTCATCACAACTTCTCAGGTTAGGTCAGGTTTTCAAACTTATGCAATCTGATTTTGTTCAGAGGGAAAGTGCGGAGTTGTTTCAGCTTGTTGGGCTCCCTTTTCCTGTTTTTAGATTGGGACGTTTTTTCTTAAAGGTTCTGGCCTAATAGGCTTTGGGCCCAACTTTGAAGGGGGTAGTTCAGGAGTCGGTAGAAACCTTATAAATTACCCCATCCCGTTTTCTCTTTTCATTTATTCCCACTTTCCTATTTTGTATTTCGTTTCCTCTAGGGTGCTTCCAGCCGCTTTTTCTTTTTCGGTTGAATTTTTCGGTAGTTTACTGTTCTTTCAAGGTGATTTTTCTTGCTTGTTCTTGATGTTCTTCATATTTGCATGAGTGTTCTTGAGGTTGGTTCTTGCTTTTCTTCATTTTCTTGTTGATAGATCGAATTAGGTTTGTTACCTCTTTTTTCGATCTGTTTGTGTTCTATTTATGTATTCAATCCGTGTCTATAGGTTGATTTATGGATTCATAGCTTAGATTTTTCTTGAGGATGTCTAGTCCTAGTAGGGATTCTGATGGATTGAATGAGTTTAAGAGAATTGAAGGATGACGAAATGTCCTCTATCTTCTTCTCATCTGCGCTCGTCCCCTGTGGTTCTAGGGTCCTTCTCCAGCTCAAAAGGATCTTCCTCCGAGCTTTCTATTTCATTCACGGTGGTGACACCTGACCGCGTGGGTCCTTTAGGAAGCCCTATCAAGGTGAGTAGGGCCCAGAAGCGTTCTGCCCTGATTATTATTCTTCTCCTTACCTTTTTTCTTCTTCTAAGGATGGCGAGGGAGGCAACACATCTTCAAATGGACTCGACATAGATTTTTGTTCTTCTTCTGACGCGGATTTCCCTTCTACCTCATGCCCATCTACTAATATTTTTGGTTCTGAGGCGTCATGGGTACCGTATGCAGCTTCTCCGGTGGGTATGGCTTAAATCCTCGCAAGAATTCGTTTTAAGAGGCACCGAGTGACTTGTACGTCCCCTCTTATTCTCAGGACGACTTGCAATTCTGCCCCTTCCTTGGTAACTTTTCTATCCACAAGCCTCAACCTCAACCCTTAGCTATTTCAGAAAGGATCCGACCTCGGCGTTCTCCTAATGACAAAGTCAAGGGGTGTGTTACCTTGTTGGAGTTGCTCGACGTTAAAATTATGTCTCAAATTTTTCCATTGCCCGTGGGAGTAGAGCTTTGCCTCCCGGCCAAGGGGATGTTTCCCTTGATGCATATGAGAATTCCTCGGTGGTTTTTATGGAGAGTTTGTCACAAGATTTTCGTCTCCCCCTTCACCCCTTGTTTGCGGAATTCTTGGGTGAACATGATTTGAGCCCCGCTCAAGTAGTTCCTGACTGTTTGATGTTTTTTACTAGTTTTTATCATGAGGTGTTCGGAAATGGGTGTGCCTCCTACAAAAGAACTTATGTTCAACATCTTTTCTCCGAAGAAGGGAACGCAAGACAAAAGGTTTTACCAGTGCCACTCCAGCTATAGTTATGTAGATAGACTTTCTAGCAAACCGAACTGAAAGTACAAGTGGTTCTTGGTCCGCGATAAGACTGGGGTCTGTTTGAGGTTCAGAACGGCTCCGGGCTGGTTTAGCGCAGTGAACAAATTGTTGATGGTGGGTCTTGATAGATTTGAAGACTCTTTTACATGTGACCCTAAAGTTCCCTTGTGTTCCATGGTGTCCACATTGAGGCTTGAGATGGCTGGGTTGAGCTTACCCCATCCACGATTAGGTGTATTTTTGGTCTTGTACTTTTAGCACTGTCACTTTGCCGGTTCCTTCTTGATTCTTTTCCTGGTCAAGTCTACAAGCTCATTAACATTTTATGTCTCTATTGTAAGACCTCATGGATTCAGAGTCTTTGCTCGCCCGACATCAATCAAAAGGGGCCGCGAAGAAAAATAAGAAAAGTTCAACTGCCTCCGTGAGCACCCGTCCTCCGATTCCACCTACCACCCTCAAAATTGATGATAATAGAAATGTTGAGACCGATATTGACGTGGTTGTGAGAGCAAGTGTACCCCACATGAAGCATTCCTGCTCTGCAGACCCTCAACCCCTAAGGCCTAGGAAAAAAAGAAGGTAGTCAGTTCTGCGGTTCCCACAGGTGATGTGCATGTGTTTAGTTATATTTTCCCATATGTTTTGATGTCAATTTGAGTCATTTTCATAGGGTTTTGCATTGGGTTTAAGGTCTTTTGCATGTGTTTTCATATTTCATGAGAAATAGATGTCTTCACTAGCTTTTGTGTATTTTACAGGAATTTAGAAGCTGATTTTGGAGAAGTTTTCAACTATGAAAAGAAGCGGAAAAGAATTTGGAGCGCATAGGAAAAAGAACGGAAGCAATCGGAGTTCAAACGAAGGAGATATAAGCATTTTTCCGAGCCGTACCGACCCTGTACCGACCCCACCTGGGTCGGTACCGAGGCCTGATCTGGACAAGCAAGACGAGATGAGCAACAGTGGCCATACCGACCCTAGGGGGGGTCGGTACCGAGGTCTTCCGCTTCGGTATAGGTCCCAGCGGAGCTTATTTACCCGGATTTAATTATTTTTACCTATTTTCCTTAGATAGAATTTAGATAAAATTCATATATTTGTTATTTCCTAATTAGGTTTAGGGGATATTAAGTATATATAGGATTTTTAGGGTTTGGAGGAGGGCTCTCTTCTTCATACCGAATTTTCAGCCTACGTTAGATTTCTCAGCACTCGTTTAGGAGCGTTTGTGAGCGGATTTGAGAGCTTTTTGAAGCGATTTCTTCGGCGAAAGTTGAGGAACGTTTTGTAAGGCTTTTGGGACGCATTGTTGACATTATTCTCAGGTTTTTATTCAATTTAAATTTCTGATTTTTAGTTATTTCATGAATTTTGAGTTATTCACCATGAATATGCGTGAGTAGTCGCCTTTTCTAGGGTTGGGGTGATCCCAACGATAGTTATGCTTGCGATTTTGCTATGAATTGGTAAATTGATTGGTTCTTATCTATTTATATGCTTAAGTACTCAATGAAAATTTGGGGAAATTCCTTTTTGCAATTGAATTGAAAGATTGAATTGTGAATTGGATAGTAATTAGGGTTTTGAATGAAAGTTTGATAACCTAATTAAGATTGTTAGTAAAGTTTATTAATTTGTGAAAATAAATTGATTGCTTTGCTAGGGTTGATGCAAATTGACCTATTTCATAGATAAAAACATGATTTTTATATGATTCATTGCAATGCTTGCATGATTATCGTTGTGGGGATCCTTATGCCCTAGACTTTTATTATTATTGATATTTCCTAAAAATTCCAGCAGCCCACAAAACCCCAAAAATCTCTACATTTGTCACCTCTCCTCGCTATTCTTGCTCTTTGGTAATTAGAATTGAGTCACTGACTTTCTCCCTGCGAACGAACTTGACCCTACTATACTATAGCGGGGTTTCGATCTTATAAATTTATTTGATTGAAAATAAACCCTTCAACAACAGGCTAGTCAGACGTTGCGAGCAAAGGAAAGGCCTTATTTTTGCAAGGTGATGCTACTCTCCCCCGCTATCACATGCCTAGTTTTGGGATGGATGAGTTGGTAAAACTTAGGTTTCTCGAGAAAGTTGTGCGGAACGAGCAAGCATATCTTCGGCGCATTGATAACCAGGATTTCGTGGTTGAGTTAGACCGTATAAGCCAGTAGGTAAGTTCTTTTTTGTTTTAAGGTGGGTGTAATTTGTCCTGAATATTTTCTGCTTACTTCCTTCCCTCCCCTTTTTTTCTTTTAGGTGCGGGTAATTCATGTTGACGCGGAACGTCCTTTAGGTTGTCAAGATCGCGAGCTCTCTCATCAGGCACTGGAGATTAAGAAATTGACTCACCGCTTGTGGATCTTAATTAACACAGTTAGGGATCTTAAGTCAACGCAAAAATTCAAGAGATGGTCCGTGAAGCTTCATAAAAAACTAAAGAAGTTGATGAGCGGCTGAACCTGCTTACTGCGGAGAGGGACACCGCTATATCTGCATTATAAACTTCTCGTCTTCAGGAGGCCAGTCTGAATGCGTCAGTTGAGTCCTTGAGAGCCCAACTTAAAATGAGCCAAAGCACTATTCAAATCCTTGAGGAGAATAACTCGATTCTCCGATAGGATCAGGTTATTCTAAGGCAGGATTTGGACGTGGCCATATCTCGATCTGTTCAATCCATCCCTCTCCAATGGCTTGAAACTGTCGAGGGCTTGGACTACTTGTCCGCGGAATGGGTAAAGATTGACTCTAGGCGATCCTTCATGTTCCGTCATGAAAGCCTGCCTTCAAACCCCTAAAGGTGATGAGATTTTGAAAGACAAGTGATTTAACTATTTCAGAAAAGAAATGAACACGGGCATTAATCAGAGCGCAACAAGATCAGTGACCAACCTTGGGGTCCCCCTAGAGAAATTCGAACCTAGCTTAAGGGTTGAAGATTGGGGCCTCTCCAAAGAGGAAATGGCTGTTCATCCTTCGGAGGACTTTCAGGATCCACCATGAACACTTCAAAGTGGGAGTCTCCTTTGTACACGAAGATTAAAGCCACTCCAACGGTAAGCTGATTTGCCACTGAAAATTCATCCCACCCCTCGTTCATCCAGAAAAGAACATTCTGATCCTTTCCAACCTTGACTTCGAGTTCTTGGTTGGATCGGGTCCAAAAGTATACCTGGCTTTGAACGTCTTCTCCAAATAGCAGGTATTCCAACGGGAGTCGGAGCCTCTAGAGTTATCCCTCACTATGGAAGACTCTATAAAATGCCCTTGGGGGTGCATCGGGCTCCATCACCACTTGTGGTGTGTTTTACTTCTTGGGGTTGCGTTTATACTGGTCTTTAGTGTCGCTCTTACTTTTAAGCTGATTAGTCCTGAGATGCAGAGCCCTGGCTTCTGCAAGCGTGGGTTAGTGAGCCTACAATGCTTGATAGATACTTTTATTGGCTTTCTAGGTGTTCTAGAGTAGATCGTGACTCTGTATCCTATCAGGGTCCGATGCATGTTGTCATTGGTCAGTGGGCATTGCCGATAAGAAGGGGTGAATTGCCCTTTGTTTTTTTCTTAGTTAATGGCATGTGTTGTGCATGCCTGGTCTCGAATCGAACCACTCTTTTGTCACGGGTGTCACTGTGCCCACTGGACTCATCATCTTTTGTCCAGGGCCGATAATCTCTTTTATTCACGGGGGTCTGCTGTGAATTGGGTGTTCGAACTTCTTGGTGACTTTAAATGGGGAATCTGTTAGGCCTCCCTTCGATTGCCTTCACCACTAGCATGACAGCTTCAGGTCGCGACCCAAGGGCTTTTTTCAAGCTATCGACTTTGAGGAGCAGATGCACCATGATTGCAATGAAGAAGAGGATCTAGTGCTTCCTGAAACGGAGTCCTATGAGTCGACGCATGAGATTTCATCTATTTTGCCCTCTCCTTAATCATCCATTATACTGTCTTCTCCGTCATCGGTTATGTCTTTTTCTCTTTCATCTGTTACCCCTCCTACTTCATCTGATGCACCAATGTGTTTTGCGGATCCATCTATCTTAGTGTTAATAAAGCTATCCCAGTTACCCAATGAGAGTTTCTTCCGATATGTTTCAAAGGTATTAGCCTTTATGGAAAACAGGCCCTCAAAAAGCATCGAAGACGCCACTATTGAGATGATACATTGCGTCCTAGAGGGTACACATTTGAGGATAGTGAAGTACTTGATATGTGCATATGAGAAAGGATTGTGTGAACCAAGAACATTAGGATTTCGGGATCTTATAGGCGATGTGGCCAATGTCGAGATGACTAAGGGAGACATCTATGAAGAAGAATTTGGTCCAAGAACTCAAGTCCTAACATTATTTGAAAATCCCCTCTTGAGTGACGTGGAAGTAACTGAAGGTGAAGTAGAAAGCCCAATGCCTATTGAAATGGAATCTCGTGAGTGCACGCATGAGGATCTATATGTTTTGTCTCCTGATTCATCTAAAGAAATCTTCTCAAATATATCTATCAAATAACCAAGTCCAGAGCCGATTTCTGTGGCTCCTAATGAAATTTCTAACGCTTTTGTGAGTTTTGGTGAATATATAGATCCTTGGGAGAATTACTTCTATAAAACACCAGTGGAATTGTGTTGGTGGCACTACCTACCCTCGGTAGGAATTCAAGCTCAAGCACATGATAAGTTAAATACACACTTTAATTTCATATCTTTAGACTTTAATATTTTCATGTTTAGTGTTCATTCAAATTTTTGTTGGGCACAAGAATTTGATGAGAACTCATTGGTAGGAAAATATGATTGATCAAAATTACGGATTGGACGTTCTGCAGTATCGGCGCCAGCCGCCCATAAACCTGTGCCCGCCGTTGTTGCCCAGTGACACGTTTTTTTATTTTTGGTAACTTGGAACGAGAGGTTACATCTATCCTTTAATTTATAGTTTCTATCTATATTCATATTTATATCTATTATATTTCTATCTATCTATTCTATGTTTGATTGAGTCAATATCTTTGTTCTTCAATTGATTGATTGCATATATTCCCTCTTGATTAGCTACCTTGACGGAATTTGCTCTCTTGCTAAGGTTTGATTATTTCTTGCGATTTGATTGAATCTAAGTAGCAAACACAATCAATCGATCCAATGAAAGCATCAATTAGGTGTGTGTGGGATATTGACAATTGAGCTATATTGATTGTATGCGATTAGGGTTAGGGAGTTACACCTCTATTTCTAATTGTTTATGATATTGATATTGCTATATATATATATATATATATATATATATATAAGACATATGTCTATCTATAGTTAGGTTTATTCGTCTCATGCATATTTAGATCTATCTATATATCATTTATCTATATAATATACCTATATAATATATCCATCTATTTATATATCTATCTATCTAAATATATTATATCTATTCTAATACATTGTTTCTTTTATCTAATTTTCTTATTCTCTAGATGATTCCCCTTCCTATTCCAAAGTCATATACTTGCCCATTTCGTATTTTGTGATCAATCAAGCCTTTGTCTCCATGAAAACACAAAAACCCTATTATCCCAATTTAAATTCCAAAATTAGAAGTAGATAAATTATCTTCAAGAATTTAGAGGAATATCATGCATAATGGCTTCGAACAAGAATGTTAAGCAATCGAGCAGCAGTGCTCGCGTCACAAGCTGCGGCAGCACCCAACACGAGTGACGCGCCTGCGTCACTAGGTGCCGCACCCGCGTCTTGCCACCAGCACCCAGACGCACCTGTCTAAAAGCCAAAACGAAAAAGACGAAAACCAATATTTCCTATTTGCGAGAGGTTGACGAGGTGGACCCGCTTTAACCAACTTGCCTCCTATTTACCCTACCACCACCTTCTTCTTCTTCAAACCCCACAAAATCAAACTCCTTCCCTACCATTGAAACCTCCATTAAAACCTCCAAGCTTTATCAACGGAGATTCGCCGCCGGCCATCATTCCTTCACTGGAATCGCAGCCTACAACTAATTTCTAACTCCTTACAACCCGATCTATGCACCCATACTCTTCGTTTCGCATTCCGTTCACAATTTCATCTTCTCCCTTTCCCAAATTCACAAAAGTCACTTCTTTCCAAGTAGTTTGGGTAGTAATGGAGTAAGGAAAACAGTTGGGAGGAGATATTGAAAGATCGACCTTCGAATTGAAATGGGGAATGAGGGAGGAGATGGCGGCTTTGAGGGGGATCGAACGTCGAAAATGTTGATATTAGGGCTGCTGCTAGACAGAGGAGGAAGTGGTGTTGCTAGTTGCCCAACGGAAACGAGAGGAGAGGGAGTGGGTGTGCTCGGCAATCATCGAAGAACAGGGATGCGGTGGGGCTCGTGTAGCTCGAAAATAGGGAGGAAGAAGAAGGTGATGGAGTAGTGGTGGCTGCTAGCGTCGCTGGCGAGGGCAATGAAGTGGTGGTGTCGGAAATCATAAACGAAGGGAGGGAATAGAAGGAGGGATGGTGATGGCTCTCAGCTAATGGACAAAGGGAAAATGGGTTATGAACTAGGGGGAGAGGTTGTTACTTTCATGCTGCTGCTACTAATTGAGAAAAAAAAAATAAGGGAAGGTAGGTGTGTTTGGTTGGGATTGAAATGAAAGGAGAGGGTTTTGGACAGCTGCAAAAGGGGGTAGGGGGTTGTAGGGATGAGGCGGGTGAAGGGTGAGGGAGTGAGTTTAATTGGGTATAAAAGTCAAAATAATACCCGGTAATAAATCATGAAATCCACTTTTCGATCTTAACACGACGCGATTAAAATAAATTTAAAATAAATGCTCAAATCTGAATGACATAACGAAACCTGTAAGTATTTCCATGCCTTGGAATAATTAAAGCGAAAATAGATTCGTTTTCAAATCGAATAACAAGTTCATGCCGGAATTTGTCACGAAGGAATAAAATAAAATCGCTTGCTCAAGGACGGAAATCACCAAAAAAAAATTTGGAGACTTAGAATTTAAATAAATTTTAAATCGGAATAAAATCTATAATTATAAAAATAGTATTTAAAAAATCTCGTTCTTTATAAAAAGTAAATAGTTGGATCGGGCTCATACCCAACGCCTTTTTCTCTCATCTATCTTCTTCCATGGTCATCTATTGAATTGTCTTCCAGGTCTTCGAGGCAGCTCATGGTTCCTCTTCAATAGCACTCTTCCTCCCTCGTGGTTGCTTATCTTGAATCTTCTTCCTCTTTGATTCGTTCACGGACTTGGCTGAGTAAGTTTTGTTTTTTTCACTCTTCTTTGTTGTTAGTGTTGTCGATTTGGTGTTAGGAATAGAATAGTCGTGTTGTGATAATTTGCGTCAATTTTGACCGAATTAGTTGATAGGTTGAATCAATTTCATTTTTTGGGTTTAATTTTGTTGTCGGTTTATTATTTTCTCTAAGGAAAATGTTCAAAAAAAACCCAATTTTAGTGCTAGTTTGTAAAAAGACTTCCACATTGGCTGCTTTGTCAAAAAAAATCCACGTAAGCTACCTTGTTAACATTTTTGACCCGTAAGAAAACTTATGGTAATATATTACCACTACCCT
Source organism: Persicaria maculosa (assembly GCA_963922045.1). Lineage (NCBI taxonomy): Eukaryota > Viridiplantae > Streptophyta > Magnoliopsida > Caryophyllales > Polygonaceae > Persicaria > Persicaria maculosa. Next base: position 22,962,492 of record OY998260.1, read on the forward strand.
CAAAGGTCGGGATATTTTTATTACATTTAAAAGTTGACGATATATTTTTACCAGACCCCCAAAGGTGGGGGTATTTTAATTAGTTTTCCCTATGAGTAATCGCTGACGGAAATAGGATTTGTTGGATCCGATAGTTGCGTACTATTGTGAATCGTCATTATTGCTGAACCAAATTGAGAGGGATCCAGTTTTGTGTGGCAACTAGTCCGACGAAAGATAATCCTATGCAACAATACTTTTCAACTAATGTTATGACCAGTGACGGAACTTGGACAAAAGTTTCGCAGGGGCCGAAAAATTTTTTTTTTAGGGTTTGGAACCTGATTAAGCTAGGAGGCTCATTCCCAAACCTTTTCATTTATACGAAAAAATCAAAGTAAATATAGGAGGGACTTATGCCAAAACTTCATAAAAATAAATAAATTATTGGAAATTCTAATAATACTCAAAATTAGGATTTAGGAGATATACATTCCTTTCAATTGAGAGATAAGATATATTAAGTGGTTGTGATATTAAAAAAAAGATTAGGAGAGATATTAGGGGTAATATTAATTAGTAAGGAATTTACACTACAAAAAAAAATTAAATTTACCACCCTACCTAACTTCGGCAGGGGCATACCGTGGAAATTTGTACTCTTTTGCCACGACATTAGCCACGGGAAGCCTTCAATAAACAAAAAAACCCACTGATGGTAGCTTCGGCATGGTTTGCTGTGGCAATTGGTACCTTTTGCCACCAATGTTAACCACGACTCGTCTGTCGTTGCTAAAATTTGTGACGGCAATGGGGTTGCCGAAGCTAATTTTACTATAGTTAAGTGATATTTGTGACGGGAAGATGATGTCGTGGCAAACAAAAAATTGTGAATTCGGGTAATTTGCCACCCCAGTAATGTTCCCGTGGCTAAAATAACTAAGTTTTTACTAAAAAAAGAAATCTAAACCCTAGCATATATATAGTTGACAACTTAACCTTGCCCTCATTTTCATTTCAGATCTAAACACCCTTAACCCTAGAGGCTCTCTCTATCTCACGCTTCTCTTTGAAAACCCAAACCCTAGCTGCGTTGTTCATCACCCATCTCCCTCTCAACTCTCAGATCCATCCATGGCAACCCTTGCTCCTTCCTTGTTTAGATCTAAAAACCCTTAACCCTAGCTGCTCAGTTCACCCATCTCCCTCTCGACTCTTAGATCCATCCATGGCAAACCTTGCTCCTGCCTTGTTCATCTTCGTCCGCCATTGAAGGCCAGTGGAAGCTCTCTCGATACTATGACCTCTCGATCCATATCATTCTTCTGGGCTCGCCATCTCAACGAAGAAAGGCGCTGCTCGATCGACCTTGTTCCTCATCGAAGAACTCGAACTCGTCCATGGCCGTCGTCAACAGCCGCGTTCTCTTCTGAAAAGGCCGTGATTGGACTGATTTCGCTTCCAGACGGTAACCTTTCTTCATTTCTAGGGGTTTTCGTCCTCTAATTTTTCCTATTTCGTTGCTCTCTTTGTTTAATCAATCACTTTTTTTCCTGTTTCTTCGCTCTCCTCCCATTTTGGGAGTCAATTAGGGAGGAATATATGAAGCACACCTTGTCGCCTGCTTTCGAGTCTTCAAGCTCCGGTTCAAACCAACGAATTAACCCTAGATAAGGTTAGTAATGCTTTCGAATCTTCATTCTTCATAATTAAAGTTGTTTTGCTACGGTTCATTTGGTTTACCAGATTGTGTTTCTAGGGTTCTAAGGTTTATATGACTTTCCAATTTCTGACCTCTTTTTTGGGTTCAATGCATAGAAGGCTCAACTATGGGATTGATTGGTTTGTCTTAAACTAACCAAGATTAAGGAGTAAAATGTTGGAATTAGGCGATGGGAACCCATTCTGAGTGCCTTAGTCGCATTAACCAACCACTCAATATATGTTTTCAAAATACAGATGCTACTGACTCCTTTTTGCTAAATAGATGTTGAATTGTTGATGATAAAGCCATAAAGGTAGTTGCAAATTCAACCTATATCTCACAAATATCCTTAATATTCTTTTAAATCTATATCTAAATAGATTTAAAAGAATATTAAAGCATAATTGTAAAATAGGTGAACATATCATGTTGCATACATTTTCTTAGCAAAAGACATATACTTCCATGATCATAGCAAAATGATAACTAGTTAAACCAAAATATTAGATATTTAGATGAAAAAGTTATTCAGCATCTGAGTCAGATGGTGAGTTGATGTCCTCCCCCTCATCCTGCAAAGCATCATCACCACTATCAGCTTGCCATTCCATATCAATTCCCTCATCAATCTCTTCTTCTGTTTCTTCATCAAAATTAAAATCATCTTCTTCTTCAATAACTAGAGCTTTCCCTTTTCCTTTTCCTTGTCGAGTCTTTGACCTATTAAAGTAACGAGGCTCACTTGCTCCACTAGCCTTGTCCACCATTCCCCATGTCAAAGTATCATCTTCAAATACAAACTCATCACCATCATCATCTTCCATTTTTCCCATTAGCCACTCATTAGAGTCATCAATATCATTCATTAATATAGGATCAATCCTGTCCTGGAGACTAAATCGACGCAGCAATGACAGATTATACTTGATAAAAACCATGTCATTTAGTCTTGATTGTGTCAATCTGTTCTTCCTTTTTGAATGAAGCTGTCATTAGTAACAATTACAGAAAAAACATATTACACATTTTATTTTAAGTAATGAAAATTACAGAAAAAACATATCCTTACCTGCTGGAATACACTCCAGTTTCTCTCACACCCAGTGGCACTACAAGTGAGGCTAAGGATATGGATATGGCAAACTTTTGCAAAGTATGAGTCACTGAGCCATACGACTTCCACCATTCAGCTATAAATAAAATATATTCTAATGTAATTTAGTGCTAAACTAAATAAAATATAATGCAAAATAAAAAAAGTTAAAATATTCAATTAAGTTGAATAACACACCTGGAGCCTTTGTCTTCCCTGCTTTAATAGCTATGGGCTTTCCAAATAGACCTTCAGCATTATAAAACATTGACAACTCTTTATCGATAACATCTTGCTCATCTCCGGTACGCAATCTTTCTAGGCATTCATATAAACCATCCATGATTTCATTGTTTTCTAAGATGGTTCTTTGAAGCTAGGATACTTGACGGCATTGAAAGGAATACTAGCTTCATAAAACCATCTAGCAATTTTTCTCAGAACTTTACGCCTTAGATGCTTTATTGTCAACTGATTAATAGTTGCTTGCCTTGCTGCCAACTTCTTCTGTCCCTTTTTCCCAAACATATCCATTGGACCTTTCATTGTTGAACTCTCAATGTTTTTAGCTACTACACTCTTTCTCTTCTTGGGTAAGGCATTATCCTTCTCTTCTCCTTCATCATCTTCACTCAAACCATAAGCATCAAGATCAGCCAACGAGATACTCATTTTTTCCTCCTTCTCCTTAGCTTTTTGGCTTATGAATGAAGCAATCTCTTCTTTCACAGCAGGTGGGCTTTTCAAACATGCTGTCACATCTGGACTTCCCCCAACAAGGTGTTTTCTTACCACATAAATTGCAAATGAGAGCAATTTTATCATTCGGGTCAGCTCTTGCATATTTCCAACATGGATCTTTCTTATCATTTTTTTCTTCCATCATCTACAAAACAAGATAAGTCACCAACAGAAAATAAGTATAGTTCCATTCCATGACAGACCATCAATTTGATAAGAATATTTTTGAACTTTGAAGTTGCTACTTCAAAAGTTAACACCTTTTCTCTGCTAATCTACTTCTAAAGAATATACACAGAAGATTCAAAAGAAGAATAAGAAAGAGGCAGAAAGGGATAAAATAAAGTACAAGGAAAAGATGTTGAATACTGTCAAACCACTTCAAAAGAATGGAGAGAGAAGATTCGGAAGAAGAATGAGGCAGAAAAGGATAAAAAAAAGTATTGAGAAATTTAATGTATAAATAAAACAAAAGAAAAATAAAGGATGGAAGCTTACCTGGTTAAAAACTTGAAATGTTCTCTGCCAATCCAAGGTGATCAGTGCTTGTAGAGAAGGAGAGGAGTCAGCCAGCCGGATTTGGTTTGGTAGATTAGGTAGAAGAAGGTGAAAAGGTAACACCTTTTCTCTTTAGATAGTAGAAAAGCTTTTTATAAAATTTTAGAAAGTACAAGATAAAAAAGATCTTTTTATTTATTGAAAGTTTAAAAGATTTGTTTATTAGTGAAAGTTGCAAGTTGCAACCAAGAGTAAATCCTGGCATTGGTGCCATTAGATCATGCATGGAGCAATGTGATTAAGAATTAGCAGGTTGGCACTTCATTAGAGGTAGACAATGGTTTAGATTTTAGCCAACTAACCACCAATGAAGGTGGTGATATATTTCTTGATTTATTTTGTCACATAGAAAAAATGTTCGATATCTCTTTCAGCAAACTGCCTTCAACTTTAGATTTATCATCTTTCCCAGTCTATATGCATAACTTTTTTTAAACGTATAATCTGCATAACTAAGGATTAAGATATTGGTTAAAGCTCTTAAATTATTCAGATAACACAAATACTTTACCAAGGTAACCCCAATTAATTGCAATTGATTGTTGTTTTTTTGTTCATATATCTCCATTGTTTTGCTTGCACTGCCTTGTATATTGCATCCATAAAACCTTCTTTATCTCATTTGGTTAATTGAAAAGGGTAGAACAATTCTTCTCATGGATACGTACAGTCTAACTATTCTATGGTAAACTAAGCTTAGCTAGTACTTGTGATACTTACTTGGTTCCATGACAAGTAATTGGTGTTAAAAAGTTTGACTCCAATGAATTAATCAAGCCCGGTATTTCAGCAAATAATTTAAAGATATTCCCAATCTTCTGTGCAGGAACTAGCATATTGACATCAGTTTCTCCAAGCCAACCCCGCAACTGTTAGTGCCAGCAGCTGCATCACACATCTGACCCGCAAGTTTGAGTTTTGATGCATTTGGTGCTTCATTTCATTGCTATTAGTGTTTTACATCAAAAAATTACTTTGATTAATTGAAGTACTTTGATTTCTTGAATTTGTGTCAATCAGTTTGCTTTATTGATGTTGAAAAAAAAATCATGCATTCCAACGATTTAATGGGCTTGGTTGTGTCAATCTGTTTGCTTTATTGTTGTGCATGTATTTGTTGGTTTGGATTTTTGAATATGTAGCTGACTTTAACTATGAAGTGGGAATCCTAAAATCACTGGCTTATAAAATCACTGGCTTATAATCCTAAAATCACTGCATGCCTTACAGAGTTATTCCTAAAATCACTGGCTTATAATCAAGTTCTTGAACAAGTGCCACAAATCACTGCATGCCTTACAGATTTAATCCTAAAACCAACATCTAAACTAAATATTTGGGAACATGGATAAATGGGGAAGTGTCTATAACGATGAAGTGAGAATATGGGAAATTAAAGGAAAGAACTAGAAATTGGGGGGAGGGGGAGTGCCTATAACTAACTAGAAACAGTTGCCATGAAAACTCATTTGCTGTGCAATTTAAAACAACAACAATGACAGAAACAGTTGCCATTTAAACAACAACAATGATAGAAACAGTTGCCATTTAAACACAAATAGTTGCCAACAATGACAGAAACAACAACAATGACAAAAACATCAACAATTTAAACATTCAAACATGAAAACATGAAAACCTTATACTATTATACCATTCAAACATGAAAACTCATTTGTTGTGCAATTTAAAAAAAACAGCAACAAAACAAATAATTTGCCATTTGAAGTAAATGTAGACTAATGACAAAAATAAAGCAGAACACAACATAATAAATAACACTTGCCAGAATCACAAGTAGCAAAGTACATAACAATGAGTAGCAAAATACATAACAATCGGTAGCAACATCCAATAGGATTACACAACAATGACAGAAATAGTTCAAACCCTCCAACAAACCACAATGTCTATAAAAACCAGTAGGATTAGACCAATAAAACACTTTCACATAGAAATTCCTCGTAACATGAAGCGAAAATGCGGCTGCGTGGTCCATTTGTATCCATCCCAATCGAAGTGTGGGCGCAATCTGTTGGGACGATAAAGCTGGATGTCCCCGGTCAGAGGGAATTCGACCCTGAAAATTGGGTCATTCCCAAAATAACACACTTCAATCACCTTACCTGACCAGTACCCTTCTCTTGTGCGACAATCCACACGGTCATCGATCGTGTAGGGATCATATGAAACATGAGGTGGGAGGGGACGAATTCGGAGAACCGGAAGGATTTCTTTTAGGTTATCTGTTCTGTTCTCGTCTAGGAGGGTTACATATTCCACCTCCCAGTGGGTTGGATCCACTTTGCGTACAAGGGTCGCCTCGAAGAACGACCCTAGCATCCCACCCTTGCCCCCGACAACCTCCACTTTTTGATTTGGTCGGTATGGGTGCGGCGTTGGTGCTGCAGAAAAAAAACATAAACAAGCTATTATAATCATACACGTAGCAAAATTAAAATGTAAACCAACAAAATAAGTGACTAACCTGAACTCTCAAACCCATCGTCCGAGCTATCAGATAGTATATTGATGGGGACAGGGCGGGGAGGGAGCCCTGATGATGAGCCGTGGTGGTATGATGAGGATGCCATTTCTTTTAAGGGGAGAGGGTTGTGGGAGAGAGGGTTGTGAGGAAGGTGGTAAAATGGGAAAGTGTCATTTTCAGCAAAAGGGATAGCATATATATATATATATATAGAGAGAGAGAGAGAGAGAGAGAGAGAGGTTGGTTCTATAGTGCACATATCCTATAGTGTATCTAGTGCATAAATCCCAACCATAGATATAGAGGGATTGGATGGGCTAAATTACGCCACGTGGAAAAAAAAAATAAAAAAACAAAGCAAAAAGGATAGCATATATATATATATATGGAGGCCTGATGACGAGCCGTGGTGGTATGATGAGGATGTCATTTCTTTTAAGGGGAGAGGGTTGTGGGAGAGAGGGTTGTGAGAAAGATGGTAAAATGGGAAAGTGTCATTTTCAGCAAAAGGGATAGCATATATATACATATATATATATATATATATAGAGAGAGAGAGAGAGGTTGGTTCTATAGTGCACATATCCTATAGTGTATCTAGTGCATAAATCCCAGCCATAGATCTAGAGGGATTGGATGGGCTAAATTACGCCACGTGGAAAAAAAAATAAAAAAACAAAATGCAATCGGGTGAAATCTTGTGGGGCGCGTGAAAGCAAATCTTCATTAAAACCCTAGGACCCGCAAGTCAAGCTTCTTCAACGTCAAACTGCTTCAAAGCGTCCTTTGGAAGCTTCGAAATATCCACCCATCACCATCGAAACTCACCCCATAAAACCGCTCGTGCGCCAAGATTCGACGATTCCGGCAGCAAAAAACGCCGATTTGGGCTGCTGGTGGTTCGTAGCATAGTCGGAGTGAAGGCGGCGGTGCAAATCGTGTGTCCATCTCCTCTCCGGTGGGCGATTGCGAACGGTGGAGACGTTGCTGTGCATCCGGCGGTGGTTGTTGACTCAAATCCGGCTGTTATACCAAAATCGAAATGGGTAAGCCCCAAATTTGTGAGTTTTTTTTTCGGATCTGCTGTCATGAATAGGGGTTGGGTTTGCGTTTTGTGTGTTTTTTGAAAGGATGCTTCGATTCTTTGCGGTTTACTTGATTTTGGTTCATTAATGTGCGATGTGTTCATCAAAATAGGGCGAATTTTGGATAGAAGAAGAGATTTTGAAGGTTTGGGTTAAGGGTGTTATGAAATTAGGGATATGGGGGATTTTAAGGGTGGGGTTTGATATTTTGTGGAATATGTGTGGTTATTTAGCATCGGTGATGAGACATTATACACCAATTTCATAGCTTTTTGAAGTCCTTGAATGGTTCAACCTATGAATCTCAAATTGGTTTTGCATGAAGGTGTTGTGATTTTAGTTCATAGTTATGTGGTTGTGGGTATGAACGACACTATGCATAAAATTGTGAATGCGGCTGTTGAGATTTGGGTTCGGTGACAAACCTTTGGTTTGGATTCGAAAACTCATGAATTCGATGAATAATATCGTGTCACTATATAAACGATAGTATTCATCGAATCCATGTTTTTATGAACATGACTATTCATCTAAACTAGAGGGTTTAAGTGTATATTTGTGTGCAGGTTTGGGTGATGTTTCCGGATTTTGATGTCCTTATAGATAGCTATATATTCCTTCTCATAGTACTAAAAAACACAGAGATTGACATGAATAAATATAGTTGTTCTAATGAATAGTGTAACTTTATTTATACTTTAATCAAACAATGTGTTTTAGGTGAATAATACCACATGAAAGAGTTACAAAATAATGAGAAACCCTATTCCCACCTGAATACTTAACCAAAAAAAATAGTACTATTCAGTGGAATATCTAAGGTTATTCAGTTAAATTGGATCCTATATATTCGTTGACATAGCACGAAAAAAAAACAGAGATTAACATGAATAAATGTAGTTATTCTATCGAATATTGCAACTTCATTTATGCTTTAATCAAACCATTTGTTTTAGGTGAATAATCCCAGCTGACAGAGTGACAAAACAATAAAAAACTCTATTCCCATCTGAATAATTACCAAAAACACAAGTACTATTCAGTGGAATATCTACGGTTATTCAGTTAAATAGGAAGTATAATATCATATAAATATGCGGGGTACTATTCTGGTAAAAGTAATGTTCATTTAGAGGGAGGATAGTAATGTAGGATTGAAATGTGTATAGCATTCCATGAAGTACAAGTATGAGGTTAGATATAAAATGTAGTGTGAAACAAAGGAAATTTGGGTGTATTCAGTGAATTGGAGACGTTTGTGCATGTGAATAGATGAGATTGTAACCTGTAAAAACATAGCTCAAATGTAAGATTGAAATGTGTATATTAATGTTTAGGCGATCCTCAAAGTATTGACATAGTTTCAAGTGATAAGTATTTTGGCAAGATAACCCCTTTTGTAATTTTGTTATTTGAGTAGCGAGAAAGAAGATGATGAGGCGGTCCGGGACCAGAAGCAGCGGGGCGGGAACACCGTCATTCTCAAAGGCGGAGACAAGCAAACAAACAATTTACTCGGACGATAGCGAGGATGATTTCGTCGCAGACCCGAAGGAAGTAGATGAAATCCATTCAAAACCACAGAAGCGGAGGTCCAAAAATGCGTCGACTGCAAATGTTCGTGATGTTGATGGTGAGTTCGTATAAATATGATGTTTTCACTTTATTGAATGGTGTATATGTGACGTGCATCATGGTTAATCATAATTACTATATTGTTTAAGATCACGTATTGGTATATCTATGTTATATTCCATAAAAGGTATTCAAAATGTGATGATATGTGTGCAGTTGATGAAGCATTGGTAGTGGGTGATAAGGAACCGATGGATATTGATAGGAGAGGGTCAAAGAGAACAAGAGAGGACCGACCAACTGATGACGAAGGTATGTTACATACACATGTGGGGGTAATGATGGGGAAAAAATATTAATGACAAAAGATTAACCTAAGGTCCGTTGATAAGTAAATATATTCATCATATTGGGTGTAAAGGGTAAAAGTTATTCAACGAAAACGACCGTATATGTCACAAAGAACGGGGGGATAGGATCCATAATAATATCAAATATTCGATGATTATCGTTAAAGGATGAGTTTGCTATGTGTTTTTTTTTGTTTGAATCACATTTGGGAGTACCTATATTATATATGGATTGTCATGATTATGTAGACGGAGACACCGACCCTTCGGATGAGGAGACCCAACCAATTGGAAGCAAGGAACTGGAAAACGAACCCAAGAAAAAAGTGGAACTAAAGGGGAGGAAAAAGGATAAATCAAGAGGTAAAGTGGACACGTTTGACCCGATATTTTCAAGGACCTCACCGGCTGTCTTCGTGGAGGCAGTTCAGAAATTGAAGGAAGGACCCGGGAATGAAGCGAAGCTAAGGGTGGTAAAAGAAATAGGGTTTGGATCACTACTAGAGTTGAATCTGAAAAAACAGCCACTGTCAATGGCGAAATGGATGGTTGATCATTTCGACCCAAATAGATGTAGCATCGAGTTCGAGGATGGAAGGAGCATGGAGGTAACCGAACTCGATGTACACAGATGCTTAGGTTTCCCCCTTGGCAGGAAGTCCGTTGTCATAAAGGGCCAAAATGAAAACAAAGATGTTATAGAAAAGTGGAGGGCGCAGTATGACAAGCAGTATGCAGGTTTAAGACCCTCACATGTGATGGGAGCGATGCTTACAAGTTCAGATAGTGGCCTGCAGTTCATTCAGAACTTCCTGGTGTTGTTCGATAGTACTCTAGTGACTGGGCAGCAAAGTGGCGGTGTGACTCAAAGATTAATTCGGAGCATAGTCAGTGTTGATGCAGTAAAAGGGGTAAACTGGTGTGAATTTGTGCTGTCAAACTTAATAAGTGCCAAGTTAAAGTTTGTTGCAGACAAGAAAGGATCCTTTGAAGGACCGTTATTGTTTTTGGTGGTGAGTTAAATCTTCAAACTTGCAGTTCATTTTTCATTAAAAATATATGAATGAAAGTAAGAAGGCATATTTAATGTGAAATCAATAATACATAATGCAGCTTCTGTACGTTGATCGAGTGGTCTATCGCGGGATACGCGTAGTACACCGTGGAATACCGACATTCATTGGCTGGACAGACAATCTGATATCCACCCGGGAGAAGAACAAAATGGAGTGTGGTGGGTTCGGCAAAGGTCGTATAGACCGAGCAATCGAAGTACCAGTTGCAAACACGCAACCTCCGAAGGAAATGAGAACTAAAGAGGTATGACGCTCCTTAATTAAACAGTTAAATATTGATTAGAATACGAATACTAGTAGGTTATGCGTTTATTCAGTTGAATCTTGACAATTGGTGACCCATTATAATCACAGAATTTGTGTCATACTCGTATATTATAGGATTATTATGAAGATTTGGTGAGCTCAGCTGTCGAGGTTAGTCGGGCAATAAAGGGCTTGGTTGAGAAGCTTAACAATGTGCCGATTGAGATGAGGGAGGAACCACACATACAATGTTGCTATGAGCTAGGGAAGACGGTTCTAGGGCGAGGTCATCCGCATGGGACGGGCTTAGACTCAATCACTTCGACACCGGCTGCAACTCTTCTATCGCAAGGGACCCCGGATTTCTGTAACGACCCAACTTTGATGAAGAATCTGCAGTTGATAGATGATGCTATGAAGGCCCGAGACCAACTTATTTCTGGCAAGCAGAATTGGCCATCGTTTGACTTGGGATTGGAGGACGATATGGCTGGAGTGCCAGACCCGGTCAATGAAGTCCTAGATCAGATACGACGGCAGGAAGACATGGAAGCCCAACATGCTGCAGGGGACGACACACTAAACGCAAATGCTGCAGAGGTAACAGTGACATTGTCACCCACTTGCATCAATTAGCAAATAAATTGAATAGAACCGATATAATATATGACATTCTGAATAACAGGTTACGAATGAAGTTCCTATTCCAACTGATGAATTGACTGATGCTGTGATGGAAGATGTTGTGGTGGTTCTTGGAGAGGATGATGGAGGCATACCAATCGGCTTTGAAGAGAACAATAAGGTAAACAAACTGTCAGATAATCCAACATTATATAGAGATAAAAACGCCAAATATATTTGGCAACCATAGGGTTGTTCGGGTGTTTCACATATATTACTGTTATCAATAAAGGCGAACATGGTTATGTGACACATTTTAAATGTAAACGTAGGCCACAGACGAAGGACAATTTGAAGTAGTGGTGGGACTACGGAGTCATACTACGACAGGAACAGAAAAGGTAAAGTGCAATGTTTCTTACGGAAATTCATACATATGGAATGCTGACATGTTTAGTTGGGTGAATATACAAATGCACAACACTGTTTGCTTTGTAAAAAATGTTGTTATCTTATTCGGTGAAATGGGTAATATTATTCAGATAAATATCAGCATTTTTTTGTGCATATTCTAGGTAAAATCAAAGTTTATTAAGAATAATTGGGTGAAAAAAAATTGGTTAGATGGAACATCATGTTATAGAAAATGTTGACATTAAATATTATTTATAAACCAATAGTTGTTAATATGGTGTGGCAATGTAATCTGTCAATAACATTTCGCATGGGATGAAACACAATGAACTGTAGGAAACCTCCCAATGTCTCTCCAAGGAACAAGGAAAAGGTGGTCGATACCCATGACGAAGGTGGCAACATACAAATCGCCTCAAATCCACCTGCGGTCGAAGCCGATAAGGTACATTTTGCATATTCCCAATGGAGTTTGCATAAATACAGTGATTTCGAATGAATATGATAACGTATTAATGGACATTGTCATCCAGAACACCGGGGCAATAGAAGTCGTCGAAGGAGTTGGCGAAAACCGTTGTAGTGGCCTTGGAATGCAGGTAAATATACTACTAAATATGAAATTTTTGAAAATGAATGAAGACCCTATGCTTCTGACAAAAGATGTATGAATGTATGTTGCAGAAAGGGAAAGGGATTGTGCTGCCAGAAAAATGGGATTGGGTTACCCCGAGGCCAAAACGAGCAAAGGGCCAGTCCATTAAGGAAATAAGCCCCTTCGTATGCAGGGTGATTGACCCCGAGGTCAGAGTTACAAAGGAGCAAACTATGGTCATCAACCTTGTGAAAGAAATGGGAATAGAGTAAGTACAAACTCCCTTAAACCTCACAAAATATGTTTATGTACAATTTCCTGCGTATTGATGAACACAAAAACTATTTGTGTGTGACGATCAAGGAAAATCATGTTCGTGCATGGGTCGGATCGTACAAGGCCCCTTATCCCATTCACACTTGCTACTACTGATTTGGCTGCGCTACAATGGAAAGGCATCCCACCGCAGGTTCTGGACGTGTGGGCTCTGAAGCTGAATCATGATGAAGCATATAGGAGCAAGGATTCACCATACATACACTTTGTGCCGCCATGTGCCACGGTAAGTAGATATATAATTGGTGAATCGATTTCATATAACTTTATGACAAACTAATATCCTTCAACCGCAAATATATAATGTCTTTGTATAGTTCGGAATGGTCAGCCACCCAAGTAAAGAAAAAGATGAAGTGAGGGCGGTTAAGTTTTTTCTAAGATTCCATGAGGCAGCACCAGATGAGGTTATAAAAGTGGGAGAGCTGGACATGGTATGTTTATATTCAACAAAAACTCTCTTATTGTTTTACATCAACTTATAGAGTTTTGGAAGTTTGTTAGTTAGAGATTGGTGTGTTGGTGGTAGGTGTTAAGAGTTCATCACTATTCGTTGGAATGTGAATTATTATTCAGGGGAATGTGCGTGTTGAATCTGAAACATTTCTGCATTGTTCCCCAGTATAAGTTTATCCGTGTCGTTGAATTTTAATTGTTGATCCGTTATCGTGGGTTTTGCAGATGATGTTTCCAATCTACCAAAATGAGGAGTACTATATCATATCCTTTAACTTCCGTAGAGGAGTTGTAGAAATACTCGACTACACAAACGCAAGGGATGGCCCCAAATCAGTCTACTACAATCGTGTATTTCAAGAGCTGGTAATTCTAATGACAAAGTAACTTCATTACATACATAGTGTTATTACCTTTGCATCTTTACATAATTGAATTAAGGGAATATGTGTAACAATGTAGAAAAAAATATTGTGCGAACTGTTGGTGGATGAGGATGCGCACTCCATGGCGGACATTACCAGCAAAATAGAGTTTTGTAGGGTGCTACCCTTGGATTGGAGGAACCCATCTGGGGGGGTAGACTCCGGGGTATACGCGATGCGCCACATGGAGACTTACAAGGGCAACATCAATTGGAATTGCGGTTTCAAAGCTGGAAGTCGGAAGAACATAAGTGCCCTACGCTCGAGGTATGTGCATGCTATACTGACATCTGAGCTGAACGAGGAGAAGAATAAAATACTCAATTGCTCAAAGAAAGGCTCACTTTATGTGAACACCAGCACCACCAACAGGTTGCCTGATTAACAGTCGTCCGACACCAGATGCACCGGCTTGGTGTCTTCCATCCCACTAGTACCCATTCTCTAGTTATATATCCAATATTAGTAGATATTTCAGTATGTGGATTGGTATTTTGTGACACATATGCGCCAAGTATTAGGGATTTTTAGTCATTGACATATATATTTTGTTAGGTGGCGACCTATTTGCAGTAGTCGTTAGGGATTCTTGGTTGTTTGATGATACACTCCACCTTTAGTTTGCTATGTTATGCATAAGAAACATCATGTTCGACTTTTACAATGTGACCAGATAATACCGACGAACGGGTATCCTTTCTTACGAATACAAGTGGATCGAACCCAATTGTGTAAGGAATGAAAACACAAAATTCCAGTGAATAATTGTAAAAGTCATGTCATATCGAGGGTAAACAAATACAAGTCTTTGGTGAATAATATCAAAAGTAACTGTGTAAGGAGAGCGAGGGAAAAAGGTTAGGTTAATCAAAGGAGAAGGGGTTATTGCATATCAAAACATAGGACTAAGTAGTCACATGGATGGATCAAGATGAAGAATCAACCCAACGACAATTAGATTAAACGCCTAATATAAATGGATTAATCATGGGAAAAATACGAAAAAAACAGACCCGAAAACTCATAACTGAAATCGATCAGCAATGCTGCCAAGTCTGAAGAGTAATGGGCATCAAGAACAATCACGTGTAATGGAGTTAATGACAAATGCAACTGAAGCTCAATAACAATATTAATGCACAATGCGAGTAATTAGAAACATTCTATTTTACCGAATAAAATCCACATAATAAAGCTAAAACTTAATAAAACACTCTATTCTACTGAATAATAACTTGACCCTACTTACTGTCATCGTATAATTCTTCCCCAATGTCGGCCTCGTCTGTTGATTCATCTCCCAAGTCCTCTTCTTCTTCTTCCAAGGCATTATTACCATCCAACACAGCTGTGCATGTCCTCCGATTATGTGAAACCACCTTACCACATCTTCCACACTTTCTCTTTTTCTTTATTTTCCCCTTATTTGTGGCTATCTCCAGGGACCCCTTCAGCCGGTGGCCTTTGTTCTTAGCCTGTGGGGGAGGTTGAATAGTAATTGTAGCAGGGAGCTTTACGCCTACATACTTCTCAACAAACGCCTCTTTCGTCATTTCCATCCCACCAGACTCAGCCTTTTTCTTCAGGTATTGCTGTTTCTTCGAAAGTAGAGTAGCAAGAAAATCTTCAATGAGCTCAATGTCACCCTCCACCAGGCCGACCGTGGAGTATATTCCGCCCCACATCTGATCCATCAACACCTTCTTGGCTTCCAAATCAGCACACTCTTTGACAACTGCCTCATCAACATGGACCTGCGATGCCTTCCTTGCGTCCTTAGTCCACCTAGACTTAATCATGATGTCAGGTATGGACTTCAACCGCATATATTTATAGGTGGCAAATATATGTTTGCATGGGATTCCAATCCTAAGAAAGGTGTTGCATGCACAGGTTGAACCTTGTGTGTCCAGATCGAATTTAACCTGGAAGGTACCGCATTCTTCTTCATCAACAACATGCACCTTATTGCCACCCTCTACTATCTCGTTCGTGACGTTGCATAAAGCTAATGCATCCAGGATTTCCTCCTGGACCTTCGCAAACACCTTCAGAGTATAGACAGATGCGGCATGGCGTTCAATCGGTAGAGGGCTCTCATATGTTGGGACGGTTGTAGCATTTTCCATGTCAAGCTTCGCCTAGGTATTGCGTTGTGTATCCATTGCCGAATCGAATTGCATCATGAATTCAACAAGGTTGAAGTGACGACTAGAGTACCGCCCAAAGAAACTGTTGGCTGATTCCGATAATGATATTGTTCTAATCAGCCCACCCATTGGCACCTCTCTGAAATATGCTGGTATCCAAGTACTCCTTTGACTGTACATCAATTTAAGCCACTTGTTCTCTTCTAGCCCAAACTCGGCCACCATGTCCGTCCACATTGACTCAAATTCTTCAACCGTTATATAATATCCCCACACTGCCTTGTTAAGTTTCTTTCAGAACTTTTTAATACGACAAATGTCATGTGGTACCTAAAGATGAGACCATATTTACTTATTACAACAGTATAACAATAGTTACATCAAATACAAATACAATGCTTATACCAGAAAGCAATGGGAAAAGGACCCGATGTTCCTTGTGAATAAAATATGCACAAAAGTTGTAATTGATACATAAAAAATACATAATATACCCGGAGTAAATTTGTTACTACATGTATATACATACGACTAGCTATACCCATACATGGATAGCAAATATTCCCAAGTAAACCCAAACAAGAGCCAGTATATAATGCGTGGAAATCATACAATTTCCGTGAATAATATCCACAAAACAGAAGTCTGCATATTAAAACACACAATTGCAAAGAATACATAAAGCCTCCATTTAATACGTCATAACAAGAATCATACAAATGACATAAAGTATAAGTGACCATGCATGTGATAATCCGAAATATACCTCCTTAGGGACTTTCATCATAATATGCCACATACAGAATCGATGACGTGTATTTGGAAATACTTCTGGAATGACCTCCCTCATAGCAGGATCCTGATCCGTTACAAGGACCATCGGGTCCTTCCCCATTGCATTCTGGAATTTGTGAAATAACCACCTATACGAGTCCTTGTCCTCATTCAACAACAACCCTGCACCAAAAGTCACAGCTCTCCGGTTGTTGTCCATCCCAGTAAATGACCCAAAGACCATACTGTACCTGTAAGTAATTCATAATACAGCTCCCTCTTAAGACGTTACGGTACCATTGAATAACAAAATGTTTATAAAATTTATATTACGTTTCCATTTTATAAAGTCATAATGATAAACATTTCACGGAATAGAATGACACATTATGCTGATGCCCAAACAAAAAAACTCTATATTCAAACGAATAATGGCATACACGCCAAGGTAAATTGGCCAGCTAAATTGAAAAATGGAAAGTAAAAAAACCAATGCTGAAGTAATAAACTTAAAACATACTTGTTGGTTCTGTATGTTGAGTCAAATGACACAGCATCGCCAAATGCTGCATAATTAGCTCGAGCAATCGGATCGCACCAGAATAATCTCACCAAATTGTTCTTGCTATCAACAACATGGTCGAAATAAAATGCGGATGATGCCTTCCTCTTCATTGTGAATCTATCAATAACCATCTGTGCATCACCGCTAGAGATATATGCCATAATATCACGCTTAAAGTTCTTAATATCTTGCAATGATGGTCCTCCACTGGTAGAACCTCCACGACATTCCTTCATTAATCGGTGAGTTATTGCCGGACCAATATTAGCCCGTGCACAATTGATCATAAATTGATGGTGCCCAAAATCTAGCTTCCAGTGTGCCTTGAGGAATTGATTAGATATCCCTTGCATCAGTGGGTGGTTATGCCGCTCTTCCATCCTACTTATTTCGTACCCAGATGAACCCTTGAATTTTAGGTATATGTGAGCCTTGCAACCCACACGGCAATTCAATCGCTTACGCTTTCCAATGCTCTTGCTTGGTGGAGCAAAGCCTTCACGGTTGCATCTTACGTAACGATGCAACAGTGTCCCGTCGGTGTGATAAGAAGTACCCCCCAGCTTCACGTCAAAACCTACCTTTGCACCATAGTTTCTGTAAAATTCAATCCCCCCGTCCACATTACCAAATACCTTCCTGACTTGTGGTTTACCTGCCGCATCGCACGTTGGAACCCAATATTTCGTTTTCCCGGGCGACTCTTCTTGTGTATACCCAACATGCGCCTCTTCCTTTTCATCATCTTCATATAGTGGGTCAATGACATCTTCTACATCCCCAAACTGCGTGTTGTCGACATCCCAATCAACTCCAATGTCCGAGTCTGGTATAATTATAAACAAACGTAAAGCATAAAGTCAATAACGTACCAAACTGTCATTCCAAACTGAAAATATTGGTATTCGCCTGAATAACGTCAACCATCGTATTCTAAAAGTGATATTAATAACCACTATTTAACCGAATAAAATGCATTCTACCTATTTTAACGAGTAAGTTTACTCACGAATTGCCTCCAATCTAATATTCATTTGTAAAGCTAATATTCATTGGTAATATACCTATTCAACAAATTCGTGGAACCAAAAAATAAAAGTTTTCAACACATACCTGATTCCATCGCTACCCTTTTTCGTAAACTTAATTTGATCGACGAGTAACTCAAACATTATGTCACTTCACTGAAAACTTAAGCAATATCGTCTCATTGATATAAAACAAAGGATTATTCAAATACATATATGGGTTCCTCTTCATCTAGCATACACCTTTTAAATAAGTAAATTGTGTAATCAAATCTTAAAAGTTACCAACTTCATTGATTATTTTGATCAAATCTAAAATCTTTGCCAATACAAAAGATATGGATTTGCAAAGATATGGGATATTGACATCTAATTAGATAATTAAACAAGTATTTCACAATTATTTTTATACAACAACACACATTCTAAAATAACAACTTAACCGGCTTTCTCATATAAACAAATGGGTCCCACTTTTTAACCAAATCCGATTTCATCCCCAAATAAAAAAATGGGTCCCACCTTCAATAATCAGATTTCATTCCCAAATATAAAAATACACAATATCATCAATACGTTCCCACCTCCCACGCGCCCCTTTGACAGAGAGTAGCAGCGGTTTCCTATCTCACATGCGGGGCCCATTAATTTCCGAATTAAAAAAAAAAAAGAAAAAAACCATTTAATCTCACCCATTCATCAACATACGATCAACGGCCACCAATTGTGCACAAAGTACACCCTAAGGGGTGTGCACAATTGATCCATCCTCTATATATATATATATATATATATATATATATATATATATATATATATATATATATATATATATATATATATGGAATGGGAAAGTACCCATTATGTGATGCTTGTTTGGTGTGTTCGTTTGTAGTTGCTTGTTTCCATCTATTTTGATGCATTTGTTTGTTTTTGTTGTTTCCCAAAAAAAAGTAGCATCTTTTCTATATGCTTGTCTCCATATGGTTTTGTTTGTTTCCAAAAAAACAGTATCCATGCTTGTCTCCATATGGTTTTGTTTGTTTGCAAGAAAAAGTAGCATCTTTTCTGTTTTTTTTTTCCTGTTTTTTTCTGTTTTCCTATTTTTTTCTGTCATTGTTTTTGTCCCTATTTTTTCTGTTTTCCTTTTTCTGTTTTTTTAATATGACTCTTGGAATACACTTATTTCTATATTTAGGTTGGTATAAGGTATTTATTTTTTCTGTTTTTTTTTCCTGCTTTTTTTTCTGTTTTTTTTTCTGTTTTTTCTGTTTTCCTATTTTTTTCTGTCATTGTTTTTGTCCCTATTTTTTCTGTTTTTCTTTTTCTGTTTTTTTAATATGACTCCTGGAGTACACTTATTTCTATATTTAGGTTGGTATAAGATATTTATTTTTTCTGTTTTTTTTTCTGTTTTCCTATTTATTGTTCTTCTTCTTTTTTTAATATGACTCTTGGAGTACATTTGATGACTTCATCAACTATTCAGCATGTGAACTTCACTATGCATTTTTATGTCATAGGCATTGATGACTTCATCAACTATTCAGCATGTGACATTTGCATCTTTTCTGTATACTTGTGTGGGTTTTCTGTTTGTTAGTCACTAGTTGCACAAATCTAGAAAGAAATTCATAAATATGAGTCCAGAAACAACAAGCTAACAAAAGTGCTACTATACTTGGTTTCTTTTATTACTCAAGAGTGATATGCAAATGTACAAATTACATGATGTGATATGCAAATGTACAAACTGTTGCTGTTGTCATAACAAGGGGGAGGAAAGAGTGTTCAATTTCGAAAAAAAATCCATAACTTCTTCCATAGAGCACCAATTCAACTTTAATTAATTGAACCAATAAGAGGCAGCAACACCTAAACCATGTATTTCAATCCTAAATTTTGAAATTTGATTGGCCATTACTCAAAACAAACTTGCAACACAATTCACAATTCACCACCTGTTTTTCCCTTCACTATATATATCCAAATATGAAATGATAAATTATAAGGCATAAAAAGCAACATTCATTGAATGATGGAAAAAATCAGAAAAACCAGAAAGGAGGGCATAGAAGGCAGAGCACAAACGTGAAGTGAAGAACAAAGGAGGGCTAATAAAACCAGAAAAATTGTCAAAAAAAAATTAGAACGTTGCTAAAATCTTCAAAATAAAAGCAAAAAAATGTTTTTCAACTATAAAAAAAATATAGAAAGATTGTATCCAAATAAAACAAAGATTGTAATATATCTTAATCGGCCAAAATAAGGAAAAAACCAGAAAAGCCCATAGCTTTGGGCTTACCCCGCTTAAGCGCGCCTGGGCTTCGCCTTTTCAATCACTTTCCTAATTGCCAACTATGTATAAATATGTTTGGATTATATACATTTCGATTCTTCTTTTGAGCATAGTAACGGTGTGTATGAAGCTTTACTTTTACGAACTCACCTGGAATTACAATTAGGTTTCAAAATGTAGTTCCACCCTATATTAATACATACTTATATCATTCCCAATTTCTCTAAAATAGGTCATGACTCTGCGTTTAGACAAGTCATGGATTGATTGGGGTACTAGAGTTTCCGAGGCATATTTTGCAAAGCTAGATGAATTCCTAGATTTTGCATATGCCAACAAGGATGCTAGGACTCGCATATACTGTCCTTGTAGGAAATGTCAAAACAGGGGATTGTTTGGTAGAGAAGTGGTGCGGAAGCATCTTCGGGAAAATGGATTTTTGGTTAGTTATAAGTTATGGACTAAACATGGTGAGACGATTTGTGATCTAATTGAGGAGCCGCAACAAAGGGATGAAGTGCCACCTGAGTCTGATGGTTTTATGGATGTGGACATGACGAGATTGGTGGAAGCTGATTTCGGAAGGACCGACTTACTTGAACCACAAATTCTAGAAGATGAAGGTGACCGTGAGGGTGCTACTATTGTGCAAACAGAGTCTACTGACCAGCTTTTGAAGTTAATGGAAGCTGCAAACTTGCCATTGTATCAAGGATCTAAGAAGCACACTGCGTTGTCCTTCGCTGAGCGCCTCTTACAAGCAAAAAGTTTACATGGTTGGACAGATCACTCATTTAAAGAGCTTTTGGAGATATTTTCTGAGACTTTGCCCAAAGGGGTGAACCTACCTAAATCTTATTATCAAGCCCAAAAGTTAGTGGAAGATTTGGGATTCACTTTTACAACCGTGGACGCATGTCCTAATAGTTGTATGCTCTTCCGAAATGAAAATGCAAACCTCGATCGATGTCCAATATGCAATGAATCGCGATGGAGGCAAACACTGAGGGTTTTGAATCAGTTACCCGAAAAGCTGCAAAACAAGCTCGGTATTTTCCGGTGACGCCACGCCTCCAAAGACTGTTTGGGACAGCAAAGTCTGCCACCCTAATGAAATGGCATTCCTTGAAACGAGTTGATGATGGTGTGTACCGGCAACCTGCTGACTCCCCTGCTTGGAAGCATCTTGATGCTACACACCCGAGTTTTGGAGCTGAGATGAGGAATGTGCACCTAGGCCTTGCTTCTGATGGATTTAATCCTTTTGGTAATCAAAATGTAAATCATAGTACATGGCCTGTTGTCCTCGTTCCGTACAACTTGCCACATATGTCTATCATGAAGCAACCATATATATACCTTTCTGTGCTCATAGATGGAGCAAAAGGACCCGGAGATAAGATAGATGTGTATTTGGAGCCTTTGATAGAAGAGCTAAAGAAATTGTAGGAAGTGGGCGTACAAACATTTGATGCTTCTATGAATAAAATGTTACAAATGCGGGCTGCTGTTCTTTGGACTATCAACGACTTTCCAGCTTACGCGAATTTGTCTGGGTAGAGTACTAAAGGTGAGTATGCATGTCAAAATTGCAACATAGAGCCAGGGGAAACATACTTAAAAGCTAGCCAAAAGTGGTCGTACTGGAGGAGTAGGCGGTTCTTGCCCTACGATCACAAGTATCGAAGAGACTCAAAGTCCTTTTATGATGGACGAGAATTTGATCTTGCACCTCCTAGATTGACTACGGCTGATCACCTCTCACAGCTTGAAGCTAACAGAGTGCTTACTTGTTATAAAAAGGATGACATGATATTGAGAGAGGAGATGGGAGCAGATAGACCGGAAAGGGATCCAACCAAAAAAAAAAGCATAATTGGAAGAAGAAAACCATCTTCTATGAGCTATCTTATTGGAAAGACAATTTGTTGCCATACAGCATAGATGCGATGCACTCCGAGAAGAATTACGTCGAAAATGTTATGAACACAATCATGGGAGTGAAAGGTAGAACAAAGGACAATGTCTCTGCCCGTCACGACCTTGAAAGCCTTGGAATTCGCAAGGAATATCATGTGAAGCTCACAGAAACAGGTACTCAGGTGTATGAGAGAGCTGAATTTGAGATGGACAACGCCGGGAAGGATAAGTTCTTGTTAGCATTATCCAAGGCGAGAATGCCAGTTGGTTTATGTTCTAGTATTGCCCGGAGGGTTAACTTAAAGGATCGAACCATTGAGGGCCTTAAAAGCCATGATTATCGTATCCTTTTACAACAACTAATTCCGCTCTGTATACGGAGTTCCTTGCCTGGGAATGTGGTTTCTGCTTTGATTGAAGTAGGAAAGTTCTTCAAGGTATTGAGCTCAAAAGTTAATACAAGTGCTTCATTGAAAGAGGCACGTTCTCACATCATCCTAACCCAATGTGAGATTGACAAGATATTTCCGCCATCTTTCATGGATGTGATGGAGCATTTACCTGTGCATCTGGCAGATGAAGCATTAATCGGTTGACCTATACAATTTCGTTGGATGTACCCTATCGAGAGATTCCTATTGACTTTGAAGACTTATGTACTCTAACAAGCTCGGCCAAAAGCATCACTAGCCAAAGGTTACATCATGGAAGAGTACATGAACTTTTGCTCTCAGTATTTAGAAGACGTGGAGAGCAAGGCGCAAAGACCACCAAGAAGAATAGATGATGCCGATAAAAAGGGAAAGGGATTCATTCTACCAGAAGTGACGCGTTCCCAAATTCACCGACGGGTCTTGTTCCATTCAAATGCAGTCACACCGTATCTAGAGTACGTCTTATTCAACCTAGCTTCATTTTTCTTTGGCTGGTTATCAAAGCATAATTACATGTCTTGCTAATGAGTCTACCTAATTCTTAACATTGAATGGAACATTTGAAGTCCCTTAAACACCAAAATCCTACGGCAAATGATACGTCACTAGCATTACTTCATTTCAGCACGTTCTCGGAATGGTTCAAGTCACATGTGAGTCTACAATTCTAGACTCCGAGTCAAAATATTGTGCTTCATGTATTTCAATAATATGTGAACTTCAATGGATATCCCACCTACAATCAGGTCGCAATGTTGTGCCGGGCAGGGGATGTTACATTAAGCGATGAATTCGTGGCATTGTCCAACTTCCCTTCTCCGGTGGCTACACGAATGACCTCATACACATCCAACGGCTATTTCTTTCGTGTCAAAAGTGTTGACATCAAAAGAACGAGACAGAATTGTGGGATGTATTTGGATGGAGATACCCTACCCTATTATGGGAGATTAATAGATATCATAAGGGTTACATATGCCTTAAATATTGAGTACGTATTATTTAGGTGTGAGTGGACACATCCTTCGACAAGGGTCAAACTGGACCCTTTTAAATTACCCTTAGTAAACTTCGGGAAGTTACTATTCCCACATGATCGTCTTGAAGATGAGACTTTTATCTTAGCAACTCAAACACAACAAGTATGGTATAATGCAGATCCTTCTGGACATGGGTGGTTAACGGTTGGGGAAGTTGAGTCTAAAGCGTATGCCCATGTGGATGATGACAATGTGAACGATGATAATGCAGATCCATCTGAACTGTATTAGCAGGGGCTTGCCCCTTATGCTAAATAGAATTTACTATAAAGCTCCATATTTTTCTATAGATGTTCAAGACAAAAGAAATCAAAATATTTTTACCCTTTGTACAGAAATACTCTTCATGGGTTATGTTTTCCAATAAGATCCAATCCATCAGGTATCAATCCATGATTTGTGATTTTTTCTCATTACTTTTGTCTTGCATAAACTAATGTTCAACGGAATACCTTAATATATATAAGTACGTCTTATAGAAATACCTAGGATAAACCTCCCTGTAGAAAATTTCATCTCATTCTTTTTTCTCGTTACATTATTTTTGTAATACGTAGTTATTTCTTCTTTGTAATGCAGTTGGTGCGCAATCATCATAGGCATTCATGGCGAAACGAAAGGGTACATCCACTAGACCGCGAACCATGGGTGAACTCCTAAGTTCTGCCAACTCACCCCCTGTATCCCACAGTAGCTCCTCATCGTCCGTAGCAGCAGTTGGAACACTGCCGCTCACAACTCTACAACCGGCTCCACCAATGCCTCAGCTTGCAGATGCATCTTCACAACCAGCTCCATAACCGACTCCGCTTTCGGAGGCAACTCCACAACTGGGTCCGCTTGCGACTACAGCTGCAAAAAAGGTAGGTCGCGTGCTTTTCATTTGCTTTGTGTTAGTATTGAAGGTTTTCCCATTCGTATAGGCACTCCTGAAGAAACGCAAGGTTGGAGGAGGCAGACCGCGAACAATATCCGATTTTCTACAGCCTACTAGCGAGAGATCCTCCCAGCTGAGTGGGTCCTCACCGCCCGCATCAAGAGCTGTAACACTCCCTGTCACTGAACCAACACCAAATGCAACTCCAACTCACCCCAGCCACATGGTTCGCTTCTTGCCCAAGGGGGTAATCCAGTCACAGTTGTACCCAGTACCTCGCAGCTACAGGTGGCATCAACATCGACACCGCTGGCGGCAGATGCTCTAGAGTCGGACGACCATTCATCTGGTTAGGCATTTTCATGCATCGTTTTATACACTTTTAAATTGTTTGTATTATTATGTACACATGTTAATAAAAGTTTAAATATTTTTTGTTTCAAGATGAAGAGGCAATTCCTATTCGTAAAGGTCACACTACGGGTGTACCGGGCTGAACAGCGGAGCCAAGTATGCAGTCGAATTCAATGAGTTGTTCGTTCCAGTTGGGGTTAATGCCAAACAACTGAGGTCACAACTAGGGATATTAGTGCGTGATGGGCAACGACTTCCACTAACTACACTGGGTTGGAACTCTTTCGGAGATGATGTGATGGATGGTATATGGGAAGAAGTGAAGGTATTTCTGTAATACTTAGAAAACTAGGTTATAATATTTGTGGTTAGAACATTTCTGAAATAATGGAAACAACTAGGTTCATTCCTATGAACAGGAAAAAAATATTTCTGACACACTTAAAAACACTAGGCATTACAAAAATACCTTTACACACACATATACACACATACACACACACACACACACACACACACACACACATATATATATATATATATATATATATATATATATATATATATATATATATATATATATATATATATATACCTACTTATGAAATGCCTTCATATAACGAAGTATTACAGAAAAAAAATCCACTTTAGCTTAGTTGGTAAAGCAAGAGAAAGAGAACTAAAAGGTTTAGAATCCCCTAACCAAAATCGTAGCTCCGTCACTGCTTGTACAATGCACTAATTCTTGATTGGCCTCTTGATGTACTATAATTAAGAATCCCCTAACCAAAATCCACTTTTGGCCATGTTTTTATTTAGAAATTCCATCTGAATTTAACTTGTTACTTACTACTAATTAAGACATAACACATGAGCAGGTTCTAAGCCAACAGGGGTGATAAGCAATTAATATAAGGGATTTCCTAGCTGCATTTTCAATTATTGCCTTCATTTTGTGTTTCATTTTGGTGTAGACAAATATATTCAATCCTCCCGACGAGTTCAAAGAGGTTTGCTTACACATGTGCAACCTCATGTGGAAGGACTACAAGGCGAAAACAAGTCTAAATATTTTACGAATGTCATAAATGATCCTAATCTGGAGAAGAACCGTCCACCGAATGTCCTGGGTTACGCTCATTGCATTTTGGAGAAGTGAATATGCCCAGGTAGTCTTTATTTCATCCTCGTGTTACATGGTCCATAAGCAAACAAATGTGTAGTCTCTTTGTAAAGTCTTGCTGTGTACAGAAACAATCGCAGCAGAACTCAAAGAATCGAGATAAGCATGGACCAGCGCATATCACCGGGCGAAAGTCATTCGCTGAAGTAAGACATGAGGTTCGTATGTGTACGCTGCCTGATTTTATGCATTTCTTTTGTTTTCAGTGAATAGTGATGACACTTTTGACTACTTGGGTGGATCAAATCCATGAGGTTTGTATTTAATCTGAATTGGATTTCTTTCATTTAAATAGAGGAGCAAATCCAAGCAACCAACTGACAAAATGAGCATGTGGGTTGCATCCCGAAATGCAGATGATCCTGACGTTATTGAGACCATTGTAAGGTTCTTTACCCTTTTACTTTTCTGCATATGATGTTGCGTTAATGTTGGTATCTGGGTTACCGTCGTTCAGAATCATATGTTGAAATCTTTTGATAATGTAGAAAGACTTCAATGCCCTCTTAGAGCTGGAACCCGAGGAGGAGCTAGCTCTTGACTCCACGAAAGATAGTATATTCCATCGGATCATTGGACTTGATGGTCACGGGTATTGACACACATATGGTGCTAGTGTGCCTCCGCGTTTGGTGTATAACTCTCTGTCAAACACGACTCAAATTGGTGTTAGCGAGATTCGCGAGATTGCCCAACAACTGGAAACCAACCTCAAAAACCACATAGAGACGAGACTCCAAGACTTTAAATCTGAATGGATGGCGAGTTGCTGGTGCCATGGCAAGAGTGGCTCACGTTCACATGGACAAGTAAGTTAGGACTTGTTTGAAATGATTGCAAAGGAAAATGACCGATGCATTACTAATTGTTTGTTTATTTCATTCCCTTATTTTTCTTTATAACATATATGAAAGATAGAAAATCCTTCTATTATCAAACTCCTAATTGCACTGCTAAAACTTAGCTGAAATGGATAGGTTTTGTTGCCATCTTTATAATTTTATTTTGCTTATTCCGATGTATAGTCCAACTACACTTCAAACGACTTAGAGAGGTGCTTGAGTTTTTACAAGACGTTCGGTTCAACTCCTAATATATGATATTTTCAGTGTTAAACTGATATATTTATGCCTTCATGCTTTGTTAGATATCTATAAAGTTGTGTCTGAATTTGTGCAAATACCTCCTACTGAAGAGCTTTTATATATGATTGAACAGTCAAATAATTAGATTCTCTGATGTGGATTCGGATGTTACATAAAATAGCTAGGCACCCATCAAGGGCATTTTTTATTTGCAAAGAACAGGGCTAATGTTTCAATTAATTATGAGCTAAGGTTGTTAGCTTTGATGTAAGTCATTTTTTCTACTTTTGTATTGTAGACAAGTGTTCATCAAACAAATCGGCGGGAGTCAATTGGAGATGGCGTTGCTGTCCTATCCAACGACGATGACGCTACTCTCAACAACTCAACACAACCAGAAGGAGACACCGACCAATCTGCCCACGATGTGAATGACGGAGGTGTTGTATGACAGGGTCAATATCACGCAGTTTAACACCAGGTTCTATGGACCTTTAGTTTGTTACACTATGAATGTGTACGTCTTTTTGTCAGATTGAACTACATTTTGGACTTTGTAGTCATTGTTAGGCTCGCTGTATGCATGGACATATGTTTCGGTCGTCTATTGGCTTCAAGCAGATGTTCGACTTCATATGCGTGTTCCGTTAATATCTTTTGAACTAGGTGTATGTAGGACTTATTGGAATGGGTCTTTAACTTATGGTTTTGTGAATATAGTATTTCAGAGAATCTATATTGGTGTGTACATGCATTGTGTGTGTGTATATATATATTTATATCCCAACAAGAGATTAATACCCAATGTGCAGTAGCCTGCATAATATACAACCCGACCCGTAGCAACGGCTTGTCGCCGTAGCAATCAAATTATAAACATTTCAGATTAAAAAACGTCAATAGCTTTGGCTAAATGTCGTGGCAACATCATTATAATGATGGTTGTAGTAGCTTCGGCTATATGACGTGGCAAAATCATAGTGACGCCAACTTTGGTGGGAAAAATCTCATCGTCCAAATTTTTTGGCGCCAATTTGTTAGCCATCTGCCATGGCAAGCGACGGTTTGGCGCCTTTAATATCTCTAGCGACGGCAACGTACCATCGCAAAGGGCCTTAATTTTCATTAAGTGTCGCTGCAGCCATTGCTGCAGCCGTTGCTAATATTCTTGCCATGGCTAGTATCCGACGCTACTGACTTTTGCAACCGCCCTATTAGCTACGCCCCCATTTGCCGTCGCAGTGCCGAAGCTACACCCATTTTGCCACCACAGGGAGCCCTTTTGCCACGTCTTTTTGCCGAAGCAAATTTAATTTTTTTTTTTGTAGTGTTAACTTTGGAAGTTGAAAATAAAACTCCATCGATTGTTAACTTTTTATTAAAAATTGGATAGAAAATTTAATTAATTAGTACTATGGTGTAGTTTGTGAACAATAGATTATTTGTGAACACGTCTTAAGATACAATTTGTGAACAAATTTGAAACCGATGAATAATTTTTATAAGAAAAGATTACTAATACATACAAATAATTATATTACGTGAGACGAATAATTATGTTGATACATATGAATAATTAATATGTTCACAATTTATACTGAAATCATCCTATAATATATATATTAAAAAAATTGTCGGAGGAGACGTGACCCCCACCCGCCTCCAAAGCCTTCTGCCCCTGGTTGTGACCTAATCCCCAACGGAATTTTTATGCAGGTAGTATTGTCGGGTCACACGGCCTATACACGACAAGTATGAGAATGAGTTTTAGAGGAATATGATCTTTTGTGCGAGTGGGAGATGTTAGAATTATTTTATAATTCAGACATTATTTTATATACGCCTAAAAGATAAATACCCTAATTTACGTAATTAGGGAATTAATTCTTATACATTAAAAATTAATAAATATTAGGATAGATAAATATAAATCCGTTATATATTTATCCAATATAATAAGAGATAAGTTCTCTTATTCCTATAAGATAAAAAGAGAAGAGACGCTTCTCCTTAAGGAAGTCAGTCATTCCCTAAAACCCTAGAGGGTCTATTCATTAGACGTTTCTCTCATGGAAAAACAACCCATAGAGAACTCTCCTTCGTGGAGAGAGTCTCCTTCCTCTCCAACGCTCTCCCATGATGTGTAGGATGTGAATCGTAGGTTCTCCCCTACTCCCGAATTTCTAACGAGATTTAGGGCTATAAAAATCTACCTGGTGATCAAATTCGAAGACAAGATGATCTAGATTCCGCTTCCTCTATACGAGGTAATCCGTGTATCTCACAAATTCTATCACTTTGGTTCGACAGAACCTGATATTTGGGTTTTTGTCTATGGCTCATTGTTTGACCTATAGGCCAACCCTCTATCCGCGGATGGTTTTACCAGCTTCCCAATCAACGTGTCCCTCTTTTTAAGACGAGGCTTCATCAATTTTATCTCGAGAATTTCATTTTGAGGGAACAAGTTTCAAATGAAACAAAAATACTAACTGACCGTGAGACCTTTTCTAATCTAAAACCGTAAAAAACCATAGAGGGAACCTTTTCACATGGCTACCGGGAATAAATGAAATAGATAAATAGAAATGATACCTGGCAAAGACAAATGAGGGGTGCCTTCCAGGAACATCTCACCACTAAGCAGAAAACGCTTGAAAGGTTGCTGAGGCAAAACGTCGAACACCTTCACTGCACTTATTTTCGTTTCGCCTCAATATGCCTACTGCGCCACCGTCCGTGGCGTATCTCGCCGCCGTATCTGTGCTGATCGGCGTTGCCTTGTCCGCCACCGGTGCAGCCGCGTACACCAACCACACCGTGGGGGGAGAAGCTGGGTGGTTATTCAACGCCAGCACCAACACCACCTCTGCTAACTACTCTGATTGGGCCGCGAAACAGACTTTCGGCCTCGGAGACTACCTCAGTAAGTAATGCAGCATAGAAGTAGTTCTTTTCCGCTCTTGATCTGTTTGGATGTGGTGTTAATCGGTGAAATCTGAATCCATTCTTCGCTGATCTGTTTCTGTCTAAAGCCGTATGAGAAACGATTTGATTGCCCCAGGAAATGGTTGAATTTGGGGAATGGAATAGTGAATTTCAATCACCATTACGAACCCTAACACCTCGTGGATTCCTAATTTGCTGTTAATTCTCTGAAAATGCCTTTCGATTGTGGACAGTTTTCACCACCAATACGAATCAATCGGTGGTGCACACCTACAACGCCACCACTTACGCCAATTGCACCGCCGACTTCGCCGAAGATGATGACACCACCGTCTACAGTTCCGGCGCCAGCGACTTCGGTCGTCCCATGACAGTAGATGTTCCGCTCACCATCGAGGGCTCCAACTACTTCTTCTCCGACGCCGGCGATGGATTAGACTGCGAGCACGGGATGCGCTTCGAGATCAAAGTCGTACACGGTGCCGGCCTACCCGCCAGCCTCAACCACCCGCCTCCGCCGCCTTACACCCCCGGCCCCGCGTACGTGTCTCCGCCGGTGTTCCTTGGGGGAGGCGGCGGCCAGGGGCAGGAACTCAACGGCTGCGGCTTACAGATTAGCGGTGGCGGTTTCGCCATGGCGGCAGTGGTGGGGCTGCTGGCTTTGTGGACCGAGGGTTGGCTGTAAGAAGGGTAAGACAGTAAATTTCAACGGATCGGAGGGGCAGTTTGGGAATAGAAGTAAGTCGGCAGATTTTGTTTGAGGGCTTGAGGCCCATTTTGTTTTCCCTTTTCGTTCGTACTAGTTCACTACCGACTATCCGTGGTACTTTTAAGTTTTATTTATTTTAAAATTATTCGAACACTTTTGGTGATGATTTTTACAGTATAAAACTAGGTAAATCGCCGCCGCTCATGTTGATTATGTTTTGCAGCATTATACTCCTTCCGGTCGATAAAACACGACACTTTACTACTCACACACTTTTTTTATAGGATAAAAACTATATAAAATATCTATTTTTTAATAATTTTTTTAACAATTTCGTAATTATTATTAATAGGTACAAAATTGTTAAAAAAATTTATAAAAAATTAAATATTTTATATAGTTTTTATCATTCTAAAAATCGTACATGAATAGTAAACGACATGTTTTGTCGAACGGATGGAGTATGATTTTCGTAATTTTTTGTAAAAAGTTGTACATAATTTGGGAAATCTTTAGCAACTTTAAGAAATTAAAATTAGAAAAATGCTATAGTATATGTTTTGTTTTGTGAATTTATTTGGATACTCCAAGTGGTAAATCCTTTGGAAGTCCACAGTTTCATGTTGAAGGTGTTGAGGTCGTTCTGATGATTAGAGGCGGGATGCTTCTTTTTGTTGTTCTTTGGTGTACCTGGAAAAAAAGATAATTGTTGAAATTAATATCTTTGCATAGGTAAATGAAAAGTATCAAATAATCTTATACGTTTGTAACAAAAAGTTTGGTTTAAATATTACCTTTTTTTATCTAGTTGATGAATGAGTTTAAATTTATGATGAAAAGGTGGTTGTGAAAATAACTTGTAAGGTATAGCACAGAGTTTTGAATATTTTCTAATAATGATAATCTGCAGCTTGGAATCCAAACTTTTGGAAAACGTTTTACACGTGCGGTTTAGGTATGGCTTAGCTACTGGTGTCCATGTGACATGTTATATATTTTAAGATTACAATATTTCAGCCTTTTCAAATACTTCAAAAGAGACCATATTTTTCACAATCTTTGGAGCTTCTAGATTTTCATTTGCTTTGTTTATGAATAATGTAACATCTGTTCTTTTTCTTATACGGGATAAAGCAACATATAATTGTCCATGCGAAAAACATGGTTGGCGTAAATAGACTGCAATTTTTTTCCAAAGTTTGGCCTTGAGCCTTATTAATTGTCATTGCAAAGCATAACTTAATTGGGAATTGTTTTCTCTCAAATTGAAATGGGTACTCTACTGATGGAGAAGGGCGTAGGCTAATCCTTGGGAGGAAAACATCTTCGCCCTTGTAGTATCCCGTAGCTATTTGGCAGTGGATAATATTCCTGAATAATTGCTTGCATATTAGCCTTCTTCCGTTGCATAGACCATTTGGTGGATCTAAATTGCGCAGAAGTATAACATGACAATCTTTTTTTCAGAACTAAATTGTGTGGGCTCATCCCAGAAGGACATAATGTATTTAAGAATTCTGATGACTAAAGGTGAGATTGACCATCTAGGAGTGTGTCGAAGCTTTTGTATGTCATAGCTTTCCCATTAAAAGCTTGGATTAATGAAGCATTAAGTATATCAACATCTTCATTTCTTGGAGTCAAAATAGCTCTTTTATTCAAACATTCGTTGTTGGTTGTTGATGTAGGGAGAATTGAAATTGAAATATATAAATAAAATATAAAGAACAATCGCAACCCTAGCCTTTCAAATAAATTCAAAACTCCACGCTGTAGTGGTAGGGGAATTAGGTCTGATCCTCGAGAAAGCGAGTCAACGAGATCCGATAATAGTCCGAATTCACGTTCTGTTGTCAGACCAGAAGACACTCGATCTCGACAGAGGTAGTCGATATCGAAGGTGGCTGTCGATCTCGATGTAGAAGACCTGTAGAGACAAAAACAAGCAGTCGACCTCGACCTAAGGTGTCAATGTCGAGTATCAATAACAAAGGTCGGCATACTCAAAAGACTGTTGGTCGATCTAGGGCACTCGATGTCGAGTAAGGTACTCGATCTCGACTGCTCCTCAGCTTCTCTTGGCTTCTTGTTTTGACTTTGATTCCACTCCAATTCCTATACATTTAAACCAAAACTTGTGCAGACTCTATTTCTTGCACATTAGCACATTTTACACAAATTCTCATTGTTCTCAACCTATAATTTAGGAATCGAATGAAATATGAAGTCAAAATATGTATCTAAAATAGCTAGAAATATGTACATCAGGTTTCTTATTCTTGTTTTTACTTTGTATTAAATATCTTTCCTAATACTTTCTTCTCTCATTCTCTGTCACATCTTTTTCTCCCCTTGATCATGATATCCAAATTTCTGGTGCACTTGAAATGCTTAATCTGATTGAATAAACGAGATTTGTTCAGATTTTTAGGCCTGGGAAACTGGATATTTTTCTAATTATCTGCATGGTTACTAGTAGTTTCTTTTTAAATCTATGGATGACTTTGGTGCTTGTTTTTATTAGTTATTATTTATTTTGGACATACTTTCATATGTTCAATATTCTTTTTGCTTGCTTTTGTACTCCCTTTCTTATGCATAGCTTCACTACTTTTACTTTTCAGTTTGCTTAATGATCGCATCTGTTTTGTTCTGTAACTTTTACATGACACATCTTGTAGGCTTCATCTGTTGCAAAACTAGCATTGTTGACTGAAGATTCTTCTCAGGAAGGCTCGGGGATCTTTTTTGTTGCACCTGATTCATTTGAGGTTAGTTTGCTATTCTTTATCCTTCTTTGCTACAGATTTATGCACTTCTAATTTTCTCTACATTCCCAAATTGAGATACAAAAGTGACAAAAGCATTACTTAACCATCTAGAACTTTGCATTCCTATTTTTAACTGTTAAATGATATTGGTTGCATTTGGTACTTCATAGTTTGGCAATTTATGAATCATTGGCATTTTCTACCCGCTGCATTCTTGGAAGGCCATAGTTATACTCTTATGGTAATTTAAAGCCTCTTAGCTCAAATTGGTAGAGCATTGTGCCCAAGCACAAAGACGCGGGTTCAAATCCCGCATAAGCTACAATAACGAAAAGAAAAGCAAAATATGTCATTTAATATCGGATAATAGCCGATGTCTTTAAAAAAAAATTGATGTCTATGTGGGGGATGTAAAAAGTCAAAACTTTTTAACATCGGGTAATAGCCGATGTTTTGTATGTTATAACATCGGATATATTTTATAATCGATGTTATACCATATCAAAGACATCAGATTTTAAAAATATAACCGATGTTATAACATACAAAGACATCGGCTATTACCCAATGTTAAAAAGTTTTGACTTTTTACATCCCCCACATAGACATCGATTGTTTTTAAAGACATCGACTATTACCCGATGTTAAATAACAAAATTCTAGTAGTGGTAAGAAATAAAGGGTATGGAATTATTTGGCCATGTGGTACTTAATAAAATTCGGGAATCAAGACTCCTGAATCTCAACACAACTCAACCAAACCATATCTGACAAATAATGCACAACCACACTTACATTCTCGTGATGAACTTCAACCTTTCTTTCAAACCCAATATACCTCTCAAAATATAAATCTTGCATAAAAGAAAAGAACTAAGGAATAATTGGCTCATGCCCTTAATAACATAATTTCTCTTTTTCTTCTTTTTTTTCGGATTTTTTTAACGAAAATAAATAATAATAACTATGATGGTGCATTTATATGGTGAGCCAAGAATCCTTTTACAAAAGATGTGACAAGATAAAAATGTAAAACCAGCCCATAATTTCTTTCTTGCTCAAAACTAAACATAGGCACTTTTCCTTCCACAATTCATTATTCCAACCAACTCTAAGTCTTAATTCCCAAATGGGGATCAGGCTCAATTCGGCTAGGGATAATTTTGTGGAGTTTATAATATAAAGGCTCAGGCTAATGTTTTGGCTTCAAGCAGAGATAATGCAGGGCAGATAAAAAGAGGATTAGATTGGCTTAAAAGATGCCTCCATCATTTAGTTCTCATTCACATAAACATATATATGCATTGGCTTTGAATAACTATCACAACATTTAGAGATGCATATGAAGAGTAAATACACTCAAGAATGCAGAGGGATTTTTAATGTTCTCCCTATAGGCCAAAATTCTCACTAGGACAATTTTTGTTGGATTTTGCTTTTAGTCTGGTATCATATGTGCTCAATTTCATTACAAGTTCACAATCTACATAAAAAATTATTTTAAGGACTTAGGCTAAACCTTCCAAATATGTCATAGGATTTACATGATCAAGTCAGCCATTGGGTTTCATAATTGGACATCTAAGTATGGCTTAAAATTAACTAAATATGCATTTTTTTCTTTTCTATTTTTTGACATTTTCTATTTTTTTATTTCTATATTTTTATGAAAATTAAATAACTAAGACCTTAAACTTAAAATGCATAAAACTTTAGACATGAATGCAATGCAAAAACAAATAAAAACATAAAGCAAAATAACAAATTCTAGTACAAGCCAAGTTTTAACCAGTTTTAAACCAAAAGCCAAGAAAGACATAATATCTAGTTTCAATCCCACCCCATACTTAAAACATACAGTGTCCTCAATAGATTAAAATCAAAAGAAAATAGGGGTAAAGGGAAAAACTCACAGAGTAACATGCGGGAGAAAGTCGAGTACAAACATCGGCCAGGGTAGTCGATGTCGACAACAACTCTGTGCTCTGAAGGAAGGTCGAAGTTGAGGGTCTCCTTGGTGGTCGACATCGAGTAGCTTGCTCAATGTTGACTGTAGTGTGTATCTCCTCAGTGATCGATCTCAATCACTTGTAATGGCTTGACCCTGGTGCAGTCGATGTCAACTAATCATGTCGATCTCGTCCGCTTTTGCAGGGACTTCGTTTCTTCTTCGTTGTTCCTTATGCTTTGCAACCTGAAATTTTGTTAGTGCATAATGCTAAAAACATGATTTATCAAAGTTTTCAAAACCAAATCCAAAATTCAAAACCTAAAAACCTCTAAGAATAATTTAAATAACGTTTTATTTACACGCTCTAGATTTTTGAGTCGCTAGGCCGACTTCTTCGATGGCGCTCAAGACCCTTTAAGGTAGGGCTCTTTCAAGCTTGACCCTTCTCCTGGATCATCAAAGTCCTTGTTATAGTATCCAAGCTCGGCGAATATCGCTTCTTCTCCATAAAGCTCTTTCTTTGGAACATATCCTTTCTTCCTTTTCCTAGTCTTTACCTTGCAAATGTGAGCATACCATGGAGCTTTGACCCTCCCATTAGGGAAATCATCATTAATGGAAAAATGAGGATTAGAGATCATACTTGAGCTTACCTTTTTGGGTCCGAAACAGCGATCTTCAGGCTTGGGGTCAGTACTCAGTCGACATCGACATGGTGGGGTTGACTTTGATGGACCCATTTGACTTCGACATGAGATGGTCGATATCGACAGAGGGGACCCTATACTTAAGCTCTTGGCAACTTTGGTGATCTTCTATGGTGCTCGACATCGAGCTAGACTTGTCGATCTCAAGCACTCTGGTTGATGTCGACTTAGACCAGTCGACTTTGACCTTCTTTGTATCGTCAATCTTTGTCAACAAATAATCTTGCAGCTTCTCCTCTTCGGGTGTGAGCCCACTTTCTTCATAGATTTCAGGGTTGAGAGTGCCTTGTATTGCCTCCTCACAAGGGACATAGTCCTTGCTTAAGCCGATGTTCTTCACCTCTAGCTTTTTGGTCTCATTCATCGTCGAGTTGAAGAGGAATTCGACGACTTCATTGTTGATTTTGAACGTAAGGGTGGCATTCCTAACATTGATGTTGGTGTCTGCGGCTGCTAAGAATGGCCTACCAAGGATGATAGGCACAATTGGATCCTCCGGCATGTCCAACACGATGAAGTCCGTGGGCACAAAGAACTTGCCCACCTTGACAGGGACATCATCCACAATCCATGTAGGTCTCACGAAGAAGTTGTTCGCCATGTAAAGCTTCATGTCGATGGGCTCCAGTGGTCCTACTCCCACTTGTTGCCATATGGATAGGGGCATCATACTTACACTAGCCCCAAAGTCACAAAGGGCTTTGAATTGGTGCTTACCTACCCCCACCATCACGGCAAACTTTCCCGGATCGCCTCTCTTGTCAGGGAATTCTATGGTATGGCATTCTTCGGCGATCTCGTCGATGGACCTTTTCTTGGCTAGGATGTCTTTCAAGAACCTCATGTATGCTGGCATCTCACTAAGGGATTCCGTGAGTGGTATAGTGATGTTTAGTCCTTGTAGCACCATCACGAAGCGCCTAAACTTGGTGTCTGCCGGGTCCTTCAACGCCTTGGAGGGGAATGTGAGTGTCTTCATTGGCTTCGAAGCCAAAGTGGTCGATTTGGGCATTTTGGACTTGTCGACATCGACAGAAGGGTCCGAACATGCTTGCTCGACCTCGGAGGAGTTTGGTATCGATCTTGCTCTACAGATGCCTCGACATCGACCTGGGGGTCGACATCGAGTGTAGTACTCTATCTCGGGTGCATCAATGGCTTTATGGGCGTCGTAGTGGGCTCGACATCGATAGTGTGGTCGACGTCGACAAGGCCCTCAACATCGACTGGGTCGTCGATGTCGACTGCTTCTCCAGTGACCTCTCATTTCGCTTTGTTCCGTGGCCCTTGTAATTTACGTCCACTCCTTAGGTTTACATCGGTGATGTGTCCGGCTTGCCCCTTTGGATTTGCTTGTGGTTGCCTTGGGAGCATTCCGGATTGCCTTCGAACTTGTATCACTAGTTGACCCAATTGGGTCTCCACGTTCTTCCTCCAAATATCCATCTCCCCAAGGTGGGCATTAAGCTCGTGCAATTGAGTTTGGATGGCGTTGCTGGATTGTTGATTGTGTGCTTCTTTCTTTCTTAACTTATTGTTCGATGAACGGGAGGTGCGATTCAAATATTCAAATATAATTCACGACTCTGCTAATTCCCTTATTAATCAAATAATACAAGAATCCCTCCCGATGTAGTGGTAGGGTAATTCAGGATCGAATCCACGAGGAGGTATGTCAGCGCTTCCCTTGTTGTAATCACGATCAAGCTTTCGACCTCAGAAGACACTCGATATTGAGGTTGTCTGGTCGATATCGACCTCAGTTCTGGTCCACTTCCAGCAAATTCCTGTAGAAGACAAAAGCAACACAGATCGATGTCGAGACAAACCTCGATATCGACGTTAGTCCTCGATATCGACCTTACCCAGTCGATTTCGATGTTTGTCACAGAAACTGCAATTCGTAACCTATTATCGGAAAAGTGTCCGAAGAGCGTAGAATGGAAAAGAAAATATGGATAGAAATCAAAACTCAACTTTTATATGAAATTCAATAAACTAAAAGCTTCCAAGATCGGGGATTAATGCCACAACGATAACAATGCAAGTATGATGCTAAAGTTATGAAATTTAATGTCTTTCCGTCAAATAACTTTCGTTACCAACACTTAGGTGATTAGAGGCTCTTGCATAATTCCTAAAAGTTACTATCCAATTCATGAGTAATCCAAGTTCACAATATGAGTGGCTTTCTCTTCAATAATGCAAATAATGAATCTCCATAACTTTCGCAAAGGATCATTCATAGGATAGAAGACAGAATCGCATAAAAGTCATAACTTTGATGCACTTACCCTACATTTCTATCGTCGGGCTCACCCCGACCCTAGAAGTGGGTTGACTACTCGCTTCTCATCATGCAACTCATCATCATCATTGAAAAGAAAACTACTTTGTATTGAACTACGAAAGAAAGATTACAACCGAACCAAGCCAATTCCGCTCTCGCTTCCACCAACCTCAACTCGGCATCCTCTCTCTCTACAAATTCTATGTGTTCTATGTGTTTGAATAACTGAAATTGAATGATCAAACTCAGCCCTAACGGCCTCTAGATATAGATATCGAACTTTGCTATCCAAAGACTCAAAACTTTATCTTTATTCTCTAAGATAAAACTTAAATAAACTAAAAACTAAAAATTCCATGGTAAAACAGCTCATGTGATAGCTCTGGCGTTGATGATAGGAAATCTTGACTTTAGGATAGACGTGCAAGCTTTGGATAGAATTCTATCAAAATCTGAGTCGGACTTCTCTGCTGGACAACATCGATATCGACCTAAGGACATCGATATCGACCTCGGTTTTATCTCTATCTCGAGCTCTCCTTCTTCTCCTCAGACTGGCAGTCGACTTCTATCAATAAGCTCGATCTAGGCACTCGATATCATCCATCAGACATCGATATCGACCTTTGTTGTGTCGACATGCTCTGTTCTTCTCTCTGTTAGATTCCTGCCTCTCTACTGCAGTCGATGTCGAGGTTCTTCAGTCAATTTCGACTTCTTCAGAAGACTTCGAGTTCTTTTTCCGCTCTTCCAAATATGTCCATTTTTGTCCTGTTTTCTGCGAAATCACATAGAAACTCGTGCAGACCCATATATTTGACAATATAGCATCAACTACACTAATCTCATGTTTTCCCACTAATAC
Organism: Persicaria maculosa; assembly: GCA_963922045.1. Classification (NCBI taxonomy): domain Eukaryota; kingdom Viridiplantae; phylum Streptophyta; class Magnoliopsida; order Caryophyllales; family Polygonaceae; genus Persicaria; species Persicaria maculosa. Next base: position 23,002,189 of record OY998260.1, read on the forward strand.
GCATGCAAATGAATGATAAAATGGACTTAAATGTGCATAGAAAATATGGCTATTTGCGTGAACATCAAACACCCCATACTTAAGCTTGCTTGTCCCTAAGCAATACCTTTAATGGTCATTCAGGGGAAGAAAGTAAACCCTCAACATCATAGATTCATTTTTCATATGTCCCTACAATCAATTGCCATCCTCGATAAGGTACTAATGTCCACCAAGTCCATGCTTGTGCAAAAAAAGCAATTTCATACTCATAAAAGGATGTTTATATGCAAAAAACAATTTCAGCGACATAGCATTAATAATCAAGAGGACTTTTTCATGCTTGTGAGAAGTAGATTGGTAAAAGGCTAAAGGTGGGCTAATTTTTGGCCATGTGGTGTTAAATCCGGGGAAAATAACTTTCTTTACAAAACATTCCACATTCCTTCTTCATAATATATCTCACCTTTCACTCATCTCTCAATTCTTTTTTCATTTATAATGTTTTTACCTCTCTAACCTTAGTATTGCCTTCTCCCGAGTCGTAAACATGGGTGTCATGAATGACCCCGGATACTTAGTACTTTGGACTCCTCCCTTTGTGTCCCATCTCGCTGAACTAACATCTCAACGAGCAGGGTCGACCTACCTTTATCTCTTGAGGTGATCAGATTTTTTCTCGCTCGTTAAATTTTCCATATTCATAAATTCTTTCATTCCTGCCAACAACTCCATATAACAGCTCCAAAGATGACATCCACTCTCAAACTTTTCCCCGGATAGGGTATAAGGTATAAAAAATGGGAAATATGTAATATACGTGGAGCAATAATGATGTAAGGCTCATATATGGCTTGTGACTTTTGCAAATATGCATAGGTAAGGCTAGGATATGAACTTTTGTAACATGTATAGAAGTTTATAAAAGTCCTCCATCATCTTATATGATGCATGCTTAAAGATAAATATGCAATTCTAAATAACTATGTATGAATATGTAAAATTATGCAATAACTATGAAAAATATGCTAAAACATGCAAGTAAGCCTCACCCCCACCCCATACTTAAAGTTTACAGTGTCCTCACTGTATTAGAACTAGGGTTAAGAAGAAAACTTACTAAAAAGTCACAAATTTCAGGAGTCGAATGATGTACATATTTGTATATCTTTTTATTGCATCTTTTGACATCATATTTCATTCGATTTCCAAAGAAAATGTTCAAAAGAATATAAACTTTTGTAAGAATGGGCTAAAGTACAAGAAATAGAGTCTCCACGAGTTTTGAGCTAACCATGCAGGAATTCGATAAAATCGGAGTCAAAACGGAGAAGCCAAGTGAAGCTGAGCAGAGGTTGATATCGACCTGAAGACATCGATATCGACCATAGTTGTCGACACACCTTCTGAGTGTCGAGATGGACCACACAGACCAACCAAGAAGACGTCGATATCGACATACTACATCGATATCGACCATCGTCATAGACATCGACTGGAGCTGGACAAGTCGGGCAGAAACACAGACATCGATATCGACCTCTGGTGTCGATATCGACCTTACCTCGACACAAGATAAATCCGATTTCGAGACTCGGATTATGAATTCTATCATCAAAGGCCACAGATTATCTTGTTCTTCTAGATATTAGCAGCTGGTTTGTTATCTTTTCCTTAAAGTTTTATCAAAATAAAAGACCTATCCTAATTGTTCGGATAGAGTTCATAGTTTAGATAGAAGTTGCAATCCTTGGATAGCGAGGATTAGTAGCCTATAAATAAAGCCCTAGGGGCTGGTTTGTTAGATCATCCAAACAAGTAAGACAATAGCAATAGGCAGTAGATAGTTACAGTTTTTGAGCTTTAAAGTTTCAAGCACTTACGATAGTTGGCGTTGAGATTGTAAAGATTCGAAATTTTCCATTTATGCAATTTATTTCAATTCAAGACATGTCCACAATCAACATGAGCGAGTAGTCGCCCTTTCTTCTAGGGTCGGGGTGAGCCCGACGATAGCCATGGTGGTAAGGTTAGTAGTACGTCATTAAAGAATGTATCTTTTATCTCCCTCTACCTTGTGCTTCATCTTTAAATGCGAATTTAAGGAACTCATGTTGTAAAACTTGGGTAGTAATTAGGGTTTCTATTCGAAAGTTTATAAACTCAATTATCACAAAGGTAGACACAAATTAGGTTAAGTAATTGCAAGATCTCTTTTCCTATTTGTCGGTTTAGGTGAAAGCCTTTTCCTTTATGATAAAAGCATGCATCTTTTGTTGATTTTTACTTATTCTATCATGGTTGTCATCGCGGTAATCCTTGGCTTTGGAAGATTTTTCCTTTCTTAAGTTTACATTCATAATTGCCCGCCGTTCGTTGAGTCATCGAAAAACCCAACACCTTTACTTATTTCTGTTCATTGCTTCCTTCCCATTCTTAAATCTTCGGCCTTTCTTTGCCGACGAAAAACTAACCCACTGCAGGATGACGTCGATATCGACTCTTAACATCGATATCGACCACACTAATAGATCGACAGTTTTCTGAGTCGATCTCGAGACTCCTGGGTAACTATTGCAAACATCAAAATCGACCCCAGACGTCGAAATCGACCCTTCTGTATCGACTGGCAGGCTTCTGAGCCAGTCGATTTCATGGACTAACATCGATATCGACCCTTTCCAGTCGATATCGACTACAGTTTTTTGTCTCTACAGGTCTTTTGTTGCAGAAAGCATCGACAGCCAAGGTCGACATCGAGGTGTGAGCTCGAGATCGAGGCTTCTGGTCGAACATTTAGGACGTGTCTTCAACGCTACTAGGATCCCGCTGACTCGCTTCCTCGTGGATCGAACCTGATTCCCTACTACTATAGCGGGGAGTCTTGAATTTATTTGAAGAGGATAAGAGTTGTATTGCTTTATATTTTATTATATATTTCGATTCAATTCTCCCCACGTCATCGAAGAAGACTGCAGTAATGGTCGATATCGACCTTTCAACATCGAAATCGATCTCTGTTATCGATATCTGGCTCAAGCTTCAGGGTGATCCTGTCTCGACCACAAGCCCATCTGAATCGACCTTAAGGTCGTTGTCGATCTTTAACATCGATATCGATGTGTCTTTCTGTCCTTTTCCTCTTTCTTGCAACTTGTTAAACAAACTAAAACCAAAAAAAAATGCAATACTATAAAGTCTTAAACAAAATCAAAGTTGTCCAAAACCAAAAACTAAGTGTATGCGTCACAAGCTCTAGACTTTTAAGTCGCTAGGCTGACTTCTTCCTTCTACGCATTCAAGGCGGCATCTGTAGAGCCCATGTGGCTTGGGCCTCAAATAATACTTCTTTCTTTTCACGCAGCTGCATTCCGCCCGGATGGATTTGATTCACCATGAAAGGTCACATCATCTTGTCTTTGAATCTAGTAGGGAACCATTGATCATTTGATTTAGCGACATACACCTTGTCTCCTATCTCATATTGACTTGAATCATCATTGGATACCCTACACAAGCACATGCCAAGGCACACCTCTTCCAAATAATGATAAATCTCTAATAGAAATGGAACAGGAGAAATCCGTACCTTGACTTACCTTCTTCTCTGTCTGTGGCTCAGGTCGACATCGATATTTAGTAGTCGATATCGAGCTTTGTTGTGCTCCTGGAGGTTCAGTCGATTTAGAGGCTTTCTGCTCGATATGATAAGGCGATTTTGACCATCAGAGATCGATATCGAGCTCTTTGCTTCTCCTTTCTCAGCTTCTATGGTGGTCGATTTCGGCATATAGTTATCGTCGATATCGACCTTCATACCCGATTTCGAGGTTCCTTCTCCTCCTCCGTCGACCCCATACTTATGACCTGGCATAGAATCTTGAACTATGTTAGTTGATATCGACTTACCTGGGTCGATGTAGATGTTCTCTTTGGCTCCTTCGTTCAAGATTGCCACAACCTCCTCCACTTGGGCTTCTATGGCCCTCTTTTCTAGCTCTTCCGGTGTCATAATCCTTATCTTGGCTTCTCCACATGCGATGTAGACACCATTGATGGCCTTTATCTCCATTGGCCCTTCATTGTTCCTCACCGTCTTGTTGAAGGCATACTCTATCACCTCATCGCTGATTGTAAATGAGAGCAATCCTTTCTTCATGCTTATATTGGCATCGACGGTTGCTAGGAATGGCCTACCTAAAGTAATGGGACCTCTTCTTACCCAATATGTCATTAAGGAACCTTACATAGGGCGGCATCTCATGAAGTGCTTCTGTAAATGGTATTGAGACATTGAGTCCTTGAAGCATCTTCATGAACTGCTGGAACTTCTTTTCCACTGGGTCCTTAATCATCTTTTTTGTTGGGAATGGCAACACCTTCTTATTCCCTGTGACTGGAGTGAGATCGACATCGACAGGATGGGGGTCAACATCGACTAGAGGAGTCGATTTCTATGGTGACTCATTAGCAGGGTTGACATCAACAGCATGGTCGACATCGATGTCACCGTGGTCGATATCGACAGGAGGGGTCGATATCGATGTTCCTTCTGGCCCTTTCTCCTCCGATTTTTGCTTGGGCATTTGTAATTGATGCCCACTCCTTAAGTTCATCGCCGCTATGTGTCCAGTGGTTTTTCCCTTTTGGTTGGGTACAGTTGATCCAGGGAATGATCCTGACGCTTTGGGTATTGCTTCCGCCAATTGACCCATTTGGGTCTCCATGTTGCGCTTCCAAACGTCTATCTCCCCAAGTCTAGAATTGATGCCCTGCAATTGAGTATGGATGAAGTTGTTGGCTTGTTTGAACTCAGCGTGGTTCCTTTGCATCTCATCAAGAATGATCTGCAGGTCATCCTTCCTTGTCTCCCGCTCAGGGTGCCCTGTTGTTCCGCCATAGATACTTGCTCAGTATGTGGACAAGCACTAGTGTTATGCCTTGTTGAACCACATTCCTGACAAGGTTGATTGTTGCTCAGGAACCTGACTTGCTTTTGAAGGCGGCGCGTCTGATCGTTGTGGAATTGTTGCCGCACCTCAGGATCTATCTCTTTTGGAGGCTCATATAGTGACATTGATGGGACAGGCCTTGAATCATAGGCCGCAGGAGTGCCATAAGTGTTGTCAAAGTTCACGAGCCTCTCAATAGTCTCCCAGGCCTCCGTTGGTGTAAGCTCAATGTACCGATAGGAGGTATATGAATTTATCCTCTCCTTATTCAGCGCATCAAGGGAATTGTAGAATATCTCCTGGATGACATATGGAAGTTGCCCATGCGATGGGCATGATCTTAGCAAGTCCTTAAATCGCTTCCACGCCTGTGCTAACGTTTCACCTGGCTTTTGTTTGAAAGTCGTGATCCTTTATCGCAGAATCGCCGTCTTAGAGGGAGGAAAAAATTTGTTCAGGAATGCGTCCTTCACCTCTGCCCATGTCCTCAGCGAGCGTGGAGCCAAACTCTCAAGCCATTGTCATGCCTTTCTTGCCAAAGACCATCGAAAGGATTTTAGTCTCACATACTCTAAATTTACACCATCAGCAATTGTTTCACATAAATCCATAAAAGTAGAGATGTGTTGCAGCGGGCATTCATTAGGTCTTCCTTCAAAAGTATTTCTTTTTATTTTAGACATGAAGTTAATTTTAATTTCATAATTGGAGGGAGGAATAAGTATAGCGGATTCAGGAACATGAAGCGGCGGATGCATGTATTGCATCTCCGTCTGTGGATACTTATTGAGCCGCTCTTAGGCTTGTCTGCGTGCATCCTCCTCCCTATCAGCACGGGCTCGCTCTGCAGCAGCGGCGGCCCTCTCAGCAGCGATTGTAGCATTATGGTCCTCAATCTCCTTCCTCAATCACTCTATGGTCTCAGCCTGCGTCTCGTTGTCCGCCATGATTTGAATAGCTCTGTTGCGAAGATGGAAGAAACGTTCAGGCTCGTTAATGGTTTCCAGGATAGGTCCGCGATCAGAACGTCGCATAAACTTGCAAAATAAGCTCTAAAAGATCTTTAGAAAACTTAGGTGGCGATTGATTGCCTCCCCGGCAACGGCGCCAATTTGTTCGATGAACGGGAGGTGTGATTCAAATATTCAAATATAATTCACGACTATGCTAACTCCCTTATCAAACAAATAATACAAGAATCCCTTCCGATGCAGTGGTAGGGTAATTTAGGATCGAATCCACGAGGAGGTATGTCAGCACTTCCCTTGTTGTAATCACAATCAAGCTTTCGAACTCAGAAGACACTCGATATCGAGGTTTTCTGGTCGATATCGACCTCAGTTTTGGTCCACTTCCAGTAAATTCCTGCAGAAGACAAAAGCAACACAGATCGACGTCGAGACAGACCTCGATATTGACGTTAGTCATCGATATCGACCTTACCTAGTCGATTTCGATGTTTGTCACAGAAACTGCAATTCGTAACCTATTGTCGGAAAAGTATCCAAAGAGCGTAGAATGGAAAAGAAAATATGGACAGAAATCAAAACTCAACTTTTATATGAAATTCAATAAACTAAAAGCTTCCAAGATCGGGGATTAATGCCACAACGATAACAATGCAAGTATGATGCTAAAGTTATGAAATTTAATGTCTTTCCGTCAAATAACTTTCGTTACCAACACTTAGGTGATTAGAGGCTCTTGCATAATTCCTAGAATTCTATCAAAATCTGAGTCGGACTTCTCTGCTGGACAACATCGATATCGACCTAAGGACATCGATATCGACCTCGGTTTTATCTCTATCTCGAGCTCTCCTTCTTTTCCTCGGACTGGCAGTCGACTTCTATCAATAAGCTTGATCTAGGCACTCGTTATCGACCATCAGACATCGATATCGACCTTTGCTGTGTCGACATGCTCTATTCTTCTCTCTACTCGATTCCTGTCTCTCTACTGCAGTCGATGTCGAGGTCCTTCAGTCGATTTCGACCTCTTCATAAGACTTCGAGTTCTTTTTCCACTCTTCCAAATCTGTCCATTTTTGTCCTATTTTCTGCGAAATCACATAGAAACTCGTGCAGACCCATATATTTGACAATAAAGCATCAACTACACAAATCTCATGTTTTCCCACTAATATGCATGCAAATGAATGATAAAATGGACTTAAATGTGCATAGAAAATATGGCTATTTGCGCGCACGTCACTCATCAAGGATGAGTTGGACATCATCTTTCATTTGCTCTCTCTCCGGGTGGCCTGGAGCTCAGTAAGGTGGAGGATCCCTCATGTTGTATTGGGGTGGTGGATTTCCCCAATTTTGATATCCTTGCCAGTTGGGATTCCTCATGAACCTCACCTCTTGGTGAGTCTCCGCTATTTCCACTTGCTCCGTGTAAGGGCTAGCGAGAGTGATGTGCTTTTCGGAGCCACATTCGGCACAAGGTTGGTCGAAGGAGAGGAACTTAAATTGTTTTTTAAGCCTCTTAAGTTGATCCTTCATGAATTGGTCTTTGACATTGGGATCTATGTCTTTGGATGGCTCATATAGTGGCATCGATGTGGCGGGCCTTGAGTCAGAGGCCGCATGAGTCCCATAAGTGTTGTCAAATTCCACCGACCACTCTATGGTATCCCAAGCTCATTGTGGTGGGAGGTCAAGATACCCATAGGAGGTGTAGGTGTTGATTCTCTCCTTTCTTGCTACGTCCATGGCGTTGTAGATGATTTCCTGGATGACGTAGGGTGGTTGTCCATGCGTAGGGCAAGACCTTAGAAGTTTTTTGAATCGCTCCCACACTTGCGCCAACGTCTCATTAGGCTTTTGTTCGAAAGCCATGATCTTTGGACGAATAACCGTTGTCTTGGATGGAGGGAAAACTTGTTGAGGAATGCATCCTTGACTTCATCCCACGTGCGGAGCGATCTTGGTGGTAGGCTCTCCAACCATTGTAGTACTTTCCCTGCAAGAGACCAACGGAATGCCTTTAGTTTAACATATTCTAAGCTTTGTCCATCGGCAATAATATCACATAGGTCTAGGAAAGTAGTAATATGTGCTAGAGGGAATTCATTAGGTTTTCTCTCAAAAGTATGTCTCCTAATTTCGGTTAGGAAACTTGTTTTAATTTCAAAATTAGAATGAGGGATAAGAATAGCCGATTTGGGCACGGTGAGCGATGGGTGCATGTATTGCTTTGCGTTTTGAGGGAGTGCATTGATTTGGGCCTCATATCGCCTCCTTGCTTTCTCCTCCCTATCACCACGCTCTCTTTGTGCCGCCTCTCTAGCGGTAAAATCCTCCACTTGCTTCTTTAGACGCTCGACTTCTTGAGCTTGGGCGTCTTGGTCGGCCATGATTCTTTGGATTCTAGATCGGAAGTAGAGAAAGCGCTAGGGGTCTTCTAATGCTTCAAATTCAGGCGTGCGATTCTTGAGGAAGCGGGTCAGCGGGATCTGATAATAGTCCGAATTCACGTTCTGTTGTCGACCAAAAGACACTCGATCTCGACAGAGGTAGTCGATGTCGAAGGTGGTTGTCGATCTCGATGTAGAAGACCTATAGAGACAAAACAAGCAGTCAACCTCGACCTAAGGTGTCGATGTTGAGTATCAGTAATAGAGGTCGACCGACTCAAAAGACTGTCGGTCGATCTAGGGCCCTTAATGTCGAGTAATGTACTCGATCTCGAGTCAAAACAGAAGCAGATAGTGTGTCGACTCAGCAAACGTGGAACTATGTAAGGTATGTTGATATTGACCTAAGAGATTGATCTCGAGTGCTCCTGCAAAAGGTTAGTAACTGTCGACAAAGTAGGCCGAAGAAAGTAGAATGGGAATAGAAGCTTTGAATAGAAATAAACAAGGGTTTGAATGATTAAAGTGATATAAATAAATATAAAAACGAACTCCTAAGGCTAGGGTTTACCACAACGCTAACCACACATGCATATATTCAGTAAGACGGACAATTACGCTATCTCACCCGAGGGACAAGCCTTCGTCGTACACCAACAAGTAGGAATACTCTTGCAAATAAACCTAATTGTCTCTACCAATTTTATGTTTATAACTCAAGTTGTTAACATGAATCCCTTTTCTTGCGATAAGGACTAAACATAAAAGGGTAAGAGATGATCAAGACGCAACTAATATCAACATCAATACTTACCTCAAGCATGCATGGCTAACGCCGGGCTTACCCCGACCCTAAGAGCTTAAGCGACTACTCGCTCATCATTGACGTAGACATATTTGCATAAATGGAAATAACTTGCATTGAAAGGAAACTCGGAGTCTTTACAATCCCAACATCAGCTTTCGCAAATGCCAAAACCCTAAAGCTTCTCAAAACTAAACTCTAAACTACTACTTTTTTGTTGTGTTTCTTGCTGCGATTGAATGTTTAAAACAAGCCCCCTAGGGTGGTATTTATAACCTCTCAATCTTTCCTAGCCAAGGAAAGGAGTCCTAATCCTAGTAAAACTACTCTATCTAAATTCTATCCAAATATAAAAAGGATAAAACATTATTGAAGTAAATAATAAAGATCCTAGGGTAAAAAGGAAATTACTCATAGGAAGTAATCTATCTAAAATCTAAGATAAATCGTGGCTTTAATGATATCTTTTCAACTCGGATTCTTCGAACCGCGTCTGAACAACGGGAATCTTCAGTCGACATCAGCCTGACCAGTCGATGTCAAGTGCCTTGTATCTGCTCAACTTCTCTTGGTTTCACTCGAGCTCGGGGATTGTGTCGATATCGAGTCGTTCACTCGATATAGCGTCATGTCGAGTGTCTCTCCCGTAGTTTGTTTTTTCTTGGATCTGGGTACTTAGTCTCTGCGCCACATGGTCCAGTCGATCTTGAGATAATAGGTTGATCTCGACTGTTCTTCAACGGCTCTTGGCTTCTTGTTTTGACTTTGATTCCACTCCAATCCCTATACATTTAAATCAAAACTTGTGCAGACTCTATTTCTTGCACTTTAGCATATACTACACATATTCTCATTGTTCCCAACCTAGAATATATGAATTGAATGGAATATGAAGTCAAAATATGCATATAAAATGGCTAGAAATATGTACATCCGCTGTAGACCTCCGCAATTCCGGGAAGATTAGATTAATCAAAATCTTATTGCATCCATCTTCAATATTGACACACTTAATACATCTTTGATGTATTTAAAAATTTAGGGTCTTCTCTTGCTCTCATATTTTTAGAGAGCTTGAACTTCAACATATGAGACCACAAGTATGTGCTTACTAAATTAATTGGACAGCTTCGTGTTGTGTTTTTTCGGTTCAACGGGAAGCACTTGTCTAAATTTAAATCTCCACCAAATACTACAATCTTTCCACCAAATAATGTGTTCGTGTTACATATATCTTGGAGCAGTGTGTTCAACGATTCAATATTAGTATTTCTAGCCATGGATGCCTCTTCCCAAATAATAAGGGATGCTTGACGTATTAATAGTGCCAAACTACTTTGTTTTGATATGTTGCCACCAATACAAAAAACCCCTTACACAACGGTTATTTTACAAAACGCACAACGATTTTTGAACTGTTGCATCAGCCCGTGTAGTTTTTTAAAATACAACGGTTGAGATTATCACAACGGTTCACTAAGACAACGGTTATAACCGTTGTGATAGATTCCGAATAACCGTTGTCTATGCACCTCCAAAATTGGTTCCGAATCATATTAACCGATTCTAACCGTTGTCTAAGGTCACTATAACCGTTGTCTCAAGTTAGGATATCCGATTTTAATTGTTGTCTAGGTACATGTTAGCCGTTGTCTAAGACAAATGCAACCGTTGTGTAAGTACATTAAAACCGTTATTTATGTATATTTTAACCATTGTCTATTTAATCGTTAACCGTTGTCTAAATTAAAAAATCGTTAACTAGATTCGCTTAAACCGGTGTTTAAGTAACTTTAAACCACTGTCTAAGTAACTTTCACCGTTGTCTAAATAACTTTCAACCGTTGTCTAAGTGACTTTTAACCGTTGTCTAAATATTTTATAACCGTTGTCTAAATATATTTTAATCGTCGTCCAAATATATTGTAACCGTTTTCTAAGATATTTAATTGTTGTCGATGTAAGTTCTAATTGTCGATTAAACAACTATTAACCGTTGTCTATATTCCTTTGAACCGTTGTATATAATCTTTTAACCGTTGTCTATATAATCATATCATTAACGGTTGTCTACCCGTTGTATATGCATCTCTGTATTGATATATCAAGCAAAATCAATCCACATTATCCTTCGCCATGACGTACCACATTCAATGTATGTTTCTTCAATAAAATGTAACAAAAGCAACTTACCAATATGCAAGTACTCTAAGTACCTATAATCGAATCATACAAAACCCATATAATTAAGAAAAAAAATAGTAAATGAATTTGCACCCAATTGATATGATAAAAGAGCCAAGCGAGAGTGCCAAAGGGGAAATTATTTTCTACACACAGCATTAGCAAAGTCAATTTAAAAAGAAGAATCAAGAACAAGAGAGAGACACTACAGAAAATAATAGCTCATAAAAAGATTCAAGAAAACTTAGAACTTTTAAGTTTGCAAAGGTAAAAGCCTCTAATTGAATAATTCTAAATAGGGAAGGGAAGAAAAGAAATAACCCAAACACCAATCTAATCTTGTTCATCTTAAGAGGGTGCAACATACAGTTTAAATTCTGCTAATAAGCTTCATTCTTCATCGGCAACAGAAGCGAGAGGGAGACTTCGATATGCGACAGATCTGTCAGATATAAAGGAGGACGGGGCGTGTTGGTGGTTCGCCGTCAACGTCAGCCATCGTGTTCAGGCAAGAGGAAGGTCGACGGTTGAATCGATGTCTACAGGAGGCCGGTTGACTGCTCCGGTGAAGGTGGGCTCTCCAGTTCGTGGTCATCGATATGATGATGGTTCATCGGAGTTAGGCCCATCAGTTGATGATGGTTCTGATTTCAACACAAGGCGGGAGATGTGATAGAGAGAAATGAATTAAGGTCGGGAGAAAGATCGGTGAGGGGATCGGAAGAGACTTCGAGCGAGAAGAAGGTTGATGGGGAGGTTGTAGAAAGCGGAAGTGATCGAACAGAGGAGGGAGGATATGCCATATTGCCATGGGAGATTGTTTGGATTTCTTTAGATCTGGTGAACAAGGAGTACTTGAACGACTCATTCAAGATTTAAAATACCACTTGATGCAAGTGCTTGAAATTGTATCATCAAGTGGTATTTTAAATCTTGAATGAGTCGTTCTTCCATTTGGAATATTAGAGGCAGCAATACCTGATGTAGCAGTGGCTAAAAATATTTTCCCTATTGATGCGACTTTTGCGTAAAGTACACAGTACAAAAATGTGTTCCTTGTTCCACCAGGACCATCAATAAAAAAAAAATCCAGGTCTATTATTTTTAATGTAGTGAATGATACATTTGTATGTTGTGCATTGATCTTTGTTTAATATCTTCCAAGATCTAACGTATTGTTCAGTTACAGGATTATTTAATGCATCTACAATGTCTTGTGCATTGATCTTTTGCCCATGGGTTTTAGATGCTTTTCTATTTCTGTGCTTGTTAATAATAACACTTTGGTTGAATTGGGTGGATATAAATAAGCAAAATCTTCTGATAGGTGTGAGTAATAGTTTGACCATAATGATTTTGGATTCACCACATTACAAAAGATCAATATCATTGCAAATAATCTGCGCAAAGTATGTGGCATCTGTACATGTATTGCTTCATTCATGCAAGATTCAACGTACCCTTCTTGTTCAAATAATCCTAACTTCAGTGCTGCCTCTTTAAATATAGAACAAACATAATTATCAATAGTTAGCAAATCATGGAACGATAAAGGTCCTCGTTTATTACAAAGCAGAAGGCTTAGATAATTACTTTCGCCTTCTAAAAGGTTTACATATACAAGTCTTCCAAGGACTGGTCGACTCTTTCTTTTTGACCAATTTTTTTTGTTGTATCCCATACAAAGTGCTCCGGGAATTCACAGTACAAGTGCTTTTCCTCAGGATATTTCTTATTTGTTTCAAAAAATTCAATTAACATGATTTTTTGTTTGGTTTGATCATCACGTATAGATCGTAGATTTTCATAGGATCTAAAATTAACAAGCTACATATTAGGTAAATGTATTTGAAGTGGAATAACAAATGGATTTATATCAAAAAGGTCAAAAGAAAATATGCGCCAGGCAGCTTTTGGGGAAGAAATCCATCTACCAGACCGGAATGTCTCGATCTTACCTTCATTGTTGGAGGTGACATTTAGAATGTTAAAGCTAATACGATCATGGCCTTTATATACATATTTGTAAAGATATTTCATAGCTTTTATTGTTGAACAGATTTCTACATTAATGTGACAATCAAATGCTTTTAATAGGTGTGGATTATAAGGATGACCCATCTATTATCAAGTTCGGATCCTCTAACATTGAGGTTGTCCCCATTATTCCTTCATCGATATTTTGGATAAGAATATTCAGCGCATGCTGTGAACTCGAAAAAATGTTTAGGGTAGTTGAATCTACATATTTTCTTGTACCCTTGCTTTTGCATACAAGAAAACTCACTGTTAAGTTCACCACATGGACCGTGCATCATATGTTGCATGACTAATTGTCTTAAATTTGGTCGATTTGTTCCAGGTATTTCGGTGCACACGTAATTATCAAAGTTATCTACACTTAAAATTTTATGTTCTGGGGATAGTATAATTAGAAGGTGCGCATGTGGTAACCCTTTTTTTTGGAACTCTATAGCATGAACCCTGCCAACCACAGAGCCAAAAAATACGCGTTTCTACAATTTGTGATTTTAGTAATGTTAATTTTGCTCGGAATATTCTAGTACAAAGGTTATGGCGGTTTTCAGCTTTTCCGTGGGGTTTATGTTCTACTTGAATATGTGGCCATTTTGGATTGCATGTCATTGTGATAAATAAGTCTGGCTTTCCATATTTTTGAACAAGTGTCATAGCATTTAAATACCTTCTTTTCATATCGCGAGGGCCTCCAATGAATGAGGCTGGTAATATCATACGCTTGCCAATTTCAGCAGCATTTCTATGTCCTTCGTTAATGCTATCAATAACCCCTTGATATAGTTCACTTCTTATAGATGATTGGTTCTTTAGAAAATAATTTAATATAGTATTCTCAATTTTGACGTACATGTCAACTATATATTGTTGGAACAATCTTCCTGAATAAATTCGATAACTATTAGATTGTGTTTGGAATCTAAAATCATAATACTCTCTACATGAAACTTATTTGCCATCTTTGGGTGGTCGTCTTTGGGATCCTGCATTTAAGGAAATAAATAGTATTGTATTATGAAATAGTATTAGCAAATTTAATAGGTAAGTTATGAGTATTTTATGTGATTGAAATGTTGTACATGCCAATGTGTGTAAAACAAGTTAAATAAAATAAAAACCTCCAACTTCACGATCAAGTAAATCTTCTTCATTTTGAACTAAGCATTGAACAAGGGGGGTGTAATATTTTGTTGTTCTTTTCTTCCATTGTTGCACCTTCTCTTTAGACCTTGATGTCATCCAGAATCTCCTTTTGGGAAGAGTAGTGGATATTGTAATGGATCATAATGTAAAGACCGGAGGATTTTAAAATATTATTTTTTAAAATTAAGAATTAATTTTGATTTAATATTGATTTAATTGGGATTTGAATTCTAAGATTTTGGAAAATTTGAAATCCCGTCCTCGAGCAATTAATTCTAGTTAAAAATTCCAAAGTAAATTCCGGCATAATTTCGAATTTGATTTTAAAGCGGATTTTATTCCGCTAAATTTCGACCGAGACTTGAAAATATTTATCGAGTTCATTATTAATTCGGATTGGGATTTTCAGTTTAAATCGGGATTAAGGCCGAGAGAGCGGGTTTCGGGATTTAATTTCGGGTATTTCAAAATTTGCTTTAAGCTTGGTACCACTCCTCTTTTGTCTCTATCCTCCCTCTCCCAATGGGATCAACCAAGAGCTGTTGCACCCATGACACACCTCTGTTGACAGCTACAGCAGCTCCCTCCTCCAGTACTTCTTTTCCCGTTGTAGGCACACAGCTCCCCATCCTTTCCCCTTCTTCACACCCCTTTGCCTCTCCACTTGTGGCAAACCACACCACCCACGCCATTACAACCCCACCACTGCTATGTTATTTAGAATACCACCCCCCTTCAACATATATTTCACTCACCCAGCTCTCTCCATCCCTCATTTTCGCCCCAAACACCACCAAGGAGCACCCTCGCAGCAGCTCCGAGCACCACCGAGCACGGCTCCGAGCGCACCTGAGCCCCAACCGCCTCGCCACCCAAGCGCCCCCTGTTTCGTTTCAAGGAAGACCACCCACACCACTCTCCTTTCTCCTTTATGGATTCGCAGCTCCCATGTTCTTCTCCTGAGCGGCAGCAATAAGCGCCCAAGCCGCCTCCCTTGATCTTTCGTTCTAGCACATGAAATCGCCGCTTCACTTCCTAGCGTCGAGCCAACCGCTGCCAGCCTTTCCGAGCCCCGATGAGCTCCGACAAACCTCCGTCCTGCCCGAGAAGTCCGGTGAGTCTCTCCTCACCTTGATTGGTCGAAGACGACAAGAAAGTCGACACCCTGCTCATCGAAAGTTCTTGGATTAGGACCAAGAAGAGGGCTGGACCTCCGACTACGCCAAGCAGCCGCTCCCCGAGCTCCCACGCCCCTGTATCCCGAGTAAACCGTCGGTGAGATTTCTTCCTCTCTTTCTCTGTCCAAGACTCAGAAATCTCCGCCTTTAACATTCTCCCTCTTTCGTTGGGTTCGAGAACAGAACGATTCCATCTCCGGTGAGCCAATTGAACTCCGACGATCCCGAACGCTTTCCGACAAACTCGAGAACTCTTGGTAAGCTTTCCGGGCCTCCCTTCACTACTCCCTTTTTTATTCTCTGTGGTTTCTTCCTTTTTGTTGAGCTGAGAGAGAGAGAGAGAGAGAGAGAGAGAGAGAGAGAGAGAGAGAGAGAGAGAGAGAGTTAGAGAGAGAGGAAAGAGACCTGTGAGAACAGAGAGCGAGAGCAGGGCAAGAGGCGGGGGGAAAGAGGATGATGAACAGTAGGTTTTGTTTGGGTTGGGTAATGGATCCGGGTTGAGGGTATGGGCTTTGGATATTCGGGTTGGGCTGATATGAATTTGAGGCATTGGGCCTTTCTTACTTCAGAAATAGTTTGGGCCTAATTTTTGGTTAAATGTATTTTAGGGTTTAAGGGGTAATTTCGGTTTGACTATTAAGTTATTAAATAATTGGACTATATATTATATAAATTTATGACTTTTAAAATTGTTGGGATCTAAAATATATTAAGTAAATGGGATATTATATATTCCATAATAATATTGATGAGATTTAAAGTTGTAATGTTATTATTTTGAGATTTAAAAATATAATATTATTGGACTTGAGATTTGAAATGTCTTAAAGGTTGGAAATTATTTCGATAAATGGAAATGGATTTAACAAAGTTAAAAGAAGATTTTTGGAAATCTCCTAACCTTGTCGGAATCATTTCATATTATAATATCATAAAGTTGGCCTAAAGATTTAAATGTTTTATGATTGGATTTGGCATGGTATGGCTTTAAGGAATCGTTTTAAGATATTGAGTCGATTTAATTGAGACTAGATGGCTTCGAAAACTTTGACACTAATCTACTTGAACTTGACTTGATGATTTGATCAATGAGCTTGTTTGAGCACTTATGTGAGTTAATTATGGCATGAAATATATGGAGTGTGTGAATAAGATATGAATATACGTAAATTAAAGCATGATTGATATTCGAATGTTAAGTTAATTATGATCATGATTAGGTTGAAACGTTAAGCTGATTATGAGAATAAGTGTGAAGCATGATGTATGATATATGAGTATTATATAATGATGAAAGAGATCTTATGATGAAATGTTATATGATAAATATGGAGGTGGTTATGAGATATGATATGTTGAGACGAGTTGATATATGAGATGAGTTGAGAAGAATGATGAATTGAGATGATGATGTTGATGTGGAATATGTGATGAGATGAGACTATGTGATGGGATAGCTTAGTAATGACAATGAGTTATTTGCCTTACTAGTTGATGTGTAGAGGTTAATGGGCCCCTTTGTGCTTTAGACTTATAATTGTTGCTTATTAAACTATTAGGTGATCTATGACGTGGTTTGGCTTGCTTATAATGGTTATTGCTTTTGTTGTTCTGCAATTCCAGGTAAGTTCCTTTATGGGCTTACTCGGATTCGAAAGAGATTACCTGCTTGTGAATATGTGACATACTAGTTGTTGCATAAGCATTAAAGCATGCCATGTAGTATCATGCTAGGATTGCACTTGTGATTGAGCATTCTATTTCTTTATGCGTATGAAACAGAACGGACGTTATGTGTGATAGTCCTAGAGTCTCTGTTAGGGTCATAGGGTAGCCCAGCCCCATCGGGTGCCCTGAGTCTATCGAGTCGATATGACATGATATGATAGCCCAGCACCATCGGGCAAGAGATGAGATGATATGATATAATATGATGATACCGTGGGTGAGTGCACCACCACGAGGATATTGCTATGCTATAGCACCGAACTAGCCAGTCTCTGCACTAACGGGAAGGGGTGCAGAGGTAGGAGAGGGATATGCCACTTGACATTGTCTTGGGCCCTTTACAGTTCTTTTCCGCACATCGTAAATTAGGATCATGTTAGTGTGATTTAATTTTCGCATTCGCATCATCTTTATATTAGTGTATGTGTATATTTGCTTGCGGGACAGGGTGTGTTGGGGTCTCGGTCTGATCCCGCTCGCACCACTTGTTTTTAGGTATGATTGCTCCTTGTCTCTATGGCGTGGAAAAATCCCCCGGGCGATTGCAAAGAATCTGCCTAACCCCGCCAATTTGGCTAACTTTAGAATATATGTTTTGATTTTGACACGGCTCTATCGCGGCTCTTGTATCTAAATCTTACTTTCGCTTTACTTTCATCTGAATTAAATTTCTGTAACTTTGATTGTTTGGGGTTAGAAATCCCCGCTTGAATACCGATTGATCTCTAGAGGTTTGAAACCTCGACCCGTACCTGAGCTGCAACATCCGAACGAAGGTATCCAACCTTCGAAACGTATCTCGGATATTTATATCCGGGCCGTTACAAAGTTGGTATCAGAGCCAGGTTGTGCAATTCGGGTACACAAGGGTTGAGCGTATGTTTTGGAAAATTGCCCATGAATTTCAAAGGATTTGAAGATGTTTTAAAGGGGCAAAATGAATTTAATATGCCTAACTCAATTGGATCAAATATGAACTCGACTTATTAACTATGATGGAATCAAACAATGGGAATCGAGTGGGTAGAAAAGGCGTTAGACCATCCCTATTGGATGTAGTTGGAAACGGGTAGGCGAAATATTAGCTTATTCTTTACAGATAGGCTGGAATACTCCAAGGAATTGCACTGAGGTGGTTGGAGTGGCGAGTTAGGTAGAGATCGCGAGGTTTTTGCCCCTCCGGCCAGTCGCTCCTCGAAGAGCGGCATTAGATAGCTTGATCTGCTTTATGTATTAATTGGACCTGAGAACGATCTCCCTCGAAGGAGATCATTATAATTGTCGATGACTGATTCTGTGTTGAGTGCCATTATGCTAGAATTGGAAATCTGTTGATATACTTAGACTGAGTGTTGCATCTCTATGTGAGTAGGATAAGTGAGGGAGCCTTTCCTTCCAATATAGTCTGAATTTCTTTCTTATAGAGCGGTCTTTTCCATGATTCATTCGTTGGTGTCCTTCCCTTTCGTTTTGCCTCTGGCCCGACAGATTCGGTTAAAGGTGGGAGATGGTTGAGGGATGCCTATTCTGTTCATTCTGATTTCCTCCCCTTCTATCTTCTTCCATGTCTAAAATGGTATTCTTATCGAGTTGTTCATTATGGTGTCGAGGTCTTCACGGGAAATGGAATTGGAATCTAATCTTGGTCGGGAATTAAGTTCGGGAACATTGACTACTTGAGCGTGTGATAAGTATGGTACTTGACACCATAGGTCATGCCACGAGATGGTCATTGTGCTAGAGTATCAAACTTCGAACGGTTCCGAGTCGATAGAATGAGTTGTCTTATAGAGTCATCCTCCTCGATTCGCGCTGTGGTCAACTGATGTCTCCTTGTCATGAACTTCTATACGAACTCCACCATCTTCTTTCGGGAGTAGTTTGAGAACCCTTTTATGTTCTTGAAATGAGTTACACGTATTCCACGGGAAATGAGCTTTTGAGTCTGTGGGGATAAGTCGATATTGCCCTTGGAAATCTCTGTTTGGTTATAACGGTGGCCCTATCTGTATTTACGTGACTTGATGCATTACTATGTTGAACGACTTGATATACCATTGTTTTACATACATGCCATATACCGATATTTATTGACTTGTATCCATGTACATATATGAAGTCACACTATCTTAGGCTCGTGTTGTCCCCCGCTATGTTTCTTCCTTGCTTCCATATGATTATGCTATGATTGTCTTGACCTCTTGTATATGTTGTGTTAAGTTGTTTAATGTACATGTATCATATGTTGCACACCTACGCCTTTCACTGAGACACTAGTATCCTGTAGGACCCATGACTTGTGGCTTGTGTACCTTTATGCCCTACTTGCTTAATGATATGCTCCTACTTAACATAGGTCCCCGATAATATCGACATTCGTTTCTTATGTCCTTGGAATATGATTGGTGTTACAACTCGATGCTAATTATGCCTTAGGTGATTCCGACTAGTGTCATGCCTACCTACTTGTCTCGTGATATTGTTCCTTCATGCCCCATGACATTCCTTATGCTTTTAAGAATGAATAGTATGACACCCTACATGTTCGCACACCACATTGTATTTAGATTCCGTGTATACTATTAGTATCATATAGGACGTATGTCTTCAAAGTGCAGCTTGTCATGAGAATATGTGCCCTAATTGTCTCGTTTTATGTATGGGAACATTGCATTCATGACGTTATTTTGTTCCCTGTATCCTAGTATCTAGTGGCACCTTAGATGATCATCTCGCCATCATTGATCATATACTTTAGTGACCTTAATATGAGTATGATATGTTACATCCCTTGTTACACCCTTGCTTGAGACAATATCTTTATACGTGTGGAGATCCCGACCTTTGCATGAGCACACACACACCATGATGTTTGCTAGACACTCGCATGATTACCCGTATATGTGTAAATATAGCGTATTGTTTTCTCGAAGCATGACACCTTAGGAGCACTATCCTGTTTTGCATTATGGCATGCACATGATTCACCTGTTATACCTGCTTATATTTCCCTTACATACATTGATGTTGGTTGCAAATGGTAGTCTTGCTTGAGCTTCTATGACTCCCCATGTCATTATATGAAATTTCTCGATGCACCTTATCTTTCATACAACTACGACTTGTCATACACTACTAGAATCATGTAAAATCTAAGCCCTTAGGAACATGACTTGCATAACCCCATGCTCAAATTGTATCATCATTCAGCTACTCTTGTAATGTTTTATGATAGCTCTGCTATGTCCCTCTTTATATGATCTTATGACTATCTGAACATGTTTGATGTTGGTAACCTAGTTATCACGTTATGCCTCAACAACCTAGTAGCATGCTTAATATGACTAATGACATGTTTATGTGAGTGTCTCATATGAATTATTATTCTTAACATATGATGCTCTTGTGATGCGTATTGTATTTTAGTAGCTTGTACCTCGTTCGACTACGCACTCCCTAGTATAGTTAAACTCATGCCTAGGTTCATACATTACAATTTTGCTTATAATATATTGTCGATCCATGCTTGTCTTGTTGAACTCATATATTTGCGAGTCATATGTCAATTAGTAATTGGGTGCCACATTACATGTTTATATAATACGACATGATAGATGCAAGTATACATGAAATATAGTTTTTAGTGTCAAACTTGTTCCTCAGTGATCATCTTTGGTTGTACTTATGCCACGTCATGACCGGCTAGTATCATGTAGAACATGCTTTCCGATTATAGCTCATCGTAGGGTTACATATCACACTCATCTTCTCATGTAGACCTTGTCGTTGTATGATGTGATAGTTGTTGTGCCCCCCTTATGTGTTCCTTTTATAGTGCTATGACGTGTTTGAGCATCTTAGTATCGGATTCTATATTGATATGACTTATCTATGTGTGTATCCGACATGGGTAATTAATTATTATATAAATATCCTACATTAAATCTTGTGGTATTTAAAAATGTGATTTTAAGAGTTTATCTAATTATTAGTTATATTATTATGAATCATTATTTTAAATGTTGCTTGAGGTTGGGGAAGGATATTGGAAAGGATGAGAGTGGATGGGAAAGAAAGATCGAGTTTAGATTAAAAGCGAGTTCACGGTCGCTTGTTTCGCCGCGGCGAAACCATGGTCGCCGCGACGAACAAGGACTAGGAACAAAGGAAGAGGATGATGCTTGTCGTGCGTAGCGAGAGGCATCACTCGCGAGAGACGAAGAACTGGATTTCGCCGTGACGAGCGGCCAATTCGTTACGACGAAAACCAGGTCTGGGCTCTTGGCCGGAGTCGGTTCTCTCCTTTCTTTGGTCATTGACTCGGGTTTGGTTTAAACCCGGTTTGGGTTATTCTATATATGTGATTTGAATTCTTATGTGATGCTATATAGTTTGATAAAAGAGATTTAAAGACAATTTATGATTCCATTATTTATAAGGATTTGGACTTGAATTAGTTATGACAATAGGTATATGTGCTGTTCTGGGATTTTGTTGAACATGAGGAGTCAACCATACATGTGATACTTGTTATATTACAATGTTTGTTTGGCTTGTACCATACAGATCTGTTGTTGAATTCATGCATATGTGATTCTTAATATGTCGAGCTTGCTTATTACTTGAGGAATGATAGGTGGCTAGATTGTCTCATGTGTACGGCTGTGTAGAACTTGCTCATGTTCTTTGCTACCCATGTGTGTTGTCATTATTCATCGAGATAGGTGCATGTTAGTGTGTATTTATGTGTCTAGTATGCTTCATCATTGATTTATATGTATCCTACTTGCCGCATTATACCCTCATAGAATTCCATAAGGGCACTATCGTCGTTCTTGGGTGGGAGGTTGTCTTTCAGTCTCGTCGTCAGTTCTGGTCTATGTTTGGTTCTGTAGAGAATCCGAGTTGTCCGCCTTCACCTCTCCTCTACCTCCGTTAACTTAGTATCCTTGTGTTACCTTCAACGAGAGCCGACTTTGAGAAGAGAACGGTCATCTGGGTAGTACTTGAGCGGCGCAGCGGACGCGTGGTGGGTCCATAACCCACCGGTCCCAAGACTTGAAGCAGAGGATTATGTGAGGGCGCACTTCATCGCTATTTAAGAACTTGGCATGTTGTGAGGCTAGCTGAGGAGTTCATCCGACGGATTTCGAGGCTCTATGGAGTTCCTGAGAAGATAGTTATGGACGGAGATGGACGGTTCACTTCGAACTTCTAACAACATGTTCACAGGTTCCGAGACATTGACGAGGATCGAGATTCTCTTTGATGTGTGAGCATACGTATGGCTGAGAGTATCACCACCCGAGGGTTCCGACGTTTTGATATCATAGGCAAGCCGAGCCCTAGGTTTGTTGATCCTTTTGAGGTTCTGAGGAGGTAGCATGTGGCTTGGCTTTATCCCCGTCCTTAGTTGGGGTGCACGATGTCTTTCTTGTCTTAGCTTTGTCGATATGTTTCCGATCCTAGCCACATTCTTGACTATTCTAACCTCCATGTTGAGGCCAATCATTACTTGGTAGAGCGTCCTGCGGAGAGTAATCAGGCTAGTTGTGGAGATATTTTAGATGAGCTACTCGCGTCTCATGTGGAGCCTAGCGTAGACATTACTTGACCTCTTGACCTAGTGGTGAGTATACCCTAGTGTCTTGTTCTGAGATGTGTTGTGATGTTTATCTCTATGCCGATGTGCTTATATTATTGATAGTTATGTGTAGAATATATGATGATATGATGTGATTGGCGTTCAGCCTCTTGATGAGTGGTGACTTGATTGTATGATACTGGTTGGATACCACCCTTGATGTGCTTGTTAGCATGATGAAACTAGATAGCTTGGCTTGATTAATTTGATTTATGAGATTCTGAGATAATTTGAGATAATTGATATTGAGCTTGATGATATCTTGAGATTGATAGTTGAAACTGATTCTAAAAGATGAACCTAGGAAGAGAATGCGGGAATAGCCCTTAGAGGTGGACGATTCCACCCCCCCCCCCCCCCTGAGTTCTGAAACTTGATTGACTGACATAGGAAGGATTGACTTGAGTTTTTGAAAGATTTTCTTGGATTCGAGGATTTGAAATCGGTTTGACTTGGATTTTGAATGTTTTGCTAGATTCCAGGTTTTTGGAAAGGCTTGATCGATTTTGGAAACGATTTTAGTCTCGGGGACGAGACTTGTTTTTAGAGGTGGATGAATGTAAAGACCGGAGGATTTTAAAATATTATTTTTGAAATTAAGAATTAATTTTGATTTAATATTGATTTAATTGGGATTTGAATTCTAAGATTTTGGAAAATTTGAAATCCCGTCCTCGAGCAATTAATTCTAGTTAAAAATTCCAAAGTAAATTCCGACATAATTTCGAATTTGATTTAAAGGCGGACTTTATTTCGCTAATTTTCGACCGAGACTTGAAAATATTTATCGAGTTCATTATTAATTCGGATTGGAATTTTCAATTTAAATCAGGATTAAGGCCGAGAGAGCGGGTTTCGGGATTTAATTTCGGGTATTTCAAAATTTGCTTTAAGCTTGGTACCACTCCTCTTTTGTCTCTATCCTCCCTCTCCAAATGGGATCAACCAAGAGCTGTTGCACCCATGACACACCTCTGTTGACAGCTACAGCAGCTCCCTCCTCCAGTACTTCTTTTCCCATTGTAGGCACACAGCTCCCTTCACTTCCCCTTCTTCACACCCCTTTGCCTCTCCACTTGTGGCAAACCACACCACCCACGCCATTACAGCCCCACCACTGCTATGTTATTTAGAATACCACCCCCCCTTCAACATATATTTCACTCACCCAGCTCTCTCCATCCCTCATTTTCGCCCCAAACACCACCAAGGAGCACCCTCGCAGCAGCTCCGAGCACCACCGAGCACGGCTCCGAGCGTACCTGAGCCCCAGCCGAGCACTCCTCGCCACCCAAGCGCCCCCTGTTTTGTTTCAAGGAAGACCACCCACACCACTCTCCTTTCTCCTTTATGGATTCGTAGCTCCCATGTTCTTCTCCTGAGCGGCAGCAATAAGCGCCCAAGCCGCCTCCCTTGATCTTTCGTTCTAGCACATGAAATCGCCGCTTCACTTCCTAGCGTCGAGCCAACCGCTGCCAGGCTTTCCGAGCCCCGATGAGCTCCGACGAACCTCCGTCCTGCCCGAGAAGTCCGGTGAGTCTCTCCTCACCTTGATTGGTCGAAGACGACAAGAAAGTCGACACCCTGCTCATCGAAAGTTCTTAGATTAGGACCAAGAAGAGGGCTGGACCTCCGACGACGCCAAGCAGCCGCTCCCCGAGCTCCCACGCCCCTGTATCCCGAGTAAACCGTCGGTGAGATTTCTTCCTCTCTTTCTCTGTCCAAGACTCAGAAATCTCCGCCTTTAACATTCTCCCTCTTTCGTTGGGTTCGAGAATAGAACGATTCCATCTCCGGTGAGCCAAAGTTAAAAGAAGATTTTTGGAAATCTCCTAACCTTGTCGGAATCATTTCATATTATAATATCATAAAGTTGGCCTAAAGATTTAAATGTTTTATGATTGGATTTGGCATGGTATGGCTTTAAGGAATCGTTTTAAGATATTGAGTCGATTTAATTGAGACTAGATGGCTTCGAAAACTTTGACACTAATCTACTTGAACTTGACTTGATGATTTGATCAATGAGCTTGTTTGAGCACTTATGTGAGTTAATTATGGCATGAAATATATTGAGTGTGTGAATAAGATATGAATATACGTAAATTAAAGCATGATTGATATTCGAATGTTAAGTTAATTATGATCATGATTAGGTTGAAACGTTAAGCTGATTATGAGAATAAGTGTGAAGCATGATATATGAGTATTATATAATGATGAAAGAGATCTTATGATGAAATGTTATATGATAAATATGGAGGTGGTTATGAGATATGATATGTTGAGACGAGTTGATATATGAGATGAGTTGAGAAGAATGATGAATTGAGATGATGATGTTGATGTGGAATATGTGATGAGATGAGACTATGTGATGGGATAGCTTAGTAATGACAATGAGTTATTTGCCTTACTAGTTGATGTGTAGAGGTTAATGGGCCCCTTTGTTCTTTAGACTTATAATTGTTGCTTATTAAACTATTAGGTGATCTATGACGTGGTTTGGCTTGCTTATACTGGTTATTGCTTTTGCTGTTTTGCAATTCCAGGTAAGTTCCTTTATGGGCTTACTCAGATTCGAAAGAGATTACCTGCTTGTGAATATATGACATACTAGGGGTTGCATAAGCATTAAAGCATGCCATGTAGTATCATGCTAGGATTGCACTTGTGATTGAGCATTCTATTTCTTTATGCGTATGAAACAGAACGGTCGTTATCTGTGATAGTCCTAGAGTCTCTGTTAGGGTCATAGGGTAGCCCAGCCCCATCGGGTGCCCTGAGTCTATCGAATCGATATGACATGATATGATAGCCCAGCACCATCGGGCTAGAGATGAGATGATATGATATGATATGATGATATCGTGGGTGAGTGCACCACCACGAGGATATTGCTATGCTATAACACCGAACTGGCCAGTCTCTGCACTAACGGGAAGGGGTGCAGAGGTAGGAGAGGGATATGCCACTTGGCATTGTCTTGAGCCCTTTACAGTTCTTTTCCGCACATTGTAAATTAGGATTATGTTAGTGTGATTTAATTTCCGCATTCGCATCATCTTTATATTAGCGTATGTGTATATTTGCTTGCGGGACAGGGTGTGTTGGGGTCTCGGTCTGATCCCGCTCGCACCACTTGTTTTTAGTTATGATTGCTCCCTGTCTCTATGGCGTGGGAAAATCCCCCGGGCGATTGCAAAGAATCTGTCTAACCCCGCCAATTTGGCTATACAACTTTAGAATATATGTTTTGGTTTTGACCCGGCTCTACCGCGGCTCTTGTATCTAAATCTTACTTCCGCTTTACTTTCATCTAAATTGAATTTCTGTAACTTTGATTGTTTGGGGTTCGAAATCCCCGCCTGAATACCGATTGATCTCTAGAGGTTTGAAACCTCGACCCGTACCTGAGTTGCAACATCCGAACGAAGGTATCCAACCTTCGAAACGTATCTCGGATATTTATATCCGGGCCGTTACACATAACATCCATAATAATGCATAAATCTGTGCGGTCTATCTAATTTTCCAAAGACAATAATATCTGGACTATTTATTTCAGGTGAGTTAGTCCCATCAACTAAGATAGCATCCACATGATCAGAAGTTGGGCCATTGTAAACGTTTTGATCAAGTACAGGATATTGATAAAATTTTATCTTTGAATCAACGATAATAGTGGATTCTCTGAGTGAACGGAAGAAGTGAGCATATGGGTTCATGTCCATAATATCCTTGAGAGTAGAAATGATGTAAGGATCCAAATTGTCGAAATGAGCCACTCTAGTTTCATTTTCTAAAGCGCCATCATAAAAGTACATCTGCAAATAGTTAGGATCATTTGTTTTAGGCAAAAGATCAGGTAAGAAATGGTATAACTGCCCTTGGAGTGAAAACACATAAATGCCTTTCTTAGTAGCGGCTTTATATTTTCCTCCCAAGGAACTGAATGCGAAATAGGTGTTGTAAACTCGAGAATATTGCTGGAAATGTTGTGCATCCTCAAAATGTTCTGTAAACAAGGTGTTTAGTGCATCTGGGAAATCGTTGCTTGCTAGGTGTACTTCACCATCATGACAGCAGCATCCAGAAGGCTCAAAAGCAAATTTCTTTGCACCACATTTAGTGCAGATGGTGGGTGAAGGCATGATTAACGCAGCAGCGGGTAGATGTAGACAATGCCACGGGTCCGACCCGCCGGGTCAACGGGTCGGACCCGCCGGGTTGAGAACCCGGGGGCATGACCCGAACCCTAACCCGGGATTCCAACGGGTCAATGGGTTTGGGTCACCCGACAGGTCGACGGGTCAGACCACTGGGTTGGCCACGTGGCAACAAACCGGGTACCCAGCGGGTTTTGCGAGTCGACTCGCCGGGTCAACCATTTTTTTTAAAAAAAAAAATGGTTTTAAACCCAAAATAAAACTCAACCCATCAAGTCTTTCACCACTTCGATTTAAGGTTGACAAAACATGGTATGTGGGAAGATATATATAAATACCTTCATTCAACTCCATCATTTCATCACACTTTAGATGTGGGAAAGAAAAAGTTGGATTGTGGGAATGACAAGTAGGGATATGAGAAGATATATATAGAGAAAATAGAGGTAGATAGCACACTTTCGATGTGGGACAGAAATATGGGATATGAAAGAAATTGTGAGAAATTGATATTTCGTCGAATCAAATTATATGATGTAAAATGTGATGTAATTAAAGTATTTGGATTATATGGTGGAATATAATGTAATTTAAGTCTTTGGATTATATGATGTAACATATAATATAATTAAAGTGTTACCTTTTAGGATTTAATGAAATGAATAACATATGGTGACGAAACATCATGATACAATATATCAAGTTATGTTGGATTAATCTTGCTATTTAATTCAATTGATAATTGTGTTGATCCATTAATCAATCATAAGTGTTTTACCCAATATTATATTTCATTCTTGTTCTTGAAAATCCGAAATTCTATATCATTTTCATAATAACCGAAAACTCGATATATATTAAGGATACCATACAAGTGTAATAGCTTTATCAAGAACAATATTTGTATTCTTTGAAATTATATGATAAATACTCCTAATTTAGTATCATATAAATGATTTCATAGCGGATCCACCAAATAACACAAATGCTTAAGGTATTGTGTTGAACTTCACACTTTCTTGTTACCTTTTCGTTATTTTAATCTTTCATAATTGATAGGTAAAATATTTTTCAAAAAAATAATATTTATATAAAGTGTAGTACTAGTGTTTGTATTGATAAAAAATTATAATTATGGATTGAAATGAAAAAACCGAATGGTAGAGATTGAAGACATGACTTAGTTTATACTTGTTTTTGTCCCACATCCCATTCCACATTGAAAGTTAGAGGAACGGGGGAAGGGTGGTAATCCTATAAGACAAGCAAAGGTTGGGTAGGATCTTCACAACATGCAATTCATGGCAATTTACACATTATGAATAAATAAAATTCATAATAATTGTAAATATAAATTCTAGTTTTTTTTAGTAAATTTTTTTTTAAAAAAAAATTGATGACCCATTGGGTTGACCCGCCGGGTCACGGGTTATCTTTTCCCCGACCCTAACCCTGACCCTTAACCCGAGCCAACCCTTTGACCCTTCGACCCTTTGGCCACAGGTCACGGGTCGACCCGCCTGACCCGTGACCTGTGGCCATGTCTAGGTAGATGTTGCATCCCAATAGCTGCATAGACAGGGGTAGGTAGTATTCGACATCGACTCCTCTTTTCGGTAGATATTTCACCAAAGGTCGTTGTAGAATGCATTATTCGTTGTAAATTAAAAAATTGAATTATAATATCAGGTTTTGGTTCCAGTTGATCCACCCGGACTCATTATTTGAAGTTAAAAACAACATATACAATAATAAGTGATCTTCTCAAATATAATATAATTAACAGACAACTTGGTTGATTTTAATTTGTGGAAATTGAGTTGCATAATATAATTAAGAAAAGTTGGTCGTGCTTTTTTTAAAGTTGGATTTCTTCCCCCCAAAACTATATAAAGTATTGTGTTTGATAAATAAAAATTAAGAATATATTTGCATTTAAAAGCTTTCTACAAATAATTCTTATTAGCAGAATGAGAAATTAAATTTTACCAAAAGTATAGAATGAGTAAAAACGATTTGTATACTAAACGTTAGTGGAAAATGGAAGATGGTTTAGGTAGTAATATCATCATTATTAAAAAGAATTTGAACTCATTATGGGAAACTATGAATCTGCAATTTTTTTGTCAAATATTTGGAATGGGCTTTCATTGATTTTTGGTTTCTTTTATTTAATTTGGAAACTAAGAACCATGTAAAAAATATTATCAAACGCAAATATATATATATATATATATATATATATATATATATATATATATATATATATATATATATATTCATATAATGAAGTAACGATAGCGGAGCAAAGCGTGTTTTAGTTTTTAGTTTATAAAAGGGATTAATTTCTAAAATAAACATCTATTAATTTTCATAGATTGATTCAGGGGCGGCCCCAAGGTGTCGCGAACGTAGGCAGCCGCCACACCCTTCGACCAAAGAGAGAGGTGTTATCTTATGAATTGATGATTTGTTGAGCGGCAATGGAAATAGGCGAACAGAAGACTCCATGGCTGGAGCTTGAGGAAGAAGGAGAGAGATCTGTTTTGTACAGAAATGGGCCTATTTATAAATGGAGCTAACAAATAAAGGCCTAAATATAAGGCCTAATCACTATAACAAACTAATGACCCTATTTGTGACAGTGATTGTTATTGCAAAGAAATCGAAATCGGCTACTGGCATGTTTTTCCAAACAGATAATGTTTTTTGGTGTTGTTTCCAAATAGATAATGAGCCTGTTTATAAATGGACCATTTAGGTGTGTAACAAACAAGTACGAAAATAAGTGGGGAAAATACAATACACAACAAGAGGCTAATCTACTTTCAGTTTTGAAGTGTGAAAATTGGGGAGGATTTTGCTCATTTGTTTGTTCATTTCATTGTTTATAAATTAGGATTAGAGATTCCGTTATGGATAAAGATTCCGTTATGGATAAAGATTCCGTTATGCATCATATAATTAAACTTTAAAATATAGAGTGCTAAACATAGGGGGAATCTTTTCATTAGGTAATTCCTTGGTCACTCGCTCTCGTTTAGCTCGGTGTTTGCCTTCCCAGTTCGTACTACCGCATTCACCCTCTCATTCTCGACTCAACTCACTCGGCTTCGTGCTCCTACTTGCCCTACCTCGGTCACTCGCTCACATCCCCACCCACTCCCACAACTCCCTCGCACCCGCTCTCGCTCATTTAGACCCTCGCTCATAGCCCTCTTCGTGCTCAAAATCGTCGCTCTCAAGCTCCTCAGAGCTCTCGTGCTCGGCCAAGCTCCCCGCACTCAGATCTCACTCTCCTTCGTGACTCATCTAAGTGGAAGAATGAAATCGAAACGAGGAAAGGAAGGAAGGTTCAGGAGCTCACCGAGGTGTTCGCGGCGTCGGAGCTCTCAACCGGAGTTCTGAGCATCATCAGAGGCTTGAGGTGGCTTCTCGGACCTGCATTGGGTGTGGATGAGTGTGATGGGGGAGCTCATGGGTGGTTCTGATAAAAATGGATGAAAATGGCTTACTACAAGGTTGTTTGCGCTCGAACAGAGGCAACGGAGCTTCGGTGGCTCGATGGTGGCGATGAGAGCTTCTTGGGCTGCCTCGGGGCATTGGTGGATGTTGAGGGAGATGAAGGGCAGCTTCTGTGGATTGGAAGGAGAAGGAGGGATGTGGTGGTGGAGCTTGATGGTGTGTAAAGGTACGACGATGATGAAGCGGAAGGTGTGGTGTATAGTGGTGGCAGGGTTGAAGAACAAGGAGAGCAGAAGGAGTGAGAAGGAGAAGACAATTGAAAGATGGAGGGATGGGTGTAGCTGAGGAACAGAGTGATGGTGATGGAGTGAGGTAGGTTTTTTATTGAGAGGGAAGGCTGAGCAGTAGCTAGGAGTAGGGAGAGGTTAGGGGCGGTGCAGGGGCTAGGCGGGAGGGCTGGGATGTCAAGTGTAATAAATGTGAGGAAATCAAATTAATATCCAGAAATAAATCCTAAACTCGCTTTTCGACCTTAACCCGACACGATTAAAATAAATTTAAAATAAATATTTGAATCCGATTTAAATAATGAAAACCGAAAATATTTCCAAGTCTCGGGTAAAGCAAAATAATTTCATTTTCAAATTTGAATAACAAGTGTATGCCGGAATTTGTTCGAAAGAATTTAAATAAATTGTTTGCTCGAGGATGGGATTATTTAATATTTTTTTCGAGGTCATAGAAATTAAATAAAATTTTAATTCAAAATAAAATCTATAATTATAAAAATAATATTTTAAAAATCTCGGTCTTTACACGCCTCTAATCTTGCGACTTTAATTAACACAAACAATTACAGAGCACAAGTAACTCAAGGTTTTCTGGAGTCGCCTCTAATCTTTTCTCAATATACCATGTCCGCGTGGGGATGTTGCGGACGTCTGGATCCTAGCGAGGAGGGAGGAAAGGATGCCTATGCGAACAATCATGAGCATTCAATTACTTTTCGATTTGCGCCGAGGTCCTATGCAGACGACGTATGATCCGCAAGCAGCCCTTCATTACTTTCTTTATGCGAACATATGCTTACGGAATGCCTCCTACTAGTAGCCTCAAGCTCTCAGAGCAAAGTCTGACAAGCCCTTCGATGCTCGAGCTATGCTCGCAGAAGGCTTCCTGGTAGTAGCCTCGAGCTCTCGGAGCAAACTCAGAAAAGCCCTTCGACGCTGGAGCTATGCTTGTAGAAGGCCTCCTGGTAGTAGCCTCGAGCTCTTGGAGCAAAGTCTGATAAGCCCTTTGACGCTAGAGTTATGCTCGTAGAAGGCCTTCTTGTAGTAGCCTCGAGCTCTTGGAGCAAAGTCTGACAAGCCCTTCGACCCTGGAGGTATGCTCATGGAAGGCCTCCTGGTAGTAGCCTCAAGCTCTCAGAGCAAAGTCTGACAAGCCCTTCGACGCTCAAGTTATGCTCGCAGAAGGCCTCTTGGTATTAGCCTCGAGCTCTTGAAGAAAAATCTGATAAGTCCCTCGCGTTGGAGCTCTTATCCGCGAAGGGCCTCCTGATCGTTGTTGTAAGCTCGCGGAGATGAACTCTAAGTGAGTGTAAACTGAGTCCCTTAATGATGGAGCTCTCGTCCGCGGAGGGCCTCCTGCTTGTAGCTATAAGCTCGCGGAGATGAACTCTAAGTGAGTATAAACTAAGTCCCTCAACGATGAAGCTCTCATCCGTGTAGGGCCTCCTGCTCGTAGTTGTAAGCTCACGGAGATGAACTCTAAGTGAGTATAAACTAAGTCCCTCAATGCTGGAGCTCTCGTCTGCGGAGGGCCTTCTGCTCGTAGTTGTAAGCTCGCGGAGATGAACTCTAAGTGTATATATAAACTAAGTCCCTCAATGTTGGAGCTTTTGCTCATGGAGGGCCTCCTGATCGAACTACGAAAGGCTTGATTTGGAGAGTGATAAACTTACACGGTGTGTAAGTTTACGCAAGGGTGTTTTAATAAAATTATATATAGATAAAAGGTGAAATGAGAATGATTTATTATAGACAATGATTATAACATTTATGATTGATTATTTATCTTACCAATGTTGTAAAAAAAATAATTTTTTATTAATATCCTCAAATCTTCCAATATTTCCTATAGAGACCCATGTTTTTAAAGATTTTAAGCATGTTGTTCGGAACTTAGCATGGTACTCATATATTATCATTTACCACATATCCTGAAACTCAATCTTCATCTTCAACCTCAGACAACGCACAAGCGCTTTTGAAACTCGATCTTCATCTTCAACCTCAGACAACGCACAAGCACTTTCACTGTGATAAACCCATGAATTCGAATCCCCTCAAATCTCGCTCTAATCTCAACAAAATCAATTCCAAAGTGATCCTAAACTGATTCTAAAGCTATCCCTTGTCCAATTTGAAGTTTTCGAACCAAATTAAACCCTAACAAATTTTCCCCCAATTCGAAATTTCACCAAATCCGGCCTTATCATGATAGTTCCAATCAAGAAGGGATAGTGGAGATCTTCGAATAATCTTATTCAAGACATCTACGGATTCAATTTCATCCAATTCACCCTCGAAGCCCCCCCACCAATTTCATCCAATTCGCCCTTCAAGACACTAAAATGTGAATTAAGTCTCTCTTTTTTTCCGTGTCATGTATAATTTAGTTGGGTAAGTTACCACGGGTATCAGACGCCCCCTTGTTCACACTCCTATCACTATGCTATACCAACTCGGGTTCGAATCCTTCCAAGGGTGCAAAACCCCTTTTTTTTGCTCCATTTTCTCCCCTATTACCAACGGTAAAAAGAAAAAATTTAAAGCAAAAAAAATTGCCGACCGACTCTCTCCCATAGGCAAAGATTCATAGCACATGGATCACTTAATATGGACCGTTGGACTGAAATTAATCTAACGGCAATAAATGGTCGCATGCTTTATGTTTTTTTTCTTTTTCGAGATCCATTTAATCATTTATCACCATTTATTATTCTAGTTTTTATTTATCAATTGTTTTAAAAGAATGTTAATCTTATATGTCTACTAGATTTTTGGCTTATACGTTATAAAATAATTCATCGTTCAAATATTATATATCAAGTGTATATATAGTTTTCCGAATTCATATTTGTACTTATATCCTTTTGCTTTGTTTTATTCATTCTTATAATTTAAAGTATTGATTTTCAGTAATAATGAATATTTCGATTGTTTAAACGAAAATGTGAATTAATCTTATATGCCTATTTGCAATTATCAATCTTGATATATAATATTTGAACGATGATATACTTTATAACGTATAAGCCAATTCAACAATCTAGTAGACATATAAGATTAATATTTTTAAAAACAATTGATAAAAAAAGTACTAGAATAACTTAAATATCGTTTTAAATTGTTTCGTAAATGGTAAATAAATATATGTTCTCGATTCATCGAGATAGTACATTTAAGATCGAGGTAGTTTAAACTTTAAACCCTACCCTAAGCCCTAAACCCTAAAGTATTATAGTCTATCGAGATAGTTGGTTTCGCTTGTTTAAACTAAAATATGAATCTTATACATATGTCTAGTTGCAATTATCATTCTTAGATCTCGTTTTCAATTGTTTATTGAGATTTTTAATAAATATACCAACTCGGGTTCGAATCCTTTCGCAGGGTGAGAGGTAGACCTAAGAAGAGTTGGATGGAGGTTATCAGACATGACCTCAATCTTCTTAACCTTTCAAAGGATATGACTTTGGATAGAGACCACTGAAGGAGGAGCATTCGGGCGGTTGATGTCTAGTGATTGCGTGTTATGGTCTTGATAAGAGTTGTGTTCTGGTGTCTTTGTTGATTTTCATGCTTCCTTTCTGCTCCTTTCTGTCTCTTCTACCTTTTGTGAGGCCTGCTACTATGTGGTTCTACTGCCTTATTATTCCGGGTCTATCGAAAACACTCTCTCGACTTGTTCAGAGAAAGAGTGCGTACATCCTGACCCCCAGACCCCGCTTAAACGCGGGATTAACTGGGTTGTTGTTGTTTTGTTGTTTTTGTTGTTGTTGTTGTTGTTGTTGTTTTTGTTGTTGTTATTGTTTTACTCAATATAGTGATCGAGATATTTTGTCTCGATTGTTTAATCTAGAACGTAAATCTTATATATATGTCTAGTTGCAATTATCAATCTTAGATCTCGTATTCGATCAATTGTTTCGTGAGATTTGTAAAAAAATATATTTTCTCGATTCATCGAGAAAAGTATTCTAGTTTTTTTTTGTCGAGAAAGCCTTCTTAATTGCAATTTAGGGTTTAGATCTTATTTTTCTATTTGTATATCATGAGATTTTTAATAAATATATTTACATGATTTTTAATCATAAGAATGAATAAAACACTAAAATGTGAATTAAGTCTCTCTTTTTTTCCATGTCATGTATAATTTAGTTGAGTAAGTTACCCCGGGGATCATATAAGTAAATAATAATTGTTGGATAAATCCTTATATGAACTAATATATTGTTATAAGTATACTATAAGTGTGTGTTTTGAGGAAAAATAACATACGTAACTAATAATTATTAGATAAAACCTTATATTAAATAATAAATTGTTATAAGAATACTATAAGTGTTTGTTATGAAAAAATCATATAAAGAACTAATAAGTATTGGATAAAACCTTATATTAACTAATGGGTATTATATTGTTTTAAAAAATACTATAAATGTGTGTTTTAAGTAAAAATAATATAAGTAACTAATAATAGTTGAATAAAACCTTATGGTATAATATTTTGGAGACCTTATTTTCAAATTCATAAAATAGTTATTTTATTCCAAATGAAGATAGAATATAATTTGTACATGGTATAAGTTTTATAAGATAAAACATTATAAATATTTAAAATGACTAATTAATAATTATCTAATGTAATTTTTATTTTTTTTATTAAATAAGGAAATTATTTATTTAAATTATATTTTTAAAAGATATTTAAGTTAATGTGGACCCATAATTTTTGGATATATAAATATATATTCGGATTTTATATTAAAAAAAAATTCGACACGGTTAAGACCCGGATCTAGATCCGGATCCGGATACTGATACCAGATCTTCATCTTCAACCTCAAACAACACACATGCGCTTGCACTATGATAAACCTATGAATTTGAATCCCCTCTAGATTAATCTCAACAAAATCAATTCCAAAGTGATTCTAAACTGATTCTAAAGTTATCCCTTATCCAATTTGCAGTTTTTGAATCAAATCAAACCCTAACAAATTTTCCCCCAATTCAAAATTCCACCAAATCCGGCCTTATCATGACAGTCTCGATCAAGAAGGGATAGTGGGGAGCTTCGAATGATCTTATCCAAGACATCTGCGGATTTAGTTTCATCCAATTCGCCCTCGAAGTCCCCCACCAATTTAATCCAATTCGCTCTCCAAGACACTAAAATGTGAATTAAGTCTCTTTTTTTCCGTGTCATGTATAATTTAGTTGGGTAAGTTACCATGGGGATCAGCCGCCCCCTTATTCACACTCCTATCACTATGCTATACCAACCCGGATTCAAATTCTTCCAGGGGTGTGAAACTGTAAAGGCTCGAATTTTCGAATCCTAATTTTTTCGAAAAAAAAGAAATTAAAAATGGATTTAAATCGGATTTAAAACTCGTAGAGCGGATTCCGACCTGAATTTAAAATTTGACGAACGATTCCGTCCTTTCATCTTGAGAATTTAAAATAAATTTAGATGGCGATATCCTTTTTCGATTTTAAAAATCTAATCGATCGAGAAAGCGGGATTCGGGGAAACTAACATTCGGGAACTAATTTTGTGGTTTGAAATTCGCGTATTCGGAATTTATTTTCGCGTATTGATTTTAATCAATTCCACACACAATCCCCCCACCCCCCACACTCTCTCACCATACCCTTCAAATTCACCCCCACTCCCTGTCATTTCTTCATTCACCATCATTCACCAACTCCCTCCTTCACCATACTCATCACCATCATCTCCCGCTCTCTTCATTCACCATACCCACGCCACCACCACCATCCCTCCTTCACATCACCACCATCTCCTCCCCACCATCACCATCTCAGCCCATCAACACCACCACAGCCACCAACGTCGACCACCACCGAGACACAAAACCATTGCTCGCACCTTCGTCCCTCCTTACTCCTTGAAGGGCAGCAGCAAAGGCACCATCCCGCACCTCCTCCAACGTCCACGAGCTCCCTGCAGTAGCCCGAAAGCTTCCCATCGCCACCACCGAGCAACCGGAGCTCCACCTCCCCCGTTAGAGCGCGAACGCCGTTTCGATAAGCCGTTCTCCTTCGTTTTCGATCGAAACCATCCTCAAGCTCCGACATCACGCTCACCCATGTCCAACGCAGGTCCAAGAAGCTATCGCGAGCCTCTGTTGATGCCCAAACCTCCGATCGAATTAGCTCCGACGCCCGCGAATACCTCGGTGAGCTTCGTTCGTTTCATTTCTTACCTTCGATCCGTTGTTTCAAATTCTTAAGGGTCGGGAATGAGTGTCGGAGAGGATGAGAGGGGGCGGAAATGGAAGGAAACCGAGCCCCAATGAAGAGGACAAACCGGTCCGTCAAAATAGAGGTAGAAGACAAAGGTCACGGGCGCGGCCAAGAGGTCGCGATACTAGCCGCGGTCGCGGCACTGTTCACTTGGGCCAGTTGGGTGCGATTTCTTGGGCTGGTTTTGTTACATAAATTATTTAATTAATTAATATTATTTGAGGATTAAAATATAAAATATTATTTGGAGATTTTATAAAGGGTTGGTTTTATTAAATAAAAATAGTTGAGATTTTAAAGGATTTGCAAATATTTTATGAAAGTGTTTAATAAATGGTATTTAAACTATCATATAATATTATTTGGGATTTAAAATATATTATTTGGACCGGAAGATTTAAAAAGAAGTTTGGAAAGGAATTTCAAGGGTGGAAAGTGATTTAATAAATACATTGAAAAAGGAATTTGGCGAGCATTTTCAAGGGTCGGAATTCTTAACTATTTGACGCGGATTTTGAAACGGCTTTGGAACTAATTTGGGAACCTGACTTGTTCGATGACTAACTAGCATGATGATATGATCATTTGACTAACGGTATGATATGTGTGACTAATAGCATGAGTTGTGGTAATTTATTATAAGAAGTTTAATGTTAGTTACTTATGATGATGATGATATATTCATATGCTAAGCATGAGTATAAAATGCTAATATGCGAATTTGGCTAAGTATGATATGGAGGTTGTCTTAAGCTAATGAGTTGACCAGTCATGTTGAATATGGTATGAGATAAGAGATGGTTGATCATGATGAACCGAAAGTATGATGAATGCGAACTTGTTTATTTGTCTATTTGTATGAGTATGTGATATATGTATTCAGAGTAGCTATAGAAGTATACTCAGTGTATTCTCGTTATGTATTTAGGTGATACTCTGTGATTGTGCTTGTTGTGTACCGGGTTCCTATTTTGTTGTTCTGCTAGCCAGGTAAGTTCCCTCGGGGCTTACTCAGATTGATCAGACCTTTCCCTGCTTATATGTGCATGATGTACTAGGTGCTACATTTCATAATAGCATGTCATGTAGTATCATGCTAGGTTGCATTAATGTATGAGCATACTTCTTCTTTATGCGTTTGTAAACAAAACGACCATTATCTGTGAAGTCACTGGAGTCTTTGCTAGGGTCATAGGACGGCCCAGTCTCATCGGGTCTCATCTTGAGTCATTTGAGTCATATGACATCACCTTTACATATATTGCGAGCATGAGTATTATGAGCATGACTATGGGAGTTGCATGCGGGCTTTATTCATCTATACGGTTACGGATTGGGCTAATCGGCTTGATCCAAATATTATGGAATGGAATGCATTCGTGAGCTGGCCAGTCTCCGCCCTATCGGGAAGGGGGAGGTGTTATGAGAGGGATATGCCACTTGGATTTCATACTACCTGGACTATGCTTTGACTCGGCTCTACCGTGGCATCCTATGTATCGTTTTTATACTTATGTTTGGATTTGCATGTTAAAGAGGAGTTTTCGCAACTTAGCCTTAGGACAGGTACAGGGGCTTTACCCCAGGGTCTCCAACGGACCTTGCGGATTTGGGTGCGAAATCCCACTTTAAACTACTAATGTTTGCTTTTCAAACCTTCAACCTGTACTCGGAGCGCAAAATTCAACGAGGGGTTTTATCCTTCGAAACGTAACTCGAGAATCATAATACCGGGCGTTACGGAAACCCCTTTTTTGGCTCCATTTTCTCCCCTATTACCAACGGTAAAAAAAAAAATTAAAAGCAAAAAAAATTGCCAACCGGCTTTCTCCCATACGCCGAGATTCATAGCACATGGATGATGGGTCACTTAATGTGGATCGTTAGACTCAAATTAATCTAAC
Source organism: Persicaria maculosa (assembly GCA_963922045.1). Classification (NCBI taxonomy): domain Eukaryota; kingdom Viridiplantae; phylum Streptophyta; class Magnoliopsida; order Caryophyllales; family Polygonaceae; genus Persicaria; species Persicaria maculosa. The sequence goes on from OY998260.1 coordinate 23,041,301, forward strand.
GGCAATAAATGGCCAAATGTTTTATGTTTTTTTTCCTTTTTCGAGATCCATTTAATCATTTATCACCATTTATTATTCTATTTTTTTATCAATTGTTTTAAAACAATGTTAATCTTATATGTCTACTAGATTTGTGGCTTATACGTTATAAAATATTTCATCGTTCAAATATTATATATCAAGTGTATATATAGTTTTCTGAAATCATATTTGTACTTATATCCTTTTGCTTTGTTTCGTTCATTCTTATAATTTAAAGTATTGATTTTCAGTAATAAAGAATATTTCGATTGTGTAAAAGAAAATGTGAATTAATCCTATATGCCTATTTGCAATTATTAATCTTGATATATAATATTTGAACGATGAAATATTTTATAACGTATAAGCCAATTCAACAATCTAGTAGACATATAAGATTAATATTTTTTAAAAAACAATTGATAAAAAAACATACTATAATAACTTAAATATCGTTTTAAATTATTTTGTAACATTGTTAATAAATATATGTTCTCGATTCATCAAGATAGTACATTTAAAATCGAGGTAGTTTAAACCCTAAACCCTAACTCTAAACCATAAACCCTAAGCTCTAAACCCAAAAATATTATTAGTCTATCGAGATAGTTGGTTTCGCTTGTTCAAACTAAAATGTGAATCTTATACATATGTCTAGTTGCAATTATCAATCTTAGATATCATTTTCAATTGTTTCGTGATATTTTTAATAAATGTACTATCTTGATTCATCGAGATAGTTTAAATGAATATAGTTGAATTGTTTACTCAATATAGTGATCGATATATTTTGTCTCGATTGTTTAAACTACAATGCGAATCTTATATACATGTCTAGTTGCAATTATCAATCTTAGATCTCCTTTTCAATCAACTGTTTCATGAGATTTGTAATAAATATATTTTCTCGATTTATCGAGAAAATAATTCTAGTTTTTTTTTTCGAGAAAGCCTCCTTAATCGTGATTTAGGGTTTATATCTTATTTTTCCATTTGTATATCATGAGATTTTTAATAAATATATTTTTAATCATAAGAATGAATAAAGAACTAAAATGTGAATTAAGTCTCTTTTTTTTCTGTGTCATGTATAATTTAGTTGAGTAAGTTACCACAGGATCATATATAAGTAAATAATAATTGTTGGATAAATCCTTATATGAACTAATATATTGTTATAAGTATACTATAAGTGTGTGTTTTAAGGAAAAATAACATAAGTAACTAACAATTATTAGATAAAACCTTATTTTAACTAATAATTATTGGATAAAACCTTATATTAACTAATGGGTATTATATTGTTATAAAAATACTATAAGTGTGTGTTTTAAGTAAAAATATATTTTCGGATTTTATATAAAAAAAACGGACCCGGTTAGGATCCGGATCTAGATCCGAATCCTATAATCGGATATTCATCTTCAACCTCAGACAACGCACAAGCACTTTCACTATGATAAACCCATGAATTCAAATCTCCTCAAGTCTTCCTCTAATCTCAACAAAATCAATTCCAAAGTGATCCTAAACTGATTCTAAAACTAATCCCTTATCCAATTTGAAGTTTTTCAAATCAAATCAAATCCTAATAAATTTTCCCTCAATTCAAAATTCCACCAAATCTGGCCTTATCATGGTTTCGATCAAGAAGGGATAGTGGAGAGCTTCGAATGATCTTATTCTAGACATCTACGGATTCAATTGCATCCAATTCTCCCTCGAAGTCCCCCACCTATAAATATTGTGTATTTTTCATTTTCAACCAAATTCCACCATTGAAGCATCTATTCAAGCTCCAAAGCTATCTAATCGCATCACAAACACTCCCAAGAACAATCCCATTCAGAAAAATATCGAAAACAATCGAAGAATAAAAATCCCTAAATCTTTTGGATTCCCGTCGACCACCACAACCACCGCTGTCAGTAGCCGTATCCGCCACCGAGGGCCACCAGCCACGGCGTCTCCTCTATCTACACCACAAGGTCCATGAGCCGCTATGCCCGCGACCACAAGCAGGAAGCTGTCGGAGTCCCACTGGCGCCACCACTGTGCACCAACCTTTAGCCACCGCCTCCGCCAGTTCACCGCCATGCCCTGATGCCGGAGTGTCATTGGTGAAGCATCGAGCGAAGGTGAAGAAGTAGTGAAGGGGAAGACTACCTCCTTCAAAATGAAAATGAGACGGGCTAGCAACTAAAAATTGGAGGAATGAGGCAGGCCAACAACTAAAAATTCAAAATGAAAATAAAAATTTTTTTTGGTCAAAAAAATGAAAATGAAAATTGAAAGGCTAAGGCAGGTGTTGAAATCGAATTCAAATGACTAACATTGAACAAGTGAATGAAGTCATATTCAAGTGACGAATATTGAACAAGTGATTGAAATCGAATTCAAATGACGAACATTGAACAAGTGATTGAAGTCGGATGCAGTGGTCGCTTGAAGGTTCTAGGGAAGATGTAGATGCGACCACATTCAAGCGACCATATGTTCATGTTTGGGTCTATAGGCGGTAACTTTATGTCTGTCACTTGAGTGCCCTTTTTGCATAGTGTTTGGATCTGATTCCATCGTGTGTGAGTCTCAAGGAAGTTAGATGTCGTCTTTGATTTTATTTGCTTTTCTATTATGTGACTCGAATACTAACCCCAACAACCCCTAAAATCTAGTAAATATTTTTGACCAAAAAAATTGTTAGGATATTTTTTAAAATATGTCAAATGACTGATGTTATCTGCAATTACCTTTAAATATTAGGATATTAGGTAATAATAATCAATAATTTTATACTACTTTATTGTTTATGGCTTTTTGCATATTAATTAATCAAAAAGTAGGGTGGGTAGACTTAGGCGTGGCCACGGGCCCGTCGACCCGCCGGGTCAAGGGTCGGAGAAGGGTGACCCGTACCCTAACCCGGGAATCCCACAGGTTGGCGGATTCGAGTCACTCGGCGGGTTCCAGGGTCGACGGGTCGACCCGGTGGGTCGAAACCCGTCGATTAACCGGCGTGTCGACCCGCCGGGTATTATTTTCATGAAACGTAAAGAAACGCAGAAAAAAAAAATCAAAATCAAGTGTTAACTTACTAATGTCGATATTTTAAGTGAGAAAGAACATTAAATAATAAATTTACAAATGTTTGGTTAAGGCTAGTTTCTCTGGATGCTTTAATTGGATATGACGTTTCAAGTTCCCATATCCTCCTCCCTTCGGGTTCCTGAAGACCGTCCCGCAGAAGTTACAACTAGCATCGCAGCTGTTTTCATCCCTCGGGTGCTTTGTGAACTAGTATGTGAATGTAGCGGCCCGAAATTGGGTCACACTCAATAGCGTGTGCGTTTCTTGCCGCGGGCATTGGACACTGGATTCGCCCTGCTCCTCATCGCGTCACGGGCCTTGGACATTGGATTCACTTGTCCTGCTGCTCATCACGTCACAGGCCTTAATATAGAGCGGTTACAGAGATTGAGATGAGATTAGAAATTAGAGGAGATGGTTGTTGTCTTGTTGAGGTGTGAGTGAAATGGGAGGGAGGTGAGACTTATTTATAGCCAAAATTGGGAGGGAAATGGAGCAAACCGATCGTTGGGCAACGTTCGACCCGACGGGTCGACCGTTGGAATTTCGAACGCCCCTATTTTTTTAAATTTTATGGATGGTTTCGCACTTGAGCTTCGTTGCCTGCTGGTTTTGTTACTAGGTTTTACAAATATTCGGTTTATTTTATGTCTTTATGTCACTCGTAATACGGTTCAAAACCGTGATTACGTGTACATCGACATTCGACACCACACACACATGAGCTCATCAGTTAAACAGTACATGAGTACATGACACTAACACTAAGTCTCTAACAGTGTGACACACTCACACTTCACACCTGCATGGCTAGAGCCTAGACCTAGGCACATAGTCACCTAGTCACCCGAGCCTCGGGTCCCGAGGCCGAGCCCGAACCTCCGTAGATATGCATCTTGTCGGGATGCTTCCTCGTTATACAAAGCTTTAGATTTCCATAATTGGCGCCTCTCGTAACCTTGCACTTGTGACCGCAATGACTACAAACCGCTTCGACCTTCCCCAGGCCTAGCTCGACCTTGTCGAAATGGTTTTGGAACAAAGTCACGGATTGATCAGACATGATAACGTTATTACGAAAATGAAATATAAGATCGTAATGAAATGAAATGAAATGAATCAAGGAGACGAGATCTTATGGGCGTTTTGGGTTGAGCTAGCCGTTGCACAACGGCTACATTTTTTTTTTAAAAAAAAAATCTCCAGTTGGGGTCCACTACATCAACGGCTAAATCTTTCAAAAAAAATAGGTTTGACTCGCCGGGTCAGCGAGTTTTCAAACCCCTGACCCTAACCCTAACCCGCAACCCGCCTTGACCCTTTTGATGAAATCCTCCCAAAAAAGAGCTTAGAGGACCCACTTGCGGTGGGCCCCTTGGGGGATGGACTTGAATCACGCAGTAGATGAACACGGGCTTACATGACTCATGGACTATACTTCCCATGGTATTACCTGGGTCGTGCTTTTGCCGTGTCACTAAATACTTCTCCTATCCCACCTCTTCCATGTGAGATCATCGAACATTTAGAGGTAACAGGGGATATATCTGACCGCGGTATATCACTAGTTTTGGTGTTGCCGCGGTAAACGAGTACCTGTTTTCCCTCTCGAATCCGGAATTACCTTTATCCCAAATGAGTAATCGCTTGCCTCCTGACACTCCCAATGAGAACTGAGGTTCTTCCGTTTGTCACTCCTTCACTTCTCCTTGATTTCTTTTGTTCTTCAATCTATTTTCTCTCTTCCGCCCGGCGAAAAGTCATTTCTGCTTATGTTCATTCTCCCTTTTATAGTGATTGACGGGAGACTTTCTATTATGACATTTGTCACCTTTGTGTTGACACGTGTGGCCCTCGTGGGTGGGGGGCATGATGGACACGTGTTGTCCATTTATGTCCGCGTCCTCTTTATCTTGGGGGTGTTCTTGTGTCGTTTAAACTGTCCGCGTCCACTTTTACCTATCATTTCCGTATGGTTTCATCACCTTTGACCCGAGAACCCACACCCGTCGGGTCACTGACCCGCCGAGTTACCGACCCGTATGACCCGAAGGGTCACGGGTCGACCCGTGACCCGTGGCCACCCCTAGGTAGACTTACCATGAGGTAATTGAAGTTTTGTCCCTTGATTCTCTTCCCAAGAGATACGTAGGCAGCCCAATAATAGTTGAGCGCAGCCTAGACCAATCAAACTTTATTGAAACTTTACACCAAAGGTAAAATATATTGAGTACCCTTTCGTGGATGGATATGAACAAGGTACAAGTGCATGCAATGCATCGTTTGGATCGAACCCTACTTAAGCCATATAACTTAACTAAGGTCTGAGGAGCTATGATGATGTATTGACATAAATAGTAATATTAACGATACAATGAGTAAATAAGAGTACGTGATCAAGGTTCTCCCTATACAAATAGAACCTCGTAGACATGACGCATACGTTTATGACGATGGGCAGACGCGAGTCGAGATTTAGACTCAAGAAATATGCGGATGAGAAGCCATCCACAGACCATAAACCCGACCAGATGTGACAAAACCCACTAAGGTTTCTACCTCGCCACGTGGCACAACCGAGCCGACACTTGGCCTAAACAAAGGACATGCGTCAATCACACATGAAGGGAAATATGCAAAGAGGACTCCACTTATGCCTATAAATATCGGAATGAGAGGTCGATTTAAGAGGTCGGGAACTTGAATCTCTGAAGGCTTAGGCCGGATTTCTTGGTCTTGAGCGCCCCTTTTCAAGCGGAATTAGTCTTGGCCAGCAAAAACCGACACTTGATAGAGCCTTGAGAGGACGGTGGTCCACGGATGGCTTGAGCTCGGATCGGCACAAATCTTGGTATGCTGACGGTAATCTCATCGCGCATCTCAAGTAAGCCCGATCTTCTAAGCTTGCTTGCATCCAACTTGATCCTGGAACACGAGGGAACAAAATTCTGAAATCGGACTTCGTCAAACTCGGAAAAAGAAAAATATCAAATGGAAAATTCCCAATATAATTACTATAAATTAAACTTTTATGGATCAAAACTTGACTCGGGAGAAACGTCAATAGTATATATTATAAGAGACCATAATGCACATATCATAACTCTAAAAGTTGAGAAAGGAAACTATAATATTGTAATCAAAGCTGAATCCCTATCTGTATAAAAATGTATCAACGAATGACTTAATAAAAGTATCAAAAATATTGAAATTGAAGGAAATAATCAATGCATTATTAATGCACTCTTGGAATTGCCCATGTGGGATCGAAATGCTCATCTCGGACTCCTGATTGGACTTGTTGAAAATTTTTCTCGATCCGCATTCGTCATGTGTTTAGGGAAGTTAGTAGCATTGCGGATAGACGGACCCACCTAGGACATTTAACCCCTAACGCTAATCTTAACTCCGACATAGAACTGTAAATTCTCATCCATAAAGATGTTTTTTTTAACAGGAAAGAATTCGACTCACCGGACATGCCGGTGAGACGAAAGGCCGAAAAAATTGATAACGGACAAATTGTTATGAAAAGACCCTAAGGGACAAATCAACGAAGACAAATCCACCACGAACCAACTCGAGAACAAAGGTCGACCTAACTACTTTCTATTATTAAAAAAATCACGTAGATCAGACGACGTCGTATATAAGCAGCGAGGCGAGGGCACAAGATGTCAAGATCTAATGTTATACCCTAACACTTCACTCCCTTAGGGTCCTGAAGTAAAAGCCCGCTGGTACGCCTTCTTCTACTGTTCCACACACACTGCTCTCCTGCGACCGCCGCATCCATCCATTCGCCGCCGTCTCCGGCCACCATGAAGCTCGTGAGGTATTATTCTTTCTCCCTTCATCAATTTTCATTATTTATTCACATCGGTTTCATGGCACTTACAATCTCCCCTCGAACGCGGGATGAACAACCAGGTTTCTAATGAAGCTGAACAACGAAACTGTCTCGATCGAACTCAAGAACGGCACTGTTGTCCATGGGACCATCACAGGTTCCCCTCTCCTTTCCCTTTCCTTTCTGTCTCTCAAACACGGTGCATGTTTAACTCGTCTAGTCCTGATCTAATGTTTTGTAAAACCCTAGGGTTTTTTTTTCTTATTTTCTTTTCTATCTCTGACGATTGCATTACGGTGTTAGTGTTTGTGAGGGATTGTTCTTTGTTTGTGCCTTACTTGAGACTATGGCTTCACATGATTTCACTGAAAAATGCAACCTGCGTATCCCAGTACGTTGATGGTGCAAGATGATATTAAGAAGCAATAGAAGGACAAAATCTTCTGATTTTTCTGTGTTAATGGTTGTTACAAATAGCTGCTTAAGTGATGAAGTCATGGAAGGACAGGGTGTGTGGAGACCATTAGATTTTTCAATTCATATATGAAATAGCAAGACCTGCTATTTTGTACTGAACTGTGGAAACTAATAGAGAAATTTTTTCCACTTATTCGTGAACTAGTATGGTGCAGACTGCAAAACCTTGGCAATTTCTTCTGAAACGTACATGGTTTTCCGTTTAAAGTTGAAACTGGTGATGCCTCATGAGCTTATTGCTGGAAATTTCAATGTGGTTACTGGTTAGTGATACATCATCTAGTTGTTTTCCACCTAGCAAATGAAATAAACATAGTCCTCGGGCCATCTATACCATACGTTCCATTGAAATATATTTCAGGGAAAGTCAGCTAGCCTACCTATTCTCTCCTTTGGGCAATAGTAAAGTCTTAGATTGATGTATTTTGCATAAAATAAGTTGAGAAAACACAATAGCCCATTGAATGTTTGTGGTATATGATTGGATTCCCAATCACTTTGTTTCCTTTATTCTTGTTCTCTTGGTGCGTCGTAGAATGATTCAGTCATAAACAAATTGTCTATTGTTTTGCAAATTCATTTTCTCGGCTTATTCTTAGAAGATCTGTGGTTGCAATTTGCTAGCAAATGCTTAACCAATTGGACACTTGTGGCACAAGTAGGCTTTGAGGTGTTCCTCGTTTGAAAGGGATAGTTTGATAAACTGAGAAGTTAGTCCTATTTACAATTCAAATTGAATGTCTGTGGTATATGATTGGATTTCCAATTACTTTGTTTCCTTTATTCTTGTTCTCTTGGTGTGCCTTAGAATGATTCAGTCATAAACAATTTGTCTATTGTTTTGCAAATTCATTTTTTCGGCTTATTCTTAGAAGATCTGTGGTTGCTATTTGCTAGCAAATCCTTAACCAATTGGACACTTGTGGCACAAGTAGGCTTTGAGGTGTTCCTCATTTGAAAGGGGTAGTTTGATAAACTGAGAAGTTAGTCCTATATACGATTCAAAGATGTAGATCTTCCATTTATTTTCTTCTTGTTAGTCCCTTGTCTTGGACTTGAACCATGTATTCCTGCATTGGTTCTTAAGTTCTGACCTCTCTGGTATGTGTTGATTCTGAAACTTTGCTCATCGATAACAGGAGTTGACATCAGTATGAACACACATTTGAAGACTGTGAAGCTTACAGTTAAGGGGAAGAATCCAGTTACTTTGGATCACCTTAGTGTAAGGGGAAACAATATCCGCTATTTTATCCTGCCGGACAGCTTAAATCTTGAGACTTTACTGGTCGAAGAAACACCTAGAGTAAAGCCAAAGAAGCCTACTGCTGGTGGTATGTATTACTATCACTTTTCCTTTATTTCCTATCATATCATCTTCTGGTGCACCTACAAATACTAGCTGAAAGTTGGTTTACAATTTGTTGTCACAGGGAGGGCAGTTGGCCGTGGTAGGGGCCGTGGTCGGGGTCGCGGGCGTGGAAGAGGAGGAGGTCGCTAATTTTTGGTAAGGTAACTAGTATTTGAAATGTATAAACAGTGTTGCAGTATGAGGTCTTAAGATAGCTTATCAATCATTTTGGGTCCCTGTTTGATCGAGAAACAGCTTTGTGCTTGATTTTTAGCAAGAACTGTGTTTTATGCTATTGCCATCTATTGTTATGTATGCTACCTTTTATCAACCACCTACCTGATTTACTTGGTATTGAACTTAATCATCTTCGATTGGAACTTTGATTGATATAACTAAAAAGATAATCCAGCTCATGACTTGTTATTGGTGTGTCATTCTTGCTACCTGAACTGGCAACTTTCAGCTTTCTGTTTGGAAACTCATTCATCTGGCAATAAAGCTCATTCGGTGCAGACTCTGCAGACTGCAATTCAGTTTCTCAATTACAAGTATTTGCAAATAATAACTAATGGGGTCATTTGGTTGCCCGGTATGGGGAATCAAATTCCTATGCACGCTGCCAGATCGTTGCTCTTCAACTTCTTTGACAGTGGTTGGTCACTACTTGCGAGCCTTGGTCTTTGCCTGCTTGTGGCTGTTTTTCCGGGGCATTGCTTGCTTGTGGTCTTCTTTACAGGGTAGTCTGGGTGTGGTTTGTGCTTGCTTGTGGTCGTCTTACAAACTTGCGTTCTTAGTTCCACTTCTTGCAGTTTTCTATATAATTTTAACTTCATTGAGAATGCCGAGTTCAAAATTTCAAATCGGATACTTTATATAAAGAAAAGTATATTGTTGAGAATTTGGAAGATCAGAACCATATTTTCATGGAGCATGGTGGAAGATTTCCTGTGATTTGTGAAGTTGGGGGTGTAAATGTTTAATTTGATGGGAACTCTAATTGAATTCCCAAAATGTAGCCATAAGTTCCAATCAGTATCCTCCAAATCCGGTTTCTGGTTTCAACCCGATACTTGGTTCTTGTTTCCAAGTCGAGCACTGAAAGAGTAAATAGGTATTAAAAATTTTTGATTGCTTAAAATGTGTAATAGGTATTAAAAAATAATTAAATTTATGAAAAAATTAGTAAAATGATGATGTGTTTTTTTAAAAGTGAAGTGTTATTAAACTTGTACAAATGGCTAAAAAATTGTGTATTTTGGAATGGAGGTGGTTAATATTATCATGAATGAACTGAGTTCTTACACGAACCAAACAATGCCACATTTATAATTTATAATTGTTTGATGTTCAACAAGAAGAAAATGAGATGAACTTTGACTCACTGTTGTAATTACGCAAAATTTCCCAACAAAACTATAAATTCTAAGCAATGACTACCCTTTGTGGATCTCCGGATACCATGCTCACGTCATGCAGACTTTGCAATTGCCGGTAGTGATCGTAAGAGGCCGAGGGATGGCCTTCGGACAGTATGAGTAAGTAGAAGCATTAGTGTCAGCAGTGTCAACGCTCCTGCCTGGTGAGCTGTGCCAAGTGATGCTGGAACGTATGTCAACAGAGTGGATATCCCTAATGTAACCTGTAAAAACACTCATAATCCGTAAGAACTTACGTAGACACTAAAAGGATAATGAGAAGATCTACCATCACATGGGACACGAGTGTGAAAAAGTGGAAGACCACATTCACCTGAAGGGAAGCCATGCCTAAAGTGGTTCCAATTAGCGATTTAACAGCAGGATGAATGTCCAGCTTCCTCGTTGCCCACCATAACCCTGTTATCGATGCCAAGGTTGCAGTTGCAAGGATGCGATGATCAAACTGCAATTCAATTCAGAGAGATACCATAAGTCTCCCAAATTTGAGTAGCCAAATTTTAGTTCAGAAAGGCAAACAAACCCAGCTAAACTAAGTGATTTTGAAATGGCAAAAATTCAAAATGATTGGAAATATGAAAAGTAATGATTGTCAGGGTTACACAAGATTTTTGAACTGCGAATCAGCGCATGTTCAATAGACCAATTACTTTTACCCTTACAAGTTACACCCCATTCTCAGAGAATTCACAAGTAAATTAGGAATCAAACATTTTGCATAAAGTAAACACTCAAACAACTAAATTGACTGCCAAGATCATTAGTCCATTTGGGTAAAGAACATGGCAGCATTTCATTTCATAGTAATCAGTATAGGGTCCTTGAAGATATAATTCAAAACTAGCAAACCTTCAATTGAGTTAATACCTGCACAGTCGCAGTATTTTCAAAGAAGTTGCGAATTATCGGCTTCAAGCTAAGAATGTCATCTGGAATCCAAACATCACCCATCTTAGGGAAAGTATTAAAAGCACGACCCTGAAAAAGAATGAGAAGTGTTAATCAAATAGAGCATCATACAATTAAGATGGTTAATAAGAAAGATTCAAGCACAACTTAACATACGGCATCATTTCCTGCCACAAATGCTCCAGAGATGGCAGTTACACAAACGAGAAGGCTCACAGGGATAGCAAGTCTCTTCACTTTGGCTGCACCCTTAACCCATTCCAATGACTCAGCTGGTGGTTCAGGCATTACTACTGATAGAGCAGTCCAAAAGAGACCACAGTATATTGCGAAAGCAGATGTTAGGTGAGCTGCTAGCCGATAAGGGCTCACTCTTGGCTCGACGTATTCAGATTGTGGCTCCTGAAAGATTTGAAAATTGCCTAAATTACTATGGATGCAATTGATCTCATGGCTTCATCATATGTAGAAAGTGCAATTCTTATTACCTCCAGACCACTTTTGACCATCCACCAACCAATTAGTCCCTGCCCAGCACCAAGTGCAAAAAGTCCAGAAAGCCTCACCCCAAGGCCCAAAGTAATATATCCTTTGCGCATAAAATACGAAAATGGCAAAGCAAACATGATACCCAGAGCTCTACCCCACATTCGATGAGCATACTCCATCCAGTAAATGAATTTAAATTCTTCCACGCTCATACCTTTGTTAATTCTACAAATATTTGGATGAAGAAGATATCAAAAACATAAGCAGTGAAGCTATCAAAGACGTACCGAATAAGACATGAGGGAATCAATCTTTGTAACCATTGAGAATTGAAGCAACAAGATGCTAGCAGATTCTTAAATGAGTTGCGTGGCTAACCGCTTGTACTCGGGGGATTTCTTGTATTTCTCGAATTCATTCAACCATTCCTCGTCAGTCAAAGGAGGAAGGCCGCCTGTGAACTTCCAGTCCGTCATGGAAAGACCTGATCTCGTGAGCCGGGTAGCACCACCAAGAAGAACCATGCTGAAGACCCAAGCAGCCGAACCAAACAGCCATATGCCGACCATCTTTTGAGCATGAGGCCCAGCGGTCACCAATAGTTTCAAACCCTCCTTCTCTGCAGGAAGGGAAGCCACTGTACACATGTTCTTAACAGACCTTGTTGCAGTAAATCCCTGAACTAGCCCATTACCAAAACATCAGGAACAATGAGAACTCAAAAACTTCCGAGCAAATCTTCATTGCCAAAATCTCAATAACTAAGATCACACAGATTTTTTCAGTACCCTAATAAGCAAGGCATCAACTTTCCCATTTTCTATTTCCATCTCTAGCATTTGGTTGATGGGTTTCGGAACCATCCATCCTGATCATTTGAACCCAATGCCTCTATTTGGGTTCGACTCATTCACATTACAGCTAAATTTTTGAACTAGACCTACTTCATGAACTAACCAAACATAACTATAAAATTTGTTCCAAGACACTCCTAATTCCATAATGAATCAGAAATTTTAGAACCAAATGCAACCTAAATGGTTTAAATGAAAAAGAAGAGCAAAGTAGATGTGTGCAACTACAAGAAATTGAAAAAAAAAAATCTGTGAAATCAGATTAATCATCTAAGCAAAGTTGAGGAAGTGAAAGGGAACAACCTTAAAGAGTGATTTGAAGCCATAGAGAGATGCATTTCTGGCTGAGGCAGATAAGGAAAAAGAAGAAGTAGAAGTAGCCGAGCCCATGAAAGCTGAAGAGAAGATTCTGGAAGTTGGTCCTGCACCATTAGAAGATGGGTCTTTGAGATGATTGTAAAATCGATTGAGAGATTTGTTGTTCCTCCGCAGAAACATGGCCAGCTTCCCTTGATACATATTCTCCTCCTCTGGGTTTAACCTGACAGATTAGAATCGGGAGTCTGCCCCGTTAATACAGCAACAAACAAATTTTTCACTAATCAAACTATACTAAAACCCTAATTTTAACAACATCAAATTGAGAACCTAACAGTGCCACACAAAATTCAAATTAAACAAAAAAAAAACTAAATTCAATCATCGCCTACCAATTTCGCTTGTGTAGTGGCGCGGAGGGAGGCCGGCGAGAGGAAGAAGGTGACGATGTGGACGAATGCGAGAAAAAAAAAAAGGAGAAGAAAAGAAGGGGCGAGCGTGTGTTAATTTCAGTGGTGCAATTCTGTGGTTGGAATGAATAATACAGTGGGCTATTTCTCTCCAACTTTCAAGGGTTTAACACTTTAAAACCCTAAGCATATAAATTGATTTTGTCTCGACGGTTGTAGCTCGCCAAATGTTCATGTGCGAAGCTAGAGCTGGCAAAATCTGACCCGACCCGAGAAACCCGACCGACTCACCCGAACTCAGCCCCGACCGAAACCCGAAAATCTGGAGTGAGGCGTAACCCGAACCCGAGACCGAACCCGACCCAACTCGAAATAGACCCGAACACAGACAAAACCGACCCGACCCAAACCGACTCTCAACCCGACCCGACTTGAAATGGTTGTTCAACATCAGCATTTTAATGATTAAATGTTAAATTTTTTTTATTTTAATACAAGCTTATGATTTTACTTTTCAATTATTCTTGTTAATCGTTATCATATTAATAAGAACCAAGCGAAATTAACAAACGAATGGCGAAGTAACCAATATTAAAATTATAATATCCCCTCACTTACCTGAATTACCTCCATTAGGAGATTCAAGCAAGATAATATTGTCATCTTTCTCCATGCTTAAAGATACAATCTCCATTTATTTAGGAAATTCACTAGAGAGACACAGTTACAACTTACAATCTAGCTCACCAGTTTCATCAACAAAATAAGCCACTGCGGAGACTATGTGACAACAACTAATTTCAATAGCATCATTTTCATCAACAAAGCTCAACCAAATAGCAAAGAAATAAGGCTCAACCGAACAGCAGAGAAGACAAGAGGCAGCCAAAAAGAAATTTGAAATAGCAAAGCTCAATCAACCGAAGTACCGAATAGATTTTCATCCAGAAACAAAAATTAAACAAACTAGCCTATACCCCGTGCGCCACGCACGGGATTTTTAAAGTTAATCGGCTCACATGATTTATATATAAGTATACTCAAATAGATTTATGCAGGTAAAGATCAATCAAAGAAGCAAAAGAAAGCACTTCCCTAAAAGAACACGCACGGGATTTTTAAAGTTAATCGGCTCACATGATTTATATATAAGTATACTCAAATAGATTTATGCAGGTAAAGATCAATCAAAGAAGCAAAAGAAAGCACTTCCCTAAAAGAACAGATTAAATGAATGAAAGGAACAGAGAAGCTACAATATACTTGGAACTTGCAAATCTAATCTCCGTTGTAGCTCCCTGAGCCTGATAGGGAGATTTGATTTCTGTTCCTTGTAACTTTATACAATTATACCATAAATTCTTTCCCGACAATCACTTATTTCAACTCTTCTATTTCCCAATTTCTTTGGTAGATTATATGTCTTATAGCATAAACTAAGTACTCTAATATCACTGGACATTCTCTAGAGGGTAGGTTATGTCCACTTAGATTGAGAAATCAAGCAACCATCAAAAGAGAAAGAGTAGGTTATGTCCACTCAGATTGAGAAATCAAGCAACCATCAAAAGAGAAATTGATTGAAATGATAAGCAAAGATGACACTAAAATTTTAGTAGTTAATCTTCATTTCGTTTTTATAGTATCTTGAATGTTGAGGCTGAACTTATACTGAATTGATAGTTCTTTTGTTCCCTTATTTCTCTATATAGCATCACCCTGTACAAAGTCCAAAATCATTCCTATCATGCTCACTGACGTTTGGACCACATTCAATCCGTGCTCAAACTCTTCACTTGACTGATTTATAGAGGGATAGGAAATGGGGCTTTAAAGACAAGGTATTTTAGAAAGCATGTAAATCTAGAAGACATGCTTTCCGCGGACAGCTACAACAAACACTATCTTTCATAACGCTGTGATTGAGCATTATGAGTATTCCAGGTTTAAAATCAAAGCAAAATAAGCCAGAAACTTGGCTTAATAAGAAGACGAGAAATACACTTAAGGTCTTGACTAGAGTTCGAGCTCCATTTTTGCATCACATTGCTGGAAGATTTTGAAATGGGCATTTAGCTCTCTTCTCTACAATAAGTGGGAGGTGCCAAGCAGGAAAATCTCTTAGCTTGATGATCTTCATGGGAACCAAATCTGTGCAAAATGGAACTTGCTAAATTCTATGGTCTGAAATTTGTTTAGATGCTAACTGGATAAGCTTCCTGGAGAAAGCCAAACAAAATGAGAGGAGCTGATAACAGAATCTTTCTACAAGCATTAAATCAGTAATTACACACTACGTCACAATAAAAAAAATAAAGATTTGTCAAAATAAATTCAGTTTTTGAAAAATGCAAGTATAAATCAACCATAATCACTAGTATAAATCTAAAAATAAGGTACATATAAATGATATTGATAAAATGTAACAGCACAACGTGTCTCTATCAAGAAGCAAGTCAGGGATAGGATCCAAGCAGTGAAAAGGAACTGCTATGATTAAATAGAACTGAGTGCATATGATGAAGCATTTAAGCCAAACTCTTTTCATTCTTTGCCTGAGCAATATAAATTCCACTAATATTTACTGTAATTTTAACCTTCTCTTTTTAGTTTGCACTATTCTAAGAAGGTGAGGCTTAAACAGTTACCCAAATCGTGGATAGAGAAAGGTAATGCAAAAAAAAAAAACAAAAAAAAACAATTCTAAAAATTCATTGAAGCAATTGGATGTGACGTTTGCAATGGATCGATGGATTAGAACCCTAAATCCCCTCAAAAGTTTGGCACCACCAAATGACAGGGATGAAATTGATAGCAAAACATGATGAAATTCTAGCATAGACTTGACAAAAAGAAGGCACATAATCAGACAGGAAAGCAATGAGAGGATTATGTCTAGATTTGTGGACTGCAGCAGCAAATACAGATTTCACCACATAAATCAGAACAAAATCGCCAGAGATGAGAGGATAAGTAGAGCATATATACCTTAATTATCTCTACGAGCTGGTCAACTCCACTTTCTCCAAGAAATACAGGCTGTTAGAAACATCAAACACGTCATAGAAGTGTAAATGTAAAATGATCCTATGTCAAGTACAGTAGAACAACTATACCGACATAAATAAATAGCTTACTTGTCCAAGAATTAGCCCAGGTGCTCTATAGTATCTGGAACAAAAATTTAAGAGATATTGGGTTCCCCTTTCACCTGTCCAAATAGCCGCATTCCAATTAAAAGCTAAATTGCATATTTTAGTCCAATGATATATTGAATGGGGATTGAAAGGAAGAATCCAGCGTACCAAGACTTTAGCACTTCCAAAATCACAAATTTTTAGTTGGTGAGTGTGTGGATTTACCTGCAAGCAAAGATCACTAGCAAAGTTAAGAGATGGTTTGGAAAGTTTCAAAGTAGATTGATATACAAAAAAAACAGTGATCTTCATTTTATTTGTGAATGAGACCAATCATACAAGCTTCTTTACTAGAGAAAGCAACTTCAACTTCAATAGCTCCTTAAAAAAATCTAAAAGAAAAGCTTTATGAAATTTGAAAATGATCACAAAGATAATGCAAGCCAGCCAGTTGACACTACATTTGTCCCCTGATAGCAAGAACAACCCTTAAACAACAGCTTTCTTTCCATTTCAGGCTCAACACTTTCATATATGCATTCATATTAGGTAGCAAAGAGCTAGTTAAGACTGGAGATAGCTCAAACACACTACTATTAATGGCTAAACAGACCCATCTCCGTTAAAAAAACACATATTCTTTATGAAGAATGACACATGTATCCAAATCATTTGCAAAAAAAAATTAAAATAAAGGGTACTTTAATGAAGTTTAAAAATACTAAAAGACAAGATTTAAAAGTCACTTTAATCATTCTGTGCAATGAATCTTTTATTCTAAATGATGATGATCAGTTTAGCTTTGGCGAGAAAAACAATTAAGCCATCAGAAAAACATACTGGAAGTAGAAACTCACAATCTTGCAAGAGCCAATCTGAAGAAGGCCATGACCCGCTTGAATGACAACTATAGTCTGATCCATGGACACATAAATAAAACTCAGCTCAAGGTTTTTGTGTAAACAAAAGTCACAATTTTCAAACCATACCAGACTTGGATTCCGGATTCAAACTGGTCAGTGCATTAAGGAGGAATCTGCAATTCAAAAGAAGGAACGAAAAATAATCAAGTAGATTATATATGTAATAAAAACTGCACAATAGGGAAACCATTGTATTGAGCAGCATCAAAGGTTCAAGATACATACATCATCAAATGAACTATGCCAGTATATAGAGGCATTGGGTTTGCCTTCTTATGGCTCCTTAAAGACCCACTTGTGGCATTTATCAGACGCAACCTTCCCCATTAGCCTGCTCAGATAAGGTGAATCCCATTATTTGCTCATCATTCCAAGATAAACGACCATGAGACTCAAAAGAAGAGCACATAGTTTCTTTCTTTCTTTCAAGCCACTTGATAATACCAAGATACTCCTTCAAAATAATAACACCCTTAATAAGTCATACACTGAATGCTGAAGAAATTATGGACCAAACACTAGTTTATTTTCTTACTCTAACAGAAATGGCCAAACCATGTAAAACTGCACAATATAGCTTTTGTAAAATTGAACAAATTATGCATCCAAACACTAGTTTCTTTTCTAAATCAACTGAATTTATGTTCAACTACTCTAAACAGGAATCTGCCTCCAGAATTGAACAAATCGTAAGCAGTTGCTTGACAAAATCAACCAAACTTAACATTTATATCATATTGCAGAATTTAAAAGCTTCAGCAACTCCATACATTAGAAGCATCCAAATACAAGTTCATTATAGACAAGCAGCACAAATAGAAAAACAAAATTCACCTCAGATGAAGCATCCAAAAATTAGCAAAGAAAGGAAAATCCAGGACTAGGGCTACCAGACGAAGCATCCAAAATTCATCACAGGGGAAAATAAAGTATAAAGTACATCCCATGGGGAAAAAAATTTCACAACCAGTTATGTTTCACAAAGCAACTAAATCAAACTTTGAGGGATGAAATCGAATTGGCGCAAAACCCTGGAAAATTGAATTTAAATGAATATCGAATTAGGAACAAATCTTTCTCTCTACACAAATTGAAAAACCTAGAATTCGAGTCCAAATCAAGCGGAGTTGATTAACCCTAAACATCAAAAAAGAAGAACCCTATAAATATGACATGATCTTTAAAAGTATATAAACATTCCAAAATAAAGGGGAAGAAGAAAGAGGAAAAAAATAATGGAAAGATCTCACAAACCTGAATTAAAATCGAACAGCCAGATTCGAGCCGATCCTTGTCTACGAACGATCCTCCTCCATCTTCTCCTCCTGTGGCTTGAGCCTCTTCTGATTGGCGATAAACCCTAAATCAGATTCGACGGACCCTTAAACAGGTGAAAGATTATACCGAAAAGGCCAAAACGCTAAATCAGAAGGAACTTTTGTGCTAAATTTGGATCTAACTCCCCCAAATTGAATACCCTAAACCCTAATTTTCAAAAAATAGACATCTTTAAATGAAACAAATACCTGGGATGGATTTGTTGTAGCATCCTCGTCGTGTCACCATGGGCCATTGGCGTCCTTGTCCATTCACACCAGGTTGTAGTGGACGATCGAGCTACTAGAAGCATGAAACTACAAATTAGCAAATTCTTCAACGGAGACTCGAGCAACAGCTGGTCATCTTCAATTTCTAAAAATCAATTAGGGAGAGAACTGAACAGACAACGAATAAATTCGACCTAATATACGTTCATATACTCGTAGGATTGGTAAAATTCGCACATAAATTGATCACATAAAACGCAAAATTCGTCATCTTATTTGAAAATCACTTCAAAAATTGCAAAGTAATAACTGTAGTGCTTCATCCTCGAAATAAACCAACTATATGAATACCTGTACAATTGATTCACATCAGATGAGAAAAAAAGGCGGTGAAGATCCAAGCTGCAGATGATGTTCAGCAAGATACAAGCTAACAACAAAAGGCTAGGGTTTCATGAAATTGAAATGGAAAAACAATTGGAAAAAACTTCAGGGAGAAACAGAAAGCGCACCTGAATTGGAAGATGATCAAACAGAGAGACGAGGGAAGTGATTGAGATTCATAGAGGTTAAGGAGCGAAGATAAACCGTGAGGCTTCGATTCCTATAAGCAATATGAGCATCGTTTGGCGGCTGACAAGCGATGGTGGAGGAAGAACACTGAAGACTCGCAGAGGACGCCATTGTTGTTGTTCGAGATGGGGAGAGAGTATCATCCAATAATTAGATCTCAAATCCATCAATTTCCATGCCCAATTCATACCGCAAGTTCCCAATTTAGGGCCTAATCGAAAGAAAAAACGTCAATCAGAACTCCAAGCTCGTCTCTCTCTCCAATCTCTCCTGGTCGGACCGCTTGGCGATGCCCAATGCTTCTCCCTCTTTCCTCCTTGCTACAGTGAAAGAAGATGCAAGGGCCTCGACCTCTTCCCTTAAACTCGACGACCTCGACATCCTCCCTTGTAAACTCGACGGCCATGGAACCGGATCCATCACAATCTCCAAGCTCTCAGTCGACACTCAAAACAACAGACTTCACTCTAGGAGGAGAAACAGAATCCCCTCCGGATTTTCAAACTCATGATGACACCCCAACCAGGGAGAGGACAGAAAAGTGGAGGAGAAGAAGCGGAGCTTTCAACAAAACAAACCAGAAAACAACCCTAGGATAACAACTGAATAGGATGGGAAAAGGAAAACCGACGAACCTGAATCGACTCTCAAACCGACGAAACTGTGCATAGAAAGGAAGGAGGAGGAAGGTGAACTCGGAACTGAGGACCTTAAACGGCCAAGGAGGTGGAGGTTGGAGGATTACCTCGTCGATGATCGCAGCGATGAGAACGGCTTCCTCTCCACTGGCTCCGAGGTTTTCGCTATCAAGAGATCGGTGGAGGTTGAGAAGATGAAGAACGTGGTCTCTATGCAACTGCCACGTTCGATCAGAGAGAGAGCCTCCGCTCAGCGTTCCAGAAAGAAAGAAGAAGAGAAGAGTAAAAAAGGAAAGAAAAAAAAATCACATAAGCCTCCACGTGGATAGTTTGAGAGGCCTTAAAAGGCTAGAACTTTAAGTTCTAGGGGGATAACGCTCAACCGAACAGCAGAGAGGACATGAAGAATGCCGATTAGAAAGGGACTAGAAAAAATTAGCAAGGAACTAAAAGAAAACCAGATCTGAAAGTGCGAGCAAAAGCGATTTCGAGAGGACACCTCTTTCTATTCCGATAATTTCGAGACTGCTGCTGGTGCTGGTCGAGTTCGACGACGGAGAGGGCACTGCTTGGAGTCACGAAATAGTGTACAGAAGAGAAGACATGAAGAACAACGATTAGAATGGAACTGAAAAAAATAGAAAGGAGCCAAAAGAAAACCAGATCTGAAAGTGCAAGCGAAAGCGATTTCGAGAGGGCACCTGCTTCGATTCCGGCGATTTTGAGACTACTGTTGCCTATTGGTGCTGCTCGATTTCGACGAAGGAGAGGGAACTACTTGGAGTCTTGGCCGGAGAGAGCACTGCTTGGAGTCTTGGCCGGAGAGGGCACCTGCTTTGACGGCGATTCCCGATTTCGTGACTATAGTGTTCAATAGAGATGACGACTGATGCTTGCCAGACTTGCCCTAGTCGTGTGGACAAACCTACATATGCGTAGAGTTATACACCACAAATGAAAAGGTGACATTTGTATTTTAAAAAAGAAAAAATGACTAAAAATAATATGAACTATCAAGTGTGAACAAAAAATAATACGAACTTTAAAATTCAGTAACTCGTGTACAAACTATGTCCACATTAACCAAAAATAATATGGTTTCAAATTTGTGCTAAAAAATGAAATAAACAAAAAAGTTGGTGAAATATTGTAATTACTTTCCAAAACTTATCCCAACTTCTTCTTCCTCTTCCTCCTCACACATATTGTCTACAATGCACAAGCAACCTGCAACCTTGTGGAAAGCCGACGAAGACATCATCGGCGTAATAGGAGTTGGTGGTAACAGGTTGAAGGTGGCGAGATGAGTCCATTGGTGGAGAAAGTGGGTTGAGTCAACTCCGTTGATCTCCTAATTCCGACTTGGTATGCGCAAAAGCTTGGTCTCCTATGGGGATTTCACCAATTCAACTTCGAATCAAACATAATCAAAACCAAAACAATCTAATCAGAAATTTAATTTATAATACGATGGCACAGAAATTGATTGATTTCAAATTCAAATTCTTCTCCAAATTCGTCCAAATTCAAAAACCCTAGAAATTTATCACCATTGAATTGGTAAGGAAATCAACGTTCTTATCATAGATTGAGCATAGGTGAGCTTCACACATTTGGTAGTAAGGTAAAATTGTGTGTCGGATTTTCTTCCCATATGGTCATTCACTTAAATCCCTATCGAATCCCCAATTCGCATTGTCGGCGACCCCAGTGACGGTTGGAGAAACCGGTAGTCATCTTGTCCCCCAGAAAGGCCGAAACTAGACTCGCCTCACCACCTGGTCCTATTGCCGCCAACTGTTATCTGCGTTGATGTCGCCTTTGTCTTCTTTGAGTTCTCTCCACAGTGCGGCAGTGACAATGGCAAGGAGGAAGGAGGAGCCTAGGTGTGTGTGTTTGGAAATTAATTACAATATTTCACCAACTTTTTTGTTTATTTAATTTTTTAGCATAAATTTGAAACCATATTATTTTTGGTTAATGTGGACATAGTTCGTACACGATTTAGTGAATTTTAAAGTTCGTATTATTTTTGGTTCACAGCTGATAGTTCGTAATATTTTCAATCATTTTTCCTTTACAAAATTTAGAAAAAAATTTTAAAAATCAATAGTATATAATACTAAAGGAGAAGTCGCTTACGACATGTGGCGGCTTCTCTTTTAATGTAGGATTTTTAAGTTAGTAATTAACTAACAAAATTAATTGCAAATCCAATTAAGAATCTTATAGTTTGGATATGCCGTATATATTTGCTAAAAAAAATATGTCGTATATATCTAAATAACTAAAACCAAATCCAATTAATGAATTTATAATTGTAGATATGATCTAAATAACTAATTAAAAGGAATAGAGATGAAATATATACTCCGTATCCGATATATATACTCCGTATCCGATAAAGTGTTTAAACATATATGTGAAAGGAGTAAATGGCTAAACCCATATATGACATATCTTATATACCGTACTAATATGATGATATTCAAATATAACCAAATCTTAATTAACTAATTAGAAAATCTAATTAGGTAATTAACTCAATTATCTAATTAGTTAACTACCATTTTAGTGCAGGACGTATTTAGATTCTACCTTATCTAATTAAGTAAACAAATCTAATTATATATATTGATTATTTGGTGATTACATTAGCGTTTGTCGTATGACAACAATCGTTTCAACAAAGCATAGATCAAATCGCACGCGATGTCAAACAACAATGGTAAGACGCCCATAAAGAAGAACAATAGTAAGGTTCATAGGAGAGGTACGTTAAATATTTAATTTATACATGTGCTTTACATATATGATCTTTTTTTATAAGAAATTACAAGTATTCATCATTTTACTCTAATTTTTGCAGGCAATGAAATTACAAGTATTCATCATTTTACTCTATTTTTTACAGGCAATGAAATTACAAGTATTCATCATTTTAAAGTTCTTTTTACCGTTAACTACATACTCCCTCCGTCCCACAATGATTGTCTTTAACTATTCATGGATGTTTTCTTAAGAAGCTAAAAACTATATAAAATATCAATATTTTATTAAATATTTTTAAATAATATCATACATATTACTAATAAGTCTAGAATTATTTTAAAAAAAATTAATTAAAAATGGATATTTTATATAGTTTTTAGCTCCTTAAAAAGCGTGCATAAATAGTCCAAAGACAATTATTATGGGACGGAGGGAGTAATAATTAACAATTTTTAGATGTGAGGGGTACTTAGAGTTTAAAGGTTACTTACCAAATTTTTTTTATACATTTTTTTATTATTAAATGTATTAATTTTAAAAAATAGACCGCACAAAAGTGCGGGTACTGAACTAGTTCAAATTGAAATTTAAAGGTTAGATGCTTACCGAGTAGATCTTTTTTTTAATTATTATTGATATTTAAAATTCAAAATTATTTATAATTCAGTTTTTTTTTTGTATTTTTTTTGCCAGCTGTATTTTAATTCGTTTTTTTCAAAGTATATCAATTATTTTCATATATGGTACGAAAATCTCCCAAATTCTATACAGTACATACTTGTGGGCGTTTTGGCTTTTCTTTATCAAATCTTTCATCGTATTTATTTCACCCAAACTCTGATTTATGAAAAAAAATCAGCTCCCTTCTTAATACGTAATTATTAAATTATGTTGACAACTTTTCTAATTGGAAGAAATATGGTTACAGAAATCCTTAAGTATATAATAATCACAACTTTGTTTACATTTTTTTTTTATCAATGTCAATCATTAAAAATATCAGATGAAAGTAGCTGAATCTTATTGTTGAATATTATATGAAAATTAATAAAAATTTATTTCACTAATATAATTGCAAAAATAATGTTGCAGAATTTGTAATTTTAAAACTTCGAATGGTTACGAAAAAAATGTACACTTTGTGAAAAATGGTTTTTTATATTAAAAAAAATAGTTTAGCTCAAATTATAATTAATGCTTAAAAAAAAGAATTCTCTAAACATGCATGGCTTATTTTGATAATGACAACACCAAAAAAAAAAAATTAGTGGTGTAGAATGTGAAACATATACTAACAAACTTGGTTAAAGTCTTGTAAAAATATAGAATTTAATTTTGTATTAACCCATTCAACTTATTAATTTCTTTCAATAATTTTATTAATGATTTTACCATTTGAAATGACAAAAAAAATAAATTTATATATAAAAATATAATCTTTTAAAATTTTGAATTTAAATAAATTTTGTATTAACCTCTATATACTTAATTTGAATTACTAATTCTAAAATAAATCATAGTATTATAAGATCATTTAATAAAATAAGTCAATGTTGGATTTTGAATTGTTTTTTTTATATTTTTGAACAAGAAATAATTTACCTGTACGCCAAGCATACTAGCTAAGGGCATCCTTTCGGATGATTTCATTAAGAACAGCATCAAGGGGGAAAGACGAGCCAGAGTAGTCGATCCCAATGTGAGATAGACGGTCAGCAACTCGGTTACCATCCCTGAAGATATGAGAGATCTCATATTCCGGAAAAAGTGTCAGAGCAAATAGAGCATCCGATAATAACATCTCTATTTCGCCATAGCTAGACACACCTGTGCTAAGACTTTTGATAATACTAAGATTATCGCCTTCAATACAGATCTTCTCGATGTGAAGATCCCGTACTTTTAGAATACCCTTCCATAATCCAAAACATTCGGATCCAATCACGGAAGAGATAGGAGAGGTGCTTGATTCTGAATACAGAACCCTACCCAGGCTATCGCGGATAAGAAATCCATAAGAGCCGTAATTGTCAGAGGAAAGTGCTCCATCGAAGTTTAGCTTATACCAATCGGGCCGTGGTTTAGTCAATTTTGTTGGGCGTTTTCTACCCTTACTTGGTTTGGGAGTGTTTGTTCTTGTATTAGTGTCCATACCTAGGTCGTCAATTTTTGCTTTTTTCCAGCTTGACAATTGGTTAGTTATGTGGGATGCTATTGTTTTAGAGTTCGGTTTGTGGTTTTCGAAAAGGGTTTTGTTCCTAAAGAAACAAGAGCACCACCAAGTCGTAGCAAGTGTGGAAAATTCTGATTTACCAAGGGAGGTATAAAGAGTGCATAAGACGTCGTTGGTGGTAGTCATAGGTGTATTGAAGGGTGTTTCGGATGTTGGGGGAGAGTAATTGTAATGTGTGGTTTATGTTAGGGCATTTGAATAAGAAGCGATGTATGTCTTCATAGTTCATGTCACAAAAAGGGCAGTCAGTGGGGATACCTGCTCCACGGGCAGCCAGTTTTACGGAAGTTGGAAGTCCATTCTTAGTTATTCGCCACAAAAAGTTTTTTATTTTCGGGGGCACATCTAACTTCCAAAATCCACGAAGTGTCAGATGGGGAGTGGTTTTTCATTGTGTGAATTAGCTCAATTGTGGAGGCTGTAGAAAACCAACCATTTTTACTGTAGGCCCAGTATAGTCTATCTTGATGTATGTTTTTTGGTATTGGGATTTGGGTAATCATTCTGAGGGTACCGTTGCAGACATTGTTACCTATGGTATCTCTTAGTTTACTAATATCCCAATTCTTATCAGCGGTGAAAAAGTTGTCCACCATAAGGTGGGGGTCAATTAGGGTTGTGTTTCTTGCTTTGGTCAGAAGTGGGACTTTTCCAGCCCAACGGTCGTGCCAGAAATTTATTGATTTCCCATTAGCTATTCCCCAGCACAAACCGCTTTTAAATAGTGGAAGAAGGAAGGTTAGTTTTGACCATTGCCATGACACAATTCCTTTTTTCTCGTAATTGAGTATGTGTTTATCTCTTAGATATTTTTGGGATACTAGTCTGACCCATGGGTTGTTTGGTTCAGCTAGTAGTTTCCAGAGGAGCTTTAATTGGAGAGATTTGTTCATGTCATCGGAAAGGCGAATGCCCAAACCACCTTTGGTACGCGACTTACATACTCCATACCAGTTGATAAGGGGTTTATGTTTGAGACCCTTATTCCAAAGAAATTTCCTGTTAATTTTGTCAAGTTCTTTATGTATGTGCGAAGGAAGGAGAAAGCACTGCATAATGTGTAGTGGTTTAGCAACTAAGTTGGCTTTAATTAGTGTGAACCTACCCGTCTGTGATAGATTGTTTGCAGTCCATTTTGTAAGTTGAGTTCTACCAGCATATGTGATCTCGTCAAATGTGAAATTTGTGACTTTGCTAGAAATGACAGGGCATCCTAGGTATTTTCCTAGGTTAGTTGTGTATGCTATGTTGAGTTCACTTTTAATTGTGTTTTTTTATAGAGTTATCTGTGTTCCCTGTGGTATAAAAAGCTGATTTGTGAAAATTAATCTGTTGACCAGAGTGTCTACAAAAGTATTGGGTAATTCTGTTTATTTGGTCACATGCTTTCTTGGTTATTGTTGCAAAGATAATGATATCGTCAGCAAAAGCAAGGAATGGGATCTTGTCACAACATCTTTTGATAGAGACGCCAAGATGACTGCTAGGTAGGTGAGCATCATGTTGTAGTCCCCGAGCAAGGACTTCAGGTACTAGAAGGAATAGGTATGGTGATAGAGGGTCTCCTTGTCTCAGGCCCTTTGATGGTGAGAACATTTCTGTGGGTTCGTTGTTAACAAGGACCGAGTAGGTGATAGTTGTTATACATTCCTTTATCCAAGAACAAAATCTGTTGTTAAATCCAAATTTTTCCAAAATTTCAAGTAAGAATTCCCATCTGACCATGTCAAAAGCCTTTTCCATATCAACTTTAATGGCCATCCAGCCTGATGCTCCTTTTTTATGTTGAAAAGAGTAGAATATTTCATTTGCGATCAGAATATTATCCTGGATAGATCGTTTAGCTATGAATGCACTTTGGAGCGGGTGAATTAATTTTGGGAGTATATGTCGAAGTCTAGTTCCTAGGATCTTAGAGATTATTTTGTAAATGGTAGAGCAGAGACTAATGGGTCTAAAATTAGATGTCGTTTGCGGTTTGTCACATTTGGGTATTAGTGCGATGAAGGTGTGGTTTATTTGTTTTAGAATTCTCCCACTGGAGAAGAAACCTTTGGTGGCTTTTATGACAGAAGGACCAACAATGTGCCAGTATGAGTGAAAGAATCCCGTAGGGAAACCATCATGGGCCTGGAGATTTATCACCTGCTAAAGAGAAGACTGTAGATCTAATCTCAGAGTTTGAAATTGGTTTGGTTAACCAGTCATTGTCTGCAGCAGTGACTTCTGGTGTAATATATTGTAGTAACGTGCATTGCCCTTGAGTTACTGGTGTAGCTGAATATCGGCCAGAGAAGTTTGATTTAATTTCATTTCGAATCTGAGTTACTGTATTAAGAACAACACCTTCCTTTGTAGTGAAAGATTTTATTATGCTCCTGTTTCTTCTCCCCGTGGCCACCCGGGGGAAGTACTTTGAGTTAGTGTCCCCATTTTTTAGGCCCCCAGTATGTTTTTTGAAAGTTTACTAATTGATTATACTTGTTTAGAAGGCGTTTATGCTTTGTGTCAATGTTTGTGTCATAATTTGTGAATAATTGAGTTTGCAGTTGTTGGAGCTCTGTTTCTGTATTGGCAATTTGCGCAAAGATATTCCCGAACGTTCGTTTGCTCCAGAGTTTACTCTTTCTTTTTAGGTCTTGTAGCCGCTTGATTAGCTTAAATAGATGGGATCCTATAGGATTAAGCCGCCACGCTTGCCTGACCAGATTTTTGTAGTCTTTATGTTTTGTCCATGCCAGTTCAAATTTGAAGGGTTGCATGATTGGTAGCTCATTTGGGAATAACTCTAATGTAATTTGGGTATGGTCTGAAGTTGTGAAAGCATGATTTTTTGTCATTAGGTTTGGCAGTATAGCATAGATATTCTTATGTACCAAGAATCGATCTAATTTTTCGTATGTATTTTGTTCTGTGCGTGAACTTTTTCGCCAGGTGAATTGGTTTTCAGTCGTTGGCAGGTCTATCAGATCATGCTTTAGTATGAAGTCTGTGAGTCTATGGAACCTTGTAGAAGAAGGGGATGGCCCTCCTAGTTTGTCAGAGTTATAAAGAATGTCATTAAGATCACCTGCGATAATGCATGGGTGTGGGTTAGTTTGGATTATTGTCGAGAGTTCATTCCATAACTATGTTTTTTGGTTCTGGTGTGGGGGAGCATAAACAAATAAAATTGATATAGTCAATTTAAGACTCATATTATTATATTTTGTCATAATATATCGTTCTTCTGACCTTATGATCTCAAAGGTGTCGTTGTTTAGGTGGGAAGATTTCCATAGGAGGCAGAGACCTCCTGAGAGCCCTACAGAAGGGCAGAAGCAAAGGTTATCAAACCCGGTATGCCGCCAAAGAGATTCTTTAGGAGGTGTTTTAATCTTGGTCTCTCCTAATGCTAATATTTGAATATGTTCAGTTTTACATGTTGAGTCTATTTGTGTCCAAGTGTTCTTTCTTACAAGTCCTCTGACATTCCAGAAGCTTATTTTCATGTTTTGACACTTATTTGAATAAGGGGTATTATAGGGTATGCCTTATACAAAGGGAGTAGATCCAAGACTAGGTAACTAGTTTTAGTATTGCGATTAGTAATTATGGGTATGTGCTTTTTAGTTTTATGATGATGTAGTATGACTACTAACTTCGTCCACTTTTGAGAAATGAACAAAACTAGGATGGATATTTGATCTATTGATTTATGTGTTAGAGAATAGTATATCAAAGGTCGAGTGATTAATGACATAAATATACTTTGGGTTCTCCTCTTAAGTAGGTGAGGCAGTTGTTGTGGTGGTTTGTTTACTAGAAGATGGTAAACTATTGGGTCAGTTGAGGTTTGTTGTGAGATAGCTTGGTTATAGTTGCTTAATATGCTAGAGTCACATTGGGCTTTTGTTTTGTTTTGTGTAGTAATAATATAGTTTCCAAGGAAGCATATGGAAATCAAGTCTGTAATTATCGGAGAGAGGGTTGGTTGATTAATCCAAGAACCAACTGATAGTTTGGTTGCTAGAGAAAAAATCAAGCAGATGGTAGAGTTGGAAGGATTTTTAATGCAGATTGGCTGACGACCGTGTAATGGAAAAAGTAGTGCCATGGTTGCTGACTATTTTGTGGGTAATTCCATTTGTAATGACCATTATTGGGTCCTTTGTAGTGTGTCCAAATACTGAAGTTATCAGAGTTAATTAAGAGTCCAAATAAAGTCAAAAAACAAGAGCAAGTAAAAATAAAAATTATCCAAGATACAGTTAATGTGTATACTCTGTCTTTGCTACCCCTAGTGGAGTGTAGTTCTTGTATGGCCTTTACTGTTGGTAGTTCCTGCAAGATAAGTAGTAAATTCAGGTAGTTAAGATAATCAAGCTCTTTAGTGCAGTTAGTGATGGTATTGTGGTAATGTCTTTTAGAAAACATATGATTTTCCAAGCCAATACTTCTGTGATGGGAGCATATAGACGAAGTTAGTAAGTGTTGACAACAAGGGCAGAGGATGTTATTCCAAGTGATCACAGAAGGGATGGTTACAATATGCAAAGAAGAGGGAATAGAATGCAGATTCCAATCCGAGTCTTGTAGAACTGAGATAGAACTATTTTTATTATAGTCAACGGTTATTAGGTTCTTTATTTTTGTGGTTTCAATTTTTGATATCCTAAATTTGTTGATTATGGTAGTATTCCTGAGTTCTGTAATTGTCATATGAGGCTGGTAATCCAAGGTTTTCTGGTTGGGGTTACAGTAATTTAATGTCGGTTAGGAAACTTGTTTTAATTTTAAAATTTGAATGTGGGATAAGAATAACTGATTCAGGCACGGTGAGTGATGGGTGCATGTATTGCTTTGCGTTTTGAGGGAGTGCATTGAGTTGGGCCTCATATCGCCTTCTTTCTTCCTCTTCCCTATCACCACGTGCTCTTTGTGCCGCCTCTCTAGCGGTAAAATCCTCGATTTGTTTCCTTAGACGCTCAATCTCTTGAGCATGGGCCTCTTGTTCCACCATGGCTCTATGGATTCTAGATCGTAAGTAGAGAAAGCGCTCGGGGTCTTCTAATGCTTCAAACTCAGGCGTGCGATCAGCACGTCGTATACACCTATAAAACAGCACTTAAGGTAGAACGTGAGATAGACTATTAAGGGCGCGAATGATGGCCTCCCCGACAACGGCGCCAAAATTTGTTGGTAAGGGAGAATTGAAATTGAAATATATACATAATATAAAACCAATTGCAACCCTAGCCTTTCAAATGAATTCAAAACTCCCTCGTTGTAGTAGTAGAGGAATTAGGTTCGATCCTCGAGTAAGTTGGTCAGTGGATTCGAATAATAGCCCAATTTTACGTTCTGTATCGACCAGAAGACACTCTATCTCGACAGGAGTAGTCGATGTTGATCATGTGGCTGTCGGACTCGATATAGAAGACATGTAGAGACAAAAACAAGCATTCAACATCGACCTAAGGAGTCGAGGTCGAATATCAGCAACAGAAATCGACCGACTTAGAAAACTGTCGGTGGATCTAAGGCACTCGATGTTGAGTGAAGTACTCAATCTCGAGTTCAAAGTAGAAGCAGATGTAACGTTGACACAACAAACGTCGACCAATGTGATAGTGTTGATAGTGACCTGAGGGGTCGATCTCGAGTGCTCCTGCAGAAGGTTAGTAACCATTGGCAAAGTAGGCCGAAGAGAGTAGAATGAAGGTAGAAGCTTTGAACAAAAAATCCAGGGGTAAAGCAATGATTAAGATGATGCAAACAATTATACAAAGGAACTCCTAAGGCTAGGGATCACCACAACGTTAACCACATATGCATATGATAAGTAAGACTGACAATTACGCTATCTCATCGAAGGGACAAGCTTTCGCCATACACCAACTGTAACACCCCTTTAAATCCAATGCTCCCATAAACAAAATGATAATTTAAGCAAATAAGAAAATTAATAAGATAAGCGGAAGATTTAATTAAAATATCATAGTTGAAAATAATCTATCAAAGATAGTTCATTAACAATTCTAAATTCAAAATAACTCATAAGAATCTAACTTAGAAATACGAAAATAACATCCATTTAAGACGCAACAAATTTTTTTATTATTGATAGTCTCACTCCTTATCCAGCTCCAACTCCTCTGCTCTCTTAATAGACATGTGGAATATGGTATGGTGTTTCGTAATTGCGAAGGACACCAGTCATCCAATAAATAGGATGGTTAGTACAATTAAGACTAGCAAATGATGGGGAAAATGTTCAGACTTTAACTCATCAATGACCATAAAACGATATGATATAAGCTAAGGGAAAACGCGCGTATTTAATGTGAAAACTGGTAAAAAGGGCAAAATTCCAAACATGACTCGGATGATCGTGAGGACCGATGATATGATAGGATAAGGAATTATACCTCGAATAAGAGTGAAGTATAATATAACTGAATTGATCACCTATTAATAATCTCGATAATAACAATAATGTATATATGTATATACCATAATATAAAACGTAGTAACACGGATCCAGACTCGACTAAGACTGCGACCTGAGACTTTTGAAGTCTAATCGTATGTAGGGACATGGGTCCAGGCTCAACCAGGACTGCGACCTAAGACTGTCTGAAGTTTAGCTATTCCATGGAACCTTTTAGACTGGGCTTTACACTATTCCCAGCCTGCAAGTTAGTACTCGCAACTGACTTAATTCAGTCGCAGCATGTGAGATGCACATTTTAATTATAACATCTTTAACACTTAATACTAGGTAATCATAATAACAATATTAAACCAACAAGGACAAGCACGGATATTTCAAAGAATCTTAATATCGCATGCTATTAATTTGCATGAAAGAAACAAGCAGAAATTCATGCAATTGGAAATATGGATATTGGCAAATTTTTCATTTATCTCAACTTATGTATATACAACATATTTAATATATACAATTATATACTTATATTTATACTTGCCTATTTAATTTATACTCATGCCAATTTATGAATAAGGAGATAAATTACCTCAAGCAAACGGGTATGCAATTTATCAAACTTGGCAAAGAAATTGGCCACAAGGCTGCATTCGACACAGAAGAGTGAAAAGACACAGCAAATTGAAATCATGAAACATGTAAAGGGCAGTGAACGAAATCACTTCCCTCAAATTGTGAAATGGACTGATTGGGTGCTAGTGGAGACAACAATTAACCAATGATAGAGTGACCTGTTACGTAAGTGGAGCAAATGCTTAATTAATAATTTAACTTATCGCTTAGTTAATGACCACAATATGTGAAAGGCATACTGAGGAGATCTGTAATTCATACAGATCTATGACAGCAAAACTCCATGTAGGAGAAGATGGAAAACTGAAAACCAAATCTTGATTCAGGAAAAGTTACACGAAGAAGATGATCTGTGTTTGTGGGTAATTCCATTTGTAATGACCATTATTGGGTCCTTTGTAGTGTGTCCAAATACTGAAGTTATCAGAGTTAATTAAGAGTCCAAATACAGTCCAAAAACAAGAGCAAGTAAAAATAAAAATTATCCAAGATACAGTTAATGTGTATACTCTGTCTTTGCTACCCCTAGTGGAGTGTAGTTCTTGTATGGCCTTTACTGTTGGTAGTTCCTGCAAGATAAGTAGTAAATTCAGGTAGTTAAGATAATCAAGCTCTTTAGTGCAGTTAGTGATGGTATTGTGGTAATGTCTTTTAGAAAACATATGATTTTCCAAGCCAATACTTCTGTGATGGGAGCATATAGACGAAGCTAGTAAGTGTTGACAACAAGGGCAGAGGATGTTATTCCAAGTGATCATAGAAGGGATGGTTACAATATGCAAAGAAGAGGGAATAGAATGCAGATTCCAATCCGAGTCTTGTAGAACTGAGATAGAACTATTTTTATTATAGTCAACGGTTATTAGGTTCTTTATTTTTGTGGTTTCAATTTTTGATATCCTAAATTTGTTGATTATGGTAGTATTCCTGAGTTCTGTAATTGTCATATGAGGCTGGTAATCCAAGGTTTTCTGGTTGGGGTTACAGTAATTTGATGTCGGTTAGGAAACTTGTTTTAATTTTAAAATTTGAATGAGGGATAAGAATAACCGATTCGGGCACGGTGAGTGATGGGTGCATGTATTGCTTTGCGTTTTGAGGGAGTGCATTGAGTTGGGCCTCATATCGCCTTCTTTCTTTCTCTTCCCTATCACCACGTGCTCTTTGTGCTGCCTCTCTAGCGGTAAAATCCTCGAATTGTTTCCTTAGACGCTCAATCTCTTGAGCATGGTCCTCTTGATCCACCATGGCTCTTTGGATTCTAGATCGTAAGTAGAGAAAGCGCTCGGGGTCTTCTAATGCTTCAAACTCAGGCGTGCGATTAGCACGTCGTATACACCTATAAAACAGCACTTAAGGTAGAACGTGAGATAGACTATTAAGGGCGCGAATGATGGCCTCCCCGACAACGGCGCCAAAATTTGTTGGTAAGGGAGAATTGAAATTGAAATATATACATAATATAAAACCAATTGCAACCCTAGCCTTTCAAATGAATTCAAAACTCCCTCGTTGTAGTAGTAGAGGAATTAGGTTCGATCCTCGAGTAAGTTGGTCAGTGGATTCGAATAATAGCCCAATTTTACGTTCTGTATCGACCAGAAGACACTCTATCTCGACAGGAGTAGTCGATGTTGATCATGTGGCTGTCGGACTCGATATAGAAGACATGTAGAGACCAAAACAAGCATTCAACATCGACCTAAGGAGTCGAGGTCGAATATCAGCAACAGAAATCGACCGACTTAGAAAACTGTCGGTGGATCTAAGGCACTCGATGTTGAGTGAAGTACTCAATCTCGAGTTCAAAGTAGAAGCAGATGTAACGTTGACACAACAAACGTCGACCAATGTGATAGTGTTGATAGTGACCTGAGGGGTCGATCTCGAGTGCTCCTGCAGAAGGTTAGTAACCATTGGCAAAGTAGGCCGAAGAGAGTAGAATGAAGGTAGAAGCTTTGAACAAAAAATCCAGGGGTAAAGCAATGATTAAGATGATGCAAACAATTATACAAAGGAACTCATAAGGCTAGGGATCACCACAACGTTAACCACATATGCATATGATAAGTAAGACTGACAATTACGCTATCTCATCGAAGGGACAAGCTTTCGCCATACACCAACTGTAACACCCCTTTAAATCCAATGCTCCCATAAACAAAATGATAATTTAAGCAAATAAGAAAATTAATAAGATAAGCGGAAGATTTAATTAAAATATCATAGTTGAAAATAATCTATCAAAGATAGTTCATTAACAATTCTAAATTCAAAATAACTCATAAGAATCTAACTTAGAAATACGAAAATAACATCCATTTAAGACGCAACAAATTTTTTTATTATTGACAGTCTGACTCCTTATCCAGCTCCAGCTCCTCTGCTCTCTTAATAGACCTGTGGAATATGGTATGGTGTTTCGTAATTGCGAAGGACACCAGTCATCCAATAAATAGAATGGTTAGTACAATTAAGACTAGCAAATGATGGGGAAAATGTTCAGACTTTAACTCATCAATGACCATAAAACGATATGATATAAGCTAAGGGAAAAACGCGCGTATTTAATGTGAAAACTGGTAAAAAGGGCAAAATTCCAAACATGACTCGGATGATCGTGAGGACCGATGATATGATAAGATAAGGAATTATACCTCGAATAAGAGTGAAGTATAATATAACTGAATTGATCACCTATTAATAATCTCGATAATAACAATAATGTATATATGTATATACCATAATATAAAACGTAGTAACACGGATCCAGACTCGACTAAGACTACGACCTGAGACTTTTGAAGTCTAATCGTATGTAGGGACATGGGTCCAGGCTCAACTAGGACTGCGACCTAAGACTGTCTGAAGTTTAGCTATTCCATGGAACCTTTTGGACTGGGCTTTACACTATTCCCAGCCTGCAAGTTAGTACTCGCAACTGACTTAATTCAGTCGCAGCATGTGAGATGCACATTTTAATTATAACATCTTTAACACTTAATACTAGGTAATCATAATAACAATATTAAACCAACAAGGACAAGCACGGATATTTCAAAGAATCTTAATATCGCATGCTATTAATTTGCATGAAAGAAACAAGCAGAAATTCATGCAATTGGAAAGATGGATATTCGCAAATTTTTCATTTATCTCAACTTACGTATATACAACATATTTAATATATACAATTATATACTTATATTTATACTTGCCTATTTAATTTATACTCATGCCAATTTATGAATAAGGAGATAAATTACCTCAAGCAAACGGGTATGCAATTTATCAAACTTCGCAAAGAAATTGGCCACAAGGCTGCATTCGACACAGAAGAGTGAAAAGACACAGCAAATTGAAATCATTAAACATGTAAAGGGCAGTGAATGAAATCACTTCCCTCAAATTGTGAAATGGACTGATTGGGTGCTAGTGGAGACAACAATTAACCGATGATAGAGTGACCTGTTATGTAAGTGGAGCAAATGCTTAATTAATAATTTAACTTATCGCTTAGTTAATGACCACAATATGTGAAAGCCATACTGAGGAGATCTGTAATTCATACAGATCTATGACAGCAAAACTCCATGTAGGAGAAGATGGAAAACTGAAAACCAAATCTTGATTCAGGAAAAGTTACACGAAGAAGATGATCTGTGTTTGTTTTATATCCTACTGCAACTTCTAACTGACGCCAGCTAACCAATTAACAACCCAACTGATGTTTTTACCAATACCCCTAACATTTCTACTTCATTACAAATATACCCCTGCAGATATGAAATGTGTAATACAACCTTACTATACTCCATAGCTCCCCCTCAAGCAGGACTTGAAAGAGGAACCACAAGGCCTAGCTTGGAACAAAAAAATCTGTGTTGAGAAGCCCCAAGAGCCTTGGTGAAAATATCAGCTGTCTATAAGGTAGTAGGAATGTGTGCAGTTTGTAGGAAACCATCCATGATCATATCTCTAATAAAATGGCAGTCCACCCGGATGTGTTTAGTTTTCTCATGGAAAACAGGATTAGCTGCTAGGTTTTAGGCAGACTTATTATCACAGAAAAGCTTGATAGGCAAAGGCACATTGATCCTTAAGTCAGACAGTAAACCAGTAAGCCAAACCAATTCACTAGCAACATATGACATACTTCTATACTCACTTTCTGTTGATGATTTAGAAACAACTTTCTGTTTCTTAGTCTTCCAGGAAATAAGAGAAGATCCCAAGAAAACACAATACCCAAATAATGATCTACTAGAGAAAGTGCATTTTGCCCAGTCAGCATCACTGTATGCAGACACAATCATCTTTGAAGAAGCAGGGTAGCACAGAGAAAAATTAAAGCTTCCTTTCAGATATCTCAGCAGATAAGCAACACAATTCCAGTGTGATATCAAAGGACGTTGTAAAAACTGACTCAGTTGCTGTACAGTAAAGGAAATATCTGGTCTAGTAAGAGTAAGATAGAGCAATCTTCCTACAATCCTCTTGTACTTCTCAGGATAAGGAAAGACATCATCCCCTTCAATAGTTAACTTTGTACCATGTTGCATTGGAAAATCTGTAGTCTTACAATTGACCATGTCAGCATCTTTGAGAATATCTAAAACAAATTTCCTTTGATTCAAAAGAATGCCTGCAGAACTACGAGAGATTTCCATACCAAGAAAGTATCTAGCAATGCCCAAATCCTTAATGGTAAAAGCTTTGTGTAAGGCAGATTTAGTAGCCACAATCTCATAGTCAGAATTACCCATAATCAACATGTCATCAACATAAACCAAAGCCATAGTTAATGAAGAACCATGATGCTTCACAAACATGGAATGCCTAGATTGAACAAAACCCAATTGAACCATGAACTTGGTTAATTCAAAATTCCATTGCCTACTAGCCTCCTTAAGGCCATATAAAGACCTAGTAAGTTTGCAAACCTGACCAGGAGGAGCATTAAAACCTGGAGGAATCATGTACACTTCTTCATCCAGAAACCCATGGAGAAAGGCATTATTTACATCCAGCTGATGTAATTGCCAATCATTAGCAGCAGCAATAGCAAGAATAAAATGAACTGTAGCAAGCTTAGCAACAGGAGAAAAAGTGTGTTTATAATCTTTATCTTTAATCTGATTGTATCTTTTTGCAACCAATCTAGCTTTATATCTCTCAACAGATCCATTAGGATTATATTTGACTTTATAAACCCATCTAGAACCAATAGCTTTCTTACCAGGAGAAAGTTGAGTGAGCTCCCAAGTATGATTATTAGCTAAAGCATCCAACTCCTTCTTCATAGCTAATTGCCATTCAGGCACATCTTTAGCCTAATTATAAGTTCGAGGTTCAAACACCTTAAAAACATTGAACAAAGATGCAATATAAGACTGAGACAGATGAGACACATCTCTGATGCTCTTGATAGAAAAAACTGGACTGAGTGAACCAGATGAATGGATCTAGAGGGCAACCTACCACAAACAAAGTCCTGAAAACGAGAAGGTCTATGAATAGGCCTCTTTCCTGTAACAATCTGATCAACAATCAAATCATGTGAAGATCTGTCACTAATCTGAATACCACCATTATCTGTCATGCTTTGAGTATCACCACTCTCTGTCATACCCTGAATATCAACTCTATATGTCATAAAATCACTATCAGACGAAGGAACCTGATC
Source organism: Persicaria maculosa (assembly GCA_963922045.1). NCBI lineage: Eukaryota > Viridiplantae > Streptophyta > Magnoliopsida > Caryophyllales > Polygonaceae > Persicaria > Persicaria maculosa. The sequence continues at coordinate 23,079,078 of OY998260.1, forward strand.
AACTAACTCAACAGAATCAGAAACCTGCAATGGAGGAGAATCAACAGATTGATGAACACCATGTTACCCAACTAACTCATAAGAAGGGGCATGAGCAGGATTTACTAAAGGCAATGAACTCCTTCTGTCACCAATAGATGTATCCAACATCCCATCCTTAAAAGGAAATGAAGTCTCATGAAAACCACATGCCTACAAACAACAATCTTCTTGGTGTCAATATCATACACCTTAAAAGCTTTCTGACCGGGGGATATCCTAAAAAAAACACATTTCCTAGCCCTCACCCCCAACTTGTCATGCAAACCATTACTTAACTCAGCAAAACAAAGACAACCAGTGACATTAAGATTGTCATAAGAAGGGAAGGACTTATACAGCACCTCAAAAGGAGATTTCCACTTCAAGATGGATGATGGCATCTTATTAATCAAATGTGTAGCTCCTAAGACACATTCTCCCCAGAATTTAATAGGAAGACCAGCTTGGAGTCTGATAGCCCTTGCTGTCTTAAGAAGATGCCTATGCTTCCTTTTAACCCTTCTATTCTGTTGAGGAACTACAGGAGTAGACCTCTGATGAATTATACCTTTACTACTGAACAACTCCTTGCAAACATGTCGAGTGAATTCAGTCCCATTATCAGATCTAATGACCTTAATCCTCTTACTGAATTGAGTTTCAACCATGGCTAAAAACTCTACAATAACTCTGTAAACTTGAAGTTTATTTTGTAACAAATAAACCCAAGTAGTTCTACTACAATCATCTAAAATTGTGAAAAAGTACTTAGCTCCACACAAAGCAGGAATCCTATAAGGACCCCAAAGATCCATATGAATCAAGTCAAAAGGTTCAACAGCAATTGAATCACTCCTTTGAAAAGGCAACTTGTGATGTTTAGTAATTGCACATACATCACAGAAAAAATTGTTAAGATCAACCTTATTACAACCTTCAATATGTTTCATTTTTGAAACAGAAGTATGACCAAGCCTAGAATGTAAAGTCATTAAACTGGTGACAGAATTACAAGATTGTCTGCAATCATCTTGAATCCTTCCATAAGCATTCAACTTGTATAATCCATGCTCTTCATGTCCTTGCAGAAACTGAACCTTAGTTGTAAGGTCCTGCAAAGTACATGACATACTATCAAAACTGAATCCCAATCTGTTATCCTAAAGAATCTTAGACACAGATAACAGATTATGCCTAAACTTATGCACATATAACACATTCTTTAGGATCACATCAGTAGAAATAGAAACACTCCTAGCACACTGAACTGTCTTAGTAGTACCATCAGGTAAAACAAGAATAATCTGTCCATCAAGATGCTTTAGATCAGAATAAATTGCCATGTCAAAGGCTATGTGATATGTGGCACCATAATCTACAATCCAAGATTTCTTATCAAATTTTTTGAGAACCAATAAGAAAGGAGGAACTTAGTTTACCTGCAAAATTCACAATAGACTGACCATTGGTCAAGTCAGTCATAGAATTTTCACCCTTCTGCTTGCCATTCATCATCTTGACAATTTCCTGATATATAGCATTAACCATGCTTGGATCAGGCTTACTCTGCTCAAGAGGATGATCAGACTCAGGAAATTCAACATTAGCAGCAAACTTCCCATCACCATTAACACGAGGCCCCTTAAACCATTCAGGATACCCCACCAATTTGAAACAATAGTCTTTAGTGTGCCCTTTCTCATTACAGAAATCACATTTCTTGTCATACTTTGCTTTCTTAAAATCTCTTTTTGACTGATCTGTCTGAGCATGTTGCTTCTGTTGAGGATTCTGACCAGATGGAGGCTTATTCTCGGATTTTCCACTACTTTGACCAGATGACCAATTTCTCCCAACAGCAAGAACACATGCATCTGTAGAAGAACTTATACCAGCACCTCTACCTCTTTCAGCTTGAACAGCAAGTTGAAACACCTTGTTCATGGTGGGGAGAGGATCCTTTGTAAGAACATTATTCTTTAGATTCTCATATCCATCATTAAGACCCATAAGAAACTGCATCACCTTAGCCTTAGCCTCTTTCTCAGCAATTTTCTTTAAAACAACACAACTGCACTATAACATCACACCACAATCACAAGCAGCAATCCCTTTTAGAACTTGCAGTTCATCCCAAATTCGTTTGAACTTGTTATAATATGCCCCCACATATAGATTGTCTTGTTTCAAATTACAAAGAACCCTATGCAATTGATACACCAGTGGATCATTAGATTCAAAAAATCGTTCCCTAATTTCATCCCATAACTCCTTAGAAGACTGTACATACATGAAACTTTCCCCAATTTCACTAATCATTGAATTGATAATCTAAAACATAACCATTGTAACGGCCCGGATATAAATACCCGGGTTACGTTTCGAAGGTCGGATACCTTCGTTCGGATGTTGCAATTCAGGTACGGGTCGAGGTTTCAAACCTCGAAGATTAGTATTCAAAGCGGGGATTTCGAATCCCAAGCAATCAAAGTCGCGGAAATTCAATTCAAATGAAAGTAAAGCAGAAGCAAGGTTTAGATACAAGTGCCACGGCAGAACCGGGTCAAAACCAAAACAAAGTGGGTGATTGCCATTTGTCAAGTTAGAATATATTAGCCGGATTCTTCAATTCGCCAAGAGATTCCCCATCATAAGAAGCAAGGAGCAATCAAGAACGGTACATAACACTATCCACGAAGTCAGGCCCGGTAATCGCCTGCGGGTCCTCTGACCGCGCTGAGGCCACATAACATGCCTATACCTAAATAAAAGATGACTAATGCAGTACAAGATTTAAATCACACTATCATGCCCCTAGTATATATATAATATGCAGAAAAGACTGTAAAGGGCCCAAGACAATGCCAAGTGGCATATCCCTCTACTACCTCTGCACCCCTTCCTGTTGTTGCAGAGACTGGTCAGTTCGGTGCTATAGCATAGCAATTTCCTCGTGGTGGTGCACTAACCACGGCATCATCATATCATATCATATCATCTCATCTCTTGCCCGATGGTGCTGGGCTAATCATATCATATCATATCATCTCATCTCTTGCCCGATGGTGCTGGGCTAATCATATCATGCTCATATCGACTCGATAGACTCAGGGCACCCGATAGGGCTGGGCTACCCTATGACCCTAGCAAAGACTCTAGGACTATCACAGATAACGATTGTTCTGTATTCAAACACACATTGTAATCACATGCTCAGTTCAATGCAATCCTAGTATGATACTACATGGCATGCTTTAATATGCAACAAAACTACACATTACATGACACATCAGGCATGAGGTCCAGGTTGCTGAGTAAGTCCCGTAGGATACTTACCTGAAGATGCAGAACGACAAGATAACACAAGCAAGGGCCCAAATGTAAGTCCAAAGCAATCCAAAAGCAATACACACCTATCATCAAGCCATTTCCATAAGCTACAGGACCAACATTCATACACACGAAATCCAAGTTCTCAACATCCTCAAAACCAACCGATAGTAAAGTCGTTTTCCAAAACCTTAAATCCAAAATTAAGTCAACTCATTTTTAAAATAATTCTCAAATCATACTTGGCCAAATTCCGACATTAAACATTTAAACCTTAAACCAATTTCTCAAAATCGTAGCATAGAAATAGTTCCGGCATTTCTTACTTATTTAAAAATCATCATCTTAAAATCATCTTATAAATCATTAAATAATAACCCTTCTAAAAAACTACTTTAAAACTCCCTTTTTAAACAACATCTAATATCACACTCCAATAATATTTAAATATAATAAAATTACCAAGATAAATCCATTTTTACCATTCTCATTTATAAAACGACAATACTAAATTATTTTAACACATTTTCAATTCACCATATAACATCATAAAAATAGTCCAATAAATCTATATTTTTTTATTTTAAAATAATCTTATAATATATAATAATAATTTCAATTAAATAAAAATATATAAATCATCATAAAACATGACAATCACCTATTAGCAACCAACCACACAACCCACAAGACTCAGCCCAAGGAGAAACCCGACTCGAGCCCACAATGAACAGCCCAACCCGAATTGAAAAGGAAGGAAGGAGGAGTCCGGATCCACAACCCAAACTCAGCTCACAACTCAAAATCATGACCCAAGGAAGGGAACCCGGATCCACTAGATCTGAAGCCCAACCCGAAAATTAGGCCCACACAAAGGAAAGAAGGAGCATCATCTCCCTCCTTGAATCAGAGGCAGGACAGATCGACGACGAAGAGCGAAGGGAAGGAGAGGAGAAAACTCAGGCCACCGGCGGCTCCCTTCCGACCCCATACTCACCCAATCCCGACCGAAATGAATTTCCGACCCCAACCCACAGACACAGATTCAAACGCGAGGGAAAGAGAGGAAGAAAAGAGGGATTACCGAGGGAGTTTGTCTTACCGAAAACGAGGCTCGGAGCTTCGGTGTGGCTTCGTCGGAGCTTGGACGATATCGGAGATGGCCTAGGAAGGTGAAGGAAAGGTTAAAAGAGGAGCTTTCCTCGGTTTGATGATGAAGGAAAGGGAGGACGAAGCTTACCAAGGCGAGAACGGGAGACAGGGGAAGGAAGTGAAGGGATGGCGGCGTCGGCGGCTCCGGGGCGCTTCTAGGAGGGCGTCGGCGACTGGGAGATCCCTGGGCTGCTCGGTTCAGCCTCCTTCGAAGAGCAGAGGAAGGCGAAGACGCTCGGTGTCCTGAAACAAGAAATGAGTGAGCGATGTTGGTGGTGGTTTCCGGTGGCAGCAACAGACGGGGAGAGGGAGCGCTGGTGGTGGCTCAGAGGCGGAAACGAGACGGAGGAAGTGAGGAGGAGCAAGGTAATAGAGGGTCTGTTGGATTCAGAATAAGGAGGAGGGTGCGAGGGTGGTGTGGGTTTGTGGTTTCTGCAGAATCAAAAGAGAGGAAGGGATTGAGAGATGAAATGGGTTGGGTGAGCTGCACATGGAAGAATACAAACGGGAGGGACCAGCTCCTTGATAGGAAACCGAGAGAGAGGGAGAGAGAGAGAGAAGAAAAGAAAATAAAAAGAAAAAGAATTTGAATATAGAAATGGTCCCCACAAAGAATTCAAATTAGCGGAAATAGACTTGGAACCCACTCGCCCGACTTCGATCCCGCTAACCAAAACGAAATCCCGACACTAGACAATTTAAATCAAATTTTAAATCATTACGGAATTTAATATAATATTATCGATAATCATACTAAAAAATGGGATTAAAATCAGCTACAACCCAAATTTTAAACGATGCCGGAATCTACTTCGAAAAGATTAAGAATAAAACACGTTGCTCGAGGACGAAATATTCAAAATTTTCTGAATTTTTAGATCTACTCAAATATAATCAATTACGTTTCCAAAATAATAATATATAATAATATGAATATATTCAGTCTTTACAACCATGTAATCCCCACGGATCCATTTCTCAAAATCATCACTAGCCTCATCAGGTTTAATGCAATTACCAGTAATAAAACCAAGCTTGGCCTTAGCACCCAAGGCCATCGGAACACCCCTGTTCCAGCTCGTAAAATTCAATCCATTGAAAAAAGTAGAAACGAGATGTATTCCAGGATGATCGGAATTAGCTAAGTACAATGGATTGACATGAGCACCATTGTACTGAGGATTGACGTCGCCAAACTATAATCCCCCAAACGCCGGAACTGGTGATGAATGACTCGAAGGTTGTCCAGGTTGCTGTTGGCCAGGAGGAGACACACTAGCACCTCTCCTTGCACCAGAACCTGAACTTTGCCCAATCTGTGGCGATCCACGACCTGCCATCTCAACGAATACAAAAGCGGAAGCAAAAAACGAAAGAAGAACAAAATCCTCAACAGATTCATAGAGAACAGAAATAGAGGCACAAGAACAATCAGATTTGTGCACTGCGCTCTGATACCATGAGGAGATCTGTAATTCATACAGATCTATGACAGCAAAACTCCATAGAAGAGAAGATGGAAAACTGAAAACCAAATCTTGATTCAGGAAAAGTTACACGAAGAAGATGATCTGTGTTTGTTTTATATCCTACTGCAACTTCTAACTGACGCCAGCTAACCAACTAACAACCCAACTGATGTTTTTACCAAAATACCCCTAACATTTCTACTTTATTACAAATATACCCCTGCAGATATGAAATGTGTAATACGACCTTACTATACTCCATACATACACTGCTCAGTGCTCACTCATCCAACAATGAAAGCTCCACACTCCGGCGTGTTACCGACCACAAGCCATACCAAACCTACATGATGGTAAGTGCATTCAGCATCAATTCATGACAGCCTCGGGTCAATGAATTCAACTTCTTTCAACTTACCAAATGTAGTTGGCAGTGCACAGTTCGACTTGATCACAATCGCAACTAGAATAGACCCTTCACAGCTGCAGAAAATATACCCCAAAGTTACTTGATAGCCTACCCCACATGTGCAAGTATGTATGTTTTCCCTTGATTCGATGTAAGTCCGAGTTAACGAAACAAGTTTGGATCAACTTACTTATTGAATTTGGAAAGAGTATGATCAGGTTGATCCCAACTTCGGTCTGCAATGGCCCTCAAAACTATAGAAAGGCATCCGCAAAATGGCTAGTTAGTACATATGATCGATTCTTAACCCAACCTCTTTTAAGAATCAATATATGGGAATGTGCGGATACTTGTGAACCCGTAAGTTGCAGGAGGGTTGCGCTTCGAACAATGGGGATGTACAGGGGCTGGTGTCGATCAGAGTCGAAAGCGTCCGAAGGCTGTTTAATCACGTGTAATTGTTCGAACGTATAAGAGATATAAGGGTGAGAGATGAATAAAGGGTTGAATAATTTGGGTGTTATGATCAATTCCCACTGCTTGGATCCGTTGCGTACTCCTCCGAGGTCTACTGGTGGCACTAGCTATCCTCGACGAGATGACGGTGGTCGACGGCTACTGAGTGTTGCACCCTTCGACAAAGAAGAAGAGTAGGCAGAGCGATGGTGAGCGGATGACTGAATTGGTGAGGGAGGAAGAGGATAGACGTTTGATTTAACGGGGGATTTCACGAAGAATTGGGAAAGGAAGAGATACGATCAATTCTGTTATGGTTAGAGATGAGGGGATGAAGATACGTTGACCCGAACGAAATCTTATCGCGCAAATACGAGGTTCATCACCCGTGCATTGCGCGGGTATATTAAAAGATTTGAATTAACAATTAAGTAAAATAAATTATGTATAATCATAAAATAAAAACAAAATCAACTGTTAATATTACAAAAAATATTTGACTGAAAGGCAACATAAATAAAGTTATAAAGTTACATTATTATGTAAAACTTAGAATTAAAAAAAGCTGAAAAATAATTAAACTTGTAGAATGAGTCTTGAATGCAATGATATGAGTCCATCCATAAAAAAAAATGGAACAATGAAAAACCTGCATAAAAATAAAAAAGAACAACAGATTAGATGAGAGACTATAACAAACAAATAACAATTTAATAATAGAAAAAGATGAGTATAAAGGAAGAAAAGAAATACCAGCTTAGTGTAAATTATGGAAAACTTCTTTATAGACAACATTAGTTGTTGTGTTCATGGATTGCCCATCTTTGTTACAAATTAAAATCTTTAACCCCTTCCTTGATGTAACTTTAGATAGTGCAACATAGAGTTGACCATGTGTAAAAACATAGCGGGGAATTCACAAACCGACATACGAAAGTGATTGCCCTTGGCTCTTATTGATTGTCTTGGCAAAACACACAAGAACTGAAAATTGCCTTCTAAGCTTGAAAGGCAAATGAGTGTTTAGAGGAGTAAGCACCATGCGAGGGATAAAAACCAATAGACCAATATTGCTGCCTAGAATGATCTTTGCCTGAATAATGTGTTTTTCGAGTCGGGTGGTTATAAGCCTAGTACCATTACACAAACCAACCGACTGGTCAATATTTATAAGCAACATGATGGGAACACCGACCTTAAACTTCAAATTGTGATTTTGGAGACCAGAGCATTTGATACTATTCAAGTAATCGGGGGGATAATCATCACCACGTAGACTTGCATCTGATTTGAAATAGAATCTGAGCTAAGATACTCCTTTTGATCGGCATGATAGATAACAAATAGTCATTCACCTGGTCAACAATGTCATGAGTGGGGGCAAGAATAACACGTTCTTGGAAGTATACATCACTTGACAAATTCAGCATGAGTAAAGAATAGGATTAGTGACATTTGATATAAGTATATCAGGTGGAATTTCAATTGATACTTGTCCGTCATTAGGTATACCCAATACGGGGTAAAGAAAAAAAGCAATTAACAACCCTCTTTCTCGGCCTACCCGGTGTAAGTGGAGTAAACCACATGTTTTGAACAATATATATATTTTTTTTTGATACAACATGTTTTGAACAATATATGGCATGATATAAAATTAAATGTAAGGATAATATATAGTTAATGACCATTTGCATATAAAATTATATGATCAAATGTCGCCATATTTGTTCATCGTACCCCTTGTTGGTCCCGAGGTACGGAGGAGGCTAGGTTAGCCGAATCTAGTTAAAAATAATAAAAATCATAAGTTATATAGGAAATGTCAAATTAAGACATCTTGTTTTCATTTGTTCATATCTTAATTTTAGATTGATCAAGTGCTGAAAATTAATTTGTTCTAAACTCCCTTCAACAATATTTGAGAGATCCATAGATTCAAATTCCTGTTTCGAGATGTCATGATATTATTAAAATACATATTGGATTCAAATTCATCTTCACATTTATACGGATTTTTCAATTTTTTTTATAAAGAGTGACATCTTTTGCAAAGTCATATGTTAATCATGTTTAAAAATATAAATTTTTTTAGCACAAAAATATAGATTAGAAGAATCATAAAAATGAAAATAAATAAAAATAGATATATGATTAATAAATAAAAGTTAGGACATAAAAAATTAAAAATAATTTCCTTTCAAAATAAAAACTATAAGAATAGGAAATAAACTACACAACTAATAACTACTAAATTCATATTCATATATAGATAATTAATATTTGAAGAAATTTGGCCCAAAGGCCGAAGGCCTTTGGGCAATTAGAAAATGTCCCAAGGATTGACCCTTGCTAGTAAATGTCCATAATATTTTCATAATACCTAAACTACCCTCATTTTAATTTATCCCACCCCGTTCCCGTCCTTTCTTACATTCAGATCTGAGCGCAGGGAGAGCGGTTGTGGTTCGATGTAAAATGTTCACTTCCCGGAGCCTCTCGGCGCTGCCGCCCTCCCCAAGAACATCGACCTCCTCCGCCTCTCTCTCCTCCTCCTCGACGACAAGCTCGGCTCTGAGGAAAAGCCGTCCACTTCCAGAACGCCGCCAAAGCAGCAGATCGGTCACCGACGACACCGTTTCGCGTCGCCTTTGTGGTCCGATGAGATATACGCGGCTTGGAAGGATTGGATTTTCCCCCAGGGTTCGATTTTGATTGACCGGGGAAGGCAGGTTAGTCTGCCGTCCACAACTGCTTCATACAATTCAAATCACTGTGAGTTTGTTGAATTTCTGGATTTCTTGTTTTTTCCCCCTCTCCTAGGGTTTTTTTAGCTGCCATTAGAGCTCCCTCGGACTGATTAGGGTTCTGTCCACAACTGCTTCATACAATTCAAATCATTGCGTCTTTCTGTCTGATTTTCAGTATTAACGATTGAATTCTTTCTGGATTTGTGATGCCACTCTCATTGTTAGGGTTTCGTTCTTGTTTTCCCCGTTTGAGGTATACAATATGCATTTTCCACCTTTTCTAAGATCTTTTGTGTTGTCAGTCATAGGTACTGTATGCGCAAAGTTGTTCTTTAAGTGAGACTTCTGTCAATGTGCCAATTGCCACCTGAATATCACGTTCAGTACACACGCACACGCAAGTTGATTATTTCAGCTTAGAATCCATCTTTTCATGTCCAATTTCCTCCTTTGTTTTGGAGTTTTAGTTGTTCTACTGTTTAACAAGTACATGTAGAAATACAGTTTATTTTGATAATATATGGATTGCACAGAGAGAGGAGTTTTCACAAATCAGAAAGTGCTCCCTGTTCCTCGAAAGCCAACTATTATCTCACATCATAGCGCCAGTGTTTGGGGAATGGAAAGTAGTTCCTGACATCTGGAGGACATCTGCAGAAAAATTTGCTGATCGATTGGCATTAGTGGATCCATATCATGACCCGCCTACAAAACTGACCTATAAAGAGGATTTCACATCCATCAATTCCTATCTTTCATTGCCTTTACAGTTGCAGCCCTACCTATTGTTTCCTTTGAATTTTCAATGCTAAGGCCTTCAATTCTTGTAATCGCTCTTCCTTCGGTGGCTTAATACCTTCTGTCTTGCAGCTCGAGAAAGAAATTTTGGATTTCTGTCAAGGCCTAAGAGTGATGGGAGTTGAGTCCGATGAAAAGGTTGCCCTTTTTGCTGATAATTCGTGTCGATGGCTTATTGCTGATCAAGGTTTGCCTTCTTTGACTTTATGGATATAGTTTTCCCTTACCACATAAGTAAAAGGTGTATTTTCTTGACTGGAAAACCTATGAGTTTGGTGGCGCATGTATAATGGCTACTGGTGCCATAAATGTTGTGAGGGGTTCAAGATCGTCAGTGGAAGAGCTTTTGCAAATATACAAGCATTCTCAAAGGTTAGGCTAGAGCCCCTCTTGTAAAGAGATAACTAACAATATGATTCTTATCCCTTCACACTCTTGAGGGTCATCTCCCTCTTATTGGAATTGTATTTGCAATGTACCAGTTTCATGGTAGTTAGGTGGTTAAATGCAAGTCAAAGAATTTTCATCACATGGTAATAATATATGCATCTTTTTCCCCAGCATGGCTCTTATTGTTGATAGTCCTGAAATGTTCAATCATGTTGCACAACCATTCTCACTGCATGCAACATCAAAGTTTGTCATTCTTCTTTGGGGGGAGAAATCACACTTAAAAAGAGAGGTGTTGGAGAAGTTTTCGGTTGTTACGTACACAGAGATAATAGAATTGGGACGCAAAAGTCGTGAAGCTTTGGTCAAATCTGATGATGCTAGTAAGGCAGGAATCTTTCTTTTAAGGATTCAGTAGGATGTTTGATTTTTGAGAAATCAGAGTTCATTCCATGTATATATGTTACTGAATTTCTTATGTTGGTATACTTGAATCTTGTTAATGACAGACTATCTCATTGAAACTTTAAATTGAAGTAATTTTATGTCCACCTAATGGACATCTGCATTGATGAATTATTCTTTCATGCTAGTTTATATTCCTTTTAATTTTTTAGTTATACTATCCATGGCTTTTGCTTTTTTTTTTTTTTGTGTTTTGTCTTTGTTGTATTCCATGTCACCACACACGTGTCACCACTGTCACCACTGTTAAAGAGTGGTGACAGTGACCCCATAAAAAAAACTCTAAAAACGAAACTGTAATAAAAAAAATTTCATGTCACCACACACGTGTCACCACTGTCACCACTGTCAAAGAGTGGTGACAGTGACTCCGTAAAAAAAAACTCTAAAAACGAAACTGTAATAAAAAAAATTTCATGTCACCACACACGTGTCACCACTGTGACCACTGTCAAAGAGTGGTGACAGTGACCCCGTAAAAAAAATCTAAAAACGAAACTGTAATAAAAAAATTTCATGTCACCACACACGTGTCACCACTGTCACCACTGTCAAAGAGTGGTGACAGTGACCCCGTAAAAAAAAATCTAAAAACGAAACTGTAATAAAAAAAAATTTCATGTCACCACTGTCAAAGAGCGGTGACAGTGACCCCGTAAAAAAAATTAAAAAAAACTCTAAAAACGAAACTGTAATAAAAAAATTTCATGTCACCACTGTCAAAGAGGGGTGACAGTGACCCCGTAAAAAAAATCTAAAAACGAAACTGTAATAAAAAAAAATTTCATGTCATCACACCCGTGTCACCACTGTCAAAGAGTGGTGATAGTGACCCCGTAAAAAAAACTCTAAAAACGAAACTGTAATCAAAAAAATTTCATGTCACCACACACGTGTCACCACTGTTAAAGAGTGGTGACAGTGACCCCGTAAAAAAAAACTCTAAAAACGAAACTGTAATAAAAAAAATTTCATGTCACCACACACGTGTCACCACTGTCAAAGAGTGGTGACAGTGACCCCGTAAAAAAAAATAAAAACGAAACTGTAATCATAAAATTTACATGTCACCACACATGTGTCACCAAAAGTCAATGCCTTTGACCAGTCAATGGTCAATGGTCAAATTTAAAAATGAGAAGGAGGAAAATGGGAAGGAAGGGCAAAATTGGAATTTTTGGACACCCTCCTAATTTATTCCCCTTTTGTCCTAAGGCTTAATTTTTGCCCAAAATATGGACACTACCAAATTTTCCCTTAATATTTTTATTTTATTTTTGTTTAAATCGAGCTTAGTGGAAAAAAAGATATATTAGATTTTGAACACTAAAAAACTCTCAGCGCACACCACGCCTTGCCGCCAACCTAAGCCTTCGGCCTGCTCAGCCTGCAAATGTCGACCACTTGCCTCCAAATAAACCTCAGGCCATCCCTAATCGTCCTAATCTACCAACAATTCAGGGGGTAGCTCCCCCCTATTTTGATTCCTCTTTCAAAACAAGAAATCCAATCTCGAAAATTCCTAATTATGCCTTCAAAATCGATGTGCTAGCTAGTTGCTATTCGACCTACGGGGACGGGATCGGCTTTAAACTGTGCAAGTGGTTCGATCTGATCGATCTCCTGTCCTTCCGGTGTCTGATCTGGCCTTGGCGGCGGGGTTTTGGGTGGAGATGTGGGTGCGGTCGCTCGTCTCTTCCTCTGATTTGTTCGTATCGTGTTGATTCAAGGTCGGTTTCCGGCCTCCACCTCTACCAATTGAACCTACGGTGCACTCAGGTTTGTCCCTCACAACCGGGCTCCCTTAATAACCTTCTGTATGTCACCTTGCCGGTGAGATTAGACCTTATGGTCACCATTATAAATTCTTTAGGTCTTTATAATCTTGGTTTCGGCGTGGTCTTTTCCTTGTCTGTGCCACTGGGTTACAACGTTGATTGTTTTATTTGGTTGTACTGCAAGCTGAACGACCTTGTGTTTTTTATCTGGGTCGCTTCTCAATCTCATTCCCTTTTGTGCATCACTGCATTTTGTTTTACTCTATTAGCTTGTAGTTCCCCTTCCTTAATACGGCTGTCCTTTGTGAGAAGGGTGATATATTGTATTAATTTTGTCTACTTGATCAATATATTTCATCATGTTACTAATTATTTTAGTACACCTTGTATTGTTCGTTCACGTTTCATCATGGCTTGTCGCCTCCAAAGCTCTTCTTTACCAAACTTGATTTCTTTTCATTATTTATTGTTTGACAAATACTCTCTACCTTGTGTAGGTTTTGTTTGTCCTAGCAGGACTTGGAGTGTTGCTTGTAACACTTTTGGTCTAATTGTCTTTTGCTCGCAACTCATTATTCTCGTGTGAGTGTTTTTGAAGATAAATTTATATTTGTCACCACATGGCTCCAATACAAAATGGGGGGATCACATCCCTACAAACGAAAAACTGGTTGAACTACCTTCCTTTAATATGCCAATGTTAACTTGGCTTTTTAGTCCCTCAATTCAGATTGAGCACAGACAATTGTTTCTTTTTGAGTTATTTAGGGATTCCTACTCATGTTCTCTTATTTTGGAATTGATTCAATGTTGGCATATACTTGCTTTGTTTGTGTTTAATCACTACCCACCGTGTACAAGTAATTCCTATCTCGTCTCTATTAAAGGGACTCAACAGCTACGGAAGCTGGGTTGTTTGGGTTCATTCTCTCCTTTACTGGATTTTGATCCCCCTATCCTGTTTACACAGGTTATTTTGTATACATATTACTCTCTCTTTGCTATTAAAGACATTCACCAACTGTGGAAGCGTTGTTTGGGTTGTTTTCCTTCTACTTATACTTTCATTTGTAATGTTATTTTGTCTCAAGGTCGATTTGGGTGTATTAATACTACCTCTCCCACCTGTGATTTCATTGCTTTGTCCTTCACCAATTGTTTTTGGAGTGTTGTTGCTCCTTTTGTTTGTTGTTCTTGCAGGTACTTGGTTTGGTGTGCTCGCTCCGGGGTGTCTCAAGACTATTACATTGGTCTTGGGTCTCGGAAGGAGCTCCTCTGTGGTTTCGTCAAGTATTGGTCTTGTTCAAGGCTTGTACATTGCCTTACAGTTCATATCATACCAACTCGTTGCAATAATTGCCCTTACAAGCCCTACCTTTTCACTAATTTACATCTCAATATACTCTTAATTACTCTTTTGACTATTGCTTGTCTTCTTTATGCGGGTATTCTCTGCCTTGGTTTGTCTCTTCTTGGTTCTTGGTGTTTTTTTGTTTGCAGGTTTGTGACTTTGTGGACTGCTCCTTCTACAAGGTGTTTCTCCTCGCACTGGGTGTCCATGGTTTCAACAGCTTGGCTGGCTCATGACTTCTGCGGTGATAGTCTACCTTTAAATCAACAAGAAACCAAACCAAAACTTACCAAGTTTTATTTACAAATTTGGATTGATGGCTTACAAGCCACTTATAAACTGCTCAAGGCAATTTCTCAGCCTTACAAGGCTCCTGTAAATGTAAATATAACAACTGACATTCATCACCATGATAGTGTTTACACAATTTCAATGGACTTGTTTATGTTCTACATTCACATGGGGCAACTATCCTATCTATTTCACTCTTGCCAGAAAATTCCTTGTGATATATATAGTTATCTTAGACTACAGGTCATTGTGATCTCACTTTTTCTTCTACAAACTCAAGATCAGGAAATAATCTCAATCAGGCATTTAAATTACAATGTCGTTTCTAAGTTAAGAAAAATACATGCACTTTCGGCGACTACTTTATTTCGCTATACTAAAGGCTAACCCAGATTCATACAAATCGTTAACCAAAAGTTACATTTCACCAATTACAATGATCTTACCATACAATCACGACTAAAAATTGGTTTCACATGAATATATGCACCTGGAACTGCTGCAGGATTAAAAAAGGAACTTCTAGACTAATACGGAACTGTTCTGTAAAAATAATTATATCAATGTGTTAGCACTCTTAGAGACAAAGGCTAACTTACCCCCGCCTGATTACTGTTGGAAAAAGTGTGGGTTTTCTAATATTGCTTTTGACCCGGCTATTGGCTTCTCCGGCGGAATATGTCTCCTTTGGAAAGAGCCCTCGCCCGATCAAGGACAAATCTCACTTATTTCCATCAACCACAGATTTATTCATATACAATATCATGAGGAGATTTTGAATTTCTCGTTTAGCATCATATTTTTGTATGCGCCTCCGAACCTTGCTGCAAAACAACAATTCTAGGACTCTATAACTGTGTACACCTCAAACATAAACAACCCTTTCTGTATCATAGGTGACCTAAATGAAATTGCGGTTCCGAGCGACAAACTGGGCGGTATTATACCTGCTTCGTCACGTTTCACCGGACTTCATGACATTACAAATAATCTTAACTTTCAGGATGTGCCCACTCATGGTGCAAATTACACCTGGCAGCGGAAAAAAACTGGCACGCCAAATAATAGCTTCGATAAACTGGATCGTCTACTAGCATAAAATGAAATCATAGCCCAGTATGATGGACTGAGGGTTAAAATACACCCCTTCACTAATTCGGATCACGCACCGATCTCTGTTGATCTGCGGAACCAGAAATTTACCCAAAACAAACCCTTCCGATTCGAACTGGCATGGACTACCAGACCAGATTTCCGAAATATAGTCAAACAGGCCTGGCGAATTAATCCTCAGGGATCATTTTTCATTAAATTAGTTAAAAAAAACATCTCTTCTCAAGAAGTTAGCCAAGAAATGGCATAAGGAAAACTTTAACAATATTCATAAACAAATTTACCAAACAGATGAGGAGCTGTTGCACCTCCAAAATATCTTAATTAACAATTACAGTCAGGATATCTTCTTACGTCACAACTGACTGCAAAATAAAAGGGAAAGAATGCTTGATTTCCAAAGACGGTACTGGAGCCAAAGGGCAAAACTTAAACACACAAGATCAAATGACACAAACTCAACTTATTTTCACAGAATTGCCTCGGCCAAACGAGGAAAAAAAGTTATCAAACACCTACGATCGGAATCCGGGCTATATCTCTCTGATCACTCATCTATTAGAAGTGAATTCGAATCTAGTTTCCAAGCTCGTTTTAAATCGTCAAATAACCAACGGATCACATTCCGTGATGACCTTGAAGTTATCACCAACAAAATCTCAGGGGAAACAAATGCCTTCCTCACTGCTACAGTGATAAACGCCGAAATAAAGAACGCACTCTTTACAATTAAAGCAGACAAGACACCAGGGCCGGACGGAATGCCGGCAGGTTTCTATCAGACATACTGGGATATCGTCGGCCCTTTAGTCATTAAAGCAGTGAAAGGTTTTTTCCACTCCGGAAAATTACTAAAACAGGTTGACCATACTTTCATAACACTTATACAAAAACGGGATAACCCGGAATCTGTTAACCATTTCAGACCGATCAGTCTGTGCTCTACAGTTTACAAAATTATTTCCAAAATTTTAACTAAAAGACTATCCAAAGTTTTCGATACCCTAATACACCCTCTACAAAGTGCTTTTACCAAAGGTAGGGCAATCCAGGACAACATACTAGTTGCACATGAAATCTTTCATTCTTTTCGAATCTCTAAAGCTAAATGCGGTTACATGGCCATTAAACTAGATATGGAAAAGGCATATGATAGGATCAAATGGCCTTTTCTATTTGCTGTTCTTCAGAAGTTCGGCTTTGACAATAAATTCATTCTTTGGATAAAAGAGTGTATACATAAAGTTACCTATTCAGTGCTCATTAATGATGAACCATCGACCCCCTTCCAACCAACGAGGGGCCTAAGGCAGGGAGATCCTCTACCACCTTTTTTTTTATCTTGGTGGCAGAGGTTCTTGCCAGAACCCTAAGTTGCAAAGCAGCTGTATCAAAGGATATTGGCTTCTGTATGGGTAACCCGGGAATTAAAATTCCATTTCTGGCTTTTGCAGATGACATCTTGTTATTTGGAAAAGCAAACCAAACTACGTGTCACAATCTCTCAAACACAATTCATCATTTCTGTCTCATCTCGGGACAAAAAGTTAATTTGCATAAATCCAGCTTCCAAGTGTCCGCGGGTACAACGACAGCGGCAACCCAAACCATATCATCCACCCTTGGAATACATCAAACAAATAATCTGGAAAAATATCTGGGCTACCCAATTATAATCGGTAGGGTTAATCGAGATACGTTCGCTGAGGTTATTCTGAAAGCTCAACAACAACTTTCGAAATGGAAAGCTTCAGCTCTTTCGGCTGAAGGACGTAGAGTTCTCATCAAATCAAACCTCAGTGTACAACCCCTTTTTCTTATGCAAGCTTTTATGCTTCCACAGTCAATACTAAGGGAACTTGACAAACTTTATAAACGGTTCTTCTGGAACAAAAGTGCCAATTCCACACCGCTTGTTAGCTGGGACAAAATCTGCATAGATACAATGCAAGGTGGTTTAGGCTTATACAAAGCAAAGACTATGAACATAGCATTACAAATGAAATTACTTTGGAAAATTATTGCTGAACCAGATAATATCTGGGTCAGGGTTATTTCGGCTAAATACCTTAAACTGTCCCTGCTCATGGATTATCAAAAAAAGGAAATATTTCCTGGCAATGGGCTAAATTGATGCCCATTAAACATCTGTTTAAACCGGGCTTACGCTGGTCAATTGGAGATAGGAAAACGGTAAAATTCTGGAAGGACAACTGGGTTCAAAAAACTCCCTTACTACAAGAAATTCAGACACCTATCAGTGAAGTTGCTGTTAACTACTCGGTACATCATTTTATTACAGGTGACAATAAGTGGGATATTCATAAAATCCAACGAGATTTGCAGAATATCCTCCACCAAATGTCATAAAAAATATCATCCAAACACCAATCCCAGAAAATTCTCTACCTGACAGACTCTATTGGGGTCCCAGTAAAAACGGTTGGTTCTCGACCTCCTCGGCAACTTCAATTGTCAAACCGATAGATGAAAACATAAAGTTTGATTGCTACCGGCTGTGGAAACTAGATATACCACAAAAGGTCAAACACTTCCTTTGGAAAATTTCTCGTGATGGGCTCCCCACGACGGAACGTTTGCAAAGATGCCATGCTGCGGTCCCGTCGGGTTGCTGCTTCTATGATTGCACAACAAAATCTACTTTCCATCTTTTAACACAATGTCCAATGACATTGGCACTACTCTTTGACCTTCGTATTGCTTTACCACCCATGCATCACCTTGATGCATTGACTAAACCAAACAGTGTGCTTTGCTCAGTTTATGATACAGTCACAAAGGAAATTATGATCAAACTCGCGGTTGCTTGGTGGGGTATCTGGTTCTTCAGAAACCAAAAGTTATTCAATAACAGAAAATCTCCTTCAGTTAGGGAAATAACTATCTTCTGCAAAACCTGCCTGTCCAACTGGAAAGACCGTTTCGACAATATAAGTATGAATTCAAATTTGGATTCAAATAACCGACTCTCTGAAAGGGGGAAAGGAAACACTCGACCGAATATAAAGAGGGCAGATCAAAGGTGGACCAAACCTCCGCCATGCTATTACAAGCTAAATTTCGATGGTTCATATCGAAAATCGGGAGATAGCTCATTTGGGTTCGTCATCCGTGACCATTTGGGTCATCTGGTTTCTTTAGGTTCGGGCACCTGCAATACTACCTCGGTGGTGTTTGCGGAAGCCTCGGGACTCCACAAGGGAGTTGCTAGGGCTAAACAAATGGGTATCCAGAACCTTCTGATCGAAGGAGACTATTTGGTCGTCATAAAAGCTCTCCTGGGTGATTGGACGTGCCCGTGGAACATCGATCGGTTGATGACTTATACGCTTTTAAATATCCAATCTATCACAATTGTTGCTATTCGTCATATTTTCAGGGGTTCGAACGCAGTTGCTGACAGAATTGCACGTCTGGCTTACTGCTGCCCTGCCGATGATAGCTGGGACTCTGATCTGAATCTCCGTGATCTCGTCCGCTCGGACGCTCTAGGACTGAAGGCTGATCGTCGCCGTCCGTCCTAATTATTATCCTGCTTCCAAAAAAAAGATTTTATTCCCAAATAATAGATAACAAAAATAAAATAAAATATCAAGTAAATCAGATTCTTACCAAATTAGGAAAAGTATTAACAAATATAAAAAACAATTATGTGTGGCATTAGGTGTATAGGTGGCATAACATTATTGGTAAAACAATTGATTCGGTAGCCAAATAAAAATGAGAAAAAAATGTTATAGCAGATGTTGTCCATATACACATGTACATAATCATTACAAAATTATCAAGTTAACTTTTCGGATGGAAACTCTCTCCTCTCTCTAGAACTGGTAGAGAGAGGAAGCTTGCAAAATCCCTTTGGGGTTGGAATTCTAACTATGAACTCTTGCTCGATCGAGTTGATTTCTTGATCGATGCTCCTAATCGACTCTCGGTTCAATCGTTCTTGGTTGTTCTGAGCTTGTTTGCCCGATGTTGAGTATCCATTGCTCGATCTGGTTTATTCCTTCGATCGAGCCCCTAACATCTCCTCTACATACTCTGGTCTTTGTCGATCCTATTCAATGGAGTCTCAGCTTCAGAGTTGGTTACGGTGATCTACCTTGGCCTCCTCCTGCTTTACTGCTTGTACTTCCCTGTTGTTGATATAGGGCGTGTAAATTCCATGAATTTAATTACCTATCTCCAATTGTAAAACAAACTTGAAATCAATTGGGGGCTTTTAACGTTCTTTACCCCTGATTTCAGCCTATCCATGCCCAATTTGTATTGTTCACACCTCCGCCTTCATCGCCCCGTTGTGGTGCCTGTTGCCTCCTCCGTCATAACAAACCCCGTGGTGGGGCTTCGCCGCCTCCCCCGCTCATCTTTCCATCCATACCTACGGCTCGGTGGCACCTGTTCGCCGGTGGTTCTCTTCCTCGGATCCTTGGTCTGGGGCGTTGGCCGCCGCCTTTCGACCATCACTGCCTTTCGTTCCTGAACTCTAACACTAGCATCCCCCATCGGGTTGCCGCCCCACCACCGTTTCTCTCCCTTCCGCCCCGCCTTCCGTGTGGCTAGGGTTCTTCTCGGCGCTAGCTTTCCACCTCTGGCTCCGATCTCTCTGCATCTTGCTGTTCCCATGACCTAAGCCGCTTCCGTCTTCCCGTGAACAGCTGCTTCTATTTCCTTGGCCCGGGCTGCCCGTTGATGGGCTATCTTGTGGTTTTGTTTTGGCCCGTCTGTTGTTCTTTGGGCCCAAGGCAAGTCCTTGGGCCCTAAGGAGCCCGAACACTATAATTAAGTTTATGTATGTATATATATATATATATATATATATGGATACATACAAACTTTATTAATTTATCCCGCAAGGGTATCAAATCCCTCTCATTTGGGTGTATACTTATAACGGCCCGGATATAAATACCCGGGTTATGTTTCGAAGGTTGGTTACCTTCGTTCGGATCTTGCAATTCGAGTACGGGTCGAGGTTTCAAACCTTAAAGGATCGGTATTTTAAAGTAGGGATTTCGAACCCCAAATCAATCTAAGGCCACTAGGAACCCTTAAGCTGTTCTATGACTATATCGCGGAAATTCATTTTCGAAACCGGTGAAAGCGGAAGTAAAGTACAACTTGCCACGGCGAGGCCAGGTCAAAACCAAATTATTAAAACATATATTATGAAATTATATAACCAAATTAGCGGAGTTAGACATGTTCTTTGCAATCGCCCGGGGGATTCCCACGCCATAGGAATAAAGAGCAGTCATACCTAAAAACAAGTTGTGCGCGCGGGATCAGACCGAGACCCCAACGCACTCTGTCCCGCAAGCAAGTATACACATACGCTATAATAAAGATGCTTTGATGCAATAAAGAAATTAAATTACACTATCATGCTCCTAGGTTATAATATGCAGAAAGAACTGTAAAGGCGCCCAAAGAATGCCAAGTGGTATATCCCTCTCCTACCTCTGCACCCCTTCCCGTTAGTGCAGAGACTGGCCAGTTCGATGCTATAGCATATCATATCTCATCATAGCATATCATATCTCATCATCATATCATATATCATGCTCATGTGGTTTTGTTTTATCAAAACCACATGATATAATATAATAATCCATTTATTTAATAACTTAAATAATAAAACAAAAAATACCTTTAAATAAGGCTTATGCCTTAATATACATTTTTTTGCAAAAATCAGGCCCAAAACCATTTCAGATTTACAAATTAAAAGAAAAGTCTCAAGTTCCCAGCCCAATAATCAAATCTGAACCCAATCCTTTTCCTTACACACTTTCAGATTTCCGGATTTAAACAAACAGACAAAACAAATAAAAGAAGCGGGCCCTAGATGATGGAAGCGGGGCCCACTTTTCATCTCCTCCCTCCCTCACCCCGGTTCCACTCGCTCTCTCCGCTCCAACAGAGCTCTCGCAACTCAGGCGCTCTCTCTCCCTCCGGACCGGCCACTCCCACCACCGACACACCTTCCCGACCATCACTGACCCAGCCACGACCCAAGGGAAGGAAGAAAAGTGAGACTCACCGAGGTTGACGTCCTCGCCGGAAAAAGGGGTCGCTTGGTTCGATTCGACTCCGGCGGTGGGGAAGGCTTCTTGTTCTTGGCCTGGGAAGAATGAAAAGGTGTAAAGGTCAGGATTTACATGATTTTAAAGCAAAAGAAAGGGAGATGGAGCCTCACCGAATCTTAAGCACGAAAACGGGGTAAAGAAGACAATGCTCGACTCGGCTCCCCGGGGGCTCTCCTGGTGGCTCCGTGGGCTCGCCGGCGTCGGGGGAGAGGGTGGGGCTGATGCTACTACTGTTTGGTGAAGAAAAAGGAGGAACAGAGTGGTGGGAGTTCGGTTTTGGCCTGCTCAAAATGGGAACAGGCCTGCGGTGGTAGCTCTCGGCCTTCCCGTGGAGGAGTTGTGGGTTGCGCTTGGCTCGAAGCAGGGGCTGCGGTTCGGCATTAGTAAAATAGAGGGAGTCTTGAGTGCTGAAATGAGGTGGGTTTTCTTGGTTTGCCTTGTGAAGGAGAAGAAGATAAGGGTGGAATGTGGGGATGTGTTTGTTGAAGCCAAAAATGAAGAGGGGAGGGGACTGTGGATTTTGAATTAAAATCAACAGAGGGGGAGAGGATGCTTCTAAATAGCGTGGGATCCAATTAAAAGGTGAGGCTGCAAGAATCTGAACAAGGAAGAGAGAGGGTGGGTGTTGGACCACAAAAGGGGGGAAAGAAACAAAATGGAGATCAACTTGGTTCTGAATCTCAGAGGAAGGAGACAAAGAAGGGAGAAGGAAAGAAAAGAGAAAAGAAAAGGGAAGCATTAGTGGTCCCAACTCTCAAATTTCAAAATACCTGAAAACAAATTCCGAAACCCGCTCACTCGAATCAATCCTGACTCGATCGAACTTTTAAATCAAATCTCAAAGCCGAAATAAAATAACGAAATCCAATTTACATTTCCATACATCGGGATTTGAAAGCGGAATAAAATCCGTTTTTAAATCTAATTTAAAATTATGCCAGAATTCGCTTCGAAAGATTTAGAATAAAATATATTGCTCAATGACAGAATTTTTAAAATTTTTTGAAGTTTAGAATTTAACTCGATTATGAATCAATATTTTAATAAAAATAATAATTTAAAATTTCCGATCTTTACAATACTAAATCCCGTTAGGGTTAACTAAATCCCGAAAGGGTTCTAGGTGCTATTTACTTAGGCGATGTGCGGCTCTGCAGTGGCGTGACTTGGTGTTTCTTCTCCGTGGATTTGATTGTGGCTTTCGGAGTCCGGATAGGTTGGAATCGTGGTAGTGTGTATCGTGGCGTCTCCACTACTAGGGTTGACTGCTTCCTCGGAGTTTCGTCCTCACTACCCACAGAATGATCGGGTTCTGATGTATCGCCGACCTACGGTTCTGCTTCAGTGTGGGGCTTGGCTTCGTCTGTCATCGTCGTCATCATCCTGTTTGGTTTAGTTCTGCTTGGTTTCGTTTTTTGTAGAGTCTGTTTGCCTGAGTTGCACTGTTTTGTATTTTGTATGTTGTAGTTTGTAGACGGTTCTTCCGTCTGCTGGCTTTGTCAGCCTTCGAGTTTCAGATTTGTCTGAACTCGAATTCTTACCTAATAAAATAAAACATGTACATAATCATTACCATAAATAATAAAATATAATAAAATAATTATGAAAATAAATAAATAAAAAATAGGTGGCAACAATTTAATACATGGCACAATATTAGTGGTAAAAAAAGGCGAAAATTTTTTTAATGACAACGTGACACGTGACAGAACCAGTTTCTGCTTTAGTATTGTATAGGATTAATAACTTAACTACTTGGAGCTGGGCCGAGGAAAATACGCCACTTATAATAAGTTAAAATAGAGTATTACTATTTAGTTTAATTTGCATAAATTAAATAATAGGGAGACTTATAGTTTGCATCTAATTAAATTAATTCTTTTTATTCCACTTTAGAATAATATAATTATTCTAACCTATACTATATGCTCTTTGTGAATTAAATAGGTTGTCCCTATTTTTTGCATAATATAATATACCTACAATTTACTTATTTAAATGAAAGGAAATATCCCAAAAATAATTTGGGGTATTTCACCAACCAGTAGGAATACCCTTGCAAATAAACCTAATTGTCTCTACCAATTTTATGTTTATAATCCAAGTTGTTAGCATGAATCCCTTTTTTGCGATAAGGACTAAACACAAAATTAGGGTAGGAGATGATCAAGACGCAACAAATATCAACATCAATACTTACCTCAAGCATGCATGGCTAACGTCGGGCTCACCTCGACCCTAAGAGCTTAAGCGACTACTCGCTCATGGTTGAAGTAGATATATTTGCATAAAAGGAAAAAACTTGCATTGAAAGAAAACTCGAAGTGTTTACAATCCCAACGTCAGCTTTCGCAAACGCCAAAACCCTAAAGCTTCTCAAAACTAAACCCTAAAACTACTTCTTTTCTCTTGTGTTTCTTGCTAAGATTCTATTGTTGGATGCCTCTAAAATCAGCCCCCAATGGCTTTATTTATAGCCTCTCAATCCTTGCTAGCCAAGGAAAAGGAGTCATAATCCTAGTAAAAATACTATATCTAAATTCTCTCCAATAATAAAAAGGATAAGACATTATTAAGGTAAATAATAAAAATCCTAGGGTAATTAGGAAAGTACCCATAGGAAGTAATCTATCTAAAACATAAGATAAAACCATGGCTTTAATGATATCTCTTCAACTCAAATTCGTCAAACCGTGTCTAAACCGTGGGAATCTTCAGTCGACATCGACCTGAGCAGTCGATGTCGAGTGCTTCATTTTTGCTCGACCATGCTCTTGATTCCACTCGACCTCGGGCACCATGTCGATGTCGAGTGGTTCACTCGATCTAGGGTTGTGTCGAGTGCTTTTCCAGTAGCTTGTATTTTCTTGGCTCTCATTACTTAGTTTATGCGCCTCTTGCTCCAGTCGATCTTGAGCTATCTAGTCGATCTCGACTGCTCTATAACGACTCTTTGCTTCTCGTTCTGACTTCGATTCTGCTCCAATTTTTGTACATTTAAACCAAAACTTGTGCAAACTCTATTTCTTGCACATACTACACAAATTCTCATTATTCCCAACTTAGAATATATAAATTGAATGGAATACGAAACTAAAATATGCACAAAAACATGGCTAGAAATATGTACATCAGATATGCCAGAAGACCCTATCGTGCCTATCATTCTTGGTAGGCCATTCCTAGTGATGTACATATTTGTACCTCTTTTTATCTCATCTTTTCACTTCATATTCCATTCGATTCCTAAAATAAAAGTTGCAAAATAATGCAAATTTGTGTAGAATAAGCTAACGTGCAAGAAATAGAGTCTGCACAAGTTTCGATCTAATTATGTAGGAATTGGAGCGGAATCGTTGTCAAAACGAAGAAGCCAAGTGAAGCTGAGAAGAGGTCGAAATCGACCTATATGGTCGATATCGACTACAGACATCGACACAGACCTGAGTGTCGAGACAGAACATCATCCAACAGAAGAAAAGCACTCGATATCGATCACATGACATCGATATCGACCAAGTCCCAGAAATCGAGTGGAGAAGAACCCGTCGAGCAGAAACAGAGAGGTCGAAATCGACCTGTTTGGTCGATATCGACTAGACTTCGACACGGATTGGACACGCTTTTCGAGACACGGATTACTATTCTATCTTCAAGAGCCACGGATTATCTATAGATTTAGATAGATTTCGACCTGGGGAATATGTACTTTTTACCTTAAAGGTTTATTAAGTTATTTAGATAGTTACCAAAATAAAAGATCTATCCTCTTGTTTGGATAGAGTTTATAGTTTAGATAGAAGATACAATCCTTGGATAACAAGGATTAGTAGCCTATAAATAAAGCCCTAGGGGGCTGGTTTTTAATCATTGAATTACACAGACAATCATAAAAGTAGAGTTAGAGAGAAGCTTTAGGGTTTGGCGTTTGCGAAAGCCGACGTTGAGTTGTAAAGTTTCGGAGTTTATAGTTTAATGCAAGTTCTTTCTCTTTTATATCAATGATGTTTCCTGCGATGAGGTGCAAGTAGTTTCCCGAAGCTTCTAGGGTCGGGGTGAGCCTGACGTTAGCCATGCGTGCCTGAGGTAAGTGTTAGATGTCGATATCGTTGTGTCTATATCATCTCCTACGATTCTATGTTTAGTCCTTATCGAAAGAAAAAGGATTCATGCTAACAACTTGAGTTATAAACATAAAATTGGTAGAGACAATTAGGTTTATTTGCAAGAATAATCCTAAGAGTTGGTGTACAACGAAAGCTTGTCCCTCGGGTGAAATAGCGCAATTGTCCGTCTTATTTGCCTTATCGCATGCAATGGTTAACGTTGTGGTAAACCCTAACCCTAGGAGTTGTCTTTTACATCTTTTAGTCATATAAAAACACTGTCTTTATTCTGTTCATTGCTTCCTTATTCATCCTTATTTCTTTGGCCTTTCTTTTCGACAAAAGCTAACAACTTTGCAGGAACAACATCGATATCGACCCCAAACATCGATATCGACAATTGTACCTTCGTCGACGGTTTTCTGTGTCGACGTCGATCTCATTAGTTCTTGTTGCTGAGGTCGATTTCGAGTCTTCAACTCGATATCGACCACCCTTTTGTTGACTGGCAGTCTTCTGAGCCATTCGATTTCTGCACTAACATCGATATCGACCTCCCTAGTCGATATCGACTGCTTGTTTTTGTCTCTGCAGGTTTTCTGTTGCAGAAGGAATCGACAGCCAAGGTCGAAATCGAGCACTTAGGTCGAGATTGAGGCTTTTGGTCGACCAAAGACGTGAGCTTTCCAACGCTACTAGGATCCCGCTGACCTGCTTCCTCGTGGATCGATCCTGACTACTCTTCCACTACAACGGGAGGAAGTCTTGTAATTATTTGCATAGGCTAGGATTCGATTTGCATTTATATTTTATATATTTGTTTTAAAGAACTCGATTTCCTCTTATTAACAAATTGGCGCCGTTGCCGGGGAGGCAGTCAATCGCACCCTAGTAGTCTATCTCACGTTTTTATCTAGTTTTGCTTTGCAAGTGTATGCGACGCACTGATCGCCCACCTAAATTCAAAGGAGTAGATGAACCTGAACGCTATCTCCATCTAAGGGCCCAAGCTCAAAGAATTATGGCAGACAACAAAACCCAGGCTAAGCTAATTGAGCAACGAAGGAAGCAAGTCGAGGACTTAACAACTAGAGAGGCGGCACTTAAAGAGCGTGCAGATAGGGAGGAGGAAGGCCGGAGGCAAATAGAAGCCCAAATCAACGCCCTCCCTCAGAATGCCAAGCAATACATGCACCCTATGCTCTCAGTGCCTGAATCGGCTATTCTTACCCCCACTCTAATTTTGAGATTAAACATAGCTTCTTAACTGAAATTAGGCGACGTCAATTTGAGGGGAAACCTAACGATTGTCCTCTAAATCATATATCTCTATTCCTCGATTTGTGTGATACTATTGCAGATGGACAAAGCCTTGAATATGTAAAACTAAAGGCCTTTCGTTGGTCTCTCGTAGTGAAAGCTCTAGCATTGTTGGAGAGCCTAGCCCCCAGATAGCTCCGCACGTGGGACAGGGTCAAGGATGCCTTCCTCAGCAAATTCTTCCCACCATCAAAGACCGCAATGATTCGCCAGAAGATCACGACTTTTAGACAAAAGCCAGGCGAGTCATTGGCGCAAGCATGGGAGCGCTTCAAGGAGCTGCTGAGGTCCTACCCTACGCATGGGCAACCACCCTACGTCATCCAAGAGATCATCTACAATGCCCTGGACGTAGCAACTAAGGAGAGGATCAACACCTATACCTCCTATGGGTATCTCGAGCTCTTACCACAATAAGCTTAGGATACTATAGAGAGGTTGGTTAAATTTGACAACACCTATGGGACTCATGTGGCCTCCGACTCAAGGCCTGCCCCATCTATGCCAGTCTATGAGCCCTCCAAAGAGATTAATCCCGACGTCAAAGATCAATTCATGCACGATCAACTCAGGAGGCTGCAAAAACAAGTCAAATTCCTCTCCGCCAACCAACCCTGCGCCGAATGTGGCTCCGTAAGGCATATCACCACTGAATGCCCCCATACGGAGCAAGTACAACTAGCGGAGACTCACCAGGAGGTGCACTACATGAGGAATCCCAATCGCCAAGAGTACCAAAACTGGGGAAATCAACCACCCCAATACAACCTCAGGGATCCTCCGCCTTATAGAGCTCTAGGCCATCCGGATAGAGAACCACGAAGGGGTGATGTCCAACACATTCTTGAGGAATTGAGGAGGAACTAGGCTGCAAATCAATAATCTAGCAGCGCTATCCAGAACCAACTTCAGGGCCTCAACGCCCGAATGGGGGAGATGGATACTTGGAAGAAGACAATTGAGACCCAACTGGGTCAACTGGCGACCCAAATCCCAAAGCCACCCAGCAAACTCCCTGGACAACCACAAGAAAATCCAAGGGGGCAAGCCGAGCACATAGTCGCTATCAATCTAAGGAGTGGACGCACATTGCCCGAGCCAAGGAGTGAAGGAGAAGTCGCTGGAGATGCAGTCGATGTCGACCCCCAGGTCGATATCGAGGGCCCTATCGACGTGGAACCCCCAGTCGATGTCGAGCCCACTAAAATGTACAGAACAGAGCCAGAGAGGCACTCGATATTGAGTGACTAGGTCGATATCGACCACCCTATCGATGTCGACCCCTTTGGAAATCGACCACATCTTCAGACACTCCCGAGGTCGACCCAACCAGTCGATATCGACCCCCTTGATGTCAATATCGACCTGTCCAGAAAGCAGAAATCGACCACTTCGCCTCCAAAGCCATCCAAAACTCTACCCTTTCCTTCCAAGGCGCTGCGGGATCTAGGAGACACCAAGTTCAGACGCTTCGTAAAGATCTTACAAGGTCTAAATCTCACCATACCACTCACGGAAGCACTCAATGAGATGTCTGCATAGATGAGGTTCCTGAAGGACGTCTTGTCCAAAAAGAGGTCCATCCTAGAGATCGTCGGTTGTTGGTAGGAGAAATGTCGAGTTCTTAAATACAAATATATGAAATATAAATGCAAACCAACTCCTAGCCTATGCAAATAATTACAAGACTTCCTCCCGTTGTAGTGGAAGGGTAGTCAGGATCGATCCACGAGGAGGCAGGTCAGCGGGATCCTAGTAGCGTTGGAAAGCTTACGTCTTTGGTCAACCAGAAGCCTCGATCTCAACCTTGGTGCTCGATGTCGACCTTGGCTGTCGATCCTTTCTGCAACAGAAGACTTGCAGAGACAAAAACAAGCAGTCGATATCGACTAAGGAAGGTCGATATCGATGTTAGTACACGAAATCGACTGGCATGGTTTTTAGGATCGGGATCCTAGTGTGGGATCGAGACAAAGGCGTAGGATCGGATCGTAGGATCGGATCGTAGGATCATAAGATCCTAGACAAAAATTAAAAATAAAATAAATAATAAAATAAAAACAAACCATCCTAAAAAATACCTTAATTTTAAAATAAAACTAAGCTTTTCCAACATTAAACAAATTAAGTAACTAAAATAGCCCAATAATAAGCATTTAACATTCATAATTTGCCAAGAATAATGTCTCAAAAGGTGACAAACAGACAAGGATAATGTCTTAAAATATGACAAACATACAAGAGATAAATCACACATTCAAATATCCAATGCCATCTCTAGTTTCAAATGTCATCATCGCAATTAACCACATCATGAACAATTTCAGGCGCTCAGACGTGGATTTGTCGAGTTGAGTAACGAAACAAAGGGCTTAGGGTTTCAATTCAACGTCTTCACTCTTTTGCCTTCAATTTCTAAGGAGATGGGCTGCCAAAAAATAAAAAATAAAAAGGCTCATCGTATCCAGAAGGCCCAATATCCAAACAAAACAAACACAATTACAGAAATATGATTTTTGCTAGGATCGGATATTTTTTCTAGGATCGGTAGATCCTACCGATCCCATAGGATCCTAGGTAGATCCTACTGATCCCATAGGATCCTAGGTAGATCCTACTGATCCCATAGGATCCTAGGTAGATCCTAGCACGAAGGAGTCTATATGCCCGATCCGGATCAAAACCTTGCCTAGAATCGTAGGATCGTAGGATCGTAAGATCCGGATCGGGATCCTAATAACCATGTCGACTGGCTCAGAAGACTGCCAGTCGACACAGGGGTGATCGATGTCGAGGTTGGGGATCGATATCGATCTCAGTAACTCGTGCAGGATGATCGTAGTTGACTCAGAAAACCGTCGACGAAGCAAGTGGTCGAAATCGACGTCTGGGGGTCGATATCGATGTATGTTCCTGCAAAGTTATTAGCTTTTTGTCGGCAAAGAAAGGTCGAAGACTCAAGGATGAATAAGGAGCGATGAACAGAATAAAGACAGTGGTTTTGATGAATAAACTATATAAAAAGCAATTCCTAGGATTAGGGTTGACCACAACGTTAACCAATGCATGCGATAAGGCAAATAAGACGGACAATTGCGCTATTTCACCCGAGGGACAAGCTTTCGCTATACACCAACTCTTATGATTACTCTTGCAAATAAACCTAATTGTCTCTACCAATTTTATGTTTATAACTCAAGTTATTAGCATGAATCCCTTTTCTTTCGATTAGGACTAAACATAGAATCGTAGGAGATGATATAGACACAACGATATCAACATCTAACACTTACCTCAGGCACGCTTGGCTAACGTCGGGCTCACCCCGAACCTAGAAGCTTTGGAAGACTACTCGCACCTCATTGCAGGAAACATCATTGATATAAAAGAAACTTGCATTAAAAACCCTCGAAACTTTACAACTCAACATCGGCTCTCGCAAACGCCAAACCCTAAAGCTTCTTCCTAACTCTAACTCTATTGTATGTAAACTGAATGTGTTTTCTTGGATGATTGAATGCCAGCCACCTAGGGCTTTATTTATAGGCTACTAATTCTTGCTATCCAAGGATAGTATCTTCTATCTAAACTATAAAGTCTATCCAAACCAGTAGGATACATCCTTTATTGTGGTAACTATCTAAATAGCTTAATGAATCTCTAAGGTAAAAACAATTAAATCTCAGCTGTATTCTATCTAAATTTATAAGATATTTCATGGCTTTGAAGATAGAATGGCCAATCCGCATCTCGAAATGCGTGTCCAACCCGCGTCGAAGTATGGTCGATATCGACCAGGAAGGTCGATTTTGACCCCTCTATTTCTGCTCGACGAGCTCAACTTCACTCGATTCCTGGGTTGTGGTCGATATCGATGATAGGAGATCGATATCGAGTGCTTTTCTTCTGCTGGTGTTATTGTTTGTTCTCGACACTCAGTTCTGTGTCGATGTTCTGTAGTCGATATCGACCATGTGGGTCGATTTCGACCTCTTCTCTGCTTTCCTTGGTTTCTTCGTTTTGACTCCGATTTCGCTCGAATTCCTACATAATTAGATCAAAACTTGTGCAGACTCTATTTCTTGCACGTTAGCTCATTCTTACCCAAGTTTATATTATTTTGAACCTTTTCTTTGGAAATCGAATGAAATATGAAGTGAAAAGATGCAATAAAAAGAGGTACAAATATGTACATCAAAACACCCCATACTTAGACTTGCTTGTCCTCAAGCAATAACCAATACCTACAACACACCCTTCAAGTCTTCGCCCTTGTCAAAAGCAACATCATAAGTGGTAGCAAAGCAAAGCAAGTGAATTTAATGTCATAGCACATATTTAAGTGATTCATAGGCATATGCAATTTTGATCCAACCTCACAAGGATAATGTGTTTGCAATCAACTCTCATGTGTTTAGGCTATGATGATCAACTCTCAACTCAATTCCTTATACAATCTCATAAACATTGCAATTTATAAAAATCCACTTCGCAACCAATTATGAAAATGCAATAAGAATCATCAGGAGGACTTTCGCTCAATGGAAGACTTCAAAGAAGACTCCATTCGACGGGGTTGTAATGGGGCTTGGTATGAAATAAAAGGTATGGAATTATTTGGCTATGTGGTGCTTATTTAAAATTCGGGAATCAAGACTCCTAAACTTCATCACTACCATATCCAAACCATATCTCTTCCAATGTAGCACTTTCCAAGCTAAATCTTCCATAATGCTTTAATATGCTCTCAAAATATCAACCATAATATCAACCCTTCTTTCAAACTCTAATATGCTCTCAAAAATATAACACTTGTATGAAAATAAATAAAGAACTAAGGAATTTGGCTCATGCACTATGTATATATATATCTTTTCTTTTTGTTTTTTCTTTTTTTTTTGTCTCTTTTTTTTCGGATTTTTTTGAACGAAAATACTAAATAAATACTAAAAATGTGCATTTATATGGTGAGCCAAAAATCCTTTTACAAAATATGACAAGATGCAAATATGTACCATCCCATAATTTCCTTTGCTCAAAGCTGAATAATATGCACTTTTCTTTCCATAATGCATTAATCTAGCCAATCTAAGTCCCAATTCCCAAATGGGGGTCAGGCTCAATTCGGCTAGGGATAATTTTGTGGAGTTTGCAATATAAGGCTCATGCTAATTTTCTGGCTTCAAGCAGATATAATGCAGGGTAGGTAAAGAGAGGACAAAAATGGCTTAAAAGATGCCTTCATAATTTAATTCTCATAAACATAAACATATATATGCATTGGCTTTAAATAACTATCACAACATTTAGAGATGCATAGGAAGAGTAAATACACTCAAGAAAGCAGAGGGATTTTTGATATTCTCCCTATAGGCCAAAATTCTCACAAGGACAATATTTGTTGGATTTGCTTTTTAGCCTATGATCATATGTGTTCAATTTCATCACAAGTTCATAATCTACATAAAAACAATTTTAAGGACTTAGGCGAAACCATCCAAATATGCCATAGGATTTACATGATCAAGTCAGCTATTGAGTTTTCATCATAGGATATCTAAGTATGGTTTCAAAATAAACTTAAAACGTAAACATGCCTTTTTTTGTCTTTTTGACATTTTTTCTATTTTTTTGGATTTTTTTGACAATTTTTGACAATTTTTTAGAAAAGTAAAACTAAGAAACTTAAACATGAATGCGATGCGAAGAAGAAAACCAAGGTATGACCATAAGACATGTTTTTCCCCCACCCCATACTTAAAATATATAGTGTCCTCACTGTATTAAAAGAAGAACAAGGGTAAGAAACTCACAGCGCAACCTGCGGATTCAGGTCGGTTTCAGGTCAAGTCGATGCCAGAAGTCGATGTCGAGGTCAGAGGTCGATGTCGACTGCATCTGTCGGAGTCGAGGAAGAAGGTAAAGTCGAGGGTCGCCAGGTGGTGGTCGATATCGATGATTATGGTCAATATTGACCTCTGCTTTTTGCTCCTGAGTCCTCGATGTCGACCCCAGGAGGTGGCATGACCCTAGGGGGTCGATTTCGACTGGCCTGGTCGATTTCGACTTCCTCTGCAGAAGCTTCTTTTCTTCTTCATCGTTCTTTTTGCTTGGCAACCTGAAATCTTTATTAGAATAATAGATAAAACCATAAATTATCACAGTTTCAAAAGTTTTAAGAATCCAAAAATAAAAAACCCTAAAAACCATCTATGAAAAATTTAAAGTTTTATGTACACGCTCTAGATTTTTAAGTCGCTAGGCCGACTTCTCCGTTAATTCTTCATGAGCCTTTAATGTAGGGACCCTTCAAGCGTGAGCATTCTCCTGGATCATCTAGGTCCTTTTGATAATAGCTAAGTTCGGCAACCAAGGCTTCTTCTTTGTTAGGTTCTTCTTCATTGAGCGCTTTCCTTCTCTTTCTTGACCTAGCTTTTGCAATATGGGCAAACCATGGAGCTTTGACCCTCCCATTAGTTGAATTATCAATAATGGACAGAGGAGGGCTAGGGATCATACCTGGGCTTACCTGTTCGGGCCCAAAACAGAAATCTTCGGGCCGAGGGGAGATCGATTTCGACCAAGAAGGGTCGATTTCGAGTTCTGTAGTCGATGTCGACATGTGGGGGTCGATATCGACGTCTGTTACCCCATACTTAAGCTCCTAGAAATCCTCTGGCTCACTCGATATCGAGGTGGTATGGTCGATTTTGAGGTCTGTAGTCGATGTCGACCCTACTTGCTATTTCCGTCCTCGCCAACAAAAATTTGCGAAGCTTCTCCTTAGCCGGTGAGAGGACAACTTGTTCCAGCTGCTTTGTTTCGCTCATTGTAGGGTTGAAGCGAAACTCCACGACCTCGTTGCCGATTGTGAATGTAAGGGTGTCATTCCTCACATTGATGTTGGCATCCGCTGTTGCTAAGAATGGCCTACCAAGAATGATAGGCACAATAGGATCCTCCGGCATGTCCAACACGATGAAGTCTGTGGGTATGAAGAACTTTCCCACCTTGACAGGGACATCATCCACAACCCCAGTTGGTCTCACAAAGGAGTTGTCCGCCATGTAGAGCTTCATGTCGACGGGCTCCAATGCTCCTATGCCCACTTGCTGCCATATTGATAGGGGCATCAAACTAACACTAGCCCCAAGATTACATAGGGCTTTGAATTGATGCTTACCAACCCCTACCGTTACCGCGAACTTGCCTGGATCGCCGCGCTTCTCAGGGAACTCAATTGAATTGCATTCGCCGACGATCTCTAGAATGAACCTCTTTTTGGATAGGATGTCCTTCAGGAACCTCATATATGCAGGCATCTCGTTGAGCTCTTTTGTGAGTTGTATGGTGAGATTTAGACCTTGTAGGATCTTCACGAAGCGTCTGAACTTGGGGTCTTCTGGATCCCGCAGGGCCTTGGAAGGAAAGGGTAGAGCTTTGGATGGCTTCTGAGGCAAATTGGTCGATTTCTGCTTTCTGGATAGGTCGATATCGATGTCAGGAGGGTCGATATCGATGTTGGTGGTCGACCTCAAGGGAGTCTGAAGCTGTGGTTGATTTCCAGAGAGGTCGACATCGACAGGGTGGTCGATATCAACCTGGTCACTCGATATCGAGTGCCTCTCTGGCTCCATTCTGTGCTTCGTAGTGGGCTCGACATCGACTGTGGGGTCGACGTCGACAGCGCCCTCGATATCGATCTGGGGGTCAACATCGACTGCATCTCCAGCGACTTCTCCTTCGCTCCTTGGCTTGGGCAACGTGCGTCCACTCCTTAGATTGATGGCGGCAATGTGCCCGGCTTGCCCCCTTGGATTTTCTTGTGGTTGTCCAGGGAGTTTGCCGGTTGGCTTTGGGATTTGGGCCGCCAGTTGACCCATTTGGGTCTCAATCGTCTTCTTCCAAGCATCCATCTCCCCCATTCGGGCGTTGAGGCCCTGAAGTTGGTTCTGGATAGCGCTGCTGGATTGTTGATTTGCAGCCTGGTTCCTCCTCATCTCATCAAGGATGAGTTGGACATCCTCTCGTCGTGGCTCTCTCTCCGAATGGCCTGGAGCTCTATAGGGTGGAGGATCCCTGGGTTGTATTGGGGTGGTTGATTTCCCCAATTTTGGTACCCCTGGCGATTGGGATTCCTCATGTAGCGTGCCTCCTGGTATGTCTCCGCTAGTTGTACTTGCTCCGTATGGGGGCATTCAGTGGTGATATGCCTGATGGGGCCACATTCGGCGAAGGGTTGGTTGGCAGAGAGGAATTTGACTTATTTCTACAACCTCCTGAGTTGATCGTGCATGAATTGTTCTCTGATCTCGGGATCAATCTCCTTGGAGGGCTCATAGAGTGGCATAGATAGGGTAGGCCTTGAGTCGGAGGCCACATGAGTCCCATAAGTGTTGTCAAATTCGACCAACCTCTCTATAGTATCCCAAGCTTGTTGCGGTAGGAGCTCAAGATACCCATAGGAGGTATAGGTATTCATCCTCTCCTTGGTAGCTACGTCCAGGGCATCATAGATGATCTCCTGGATGACGTAGGGTGGTTGCCCGTGCGTAGGGCAGGACCTCAGCAGCTCCTTAAAGCGCTCTCATGCTTGTGCCAATGAATCGTCTGGCTTTTGTTTAAAAGTCGTCATCTTCTGGCGCATCATCGCGGTCTTTGATGGTGGGAAGAATTTGTTGAGGAAGGCATCCTTGACCTCGTCCCACGTGCGGAGCGATTTGGGGGATAGACTCTCCAACCATGCTAGAGCTTTCCCTGCGAGAGACCAACGAAAAGCCTTTAGTATTACATATTCAAGGCTTTGGCCATCAACTATAGTGTCACACAAATCAAGGAATATAGATATATGCGAGGACAATCGCTAGGTTTCCCCTCAAATTGGCGTCGCCTAATCTCAGTTAAAAAATTAGGCTTAATCTCAAAATTAGAGTGGGGGATAAGGATAGCCGATTCAGGCACTGAGAGCACAAGGTGCATGTATTGCTTGGCATTCTGAGGGAGGGCATTGATTTGGGCTTCTATTCGCCTTCGGCCTTCCTCCTCCCTATCTACACGCTCTTTAGTTGCCGCCTCTTTAGTTGTTAGATCCTCGATTTGCTTCCTTAGTTGCCCAATTAGCTCAGCCTGGGTCTTGTTGTCTTCCATGATTCTCTGAGCTTGGGCCCTTAGATGGAGATAGCATTCAGGGTTGTCTACTCCTTCGAATTCAAGTGGGCGATCAGCGCGTCGCATACACCTGCAAGGCAAAACTAGATAAAATTTGAGATAGACTACTAGGTCGCGATTGATTGCCTCCCCGGCAACGACGCCAATTTGTTGGTAGGAGGAATGTCGAATTCTTAAATGCAAATATATGAAATATAAATGCAAACCGACTCCTAGCCTATGCAAATAATTACAAGACTTCCTCCCGTTGTAGTGGAAGGGTAGTCAGGATCGATCCACGAGGAGGCAGGTCAGCGGGATCCTAGTAGCGTTGGAAAGCTCACGTCTTTGGTCGACCAGAAGCCTCGATCTCAACCTTGGTGCTCGATGTCGACCTTGGCTGTCGATCCTTTCTACAACAGAAGACCTGCAGAGACAAAAACAAGCAGTCGATATCGACTAAGGAAGGTCGATATCGATGTTAGTACACGAAATCGATTGGCTCAGAAGACTGCCAGTCGACACAGGGGTGATCGATGTCGAGGTTGGGGATCGATATCAATCTCAGTAACTCGTGCAGGATGATCGTAGTCGACTCAGAAAACCGTCGACGAAGCAAGTGGTCGAAATCGACGTCTGGGGGTCGATATCGATGTATGTTCCTGCAAAGTTATTAGCTTTTTGTCGGCAAAGAAAGGTCGAAGACTCAAGGATGAATAAGGAGCGATGAACAGAATAAAGACAGTGGTTTTGATGAATAAACTATATAAAAAGCAACTCCTAGGATTAGGGTTGACCACAACGTTAACCAATGCATGCGATAAGGCAAATAAGACGGACAATTGCGCTATTTCACCCGAGGGACAAGCTTTCGCTGTACACCAACTCTTATGATTACTCTTGCAAATAAACCTAATTGTCTCTACCAATTTTATGTTTACAACTCAAGTTATTAGCATGAATCCCTTTTCTTTCGAT
Source organism: Persicaria maculosa (assembly GCA_963922045.1). Classification (NCBI taxonomy): domain Eukaryota; kingdom Viridiplantae; phylum Streptophyta; class Magnoliopsida; order Caryophyllales; family Polygonaceae; genus Persicaria; species Persicaria maculosa. The sequence continues at coordinate 23,116,512 of OY998260.1, forward strand.
TAGGACTAAACATAGAATCGTAGGAGATGATATAGACACAACGATATCAACATCTAACGCTTACCTCAGGCACGCTTGGCTAACGTCGGGCTCACCCCGAACCTAGAAGCTTTGGAAGACTACTCGCACCTCATTGCAGGAAACATCATTGATATAAAAGAAACTTGCATTAAAAACCCTCGAAACTTTACAACTCAACATCGGCTCTCACAAACGCCAAACCCTAAAGCTTCTTCCTAATTCTAACTCTATTGTATGTAAACTAAATGTGTTTTCTTGGATGATTGAATGCCAGCCCCCCCTAGGGCTTTATTTATAGGCTACTAATCCTTCCTATCCAAGGATAGTATCTTCTATCTAAACTATAAAGTCTATCCAAACAAGTAGGATAGATCTTTTATTGTGGTAACTATCTAAATAGCTTAATGAATCTCTAAGGTAAAAACAATTAAATCTCAGCTGTATTCTATCTAAATTTATAAGATATTTCGTGGCTTTGAAGATAGAATGGCCAATCTGCGTCTCGAAGTGTGTGTCCAACCCGTCTCGAAGTATGGTCGATATCGACCAGGAAGGTCGATTTCAACCCCTCTGTTTTTGCTTGACGAGCTCAGCTTTACTCGATTCCTGGGTTGTGGTCGATATCGATATCGAGTGCCTTTCTTCTGATGGTGTTATTGTCTGTTCCCGACACTCAGTTCTGTGTCGATGTTCTGTAGTCGATATCGATCATGTGGGTCGATTTCGACCTCTTCTCTGCTTTACTTGGTTTCTTCGTTTTGACTCCGATTTCGCTCGAATTCCTACATAATTAGATCAAAACTTGTGGAGACTCTATTTCTTGCACGTTAGCTCATTCTTACATAAGTTTATATTATTTTGAACCTTTTCTTTGGAAATCGAATGAAATATGAAGTCAAAAGATGCAATAAAAAGAGGTACAATATGTACATCACTGGCGAATGCAATTCGATTGAGTTCCCTGAGAAGCGCGGCGATCCAGGCAAGTTTGCGGTGACAGTAGGGGTTGGAAAGCATCAATTCAAAGCCCTTTGTGATCTTGGGGCTAATGTTAGTTTGATGCCCCTATCAATATGGCAGCAAGTGGGCGTAGGAGCATTGGAACCCGTCGACATGAAGCTTTACATGATGGACAACTCTTTTGTGAGACCAACTGGGGTTGTGGATGATGTCCCTGTCAAGGTGGGTAAATTCTTCATACCCACGGACTTCATCGTGTTGGACACGCCGGAGGATCCTATTGTGCCTATCATTCTTGGTAGACCATTCTTAGCAACAGCGGATGCCAACATCAATGTGAGGAATGGCACCCTTACATTCACAATCGGCAACGAGGTCGTGGAGTTTCGCTTCAACCCTACAATGAGCGAAACAAAGCAGTTGGAACAAGTTGTCCTCTCACCGGCTAAGGAGAAGCTTCGCAAATTTTGGTTGGCGAGGACAAAAACAGCCAGAAGAGTCGACATCGACTGGAACCAGTCGATATACTGTAATAACTCAGATATACTGTATTTGCATTGTTATATTGATTTTGCCATTTCTGCATAGGTTATGCACCCCTAATTAGGGTTAGGCAAAAATTGGACAGGATCGGAACTGGAGCGGAACCAGACCGTCCATGATCCAAGGATTTTCTGATTCCGGTTTCCGGTCCAAACCCGGGACCAGACCTGAAATTCCGAGTCGGACCGGATTGTATTTTTTTTAAAATAAAAAGAAAAGAAAAAGGGGTAGCATGTTGGCAACCTTCATTGTCTTTCTACTTTTTTTTAAAAAGAAAATCTCAGTCTTCATTCACGCCCATCTTCATTGACGCCCTTCAATTCACCGCCTCTCTCGACTGTGTCTTCATACCCTAACTCAACACGCAGCCTCTCTCGCCTCCGTCTTCATTCACGCTCGCTGGAGTCGCTGCTCAGTGCTCGCCCTTTGTCACCTCCCTTCACCGCCTCCCTTTGCAAGTTCACCACCACCCTTGCTCTTCGCCACCGTCATCGCCCTTTAATTCGCCGACCTTCGATTCGCCGCATATCGCCTTTAAATTCGTTGCCCTTCAATTCGCCGGTAGGCATCTCTCTACAATCTCTCGCCACCACCTCGCCTTTCGCCATTGCCGTCACCCTTCGCCGCCACCCATCGCCCTTCACTTTTAAAGCCTTTGTTTACTTGAATTAGGGTTGTACAGATGCAAGTGCGCATAACCTGTTTTTTTTTAATTCAAGTGCAAACAGGGTGGCTGGACATTTCAGTCCAAATGGCATGCAGACCGGAAAACCTGGGATCCTATATCTCGGTCCCGGTCCGATCTGCAATCTATGTCTTCAGAGTTTCCGGACCATTGGTCTTAGACTGGATCGAAATTTCTGGTTCGGTCCGATCCGATCCAGACCGGAAACCCCGCACTACCCTTAATATCTACTATCTATATATTTATCTATATAATACCTTAATTTAGAAGAGTTTTGAAGATGTGTCAACACCTCCTTAATTTAAGATTTTTTTAACTAATCATAATTTTTCTCTTATTATTTCTTTTTCTTTTTTTCTTAATCTATTTCATACATTTACATTTTTTTCCATTTTATTTTTTTACCCATTTACTAACCATCTATATCTATGTCTATATCTATATATTAATTAAAAGCAAAGAATTTGTGCCACGTGTCGCCTCTTGCGCACTAATATTTTTGGCAATATCTATTTTATATATATTTATAATTTTATAATTTAGAAATAACTTTTTTTTTTCCTAATATTTATTTGATATATTCATATAACCTATTTTTGTCAACTATATATATTTAATTGGATATCTATTTGATATGTATATATATATATACTATACAATATTATTTCATTCTATATTAATTACACAATATCATTTCAATCTATTTTTTTAAACAATCTATCTAGGCAATTCTTTTTTATTTAACCAATGGGATTAATTCAAAACTTTTTTTTTAGAAATAGAGTTAATATTAACTATACAATATTATTTCATTCTATATTAATTAGACAATAACATTTCCATCTATTTTTTGAACAATAGGATGAATTCAAAAGCATTATATATAAATAAAATATATAGTTACAAATATATAATTTTTCTATTTTAGGCAATTCCTTTTTATTTAACCAATGCGATTAATTCAAAAAAAAATTAAAAATAAAGATAATATTAACTATACACTATTATTTCATTCTATATTAATTACACAATATCATGTCAATCTATTTTTTTAAACAATTGGATGAATTCAAAAGCATTTTTTTTTATAAAAAAATATATAGTTCCAAATATATGATTTTTTGGAGTAGCCAATATATATATATATATATATATATATATATATATATATATATATAATGAAAACTATTTTTGTTTTTATAATAAACTTAAATTTTGGATTTTCACCCAACCAATCTACATAAAATTTCAAATGATAAAAATTTTAAACATTTTTTTAATGATTTCCTCCCAATCTATATATATAATGAGAAACATTTTTGCTTAGATGTCATAATCACCTTAATTTTATGATTTCCTCCCAATCAACTTAACCTAATGACATTTGTACAAGTTCTTTAATTAATCTAGCTATATGTAACTAATAAACCATAAAGATTTTTTTATTAGGTGTTATAACCACTTTTATTTTGGGATCGATTTTCACCCAATCAACCTATTCTACTTAAATCTTTTTTTTGGTCAACACTTATTCTACTTAAATCTTAAACTCATATAATTTTTACATATTTTTCATAAATATTATTATTATTTTTACTTATTTATCAAATCTATTTTTTTCGATTTTATATTAACGTTTGTTAATAGTTTATTTAATTTTATACTCCATCCGTTCGGCAAAACTTGTCATTTTAGCTTTTTTCACAAGTTTTAAGGCAATTAACAAATTTACTAATTTACCCTTAATTATTACTCTCATTTTTACTTTATCGAAAACTACAACTAACAAATCATCAATCATATCAATGACATTTTTGTAAAGTGAAGGGTAAAATACCTACAATAACAAGTTTTTTTAAACAAAAATAACACCCTAAAATGACAAATTTTGCCGAACGGAGGGAGTAATATTGTAGTAATTTCTTATACTTGTAAAATTTTATATTTATTTCTAAAAAAAATTACTCGCTGTGACGCGTGGACGGTACTAGTAGTATCAAATGCGCGCCCAACTACTAATACACCAAGTGTACGTGTAGCACTGTATCACCCTAAAAAAAACCCGAAACATAAAAGCTAGTCACCGTAATTCAAGTGAGCCACGGCCCAAGGGAGTCCCCTTTGGGCCCCACCCGCCAAATCCATGAGACTGAATCTGTCCCTTTCTGTTCCAATGCGGGTCCCGCCCTCCATCCTTCTTCACGCCCCACCTCTCTCTCTCTCTCTCTCTCTCTCTTCCCCACTTCAATTGAACTGTAAAAATCAGCTGCTACCAAGAACTTCGAAACCCTCGATTCGAACTATTTCCAAATTCCCCCCACTTTGTTTCCTTCTTCTTGTTCCCATCTTCCGTCGCTGCTCTGCGTCGATTTTTGACGGTGACATATTAATGGCGGCGTCGGCATTAGTGGTTTGAGCGAAGGTGGTGGTACGGACGACGATGTCTTCTCTTGTTGGCGGCAGCGGCAGCGGCACCGGTGGTTTAAGAAATGGTGGTCAAAGAGGAGCGCTGAGGTCGTCTTCGGTGGTCCCGGCTAGGTCTTCTTCCAAATCGAAGCCGCCGCCGCGTCGGAGCAACTCTATCGGTGGGGCTAATGGCAGATATGCGCCTGACGGTGAGGAGTTTTTCCCTTTGTTGATTTAACATGTCCAGTTCTTCTACTACTATGCTTTTTTCTCTTTTAACTCGAATCTTTGAATCTGATTATTTAAATGAATTAGAGAGCGAGTATGTGATTGGTTGATTTGTGAGTTTTGAAGCATTCAATTCTTCCCCGGATCTGGCATATCTATGATTTTTTCTCCGGACAAACTGTTCTGGAAAAAGAAATTGTGCTTTTAGTGGCTGATTTTGAAACTTGAAGGCAATGTGTCATCATGTGCTTAAAGTTCTTCGGATTATTATTCCTTTCATCATTTTACATTTATTAAATTTGTAGAGATGCTACTACCGCTTTCAATTGAGCTCTTTTTCTGCGTTCTTCTTAACTTGAAGAGATCACGAACATGAAACAGGAAGAATTCACATATGCCAAAAAAATGATTCATCTTAAAAGTGGGATTGAGGGCTCAATCAACGTATATTTTACAGTATAATTATAAATTCAGTGTTTGGACTTTGGACCACCTAGCCTTAGAGATAGATTATTTAAACCAAATAAAAATGCAGGTTAGTGGCCTTCATCATTACTGAAGTTTGCAAAAGAGCCACTGTTTTTTTAGCCTTATATGTGTTCTCAGAGCTACTAGCATTTGGTAATGCTGAACCTTGACAGGATTTTGATCCCGATCCCCACCTTGTACGTGAGAAGCAAATAGACAAAGGATCTGAACTCATCACTGCCACCTGTTGTTGAAGTTTGCAAAAGAGCCATTGCTTTTCTTAGCCTTACATGTGTTGTCAGGGCTACTAGCATTTGATAGCGCTGAACCATGACAGGATTTTGATCCTGATCCCCACTTTGTATGTGAGAATCAAATAGACAAGGGATCTGATACCCTTTGTTGAAGGTGTCAGAATCGCTTGCTTGGATTGAATTGTGCTGCCGTCTTTTCATTGTCCTCTAGAGATATATCCTCGTGATGATTAGGCTTTATGCATGGGTGCCCTTCATCATTTTTAATGTTTGCAAATGAGCCATTGCTTTTTAGCCTTATCCATGTTGTAAGTGCTACTAGCACTTGGTAGTGTTGAACCTTGATAGGATTTTGATACCGATCTCCACTTGGTATGTGAGAAGCAAATAGGCAGAGGATCTGATCTCGTCACTGCTACCTGATCTTGAAGGTGGCTGAATCACTTGTTTGGTTGGAATTGTGCAATCGTCTTTTCATTTTCTTATAGAGATTTATCCTCATGACGATTAGGCCTATGCATGGCTGCCCTTCATCATTTTTAATCTTTGCAAATGAGCCATTTCTTTTTAGGGGTATGTGTTCTCAGTGCTACTAGCGTTTGGTAGTGCTGAACCTTCATAGATTTTGATCCCGATCCCCAATCTGTTGTGAGAAGCAAATAGACAAGGATATGAACTCTTCAATTTGGATCCAGCTGTACTGCGGTCTTTCCACTGTGTTGTAGAGATTTATATTCTCATGAGTCATGCAAATTAGTATTTTGCTAGTAAAATGTTTGAAGTTTCTTATTGAATGTTTTTTGTCTGGAAACTGTTTTGAGTTACCCATGGAACTTGTAGATCTAATAAGATAGTTTAAGAATATCTGAAGATTACCTTATTCATTCATGATGACTTTATTTTTCCAGAAGCATATGATAATTCGATCTTTGGAAGTTTTGGTGTAATTGGGATTAAATCCCATGTTGAGAGTTTATGCTTGTGGGCTCTGTGGACATATTAGCGGATCCATTGGTTGATGGTTGTTTAGACTAGGTAAAGTTTGTTGCAGCACCATGTTGAACAGTTGATTGCACAATATCCACAAACCCTACGTTCATCGGTGTTATCTTTTGTTCTCTCTTTTTTTTTTTGGATGTCGAGGAAGCAAACCCCAAGCACATGATCCAGCACAAGAGCCACGCAACATGTAAACCACCGGCTTGCGCCGACCTAGTAGGGAGCAAGACAGACCTTGGATTTTCACCCAAGGAAAGGGGCGGAGTTGGGGATCGAACCCGAGACCTCCTTACTTTCCCCTCCTTCACATCACTGGGCCACCCTGACTTGGAAATAGAATGGATTATTTGCAATTGGAATTATTGATAAGAAGAATTTTCGAGTAATGAAATATTATTTAATACTCCCTCCATCCTAGAATACATGGCCTTTTAGGCTTTGAACTTTTGTAAAAAATACATGGGTTTTTAGGTTTATAGGGTAATTATTACCCCTAAAAAAGTACAATAGTAAGTAAAATTAAAGAAAAACTCATCTCTATAATCATAATGAGATTTAAGTATAAATAGGTTTCTTTAATTAACGTGTAAGGGTCTAAAAGACCATGTATTATCGGACGGAGGGAGTAAATGAATATGACAAACCTGGGAATTGCACCTTGTGTTGCTCAATTCAATGTCTGGGAAGAAGACTGTAGATTGTATTTTGTAAGACACAAATTGCAACAAAAGGTAAATAATCTAAACTATCTACAAGGAATAGGTAAATAATCTAAATTATCAGCATAGACAGGCAATGTTGTATGGATTTAGAGAAGTGAAGAATTTCAAAAATAAATTATTATCACTTCCCGAGCTGCCAAACACTGAATTATTAAAGCCATCATATTCTCTCCCTTCTACTTCTCCATTTATAGATATCTTTTGGATCAGATATTATGAAAATATGTCAAATCACTTCACATGAACTTTGCCTTTGGTTTATTAAGAAGGGGACAACATACATTCATGGTGCTCCTCTGAAAATAGGATAGAAGTCTGTCATCTTTTTTCTCCAAGGCTTTAGAGCTTTCAGAGATTCCGACCCATGTTTTTAGTACATTGCATCTCTCCCTGCTGACTTAATATGTGGTTACTCTTTCAAGCTTAAAATGTAACGTAAGTGTATAAAGCTGTCTGTCTATATGCCTTCTCAATAAGGTCTTTTCTTAGTTCTTATGCAACTTTGGTGGATTTGTTTCTTTCTGGTTCTCAAATTAATATTTTGTATTTGTTGCAGTTCCAGGGAGGGTTCGAGTAGCTGTGAGATTGAGACCTCGAAATGCAGAGGAGATGGCAGCTGATGCAGATTTTGCTGATTGTGTCGAGTTGCAGCCTGAGGTCTCTATGCTCATTAAAATTTTTAATCCTATATGTCAATGAATACCAAAAAAATTATTATACTTCATTCTCCTCTCTATTTTTAATTTTTTTTTTGTCTACTCCAGCTGAAGAGGTTAAAACTCAGAAAGAATAATTGGGACTCAGATACGTATGAATTTGACGAATTGCTAACTGAATATGCATCACAAAAGCGGGTCTATGAAGTTGTTGCAAAGCCAGTTGTTGAGGTATGGTGTGGTTGCCTAATTTAGGCAATTCAGTTTGTTCAATTCCCTTTTTGAGGCATATAAACCACACCCTGTTCTAAGCGGGATATACTGGGCTTGTTGTTGTTGTTTTCGCCTTTTTGAGGAATATAACCAAGGGAAGTTGTAGAGCTATAATAACATGAAAATAGGAGTTTCATTAAAGTCATTAAAATTCAAGTTCATGGAGGAAACTGAAGAGAATCTGAGCCTAGCGGATGTGCTATGTGGGAAAAAAAATGTCCAGTCATGGGTTGCATTGCTTTCTTGCTGCTCCACACTCTGTTTGTTCGGATAGCGTGCTACTTGCAGTGATGAAAGTATAGTAGTATTCAGAAGAAAACACTGTTTCAATAAATCAAATTCAAGCTATACTAGATCTGTAAAAATGTTTCCATATATATGTGAAGCTTTCTTATTACTCCCTCCGATCCAAAATACAGGTCATTTGACTTTTCAACACGTATTTTAAGAAGCTAAAAACTATATAAAATATCAAGTTTTTTTTAATTATTTTTTTACAACTTAATATTTATTGGTAATAAGTATTAAATTGTAAAAAATAATAATAAAAAGTTAATATATTATATAGTTTTTAGCTCCTTAAAATGTGTGTTGAAATGTCAAACGACATGTATTTTGGATCGGAGGGAGTAGTAATTTTGAAAATGAGTAGAGTAAAACTTTGTCAGCATTTTGACATTCTCTAATAACTTGTACACAGACAGAAATCAGCTTGTCCTTTTCCACCAAGTTTTTTTTTCTTCCTCAAAATTTTAGAAGAATTTTTTGTCACTACTTAAAATTTGATTTTAAGTTGTTCCATTTTTTGTCCTTGTTGTGAGTAATTCTGAGAGAGATAATGTTTCTAAATAGATTACAATTGGAGCAAATCCAGAATAAATATACAAGAGAGGATGGAAGTCTTAGGTTTACAATCTGAAAGTAAAATGAGTAATAAATGCTAAATGTCTGCCTAACATAACTTACAAGTAAAATACAGCTAACTTAAACAATAACTTCTGACATTAATTTATTATATATCCCACACTCCCCCTCAAGCTAGGTTTGTAAAGATCTTCCATTCCCAACTTGGAAGTAAGCTCTTGAAATCGACTACAATGAAGACTTTTGGTAAGCAAGTCTGCAAGTTGTAGTTGTGTTGGAATGTAACTTATCTTGATCATTCCAACCTCAATTTTTCCTTAATGAAGTGTCTATCTACCTCAACATGCTTAGTCCTGTCATGTTGAATAGGATCATGAGCAATGCTGATAGCGGATTTATTGTCACAATATAGCTTCATAGGATCCTCCCACTTGACCTTCAAGTCATTGAGAATAATTCGAAGCCATAATAACTGACAAATGCCATGGGCGGCAACTCTGAATTCAGACTCAGCACTAGACCCTGCTACAACCCCTTGTTTCTTGCTTCTCCCAGCAATCAGATTTCCAGCAAGGAAAATGCAATATCCTGTTGTAGACCTTCTATCAACAATTCATTCTGCGTAGTCAGCATCAGCGTAGGCTTCTAAGGTCAGATATCTGTCTCTTCTAAATAGGATCCCTTTCCCTGCACAACCTTTTAGATAGTGCAATATGCGGAGTGCAGCTTGCATATGTGGTTCTCTAGGGTCATGCATAAACTGGCTAATAACACTTATAGTTACTGGAAAAGCAATGTCCGGCCTAGTGTGTGCAAGGTATATTAACCTTCCACATAAGCGTTGATACATGGCCTTGTCAACTGGCTCAGCATCTCTCGCCTCATCTATCTTGCAATTAGGGTCCATAGGGGTGGTGGCAGGTTTACAACCACTTTTTCCAGTTTCCTTGAGCAAATCTGCTATATACTTCTGTTGAGATATAAAGATGCCTTCTTTGGAATGTGCATCCTCAATCCCCAAAAAGTATTTTAGCCTTCCAAGCTCTTTGATTTCAATGACATATTTCCCTGTCCTGCAATATTTTTGGCTGTTAACCTTTTTTTAGTAGATGCGGAGGGAACATATGTGTCAAAGGCATGAGAAGATGAGGTCATGTGGTTTGTAGCACTTGAATCAATGATCCAATGCTTGATTAAGTGAAGACAAGTAGAATACCTTTAAGATTCAAGGTTTGGGAGGAAGTGTTACCAGCAGAGTGGAAGGAGGCTCAAAGTTCTGGATAAGTTGTTTAAGCTTTGCAATATCAGCGGTACTGAAAATTTGGAAAGATGCCCTTCGATTCAGAAGTAACGGTGCTGTCATTCTCGACAAGATGTGCTTGAGGCTTAGGTTGATCCTTGTTTCCCGACTCACGGTTGGAAGGGTTGCCATGCAACTTCCAACATTTCACTTGTGTGCCTTGGTTTCTTGCAGTGAGAGCACCACACCTCAGGTCTGCTCTCCCTTTTTTCAAAGTTGGTAGCAAGGGCAATGTTCTCAGTTGGCATTGAATCCAGCATAACACCCCTGCGACTTTCTTCTGCACTCGTGAGGGAGATGATCCCCTCAAGAGAAAGGATTTCACTCTTGCCCAATACTTGAACCCGAATAGGATCAAATTTGGAATGCAGCCCAGCCAAGAAAACATAAGATCTATGTTTTTCAAGTGATTTCTTAAAGGCGGCAACATCAACTGTGCACTTCATCTCCAAAATCTGGTATTGATCAAGTTCTTGCCACAAGTTCTGCAAAATAGTAGCATATTCAGTGATTGACTTGTCTCCTTGCTTGGTGGAATATGCTTTGAGAGTGAGGTCAAAGACAAGGGCCTCATCTTTTGCTTTGGAGTAAGATCTCTGCATGAACTCCCAAATCTCCTTTGATGTGTCAAGAAACATGCATGTGAGGCTCATGGAGGGATCCATCGACTCCCATAGCCATGACATTATCATGGAGTCCGCTGCCTCACAAGTAGAAAAATGAGCATCCGTCATTTCTGGAGGAGACTCGGTGAGATGTCTATACTCCCCTTTGCCCTTGAGATAGGTTTTCACAACCTGAGACAAGGCAAGATAATTCTTGCCATTGAACTTGTAGGCTTCCTCAACGTTTAGAAGGTCTGCCTTTTGAGGAGCTGAACTAGAATTAATTCCAATTTCAGACATGGTGAAAAAGACAAAGGTAGTGTAGCAATGAAGGCTACAAAGGAGGAAAAACTGTAGCAATGAAGGCTACAAAAGAAGAAAAATTGTAGCAAAGAAGGCTGCAGCTTGAAAAGGCAACTATGGAGGTTGCTGGAAATGACACAGAGAGCCTCTGGGATCAAAGAAAACCAGACAGCTCTGATACTATGTGAGTAATTCTGAGAGAGAATGTTTCTCAATACATTACATTAGGAGAAAACCCAAAATAAATATACAAGAGAGGACAGAAGTCTAGGGTTACAATCTGAAAGTAAAAGGAGCAATTGCTTCTAATACCTATTACCTAGAACATAATAATTATGTCTAAAAGTAGACTAGTGATGCTAATAAATGCTAAATGTCTGCCTAACACAACTTACAAGTGAAATACAGCTAACTTAAATAATAACCCCATTAATTTATTATATATCCAACACTTGTCAAGCATAGTTGATACATTTTTCCTACGAGTTACATGTTTGCGCTTTTATTTGTTGTTTTTTGGGCATTTCATGAGCTCTGTACGTAATCATTTTGCATTATGTACATAGATACATTGGTATATGCAATTATACATAGTTACATAATATGTTACTTCCACTTTGTTACGTGAACTTTGTTACTTGATTGGCATATTGCAAAAGGAACTCGGGTACATTTTTTATTTGCAGAGTGTATTGGATGGCTACAATGGAACTGTAATGGCTTATGGACAAACTGGTACTGGTAAAACTTTCACCCTTGGACAGCTGGGAGAGGAAGATTCCTCTGATCGTGGAATTATGGTTCGTTCCATGGAGGATATTCTAGCTGACATATCTCCTGAAACTGATTCTGTCTCAGTCTCGTATTTACAGGTTAGTATATGATCTTATTGCATGATACATACAAGGATATTCTTTTTTTTTTTTAAAAAAAATCAATTATAGGGGATTACCTATCTGTGTATCCTGGCTTTGATTAATCGGAAATGGAAGCTACATTATCCATAATTCGTTCTTGTTAAATGATGTAATCATAGCCTCCTCAGGGTTTCTTTATTTTATCACTGATACTTGCTGTATTGTATATTTGCAGCTTTATATGGAAACTATCCAGGATCTGCTCAATCCCATAAATGATAATATACCCATTGTGGAGGATCCAAAAACAGGGGAAGTTTCATTGCCAGGTGCAACTATAGTGGACATTCGGGATCAATCAAGTTTTTTGGAGCTTTTACGTTTGGGCGAGGCTCATCGTTTTGCTGCTAATACAAAGTTGAATACTGAATCTTCTAGGAGTCATGCTCTCCTTATGGTGATTTACTGACTTGTTTCTTCCATTGATTCTTAATTTTAACTGAAGAAAAAGAGTGGCTTATTGGCTGCGAGTTTGGTTTACACATTGACAGCTGGATTTGAGTGTTTCAGGTACAAATTAGGAGGTCTGTCAGAGGAGGTGAGGCCTCTTCCAGTGATGATGAAAGCTGCTCTCACCCGGCAAAGGGACGTGATGTGCCTCTTGTACGAAAAGGCAAATTAATTGTAGTAGATCTGGCAGGTTCAGAGCGGGTTCACAAGTCAGGTGTAGATCTGACTTTCTGCAGTTTAAATTTGATAATGCTCACCTGGTTGGAGTTGTGATTATCTTATGCCTGTTATCCTGTGCATTATCAATAATTTTGTTGTTATCTGTCTCATCCTTGACTTGTGCAACATAGGTCAAAATGATTGGCAACTTATCTGTATATTGAGGCTTTTGATAAAGTCTTTTGGGAATTACTGTATAACATAAACACCCTGCTTCACAACTCAATTAGATGGATTGATTATCATAACAACTATCCACTATGTATGAATATATGATGGTGCTATGTATACAAGAAGTAAGAAAGTAAATGTATCCTGTTATTGACCATCTTGCATGTGCATAATGGATTATTCAACTTCAGATTTTTGCGTAGACTTATAATGTGATCAGGTTACCAGTTGCCTAAACTCGTAAAGTCAGCAATTGAGTTCATTAGGTGGTACTCTAGTTGAGCATCATAACCTATTAAAAAATCAAAAATACAAAAGTGGGGGAGAACCAATAAAGCGAGTACCATATGTATGATACTCCTCTCACATAATATCATTGGTTTAATAAAAAAAATCTGACATTTAATTTAATTTTCTCCTTTTTAAATTAGTTATGGTACTCATAGTACCACCATTAAAGATGATCTTAGGGTGTCCATGTTGGCCCTTTTTCTGAAAGCATAGAAATATGGCATCTGTAGGTCTGATAACGACTGGGTACTATGAGTGTTCTGTTTACTAAGCTCTGACTTAACTAAAAAGGGGCTTTACTAACTTTGCCTTCTGGAATCTTGATCTTACAATCTTCTCTTAGGTTTAGATGTGTACCCATTTAATGAAAATATTGGATTATTACGTTATAGTAAATCATTTTATATTTTTGTTGTTAACAGGTAGTGAGGGTCACACTTTGGAGGAAGCTAAGTCTATTAATCTCTCGCTCAGTGCTTTGGGAAAATGCATAAATGCATTGGCAGAAAATAGCCCTCATGTCCCAGTTCGTGATTCTAAACTGACGAGATTGCTTAGAGATTCATTTGGAGGTAAGATGTTTTCATGCTTTAACAGTTAAGCTTGACCTAGATATGCCACTTCCAAGATTGTGTTTCAAGTAATATAATATGGGGAAGCAATCTTGACACTTGTCTTTTTTCAAATGCGTTGCCTAATTTGCATGGATATGTATACCCTGTTTGAAATATTAGAATATTTTAACTTAAATGTAGAATTACTTGCAACCACTAATTCATACAGCCGATAATGAGTTAGTTTCCCCTGTCTCTAACTGTGTTTCTCAACTTTCGCTCTAGTAGAATAAAAAATGTTGGTTCTCTTACAATGTTTATCTAAACTAGTATTAATTTTGGCTTGCAGGCTCTGCAAGAACTTCACTTATTGTAACAATTGGTCCTTCACCTCGGCATCGCGGTGAGACCTCAAGTACTATATTATTTGGACAAAGGGTGAGCTGTGAATCTTCATTGATTTGAAGTTTGAATCATAATGCATATTGTCTAATGTTGCTAATATAGTAATACTATTCTTGTGTTTGCCTTTTGTGCGCAAATGTTGTTTTAACCCTGTTTTAGACCTGTATGTATTGAGCTTACAAGGTTTAAACTGTGTAATCTAATTTCTCCAGGCTATGAAAGTAGAAAATATGGTGAGAATAAAGGAGGAATTTGATTACAAGAGTCTGTCTCGAAGGCTTGAAGTGCAACTGGACAAACTAATTGCCGAAGATGAAAGGCGGCAGAAAGCCTTTGACGATGAAGTGAAAAAGATAAACTTGGATGCTCAGAATCAGAATGCTGAAATTGAGAGGAAATTTGCTGATGAATTAGAGGTTTGTCTTGTCTACTTCTTCAATGAATGCATGCTTGCATTTCAGTAGGAAGAGTGCCTGGATAAGGAATGTGTTTGTTTGTTTTTACGGGTGGGAATTGGGTGGTTGCAGCGGAGAAATAGATACTATGAATTTCATCTGTTTCGATTTTATTACACATTTTAATACTTGTGGAATGAATCATGTATAAAATGTTCTCTATGCCAGAAAGAAAGATCAAAATGTCAAATGGATTATTTAGAATCTATCAAGAAGCTTGAGGAGAAATGGATTATGAATCAGCAAAAGCAACACAGTAATGGTTCTGCCGAGGGCCAATACAGCAGTGAGGTATTGTTTTTCTTTTTGCCTCCCTTTTTTGTGCAAGCAGTTGTTGTTTGCTTGACAGTTATTATACTTCAACTTCTGTGGTATTGAAATATGTTTTTTATGTTATCTTCTCCTGGTTCATCTTTTCTTTACATGATACCACAAGAACCAAGCTATCTTTCTATTTCTTCACTGCATCTCACTACTGCATAGCGGCATAGGAATAACCAGTATGGAAGGAGAGACAGCTCTTCTTGAATGTTGAGAGAACTAGTGGAATATAAACACTACACTAGCTTATTTTAGGATGTCTTTTTTTTTCAAATTGTGAATATGAAGCTTGTAAAACACTTAATTTATTAAGATGTCTGGCTTGTAAAGATTAGAGAGTATTCTCTCTTTGGTACTTTTGATAACCTTTCTGTCATTATTTCATACCTTTAGGAGCCCAATGGTTCTATTTCCGAGGAAGTTGCTGAGCTGAAAAACCTGCTTCAGAGTGAGAGGCATACACGAAAGGAAGCTGAAGAGGAGGTGAAGAAACTTAGAAGTCAAGTTATGCAGTTGACATCAGCTGGGGTGGGACATCTTGCTCTTTCCTTATTTATCTTTAGATATTAATCTATGCATACCACTAATACATGCATTGATTCTTATATTTGATTCTTTTGGGCACTAGGCAGGTGGAAACACAGAAATTCTACAGCTTACCAAAATGTTACAAGATGAAACCTTTGAGAAAAAGAAGCTTCAAGAGGAACTTACTACATTACAAACTCAATTAATGCACTTGACTATTGAGGCTGATCAGGTATGTTGTATGTTCGTCTACCATTTGTTGAACTGAACCTTATATCCACTCTTATTGCTTTAATGTAAATTTACTACATCTGGGAAAATTGAAAAAACAATGGGGGAGTTTCTTTTGACAAATTTGACATTGAGGGTTGAGTGGGATTTTGTGGAGGGGTGCATCTAACAATTGAAAAGGACATTAGAGGCTTAAAAACCTTATTCTTCATTCATGAGGGTGCAACCACCTTATCTATAGTTTTTTACTTTTCTATTGTATAACTAACTTCTATCATGTCATCTAGATGCGAAAATATATTGACAAAGCAGCAGGAAATGGCTTTTCTGCTTCACACACTCTCTCGCCTCAAAGTAGACATTCACAGCAGGAAAATGGTCATAAGTCATCATTTAATTCCCTGTTTGAGCAAGGTGATTGATATATACACGGTTCTTTTTTCGTAGTGCAACGTCTGTGTTGCATTCCTGAGCAGACTGAGGGATTCTTTTTCATTGATCTCTTCTATTCCAGTTGGACTGCGAAAGATCTTATCTATGCTTGAATCTGAAGATGCTAGTGTACGGATTCATGCTGTGAAGGTTGTGGCAAACCTTGCTGCTGAAGGTGGGTGGGTTTTGTTAGAAGTTGGAAGTGCCTGTGGTCTTAGTGTCTTTACCGTTTTAACTTAATCTTGTTATCCTTATTTATCTTCTAGAACATAGGAAAGTTATTGTCCTTCCATTATTACTTCGCGAAGAGAAGTTCTCTTTACAGCAGGATAAGAAATTTTTTTTTTTTGCTTGGATGTTGCTTTAGTTGGCTGAGATATAATAAAATATTTTCAGATAATTTTGTTTCAAGTGTTTTCCGCTGGACTATTTTATGATAATTTCAACTTTATATAGAGGCAAACCAAGAAAGGATTGTTGCTGCTGGTGGACTCACTTCCTTGTTGATGCTTTTGAGAAGCTACGAGGATGAAACTGTTCGCAGGGTGGCAGCTGGCGCACTTGCAAATCTAGCAATGAATGGTACATGCTCCATGTCCTTCAACAAGTTTAGTGATTCAGAGTGTGTTTCCCTTTACCTTCTTGCAGTGAATGCCCCTTGCATATCTTGCAAAGCAATGCACATTCTACATTCTTTAACAAATTCTATGTTTTTTATGCCAAAATTGTAGAAATCAATCAGGAACTTATAGTGGCTGAAGGGGGAATCAGTCTTTTGTCAATAACAGCCGATGATGCTGAAGATCCACAAACTCTCCGTATGGTTGCTGGTGCAATAGCTAATTTATGCGGAAATGGTAAAAATCACACCCTGATTATTATGCCCAACTCATTAAGATTTTCGTTTTAATGTCAATCCTCGTTATGTCTTTACGCCTGGCCGAATTCCTTGGTTGTTCAATGATGTAACAATATTTTATTTTATCTTTATAGATAAGCTACAGGTCAAGCTAAGGTCTGAAGGTGGTATTAAGGCATTGCTCGGGATGGTAAGGTGTAGGCATCCTGATGTTCTGTCCCAGATTGCGCGTGGAATAGCGAACTTTGCAAAATGTGAATCCCGAGCTGCAGCCCAAGGTAATCGTCTTTCATATAACGCTTCCTTACGTACAAATACTACTAAACATTCGAGTAAAAAGTGGATTTACAGTTTTCAAATAGTGAAATAGGGTTGTCTAAAATAAGGACTAGATGTCAAAAAACAGCGCTTTGGCAGAACTACAGGATTGTATAGTAACATTACTACAGGTGTGCCAGTATTCTAATTCTGTATAAAATGTTGAAACAAACAATTGAATAACCAAATTCATGTAGCACTATTTTCAAAGTGGTAACAATATTTGTAATGCACTAGTTTCTAATTTTAGCATGGTATAGTAACATTACTACAGGATTGTATAGTCTCCTGTTAAAGGGGGCTAACACAGTTGGCGCTTTGGCAGAACTAACATTTGTAGTGATGTAAAGCCAGTTGAATGGCTATTCTTTCACTTGTATCGACAGGAAAGAGATTTCTGTGAAGCATTTGATGGGTTAACTAACTTCTCCCCTGCACAGCAACGAAAACAGGAAAATCCCTTCTTATTGAGGATGGTGCACTGCCATGGATTGTACAAAATGCTAACAATGAAGCTTCTCCCATCAGGCGGCATATCGAACTTGCTCTTTGTCATTTGGCACAGCATGGTGAGTGCAATTCTCCAATAACTTTCCTATCGAAAAAACACCATTTACTCGGTAACCCTAAAACATGGAAAAAAAAAAGAAGACGTTAATCTCTTTTTCTTCCTACCCACAGAAGTAAACGCGAGAGACTTGATTGCTGGTGGAGCCCTTTGGGAGCTGGTTCGGATATCACGAGACTGTTCAAGAGAAGACATAAGGAGCCTTGCCCACCGGACTCTTTCTTCTAGCTCAGTCTTCCAGGGTGAGCTCCGAAGGTTGAGGATAGATTTATGAGATGTTCAGCCACTTAGCAGTCCTCGAGCATCTTGCTCCCGCTTGCCAAGCGAAAAGCCATTTTTTAAGCTATTAACTGAGTGCGAGTAGAAGTTTTTCTTGTGCTCATGAGAGGGTAGTAGATGGCTCTACTATGGAAGTACTAGGGGGTTACCTTGTATCTTTGTTCACTGATTGTTTCTGTTGTAACCAATTATGAGATGTGTGCAGTTTCAAGGAGCCCATTAATGGACTTACAGTTGTATAAATGCCCATATTGCAACTCAACGAAGCGACCAGAAAAGGCGAGTATTGCATTATACTTCCTCCGTTTCAAAATAGATGGGTTTTTTAGGTAGCAGTTTTTATTTCAAACAACTCGAAAAAAATCGATTGGAATTAGGGTTGAGCAAAAGTGGGATCGGACTGAAACTGGACCGGGACCAAATCGGCAATTACGGTCTTGGATCATATCAAAAGTATTACGGCTTGGTTCACGGTCCAAGAAAAATTGGATTTCAATGGGGTTTCGGTTCAAATTCGGGACTAGACCGCAATTGCACTGTATTCTATTTTTTTTATATATAAAAAGCATGCGTGCCTACTACTGTGTTCATGTATTGTGACCTGACTTACATTCGAAAGTTTCACGCTTCAGTCTTCACTCTTCACCCACTCTTGTCTCTCAGCCTCTTTGTTTGTGCCTCCAATCGGCCCTCGGTCGTGCCTCACCAGTCGCCACCGTTGGCGCACCCGTGCTTGCCGCCAGTCGCGCCGGTGGTGCATCACCCACAATAAGCGCTCTTTATTCTCTTTTCACTTTCAGATCTAGGTTGTTTTATTTATATTTTCACATACTAATGTCGATTTTAGTCTAGATTTGGAGAAATCATAAACATTGAAAATTAAGATTTAAGAACCTCATCTCGATTTCAAATCTAGGATTAGAGAAATTCAATTTGTAATATTTTCTTATCTAGATTTAAGAATCTCGTCCCGATTTGTACTTTAATACTTCAATGTCGATTTTAGTCAGGCTTTGTGCTTGAAAATATTATGAAACTACATAAATGAGTGAGCCTAGATTCAATTTGGCTCACCAATTCAACTATATATATATATATATATATATATATATATATATATATATATATATATATATATATATATATATATATATATATATATATATATATATATATATATATATATATATATATATATACACATAACTCAGGGTACATTACTAGATGGTACTTATAGTCTTATATTATCGTGACACGTCTCTCTTCTAAATCATCACAGGGGAACAGATAATTTGTAACTGAAATAGGGTTGATATCTGGTTAATTTGCACTATCCAAACCTTGCTAAGTTATATGGATGTTGTGTCGAGGGGTCCCAGTTATTCTTGGTTTATGAATTCATGGTCAACAACAATCTATCTCGTGCTCTATTCGGTAAGGTCATAGCACGGGAAATATACAAATAGATCGGAAGTAGGCCTTTAGATCAGGCCTAACTTGGCAACATTGTATACATATGCACCTATTTCATGCTTGCTTCTGATCAGTAGAGTAAATATATAAATTTGTTATCATAATTTATTTAATGTTTGCTTGCTTTACCTTTTAGGCGCTCTCACACACTAACTCAAGATAAGATGGCAAGATAATGGATGATTAATTAGTTGATTACAAATTTCAACATTTGCTCTTGATAATTTTAAATTTAAACTTTTATGGATGTGTTTGCTTTTAGTTTAAATTTCAATCATATTGTATGTTGAACGTTGGGTTGGATTTGTCGTTGTTTAACTTTTAAACATTGTACTTTGTGGATTTGATCATGAATGAATGAAATCAAATCTAAGAATGAATTATTTTCATTTTACAAGCCTTTGATTTAGCTTAAAATGCAAACAGGGGCTGTTGGGGAGTTTTTCGGTCCAACCGATTCGATCCGCGGTCCATATCCTCAGAGATTTTGGTCTTTCGGTCTAGGATCGGATCGAAAATTCTGGTCCGGTTCGTCGGTCTTGGATCTCACTAGAGATTTTGGTCTGGTCTGATTAGATCCAGACCGAAAGCTAATCCGTAATTGGAATAAATAAAGACGATCTTTTAAGTTTTATAGGTAGGGGATTGTAATTATTTGTATTGATTAATTTGTGTGTTGTTGACTTTATAAAATATTTTGATTGGTTAAAATGTGTATTAAAAATGATATAATGATATAAAATATATTGATTATTTTGATTTGTTAAAATATTTTGATTGGAGTAAAATTTATGGAGTATGAAGAAGTTAATGAAATAATGATATTTTTTTTTAAAAGTGAATTGTTTTATTAAAACTCGTGCAAGTTGGTAAAAACCAATAAAAAATTTTCACATTTATTTAATCTTATAAAAAATTATAAAAATTACATATATATATATATATATATATATATATTCTAAACCTCCATTTTAATATGTTTATAATTTTTTGTTTTGAAAAATCATTTTTTTTTAATTTTTAAAAATTAAAAAGCTATTATTTTATAAAATATAATTATAAAAAATTTTAAAACATGATTTTTAAATAAAATTCATAAACCTATAAAAATAGAGTTTAGAGCAATTATTTTTAATATTAAATAAATGTGAAAATAATTTAGTGATGTATGTAGTGTTATAGGAAGTGATATACTACGAGTAGATGATTTGGATTGATAATTTGGTGCTCAAATGATCAGACATACAGTACTAAAAATGGTCCCATGGAAGGAAAAGTGTCTTGTCATGATCGACCAAAGTTGGGTTGAATTTGAGCCTGGTTTTGGCAATCTCGGTAAACTGTTGCCAGATGTGATGTTAATGTAGTCGCATCATAAAAATGTCACATCAATTCAACTTAATCGCAACCCATCACGTACGTCAATCGGTTTGGTTGGGCACCATGTGGTCCAATCATCATATATCTCACATAAATGGAGTAATTTTAGACTATCCTAAACTGATCGATCGATGTCTATATTTTTTCAGTTGTTATTTTTAAAATTCGGTATTTTTTCTTGTTGAATGTCCGAAATAAGGAGTTTCCCTTCTTATGAAAACACATATCATCATTAGGGTTTGAGCTCAATCATTATATATATAGGTTTCCCCAAAATTGGATTTGTATTTTGTTCCTTAGCGCTGAACATAAATGTCAACCAACGTCTAAAAGTGTGAAAGCGGGAAAAAAGATTGAAGCCATGTTAATTCGTTGATTTGCTGATATAAAGGGCATGTGTTTTTAGTGAAAACATATATGGGGTACTTGATCTTCCAATGAAGTTTCGTTTTTGTGATCTCGATTGATCATTCGCAGCCTCAAATTTATTTGATTGGTGGCAAATTATATATATTATAAATATATGTTCGTTTACCACATACCCAATCAATCATACAATATATATACTTTGTCCCCATATGCACATATATAATTTAATTGGACAGGTAAAATGACTAATAATTTGATGGGTCCTGTTGTCAAATTATATCTACGAAATGTGCAAATTATAGGGCAAATGTGCATTGGCATCTATACACAACATACATGTGCTATTTTATTTTATTCTCTATACGAAGAAGAAGAAAAGCAAACATGTACGAAACATGCATGTCTTATTGCTCTATGGAGTTAAATATAGAAATACAATGGATGTATAGAAACAACATTTTTTTTTTGTTATTGTAGCATGCTTTCTCACAAGAAGAGACGTTATTTCTATTAAGGTTGTTCAGAATTATGTTCGAATCGATTTTTTCAACCGAACCGAATAAAAAAAAACCCGGACCTAAACTGGACCGAGGTGTTTCGGTTTAGATTTTTGCTTCAAGAACTTTTTAATTTCGATTTTCCGTTCAATTTGTATTCAGTTCGGTTAAATTGAAAAAAAAAACGATTTTTTTAAATCTCCACCACCGTGTGTATGTTTGCACTTGTATGCATATTAATATATATACTCCTGCAGCAGTATGTATTTTAAATCTTTGGAAAAAAAATGTAGTTTCGGCTAGCATATAGCACAACAGTAGTACTCGCTAATTAAACAAATATATAGCTTTCGCCGCAAGAACAGAGGTGTGATCAATTCCCAATAGCTTAATTATCATATGATTAATATCAATTGATGAATCTACAGCTAGTAATGTGAATATGAAAATATTAATAGGATGATCAACTTATACTTTTGTGTAACCCAGCTAGCTAGCTAGTTATGTGCTCAAGAAATAGAGGTGTGATCAATTCCCAAATCACATAACTTTTCAAATTCAAATCAATAATTTTGAAGTAATGGATTGATAGATCAACTAACAAAAAAAAATGATAGTTTAAACATTTTTACAATTTTGAAACAACTAACAAAAACACTAAATTTTCAGTAATTAATTATTCTAGTTTTTAGTTTGTTGAAAACGATAGTGTAACCAAAAATTTAATAATTATTGAAGCAGAACATCATTTTACTTAAAGAGAGAATATGATTGAATTTATATATATAGTTATTCACACTTGTAAGCAAAAGAGTGTGTAACTATACTCTCCCGTCTCAAAATTCATTAGGTGTTAGATTCTCTTAATTAGTTGTATAAAAATGCTTGCCATTTTAGAACATTTTAATTAATCCCATTGGCCGACTAGCTAGGTTAAATTTTGTTTTATATTCTCATTTTTTTTTAACCAATTTCTGTTTAAAAAAGAAGAAATAGAAAAAATATACTCCCTCCGATCCAAAATACATGTCGTTTAACTTTTTTTACACGTATTTTAAAAAACTAAAAACTATATAAAATGTCAAATTTTTTTAAATTATTTTTTTACAACTTAATATTTGTTGGTAATAAGTATTAAATTGTAAAAAAATAATACTCTATCCGTTCGGCAAAACTTGTCATTTTAGCTTATTTAACAAGTTTTAAGGCAATTAACAAATGTACTAATTTACCCTTAATTATTAACCTCCTTTTTTACTTTATCGAAAACTACAACTAACAAACCATCAATCTTATCAAGGGTATTTTTGTAAAGTGAATGGTAAAATAACTACAATAACAAGTTTTTTTGAACAAAAATAACACCCTAAAATTATAAGTTTTGCCGAATGGAGGGAGTAATAAAAAAGTTAATACATTATATAGTTTTTAGCTTATCAAAATACGTGATGAAAAATCAAAGGAAAAGTATTTTGGATCGGAAGGAGTATACAATTAGATGGATTGTGATTTACTCCCTCAAATTCAACGAAGAGTTGTGTTGATACTGGACCCAATTCTATAACGCCCGATATGTACGTGAAAATAACAAAGAAAAGTAGAAAAGTGTGCCCTCGGGAATCGGACCAGATGAATAAATTAGGGGAGGGAGGGAGGGAGGGAGAGAGAGAGAGGTTCCCACACACCCACCCAATTAAGTCAGAGAGCCACCAACACCATCACTACCAACTGCACCAGCGACTGTACTCTAACTTGCCCCCCCCCCCTCTGTCTCTCTCATATGTGAGAGAGAGAGAGAGAGAGAGAGAGAGAGAGAGAGAGAGAGAGAGAGAGAGAGAGAGAGAGAGAGAGAGAGAGAGAGAGAGAGAGAGAGAGAGAGAGAGAGAGAGAGAGAGAGAGAGAGAGAGGAGTGTGTGTGTGTCAGTTGCGCGCATATGGGCATGGGGTTGGAAAATGGCTTAACTGGTCAGCAAGTGAGCAGCAGCACACCACGCACCCACTGTCTCTCTCTCTCACTCACTCACTCACTCACTTACTCACTGCATTTGCATTGGAAACCAAAGGCATTCTACTTTTGTTTTGTTGTGAGTAGTGATATATGGACTACTGATATATATGGATGGATTGGATCTCCTCCGATCAGCACCACACCTCATCACCGCACGTGTAACCCAAATTCAACACCTGAATGCCTACTTCTCCATCTTCTCCTCCCTCAACTCCAACCCCTTAATTAACTTTTTTTTTTCCTCGTGAAATCCGACATAACAAGATTATTTTTGTTATAAAGTCGGGATCTACTTTTTAACACAAAAATTTAAACCATTGTTTAGGGTTCCTCATTTTCTTATATTTTGTGTTCATTTTCACCTATTTTTCAATATAAAACTCTCTACCGGCAAACCCCAGCACATATATAGTACACCGTACCTATAGCTACTTGTACCTACCATTAACCTCTTTTTTTAAATCAATTTTAAGTATCGTTTATAATTAACTGATTAATAGAGCAATTAATTTGTTATTAACTAATTCGAAATTAATTCATATATCTTATCAACTTACTCTTCCTTTTTTTTAAATACATGTATCATGTATATATGTTAGAGACTTATCAATCATCATTATATATTATTTATTATACATGAAGGAAATTAAGATTAAAAGAGAATAGTGTGCTGAATAATATATAAATGCATAGTGAAAAAGAGATGGATTAACGATCTTTGATTTGCTGTATGAAGGGGAGCAGATAGCTAGTTTAAACTATCGGAAACTAAACAAATTAATGGAAGATGCAGCAGACCATGCCATTGCAACCCACTTACTACCACAAATTAAAATTAATTATATCTTTTCTACATGTCTTCAGATGTAACTTTAAACAAATCGTTTTTCTTTTTTTCTTTAAAAAAAAAACAAAGAACTTCAACTGTCATCTGATCGATGCACATGCATTAACCCTAATTCCTCTCCAGTAATCCCACAGAAGGAAATCCATCAACAACAATAAAGATTAATTAGCTAGGGGGGAAAAACCAATTGGGATTGATCATCATTATCAAAGTCAAACTATTATAAACCACAAATTCAAAAAAAAAGAAAAAGAAAAAGAGCACAAAACAAAAATTAAAAAGAAACCAGGAAAGGATGACTACTTGCACTTGATGATAACTTCTTGCACTTCTTCTTCACTATGGCTATCAGTCTAGCTGATGACTGCTGGTGAATCCCAAATGGAGCTCCTCGGATCCGCATTTGCACCACTAGTTTCAATCCCAACCACACATATATTCAACTATTTTTTTTATGACAACAAATTAATTAACATACGAGTAATCGCATCAAATGGTATCAGAACTGAGGCCGTCCAGCACCAGCTCCACCCCAATAGGACTCGTTCGGGAGCTGGTACGAATTCATTAGGTTCGGAGGCAACCCTTGTAGCAAGTTCGCATCTCCTCCCAGAAACTGTTGTTGCTGCTGGCTTCCTCCTAGCCCTTCACTACCCGGCACCGCCGTGGCCTCCTCCTCCTCTAGCGGCAGCCGCTCGTACGCGGCGTTCCCAAAGGAGGCCGCCATGATCATAACTGGCCCGGAGGCGAGGAGGGGCCCGACGACGGCCCCACCAACAACCTGGCCCTGGCCTCCGGCAAGGTAGATGGTGAGGCCAGAGGCGGCGGGCGGGGCGGGGGGTGGGAGGAAGGAGCCGGAGAGGGAGAGGATCTCGAACCTCCCTTGGAGGGAGACGACAGAGCCCGGGGTGGAGGGCTGACGGAGGGTGACGTTCGTGACAGCGCCGTTGCCGCTGAGGACGCAGACGCCGCGCTGGCGGCGGCAGGCGAAGTGCGTGACGCTCTCCATGATGTCTGAGCCGCTCGAGACCTCCATCACGTGGGAGCGGAGTGCGTTGGCGCTGTCGCGCGTGATGATCACCGGCGGCTTGGGCTTGTTCTTGGACCCCGCCGGCCTCCCCCGCGGCCGCCGCGTGATCTCTCCCCCACTTCCTCCGCCGCCGCCGCCGCTCCCGTCCTTGGATTGCTCCGAGCTGTCCAGGTGGTTATCGTCCCCACCTCCACCTACGCCGCCCCGCTTGGTGCTGGGCTTGAGGTCGGAGCTGCTGGCGCTCTGCTCGGAGTGGTCCCGCTGGGGGTGGGAGCTGTTGTTGTTTTGGGCGAATTGGTGGGCTGTGAATTGGTGGTTGTTGTGAGGATTCAGATGGAGATTGGTGTGAAATGGAGGCGGTAGCATCTTTTCCCCACTCTTAATTCTGAGTAATTATTGAATTTTCACAGAAAAGGGATCGATCAAGATCGATTAGGTTTTTTTTTTTTAGGGGTTGGAGTACATATCCGTAAAGGTATTGGATTTTGCTTTGTTGGCTCTCTCTCTAGGGTTTGAGTTCTTTAATGGCGGAATTGAATACGTATTTAGGAAGAAGAAGATAACAGTAAACGAAAGACGAACCGGGTCGAAAATCAGCTGGAAGAGCTGAATCTGCTTAAAATTAGCTGAAAATGGCTGCTGCTTGCCAATATCCGGAGGGTGGATTGATTGAATTTTGAAGTTGTTCAACACTTTGATGGGATATTGGTTTTGGGGATTTAAGATATGGAGGGGTTTGGGAGGATGAAGATTGGGTGTGGAGGGTGGATTTTCAACTATGTGAAGGGGCAACCATGGATGAAGGAGGGGATTGGGTTAGGGTTAGGTTGTGTGAGTGTTTTTTTATTTTTATTTTTTTTAAGAAGAAGGAAAGGGATGGGTTTAGTTCTGGTAAAGACAGCGTGCGCATGGGCGGTGGGTGGGACCCACACCCTTGCCTCCTAATATTGTAAATGCAACTTGAGGTTTTTGGGGGTGGGGTCCACAATACTGGACCCCACCCCCACGTTTTCTCGTCCATCAACCCCGATTCCTCCTGTTTTTGGCTCAAAAGGGATGGATGGATAGATTAGTGTTGACCAAACCCATCTCTAATTATTCTTAATTACTTACCTGTTAAATGTAATTTCTATTTAATCAACATTTGATAAATTTATGCAAATTCCTCAGATTAATTTAAATCCCTCGGACTGAAATCAGCATTGTAAATTTGTAATCCATATATATAGATATATGCACTTTGAGTTATCAAGTAATCTATCTGATCGAAAATATTTGATATTTTAAAATGTGAAATTTGATCAATAATATTTGATGTTTTAGAAATAATAATTATACTCTTTTTTATTTTTACAATAATATCAATATAACTTGTACTTTTTTTGGCTTAAACAATTACATTTGTGCATAATAAATGTGACGAGTGAGAAAAAAAATTATTTGATGGGGTATTTAAAGGTAAAAGTAAGATTTCTTAATCTCTGTGTATTTATCTAAAACTGTATTTATCTAAAACATCAAATATTTCTGATCGGAGGGAGTGTACACACACACACACATATATATATATATATATATACACACAAAGATGTTCTAGTGTAAAATTGATTTAAAGTGGAAAATTTTGTCATTAGTGGGAGATAAGACAGACTGCATGCGGGCCTGATTTAAAAAAAATGAACAGCCGTGCATGTGAACCCTGTGATATTACTATGTTTTGCGTAGCTTTGTACCGCCCAAATCTATTGTTGAAATCATGCATATGTGTTTTCTAATGTGCCAAGTTTGTCTATTACCTAAGAAAAGAAAGGTTGCTAGATTGTCTCGTATGTGTGTCCGTACAGACATCGATCAAGTTCCTTATTACCAATGTATGTTGTTGTTATTCATTGAGATAAGTACATGTTAGTGTCCATTGATGTGACTGATGTCCGCTAAAATGGCCACGTTTTATGTCTACTTTCATGCCAATTTCTGTCATATATTTGCATTATGGTTTGGGAATGCTTTGAATTTGTGTAGTATATGCATATTTGCAAGAAATAGAGCTCTACACAAGTTTTGGTTTAATTGTGAAGAAATTGGAGCGGAATCGAAACCGAAACGAGAAGCTAAAAATCAATACAAAGCAGTCGATCTCGACTATACCTCTCGATATCGACTAAAGAAAATGCCCTGAAGACTAAGTACAAGACGAGTGAAGAAAGACCACCTATTGAAGAGAGGTCGACGTAACCTTAGATCGACTGAGTTCTCAAGATCAACCGATCGAGCTGAAAGATGCCTGAAGTCGAGCAAAAACCAGAGTGCTCGACGTCGAGTGAACCGGTCGACATCGACTGGACCTGAAGTGCAGCAGACGCGTTTGAGCAGTCCGAGTTCGAGAAGCATTATCCAAGCCACATTTTCTATTTTCTTCTAGATAGATTTAATCCTTATGGGTATTTCCTATCTAACCTAGGGATATATTTTATTTTCTTATTAATTTTATATATTTTTTAATATTAGATAGAATTTAGTTAAACTAATTTTATTAGGATTAGGATTACCTCTCCTAGGCTAGCTAGGATAGGTAGCTATAAATAAAGCCCTTAGGGCTGAGCTTTAGATATCTCTCAACACAACAACAATACCAAAAACAATTACATTCAGTTTTAGTTTTAAGTTTAGGAAGCTTTAGGGTTTTGGCGCTTGCGAGAGTCGGCGTTGAGATTTGTGAATACTTCAAGTTTGGTTTTATTTATGCAAGTTCTTTTCTTCTTTTCAATTATGTCTTTTTCTACTATGATCGAGTAGTCGCTTTTCTCTTAGGGTCGGGGTGAGCCCGATGTTAGCGATGCATGCTTGATATGAGTTTGATGTTGATATTTGTTATGTCTTAATCATCTCATACCTTTTTGTGTTTAGCCCTTATCAAAAGAAAAGGAATTCATGCTAACAACTTGGATCATAAACATAAAATTGGTAGAGACAATTAGCTAGGTTTATTTGCGAGAGCTTATATCTCTATTTGTTAGCAACGACAAAAGTTTGTTCCTTTGATGAGATAGCATAATTGTTCGTCTTCCTCTATGTTGTGCATGTGTGGTGAACGTTGTGGTGATCCTTAGCCTTAAGAGTCCTTTTTATTATTGTTTAAACCCTTTTAATCATTGCTTTAAACCTCTGTCTTTTTTGTTCAAATCTTCTTATTCATCCTTATGTTCTTCGGCCATCTTTGCCGACTTTTCAGTCTCTGTTTTAGTGCTCGATATCGACTGAACAGGTCGAGATCGACTGCCCTAGATCGATCGACGGTTTTCTGTGTCGATCGACCACTGTGACTAACTCGACATCGACTGCCTAGTCGACGTCGAACGTTTCTACCTTGTGTTTTTGTGCAGGACTTCACTCGAGATCGACAACCCCATCGATATCGACTGTACCAATCGACATTGAGAGCTTATGGTGGACTTCTGCAGAACGTTATTGAGAACGACTTAGATCTGCTGACATGCTTCCTTGTGGATCGAATCTGACTCTACCACTACAGCGGGGGAAACCTAATGAGTGCCCTTTAGTACATATTACTACTTTCCTTGACCTTTTTCATACTATTGCCGATGGACCTAGCCTAGAATATGTTAAACTAAAGGTATTTCGTTGGTCTCTCGCAGGGAAAGCACTACAATGGTTGGAAAGCCTAACCCCGCGATCACTCTGCACATGGAATGAAGTCAAGGATGCGTTCCTCAACAAGTTCTTCCCTCCATCCAAGATGGTGGTAATACGCCAAAAGATCATGACTTTCAAACAAAAGCTTAATGAGACGTTGGTACAAGTGTGGGAGCGGTTCAAGGAGCTACTAAGGTCTTGCCTTACGCATGGGCAACCACCATATATCATTCAAGAGATCATCTACAACGCTCTTGACATGGAAACAAGGGAGAGAATCAACACCTACACCTCTTATGGGTATCTAGACCTCCCACCGCAACTTTCTTGGGATACCATAGAGAGGTTGGTAAAATTTGACAACACATATATGACTCATGTAGCCTCCGAATCAAGGCCCGCCCTATCTATGCCCTTATATAAGCCATTCTAAGAGATCGATCCCGACATCAAAGAACAATTCATGAAGGATCAACTACGGAGGCTCCAAAAGCAAGTCAAATTCCTTTCCGCCAACCAAACATGCGCCGAGTATGGCTCCGAGAAACATATCACAACCGCTTGCTCTTACACGAAGCAAGTGGACATAGCGGAGACTCATCAAGAGGTGAGATTCATGAGAGGTCCCAACCACGGAGGATATCAAAATTGGGGTAATCCACCACCCCAATACAACACCAGGGACCCTCCACCTTACTGAGCTCCAAGCCATCCGGAGAGAGAGCCAAGAAGGGATGACCTCCATCTCATCCTCGATGAGATGAAGAGGAATCAAGCAAAGAGCGACCAAGCCAACAACGACATCCAAACATAATTGCACATGCTTAGTGCCCGATTTAGAGAGATGGATATTTGGAAAAAGAATGTGGAGACCCAATTGGGTCAATTAGTGGCGCAAATTCCAAGGCCATCTGGAACGCTCCCTGGTCAACCACAAGCAAATCTCAAGGGGCAATTTGGCCACATTGCTGCAATCAACCTAAGGAGTGGGTGAACATTGAACGAGCCAAGGAATGAAGAAGAAGAAGGAGTTATTGGAGAAGCAGTCAACATCGACCAACACCCTGTCGATGGCCCAGACGATGTCGACCACCAGGTTGATGTCGAGGCCTCTGAAGAGCACACAGGACAACAGACTCCCTCAAAGTCGAGTGGTCCAGTCGACGTCGACAAACCACCAGTCGATGTCGACCAGCCCAAAGCACCCCAGTCGAGCTGCAATTATAGTTTATTCTTTTCGATAGTTGAATGGCAAAATTAGGTTTTGTCCTACAGTTTGAGCTGCAATTATGATTTAAAAGTCCCTTGGCATTTGATATTTTAGGAATTTTATATCCCAACCTTGCTAATTTCCTTTTATCTTCACATTACAGCTCTTGATTCACTCTATCTTAAATCATTTGTTAAACCTGTTGCATTTTCTTGTAGAAATTGTTTGAAATGGATTTAATTTTGTGGGAAATGAAAAGGCATTATCTTGTTGAGTGGTTCTATCCATCTCCCCTTTACCAATGCCGTTATTTGGCCATTTCACGAAAGATGCATTTTTTAGTTTTTACTTATTCCAACTCATTGTCCAAAAGTAATGGAATGAGAATACAAGGAAATTGAAATTTATTCCTCATTAAATCTATCATAGGGTTTGTAAGGAACTCTAGAATCAGTTGAATAACTCATGCATTACTACCCACAATAGGTTCAAACAACAGCAGTGAAGTAGATTCTTGGACATAGTCCACCTTTTTACCATAACTGTGAATATTTGGGCTTTTCATTTCCTCTACGGTTTCCAGATATGATTTGCATTTGAAGGACAATATATACTGCCTCCATCCTTGAACTATCCCATATTTCCCATTTATAGTTCAAATTTATCTCTGTAGTACCTTATACAAATATACGATGTAAGTAATAATACAGTTCATTTTAGCAAAGAGGCGGAGACCTGATGTTTTGGCTTCCAAATATAACCATGGAGTTTTTTCTTTTCTTTTCATGTCTTCTATACTTGTATAATGTCTATAGCTATGAACATGGAACCAATTGCTGATATGTTTATCCATAGCATCTTCTCCTTTACATGCAGCTACATGCTATATTTCAATGCTTACTGTTCCTTGTTTTGATTTTATTTCATGTGATTATGTCACTATCGTAATGGTTCGTGAATTTCAACTTGATTATTGACTCATTGCATTTTGATTTTATCTTCTTTCTGATAGGTGCTTTTTATGGGGGATCACAACCACATGTCAATTGATATTGATAAAGTAAGTTTTTCTATTTCTCTAAATTTCTTTTCATCAAGCATAATAATCGATTCATCATGTACTTTCTCCACTTATTTTTCCCTTTCTTTATCCTTTTATTATTTGTGCCTAATGATCTTATATTTTAGATGCTGGTATCAACTACCATATCTTTGTCTTCTAAAAAAAATTCTTGAAACAAATAATTTCAATGACTCTTGAGAACTATATGGATATAAATCCCGCAAATGGGGAAACAGTGAGTCTGGAACTTCATGGCTCATCCTTACCTACTAATTCTATCAACATTAAACAAGAGTTGGAACCACCTGTGTAAGTTCATTTGTATATTTTGAAAGAAGTTTATATGTGATTATGTTGTTGGAATTGTTTAATTCTTTTAATTTTTCTTATCACAAAGATGGTTCCAGGCATCCTTGTTATTGGTCTAGGGTTTGCTTGCACAACATGGTTGGGCTAGCGAGGGAAGCTACAACTGTCAGGCGTGTACTTGAGCCTTTCTTTACTAATTTTGATTCTGAAGACTACTGGTCACTTGAAAAGGGTGTTGCTCTTTCTGTCTTGAAATATTTTCAGCTGCTTTTGGAGGAGTCAGGTTGGGTCCTGGATTTTTCACTATTTACACACATCATTGGCTCATTCTTGGGGTTTGCTTTACCTTTTAATTATTATTTTTTTAACGCCTTCAAGAGAGAACTCCCATATGTTATTATCAATGTTGGTGAAGCACTTGGACCATAAAAGTGTGGTGAAACAACCTCTTAAACAGATAAATATTATAAACGTGGCAATGCATCTCACACAGTATGCAAAGCAGCAAGTGTCAGTTTCCATTACTGGTGCATTAGCTGACCTAATGAAACATCTACGCAAATGCATGCAATATTCAGCTGAAGCTTCTAGCCGAGGAAATGGTGCAGAAAAGTTAAATGCAGACCTTCAGTCTGCGATAGAAAAATGCATTTTGGCACTGTCTAAAAAGGTTAGATATTGTCTCTTCCCGATTTTCATTCTTCTTCTATCATGATTATGAAGGTGCTAAATGTTTCTTTGTTCCTCTGGATTTAACCACTGATTAGTTTCTGCCTATTTGTAACAGTTATGTAGTACTATTAGAATAGTTTCTAATTAGTTTAGTAATGAATAGAGGGTTTGAAAAGATCTGTGGCCTTATTTTAGTAAATCAATTGATGTTGATCATTATGAACTTGTATTATAGAAGTTGTTTGGTAGTACTTACATGAGATTTTCTCATTTCTGAACAGATAGGTAACATGGGTCCCATTCTTGAGGTGATGGTTGTGGCCCTAGAAAATATTCCCACTAGTCCTGTTGTGGCTAGAGCTACTATTGTTGTTGAGTGTAGGACAGCTCAAAATAATCTCATGTGTACCAAATGTATCATATTACTAAAAGGTAAGTATGATTATAATGTTCAATGCTTATTTCCTTAACTACATTGAGGGAAATTATCTAATAGTTTATTGTTGTATATTGATATTGCAGGTCTTTCCTGATGCTTTATTTCACCATCTTCTTCTAGCAATGACTCACCAAGACCATGAAACATGGATCGGATCACACTATATTTTCTCAATCATAATTATGCCCTCTTTGATAAATACATTGTTAAGTCACAAGGAGAATACTTCTCTAAAATACTTGAGGTTTCCGTCAATCCTTAAAGATGGAAGGAGTAGTAACTTGGTTTCAGATGTTAGAGAAAACGAACTAGAAGCAACGGTCACCAGAGAAGATGAACAAAAAATAGAGTCTGATGTGAAGCAATGTATAGATTCTCACACACATGTTGGATCATGCAGTTTCAAATGTGCCATGACCAATGGGAAAAAAATGAGACAGAAACTTTATTTTTTTCATATGATCATCCATGTTGTTCATGCGATTGATTTACGTGATCTAATTGTTATATTATCTATAAAACTCTCTAGGAGCTGGGCTCTCTTAGATTGAGTAGCCATCAAATTAGCCTCTAGCTATCTTTAATCTGGGTTCAGACCCTATCTGCAGAGAACTCTCCAGGGAATTTTGAGGCCATGGCTCTTACTTACGACATTGCCTTGTTGTATACAAGGTCTAAGGTGAGATGTCACACTTGTACACCTCCCCTTTTCTGCTGCTAATATGTTTACTAACCATTGCTCTTGCTTCCATCAATCATAAGTATATAGAGTTTTCCTTGGTTTTACATAGCCTCCAAATTCTATTCAGCCTAATATCTTGTACTAAATCAAATCAAATTGATTCTTACAACTATGATAGAATATTTTTCGCCTATTAGCTCAATTGGTAGAGCAATGTGCTTATGCACAAAGATGTGGGTTTGAATCCCACATAGGTTACATAATACTAATAGACAAGTGCACAACAATCCCAAATTGTTAATCATGCACATTATAAAATCTTAGTTATGCACTTTTTAACCTTAATTATGCACATTTTAATCTTATTTATGCACTTTAATTTAAAAGCCTATTATATATGCACACCATAATGTTATATTTGCACAAGATAACATTATATTTGCACATTTTAATCTTATTTATGCACTTTAATTTAAAAGCCTATTATATATGCACACCATAATGTTATATATGCACAACATAATGTTATATTTGCACAACATAATGTTATATTTGCACAACATAATATTATATTTGCACAAAATAGTGTTATATTATTTTTTTTTGAACCGAAAATAATTTGGCAATAAGAGGAACTTATATGCCAAGAGCATCCAGGAGGATGAAATTATGAAGCACTGGATCATCAGGAGTCTCTGGGACTGAGAAAGCAAAGGGAAGGTGCAATAAACGGTCCGCAACTCGATTTGCTTCTCGATAGACATGACGAATCGTTATGGAATGGAAAAACTGGAGGGAGAGTAGACTATCTGAGATAATCATTTCAGAGTCTCCCGTAGGGTTCCCACAACCTTTAAGGCTATTAATGATGGTTAAATTATCACCTTGATATTTGTGATGTTTAGTTCTTTGGCCGCGTTTATTCCATTCCAGAGGCTCAAGCATTCTGCTCCTGCCATGGAGGCAATAGACACAGCACCAGAGCCGCAGAATAGGGGATTGCTTGTATAGTCTCTGATTATATATCCAAAGGATCCTCCAGAAGAAGTATTGAAGGCACCATCGAAATTGAGTTTAAAAGTTCCTTGGTCAGGTGGCCGCTATTTTGCGTTCTTTCGTGTTCTTGTTGATGCGATCCTGTTGTCTCTGGTTTCCAGGCGTGGCTCTTGTTCATTCATATTGGTAGTACTATTTTTGGAGGTGTTCCACAAGTCTATTTGGGTTTTGACAAAGTATATTATTTGTTGTATATGTGGTATGTTATTTTCAAAAAGTGCCTTGTTACGGGAGTACCAAATTCCCCACCAGACAAAGGCAAGTTTTGAGAATTTCTGAAGGCCTAGTCTATCCTTTGTGTTTCGGATGACCGTGTTTATCTCGGATTCTTGTGTAAAACAATTATGTAGCGTTATCATTAGTCTCGGGTCTAGGTGCGCTAGTGCTGCTCGGGTAATGGGGCATTCCCATAGTAAATGTAGTAGGTCCTCATAGTTCGAGTCACAGTGCGGACACGTCGTAGGGACACCTTTGTCTTGATGCTAATTTTGCTGCAGTTGGAAGGCCATTCTTTGTTATTTTCCATAGTAGAGTTTTAATCTTCGAGGGTGTGTCGAGTCTCCAAATCCAGCTCATGTCATATTTCTTTTGTGATATGGAGTTGTTAATCATTTGTATGGCAGAGTATGCACTAAACCATCCATTTCTACTCCATTTCCAATATATTCTGTCTATGTGTATGTTTTTGGGTATTGGTGATGTCGTTATTAAGTTAATGATGTCTGTGGATAGAGTATTTTGATAGGCCGATAACAACTTATTTAAATTCCAATTTTTGTCCGGTGTTATGAACTCTGATATGGTA
The DNA here is from genome assembly GCA_963922045.1 of Persicaria maculosa. NCBI lineage: Eukaryota > Viridiplantae > Streptophyta > Magnoliopsida > Caryophyllales > Polygonaceae > Persicaria > Persicaria maculosa. The sequence continues at coordinate 23,152,291 of OY998260.1, forward strand.
ATGTTTGTATCAATTAACGATGTGTCAGTAGCCAGGATTATAAGTGGTGTGGTGCCAATCCAGTGGTCAGTCCAGAATTTTATGCTCTTGCCGTCGCCAATGGACCATTTGATTCCTTGTTTAAATAGAGGGATTAGTTTAGTTAGTTGGCTCCATTGCCATGATGCATTGCCCTTTTTGTGGTATTGTAGTAGCTGATGATTTTGTAGGTACTTTTCTCTAATTATGGATACCCATGGATTTGTTGGTTCAACAAGTATTTTCCATAGTAGTTTTAGCTGTAATGCTTTGTTCATATCCTCTGAGTGCCGTAGGCGAAGTCCGCCATTTGATTTTTCTTTGCAAACTTCAAACCAGCTTATTAGTGGTTTGTGGTTTTGTCCCTTATTCCAGAGGAAGTTTCGGTTTATTTTGTCCAGTTCCATATGTATTTTCCTTGGTAGAAGAAAACACTGCATTAGGTGTAATGGTTTAGCCGCTAGAGTGGATCTGATTTACGTACATCTGCCTGCTTGCGATAGATAGTTAGCTTTCCATTTGGTTAGCTGTGATTTTGTTAAATTTAGCAGTTCTGAGAAAGTGTTCGGTGTTACCCTGTCACAAATAATGGGGCAACCTAGGTAAGGACCTATATTGGTTGTATAGTTTATCTGTAATTCACTACATATTAAGTTTTTCTGGTTTGCTATTATGTTTGACGTTGTTTGGAATTGGGATTTGTGTCTGTTGACCTTCTGTCCTGAGAGCGAACTGAATTCATGGAGTACCTTGTTTATTTGATCACATGCCGTTTTTGTGGCAGATGCAAAAATGACAATGTCATCTGCAAATGCAAGAAATGGGATTTTGGTTCCATTCCGACTAAGAGAGATCCCTAAATGGCTGTGTGGAGAATGTGATTCATGATATAGCCCTCTGGCCAGCACTTCTGATATTATTAGAAATAGATACGGTGACAGAGGGTCCCCTTGTCGGAGTCCTCGTTGTGGTAGGAAGATGTCTGTGGGTTCATTGTTTACTAGAACTGAGTAGGTGACTGTGGTGATGCATTCCTTGATCCATCCTATAAACTGCTGTGAGAAACCAAATCTCATCAAGACATTGAATAAGAAATCCCAGTCTACAAGATCAAATGCTTTCTCCATGTCTAGTTTAACGGCCATCCAGCCTGATTTTCCTTTTTTCTTTATGAACGAATGGAAGATTTTATTTGCAATTAGAATGTTGTCCTGTATGGCCCTTCCGGCTGTAAAAGCACTCTGTAATGGGTTGATAATTTTAGGTAGAATTTTCTTTAGTCTTGCTGCCATTACTTTGGATATGATCTTATATGTTGTCGAGCACAGGCTTATTGGTCTATATTGTGATGCCGTTCTTGGGTTATCACATTTGAGGATTAATGCAATGAAGGTATGGTTTATTTGTTTCAAAATTCTGCCACTAAGAAAGAAGCTTTTGACTCCCTTAATGACAGAAGGACCCACGATATGCCAATATTTTTTTGAAGAATCCAGCCGGGAAACCATTAGGGCCAGGAGATTTGTCATTTGCTAGTCCGAAAACCGCTATTTTAATTCTGCATTCGATATTTGCTTAGTAAGCCAGTTGTTATCGTCTTCAGTGATTTGTGTAGTAATGTGATTTAGTAAGTTACTAAAGATTCTTGGTTGTTGGTTATGTTGGTATCTTTTAATGAAGTCTAGTTTGATTGTCTCTCTTATTTCATCGTCCGTTGTTACCAATATTCCTGCAGTTGTGAGTAAGGATTTAATTATGTTTCTGTTCCTTCTTCCTGTTGCTATTCTGTGGAAATATTTTGTATTTGCATCAATTGATTTGACGTGGTTTCTTTTTGCCCGTTGCCTCCAGTAGGTAGTTTGGTATTTTAGGAGCGATGTATGTTTTCTCATTAGTATTTTGATTTTGTCTTCCTTGTTGTGGTCACATTGTATACATATTTCCGTTTGTAGATCATGGAGTTCCTTTTCAACATTTGAAAGTTGTCTAAAAATGTTACCAAAAGTGAATTTTCTCCATATTTTGCTAGTTTTTTTTAACTTCTGTTAATTTCTTGGTTAATTTGTATCGGTTAGATCCGGGAGTGTCAAACCGCCAGGCATTTTTGACCAATATTTCAAAATCAGGTCTCGTAGTCCATGCCATTTCAAATTTATAAGGTTGTAGTTTAGGTTTTTGTTTGTCCATTAAGTCAAATGTTATTTGCGTATGATCAGATCCGATGAAGGCGTGGTTTTTTGTGTACGAATTAGGGAATTGTTGCATTAGTGTGTGGCTTACCAGAGTTCTATCAAGTTTTTCATGAATATTTTCCGCTCCGTGAGAACGCTTTCTCCATGTATACTGACAAGAGGAAAACCTGTCGTTGTTCCTGCCAAAGAATACTCAAACTCACAACTAGTATAAGTGGTAAGAAAGAGGTCGATCCACAGGGAAATCTAGTAAGTTCTAGTGCTAATCTAATCGCAAGTAACCAAGAAGAGAGTTTTTGTGGGAAACAGATCCGCCTTTTGTCAAAGCGGAAACAAGTAAACAAGGCAATGAAAGTTTTAGAATGCAATAGAGAGAAATAGGTTCACCTACAATTTGTCACTTTAATTGATGAATTTGATCCTTGTTTCAGCCTCTAGTTCTCTTCTTTTCCTATCAATGTCCTTGTCCAGATCTTAGGTAAATTAGTAGTCCTACGAGTCCTAGTAATCCTTATCTCTAAATAACCCTAACACGGTTAAGATTTAACCTAGAGATAGCATTAAGACTATGAATTAACCAAGGTATATGCAATATCAAGCTACGAGTCGATATTTAACATATATTCAACTTCCTACACATCCAATTAGTCCTACGAGTCCTAAAGGGATATGATTGCTACTTGGGTTAAGGTTCGCTACGAGGAATCTACAAAACCCTAGCAATTGAATGAATCTACTCTAACTAGTTGATCAGGCCAGAGAGAATAAAACACATTCAAGGAATTAAGCGCAAAGAAGTCAAAACATTCAAATAGGAATAAGAACTAGATTAAGAAACTCACAATTCAACAATCAAGATCCAAACTGTAGGCGAAACCTTCGAGAGTTTAGTTGCTCATGCTCAACGTGCTCTCAACAATTCTCAAAAGTGCATAAGGTTATTAGTTAGATGCCTAAGAAAATAACCCTAATAGTCCTTAAATAAACCTAAGAAAGTCGGCCAAAACAATTCTAAAGAAACCCTAATTAATGAATCGGCGGTTCTGCTGAGGCCGCGGGGCGGCTACCTCAGGCGACGGGGCGGCCAGGCGATCAGCGAAATCCTTCGGCAAGTCTTCGGGCTGCGGGGCGGCTATCTCGGCCGCGGGGCGGCCATTCTGTTCACAGCGATTTTTCCTCTTCGAATTTGGTCTCGATGTCAACATGAAAGTTGTAGATCTCGGAAAGAGCTTTCCAACGCATGCTTATAATAGGCATTCCGACCACCGAGGCCTCCAGAAAGTGCAAAACAAGTTTAGCTTGTCTGACGACAATTTCTACTGACTTGTTTATCACTTAGGCTCTCGAAATTCGACTCCACTCCCGTGCTCTTCACTTTTCTTCCTCAACTTGAATCCTCCTTCATCCAAGAGCTCCTTATTCCTCGTCGGATCCACATCTACCTGAAATTAAACATAAAATTGCATAGATTCCGACTCTTCCAATACCACTGGTAAACATGTAATTGTAACTAAAATATGCACTATTTACAACCAAACTATGCTAAATGAATCCTAATATGCATATCTAATCATGCTCTATCATATACTTATTTTCTATTGTCGGAGTGTCTATAAGATTGTGACTGGTTATAAATTCGGTGAGGCACAGGAATCTATGCGGTCCAGGATCCGCGCCACCTAATTTGTCAGTAGGTTCAAGAATATCATTTAGGTCTCCCATAATAATGAAATGATTTGATAGACCCGAAATTGTATTTGAAAGAGTCTCCCAAAAACCTGATTTGTCACCTTCGTGAGGGGGAGCATATACAAAGATGACTGTTATTTCCGTAGAGAGGGTATGATTGGTATATTTTGTTTGTATTGATCTGCTATCAGAGGATATTATTTCAAAGGTTTCATTTTGGAGCTGCGATGACCAATATGCTTAGATGATGTTTCAGCGACACATGAGCAGGGTCGAATGGTTTACGATGGTCATCGCAGATGGCTTCCACAAGACCACTCATGGAGGTCCACTTGTCAGTCATTTAACGACAAGTGTGAGTACAGGCCCAGACCTCCTTCTTTTTCCGGGGAAGAAATTCTTGCGCAAATCAACAGGTACGAATTTCATAATTCTTTTAATTTCATACTATAGTTTGAGAATTGTTTTAGTTTCAAAATATATAGTTTCAAAATTTTTCTTTTTTGCAAATGAATCATTAGGTGCAGGTTCCCTGTTCTTAGCTCGCATGAAAAGTTCAATGTATCATACTCTGCTAGAAATAGAGCATGTTGGACGAACAAGTCCATCTTTTGGAGATTGCCCTATTGGCCCTATACTAGAGAGAGGCATAACTTGGATGTTATGCACATTGAAAAGAATGTGTTCGATAACATCATTGGAACCACTTTAAGCATCGAAGGAAAATCTAAAGATGGGGCTAAAGCTCGTGCCGCATTACAGGAGAGAGGGGTGCGGAAAAACCAGTTTGAGCGAAGCAATGGACGACTTCCTCATGCGCCTTTTCTGGTGAAGCCAGAACATCTACGAGAGGTGTTCGAATGGTTCAGTCAAGTGAAGTATCCTAACGGTTATGCTGGGAGTTTCAGGAACAAAGTCAAAATCCGTGAAAAGAAGTTTCATGGATTAAAGACCCATGATAGTCACATAATGTTTCAGCGTCTTCTCCCGATCGTAGTCCGTGCGTACTTACCATTGACTATCGTGAAACCTTTAGTTGCATTGTCCAGATGGTTCCAGAAGTTATGTTCTAGAGAGTTGAGAAAGGAGGATGTTTGATTAATGGAAGCTGAGATAGTTCAGATTTTATGTCATTTGGAGATGATTTTTCCTCCGCATTTCTGCACAATCATGGTTCATCTTATGGTTCACCTGCCACAACAAGTTCTGCAAACCGGACCTGTTCACTATACTTGGATGTTTCCCATTGAAAGGTACCATTTCACTTAGTTCCCTTAAATGACTTGTTTTGGTTTCCGTTTTGCTTATTGTTTTTTTTGTCAGACAACTTGGGGCGTATAAAAAATATGTCACTAACCCGCGTTACCCAGAGGGGTGTATTTCAGAGCGGTATATGACAGATGAGTCAATTACGTACTGTAACTTGTACTTAGGGCTCCAGTCCCGAGGCAATGAATCCAAGACTAGTGATGCATCGAATCATGATATTTCTGTAGTTTCGGACCTTGTCCATCCACGAAATGAGCTACCACGTGTGAGATTAAGTGAAGATGTCATTGCAGAGGCCCATTGGCAAGTCCTACTTGAATGTGAGGAAGTCATAGTTTACATGGACGAACATGAAAGGTTTTACAAGCAAGCATATCACAGTTATAATGAAAAATCCCGCAGGAGTAGTTTCCACCCTTACTTCATGAATTGGGTAAGTGTTGCAACGTCTACTTATCTAACTTGTTTATGTTGTACCCATAAATTTAACATTTTTAACTTCTATCCTAATTTATTTATTTTATAAAGGTTGTTGAACTTCAAAGAGCGGGCATCGGTTGCTTTAAACCAGAGGTTCTCAATTTGGCTATGAAACCACAATAGTACATAGTTTACTCTGCATGTACGGTCAATGGGGTGAAGTTTGTGTCATGGGAAAAAGATCAATACTTGAAGACGCGGAATTGTGGGGTCATGGTAGAGACGCCCGAAGGGAACTATTATGGGATCCTTGAGTATGTATTGGAACTTCTATACGCACATCGGATGCCTGTTGTTTTATTTAAATGTAAATGGTACGACAATGGCAGCATGAAAATGGATCATGGGTTGTTGACAGTTGACACAAGCAGTAGTTGGTATGAGGAGTCGCCGTTCTGTCTCGCTGTTACGGCAAGACAAGTATTCTATGTCGATGATCCGAAGGCGGGCGAAGCTTGGAAAGTAGTTAATGTGATGGCCCATAGGAATGTGTATGAAGCTAGAACACTTGCAACACATGAAGGTGATATACCTCAAGTTCGACATGAATATGAAGCATGGGGACCGTATCAAGAGCTTGCCCCGTCTTTCGAAGGAATTATTGATCTCACTGATGACATTGGGCCAAGCCGGAGTCACCAATATGTTGAGGAATACGAAGAAGAAGGTGACAACGTCGATGATGAGGACGAGAATGACGAAGAGGAACAAGAAACAGAAGAAGAAGAAGAAGATGGAGACGATGATGACGATGTCGATGATGATGATGCGAACGTCGATGATGACGATTCCTCGTCATGAATTATAAACTACATGTATTAATGTTTTCACTTTTAAACTACATGTATTATGGATGATGACTCTCCGTTTTGACTTGCGGTGATCACATGTATTAATGTTTAAACAGGGTCGACATTGACAAATTGTGGTTGGTGAAAAAAGTTTCTGTTGTCTTTGGTGACGAACTTAGACAATGTAGGTCACTTGAGTCCAAAAACACAAAGGCGCCAAAATTCCCGCTTCACTTGAGAGTTGAGTGATATTTTCATTTTTTTTGTCTTAGTTTATTACAATAAATTAACTCTATAACATTTTTATTTTATCTATAAACAAATGGCGCCAAGATTCCCGCTACAATTTTCGGGCATCTAGGAGACGAACATTGTAATGTTGGTCACCTAAAGTAACATATATAAAGAAAAGTATAACCCTTTCTGTCGGCCCACATCCACTCACTCAACCCTAAATCCCCAAAATCTCTCATCCAGATCTACTCCCCTCTCAAGCCGCCTCCCTCAACCCTTTCTGTCCCCGCCTCCCTCATGCCGCCGAGAGCCTCTCGCCTTTTTGCCGCCGTGAAACCGAACATGTTCCCCTCTCCATCCTTATCCACCACCCCTCCTCCGCCCCTTGTTGCTCCCCCGGCCAAGTTGCCGACCAGACAGAGTACGCGACTGCAAGCGCGCTTTGGCGCCGCTAACCCGCTGCCGGCCATCGCTCCATCCTCAGCCATCAACCCTCCTGCGGCTGTCGTTCCTCCCGTCGCCAAGACGCCGCCGAGACAGAAGTGCAATCCTCCCGCCGCTAAGACGCCGCCGAGACAGAAGCGCTTTCCTCCCGTCGCCACCACTCCTCCGGCGACCGTCGCTGGAGGTCCTCCGGTCTCTGCTTCCCCTGTTACCACCACTCCTCCGGCGGCCGTCGTTGGAGGTCCTCCGGTCTCTGCCACCACTCCTGAAGGCTCCACCACTTCTCCTGTTGCCACCACTCCTGAAGGCGCCGCGTCAACCACCAACACCATTCCCCCTGTCTCCGTCATGGCTGCTGCGTCCAGCTCCTCTGCCCTCGAAGACGAGCCTTTGCTAAGCGCTCGATGCCACAACCCGGGTGGTAAGTTACTCTTTCAATAAAGTTTTTATTCAATCTGAATCGGAGTTAGGTAAAGGACATTTCTCTGCTTGAATATTGATTTGAAGCACCATTTCTCTAATGTGTGCAGATGAGCTAGCTAGCTATTAGTTTCTAAAATATATTTACCCTTATTTCATGTTCTTACTCACAAATTACAGCATATATATATATATATATATGCATAATTGAAAAAAAACCATTGAGTACTAATAGCTAGCTATAGCATTTACATTGATATAGAAAGAAAGGGTTGTAGAACATTTACCTAATTAACTCAACCCACAAGTACTGATCAAAGATGTGTGAGTGCTCTCATCTTCATGGATGTATTTTTGGGATTTGAAGCACCTATCCTTGAATGTGAAAGTTATTGTATGGTTATGTGTGCAGATAAGCCGCCTAAGAATCCCCGAACCATAGTCGGGGCAAAGACAAGTCGAATAGTGAGGGCAACGGGGCATAAGATCGAGCTGAAGTGGTCACCTTTCCACAAAGGACCGGGGCCAAAGGATGTGTATGATGGCCTAGTGCGTAACATTGGAGCAGCGGTGCGAACTCATGTGCCCATGCTCGCCTCGACTTATAACGCTCTAGAAGAGCATCATCAGGACTGTGTATTGGCCTTTCTGGAGGTATGAATTCTTCTAAGTTCAATTACTTGCACAAATACAAAGTAATTGGTAAAATGCATATTCAAGTTCCTGAAATAAAAGATGAATACCCTTATTTTCTGGTGTTATAAGCACCCTCTATCTCCTGCATCTGTTGTAAGAAGCCCCTGTTTGTTCCATTGTAAATGTAAACCTCTCTATTACGTTCGATCATGGTTGTTTACTTGTATTCAGATTCGAATTAGTTCTCTTTCTTTGTTCCTTTGCTAAACTCATATATATGTTATATATTCAAGTTAAGAGATTCTTCTGTGAATTGAGTAAAACCTGTGTTTTTTTTTTTTCTGTTTAAAGTGAAATTGAATAAGCTAACTTCCATTAGTAAAAAACCTGTGTTTTTTTTCTGTAAATTTATATATGTTGTATATTCAAGTTAAGAGATTCTTTCTTAGTTCTCTTACATCTACTAATTGAATAAGCTAACTTCCATAAGTAAAAAAAAAATCTGAAATCATGAAATTGAATAAGCTAACTTTCTGATTTTTTCTGTTTAAAGTGAACTTGAATATACTAACTTTCTGTTTATCATCTTTTCTGATTTTTCTGAGTTTTTTTTTTGCTCTAGAATCTTTACGTGATTGACCAAGAGGATGATAACATGATGAAGTTCATTCGGAGAAAAGCGAATAGTGTCTACTCAAATTGGAAATACTTTCTTCGCAAGCATTACAACACCAAGGGTACCATGCCGAGTGAGTTCAGGCTTCGACGAGATCAGTGGGCTTGGTTGGTGAAAAACGAGTTTGAAGATGAGAAGAAAAAGGTCAGTGTACTTGGTTGGTAAAAAACTCAGTTTTTTGACATTTTTTATTCCTTTGGTTTTTCAACTACATAATTATGTCACCTCATATGGATATATATATACTTGTTTTGTTTTCTCAAGGCTTTGTGCATGAAAAACAAAGCTAATAGAACAAAAAAACCGAACGGAATCAATCATCACTTGGGACCGTGTCCGATCAGTTTTAAGGCAGAGGAGCTTTTGAAGAACGGTAGTCCTGCTCCCTTTGTAGAGACTGCACTCCATATGTACATCACAGAGCCGAATGCGAAGGAACCAGTTATGAGTTGTAATTTCATTCTTGCTTATTATGTTTCCTATGATAGTGTTACAAGTGTTTTTTTCTAGATAGAGTTTAACTTTCAACCTTTGGCCGCAGCAAAAACTTAAGAGAACCCTAGATGAGCTTTATGTGCAACGTGGGATAAGAGAGTCGGAGAATAGTGAGACTATTGACCAAGCTGACTCTGTGTCCTTGTCTTTCCATGAACAATGCGACATCCTCATTGATGCCTTTGGAGAGAGGCAAGGCATCCAAGTCCGAGGTAAAAAAGCCTTAATTACATAGCTTTTTTTTTTTCTGCAGCATTGTAACTGCAGTATTGTTTTTCTGCACTATTTTTTTCTGCAGCATTTTAGAATTTCTGTAATTATTTCTCTGCAGTATTTTTTTCTGCAATATTGTTTACATAGCTTTGTAAATGACTTCACCTACTCTCAGGTGTAGGTGGGGCTGGTTCGCGCCCGCCTAAGAGAAGAGGAGGAACTGCAACCAGTACAATGGCGCTTTTGGCGAGGGCTAACAAGGCAGAGGCTGAGAACGAGGCTTTGAAGAGCCGTGTTTCAGCTTTGGAAGAGTTTATGACTACTTTTGCCAAATGCCATCCAACTTCCCAACCCAGCTCCTCCCAAGGTAACACCGAGTGACCTCTTCTCCCTCATGGACATCAACCTCTGTTACGTAGATGACCCTTTTGGACAGCTTCATGACCCTTTTGGACAACAACATCTTAGTTATGTACGACCCTTTTGGACAACTATTCGTACATGGTGTTTGGACATGTTTCTAATTAGTATAAGTAGTCTAACTCTGTTAAGTAGATGTGTGGTTATGTTGGACATGTGTTGGCCACCTTTTGGACACGTTTTGGACATCTCTGCGACATGTTGTGGGCATGTTTTGTCGCCTTGTTGTGGACATTTTGGTGTTTTAATGGTATGGAATGTGCAGGAAAATCGTGTGTTGTGAAATGCGTGAATGGTATTGATTGTGTACAGGTACATTTGTGTTTTTGGTATGGACCGGTATAAAAAACAGGGGCACATCCACTTACGATCTGTATTTTTGGATGGTCATTAACGCAGGTGATGAACATAGACTACACTCGTCATCTGAATTTTAATTAAAAAAAACTCGAAATATAATTAAGCGACGAACATACTACGAAATCTCCTCACCTGAGTACTCTGGCAACCAATATAATGCACTCTGTGTTCGTTGCTTGATGTATTAGTTGACGAATTTCAGAACTCAACCTACCCAATCACAGTCTCAAGTGACGAACATTTACGTCACTTGATTGGATTAGCGACGACATAGATGGTCACTTGAATGCCCTCTCTGACAATGTTTGTTATCTTTTAGGCGACGAAAACTTGGTCGCCTGAACCGTTCGGGCCGGGCTTTGACTTAAATGTGTTAAATCACTTTCAATGACCAACTTTGATAGAATCGTCACCTACAATCTCAGGGCACGACGGTCAGTCAACCACCATTCAGGTGACGACTATTCGTCACCTGACGTCTGAGGTGACCCAATTTGACTTCAGGTGACCATTTATGTATGTCGCTTAACTTGCAATTTGGCGTAGTGATTGTATTTGAAAGAGTCTCCCAAAAACCTGATTTGTCACCTTCGTGAGGGGGAGCATATACAAAGATGACTGTTATTTCCGTAGAGAGGGTATGATTGGTATATTTTGTTTGTATTGATCTGCTATCAGAGGATATTATTTCAAAGGTTTCATTTTGGAGCTGCGATGACTTCCAAAGGAGGCATATTCCCCCCGAGAGGCCAATAGATGGGCATAAATGGATATTGTCAAACCCTGATTTTTCCAACAATTTTCCGGGGGGGGGGGGGGGGTTCTGTAGTTTGGTTTCTGCTAGTGGTAATATTTTAATGTGTTCAATCCTGCAAGTTGATTCAATATGTGTCCATACATGTTTTCTGCTAAGGCCACGAACATTCCAATAACTAAACTTCATTTGTAACGTCCTTTTTGTTTAGGGGTGTTAGCATGTATTCGGCAATATTTCCTACATATATGGATTTTCTTTCTATGTTTTCTTATGTTTGTGAGAGCACTCATTTTGGTTGTTTTGTATTTCAAAGAGATTGGTTGATGTTTATGAAGTTTGTTTTGTTGTTATTTAGTGGTTAGCTTTAATTGTTTTAAAAAAACGTGGAGCTTTTTAGTGTAGGGTTTAGAATTGGAATTATGTTGATCCCATTTCCTACCGTAGCTTCGGAAGTGTTGTCGTGGTATTAGATATTGCGCATTTTTAGCAACTTTCTTTGCGGCATTTATTTTGTTGGAGCGTGTTTTTTTTGTTTTGCTAGCTAAGTAATCAAGTACTCTAGGAGTGAATAAGGTGATCAGTTGAATCCTAATAATCAAGAGAGATATATATGATATTCCATAAGTGTGGTCTAAGGATACATTGTTGAGTTTATTTGTTTGACAGATTAGGCAGTAGGTAATAGTTTTTTTGTTTGTAGGATAGTGGTGGGTACCTATGTAAATGTTCCTTTGTTCCCTTGATTTCAGTGAGATTAATGTTCTTTGGTTTTTTAGTTAGCTGGTTTGATATGATCGTACATATGTTTTCTTGTTTTGGCAAGCAGATGCTTTGAGTTACTTGAGAGTTGTTTGGGAACCGAGTATAAGATTGACAATAATAGTGAAGAATTGTGTGATGTGTGCCCAGTAAATCATGCTTCTGATGAGCATAAAGAAGCAAGAGACTCTTGCTGGAGTTGCTCTGTTCGGCCAGGATGGTAGGGCTTCTTATGGTTTTTGAATGCTTGTCCTTGCTCCTCATGTTGTGCACACCATAATATTACATGTGCACTTTATCATCTTATTTATGCACTTTATTATTTTATTATTGCACTTCATAATCTTATTCATGAACAGGTACATCACTTTATTATTTACCCTTAAATTAGGCCTATTTTAATTATAAAAAGTAAATTTTTTTTATAATTGAAATAGACTCATTTACCTATTTACCCATAAGGAATTATTATGTTTGCACAACATAATGTTATATGTGCACAACATCAAGTTATATTTGCACAACAGAAAGTACTGACACTAAAAGTGCTGACACGAAAAGTGTTGATACGAGAGTGCTGACATGGACATTGTTATATGCGCACAACATATATTTATATTTGCACAACATAATGTTATATGTGCACAACATCAAGTTATATTTGCACAACAGAAAGTACTGACACTAAAGTGCTGACACGAAAAGTGTTGATACGAGAGTGCTGACATGGACATTGTTATATGTGCACAACATATATTTATATTTGCACAACATAATGTTATATGTGCACAATATCAAGTTATATTTGCACAATAAAAAATGCTGCCACGAAAAAAAAATATATATATATATATATACATATTTAAAAAAAAAAACTAGCCCCGAAGGGGGGCACAGTGGAGAGGCACAGGGGAGGGGGGCACACGCATGGGTAAGGGGGGCCAAATGGGGTTGACATTTTTACTAATTAAATTTGGCCCATTTACTTATAAATTAGGTCCATTAGCAATTTACTTACAAAAATTAGGCCCATTAAGAGAATTTTACACCTTAAGTATTTTACACCCTAAGGCAATTTTACATTTGAACCTTTGCCTATATATATATATATATATATATATATATATATATATATATATATATATATATATATATATATAGGTTGGGTCATGTGTTAACAACTATTACGGTGTTAAATGATAACAAATCAATATTCGGCAAAATTTATCAAATATTCATCACAGTCACTCAATTATTCATCAAACCTTTTGTTAAAATTAATCAAATATTCATCACAGTCACTCAAATATTCATCACAGTCACTCAATTATTCACAATTTCCCAAATATTCATCAATATTCGGCAACATTTAAGAAAGCGATGGGGGTGGATACACGCGTAAGGGTTTGAGTTTTTTGGGTGATAACTTTTTTTAATTGACAATAATTATTAATTGAAATGAAACTCTTAAATGTTGTCGAAAAGCTTTGATGAATCATTGAGTGACTGTGATGAATATTTGATAAATTTTGTCGAATATTGATTTGTTAACATTTAACACCGTAAGAGTTGTTAACATTTGATCCGTATTATATATATATATATATATATATACTGTATAGGGTACATGGGTTAAAGGGACCCAAAGACGAAGTATATGGGCCCAAGGATCAAGAGACGGGAACCCGTACTAGGCTAATTTTCTTGGGTTCAAGGAGCACTCAGGCACGCAGCCACTAAGCAAAAAGGGTCAAAATTGATGTTGTTTGTAAGCAAAACAGTTTCGCCAATTAAAATATAAATATACACTCCGCCAGTTAGATTTTTTTTTCTTTTTTCGATTAGGAAAAAATTAGAAATGTTCTGATTTGGATTGATTGATTTGTTATTTTTATATTTTTAATTTTTAAGTTTAATTATATTTAACTTTGTTTTTTTTGATGTTGAGCTTGTAAAAAAAAGTGAATATAGAAATTAAGGATTTAGGGTTTTAATCAAGATTTGTTAACTAAACAAAATCTGTCACCCTTGGCCCAAAGAAACCCCATCTTGGGCCCAAGGACAAAAGACACGTGGCAAGGAGCAAAGGAATGGAGCGGAAGAAAGTGCAATATGTGAGTCGATTAGTAGGTCGACGCTCAGCCTCCGACCGAGCGAAAACGACGACCGGAGCCGAAGGTAGGCCGGAGGCGACATATGTGAGAGAGTATGGGGGTCGGACGGGTGAGCAGGCAACAACCGAATCAAAGAGACTTGATGTCAGCGGAGGTAAGGGTGGCGGAGGTAAGGGTGTACGGAGGAGGCGGATTGGGGCACCGATCTGTCCCGAACCATAGCATAGGTACGATTGAAGATGAGAATAGGCCAATCCGACCGGAAATTTAGAGCCTGGGCGCCCAGGAAGGAAAAGCCGACGCCGAGGGAAGTTGATCGAGAGGGAGTGTCAATCTGGATGGTTACGGGCGGAAAGCGACCAAGGTCGACATCAAATAGTCTGTTAGAGGTCAGAGGTTGACGGAAGTGACCGGCCGGGGAGAGGCCTGTCAGAGGCGGCGGAGAACGATTGAGGGTTGCGGGAGGATAAACCCCAATTTGATTTAGGGATTAGTTTATTTTGCAATCCGAGGGTATGGCGGGTTGCGCCAATTCGATCTGAATACTTTATTGATTAAGAAGGTGGCGGGTTGCACCGGTGTTCGTGGTAGGTGTGGCGGGTAGCGCCGGTGATGCGGGGTTGAGAATAAATCTCGCTTGTTCCCCTAAAGTTTTGTTATTGTTATATTGGTGGTGGTGTGGATTTTAGTGGTGGTGATGTGGTGGTGGGTGGCGGGTTGCGCCGGTGTTGGTGGTGGGTGTGGTGGGTAGCGCCGGTGATGCGGGGTTGAGAATTTATCTCGATTGTTCCCCTAAAGTTTTGTTGTATTGGTGGTGGTGTGGATTTTAGTGGTGGCAAAGTGGTGGTGGCGATGATGTTGATGGTGGTGATGTAGGTGGTGGGTGAGGATTTGGGTTTTGGTTTTTAGTTTTGGGTTTTTGCTCAAAGAGAGCGTTTTAAGCTAGAGGGGAAGGGAGATGACCCTCCCCTACCTGATGCTACATTGGATGGTTTTGAATTCATTTGAAAGGTTAGGGTTGCAATTGTTGTTATATTATTAATATAATTTCAATATCAATTCTCCCTACAACAATTACTAATTATTTGAAATGAAATATAATTTTATAATAATAATAGTGATATTAAAGGACTTAATTTTATTACAATATAAAAGCACTTAATTTTACTGAAATGAAATTTCAATACAATATAAAGGATTTACTTTTATTTTTTGCATCGGGCCTCTCTAAAATTAATTGGATGTCCGGATTTTCACCTCTCAACTTGGAACTACCTTATCTATTACAAATGTTTAACAGCAAACCGTCGATTTCCAATTAAATAGCTCTACTTGCGGTTCGAGTTCGAGATCTTGATGATCGATCTTTTGCCAATTCAATCAACTCGATCACATTAATACCCATAGTAACTCCTAAATATGCATGATAATAAGATGTACTTTTTTTATACAATATAAATTTAGAATCAAACAAAACCTTAACCTTAAATTTGGGATATTTAGTACTTATTGTAAAAGTTGCTGTAGTTGGAAGGGAACAGCTAGATTTTTGCCGGCTGTTGTGGTGGAAGACTGGAAGTGAAGCTGCAGCGGAATTCTGGGGATACTGATGGATCATGGATCGGATGGACGGGAGTGTGTGCCGTGTAGATTGGGGCGGTGGTTGCATTACACATCCATGGCCGACAGCTGGGAGTTGCCGGCCGTTGAAACCTACTCGATCGATCATCAAATCAAATTAAGGAAGCAAATGATATTCCCAACCCCGGGTTTAATGGTTTTGGGAATTCAAACAACACTTCAGACAGAAGCCATTTTTAGGCTTTAGCAGTACTTGCGTTTTTGTTAACCGCTCCTTTCGGCTTCCTTTCTGTATACTCAATCTAATTCCTGCTTTTACATTTCTCCATTTTCACTATACTCAATATATACGAGTATATCCTTTTTTTCCACAGAAGAAGAAGAAATTAATATAAGTAGTAGGTATGTGAAAGTTAAACCATCAGAAATTTTTTTCTTCTTCTTCTTCGGTTTATCAAACGTGCGACATTCTGAGTCAGGAATGGTCAAGATCGAGATAGTATGTTCATGATAGTTTCATTTTCGGGAGGCACATCCTTTGAGATTTTCGTCTTCACTGTCCACAAGAGTTCGAATCCTACTAGTTATCGGTGTTACCGTGATCGTGCTTGGGTTTATTATTCGTCTTCTTATTTCACTTGATGTTCTTCCTTCCGCCTTGGCACCACTTTTTGTATTGTTGGTTCAGCTTGATGTTGCACTTTTATTTTCTATTTTTTTATTTGTATTATATTAAGATGGTTAGTTCGCTTGTCAATCTGTCAACCTCTTGAATTTGTTTTTATTTTAAGGTTAAAATACATTAAAATTTAGGAAATATTTACAATCATAGGTGTCATATTAGGGAGAAACATAGGTGCCAAAAAGAAGGTTAGCCTTCTTGCGCAACCTTTTTGAGACCGAGGCTCACATCCTAATGGGTTCGATAGGGAAGTTTGGCAAAGCCATAGGTGGATCCGTTCTCATCAAGCCAAGGCTATCAGAATTCGAACACACCTCTAAAGTAGTAAGTTGGAGCAACCCCTTCGGCTATGCCATCAAGGAAGCTACAACTAAGTACTTTGGCTTCCCTTTTCAAAATTATAACCAACTCATGAGAAGTATCATTACAACATTGTATCAACAAAAATAAAAGGTTGACACTAAGCATCATCAAACTTATCTAAGATCTTCCATAAGTGGTTGCAAGCTTTTATGTGTTGCTTCCATAAGTCTTCAAAGGGACCATCCAGTTGTCTTTACCCCCCCTCATAGAGGAGGTCTTCACGAAGTTGTAGACCAAGTAGCTCTTCCTGGTGGATTTGATCTGCTCGCAGCATGTTGGTCGATGTGAATTTCAATGAGTATATGCTATGGAGCACTTTGTATATGTGTTTTTATGAAGTGAACACTACTAGAAAAATGCAATTAGACATCTGTTGTGAACAGATGTCTTTCAAAAAAAAATTCCGACCTTATTGTGCATGTAGTAAAAGATCAACTTTTCCACATCAGTTTTAAGCCGATGTCTTTTCTTGGTTAAAACATCTATTTTATATTGAATATAGATATAAATCAGCCCCTCAAATTTATTTTTGACATGTTCATTTGTTGTTAAACCCTCGTTATTTTTCATTTATAAGCTTTTAAAGATGTCCACACCAAGCCTAAATTTTACATTTACATCACTATTTTTTAAATAATCAATGTATTAAAACAAAATAGACATCTTTTTTATTATATTGATTTTGTGTATATTAATTTCATATGTATAATTTGTGATTTTTTTATTGTTTTAAAATAATCTATCGTATGATATATGTACATAACTGATGTATTAATATGATATAGACATCATTTCATATTTATATAAAGATGTTGTTGCTAGCAATATATATCAATTTATATTAACATTGTGATGTAAAAATATATGTTACGAATTGGTTTAAATTATTTAGGCGATGTCTATAATGATACTAACATCCGTTTTTATGTAATGATTCGATTTCATAGCTATTCAAGCACAACACTTTTCATCTATAATTCAATGTTTTTTCATTCGATACACAACACCCTTTTTTCATATAATAAGATTCCGCAAATGATAGGTACGTAAAGAACATATACATTAAAATAAATGTGAAATCGACATTTACAAATGTTTTACAAAGGATAGGTACTTGAAAAATACACTTTACAAATGATGAATACTTTTGAATGACGGGTACAAAACATATATTTTGGGCACACTTCCAAAAACTAAAACTATGTAGTCTCGACACTCTACTCCAAGAGCCAAGCATATTCAGAAATCACTCCAAGAGCCAAGCATATTCAGAAATCACTCTTGGTTCACGATTTGTGTCCTACTTTGCTGCATGGGCAAAGATGTTTCTCTCTTGGTTCACGATTTCATGATCCCCATTAATAAATCTGGCATATAAACTCTTTACAAGGTCAAGGGACACATTGCATAGCCACAAAAGTACCAACATAAAAATATAAATAAATAAATAAATTTTGGACTAAAAAGGAGTGATATTGCCTAATGCCATATAAATAAAATATAAATAAATAAATTCTAAACATAAAAATATAAATAAATAGATCCTAGAAAAAAATAAGAACATAAAAAGTAAGAACAAAAAAATATAGATAAATAAATAAATTCTGGACTAAAACGATAAGCATATTTATGTTTCTATCTAAATCTTGATAATAGTCGTAATGTGATATTGTCAAGCACCAACCTGAACTATCATCCACATGATCAGTGGAAGCTTATCTCATCCTTGATATTTTATATTATCCCTCAATGTGGGTAGCACACTAACAAGTGCTTCAGGTTTCCGTCATAAAACGTGAAAATTGCATGTGAAGAAGTCAAGTTCCAGAGATAAAACATGTAAAGGTTATTCCAACTCCAAGAGCCAACAAGCATATTCAGAAATCACTAATTAAAGCATATTCCAAAAGCAAAACATCAAATGCTTGAAACAATGATGGGTAGGTGATCTCATGAAATTATGTGATTAATGAGCTGGAAATATGGTAGATAATTCCAGTTACTAGAGCTACTTCTGATCTGTCTTAACATCTAATGACAAATGCATATCTCAAAGAAAGAAAGTAATAACAACAAAAGAATTAAAAAAAAAACGCAGGCAGGGGTAAATCTAGGTAATGCATCACTGTGACTGTTAAAACCAGAATTCCCTCGAATCAAAGAATAAAGAAATTATCAACAAGAAAGCGATGGAACCAAATATTTATCCAATTGCAGCCATAAACCATCTTTTACACTCATTTCTGGAAACAAACTCCAGTAAAATTTGTTAACATCTAAAATTCAACATGCTAAATAACAATCAACGAAAACGTACGGAGATATTCGAAACCTAAGTTTAATAAGTCAAAGTACTTTTAAAATAATTGAATAATTATGAAAGAAAATACAAGATGGGTGACAACATTAGGACAATCTTTAGGTGTTCATAAAAAGTAATTATCTACTGCAAGATCAACAAGTTTTGTGGAGCTAAGAAACACAAGAAAATAGAAAGAAGGATTCATTAAATCAGAAACATATATTATCATCAATTATGTCAAGTAAACTAACCTCTTCATCCACTTCCGAATGACCACCAAATCTTAAAAGCACGAGTAAAATATGACTTGTCATTATGAAAACAAAGACAATACAAGATGGATATGACAACATTAGGACAATCTTTAGGTGTTCATGAACTCTTTTGGTGAGATTAGCAACACTTTAATCATCTAGTAGACCTTAGAACATAGAAGGGTTACTTACTTGAACATATGATAACTGAACAAACATAGGGTCTGTAACAGCTCAGACTCCCTAAACAACTTTTTCTTGAAGACAAGTTTACAATGCAATATTTCTCCCTTGCTACGGTCCTTGGCTGCCTTGAAATTAGCATGTAGATCACCAATATACTTATTATCATCTAGTCCAATATACTCATATGTCAAAAAAAATCAAATTAGCTAGCTGATAAGTAAAAATTGGGTTGAAAAAGCAATTCAAAGAACCTACATACCAGTTCCAGGATCTGTTTGTTTGGAACCAGTGACAACTTTGCGGCATTCAAACAAACTGAAGCTAGAAAAGGCAGAGAGTTTGATAATTCCAACAAGTTCCCGAGGTAGAAGAAAAACAAGTACCAATAATATTAAAATAACATAGTGATTATAAACAGCAAATAGGCCACTAGAAGCAAATTTTCGACGATGAACTCCAGGTGAGAAATGATCAATAGCTAGAATGCTAGATGCTTGTTCTCTCATTTAGTAAAAAAATAAGATGAGGGGTAATAATGCCGCTTCCCTCGTAGTCCATGCAGACCAATAAGATGCACATACAACGGTACCAATAGCCATTAGCCATAGGAAAACTTCAACAACATCAACAGTAGGACGCTTTGGGGAGTACAACTGCACAGAAACTGAAGAAAAAAAGACCGAATTTCAAGAGAGTGGGAAGATTAGGAAACTTGAAGACACTATTATGTTGCTAATAACCTTACCCATGGTATTGTTGTAGAGGAGGTCTTCGAATTCTTCCCCAGCATACTGTGGGAGAATAAGAGCAGGAATCTGAATACTCACCGCTATTAACCCCATGAATAAAAGAAGGCAACTTCAAAAACATGTAACAAAAAAAATAAAGAACTTATTGCAGACAGTTCAATATAACCTGAATTATCGAGGGAAAACCTAACCATATGGTTAGGTTTTCCCACTTCAAAAATCCAAACCTCTCTCCATTTCTATCAAATTCAATCTTCTGGTTAATACTCACCGCATCTTCTAACTTTGCTACGTCACCTGGACTCAATGATCAATGACAAGATCCACGGACACCTGTTACATTACAGGTGATTAAGAGCAATGTTGCATCATTGTAGCACATTAGCTGACGATCAATTTTCAAGCCCCATTTACATTGTTAAATTTCCAGCAAAGTTTGTCTCAAGGAAAACCATATATGCTTTTCTTATTGAAAAAATGATCATCCCAAGATAAAAGGAGAAACCATACCATGCCAAGCTTATTCATAGCATCTCGTATAACAGCCAGATCTACCACCGCAGAATGTTTATACATTAATTCAAAACAGGATGTTTGCAACGAATCTACAAAAGTTAGGGAACAGGACAAGTAAGAAAAGAAAGACCTCATTCATGAATAATATACACTAGCAGCTAGTTTATATTATTGAGTTCAACGTTCCTGTCAACTAGACCATGTTGAGTTTTCCATCAGCCAAGAAAGAAAAGAAAGACCTCATTCAGAAATATTATAAAGTGTGAATTATCTTGAGATGGCCCAAACTTCACTAGGCCAAAATATGACAATTTTGTATTGTAATTCTACAATCAACAATTCAAGAAAGAGATAGTAAGAATGCATACCTATTTTTTGCTTGTTTTCTCTTAATTGAGAGTAATATGATACATTTTCATGTTAACAAGTAAATGATATGCATATAAGTTGGTTAGTTATAAACAAAAGCATTTGTGACAACCAATATATATTCAAGCTTTTTTAGGATGAGAAATGCAAGACTAATCAATTCCGAGAAAACATAGTCAAACGAGTAAAAAAAAGTGAGATTCTTACCCCATCAAGAAGGATATTTGAGGTCTTAAAATCCCTGGAGATGACTTGATTATCCAAAGTGTGCAGAAATGCTAAGCAATGAGTTGCTACGAGAGCTATATTGATCCGCACGTCCCATGGAAGTGACTCAATGGACTCTGCAAATCCAATGAGAAAAGTAAATGAAGCTTGATCCATGAATCTAAGCTTGCAAACATTCCTTGTTCAGTTTTAACTTACTCCTGAAAAGGTTATTTTCCATGCTTCCTTTTTCCATGTACTCATATACAAGAAGCATCTCCTTGTCCTCCCAGCAATAACAGAGGTAGCTTAACCATGTGAGGGTTGGAAAGGTTGCCCAAGAACTTGACCTCCGATTAGATACTGAATGAAGAAACAAAAGTGTTAAGGATGATATATTAGCGTTGATAAGCCTACAACTATTGTATAAACCATGATTAAAATAATACCAATCTGAAACAAAGTCTTTCAAAAATTGAGCACCAAATGAACTCTCCAAGGCATTGACTAAAATAGACAGTTGTGATGCCAATCCAACAATCCTCTCTTTAGTTCCATTATTCCTAAAGATTAACAGATGTATGGGGCATATATTCTTAAAACCAAAAAGAACTAAAGCTGAAAAGCACTAATTTAAAGCACTAATTTATGCCATTCGAATTTTCCAAAGGACACAGCAAAATTTACCAAAAAAAAGTCAGCAATGGAATCCATTGGCAAATTTCTCAAAATGACTCTTTATTATCATAGCGATGATGAATTAACTAGAAGCATAGAAAAAATCATCATGTACTCACAAATTTTCAGATAATAATGTCGCTTTTTCAACCTGAAAGAAATCACACCTTTTTCTTTTTCGAATCTTTATATATTGTTTTCCTCAATGGGAGAAACAATGAAGCGTATAAGGCAATCCACTTTTGATCATCCTAGCATATTAAAAAAAAAGACGATTGGTTTCAGTACCGAGGCAAGAAACACATAAATGAAACCCTAAAAATTTGAATCTAGATCTAGAGGGAACGAGAGAGAAGTAGTTGTCTTCTTCATCGAATCAAGATCTATAAGGATTTTCTGAGAGTGAGAGGAGGGAGATGATTACCAAAGAAGCGCAGAGGCGGTGGTTGAGTCGTCGTCGGAGGTGGGGGATTGCTATTGTCTTCGGTGTGAGAAACTCTATCAGATCTGCATGGAGAGACGGGGGATTTCGTGGTGGGGGAGAAGACAAGAGTTTGGTTTTGAGATCTGGAGGGTGGAAGATAGAGGTCAAGGTTTGGATTTGGTTGAAGAGGATGAAGGCAGGTCTGCCCTCCTTGGGGAGCTTCTTGCCGACCTTTGGCTTCTTCTCTGTCGGCGCCTTCTCTACTGGCTTCGTCTCTGCGGGGGCTTCGTCTCGGCCTTCGTCTCTGCGGGGGCTTCGTCTCGGCCTTGGGCGCCATTGGAAGAGGGAGGAGAGAGATTAGGGTTTGTGTTTGGTGTAGTGAAAGTACGAGATTGGAGTTGGGAGGGGTTTGGGAGAGGGAGATAGTGGTATAAATTTTTTCCAAAGCTAATGGAATAAAGTGGGTAAAATTAAGTGTTAGAAATTTCCCCCAAATTAGAAAACCCCTCCAATTTTTTTTCTAAGTTATTTAAAACCGCGTGTTTCCATTTAGCAAATTGAAACCCGCGCGTTTTAATTTATTTCAGAATTAACAATTTCACATCTGTCAAAAAATTCAACTGTTGTCTAAATTATTTTTAACATCACAAAATTAATGTACGATGTAATAGAATAATTTAACATTGGGTGTTTTGTTGACAGACTTAAAATGCATGATGTCTAATTGCATAATTCTAGTAGTGGAATTAGCTCTGTAGTTCTCCAAGTCTTGACTTTGAAGAATTTATTATTCCTAGATTTCCATATGTAGTTCGTGGTGGCCCCCAAGGTAGCCCTCTTTGCTTTTGATTGCCAACCTTTGCCCTTGGCTTCCTTCTTCATCCATTTTAGTGTTCCTTACATAGAATTCATTCTTCTCTACAGCCCCAACCAGTCCTTAACTTGCAACTAGATAGAGGATGAAAAATCACATGCAAAGAAGATATGTTCATGGGTTTCATGAGCTTGGTTACACAAGGAGCAAGTTAGATCTACTTCCCTTGATTTTATGAGATCCTTAGTGGTCAGTCTTTTCCTAGCTGCCAGTCGTAATATAAAAGAGTGTTTAGGTAGGATGACACTATCCGATCCCACATTGCACCACGGTTTCTTGTTCCCTTTTCTCCTGAAAAAATCGTAAGCACCTTGGATTTCGAAGTTTCCCACCAGTATACCATGAGCTAAGGAGATTTTCAACAGTTCCTTAAGTCCCTGCAACAGTTAATAATTCATCCCTAATGCTAAGGATTTTCTTAATCAAAGGGGAGTCATTGGTTTTGTACGTGCATCCTCCGGCTCTAGAGAGACCCTTGTTGTAAATATATGGTGGTGTATCCATCTGATCCATAGGCTATCCTTTTTTTTCAAGATATACCAAAGGATCCTGGAGAGAAATGAATTGTTCCAAGTCTTCAAGTCTTTGAGTCCTAGGCCTCCTTTTTCTTTCGGTAAGCAACGTTCTTCCATTTGATTCTATGGGATTTTAGAGTAAACACACATTGTTTTTACCAAGTGTAATTGTGTCATTGATCCTAGTCCCCTAAATGCAGAATATATCCTAACTCAATGCTAAACAAAAGATTAGTATAGTAGACAAATAAGGAGTCGATCCCATAGAGAAGAATGATTCGTAATTCTTAAGAAGATTCTCTAAACTAATGGCAACAAGATTGTAATAAGAAATTGAAATAAATAAAGATGCAAAGGAATAATGATTGTAAGTTGATAATAATATTAGAAAAGCGCTTCACCTGTAACTCTTGATAATGGTTTGGAGTTCATAGTCCTCGGATTGATTTCATTAATATTTCTAAAGTTATGTCGACTTGGCTTTGGTAGATTAAACCCACATGAGCAATCACTTATTCGAGTAACATTACAAGAATAGCATTTATTACCTAAGTACTTGGCCTTATAGCAGTATTAGTTATATATCATCCTGCACAACAATTGATAGACTTACATAATCAATTCCCCTCCACTTGCCACAAAGAAACCAATCTAAAGATAGGAATCGCTAGCAGAGATGCAGTTTCTATCTAGATGATCAGTCCAAAAGAGAACATGTGCAAATATAAAAAAATAAAGAACATGGATGATAAATAACCAATGAATTAATCACTACTAGAAATTTGTTATTTAATATCGGGTAATAGCCGATGTCTTTCAAAAAAAAATCGATGTCTATGTGGGTGATGTAAAAAGTCAAAAGTTTTTCACATCGGCTATAACCCAATGTCTTTGTATATTATAACATCTTTTAAATTTTTAAATCCGATGTCTTTATTATCATATAACATTGATTATAAAATATCACCGATGTTATAATATACAAAGACATCGGGTTATAGCCGGTGTGAAAAACTTTTAACTTTTTACATCACCAACATAGACATCGATTTTTATTTTTTGAAAGTCATCGGCTATTACCCAATGTTAAATGACATATTTGCAGTTTTTTTTATTATCGTAGCCTATGTAGGATTTGAAACCGCATCTTTGTGTTTGAACGCAACGCTCTACCATTTGAGCTAATAGGCTTTAAATTAGATAGGATGTTCTTACATAATAGAAAAAAGAGCATGTGAAACTTAAGAAGCAAAGAAACAAGGGAAATAAACTAATAGAAAAAGAGTAAACAATGATTCTATATATGAAAATTCAGCACAAGTGCTATCATTAGCTTCTATATTACACTTCATAAAACCGTTTCTTATTTTCCCTAAACACACAGTCATGGAACATGACATAAAAATATGCTATAGAGACCCAATCCAACCAAAACAGTTACCTTTCCCGAACACATACATAGGAGTTTGATCCCCAACACATAAATAGCCCCAATCTGGTACGAGATGTGGGGTATATTGGGACGAGGATTACACCCCTAAAAGGCGAATTGCAAAACGTTCACCTCCTAATATCAAATTAAACATGCTTAGTTTATAAAACTCATGATCGACAACTGAAACACAAACTACGTAAGTAACAGAACAGCGCACAACAAGAAAGGATCAAAACATCGACAAAGGTGACGAAGCTTCTGTCCTGACATTGCTTAAGTATCATATGGATGCAGGCAATCTTAACACTTGTCGCAACCATAAACATACATACATACATATATATATATAGGGTTGCGCTCCAGTGAAAACCAAAATTGCGGTAAAAAACCTGTGAGGACCGGCTTTTTAGCCCCGTTCACTAGCTTTACAGCCCGGTTATAAATAGAACCAATCTATAAGGTCACATATTTTAGCCCGGTTCTGAATAAAACCGAGCTATAAAGTCACTAATGTAATTTTAAAACATGAGTTTTCAGCACGGTTTTTAGGTTTAACCGATATATAAAGTCATGTGTTATTTTAAAACTGGAGTTTTTAGCACGGTTTTTAGGTTGAACTGAGTTGTAAAGTCACTATGTAATTGAGGTTTTTAGAACAGGTTTCAAATAAACCAAGCTATAAAGTAGTCCTCACGGTTTTTACCGTAATTTGAGGTTTTCACCGGAGTCAATCCCTATATATATATAATCAAACTTCTTAATTATGTTATACCAACAACAGAAGCAGTTAGCAATAAGATAACAAAAATATCGCTAAAAATTACACAGATGAAATGAAGTATTAAACACCAACAATTAAGTGAATTAACAACTACCTAAATTCCAGCAACAGAAACCAATAGAAGCATGAGAATAGAGGGAGAATTGATTACCAATAGCAATAAGATGAGGGATAGATAGGGCTTTCGCCAACTAATGATCACTGGAAGATTGATTGATGTGTTCAGAATCCACCTGTTAAAAATAACTTGAAGGTGAGTCCTTTGCCAACAACAAAACAAAAGTTGTAGTCATGAGATAAAAAAAATAACAAAAAAATATATTTCAGAACAAAATGAGGGAAAGAGAAAAAATATTCACAATTTGTCTTGTCAAATCCAAAAGACTTGGAAGGAGACAAGGACCACCCCCTGCCTAGTTTTCTTTAGCCAATGTCTTCACTTGAGGCAGGAACTTGAGGGGTAACCTTACAAATTCACAAGATGGGAAAATAAGACACAAAATGAAAAATGAAAGTTTAAGAAATTAAAAGAAAAATATGTTGAGATTTTGGATGTGGGAGGCCTGGAGGGTACAAATCATACATGATTCAAGAGCCAACTTAGGGATCCCGAAAATTACTTAAAGTGAGGAAAGCTATTAAACATCAAATGATAATGTGGTCCAATCAAATTTATTAAAATACAAAGAAAAAGACACACAAAAGCACAAGAACAAGATGATGCTGGTGAACAAACTGGACTTCTAATATGGCTTAGAGTTGTATCACTATCAAGCCTGACTTCTATGAAAACAATAATAATAAAAATCCAATCAAAACACCAATTACTGTATATAGATAATGTTGCTGTCCTAGTAATACCACTAAATTAAATTTTAGGAGTAAATATTTCCAAAACTATAGAGTTAAAAAGGCTTACTGTTCAAAATCACACACCTAAAACATACCACAAAACAGACAATTTTCTACCCTTGCAGATTTCATATCAGTGGTAGACAGAATACCCTATCAAGAAATCCATTGCTAGAAACACCAAAAATCAATATAAAACTGTAATAATAATAACAACAAGAAAAGAAAACAGAGGAAAGGTGATGTGGATCAAGATGAGCTTCTGTGGCTCAAACAACGATATCGATCCTGGGGATGACTCGAGGACGGGTCGAATGCAAATGGAGGAGAATGATGTCATCCTCAAGAGGAAGAAGAAGGCTCCACCATGGATTAAAGTGAAGAGGCCGACGACTAGGCCAAAGATATTCTAATTATTTTATTTTATTATTATTATTAGTTTTTAGTTCTTTCCATATTTAGTAACTCCTATGTTAGTTGGATCTATTTATGGAATGTCTTATTTTTAGTAATACTTAGTTAGGTGAATAAGGTAAAGAGGAAAGTCTATCTACGTAGATTTTTCCTTAACCACTAAGGTTTGACTTTTCAAACTAAATCTAGGGTTTCATATATTTTATTATAATTTTAAGTCAGCCATGCTGATCCTTTGCAAGGTGAGGATGGCTTAGGAAGTCTATTTAACGTACGTTCAACTTTTGAGAAAGTCAGATTGAAATATAGAATTGAGGAAACCCTTTGGCTAAAGGATTCTTCAATCTTCAATCCAAACACTTTGATTCATAAATTTCAGATTGTGATTCATCCTTTTAATTCATCCATACCATTGTGTTTTGAAACCCTAACCCAAACACAACCCAAAACACAATACACAAAATCTGCAGGAAAACCGTCGCAGAAACCCTAGCGCAGCCGTCGATGAATTCCAGGAACCGTCGCCCTATCACTTGCAGCGGCCGCTGCATAGTTGCTGCCTCCCCGTCGCCACCGTCGCTGCATCCTTGGCTCCGTCGCTGCAGCTTCTTCTCTCCTTGTGACTCTTGCCTTATGTTGTGTGTTCGTTATTGCCTTGTTTTCCGTCGTCTTTAATTCCTTCACTCATATTGAATCATACTTGTTCCCACTCATGATAAATCAAGGAGTTATTGGAAGATCGGGACAAACTCAAGTCGTTGTTCTTGATTCCGAGCCCACAGTCGTAGGATCAGGAATCCAAACGTATCAAAAGGTCAAACATGCCAGACCACAAGAGGAGTAGAGTTGTGCTCAGCATCCTCTGAATGAAAGTATCTAAAAGGAATCATCCTATGCTGCTCATACTATCCCCTTTCTATATTTTTATACTCCTTGAAAAAGAAAATATCTAAAAGGATGCCTAAGTAGGGTGAATTTGAAGGATACATACTTACATATACATAACAATTAATCACTTGAGTTTGAGGCTTAAGCTTGCTGCCATGCTAAACACACATACTTCACAATTATAGGAAATTTGAATCCAAGATAATTTAAAAAAAAACATGAACAAAATTTTAGAGCTAAGAACATCAAGGAACCAGAGGATTAACAAGTACATAATATGGACATGTTAGAGATGTAAACCTTAGAAAGGTCACTATTGCTGATATCTCCTTTATATCATGTGAATATATTTTTTTTCTTTCCTCTTCCTGGAAATATATAAGATAAAAAGCAAAAGCATCAACTCCTTGACCAATATCGTTTCTCTTAACACTTATACCAGTTCATCAGATTATGTGCAAACAAAACATATCTCCACAGGAGGAGCAAAGTTGTGCTCATCGTCCTAGGAATGAAAGTATATAAAAGGAATCATCCTATATTGCTCATACTATCCCCTTTCTATATTTTTATACTCCATGAAAAAGAAAATATCTAAAAGGATGCCTAAGTAGGGTGAATTTAAAGGATACATACTTATATATACATAAAAATTAATCACTTGAGTTTGAGGCTTAAGCTTGTTGCCTTGCTAAACACACGTACTTTAAAATTATAGGAAATTTGAATCCTAGATAATAATAAAAAAAGCATAAACAAAATTTTAGAGCCAAGGAACTAGAGGATTAACAAGTACATAATATGGACATGCAAGAGATATATACCTTAGAAAGGTCACTATTGCTCATATCTCCTCTATATCATGTGAATATATTTTTTCTTTCCTTTTCCTGCAAATATATAAGATAAAAAGCAAAAGCATCAACTCCTTGACCAATATCGTTTCTCTTAACACTTGTACCAGTTCATCAGATTATGTGCAAACAAAACATATCTCCAAATAATATGCCAATCAATAAGTTGTACAAGTTATCAACTAAACACAATGTTTTAAAAGATGCTAGACGGAAGTTTGGTGTTGAGCTAAGAAAAAATAAAAATATCTATGAATTCAAGAGTTCAAGCACGTGAAAAGCAAACTAATAAAGCTATAGAAGATATGGACCAAAGGCATGAAGAAAATGGCCTCGACTTGCAGAAGATGCTTGTAAAACTAAGATCCCCATTTCGCCAGAAGATTTCCCAACGGAAATCCTCCATTTTTCATCTCTCCTTCAATTTTCCGTTAACTTATATTCTTTGAAGCTCGTTTTGAAAATCAATCGGGCGGGGATGGTTCGATGTTGGTGACTTCGACAAATTCAACAGAGGGGGTACCCTCCTTCATGGATTGAGAGAGGTGTGAGAGGGACGAGACAGAATGAGGAGAGAGAGCAGAAGAGAAGAAAGAGAGAGTGTTGGATTCGGTGAGGCTTAGGGTTGGGCTCCCATGGCAGACGAAGAGGGATGATAGGCCGATAGAGGGACGAGATAGGGATAATTGAAAGAAGAATGGCTCCATAGAAGAATGGTTTCAGATCTGAGATTTGGGATTTGGGAATGGGAGATCAGAGGTGGGATATTGAAGGGAAAATTAAAAAGGGGGCTTTTTTTTAGAGATGAAGTATTGGGATATGATACACATATTTGTTTGAGCGGGTGTTCAAATGAATTCAATTTTAGTTCCGCGCCTTCTAAATTTTTTTTGAAACACATATTTAACATCTGTCAAATAAATGGGATGATGTCAATGCTTTTATTTATATCGCAGATTTAGAAACCGATGTTAAAAAATTGTTTAACATGGCAGATTTTTCTGACTGATGTTAATGAACCGATGTTAAATAACAGAATTATAGTAGTGATAACTAATATGAAATCAAATCCTCACAATTCATCCAACCATGTCTTCGAATTGTAGAAGAAACTATAAGTTTATAGACTTATAGACAAAGTAAACCTAATTGTCTTTCTCTCCCAATCTCTCTAATTATTCAACCTCTCTCAATTGTTTTGTAAAATAATCTAAAAATACCATCGTGTGTTAGAAGGAAGAATTGACTCAAACAAATATAAGTGCCAACCAATCCTTTATTCGTGCAAATAAAATTCAAGACTTCCTCCCGCTGTAGTGAAAGGGAATTAGGATCGATCCACAAGGAGGCAGGTTAGCGATGCATGGATAGTCTCTAATGTTTCTGCGCAAGTTGACCAGTAGCCTCAATATCGAGTTGGGAAGTCGATATCGACTGGGGCAGTCGATTCCTAGTGAGTGACGTCGATCTATGAAGAACCTGCTAAGAATGGAAAACAACAGAAGCACTCGATATCGACTAAAAGGGTCAAAATCGAGTAGTCAGTAGTTCCCGTCGACTCAAAAGACCGTCGACGTAGGGTTTGCTCAAAGCAGGTGGTCGATATTGACTATATAGGTCGAAATCGAGTTCTCTCATAGAAGATGTCGAATGCAAAAAAATAAAGAGAAAATAAAGAAATAAAATAAAGGTAGAATATTTTTGGGTTTTTTGTGTAATAAACTAAATGCTTCTAGGATATTTATCACGATGATATCAATGCATGTATTATAACTTAATTCACATAAAAGATTAAGCTTTTCTCATCATCAATTAGGAATATAGAGGCTTTCGCATAAAAACCTATCTGTTTCTACCTTTTCATAATTAGGGTTTATGTCAACTTTCGCATGCAAAACCTAATTACTATCCAAATTCATAAATATAATCCACTTTCGCTTCATATAAGGTAAATAAGGAATGATCTTAAACTCGCATAAAGGATTGAGCGCGTGGTAAAAGAAGAGATCGCATAATCAAATAGAGAATAAAGCGTACTTACATGGCTACCGCCGGGCTCACCTCGACCCTAGAAGTAGGACGACTACTCGCTCTTCATGGGGGAAAACATCATTGAATAAAAACTAAAACTTTGCATTAAACTTCAAAAGGAACTAATCGTACAACCATCTTCTTCTTCTCCGCTATCTCCTAACTTTCTCGCCTCTCTTTCTCTCCTTTGGTTGATCGATTGTTGTGTGTTGGAATTATTAAAAGCAAGCCCCCTAGGGCTTTATTTATAGCCTCCTAACCCTTGCTAGCCAAGGATTGGAGTTCTAATCCTATTAATATTGCTAAAAGGAAAGTTTATCTAAACTAAATTATATCCTAAAATTAAAATAGGTAATATTCCCTAACATGCTTGGAATATACCCCTAAGATAGATGAATCTTGGTAGATGATAGATGTCTTTGTGGCTAAGCAATATCCTCCAAAGATTTGGCCCAATCCGCGTTTTTCACACTTCTGCAGCAACAGTCAATGTCGAGTGGACAGGTCGATATCAAGTGACCTATGTCGAGTCGAGTTGGTTTGATGTGGTCAACATGGCTTCAGCTCGATCTTCATCTTTTCTTCTCATTCGATTTCAAATCTTCAGGTCGATATCGAGTAGCTCTGTCGAGATCAAGTGCTTTTAGCTCGAGATCGAGTTCTTCTGTCTTATCTAGTTTTCACTCCAAAATGCTCATTTTTTTGCGAAATCAAACCAAAACTTGTGTAGACCTCTATACCTTGCAAATGAACTCAAACTACACAAATTCACTACTTTCCCAACCCGAAAGTATAAAATATGCATGAAAACGGAAAAGATGTAAGCATTAAAGATGGTGAAATATGCGCACATGAAATCACCCCATACTTAAGCTTGCTTGTCCTCAAGAAATACACTTATTGGTCATTCAGGGGAAGGACACAAACTCTCAACATTGTAGATGCATTCTTACATGTCCCTACAATCAATTGCCATCCACGCAAATGTATTAATGTCATCAAATCCATGCATGTGAATCAAAAGCAACATCTCGCATAAAAGGAGGTTTATGCAAAAACACAATTTGCAACATATCATTAATAATCAAGAGGACTTTTATGCGCAATGGTGAAGAAAAGGTAAAAGGTATAGTGGTGGGCTATATTTGGAAATGTGGTGCTAATCTGAGGAGAAAAATTTCAAACTTTCTTTCTTTAATGCACTTTCTCCTTTGTGATTTCCACATTCCTTTTCTCATAATGATCTTTTCTTTTTTTCACTTATATTGCTTTTACCTTTCTAACCTTAACGCTGCCTTCTTACGATTCGCAAACATGGGTGTCATGAATGGCCCCGGATACATAGCGCATCGGACTCCTCACCTTGTGTCCCATCTTGCATGAATTTTATCCTCCGCAAGCAGGATCGATTCACCTAACTCATAGGTGACCGGATTTTCTTTTCACTCATTAAATTTTCCATATGAAATTCCTTCCATCAACTTCATAATATCTTTACAACATATCAACCATATAACAACTCCATAATATGACTTCCATTTCATAACATAATCTCCCGGATGGGTAAAAAGTTATAAAAATGGGCAATTTAAGAACTTGTGGAGCAAAATATGACATTAAGAACATATGGCTTAGGATATGAAGTAAAGGCAATAAGCATGGGTAATGGTAAGGGTACATAATGAAGCTTGAATGGAAAATAAAGTCCTCCATCCTCTTATCATGCATATGTCAAAAGCAACTTCAAGTTTTACTTCTTTCATGGTTTTTTCTCTAAAAATTGCACTACATTGAGACTTCCCTTTACTAGGCAATTTAATTGTTATATCTCTAACGGATCTACTTTTGCATCGTCGAGCCTTGTAACTACTTCCATGACACTTTTCAATTTTTCAATGGGTGCACTTTTTCTCAAACTATATATGAATTATAAGCTTTATGCTTATATGATAAAATATGTATATATGATGCAAATATGTAAAAACTAACCATGTGTGCAGAAACAAGACCTTATCCATTGAACTAAGGTAAACTAACAATTGAGCCATTGAAATAAGGTAAGTATGCTTTTACCCCACTCCATACTTATATCCTACAGTGTCCTCACTGTAAAAACAAAATAAGAAGTGGAATTAAAGTGAACTTACTAGAAAACATCGCAACGGCTCAAATCAGGTACATCTGCAGTGGAGGTCAATTTCGAGTGGTGGTGTCGATATCGAATGCTTGTGTCGATGGCGATCTTTTGCTTCGACTCAGGGTGATCTCAGTGTTGATCACAGTCACTCATGCTCGATTCCCTTGGTCAATATCGACTGGGTATGTCGATATCGAGTGCTTTTGCAGATTCCTTTCGTACCTGAAATCGTTAATTTCTCACCAAAACCTAAAATTGAAAGTTTTAAATTTTTAAAAACAAAACTAGAAATTCAAAACCCTAAAAATTTAAAAAAGTCTATGTACAAGCTCTAGATTTTATAGTCGCTAGGCCGACTTCTTCCGCGCTTCTATCCAAGGTGGCACATGTAGGGACCATATTGCTCTCATGTCGTCTTCAGGGCCTTATAAGCTCTACTTTAAACACCGTCCCTTTCTTGTCTTTGAGTTCCAACCTTCCTGGATAGACTTTGTAAATTGTCATCAATGCTCCCTTCCTTCCATCCTTCCTTTTACATCACAGGGCGTTGCATTGCTCCATAAGCACCTTTTCGCATGCCTTGTATTCGCTTATAGGCTTACCTATCATGTTACTCGCTTCATAGGGATATTAGAATTATGCTTTAAGGGTGGAGGATCTTTATCTAGACTTACCTTTTAGTCCGTTTTTCTCTGAGGGATCACTCGACATCGAGTCAGGGGGTCGACATCGAGTTCCTTCTTCTCTGAGTGTGCAGCCGATGGACGCAGGTCGAGTAGGGAGAGTCGATATCGAGTGGGCCCAATCGATATCGATTGGCCCTGGTTGATCTCGAGTGCAGTGTCGACCCCATACTTAGCGTCTTGCGATCGATTTGGCTCCAATGTACTCGACATCGACTGGGTTGTGTCGATATCGAGTGCTTTTTCAGGCTCCTCTTCATCATCGGCTTTGTGCCAAATTTCCAAAACCTCCCCCATTTGGGCCTCCATGGCCCTCTCCTCTAGCTCTTCGTCAGTCAAGGCTCTCTCCGTTGGTTCATCACAAGGGATTACTCTCCCTATTGCATGCATAGCCTTGACCTCTATTTGATTCAGCTCCTTCATTGTAGGGTTGGAGGAGGACTCGATGACCTTATTGCCAATAGTGAATGACAATAGTCCCTTTTGTACGTTGATATTGGCGTCGGCTGTAGCTAGGAACGGCCTCCCTAAGATGATGGGGAAAGTAGGATCCTCCGCCATATCTAGCACAATAAAATCAGTGGGTACAAAGAACTTACCCACCTTCACCTGGACGTCATTTATGATGCATGTGGGCCTTATAAAGTTGTTATCGGCCATGTAGAGTTCTATATCACGCTACCCCTAGGTCGCACAAAGCCTTGTAGTGATGTTGGCCAAGTTCAATAGTGATGGCGAATCTACCAGGATCACTCCTCATCTCTGGGTAGTCCACCTTACTACACTCCTCTGCGATCTCAGCAATTGATCGCTTCTTGCTCAATATGTCCTTAAGGAACCGAACGTAGGATAGCATCTCATTAAGGGCCTCCGTGAATGGAATGGTGACATTAAGGCCTTAGAGTACCTTCACAAAGTGTTAGAACTTCGCGTCCGAAGGGTCCCTTGAAGATTTGGAGGGATAAGGCAATGACTTCTTCTTTGGTGGAGCGGGATTAGCCCGAAGATGGTGTTGATGAAGGGTCGACATCGACAGGGGGTGTCGACATCGACTGCAGTGGTCAATCTCGGGGGCGCCTGGACAGGTTCGACGTCAACAGATGGTTTGACATCGAGTGCATCAGTCGACATCGACTGGGGGGTATCGATATCGACTGGCTCTCTAGTGACTTTCTTCGCTGGCTCCGTTTCTCCGTTGATTGGTATCTCCTTGCCATTCCTTAAGCGTATGGCGGCGATGTGACCCGCTAGTTGCCCCTTAGGGTTAGCATGTGATTGGCCTGGGAGACCTCCGGGTTGTCATGGAATAGATGCCGCCAATTGACCCAGTTGGGTCTCCACGCTTTTCCTCCATGTGTTAATTTCACCAAGCCTAGAGTTAATGCCATGTAATGATGTTTGGAGGGCATTGTTGGATTGCTTTGTCTCTGCTTGGGTTGGCCTCATCTCGTCTAGGATGAGTTGTAGATCATCCCTACTTTCTCTCTCGGGATGGCCAGATGCTCTGTATGGCGGGGGTTGTTGATATTGTTGATACTAGGGTTTTTGATAACCCCAATTCCCTTGGTTGCCTCCATCGTTTGGCCCGCGTACATACTTTACTTCATCATGGGTCTCCACTAATTGTACTTGCTCCGTGTAGGGACAAGCCGTCGTGTTGTGTTTCTGTGACCCACATTCTAAACAAGCTTGGTTGTTAGTAAGAAACTTAACATGTTTTTGAAGACGCTTTACCTTGTCTTTCAAGAGGTGGTCCTTCACCTCAAGATCCATCTCTTTGGAAGGCTCATACAGTGGCATGGATGGGGGCGGCCTAGCATCAGGTGCCGCAGGAGTCCCATAGATGTTGTCGAACTCCACTAGCCTTTCAGTCGTCTCCCAAGCTTGAGTAGGGGTAAGCTCCAGGTAGCTATAGGTGGTATAGGTGTTGATCCGCTCTCTAGTTGGCCCATCCAGGGCATTGTAGATGATCTCCTAGATAACATATGGCAGGACCTCAGTAAATCCTTGTAGCGCTCACAGACTTGGGCTAGCGTCTCCTTTGGTCTCTCCTTGTAGGATATAATCTTCTGGCGAATCTGCGCCGTCTTTGATGGTGGAAAGAACTTGTTGAGGAAGATGTCCTTAAGTTCACCCCAGGTACGGATACATCGTGGGGCAAGCTCTCCAACCAATGTAGCGCCTTTTTTGCAAGAGACCATCGAAAAGGTTTTAGATGCACATATTCAAGATTGATACCGTTAGCAATGGTGTCGCATAGATCAATATAAGTAGTTATGTGCGCCATAGGGCATTCGGAGCCCTTTCCCTCAAAAGCATGTCTCCTAATCTCCACAATAAAAGTAGTTTTAATTTCAAAAGCAACATTATGGAGAACAATAGGAGACTCAGGCACCGCCACGGTGGGGTGCATATATTCTTTCGCATTCTGCGGCATCTGGCGCAGTTGCTCTTGGGCTTCTTGGCGAGCTTGGGCTTCTTGTTCGTAGTGAGAGGCCATTCTCTGTTGTGCCTGGGTATCTTGAGTGTGTTCAGTTTCAAACCCCACCACTTGCTTCCGTAGCCTTTCGAGCTCTTGTTGCATTATTTCCTCATTGGCCATGATCCTCTTAGCTCTTTCTTGGAGACAAATGAAGCATTTCGGATTGTCTAAAGTTGTGAACTCAAGCGTGCGATTAGCACATTGCATAAACCTTCAAGACAACACTAGGAAAAGAAGTAAGATAGACTAGACAGGGCGCGATTGATAGCCTCCCCAGCAACGGCGCCAAAATTTGTTAGGAGGAAGAATTGACTCAAAGAAATATAAGTGAAAACCAATCCTTTATTCGTGCAAATAAAATTCAAGACTTCCTCCCGCTGTAGTGAAAGGGAATTAGGATCGATCCACGACGAGGCGGGTCAGCGATGCCCGGATAGTCTCTAAAGTTTCTGCGCAAGTCGACCAGTAGCCTCGATATCGAGTTAAGAAGTCGATATCGACAAGGGCAGTCGATTCCTAGTGAGTGACGTCGATCTGTGAAGAACCTACTAAGAAGGAAAAACCACATTGAGTGCAGGGTAGAAGAATAGATTGCATAATCAAATTGAGAATAAAGTGTACTTACATGGTTACCGCCGGGCTCACTCGCTCTTCATGGGGGAAAACATCATTGAATAAAAATTAAAACTTTGCATTAAACTTCAAAAGGAACTAATCGTACAACCACCGCCTTCTTCTTCGCTATCTCCTAACTCTCTCGACTCTCTTTCTCTCCTTTGGTTGATCGATTGTTGTGTGTTGGAATTATTAAAAGCCCGCCCCCTAGGGCTTTATTTATAGCGTCCTAACCCTTACTAGCCAAGGATTGGAGTTCTAATCCTACTAAGATTGCTAAAAGGAAAGTTTATCTAAACTAAATTATACCATAAAATTAAAATATTAAAATTGGTAATATTCCCTAACATGCTTGGAATATACCCCTAAGTGATTGCTCATGCGAGTTTAATATACCAAAGCCAAGTCAGCATAACTTTAGGAATACTAATGAAATCAATCCGATGACCATAAACTCTAAACCATTGTCAAGAGTTGCAGGTGAAGCGCTTTTCCCATATTATTATCAACTTACAATCATTATTCCTTTTCATCTTTATTTATTTCAATTGCTTATTACAATCTTGTTGCCATTAGTTTAGAGAATCTTCTTAAGAATTACGACTCGGTCTTCTCTGTGGGATCGACTCCTTACTTATCTGCTATACTAATCTTTTGTTTAGCATTGAGTTAGGATATATTATGTATTTTGAGGGCCAGGATCAATGACACAATTACACCTGGTAAAAATAGCCCACCAAATCTAGGCGCCTTTGCCGGGGAAGTCCTGTATTCGTCTTCTTTTGTTGATTTTATTTTTTCTATCTTTAGTTTATTTTAGTTTATTTTTTGTTCTTATTTTTCTTTAGGTCTGACCTACTATGTATGGTCCAGACCCGTACTAATAATTCATCACCTTTGTCTTTTGATCCGGAGATTGAGAAGTCTCTATCCAGGTTGAGAAGAAAACTTGATTTCATTCAAGTAGAGAAGATGGATGTCAATAACAACAATGACGACAACATTGAAAATCCGCCAAGAAGAACCTTGAGAAGCTTAAAGGAGCCAAATTTGAATGCACAACCGCTTGCAATCATGCTTCCTGCTCTCCCTAAAGGTTCCAGGTTTGAATATAAATCCAATTGGTCAAATGCTTTACCTAATTTTCATGGAAGGTTTGGAGAGGCACCAGACAAACATCTCGCAGAGTTTGCTAGTATCTGCGATGGACTAAGACCTCAAGGCCTGATAGATGACCAATTGATGCTTAGAGTATTTCCCTTTACTCCAAAAGATGCAGCAAATGATTGGCTATATTATCTTCCACCCAAAAGCATCACTACTCGGGATGGATTGAAGAAGGCTTTCCTTCAAAAGTACTTTCTTGCTACTCGCCTGAGCAAACTCGAGAAGGAATTGTCTAGTATTGAGCAATCACCTACTGAGAGCATGTATGAGTATGTTGAGAGATTCAAAAAGCTTAAAGGATGTTGCCCATAACATGGTATACCAGAGGATGATCTAGTCCTCTATCTTTATGAAGGCTTGCTTGTTAGAGAGCACAGTGTTATCAGTTCTACAAGCGAAGGAGATGTCCTAGACAAGAAACCTGAGGAAGGAATGCAAATTTTTGAAGACTTATCCAATGTTTCATAATAATATGGGAGACATCAAGGTATTAGAAGAGTTCATAGATTGGACAACTCTGGAGACAATCACAGAGATGATCTGGATAGGCTTGTTAAGGTAGTCAATAAAATGGCTATGAAGATGAATCAGACACAACAACCTAAACCCTGCGGAGTCTGTGGATATCAAAATCATCTTAATGATAAGTCCCCATTGATTCAAGAGGAGGTTGATGATGTCAATGCAATGGATTATGGACCTCGCCGAAACTTTAGTAACAATTTCTTCAATTCAAATTACAATTCAAATTGTCAAAGTGGTTTCAATGGCAGGGGTCAACAGCAACAAACACCTTATCAAAGAAGGGTCCAATTTGAGAATCGCTCAACAAATCCTTAACAGGAGGATAGAGAAGAATCTTTGAGGTTGTTGTTGGACAAGATGAGTGCCCAAGAAAAGCTATTGAGTCAAATGGCTAAAGAGATTGGAGAACTCAAAGCTAAGGATTCGGGCAAGCTACCATCACAAGTGGTAGTCAATCCAAAGGAGAATGTATGTGCCATGATCCTTAGAGGAGGAAAGGAGATCCAATTTCCCACACAAAACATTGAAGAAAGGCCTAAGTAAGTCATAGACGTGGAGAAGGAGAAGCAAGGAATCTCGGATATTGAAACACAGTTTAATGGCGCCCGCCACCCTTACCGGCACCCGC
Organism: Persicaria maculosa; assembly: GCA_963922045.1. Classification (NCBI taxonomy): domain Eukaryota; kingdom Viridiplantae; phylum Streptophyta; class Magnoliopsida; order Caryophyllales; family Polygonaceae; genus Persicaria; species Persicaria maculosa. The sequence goes on from OY998260.1 coordinate 23,191,450, forward strand.
TGCCCCTTTCAGAAACTGGTCCGATTGATGATCCTCGTCTTACGATGAAGTAATCTTTGAAAGAGTGGTCCCCTGAGGTTTCTAGGCCTAAACCACCCCTTCCCCATGCCTTGAGAACTGATATAAAGTGGGAAGATGAGCAAATCTTGTATGATACCTGATGTGATCGTAGTCGCCCATGAGCTCGACTCTTTTTTCCTACAAAGGTTTGTCTTCGGAGTTGAACCTCAACTTTCATTTGTGAAAACTGTTTGGCGATACCTCAGTATTTTAGCTCATTATGGCTGTATAAAATTCCGATTGAAGCCAATGAATACTTGTTAGAAAGATATTTCAAGTGGCTACAACTTCATTGAAGGATGAAATCATCAATTCAGCTTGGAAGATGGCTGAAATCTGAGATCTTTGCAGCTGTTAGAAAATCTGGTAGCTTGTCGGAAATGAAATAAATGAAGACGGAATGCATTCAATAAAGTCGGATTAAATGATGGGGCTTTAGAGATTCTTCCGAACTTACATCTCTTTGATGGCAGCCAAGACCATTTGTTTTCCCCATTATGGTTGCTCATCTCTCCGTCATAAATCTCGGAAATCCTTTCGTATTATCCATCATTAGTTTATCGATTTATTTTATTTTATTTTATTTTTCTTGGCATCAATATTTTGTTATATAAAGGGATGTAAGAACTTCTTTTGAGAAAAAAAATGGAATTTGAAAAAAACTAAGCATTGTGCTTCCTTCGTTTCGGGTTAAGAAACAAAATCTATCTTGGTGAGATGTCGGATAAAACCTCTTGGTGAGATGCTAAGAGCGATTCCCTAGTGAGAGACGACAGAATAAAAGGGTTGGAAACACTCGGAGTGCGAGGCCGAGAGTGTGGAAGATCGAGTGTTGGAGAGAGCTCGGAGTGCGAGGCCGAGAGCGATATTGCATCACATATCCATCACACCCCATCCCCTACCTTACCACCATTCTAAAGTCTTCCACAACCCCATCATCACCCTCAAATCACCGCCCAAACGTCACTCCAAAACAGCCCCTCAATCCCCCACAAAAGAGCCCTATTCAGGATCGTCTTTGCTCAGACGACGTCTCGGTAAAACGTTGTTTCCCACTTTGTCTGACCTCCGATTGACGAGATCTACCCCAATACGCGACCGAGACTTCAAGATCTACAAAATTAGTCACACGTCCTCAGGGTCCAAGACAATCGACGGGAAATCGGCATTCCTTGACGACTGATATGCTGCTTTCGAAACTGCCAACAACTTCCAGACTTCTCGGAACTCTCATCGCCGGTCCTTTTGCTCGAGCTCGGGCCCGAGCACGTCAATACCTTTGCACATTATGAGGTAAATATTCCATTTTTTAATATGATTAAATATGTGCCTCGATATACTATGTTTTTTAAGGAGTTATGCACGATGAAAAGAAAGCAAAGGTTGACGAAGAAGGAAAAGGTAAGCTTAAATGAAAATATTTCTGCCATGCTATAAAAGAGAATACCTGAGAAGTGCGGAGACCCAGGTATGTTCACCATCCCATGTGAGATTGGAAATACTAGATTCACTACAGCTCTGTTGGATTTAGGTGCTTCAATTAATGTGATGTCTTACAGCTTATATATGTTTTTGGGTCTAAATGCTATCACAGAAACAGGTGTGACAGTGCAACTCACTGATCGATCCCAGATCAAGCCTAAGGAAGTTGTTGAGGATGTTTTAGTTAAAGTTGATGAATTAATATTTCCGGCTGATTTCTTTGTATTAGATATGGAACAAGGAACGTCGGTTACCTCAATCATCTTGGGAAGGCCATTCCTTAGAATGGTCACGACAAAGATTGATTGCTGCGAAGGTTCCCTAACCATGGAGTTTGATGGTAGAAATATTGAGTTTTCTATTTATGATTCTATAAAACATTCTCCTGAGAATTTTTAGTATACTCTGGTGCTCGACGAACGTCGTTAGCTTTCGCTTCGCCCAAATAATAATAATATCCTAACTCAATTCTTAAACCAATAGACTACTAAACCAATATATTGATAAACCAATAGATTAGCATAGCGATGAAGTCTGGAGTCGAACCCACAAAGATAAACGGTTGCAATTATGATATTCCTAACAATGACTTCTAAAGACAATAGCAATAGTTTATAGCAACTTCATGACAACATAAAGTAAATAGGATAATGATTGCAAAGTATTGATAATAAGATAGAAAAGCATTTCACCTGTAATTCTCGACAATGGTTGAGGTTCAATGTCTTAGGATTGATTCAATAGTATTTATAAAATATATGTCAACTTGACTAAGGTTGATTGTTCCGCAAAGATACAATCTTCTTATTCAATATCACTAAAGAATAGCATTAACGATTCATTTTCTTAAGACCAATTGGCACATCGATTCAATGCAAATAGAAGATAAGGGAACAACCCACTCGGCCCTATAAACATCTACTCGACATAGATCAATCGATATCATCCACTACAAAGACATAGAAATATCACTAAATCAATGACTTCGTTTGATATCGAGAAACCAACAATGGATTCATAGCATAGACGTAATTCCTAACATGGTGATCAATCATAGAAAGGAACACAAATTCATAAAAATAAGAAGATGATAAATATACTTATAAATAACTAATTGAAATCAAATCCTCACAATTCATTCAACCATGTCTTCGAATCACAGGAAAAACTATGAGTTTAGCAACTCATAGCTAACGCTCATGTTTCTCTCTATATTGTCTCACGACACACAATGTCTCAAAACTACTGCCTCTCTCAAAAAAAGAATGAAAATAACCTAAATAGAGTCGTGCAAAACCCTAGGGGAAATAATAATAATATAATGATAAAATAGAATCTTCGGACTAAAATCGGCAATCACTAAACACGGGACACTGACGGGTGCCGGTGGAATAACGGCAAGCGCCGGTAGAATAACAGCGGGCGCCGTCCCAACAGACTCCGTAATCCTTCTTAGCTTCAAAGTTGTGTTTCCTTGCTCCTTTGATGCTCCTTCATTAGCCTTCATATGCTCCTAAATCATCCATTTAAGCTCTTCCAAGATCCTATCCAAGGTCGGAATGTAAAACTGCAGAATAAACACTAAAAAGGCGTAGATTCCGAACTTCAATACTTCACAAGAAAGATATAGAAATAAACCAAAACATATGCAAAACTCCTATCTAAATGCAATAAGAACCACCTATAATACCTATATAAAATATGCATTATCAAATCCCCCCTCCCCCCCCCCCCCCCCACACACACACTTAAGCTCTTGCTAGTCCTGAAGCAACCATGAAACATAAATATAATCAATGCATCCCACAAGAGATTTTCCCAATTCTTCCTCATCAAAAAGCAAATTCAATTCATAGTGCAAATATGAACAAGGCACAAAAACATCATAAAATGTATATAGGCGATCAAGTAGCTTGAATGGTTAACAATCCAACCTCACAAGGGAAAAATATGTGTTTCTCTTGCTCTCATGTGTTTAGGCTTTCAAACATACATTCACCTCAATTCCATTTACAAGCATCAAATCAAATATTGACATTTATATCACAAAATCTCCACTGGATACATCAAAGCAAAAACAAGAACATCAAGTGGACTTTCGCTTAATGGAAACCTTCATGGAATACACCATTCGGCGGGGTTATAATGGGGCTTGATAGAAACATAAGGGCAAGGAATTGTATTTGGTCATGTGGTGCTATTAATCCCAGGAAAATAAGATTCCTAAAACTTTCAATATAACGCAAACCAACTCAATAGTACAACAATCTCACAATGCAACACAACTCTCAAAATATATCAATATGCTCATAACTCTCACAAATATATCAATAACTACAATAATCTCAAATATCTCAAAATATGCTCAAATATGCATAGACAACACCCAACTTAAATAATTCTCAACCAAACATCAATCCAACTCCTCATATGCAAAAATAAATAAAATGGCTCTTTATTCTTTTTTTTTCTTTTTCTTTATTCTTTTTTTTTCTCTTTTTTTCCTGTTTCGACAGTTCTGGTTTTTTTATTGAGCCAAAAATAATACAATATAGCATAATATGAGGGAAACTAATAGCACATAACATTACATCTTCTTCAAAACCATAAATCATGACAATCTCACACTTTAGCTTATTTCCCATAACTCCAAATAAATTTCCATAACCAACTTTAAATCTTAATTTTCCCGAAAAGAGTAAGGCTTATCATTGGCTAGGAATAATGAATTTTATGGAGCTCACAAATAAAATAGGCTAAAGGCTCGAATTGGCTTCAAAGCAAGATATAATATAAGGTAGATATGGATAAGATGTGGCTAAAAGGTTGCCTCTATCATTTGAACTTATCAAGCAATGATCATGTATATCATCGGCCTTGAAAATAGATAACCATGTCAATACTCAAAGATAAATGCATAGGTGTAACAGCCCGGGATTATGATTCCCGGGTTACGTTTCGAGGGATGAAACCCCTCGTTGGGATCTTGCGCTCCGAGTACAAGTTGAAGGTTTGAAATCAAACATTAGTGCTTTGAGGTGGGATTTCTAACCCAAAAACGTAAGGATCGTTGGAATCCCCGGGGTAAATCCCATGTGCCTGTCCTAAATACTAAGTCGGGAAACATTTCCACGTAAACGAACAATCTCGTAAATACAATGTGCCACGGTGGAGCCGGGTCAAAACATGTTTATTATGTGGTTAATCTACTACAGAATTGTATCGTCGAGTGATAAGTCATCTCCAATTATTCACCATGAACATCCCACACCAAATAGCACACAACATTAGGTAAACCCAAACTCACAAACAAATATAATAGGTAAGTAAGAAGTCGATCCCACAGATAAACAAGTATTTCATGCAATGTGTATTTATCAATTAGGGTAAAATGAATATTTTTATGGAAAATAAGAAATAAACTATAAACAAGTTAATGAGAAATAATATTAGAGAGAAAAGCGGTTTCACCTACGAATTCGCATCTTTGGTTGGTTTACTCGATCATTGAATCTCCTTCTAGTTATTTAGTTTCTATCAAAATTGGCTTGGATAAATTAGTCTAAAGGAGTCCTAATAATCTGTTACACTCCTATGCAATCTAAGGAAAGGAAAGATTTAACATAAAAGTAGCGCAAAGTCTCAATATCCCTAGCATATAGGAAACACCAATTCCCTATAGAATTAATATTTATTAGATATGTCCACTCCCTACACATTCAAGTTTCCTTAAAGAAATCCCACAAGAATATGTTTGCTACGATAGATTTAGTTCATGAAAAGGCACGAATCAAAACCCTAGGACGATGCGATTCTATCAAAGTGTTCAGTCGGATAAAATCAACAACATAAGCAATTAACACAAAGAAGTTGAAATAATCGACAAGAATAACTATAAATTCAAACTTACGATTCAACCAATCAAGTCTTGAACTGCAGCCAAAACCAAAAGAGTTTAATTGCTCAAAACTTACAGAAACTCAAAGCTTCAATCTCTAAATCTTCTTGTGTCTCCATGTGAGTAAAACTGGACCTAAACAGTTTATTTATAGTCCTAAGGTCAACCAAAACCCTAAAAGTATCGGACTACTAAGATAGAATTTAAATAGATAAAATAGAATTTCAAATAAAATCCGTTCGCATTAACGCGGATCGCCTCTGTCCAAGTGTTGCGGGCGCGTTACTTGAGGCTCTGGATGTGGCACATCTTCCTTGACCAGCAGCGGGCGCATCACCATAGTCGCGGGTGCGGCTCCTCCTTCAGAAGACTTCCTCAAATAGCTGCGAGTGTGTCACCCCAGCCCCAGGCACGGCTCTTCAACATTTGGACATTTTTCTGTTTTGAATTAGGTCTCAACTTCAAAACAAAAGTTTTAGATCTCCAAAAGATTTTTCCAACGCATACTTATAATAATCAATCCGACCTTCGAGGCCTCCAAAAAGTGTGTTACAAGTTCAGCTTGTTAGGTAACAACTTTTGTTGACATGTCTTCACTTAGGCTCTCGAATTTCAATTTCGCTCTTGGACTCTTCACTTGTTTTCCTCTTCTTAACTCTTAAATGCTTCACTCGCCACCTCAGATCTACAAATCTAAAATGGAACAGTAAAACGCGTAGATTCTGAACTTTGATCACCTACATGACAAAATATCCAATTACCATCTAAAAATGCATTATTTTCAATGTAATATAACTAAAACTATCTTATTATACCTATTTAAATATGCATTATCAGGTCACCCACCGAATAAATTTGTGTGTGGTCTAATTAACTATTTCAAAAGAAATAATTATCAAATTTACCCTTAAAATTTTGTCTAATCGAAAAATCCCATTTTCCATATGTACATGGAGTTCTTGTGGGGACCTGCCCCGTTAAACAATCGCAAGTTGTCATTTACTGAATTAAGAACTGAATTAACAAATAATAAACCAAAGACTGGATTAACCCCATTGAAATTTAAATTTTAAATTTGCATGGAACTTTGCAAAATACAATACCGAGTATATAATTTGGTCTCAAACGACCCACCTACCACCAACATTGCCCAAGTCTCCATGTGTTAAGATAGCGACACATTTGGAATACGCATATTCTTAGTCTCTTCTAATATCCAAATTAAGTGACATTAGAATTTGTTAACTATTTTTTCTTTTAAACTCTTCATTCAATGGTTTACAAGATCAGTAAATATTTAATAAAAGGTAAAATTGTATTCATATTATTTAATACTTTACATTAAAATTGTATCAAAAGCTAAAACGTCACTTAATTTGAACAATTATAAGGGGTATAATTTATCCATTTGTCTCTCCCCTAACCCTCCAATGGAAAAAGTCGTTAGATATGAATTACGGAGTAATGTTTGTTTTTCAGATGTCAACGACTACCATTTAATATTTTAATTACATGATTAAAACTTAATCATACGAATACTTTCTTGTCTTAGCTATGTTGGGTTGCCACCAACGACTCCGAAGGGCTCATTGAAAAACTGGATGCATAGGACAAATGTCACCCTATTCAGACAGATGAGACAACCTGCTTTCGAATGTTTTGATGCTACCTAGCTTGTTTGTTTTCTACACACGGACATTACCAAACTCATGCAGTCGTGGTTTTTAGGATCTTGAGTGATGAAGATTGATGTTATCAAAGTCGTAAGATTTAAGGATTCACAGATAAACTACACTAAGAAAACCCAGTCTGGCCCGTATCGATAGCATAAGATCATGTGAGTTTGGCTTTGCACAAGTCCACAAACTTTTGTACATGTAGGATTGGAAATCACACGTGGGTGACCGACTCACCCGATCCAATTATAAGGGTGAAACCCCGAAAAAAAAGGGGGGTGATGAATGGGTGATGGGTTGGCAATTTCGCTCGTTTCAGTGACTTGGTTAGGATTTATTGTTTTAAGGCAGAATTTAGCGAAATTATTTTTTCTTTATTTTTTTAAAGAAAAATGGAAAAAAATAATACCAACTATCCATCGTGAACAAAAAAATAATAAGAACTTTGTACAAGGAAATGGAAAAACCCTTTGTGAACCCAAGAGTACGCGCTTTACGCGCCTCCTCTTTCTGGCCTAGGTTTTGTACTGGGCAAATCTCTTCTCCCCAGAAACGTCCCTCTGAGAAAGTTCAAACGTCAAAATTCAATGGCCTTATCGCTTTGTTTACACTCCTTCTACCTAGATCTGCTAATGATTATCCTATTTCGTCTCTCTGCGGCTCTTTTCGAGCTAGGTTTGGGTGGTGCCTTTGTGTGTCGCCCTGGTTTAAGTGGCTGCTCTCGTTCTGGAGAGTGCTCCGGGGTGTACGGTTTCTGACGGTGGTGGTGTTGCTGTCTCTGTCCTCTTGGGTTCATGGGTTGGTAGTTCTGAGGGGGTTTTCGCTCAGTCCTGTCAAACCCCCTCCTTGGCCTGATTTTGTGCCGTGCTGGTTCCTCTTTCTCCTCAATCTGTCAAGGGTTCTCCTGCCCGTTGACCTTCGGCTTCTCATCATTGTTCACCTCTGCAACAAGTCTCGTCTGGCTTTCAGAGGTGCTCGTTGCTCAGCGGCATCGGCTTCGTCCACCTGTGAAGACAAAGGCAAACAACCTCTGGGGTCCTCAGTTTCAGAGGCCCCTTTGATTACCCCCCCGAAAGGGCCCAAAAAATTTGGATGCTGCTGTCCCTTCCGAAGGCTTGTCTAAGCCAGAAGTGGGTGGCTCATCTAATCCAAAGTCCTCCAAAGGCAAAAAATCCAAGATCAAAGCGCTCTCGGCGGCCAGTCTCAAGGCTATCCAGGATGGGGTTCAGGCGAACATCTCATCCCTTCACCAGCTTTCTCTTTTTGCATCCATTGTGAGGGATGCCGTTGAGGCTAAGGATATCAGGAAGAAGATCAAGTTTGCTTGGAGCTTTCTTACTAGAGGTTTCCAATTGGTTCCTGTTGCTAACAACTGGTTCGAACTTAAGTTCGATGTCCCGGAGGATCGCGACATGGTTTGGGAGAACAGGCCCTACCATGTCGCCGGTCAATTACTTGTGCTCCGACCCTGGAGGATTGATTTTGATCCTTGGACAGAATCCATTACCAAGCTCGATCTCTGGATTCGCTTTCCAGGATTGCCGGTCAAGTTTGTCAGTGATAATGTATTGAGTTCTATAGTGAAGAACAATGGTCTTGGGGAAACAATCAGGGTTGCTGCATTCAATTCCAAGGGTGCCCGCTATCGCTACCCCAGAGTGTGTGTCTCTGTCGATCTATCTTTGATCCGTGAGCATGTGATTTATGTCGCAAATGAGGATGGTGGGGTGGAGTCCTACCCGGTGTGGTTCGAGGACTTCCCTTCGGGGTGCGGGGGATGTGGATCGAACGATCATGTGTTCGATGATTGCCCGAAACGGCGACTGTGCAACCAGCACTCAAGGGTGCCTTTTGAACCTGAGCGGGTGGCCTCTGCCCCTCCTGCTGCTGCGGTGAATGCTCCTGGGCCTGATGCAGGGGGTGATTGGGTGCGTGTGGCATATTCTAAGCCTCTCCCACCGCCTAAGTTTGGTCACTCCAAATCGGAAATCATGAAATTATTCGGGTCCAACCTCTCTGATGGGAGTGACTCCTCTTCCTCGGAGGAGGCTGTCGACATTGTGGATGATGATTCTCTAGTTGTTGAGTTGCCAGTGGTGGTGGCTGCCATTCCCGCTGCACCCCATGCAGATGATGTTCCGCCTAGCGCCACTCTGGTTGTTTCCGCACCACCAAATGATGCCAACCTTGCTGTCATTAAACCGGTTCTACTGAGCTCGAGCTTCCTGCCGACAATGATGAGGTATATGTGGACTATGATGAGGAGGAGTACGATGAGGATGATTTACTGTCCTCCGACAATGGAATCACTCAGAAGGAGTACGAGGACATGTTCCTCGATGTCCCACCCAATGTAGAGTATCTCCTCCCTGAGCCACTGTCCCCATACGGGACCCCGCTGGCTGGACCTCCTGTTGCTCCTCCTAAATCACCCTCGGTGACGTGGGAGTTGGAGCAGCTTGAGGTTTCAGTGGCCACTAAATCTGAGTCTGGAAAGAGGAAGCTCGGCAATGAAGACAACGATACCGCTTGCTCTGCGCTGATGGTGGGCGGCGGTAAACGAGGTAAACATGCTGATTAACCTACAATCTATCTGCTTTGGGCTCCCTGCCAGATACTTCCGTGTGGGGCGCCGTTGTTCATCACTAATCAATCATGTTGTTGTTGCTACTACATTCGTCCAAGTTATTGTGTCTTTAGTTTGGGTTAATCCCTTTAGTGTCTGGGTCTCTGGTATGAGCATCGCTTTGCCTTCTACATCATCCCCGCCTTGCTTATTGCAGCTCCTTAGCTTGTGTAGTTGGTTATCGTTTGTTGTTTTTCGGTTTCCTGGTGGCAAGTCGACTATGATGTATTCTATCTGTTGTTATCGTTGTGGCTTTAGGGTCTTTGTTTCTGCTATATTTGGACTAAGTTTCATTTGTGATATTTGCTGTGGAGTGCATCATGGACTTAAATTCTTATATTTTGGTATGCTAAAGCAATTTCTCCAGTGGCTAATGTATTGTCTGTACCATTTATTAAGAATGGAATGTGATATTTTTCCTCTTAGAGACGCTATTTTTGGCGAAACCTTTTGGCTTGTCCAACTCCTGGCCACACATATATTTATAGCTTCTAGTGAACTTTTCTTGGGTTGGGCTTGGGCCCTTCCCAATAATGTATTTGTTAAATTACCACCCAATAATTACAACCATTTCATGACTAAGACACCTTTGAACTGGGACTTAGTGACACCTTGGGCCCAGTTCTCGTTCAGGGTCCCATGAAAATATCCTTTTGGAATTGTCGTGGCATTTCAAAGAAATACTTTTGGACGAGTATTGACGCTTGGTGTAAAATCGAACATATCCAACTCCTTGTTCTGGCGGAAACAAAGACAGAAAAAATTCCTCATGAATGTACATGGCGTAGTGCGGGTTTTGATCATGCTGTCTGGTCTCCGGCCATTGGCAAATCTGGTGGCATTGGGGTAATTTGGAAAAACAATCAACTTTTTCACGAGGAAATCTCGGTTGAAGTCCTGCTTCCTCGAATCATCGCTATCAAATATAAAAACCTCAATGACCCTTTTTGTATGATGATGTTTTTTGTGTATGCCCCTCCGAATCCTCGTGATAAGCCTGAGTTCTGGAATGATTTGACCAATAGAATACTTGTTTGTCAATATCCTTGTTTGGTGATGGGGGATCTTAATGAGATAAGTTGTGCGTCGGAGAAGCTCGGAGGTATAGCTACACTTGGTAATCGTTTCCTTAGATTAAGCCAATTTAAAGACAACTGTCAGCTATTAGACGTTCCCACATATGGCAATCTATTCACCTGGCGTAAGAAAAAGGAAGGGGAAGATAATATTCTTGAAAAACTTGATCGTGTATTAGTGCAACACTCAATTCTGCAATTCTTTCCTGGTTTATCCACTAAAAATGGAGCTTTCTCCTCTTCAGATCACTGTCCGCTTACCATTTCGCTTACAAAAGATTCTGGGCATCAAGTCCCTCCGTTCAAATTTGAAAAGATTTGGACTCATAGGTCTGATTTCCGCAATATTGTACGCCAATCTTGGCGCGCAAATTGTGCAGGTTCTGCACTTTATCAATTGGTACATAAAACAAAAATACTTAAACAAAAAGCAAAGGTGTGGCACAAATCCACCTTTGGGAATATCTTCAGACAATTACAAGAGGTTGAAAATAACCTTGTTAATTTACAAACTCGGGCGTCCCCATGTCTACCAGGACACCTTGCGTCTCGTGAGGCTAACCTACTTTTGAAAAGGGAACAACTTTTGCTTTTCCAGAAGGAATTCTGGAACCAAAGAGCAAAATCTAAACATCTTAGAATGGCCGATGCTAATACAGGGTACTTTCATAAAGTTGCAACGGGTCGACGGAGTAGGAAAATAATCAAAACAATTACGTCAGCGGAGGGCACGCCGATTATGGGTGAAGATAACATTAAGAGGGAAATTAAATTAGACTTTGAGAAAAGGTTCAGGAAAGAAAATATTAGTGTCAATTTAACTGAAAACCAGCTTGAGGTTATTACCTCTTCAATATCAGACACCGACAATATGGAACTTACAAGAATCCCGTCCAATAGTGAAATAAAATGTGTTGTGTTCAGCCTTGGACGTAACAAATCTCCCGGTCCAGATGGCTTCCCCGCAGAGTTCTATAGAACTTATTGGGACATAGTTGGCTCTAGTGTCATTAAAGCCGTCAAGAGTTTTTTCCATTCTGGCAAAATTCTCCGCCAAATAAACCATACTTTCATCTCACTTCTCCCTAAAGTGGACAACCCGACCACGACTAATCATTACCGACCAATCAGCCTTTGTACGACTATATATAAAATAATATCAAAAATACTTACAAAACGTCTCAAGAAAGTGATGTCCAAGCTCATTCATCCGCTTCAAGGTGCTTTTGTCTCTGACAGGGCTATTCAAGATAATATCCTCATAGCGCATGAAATTTTTCATGATTTCAGACGAAGAAAGGGCAAAGAGGGTTGGATAGCTGTAAAACTGGATATGGAAAAGGCTTACGATAGAGTCGACTGGTTTTTCATTCGCAGAGTTATGGAGAAATTTGGTTTTCATGAAAAATTTATCTCATGGATCACAGAATGTGTGACCACGGCCTCCTTCTCAGTTCTGGTCAACAATGGGCCGACTGAGATGTTTTGTCCATCTCGTGGTTTGCGACAAGGCGACCCCCTTTCCCCATTCCTATTTATCTTGGGCGCTGAGGTCCTTGCTAGGAACCTGACAAAAGAATCACTTGTGAACAATGGGCTGATTGGGTTCAATTTCGGTGGTCACGGACCTTGCATCCCGTTTCTGTCCTTCGCTGACGATATCATCATTTTCTCAAAAGGCTCGTCCAGCGCTTGCCAGGAAGTAAAAACTATTATTGATAATTACTGCAAAATATCGGGACAGAGGGTCAATTTCCATAAATCTTCGTTCCAAACAACAAAAGGTATTGCCAGGTCTCGAATTGCGGATCTACAAAATTTGCTTTCAATCTCTAACGTATCTAGTTTGGAGAAATACCTAGGTTGTCCTATTATTAACGGTCGAGTGAACAAGAACACATTATAAGGGATTATAAGTAAGTCAAAAGACCAACTTTCGAAATGGAGAGCTAACGCCCTATCCCAACAAGGTCGGTCGGTACTCATTAATTCAAACCTTACCTCAAAGCCTCTCTTCACTATGCAATGTTTTACTCTACCATCTTCAATCCATGTGGAGCTAGACAAGATCAATCGTTCTTTCTTCTGGAATAAGGACGCCCAACATCGGCCTCTTATTGGGTGGGACAAAATTTGTAAACCCCGGACATTTGGTGGTCTGGGTATTAGGAAATCCAAAGACATGAATGATGTCCTACAAATGAAACTCCTTTGGAAGATTCTTGCTGAACCAAATAACTGTTGGGTAAAAATAATAAAGTGGAAATACTTAAATGGAACACCACTTCTGGAGTACAAACGTTCTGGCAATTGCTCTTGGCAATGGTCAAAACTTAGCTCCTTGATCCCTTTTTTCAAAAATGGCCTTATCTGGTCTGTGGGCAATGGGCAATCAATCAGCTTCTGGACAGACAACTGGATCTCCACTGAACCAATCATCAGTAAAATTAACTGCCCTACCGATATAGATATCAAATCCAAAGTAAGTGAATTTATCATTGGTGGACAATGGTGGAGGGAAAAATTAAACTCGCTCCTCCCCCCACATTTGGTGAATGACATTACAAATATTCCCCTTCCTACAAACTCGACTTTACTGGTGGCCGGATAGATTCGGTTGGTTCACAACTTCCAGTGCATACAAACTCATTTCCAAACAGTCTGAATACTCTCCCGATGAGAATGCTTGGATCTGGAGAACAAAAATCCCTCCAAAGATTAAAAATTTCCTCTGGAAAATGAGCCAACATGGACTTCCTACGTCTCAACGTTTAGCTTGTAGGGGAACTCCGGTCCCGTCCTCATGTTTTCGATGTAATGGGGTGGTTGAGGACGAGGTTCACATCTTTTTCGAATGTAATCACTGCCTAGGATCTAAGATTCTTAATACATCTATTTTAACTGAGATCCACCAACTTATAAACCAGTCCAGAGATATTAGGCCTATTCTTGTTCTTCTAGGCACGAAACTGTCATCCGAGGAAAAGGTGTCTCTAGCATTCTCATGGTGGACCATCTGGAATATCCGGAATCAGGTAATCTTTAAAAATACCACTATCCCCTCGAAAGCTGCATCAGAGCAAATGATCTCCAAACATTTGGCTAATTGGAAAAAGGCTTGCGCCTATAATGATGACGTTAGTTTAAAGGACGACGTAAAATCTACAAGTGAGAAACTCGAAAAAGTCTCCCCAAGAGAAAGACAGAAGTCATGGACAAAACCGCCTCGAGGGTGTTTCAAATTGAATTTCGATGGTTCATCCGTCCCAAACACCAACAGCACTGCAGGCTACATTATTAGGGATTCGGATGGTCTCCCCATTTCTATCGGCTACGACCGGGTCGGTATTCACGATCCCTTGTGCTCTGAGGCCCTTGCCCTCAAGCTGGGTATTCAAAGGGCTATCTCCCTTGGCGTTCCCAATCTCATTGTTGAAGGGGACTCGCAAATTATAATCAATTATTTTAACAAAAAGGGCCAATGCCCTTGGCAGGTGGAACTCCTGCTCTCCGATATCTCCCTTCTAGTTTCTAATTTTTCCAGTATCTCCTTCTCCTTTGTTCCCCGTGAGCGCAATAAAGTTGCTGACAAGGTCGCACACCTTTGCCACTTCGCCTGGGGACACGACTTAATTAACAATCAAGATCTTCGTGATCTCATCCGTCTGGATGCTATTGGGTAGTTCTTCCTACCCAAAATCTTTCCTAATCAAAAATAATAATAATAATAATAATAATAATAAGAACTTTTAAATTGAAAATTTTATGTATGAACTATCACCGCATTAACAAAAAATAATACGGTTTTAAAATCCGGTGAAATTTCCAACCAAAATTGACAGATGTACACCGAAGATGCAAGTTGTTCAAATTTTTTTTGACTCGTCATACCTCTACTTTATAATTATTTACACATAACCATCCTTTCTAGTTTTGGGGCAAAAAAGTTGGGTTTTAATGTTTTTAGGTCAAAATGTTCAATTTATAAATTTTGGGCAAAAACACTTGGCTCGTATACTGTAGATCATCTTCAACCTTTCCATCACCATGAAATACAAGAAGGTTGGACAATGATGGTTGAGTGACAACAAATCCATATGCCAAGTGAGACAACGTGTACGAAGTCGGATCTAAGAAAACATGTTGCTCCATATGTCGTCGACACTGCCCCAAAGCAACCTCTTCCACCGCTACCGTCGCGACGGCGGTTAAGGTAACTCCTCTTCGTCGCCCGATGGTGTCCCTAATACCACCCTCAATCTCTACTCCGCAAGTGCATTCTTCTCCAGCCTCAGGCTCTCCATCTCAGCTTGATTAATGACATCGTCTTCGTCCTCTCAACCGTCCAAATCATGAAAGTAGAAGACGAACAGTAATGGAAAAAGCCCCAATTTGTGATTCACTTCAAATCCAAACGAAACATCAAATCAAGAATGGGGCTTTATTTGATACATATTCGCATTTCAATTCCATTATATCATTGCTGCGTAAGCTCAATTTGAATCACAACAACCCAAATTTTAGATCTAGGTTAATCTGGTTAATTAAAGGTTGAAGGTTGAAGAACCCTAATTCTTAATTCATAAAAACTCAGCCTCATTAACCAAAAAATCAACAACCCATTAGAAGACAACATAAATCCTATTAACCTTCGGTTGCCGGTGACAAATTTTCAACCAATTTACCTTTCTTTTGTCTAAAATTTTCATCTTAGATCCATCCAAGAACAAAATCCCAAAATTTCAACCCTTTAATTTTTTAATTTTCTTTTTTGTTCAAAATCTTTAAAACGGTATTTTTTGCCCAAAAGCTAGAGAGGGTGGTTGCGTGTAAATAAGTATAAAATATAGGTATGATGTGTCAATTTTTTTCACAGCTGGCATCTTCGGTAGCCAGCTGGCTAAAATTGCCCGAAATTACATCGGAAATAGAATCTGTATTATTTTTGGTTAATATAGTAATAGTTCATATATGAAATTGTCAATTATCCTTCAGTAGGAATGTTGATGTGATCCGTAGGGCAGAGATTCAGAGTATCCTTGGTGTTAAGGAAGTAGATAAGCATGAAAAGTATCTAGGCCTTCCGACCATGATTGGGAGGTCCAAGAAAGCCATCTTTAGCAATGTTAAGGAGAGGGTGTGGAAGAAGCTCCGCGGATGGAAAGAGAGGACTTTATCAAGCGGAGGGAAGGAGGTTCTCCTCAAATCAGTGGCACAAGCGATCCCGATGTACACCATGTCGTGCTTCATGTTGCCAAGCGACCTATGCATGGAGATGGAGCAATTAATGTGTAAGTTCTGGTGGGGGAGTGAAGAGGGTAAGAGAAAAGTCCATTGGCTCAGCTGGAAGCGTATGTGTAGATCGAAGGAGGAAGGGGGCATGGGGTTCAGGGACCTGCAGGCGTTCAATCTTGCAATCCTCGCAAAGCAAGGTTGGCGCCTTATGCAGAATCCGTCCTCCCTGCTTCCTCAACTACTATCGGCGAAATATTATCCTAGGACGGATTTTCTTGGGGCATCGATCGGCTTCAATCCAAGTTACACCTGGAGGAGTATTTTGAAAGGACGTGAGGTTCTGGAAGCGGGACTTAGATGGAATGTTGGCAATGGAAGTAATATCAAGATCTGGGGCGATGGTTGGATTCCTAGGCCAATGAGCTTCAAAGTGCTGAACAGAGCAGAAGATTGTCTAGAGGGCCTCCGAGTGATCGACATGATCGACTGGGGAAGAAAGGAGTGGCGGGAGCAACTAGTCCGCCAGGTCCTATGGCCCCCAGATGCTGATTTGGTGCTTCAAATGAGGTTGATAAAGCCCGATGTGCAGGATGAGAGAGTCTGGCATTACACCCGGGACGGTCGATTCTCTGTCAAGTCGGCTTATTGGCTTGCAATGGAGAGGGAGAGTAGTGATAATATGGGTGGGCAATCCGACGAAACTCGAGTTGCTAGTTTGTGGAGGAAGATCTGGAGGCTCGGGGTGCCATCAAGAGTGAGATCTTTTGTCTGGCGGGCATGTAAGGAAATTCTCCCTTGCAAAGTGAACTTGATGCAGAGGAAGGTACTCCACGAGGACGGATGCGAGAGTTGCAGGGGGAGGGAGGACGGAATGCACGCGTTGTATGGATGCAAGTTGGCGAAAGCGGTTTGGAAAAGGATAGGCGGAATTGGACGATGTGGTAACGGATGCTTATCTGTTCTTGACTTCTTCGACCGAGTTCGCCAAACCCAGACGGAGGATTCAGTGCAGCTGTGGGCGTTCACCCTGGACGAGATTTGGAGAGCTAGAAACGGCATGATTTTTTAGGGGAAGCAAGCCGACCCTGACACGATTGCAGAGGAGGCTCTGGTAAGGTGGAAGGAATACAAAGATAGGGAGGAGAAGGATACGGCTGGGAGTATCGGACAAAGGACAGAGGAAAGATGGGCAAAACCAAGAGCGGGAATGTGGAAGATAAACAGCGATGCTTCAGTGGACGCTGTGAAGGGATGCGGAATAGGATTCGTGGTAAGAGATGAAGAGGGCTCGGTGGTGCTGTTCGGAGCAAAGCGGGTTCAGGACTCCAGTGACGTCGAGCTGGTAGAAGCGGAGGCAATGTGGTGGGCATTACAGACCTGTGCCGCAAATGGGATCGGCGATGTACAGGTCGAATCGGATTGCCAATCCATGGTGAACAAGCTTCAGGGCGGGCACTGGCCGAGCTCGACACTGGGTAGACTTTTGCAGGTGATTGTCGAGACCGCGGCGTCACTCAACAGCTGTGAATGGCGCTATATTAGGAGGGGGGCAAATAAAGTTGCTCATTTCCTGGCTAATCTCAAACCTAGTTCTGGCTTCGTTTCTAATTCTTCGATTAGTTTTCCTTGGGGTTTGGAAGATATTGTGGCAAACGATTTGGTTTAATTAATTGAATTAGCTGTTTCTCAAAAAAAAAAAAATTGTCAATTTAAAAATTCGTATTATTTTTTGTTCACAATGGATAGTTGGTATTATTTTTGGTAATTTTATTAAAAAAATTTAATAAAATTTGATACTATATATTCCATATAAACAATACATAGTAATTTATATTACTCATATTAATTATATAGTTTCAATTTTTTAATTTTAACGGTTTATTTTTATCAGTGACTTTATATAACATGAAGTACATGTTATAGGAAGCAAGTTGGAAAACATATTTTATTTTATAATTTTTGTTTTTTCTTAGATATATAAATATAATTATGTTATATTTTTATGGGGCATTTGCTAAACTAACCCACATTTGGGAAAAGTTTACAAGGTTAACCCAATCCGAAAAAAAAAATTGCACAAAACCGGTTATCCGGGTTCCACTTCAACCGGTTGCAGGTAATGAGGGGGGCGACTGGACATTCTGTGATTGATAGCTGGACAGGTAAGAGAGAGAGAGAGAGAGAGAGGGGGGGAAAAGCAACAGTAAAGTTGCAGAGGAGAGAGGAGGAAAAAAAAGCAACAGTAAAATTGCAGAGGAGAGAGATGAGGGAAAAAGCAACAGCAAGTGGCGGGGGTCTATTTGAAGGTTGACATATAAGCAGTTAGTTTTAACTGGACACCCAAAGCAAAACGACATGTCACATATTGTAAGTGACTGGACAAGAATTATCGGAGAAACGGATTCAACATCGACTTCAAATAAAAAAAATATTGATAAAGTATTTGAGAGAGAGTGTGTATGCTGAGAGGATAAGCGAGAGGGAAAATGTGGAAAAGTCAAAGGGGTAATTAATAAGAGGAGAGAATGAAAGGAAGAGAGAGAAGGAGAGGGAGAATTAATTGGGAGAGAGGAAAATGATGAGAGAGGAAAAGAATGAGAGAAAGAAAAGTACAAAAATGATTTATAGATTACAAGAAAATAAATACTCCCTCCGTCCCGAAAATGATGTCTTTGTAGGATTTTTCACGGTTACTAAGGAAACAAAATGGCCCACCTCCTACTTCCTACATTACGGTAAAAACAAAAGGTGTATCTCTTCCTCCAGATTTTTTTTCTGATAAACATCTCCTACGTTCAGGTAAACCCAATCTCAACCAAATCCGAGATCTCAGCAACAGGATGGGTATCAACCTCTTCCTCCCTATCTCTTTCAATTCCAGTCCTATAACTAGAAAGGGACCCCGTTAGCTTTCCCTCAGCCAAACCGCAGCCTTCCTCTTCATTCTCCTCTCGACATTTCCGTGAGCAGCAGCCACCACTGCAGTGCACCAGTGCCGGACTTCCGCAGTCCTCCATTGCCAGCAGACGAGCCACCGCAGCACCGCCTGGCCGGAGAACAGAGGGTCGAGGTCGCCCGAGTCGTCCCGATTTGTTGCTGCACTCGCGCATCGACGCCGGAAGAAGAGCATCGCCTTCGATCCTTGTCCGAAGGCCGCTGTTGTGCCGTTACCGTCACCACGGTTGCCCTTCGTCACCACCGTCGCCAATCGCCGCGCCGAGCCGTTGCCGCTTTCAATCGCCGCCTCGAAGCTTCGCCAGTTCCTCTGTACGTGAGTTCGAGAAGGAGGTGAACAGAGATTTTAAATCTCTTTGGCTTAAATTACAGAAAGCTCTCTTGTTTTATATAATTTCTGTTTTTGGCCCTGAGTTAATTACTTATTAAGTTAAGTGGCCAATATTTCTAAACTGTTCGATTCTTGCCCGTTTCAGCGACACCAAGAAATCTCGAAGCACCCACGCCGGATCCCGCTTCCCGAGGAATTCATATTGGTATATAATATTTAACTTTATAGAATTAATTCAATTTCAAATTGAGTTAAGTAAAGTTAATTTCATAAAATATCAATATTGATATTCATTTTTCCGTTGGATTCAATAGGTGCTAAAATCTCGCCTGGTTGTCAACAGCTGATCATCGAAAGTTAAGGCAAGTGATTTCGTTCATATTGCCCTTTGCAATGTTTCGTGACTTTTGTGGTGCCTTTCATTTCTATCGTGTCGAATGCGGCCCTGTGGCCAATTTCCATGCCTGTTTCGATAGATTACATATCTGTCTGCTTGATGTGATTTATCATTTTCACTCTAAATTGGCATGAGTATATAAATGGGCAATTATAAGTATAATGCGTATGCGTATAATTTATGATATAGAGTAATTAAGCCCGTATTCCTAATTGCATGAATTTCTATTCGGTTCTTTCATGCAGATTATTAACATGCGATATTAAGACCTTTGAAATATCCATGCTTGTCTTCTGTTGTTATTACCGTGTACATGATCACCTAGTGTAATTAAAGCGACTAAATTACGATATAATTAAATATGCGTACTTTATAGTGCGAGTTGACTTTTAGTCAGTGCGAGTTTTCTTTAGTTAAGACTAACTTGCAGGTTAAGGTTCGTTAAGCCTTACCCTATAAAGGTTTCATGAAACGACCCATTCCGGAATGCATTCATCACGGGATGGTAAACTTCCATAGTGTTGTAGGTCGTAGTCCTCTTTAAGGGCCCGATCGGTATCACGTGTTATATTATTATTGTCGTGATTATTAATGTTATCTTATAGTGTATTATGTAAGGTGATCAATTCTGCGCATATTATACCTTATTGTATTCGAGTATAATTCCTATATCGTATTCTTATTCGATCTCCGTGATCATCCGAGTCATGTGTCATTTTTGTTTTATTCTATTATCAGATTTCCACATTATATACTCTAAATTTTCCCTTAACTATTATTATACCGTTTCAGGGTCACTAGTTTTAGTTAAAGTTGAACATTTTTTCTTATCGCTTGTTAGTCTTAAATGTACTAACCATCCTGTTTATTGGATTGCTGGTGTCCTTCGTAATCACGAAACACCAGACCATATTCCACAGGTCTAGTAAGAGCAGAGGAGCTGGGGCTGGACAAGGAGACGGACTATCATTAATAAAAATCTTGTTTCATTTAAAAACTTTGGTTATTATTATATTTCTAAGTTGGATCTTAGTGGTTTATGGGATACCTTTGACAGTTTATTTTCAATTATAACACTTTTAATTCTTCCGCTAATATTATTTTATTATTTGCTTTATTATCATCTTGTTTATGGGAGCATGGTTACATGTCCCTATAAGCCTAAGGTGAATACAAAGACATTAAAGTCTGCGTATTTACTGGCGCTGTAGCATTTCCTTGGATATAAAAGGGGGTGTTACAGAAGGTGGTATCAGAGCTGTAGGTTTTAAAATGTTTTCATTCGGATTTCAAAATGATTTCTAAAGTGAATTTCAAAAAGGCTTTTTATCAAAAATAAGTTCTACTTACAAAAGTAAGCAGTTTTGGAAATGATTTGAAATACTTGTCCGATAGTCCTGCTCAAGCTCCTGCACCTGCCATAGAGTAATCTTAGATTGTGTATTCTTGTTTCCTCTAAATCTTGCTTTCTTTGATTATCTCACTTGAGCACTAATGACTCCTCGCCCTCCTCAATATATGTCTAACGGTCGCAAGACCTCGGAACTACAACCACGGAATATGACAAGAAGCTCATCCGCGAGTGGTACAAGGGACATAACTTGGGAACTGCTTGATTCTATAGCGAGGAAAAGACAGTAAGGGAAAAGAAAGCCATGCTAGCTCATCTGGACGACAATAGGAGAAAGTACCTCCAGGACCTTGTCCGAGCGTATGGCTTGGAACCATCCTAAAACCTCAGTGAGGAGGAGGTGAAGAAGAGATCATTTTTGGAAATCCTAGTTGATAAAGCATACCAGGCTTGCGGGCAAGAAGAGCGAGGCAGAGGCTCTGCGTGAGGGAGGCCGAGGAAACATACAATAATAAGGAGTGGATTGCGAATGAGCTGAAGGAAACTCTGTGATCGTGCTATGGATGAGATGAAAGAGATGTGTGAGCATGCTGAGTCGGAGAGAGATGCAACATCACAAAAGCATAGCTCCGAATTGGACAAACTTGTCGAGCTGTATGTCTTTGCAGAAGATGACGAGGATTAAGATCTCATCAGCAGCAGCATAGGCCGTAGTAGTACCAGCAGAATACCCAGATTCCTGCAGGTTCACAGTCGACTGTGAACGAAGGGTAGAATGTCGCCGGGCCATTTCAGCAGGGTCCGCGACTATATGAGATGTGTAGGTTGAACGACACTATTTTTCCTATGGCCCAAGGTATTATCTATCTTCGGGCTGAACCAATTAATATTCTTTTTATCTAGGTGCTTCTCATTCTTTTCTAGCCGAGCAAACTGTTGAAAGACTCGGATTAGAATCTGTGACTCTAGATGATTCCTTTATTATGAAATTCCCTAATTGGGATAGAGTTCGAGGTAGGAAAATGTTATTCCACTTCCCCATCGTGATAGGTGGCGATGAGTACTTTGCCGATCTTGTTCTGCTTCCGATCCTTCCTCAGGACATCATCCTCGGTATTGATTGACTTACTCGCCAAGGTGCAATCATTGATTGTGGTCGCAGAATCGTGACCCTCTCGCCGGATGGTAAGTTTGAGTGCAAATTTCGTAGGCGCATCCCCGAGGAGGATGGCCATGTTATTAATGTGATGCAGGCAGCCAAATTGTTACGTCAAGGTTGTGCCGGATTCTTATGCTATCTGCGGGATCAGCCGTCCGACCCGGTCCCTATCTCCGGTATTCCTGTAGTTCGGGATTTCCCTGATGTCTTTCCCGACGAGATTCCTGGTTTACCTCCAAAGCGGTTCATTGAGTTCACCATCGACTTAGAACCAGGAACCGCTCCTATTTCCAAAGCTCCGTACCGCATGGCTCCAGTGGAGATGCAAGAGTTGAAGAGCCAGCTTGAAGAGCTATTAGAGAAGGGTTATATCCAACCCAGCGCTTCACCTTGGGGTGCTCCCGTGTTGTTTGTGAAGAAGAAAGACGGCTCTTTCCGTCTGTGTATTGATTATCGGGAGTTGAACAAGGTGACGATCAAGAACAAGTATCCACTTCCACGCATCGACGACTTGTTAGATCAGCTTCAGGGAGCAAGGGTATTCTCCAAGATTGACCTTCGATCTGGTTACCATCAGCTCCGAGTCCGTGATGAGGATATTCCAAAGACTGCATTTAGGACACGTTATGGGCACTATGAGTTCGTAGTGATGCCTTTTGGCTTAACAAATGCCCCGGCAGTCTTCATGGACATGATGAATCATTGTTTCCACCAATATCTGGACAAGTTCGTCGTAGTCTTCATCGACGACATCCTGATCTACTCACCGAGTGAAGAGGCTCACTCGGAACACTTGAGAACTATTTTGATAACACTGCGAGAGCATCAGTTGTACGCAAAGTTGTACAAGTGTGACTTTTGGATGAAGCAGGTGACCTTCCTAGGCCACATCATCTCAGAGAAAGGGGTGATGGTCGACCCCCAGAAGATAGTAGCTGTAGAGAAGTGGATTCCACCAAAGAACGTCAAGGAGATCCGGAGTTTTCTGGGACTAGCAGGCTACTACAGGAGGTTTGTGGAAGGGTTTTCCAAATTGGCCCAACCACTGACCTCACTTCTGCGCAAATCCCAGAAATTCGTCTGGAATGACAAGTGCGAAGCAAGCTTTCAGGAGCTCAAGAAGCGGTTGATCACAGCACCTATCCTAGCACTTCCGAAGGAGTCAAAGGATTATGTGATTTACAGTGATGCTTCCAAGCAAGGTTTGGGTTGTGTACTGATGCAGGATGGGAAGGTAATAGCCTATGCATCACGACAGTTGAAGCCGTATGAGGAGAACTACCCAGTGCATGATCTGGAATTAGCTGCTGTGGTATTCGCTCTAAAAATCTGGCGCCATTATCTGTATGGAGTTCGTTGCCAGATATACACCGACCACAAAAGCCTCAAGTATGTATTCACCCAGAAAGAGTTGAACATGAGACAGAGACGCTGGTTAGAGCTGATCAAGGACTATGACATTGAGCTTCTCTATCATCCTGGAAAGGCTAATGTCGTAGCCGATGCTTTGAGCCGAAAATCTCAGCACGAGGCTATGATTAGCTGTTTGACAGCAAGTCCTGTTCTGCAAAGGGATCTGCTCAGGTTGGAGGTTGAGGTTTGGTTTGAAAGGAACTGAGGACAGTTGTGTAGGTTGGAGGTTCAGTCGAATCTGTTAGCAGAGATAAAAGCAAAGCAGACAGAGGATGTTGTGTTACTGCAGATCACTGTTGACTTCTTCGATGGTAAAGCCCCGGGCTTTGTTGGGAGGGATGATGGATCCTTATGGTTTGGGAATCGCATCTGCGTCTCTAATGTTCCTGAGATCCGACAGACCATCCTTCAGGAAGCTCATGCATCCGGCTATTCGGTACATCTTGGATCTAGTAAGATGTACAAGGATCTGAGAAGGAACTACTGGTGGTCTGGCATGAAGAATGAAGTAGCAGAGCAAGTGGCCAGATGCTTGGTGTGTCAGCAGGTCAAGATCGAGCATCAGAGACCTGGTGGGAAGCTCCAACCACTTCCAGTGCCCACATGGAAGTGGGAACAGATCTCCATGGATTTTGTTATGGGGCTCCCTAAGGGTCAAGGGCAGAAGGATGCCATTTGGGTGATTGTTGATCGACTCACCAAATGTGCACACTTCATTGCTATCCGATCTAACTGGAAGCCGGCAAAGCTAGCAGAATTGTACCTTCAGCACATAGTCCGCCTTCACGGTGTTCCGTCGTCCATTGTTTCTGATCGTGATGGACGATTCATCTCAGAGTTCTGGAAGAAGCTGCATGAGGGACTTGGCACTCAGCTAAATTTCAGCACTGCTTTTCATCATCAGACAGATGGTCAGTCAGAGCGGACCATTCAGACACTGGAGGATATGCTACGAGCCTGTGTCCTGGATAGGCCAACAGATTGGGAGACTAGTTTGAGTCTGATTGAGTTCACCTACAACAACAGCTGGCATTCATCCATAAAGATGGCTCCTTTTGAAGCCCTCTATGGACGAAAGTGTCGATCGCTGGTGTGTTGGGATGATGCGTCTGATTCCATCCATCTAGGTCCGGAGCTTCTAGAGAAGACAACTGAAGAAGTCGCTATGATCAGACAACGAATGTTGACCGCTCAGAGTCGCCAGAAGTCTTATGCTGACCCTAGGCGTAGAGAGTCTTTCGGTTTGGAAAGCGAGGGAAGCTGAACCCTCGATATGTCGGGCCATTTGAGATTCTGCAGCGTGTAGGCAATGTTGCCTACCGCCTTGCTCTACCCCCGTCAGCTCATCCAGTACATGACGTCTTCCATGTATCGCTGCTACGGAAGTACGTGCCTGACCCAACCCACATCCTAAGCTACGAGGACATCGAGGTCCGCCCCACCAGAACCTACGAGGAGGAACCGGTGCGGATTCTGGAGCGACGAGAGAAGCAACTTCGCACCAAGGTGGTTCCGCTCGTCAAGGTGCTTTGGTCAAAGCACGGAACTGAGGAGATGACTTGGGAAACTGAGGAAGAAATGCGGAAACGATTTCCTCAGTTGTTTTCTACCTAGCGTGAGTCGCATAGTGTTTTCATTACCTCGTTTATTCTATTGTTGTTGAATAAGAAAACTTGTTGAGGACCTTTGTTATGGCTCATTTGGTTAATGTTATAAATTCTTGTTGATCTTTTATTCATTTCTCTCGTCAGTTCTAAAGTTCCACTTAATTTATTCTCATTTCCATTCTTTTTCTCTTTCTATGTTTCGGGACGAAACTTATTTTAAGGAGGGAGGTATGAAATACCCCAAATTATTTTTGGGATATTTCTTTAGATAATATTATACTATATTATGTGAATTGAGGAAGCTAATAAATTCGCATAAGATATATAATATAAATTAGAATAATTATATTATTCTAATTTTATCCTCTAAACATTCTTGCTATTTAAATTATTTAATTTATAAAGTTAAATTAAATAATATTTTCTTTCCGCTAATATATATAATATATATATATAGATGGACCCATATATATGTATAATATATAATTAAATTCAGTTTGCATCTATAAACCCAATAAATAGGGTCAGATTTTCGGCCCAACCCGGTTGGTAGAAGCCCACTTTTCAACCCAAAGGGTATTACCTCTTTTGAGGAAACAAAATGGCCCACCTCCTACTTCCTACATTACGGTAAAAACAAAAGGTGTATCTCTTCCTCCAGATTTTTTTTTCTGATAAACATCTCCTACGTTCAGGTAAACCCAATCTCAACCAAATCCGAGATCTCAGCAACTGGATGGGTATCAACCTCTTCCTCCCTATCTCTTTCAATTCCAGTCCTATAACTAGAAAGGGACCCCGTTAGCTTTCCATCAGCCAAACCGCAGCCTTCCTCTTCATTCTCCTCTCGACATTTCCGTGAGCAGCAGCCACCACTGCAGTGCACCAGTGCCGGACTTCCGCAGTCCTCCATTGCCAGCAGACGAGCCACCGCAGCACCGCCTGGCCGGAGAACAGAGGGTCAAGGTCACCCGAGTCGTCCCGATTTGTCGCTGCACTCGCGCATCGACGCCGGAAGAAGAGCATCGCCTTCGATCCTTGTCCGAAGGCCGCTGCTGTGCCGTTACCATCACCACGGTTGCCCTTCGTCACCACCGTCGCCAATCGCCGCACCGAGCCGTTGCCGCTTTCAATCGCCGCCTCGAAGCTTCGCCAGTTCCTCTGTACGTGAGTTCGAGAAGGAGGTGAACAGAGATTTTAAATCTCTTTGGCTTAAATTACAGAAAGCTCTCTTATTTTATATAATTTCCGTTTTTGGCCCTGAGTTAATTACTTATTAAGTTAAGTGGCCAATATTTCTAAACTGTTCGATTCTTGCCCGTTTCAGCGACACCAAGAAATCTCGAAGCACCCACGCCGGATCCCGCTTCCCGAGGAATTTATATTGGTATATAATATTTAACTTTATAGAATTAATTCAATTTCAAATTGAGTTAAGTAAAGTTAATTTCATAAAATATCAATATTGATATTCATTTTTCCATTGGCTTCAATAGGTGCTAAAATCTCGCCTGGTTTTCATCAGCTGATCATCGAAAGTTAAGGCAAGTGATTTCGTTCATATTGCCCTTTGCAATGTTTCGTGACTTTTGTGGTGCCTTTCATTTCTATCGTGTCGAATGCGGTCCTGTGGCCAATTTCCATGCCTGTTTCGATAGATTACATATCGGTCTGCTTGATGTGATTTATCATTTTCACTCTAAATTGGCATGAGTATATAAATGGGCAATTATAAGTATAATGCGTATGCGTATAATTTATGATATAGAGTAATTAAGCCCGTATTCCTAATTGCATGAATTTCTATTCGGTTCTCTCATGCAGATTATTAACATGCGATATTAAGACCTTTGAAATATCCATGCTTGTCTTCTGTTGTTATTACCGTGTACATGATCACCTAGTGTAATTAAAGCGACTAAATTACGATATAATTAAATATGCGTACTTTATAGTGCGAGTTGACTTTTAGTCAGTGCGAGTTTTCTTTAGTTAAGACTAACTTGCAGGTTAAGGTTCGTTAAGCCTTACCCTATAAAGGTTTCATGAAACGACCCATTCCGGAATGCATTCATCGCGGGATGGTAAACTTTCATAGTGTTGTAGGTCGTAGTCCTCTTTAAGGGCCCGATCGGTATCACGTGTTATATTATTATTGTCGTGATTATTAATGTTATCTTATAGTGTATTATGTAAGGTGATCAATTCTGCGCATATTATACCTCATTGTATTCGAGTATAATTCCTATATCGTATTCTTATTCGATCTCCGTGATCATCCGAGTCATGTGTCTTTTTTGTTTTATTCTATTATCAGATTTCCACATTATATACTCTAAATTTTCCCTTAACTATTATTATACCGTTTCAGGATCACTGGTTTTAGTTAAAGTTGAACATTTTTTCTTATCGCTTGTTAGTCTTAAATGTACTAACCATCTTGTTTATTGGATTGCTGGTGTCCTTCGTAATCACGAAACACCAGACCATATTCCACAGGTCTAGTAAGAGGAGAGGAGCTAGGGCTGGACAAGGAGACGGACTATCATTAATAAAAATCTTGTTTCATTTAAAAACTTTGGTTATTATTATATTTCTAAGTTGGATCTTAGTGGTTTATGGGATACCTTTGACAGTTTATTTTCAATTATAACACTTTTAATTCTTCCGCTAATATTATTTTATTATTTGCTTTATTATCATCTTGTTTATGGGAGCATGGTTACATGTCCCTATAAGCCTAAGGTGAATACAAAGACATTAAAGTCTGTGTATTTACTGGCGCTGTAGCATTTCCTTGGATATAAAGGGGGTGTTACACAACCAAATTGCCAAAGTAAAAATTTTGGGTGGATAAAATGAAAATTGAGAAATGGGAAGAAGTTAAAGGGTCCTCCGTATGTATATGTAGAGCAGGGGGGAGGAGTTGAAGAGTTGCATTTTGAAGTCTTAATTACTACTCCAGTAAAAGGCTAGGACAGTAGGGTTAATTATTACACCATCTAATCATTCACTAACTCCATCTATTTTAAGTAGTGTATTTTTAGAAAGTTTGATGTAGGAAGACAAATATTATGGGAAAAAATTAGAGGGTTAAAAAGACATCCTTTTCGGGACGGATGGAGTATGAAACTAGAAAAAATGAGAGACTGGGAAAGGAGGAGAGAGAGAAAGTAGAAGGGAAGGGAAATGGTGGTGGTGGATCACAAAATGAATAGAGTTGATATTACAATATTGAATGAATCTTATCTGCATATAAAACTATGATATCAACGTTGGTAATAAAAATGAATTCATCATAAGACGGGTTTTTAACATGACATGTAATAGGTTTGACATGTCACATACGTCACTTCACATGAAGGCTCATACGATAACCAGAAGCCAAAGGTAGATCATGCTATTTGAGTGTTCTCAATACATTACCTTTTCCTCTTCCTTCTTCTGAATATTAGCTTTGTCAATCTGCAATCCAAGCATCAATGTAACAACTATCAATCCAAGTTAACAGACAGCAAGCAGATTCCGATTACAATTTGAGAGCTCATAAGATCATTAGCAGAAAATAGAACAACTCGGCTCGACAATCAACGAAGGATCAAAGCCAGATTCCGATTACTCATGACAAAACAAGATTAAATTCAACACAGACAGTATAGCCACAGCAGCTAAGAACAAACAACTTCATTCACCTGGACAAATTCAACACATACAGTAAAGAGAACTTGTTGAGTTCACCTGGACAAATTCAACACGGAAATTGCTATACTAGTAGAAATACCCTCTTCTACGGCGTTTGAAAAATGTCATAAAAGACTTAACATGGCGTTTTTAAATGCCATGCTCAAACGTCGTCAAAGCCGATGCCGTGCTTTGTCCTAATTTTCTATGGCGTTTGAAAAACGCCATAGAAAATGAAATCCATGACGTTTTTTAAACGCCATGGAATTTATTTATTTTAAAAAAAAATTAATATGCACAATCCATGGCGTTTTTCAAATGCCATGGAAATTGTTTATTTTTAAAAAAAAAATGATATGCACAATCCATGGCGTTTGAAAAACGCCATGGAAGTTTAGTAATTTAAAAAAAATTATATAATGAAACAATATGTTACTCTACTAGAGGATTACACAACAGACAATTAGAGAATTACAACGGATTGACCACGAATTCCCAAACTAAACATGCATACAACATATATCTACAAGATCTACTTCCACCCAATTACAAAATTTTAAATGAAAACAAAGAATGTTAAAAGAGCTAGAAAGAGAGTTATACAATAACCATAAGGGGCAATCTCTTGTGCTCTTCTTTTAATCCACTTCGCCACCACCACCACCTTTGTAATTGTCT
Organism: Persicaria maculosa; assembly: GCA_963922045.1. Lineage (NCBI taxonomy): Eukaryota > Viridiplantae > Streptophyta > Magnoliopsida > Caryophyllales > Polygonaceae > Persicaria > Persicaria maculosa. The sequence goes on from OY998260.1 coordinate 23,221,075, forward strand.
CCCTTGAAACAAGTAAAATGGTTACATGTAAATGATTTGTAAAAGTTCAACCTTAGCTTACAATGAAGAAAATCATTACCAATGTTTTTCCTTAAGCTCCCATTTTATCTTAGGCTTCCGTATCAACTTGTTCAAACAAATCCTAACCAAAAAGGCAATAAGAAGTTGAGAACATCAAAGAAACTAAAGCTAGTACAAAGAAAGATACAATTTCATTGATACAATAGGATACACCTGCCTTATAAGAATCAGATTGCATAGTCAACTATAAGTTCCAAAATGGTACCTTGTTGTTTACGGTTGCATGTTTAACAACAAGCAGGATAGATTCTGGGGAAACAGTGAGGAAAAACCCAGCAATATAGTAGTATTTGTCCTTCTCAATTGCATAAGTAGATATTCATGATAAGCCAAAATAGGTTAACAGTATGCAAGGCACATTCTTGTAGTTTGAATTTGAGAAATGAATTTAGTACCTGAGTGCCCAATTTTCTGCCTTTTCCAAATGCTCAACCTTGTAGCAGTTAGCTACAAACAATTTAGCAAGGAGTGATCTGCAGATAAATCCAAGATGACAATGTTTTAGTTGGCTCAAATGCACTATAGTTATGCCAACAATTCTTGCAGGTTTATTCATGATCACATCGATCACATATGTTATTTTTTTGGTGAAACAGCAAGGTCAACTTTTCTTGTATATTGCATTGCCAAAGGTGCATCTATGTTCCTCAAAGAATGACATCCTCAATTGAATCAATCAATAATGACTCAAAAGTCCACATATAGTTTTAGGCTATTTATTCAAGAGAAATTATTACTGATCTGAAATATATTTTGCATTATAACTCTTGCAAAAAGGACCATTTTTTATGCTAACGGATCATCTAACGAACAAATAAGTGACAAGTTGCAGCTATCCATCTATTTATTGGGAATAATCTAGCCACGACCTCACATGAAGCAAATATGCCTAGAGAATTTCTGAATTCATCAAAAAGTATAATGATATAAGCTCCCCCACATTTAACATGAAAAAGTATGTAGAATTCATCAAAGCCTAACATTTAACATTCAAAGAATAATATAAGCTCCCCCAACTCCCCAACATCATCAAAAGGTATGTAGAAAATTTGACTTGGCGATATTAAAAGAAAATTGCTTCCTTTCTATGATTTCAAGAAATAAAATACACAAATAGACTACATGAGAGCATTTACCTTACCAAGTTGCATCGTTCTTCTGCTATTCTTTCATCATGATAATCACTTCATTTCTTACACTAACCTTGTGCAATTCAGTCATCCAAACATCTCTTTTAAACTTAGAGGAATGCATCTGGTCAACAGCCTACAAGATTTACAAGAGAACTCACTATAAGTCTATAAGCAATTTGTTGGTTGATGATAGTATTTTCAACATTAACAAAGGAACACTTGTGTTTTCAGTTATCTACTAAAAAGTGTGCAAACTTTCAGAACAGAAAAAAAGAGAGAAGAAATTAAGTTGCCACAACTACAATCAAAGAAAATTGAAACAAAAAGATATAAACAAATTTGATTAGGGAACAATTTAGAACTTCAATTAGGGTTTTTTGGGGATTATAAGTAGGGATGATATCGATATTATGAATTCACAAATAAAAAATACAAACCTAAAGTAGAACTGATTTTGAACTTCGAATTGCCTAGAGGACGAACAACCCTAAAACCATAGGAGAGAGAGGACGGAAGCTCCAACACGACCACACTCGATGAACAATAGAACTTGGACAACCTACTGCGCAGGCAACAATAAGTTGCGTCCTAGAATCTCTGACCGCAACAACGAATCAAACCCTACATCCAACAAAGACAAAGCAACATCGAAAGCAACCAGAGGGAGGGACAAACAAAGAGAGAAAGAGAGAGAGCTGACCGTTTGTTGCGAATAGTGAGGTCGGATGAGGGCGGGAGCGACTCCTGACGGAAGAGGCAGAGCAACAGCAGGGCTTTATGAGGCGGCAGACGTCTCTGGCGGCTTGAGTTTGGATGAGGTCTCCATGGAAGAGCTTGTCAAAGAGGGAAATGTAGAGAGGCAATGGGTCTCCATTGTTGCCTCTTGTGTTTTCAGGGAGAAGAGGTGAGGCACCGAGGCGTGCAATAGATTCAATAGAAAAGGGGACGGATTTAGGGTTTTTTTTATCACGCATTGCCGCTCTAATTGCAGGCCAAAATTTTAAAATGAAAAAATTGCCCCTAATTTCACGACGTTTTATAAACGCAATTAATTTTACGGCATTTTCAAAACGCCATAAAATACTTCGTCAATTTTACAATTAAAAAGCATGGCGTTTTATAAACGCCATAAATTTTACGGTGTTTGTAAAACGCCATTAATAAATTGTATTCTTAAAAATTATAGCGTTGTTGTATTTAAACGCTATAAAAGATACTTTTAATGGCATTTTTAAAAAAACGTCATCTTTTAAATGTCATCAATGACTATATATGTAGTAGTACACGTGAATTCATCACCTAATACAAAATGGCTAATTCTGAATCATAAAAAATGAATAGAATATGTTTGAAATTCATGTGTCAAGTAAAATACATTATTTGTCATGTAAATCCGGTATGGGTGACATGTAAATTCAGCATGGGTGACGGGTAATTATATGCTGATCGGTGAGTAAACTTGTGACCTTTTCAGGTGTCATGTAAAACAATTCAGATGTCATGTAAAATAATTGACATGTCATGTAAAACGATTCATGTTTCATGTAAATAATAAGCCTTTGGTGCTGCTATCATAGAAAAGAGAGGAAAAAGTGCTCGGTTTCGATAGAAAATTGTGTAAATTCGTCCACAGAGCACCAAATTGGGTTCTGTAAATTCCTATAGCTTTCTGAAGAGGTAATCAGTCTTGTCCAAGGCCAAATTTTCAAAAAGGACATGTCACCCATACCGGATTTACATGACACATAATGTATTTTACATGATACATAATGTATTTTACTTGACACATGAATTTCAGACATATTATATTCTTTTTTGATGATTCAGAATTCCTTCTACCAGACTCCTTTTTTTTAGTGTGTGGGTAGAGAATTGACATGCCTAATGTATTGAAAATCATGTTTGGATGAACTTTAGCATTGTGATTACAATTAGAATTTGGCTTAAGTTTTAGTAAAAGCGAATGATATACTGCTTAGAATTAGCCATTTTGTATTAGGTGATGAATTCAGATTAAAGGATGATGCATGGGTTATTAGCTTTAACCTTACCAACATATTTAGTGCATCTTTTCTATTGAACTTGCGTAATGGAAGTAACAAGGTTAACCGACTGTAAATAGGCTAACATTGTGATGCTATTAATGAAAGAAAATAACATGACAGGTAATGCTATTAACATGACAGGTTATACTTTTTAACATGACAAGTTATAACCTTTAACATGACAGGTAATGTGAATCGATCCTCTTCTCCTTAATGAAAGAAAATAACATGACAGGTTATGCTATTAACATGACAAGTTATACTCTTTAACATGACAGGTTATAACCTTTAACATGACAGGTAATGCGAATCGATCCTCTTCTCCTTGATGAAAGAAAATAACATGCCAACAGTTAAAATCAACTGTCCACTCTATGATTTCGTAATGACACCTTATGACTGTCTACTTGACATACATTCCGCTAACGGATTTGCGAATTAAAATATGATGTTTTGTTGGGTCAAAGAAACCCCTTGCTCTGGAACAAGTCTGGTCATTGATGAAGTTCGACTAGACAATTATGAGATTTAACAAGACCAATGCAAACATCCACTTTTTATCTAATAGTTCGACTAGACAATTTTGAGAATCTAAAGCTTCTCATTTTCTGATCAGATCTGATCTACAGATCCTAGTTCTTCATGATGGAGGTGACGACGAACAGAGAATCCATTGTATATCAACAGCAGTAGCATTAGCACTTCCTTTATCAAATGTCATCAGAACCAGGGATCTTTGACGAATATAAGGCTTTTAGCTCCATGAGTGCTAAGATCTTCACTCCTCCTGGATCAAAAACGATGGTGGTAGACAAGCTTTTTTTTACCTGTTTGAGCAACACAAAGCCATCTTCTATCACAAGGCAATCTGGTTTTTTCATCTGATTTTCCTCTATTAAATGGCACTAAAATCTGACAATCTCAGGAAGACTTAAGGCGAAGCAAATTGACACCAAGACCAGACACTCCTATGTTGATTGCTCGACCTTCATTCTTCTCACAATCTAAGACATGAGAGCTACCACTATGGTCGAAAATAATCGGGAATGGGCAACTTTGTGTATTCCCTGACTGAATGGAAGACCATTTTCTCCTAATTCCTCTAAGAGGCATTTCAACAAACACTTGATAGGCAAATTTATCATCAGTCAAGCTAGTTCTAATATCAACGCATTCAATCACCACACCAGTCTCCCTGACAGGCTATTCCACAAACAGTCGAGATCCATTCAGAGTTTCTAACGAATCCACTGAACTCACCCTATAATCAGCACTCTTAATCTTGACCGATTCAAGCAAGAAACCTCGTCCTCCTTGCCTTGCTTCCATGAATAGCATTCATCTTTCTGATGTTCACTGTCACCAATATTCTCGGGGAATTCCTGGGGATGCACGACGAGCTCCATGATCCCACCTCATCGAAGGGATCGGATGAAGGTAAAGAATCCACTGCAGAACTCAGAGCATCGAAGGGATCGACTATCAATGCCCGACTCTTGTCCTCGCCTTGCCAATCACCGTCACCACCGCCTGACCCAAACAATGTCGAATTTGAGGAGCAACTGCCTTCGACTCTTAGCCACCTCTATCTACCTTAGCAATTGCCTTCAATTTCGTCGGAATCGTGTACCCCGACCTCGAAATCGGCCTTCAATTTTGGGGAAAGTTTGGGGCCGCATCAATGGCGAAATTTTGGGGCCGCCATTGGAGACGAATGGGAGGAAGAAGGACGCCGCATCTCACGCCATTGGAGAAGGTTTGCCGAAGGTTTGGGGCCGCATTGTTGGCCGTGTCAATGGTGAAGGTTTGGGGCCACCATTGGAGACGAATCCTCTTCTATCTTCAATTTCTCCCGTCTTCAATTTCCAGATCTGAAAATCCTCTCTTGCTTCATCGTTCTCCTCTTGTCCTTCCCTTCCTCTCTCATCGTTGTCACCATTGAAGGCTCTCTCGAGCTTCTATATGAGCTTCCTCGTCCTTTCAGAGATTAAAGAAAGAGAAAAAGGGGTTTGGTGGGTGAAAGGGACGGGCAATAAATGCCTGTTACTTTCTTCTCTCTCTACCGGCTACAAGCCGTCTCTTACCGGCAGAGGTGATGACCCTTTGCAATTTTTTTTTTGCAGGGGTTAGTCTAGCAAACGGGAACGGGTTTTGGGTTATTTAGTACAATTCACTCTATTTTTATCCATTGCTATCATATTTTCGCAAATAAATTAAATTAATCTACATTTATTCACTTGTCATATACCTCAATAATATTTACTCCAATTATTATATTTGTATAAAATATAAATAATATTATTTTATTCTTTTGATTTTATTCTTTTAATTTTCTTCTTTTATTTACATTACTCAATTAATTAATCAAATAAGTTTCTTCAAATTTTATTTCAAGCTAGTTTTTTTATATGGGTTACTAATTATTTTATTCTTGTAGTTTTTTATTACATTACTCAATTGATTATTCGGATAATTACTTAAAATTTCATTAAAAGTTAATATTTTTAATTAATATTTTTAAAAGTTATTATTTATGCTCATTAATTAGATTTTTTTATCTCGTTTTATAAATTGTGATGAACTTTATGTATATACTACTAAAATATTCTTTTAGAAATAGTACATTAATATTTTCTCATTTTCATCAATTAGACTTGATATTAAACTTTTAATGCTAACTTTGTAAGATGAGGATAGTATTTTTTTTGATTAAGTAAGAATTCGAGATCAGGCTAGCCTGATTCTCGAGAGGTCGACGAATCGGCAGGCGAAAACCGCCAAAGCATACAATACGAACAGAAAATGGCGCTAAGAAACAAGCAGAAAAAACCCTACTACAAGAAACGATCCAAGAAGAACTACTCCTAGCAATTGCGGACGACGACGAAGGACGAAGTCAAGCACCACCAAACTGTAAGATGAGGATAGTGATATATTGTATGATAATCCTTTTATACATTTAATAAGATTTTCACATTGACGTCGTTTGTGAAATGATCGAATATGATTGATTTCTATGTATGTCATGCGTCTCATTTTTTTCTTTTAATTTACTTCACCCGATTACTCACCTGGCCCACCTGATTCACCCGACGGATCGGGTGAAGGGTGAAACATTTGACGGACCCGACCCATCACCCGACCCGTTTCCCCCCTACTGTAAATGGAGACATGATATGTGAATTTGGCATTAAAATTGATACCAATTGAACATGATTTAGAAGATTTAACTGTACTCTTTAGAAAAATGTTTCAAGTCATTTGTTTTAAATCGGAGAAATAAGTGGAAGAACAGAGAATTTAAATACTCTTTGATAGAAAACTTCTTTACATGGAGAAACATCTGCCGAAATAACAAGAACTATAAGAGAGGAAAAAGAAGACTACAAGAGGAAGAGCTCCTGCACGAATCTATTTATCTCCTAAAAGAACCAGTCTTAATGACAATCTTCCTACTAATTCATCATACACCTCCAAACTATTATCATACTTGCCTATAATTATTCGTAGACCGAATACGAGCAAAATGAGATTCGAAATCATACCTGTGCTGAAATTCTTTTTATCATACAATCCTGTTCTTCATTACAGTTAATGGCCGCAGAAACAGATCAGCAAGATCTTAGAAGAACTGGGCCTACCGAAGAGCTCAGCAGTTCCCCGAGGGCGGTTTGAACCTCTTTTGACCCGTGTTCACAGCTTATCAAGCTGGAGAGAAGAGGGAAGAACCCAGGCAAGTTTCTTTCAAATGACGTCTCTTCAAGAGTGGATATGGCGTCAAGGGTTGCCACAATAAGTGGGGCACGTGCACTTGTCTCCCTCCGCCGACGGGAGCCCAATGGGACTAGCCACAGGGGCTTCCCACCATCGGGCAGATTTTGGATATTTCTGGGTGAGTTTCGGATGTAGAACTGCAGCACCTCTCGGCAAAGGCCAACAAGGAGGGTCTCGGCTTGAGCCTCCTCGTGACCAGGGGGCCTGTCCAACAAAAGATTTTGGAGTACAGTGAGACACATTTGGTATGTCTCCGTTTCAAGGCGCAGAAGAGGTGGGCTGTGCATCTGGGTTATGGACTTGAACTCCTCTAGCTTTAAGCAGAGCTCTGAATCACAGTTGATCTTGTGAGCATTCGATGCAACAGCATGTAAAGCCTCAAACAGGATGCTAACGTGCTTGGCTGAGAGGTGAGTCCTGTACGTCGTGTAGATCTCCATCACGGCCTGCAAATTGGAGAAATGGAAAATCAATGATTCAGGATCCTTTAGGGTCATGAGATTACTCACCGAGTTCATGAACACGCATAATGGAAAATCAATGTTTCACAGAGCTACAATTATTTTTATTTTTAATTTTTTTTGGGGGGGGGGGGGGGATAAACTTTTATTTTGCTAGTTAAATTTATGCAAAAAACTACTCCCTCCGTTTATAAATAAGTATCGTTTGACTTTTTAACACGCTTTTTAAGAAACTAAAAACTACATATAATATCAACTTTTTAATTAGTTTTTAATATAATTTTATACTAATAAGTATAAAATTATATTAAATACTAATTAAAAAGTTGATATTATATGTAGTTTTTAGTTTCTTAAAAAGCGTGTTAAAAAGTCAAACGACACTTATTTTTGAACCAATGGAGTATAAAACTGCATTGCTAGGCTAAATTGGAAAAATAGAAAACCAAATGCACGCTTTAAGAAGGAATTTCAAATATACCTGGACGAGTAACAGTTGCGTAGCACATCGGACCCTGGCATCAGATAGAGAAGAATACAGCTGTTGATTCCTTGTACTCATACTTGATTGACCAGGATTTTGTTTATCCAAAGGCTCTTCATTGCTCACAACTGCACCGTCACCCCCAAGAATGAAGAAAAAGTCAGGGAGGGTCCCACTGGCTGCTTCATTCAGTGATGAAACCACTTCAAGCCATTTTTCACCAGAGAACAGATGTCCAGCATTCGTTACCAATCGAACAAAAGCAGCAATACCAATTCCAGCGAGACTTTGGTGAGAATGTTTCATGAAACTGACTAAGAGTGTGAGCACTTTCCTAAGAAGAGGACCAACAGTAGGATAGAACTTAATAAATAGATCTACGACTAGTTCAAGAGATAATGTGCAGGTCCCGAAGAGCCATGAATCTTCATAAAATGCGGGCATACTATTGTTAACCCCATGTCCAGAGAAACTATCCCCAGAAGGGTCAACAGCATGTCGGACAGAATCAAATATACGAAATAAGACTGATTCAAATACACATTCCCACAAAGGCAATGAAAACAGATGCCCATGGTTCCGTAGAGAGTCAAACAAAACTTGCAAAGCACTTTCTCTGATCTCGGGTCTGGGATCAAAGCTAAGTTCCGAGAGTCCTGCAGATCAAAAAGAAACATAATTTGTTCAGATTCAACATTCTGACTCTTATTTTAGATGAGCATAAGATTCAGGAGAAGATTACCAAAAAATATGTTTTAACTACAGAAAGAGGTACTAAAATGTTTGAGGAGCATGAGCTCCAAGCTATTAGCAATATCGATGAAACATAATAATACTGAGAGTCTTATGTCTGCACATGGGCCTTGACCCTTCCACCCTTACTGGCCGCATTAGGATGTGAGTCTCACTCACTTTTAAGGCTTCAATAGGGGGCAGCCTCGTTTTGTAGCCTATGGTCCTCCATAAACTAGTTTGTAAATATCTCAATTTCCTATATATTTTTACCTTAAAAAAAAAAGAACGCAAACAACATCAAAGTTCAATTATATTCCCAATAATTCCTTGTAAAATACAGCTTTATCTTTATTTATGCCTTTTATATGAGCCATATTACTTTTCCAAGTTATGCAACTATGAATATGATTGAGTTCAGCAAGGTATCACATCTTTTCCTCATTCGAAAAAAGTACTGTCTTTAAATCATCCTAAAGACTATTTAGTTCACTTACCAGCCAACAAAGGAAACCAAAGATAAAGATGGTCATCTTTCTCATGCAACTCTCCCTTTTCCAGCTTTCCATCTCTCCCTGTTTTCATTGTTCCAGACGTTTGCTTTTCAATGTTCCTTGCTGACTTGCCAAGACTCCCTTCTGCAAGCTTTTTGGCACAGAAGCGAAGGAAGCCAATGGCATTAAGGCTTATGTCTCTGTTAATTCTGCTATTCGTAAAAGCAACAAGGCAATTAACACAATCTGTAAAGGTGGTTGTCTCAGTCTCAGTGATGTATGGAAAGTAATCTCGGATAACTTTCTCCATTACATCAAAAGCCAAGAGGACTATGCTTTTGTGGTCATCATATGCTGCTGCCGTGAAGACCTGGGGCATAAAAAAGGAGAAATAAATATCATAAATTGAAAATTCATCCTGGCTATTTATAAAGAATACTGATGATTCAGGCTAAAATACTCCCTTTAATTTAAAAATCATTAGAGGAAGAAAATTGATTATCCTCAACAACAAACAAGTATATGATACATATGAAGAGAGTAGGAAAATCTGATAACCATGAACATGCTCTTCCATCCGGACTTCACATTCTTCACTTTGGATAATACCATTTGGGAAACACATCTGATTATTAGTTCTCTGATTTCAACTGCAGCACTCTTTCTCATGACAACAACGAAAGGTTTCATGAACTCATTCTGGAAATTGTAATTAGCCAACTCTTCACGCTCCAGAAATTTCATAGATAATTGGCGTAAAGAGTCCATGGCAAAAATTGCAATTGACAAATTCTCTGAACACCCAATGGTTATGAAGAAGTCAGAAAGCACGTTCCAGATGCTTGACCATACAAGCCTGATCCGTTTCATATTATAGTGCCTGTTCAAAAGATTTTAGAAATCATTAGAGGAAGACAAAGTCAAGAATGATTTCATGTAACAAATCATAACGAAGCGATCAATATGGGTAAGCATTCATACGCAATCTCAACAATCTTTGTAAGACTGAAAACTCGTGGATCAGAAGTGGATTGCAATTCCTCCATAGAGACCTTGCATAGGGCCTTGACAAAGTCAACTATTGCCTCACTATTTAACTTCTGACTGCGAGTAAATATACGATTCATTTCACCACTCCCGACTTGCTCAAGCATGTTTAGATTTGAGACTAAGTTGTTCATCTGTTCAGACGAAAGCACCCCAGATGTGTTCCCACCGATACTGGAACTATCATAAGATCCCCTTCTTACAGCAGCAGCTGCATACTGAAGTTTTCCAGCTCCTTTCTTCATTAGAAGAGGAAGAATGGTCATCTTAGACTGCCTTGACTTTTCCACGTCATTCTGATTTCTAGAAAAGAAAGTAGCATCAGGAGGTGCACCTTCACCCAAGAGATGCAAATGCTCAAAGCGAGACACACATGTTAATATATGCTCCCATGCTTCATGCAAGTGATTCCCCTCTTCGTCTGCAATTTTAACTATTGCCTACATAGAAAGCAAAAAATGGTAAGCTAATGTAGATCAAGCGGAAAAACATTGGGATTGATTTATGCATGCATCAAGAAATTATCAACCTTGATAGCATCAATGTTTCTCTGTTTGATGTCGGCTGGTGAATGGAGGGAGGTAAATTTGGCTAGGGAAGTAACAAAAGCATCCCTATGTGTCTTCATACACATGATAGAAGTGACATGGATTGCAGATTGGAATCCATCAAGACACAAAGATATAATCACTTCATCATCAGTTTGATCAAGTGGAACACTGAACGCAGCCAACATTGGAGCCCAGCAAACCTCAATCATGAACCTAAGGATCACTACATCTGTGGCAGCGTAATAAACTGACCTACAAATTGACAGCAAATGTAAACATCATCAAAATCAAAAGAGACAAGCACCATGTTTCCTTGTAACCGAAAATATACAAGCCGGAAAATTTGAAGAGGAGGATGAGGAAGAAAGAAAAGAAGAGGATGACGAAGAAGAGAAAATAAAGCTACTAAGAGACAAAAGCAAAACAGTCCAAAAAGGTGATACAGCAAGTAGTAAAGAAAGGAAGGCATATAAGAAGCTAAACCATACACAAAGAGCTTATATAGCATTGGGTGTAACAGAATAGGGAAATCATTGATTTGTCCTTTCTCTTCTTAATATTAAAATGTTGTCCTAAGAGGCTCATTAAATTCTCCTAGGAATAGATGGTAGCTAAAACACTATATTCTTATATCTAGAAGAATAAAAGAAAAAAGCTATTCAGTTCAAAGTGAATATATCCTACATCAAAATGATTAATCAGATTGTCTGTAGCTTCCACAGCTTGTTAGATAATAGAAGAACTTCTACAGAAATCTGTCAGCAAGTATAGAACTGACAAATTTTGAGCAAGAGGAGAAAGTCAAGCTGATCTTACTCAGACTTGCTAGCTTTTTCCTTAAACTGTTGCTGCATATGCTTGATAAGATCCTCACTAGTCTCCATATTATCTTCTTCATCACGTTTTCGGATCACAATATTCAAGATACTGTCCAGGCCTAAGATTTTCACTGATTGCCTCTGTTGAGGAGCAAAATCATCTTCTTTCATCTTAATTTCACTTTTTGTTATGCGCTCGTACAATGATCTCATGTAATCCTCAGGGAGATCTTTACCATCATCAATACCTCGGTTGTTTCTTATAAAATCTTCAGCTGACATCTGTGAAATGATTCACCAGACAAATAAACATCAACACTGTTCAAATTCCTGCATCTTAACAAAACAGACCTAATGGATCAAAATACCTTGTTCTTGACCATGGGATTATGTGCATCGGTGTTGAGCAATATAACAGAATAAGCAAGAATATATGCTGTGTCAGCACCGGAAAAAGCCTTAGGATTGCACTTCCAGTACCGCTCAGCAAATTTCTCCATAATGCGATCAATCTTCTGCGCTTCACCAGGCAATCTAAACCCTTGCAGAAAGACCCTGATTGCTTCATCTAATTGCGTGCCTTGAAAATTGAATGAATCTATGTATGCATGCATCACTTTCAATGGCAATTCTTCTCTTTCCCCTAGATAATCACCAATCAGTGTCTTGTTTAAACCAGAAGCATCCTTCAGGAAAGACGCTATTTCCTCAGGTGAATCACCCACTTTATTAGCATTGATAAGGAACTCGATTCCTTTTTTTGGTTTCCTATTGAACAAGGAAATACCTTCCTGCCAAGAATAAAAGGTTAAATATTCAAAATAGTATTCCAATAGCAGGCAGCTTAAAGCTTCACTATTAAACGCCTATTTATTACCTGAAGTTCGAGCTTATAAGCTCGCCTTTTCTCAATTGTTTGAACATCAGATAATTCATTTGAAGTTTCAGATTGACCATCAGATCCTTCTGCAAGTTCCTCCCTGTTTCCATTTTCTAAAGGAGAATCCATAGATTCATGACTGATATAAGCTAATTCAAACATATTTGTTGAACGAGGATTTGGAATCTGCAATTGCTTGTCCACCCAGTCTCCCATGGAGTTCAAAATGGCCACCAAGCACTTCATTGCTTCAAGCTTCAAAGTTTCTTCCTGCGGGGGCAACAGTGTGGTAGCAACACCAGCTGGAACTCCCTGAGCAGTCTTAAGAAGACCATTGACCATTCTGCATAGATTTAAAAGAAAATGACACACTTCCAATTTTGGAAAACTTACTTATCAACCCAGTGAATCCTGAATTGTCGTAGGTAAATGATCTTACAATTCATATGTACAATCAGAAGGTCAATGCTTGCTTACCTCTCAAATATGTTAGAAGAATTCACATCACAGTCATAATTGAGGAATATGTCCACTAAGATCTGTGAACCTTCACAAAGCTTCTCTATGAATTTCAGAACTATCATCTTCTGCTGGAAATTTGGTTTAGCAACATTTTCCAGTACCCTGAGAACTATCATTGGGAAAAATACCCCAATCTCTGCCTTTAGTCCAGCCCTAAATCTTGATACCAGACTCATGAAGATAGAGCATGACAGCTGAAAGACAATCATCAAGTTTGAAGCACTATTCTTCAATAATGATAAGCACAAGTACTGCTTGATGGCACCTAAAAACCTGCATGTACAAGGGGGAGGAGGGGGGAATGTAAGCATAGGTGTAAGGTGATAAAACCCAAGGTAAAAAAGTGAAGTCACTGGACCAAAATAGCATGCATGATATCACAGCATAAACATCAATATGATTAGGATTTGGCACAATCCATTCTTTCAAAAGGGCCAGCCTACAAAAGAAGGGAGAGAGCCAGTGACTAGGAAATCCTGATTGCCATGGGCAAGGAAGTTGCCACTCCCGAAAGTGGGAAGTATTGGAGTAGTCCTAAGGCAGCAGGCAACAGAGTGGTACAATGCTGACCAATAAGGCCATTTACTATAAGCTATATGTATATTCTAATTGCACTCATATTCTTGAAGCAGACATGTAACCAGACTTAGGTAAGTTCATGGTGTTGCTTGAAAGATCTTCACTAATGGAGCAAAAGTATTTTTGCCGGTGGTTGCAGAAGAAATTTGGGACGATATGTTCATAATTTAATCATGAAGATGATTATTATAACATAATCAAAGGTGCAGTTATATAAATTTTAATGGTAGTACCATAAACATTTTCTAAAGGAGGTTGCACCATAACTTAATTCAGTCACTACTTAACGTGCACATAATTACACTATCATTTTTAATAATATTTTTTTTAAAAAAATATATTGACAAATGAGCCAGGGAAATATAAGTTATCTGATCTTACTTCAGGCACTTGCATTCCTAATCAAGAATGAATCTACATACTCATTATGAGATTATGGCTTCATAAACTAGCTCCAACAATCACAATTCCACATATCCATTTATATTCCTAATCAAGCAATAAGAATGAATCCAAGTACTCATCATCATATTATGATTTCATAAGCAAGCTCCAACAATCACAATTCCACTTATCCAGAACATCAGTTTTCAGTCAAATAAAGTGATGAAATTTGTAAAATGCCAAAACTCAACTAGAGAGCAACTAAAGAATATACCTGTCACTAGTCCTAAAAATTGCACCAGCATTCTCCAACAAAATCTTAAGCAACTCCAAAGCCACAATCTTCGCCCTCATCAACATGGGATCGGATAAAGCATCTTTATGCGGAGTCTTCATGGACAGCTTACAAAGCGCTCTAAACACCAAAAACGCATCTCTCCTCAACTTGTTGCCAATCTGCACCTCCAAATCGTCCTCCCTCTCCATCTCCCCATCAGCCAGCTCCCCTTTTCTATCTTCCAATGCAGACTTATACATACTGATCTCCCAATACTTAGCATCCAACATATCCTTATCTGTCGAATCTAACAGATCAGCTGGGTTAGTCCCCTCCACGGTGGCATTAATCCTAGTCTTAAAAGCCCCATCATGGCCCCCACTCACCCCCGCAGGCTTCCCAGCCATGGCAGGATTCAACACCACGTCAATGTCCTGTATGATCTTGGTTATAAACCCTTGCACAAACTGAGTCATACCTTGATCAACTTCAGATTTCTCCACAGGCTCCATGTCCATAAGCTCCGCAACTACAATTGGCTGCACAGGCACTGTAGACGAGTCCGCTTCCATTCTACGGAACACGATCACCAGCATTTGAACCAGAGACGCTTTCGCAGTCGTCTGATTCACCACATTTTTACTATCCAAGTAGATATCATAGCAAGTCCTAACAATCAACAACAAACAATCGCCATGGATTCTGAAACTCATGGACGTAACAGCGGACAACAGAGTCTTCAAAATAAGCAGCTCCACATTCTCATCCACCATCTGAGTACACTTGCAAACGGATTCAACCAGTCTAGCAAGAAGCTTACCTTCGGGAGCAGAGCCACTAGAATCCGCCTCCCCGCGAATGTAGCCATGGGAGACGAGCTTCTGGACACAGTCCAAGCCAGGCTCGGCAATCTTGAGGTTGCCGGATCCGCAGGCGGTGATGAGAGGGTTCAAAACGAGCTCCGAATCGGCTAGGGTGAGGTCGTTAAGTGGGCCGGGGAAGGAATTAATGTCGGAATCGGGATGGGAGGAAGATGAAGGGGTAAGGGATCCGGTGTTAATCTTGTCGAGGAGGGATTTGCAATCGCTGACGAGCTTGGAGTGCTTTCTCCATGAACCGTTCTTGATGATCTTCTCGAGAGTGGGGGCGAGGAGTAGCTTGAGACGGGAATCGGCTTCCGAGGAAGCCATTCCCGATTGAGAGCGCAAATTACTCAGATCTGTTCGGTGAGAAGATCGATCGATGGAGTTGGAATTCGAAGGTGAATTTGATCGGATGAGGGAGAGATCGAAGAAATTTGGGGAGGGTTTAGGGATCTGACCTCTGGGGGGTTGAGCTTCTTCGCCAGATGGGGATGATGAGCTTCGTTGAAAAGATGCCGAGCAAATGAGATTAGAGATCATGTGTTTGAATTCTCTCCCCTTTTTTATTTTTACTAATTTTAATCTTTTAATTTTATTTTACTTTAATTAGTCGAAACACTATCATTAGCAAGTCATTAATTCATGAGTGCTAAAAAGAAGAGGAAGACCTGGTGTAAGCGCACCATCGGTATTATATTCTGACAAATCTCCTCGATTGAAAAAGACCTTAGTGAGCTTCAAGAAAAGCTATATCAAAAGTATGATTCTAAACTAAATGGAAGACATCATCGGCTTACAAAAATATATGTCAAACTAATTAACTTTCGTGAGTGCTAAAAAGAAGAGCAAGACCCGGTGTAAGTGCACCATGGGTAATATATTTTGACAAATCTCTTCGGTTGAAAAAGACCTCAGTGAGCTTCAAGAAAAGCTATACCAAAAGTATGATTCCAGACTAAATGGAAGACACCATCGGCTTAAAAAAAATATGTCAAACTAATTAACTTTCAAAAAACTTACTAGGTACAAAGAGCTAAAAGAACACATCTTAAGGCCATCGATACTAATGCAAAATATTTTCACCAAATAGCAACCGGTAGATGAAATAAGAACATAATAAAATCATTACAAACATTGGTTGGGAATCACTCTCACCTCCGACCAAGACATTAGGAGCGCCATCAAAGATGACTTCCTTAGGCGTTTTGAGAATCCTCGAAGGCCTCACATCTCTAACACTCTGTTGCACAACATCAAAACTGATAATGACTGGCTCTCTAGGCCAATTACCAACAACAACATTACACGAGCTCTTTTCAACTTGGCAAATGACAAGTCACCAGGACCCGATGGTTTCCCTGCTGGATTCTTTAAAAAATATTAACACATTGTTGGGCCGTCTTACACTAAAGCGGTTAAATGTTTCTTCCTTAGTGGTTGCATTCTTAAACAGATAAATCACACCTCTATTGCACTTATACCAAAATGTGATAATTCATCCCACAACCACAAATCATTACAAACCTATTAGCCTTTGTTCAACCACTTACAAATATCCAAGATTTTATCTATAAAGCTAAAAAAAATAATCTCAAAACTAATTCATTTGCTTCAAAGTGCTTTTACCTCAGAAAGAGTTATACAAGACAACTTTCTAATCGCCAATGAAATTTTGTACTCTTTTCAGAAAAAGAAAGGCAAAGAGGGGTGGATGGCCATTAAACTTGATTTGGAAAAGACTTATGATTTAGTAGACTGGGATTTCCTCATCACAATACTCCACCATTTTGGTTTCTCTCCAATTTTTATCAATTGGTTACGGGAATGCCTAACCACGGTATCATACTTAGTTTTAGTAAACAACGAACCAACTGAACTATTTATACCTAAATGCGGCCTCCACTAGGGCGATCCTCTTTCTCCCTATTTATTTCTTCTCCAGTCTGAGGTTCTGGCTCGCGGGCTGCTACACGAATCCCATCTTCCTCGTAGCCACCTGTGCATTTCGATCACTTGTCCGGGAGTTAGGATTCCCTTTCTAGCTTTCGCTGACGATATTGTTATATTCGCTAACTCGACCAAAATAGCATGCGACCAAATCAACAAAGTCCTTCATGAATATTGTACTCTTTTTGGCCAGAAAATCAATAGACACAAATCTCTTTTCCGATCAACAACTAACACAAACTCACACCAAAAGGCGATTATCCACAATGAACTAAGCATATCCGCCACCACTAGCCTCGGGATTTACTTAGGTTGCCCTGTCATCTCTGGTAAATCCAATTAACAAAAGATCAACTAAACAGATGGAAGGCTAACAACCTGTCAAAGATTGGGCACTGTACTCTAATTAAATCCAATCTAGCTACTAAACCTTTTCATCTAATGCAATGCTTTATGCTACCGAAATCTATACACAAGAAACTCGATCGAATCAATAGAAACTTCCTCTGGAAAAAGGGTCCTCGACATAAGCCCTTGATTAACTGGTTTGAAATATGCAAAACTAGACAAAATGGTGGCCTCGGTCTTCAGATCTTTGAAGATATGAATACTTCCCTCCAACTTAAACTCCTTTGAAAAATTCTAGATGAACCAACAAACCCTTGGGTCACGATCATAACGCAAAAATATCTGAAAGACCAGCACATATTAACATATAAACGAAAAGGAAACTCCTCATAGCAATGGACTATGTTAACTAAGTTACTACCAACTTTTAAGCAAGGGCTTCGTTAGTCCATTGCAAATGGGGATTCTATTAATTTCTGGATTGATCAATGGTTTGGCTCTATGCCGCTTTCATCTCTTGCCCTTGAGCCATCTACGATCGGTCATACCATGAAAGTTAACAACTTCGTCAACGGTGACAGAACATGGAACATCCAAAAACTACATGCTTAGACCAGTAACCAACTTGATGATAACTTAATCAAGTCCATCACACAAATACCAATATGAAAAAACATTCTCCGGGATAGACTTTATTGGAAATGGAGTAAGAATGGGTGGTTTTCCACTAAATCCGTTGTGGACATGCATCACAATGCAAAACATCATACTAGATCAAATTTGTTTTGGATCTGGGAACTTAAAACTCTACCAAAGATTAAAGAATTCATATGGCGCATATCAAAGAATGGTATCCCTACCTCAATTAAACTTGCTTGCAGAGGGGTTGGCAACCCCATCAACTGTCCCCTCTATAACAAAAATATGAAGATCTTATGCACCTACTACTTGAATGTCCGACATCTCAAATTGGAAGTCAATCACGTCCTTTCTTAATGCGTCAAGTCCCAACTCCAGTTCCTTCAGGCACATCTCGGACAAAGATGGGGAAGGAGCCGATTTGATGTGAAGGCCAGGAGTCATCACCAACTCTTCTAGAGTGAGATCGCCCTTTAACATCCACGCGTCATCCGCAACCTTGACGATTGCAATTCGGTGGAAGCAGCTCACGTCCACTTTGCCAGGATGGGTCAATTTTTTCTCAAGAGAGGTGTCAAGACGAAAATAGCGGAATATGTGAGGGAGGAGGTTGCCGTAAGGCAGAGGGATGACACGGGAGGAAGATATCGTGTGGATCATATGGTTCAGAATCAAATTAGGCACATTGATGTACATATTTAGTATACTTTTTATTGCATCTTTTGACTTCATATTTCATTCGATTCCTAAAATAAAGGTTGAAAAATAATGCAAATTTGTGTAGAATGAGCTAACGTGCAAGAAATAGAGTCTGCACAAGTTTTGGTCTAATTATGTAGGAATTGGAGCGAAATTGGAGTCAAAACGAAGAAACCAAGTAAAGTAGAAAAGTGGTCGAAATCGACCTGTCTGGTCGATATCGACTGAAGCATCGACACAGACTCTGAGTGTCGAGACAGATCAAGAGCACCAGTAAAAGAAGAGAAGCACTCGACATCGACTACCTGAGGTCGATATCGACCACGACCTTGAAATCGAGTGATGCAGAACCCGTCGAGCATAAACAGAGTAGTCGATATCGACTGCCTTGGTCGATATCGACTGGACTTCGACACGGGTTGGATGCGCTTTTCGAGATGCGGATGGCCAATCTTATCTTCTAAGCCACGAATTATCTTGTAATTTAGATAGATTATACCTTGGGGATGTTTCCTTTTTACCCTAATGGTTTAGTTAGTTATTTTCTTTATTTACCAAAATAAAAGATCTATCCTACTTGTTGGGATAGAGTTTAGATAGAAGATAGAAGATACTTGATAGCACACATTTAGGTATGCATATTAGGTTGCATTTAGCATGATTTAGATGTTTACAATGCATAATTTAGGCTAGATTTGCATTTATACTTGTGTTGTTGGTGGAGTCGGAATCTACACGCTTTTATGAATTATTTCAGGTACATATGAATCCGACGAGGAATGAGAAAGCTCATGGATGAAGGAAGATCCAAGAGGAGGAGGAAAAGTGAAGAGCACGGGAGCGGAGTCGAATTTCGAGAGCCTAAGTGAAGAACAAGTCAGTAGAAGTTGTCGCCAGACATGCTGAACTTGTAATGCACTTTCTGGAGGCCTCGGTGGTCCGATTGACTATTATAAGCATGCGTTGGAAAGCTCTTTCCGAGATCTACAACTTTCGTGTTGACATCGAGACCAAATTCGAAGAGGAAAAATCGCTGTGAACAGTAAAAGCCGCCCCGCGGCCAAGAAAACCGCCCCGCGGCCCGAAGCTCTGACGAAGGATTTCGCAATCGCCTGGCCGCCCCGCGGCCAGGGTTGGCTGCCCCGCGGCCTCTGCAGAAACGCCGAATCTGCTGAATGGATTTTTTATCCACTTAATTAGGTTTTTAGAATTATTATTTGGCCGACTCTTTTGAGGCTTTATAAGGACGTTTTAGGGTTTTATTTTAATCATCTAATTCCTTAGTTTATACACTCGGAGATTATCAATTGAGAGAACCCTAGAGGGGAGCCTCCATGGCCATGGAGTGCTAAACTCTTCCGTTTCGTCTATGGATTGAAGCTTTGGTTTGATAAAGTGAGATTTCTATTCTTGTTCTATTCCTATTGATTCGTATTGATTCTTTTGCGAATATTGTTGATTTCTTCTAGTCCGTACAACTAGTTGAGATTATTGCTAGGATTTTGTAGATTCCTCGTAGCGAACCTTAATCCATAGTAGCAATCATGCCTTTTTAGGACTCGTAGGACTAAATTGGTATGTAGAGAATCAATTATATGTTAAATGCTGACTCGTAGCTTGGTGTTGCATATATCCTGGTTAATCCTTAATCTTAATGCTACTATTAGGTTAAATCTTGACCGTGTTAGGGTTATCTAATTAGTAAGGGTTACTAGGACTCTTAGGACTAGTAATTTACACAAGATCAGGACAGGAACAATAATAGGATGAAAAGAGAACTCGAAGAAGAATCGATGATCAATCAACCAAACTAAAGTGAATATTTGTAGATGAAACTATTTTCTCATTATTATCTCTACTAACTTGTCTATAGTTTCTGTTCTTATATTCAATCACCAAAACCCATTTTTTCTATTAATTGGTAAATATACATTGCTTAGGAATGATTCTCTGTGGGATCGACCTCTTACTTGCTTACTATACTAGTTTGTAGGTTTGAGTTATACTTTGATAGGAACAACGACAGTTTCCTCCTGTCAATACTATCCTTGGATACCAAGGATTAGTAGCCTATAAATAAAGCCCTAGGGGGCTGGTTTTTATTCATTCAATCATACAACCACAATAGCAATAGAGTAGAGTTAAAGAGAAGCTTTAGGGTTTGGCGTTTGCCAGAGCCAACGTTGAGTTGTAAAGTTTCGGAGTTATTAATGCAAGTTTTCCTTTTTAAATGAATGATGTTTCCTACAATGAAGATCGAGTAGTTTCCCAAAGCTTCTAGGGTCGGGGTGAGCCCGACGTTAGCCATGCGTGCCTGAGGTAAGTACTTGATGTTGATATCGTTGTGTCTATATCATCTCCTACGATTCTATGTTTAGTCCTTATCAAAAGAAAAGGGATTCATGCTAACAACTTGAGTTATAAGCATAAAATTGGTAGAGACAATTAGGTTTATTTGCAAGAGTAATCCTAAGAGTTGGTGTACAGCGAAAGTTTGTCCCTCGGGTGAAATAGCGCAATTGTTCGTCTTATTTGCCTTATCGCATGCATTGGTTAACGTTGTGGTAAACCTTAACCTAAGGAGTTGCTTTTATATCTTTTATTCACATAAAAATCTTGTCTTTATTCTGCCCATTGCTTCCTTCTCCATCCTTCTTTCTTCAGCCTTTCTTCACTGACAAAAAAACTAACGTTTCTGCAGGAACCAGTCGATATCGACCAATACAATTGATATCGACCACTTTGCCCAGATCCACAACCTTCTGTGTCGATCCCGATCTCCCTGCACGAACTTTCTGAGGTCGATTTCGAGTCATCTACTCGATATCGACTGCCCCTTATCGACTGGCAGTTTTCTGAGCCAGTCGATTTCTGCCACTGAATAAGCCCATAAAGGAACTTACCTGAATAAGCCGAACAGTAGAGAAACAAGGCAGAAGCAGAGTCCAAGTAATGAATCATCCAATAGTAAGCAATGTCCAACATATCACAAGCACCTAATAACATACAAATGCATAAGTCTATCTAATTCACACAAGGCGCCCCTAACTATCATACATGTCTGCAAATATCTCGTTTCAGATTATTCCATCTTATCTCATCATAATTCAAATATCATTCCATGTTCATCTCATCTCATCAACTCATTTTCAAAACAATCTCTCAAAGAACTCAACTTAGAAAATCAAACAATTCTTTTAAAATCGCTTATCCAAATCCCGACATTAAACACTTAGGCCTTAAAACCAATTTCCCAAAATCATATTATAGAAATCATTCCGGCATGTTTCTTATTTCAAAAATATTATATTATATAAATAAATTCCAATATTAAATCATCAAAATAATTATATGCTCACAAATCATATTTATAAATCAAAACCAACAATTCACTTTAAAAATTCATAACTCACATATTTAATTCCTCATAAAATGCATCATATATAAATAATCCAATTAATACTATTTTAAAACAAATAAACAATATAAGACGATTAATTTTCCAGAATTTATAAATTATAACCAAATCCCAAAATAATAATAATATTCAAATAATTCAACACTTACTATCCATATAATCTCAAAACAATAACCATAAATATGTTTATAACCCAATATCAAATAATTTTGCTTTTAAAACCTTCTATTATATTTTAATATTTCATAATATATATATATATATATCTATTTTCCCAAAGTCCGAATAACAATTAATATAACACATAAATATATATATATATATATATATATATATATATATATAAACATAATATATAATATATACCAATGAAAATTAAAACACAACAACACCTATATATAACCCATATAAATAAGCCCATTCAGAAATAAAAATCCAGCCCAAACCAAAATCAAATCCGGCCCAAGACCCGGATCCGACCCGGCCCAACCCGCATGCCCAGCTCCCATTTCGGTTTAAGTTAACCGGGAGGAAAATGGTGGACCGGCTGGAAAGAAAATAAGGAGGGAACCCGGTCTGGTTTGAACCCATCTCCCTCCTCTAGTTTGAGCGATTAAGGCATTGACGGAAAAGGAGGAGGAGGAAGCGGCTTCACCGACGGCTGGCTGGCCTGTAGTCCGGCCATCCCCGACCTCAAAACTCAAGGGAAAGAAACGAGACCAAGGAGGAAGAGAGGAGGAGAAGTCTTATCGAGATTAAAAGAAATGTCGCCAGAAAACAGGGGAGGGGGGGTTCGCGTACGGCGCCGACAGCTTCTCCGGCAGCTCCTGGGTGTTGTTGACGCTTCTGAGAACTGAGGACGAATCGATCTTGGTGGACGGGGCTCCGTTTCTCTTCCGTCTCCTTGCGGCAAAACAGGGGAGGGGATGGTGTCTCGCGGCTACGACGGTGGCTTCTGGCGGCGCTCCTGGGCTCGGCCTCCGGGATGCTATTGCTGCTGCTCAACTCTGGGAGAAAGAGGAAGGAGAGGAGGTTGCTGTGGCTGAACGGAGAGGAATAGGTGGCTTAGTGGTGGTGTTTCCTGGCGGCGGAAGAGGGGAGGATGTGCTCCGCCGGCTCGGCTCCTGGGCGCGGTGGCTTCTTATCGTGAAAGGGGAGAGTGAGAGTGAGGTGTAATGATGATGAGTGTTTGGGAGGGGGGAGGGTTTCAGAATTAAGAAAGAGGGGAAGAGAGGAGGCAGACAACAGTAGAAGAGGGGCAAGGTGTGTGTGAGTGGGTTGTGAATTTGGAGGGGAGTGAGCTAGTGTGCAGATGGAGAAGAAGCCAAGGGGAGAGGGGACCAGCACCCTTGTATAGGAAACCGGGAGAGAGAGAGAGAGAGAAAGATAAGAAAGAAAAGGAGAAAAGAAAAAATAGTGTGAAGTTGGCCCCACAACACAAATTTGAAATCCCGACACTCGATCCCAATTTCGCTCCCTCGAACGAATTCCCGACACTCGACAATTCAAATCAAATTTTAAATCATCTCAGAACTTAAATTAATTTTATTAATACACGGAACTCGAAAGCGAAAATTAAATCCCGTCAAAATCCAAAATTTAAATGATGCCGAAAGGAGTTTAAAATTGAACTCGTGCTCGGGGACGACTTTTTCTCCGCTTTTACAAATTGCAATGAATAATAACATATTTAATTAAAATAATAAAATATAATATATATAAATTATATTCCGCCTTTACACGGAGACTCAAGCGCATTACATGAGGAATCCCAACCGCCAGGGGTACCAAAACTAAAGAAATCAACCACCCCAATACAACCCCAGGGATCCTCCGCCTTATAGAGCTCTAGGCCATCCGGAGCACTGTTCTAAAAATCGCGCCTAGGCGCCGCCTGGGCACCGCCTAGGCATTAGGCGACCCCCCTCCGTCTAGAGCTAAATGGCCACCTAAGCACGCCTAGGCGTCCACCTTGACCGCCTGGGCGCCGCCTAGGCGCTAGGCGGCCCCTCACCGCCTAGGATCCGCCTAGCGCTTTTTAGAACACTGATCCGGAGAGAGAACCACGATGAGATGATGTCCAACTCATTCTTGAAGAGTTAAGGAGGAACCAGGAGGCAAGTCAACAATCCAACAACGCTATCCAAAACCAACTTCAGGGCCTCAACGCCCGAATGGGGGAGATGGATACTTGGAAGAAGACGATTGAGACCCAACTGGGTCAATTGGCATCCCGAATCCCAAAGCCACCCAGCAAACTCTCTGGACAACCACAAGAAAATCCAAGGGGGCAAGTCGGGCACATTGCCGCTATCAATCTAAGGAGTGGACGCACATTGAACGAGCCAAGGAGCGAAAGAGAAGTCGCTGGAGACGCAGTCGATGTTGACCCCCTAGTCGATATCGAGGGCCCTGTCGATGTCAAACCTACAGTCGATGTCGAGCCCACTGCGAAGCACAAAACGGAGCCAGAGAGGCACTCGATATCAAGTGACCAGGTTGATATCGACCACCCTATTGATGTCGACCCCTTTGGAAATCGACCACAACTTCATACTCCCCCGAGGTGGACCAAACCAGTCGATATCGACCACACTGATGTCGATGTCGACCTGTCCAAAAAGCAGAAATCGACCACTTTGCCTCAAAAGCCATCCAAAACACTACCCTATCCTTCTAAGGCGCTGCGGGATCCCGGAGACACCAAGTTCAGACGCTTCGTGAAGATCTTATAAGGTCTAAATCTCACCATACCCCTCACAGAAGCGCTCAATGAGATGCCTGCATACATGAGGTTTCCGAAGGACATCATGTCTAAAAAGAGGTCCATTTTAGAGATCGCCGACGAATGCAATTCAATTGAGTTCCCTGAGAAGCGCGGCGATCCAGGCAAGTTCGCGGTAACGGTAGGGGTTGGTAACCATCAATTCAAAGCCCTATGTGATCTTGGGGCTAGTGTTAGTTTGATGCCCCTATCAATATGGCAGCAAGTGGGCATAGGAGCATTGGAGCCCGTCGACATGAAGCTTTACATGGCGGACAACTCCTTTGTGAGAATTGGGGTTGTGGATGATGTCCTTGTCAAGGTGGGAAAGTTCTTCATACCCACGGACTTCATCGTGTTGGACATACCAGAGGATCCTATTGTGCCTATCATCCATGGTAGGCCATTCTTAGCAACAGCAGATGCCAACATCAATGTGAGGAATGTCACCCTTACATTCATAATCGGCAACGAGGTCATGGAGTTTCACTTCAACCCTACAATGAGCGAAACAAAGGAGCTGGAACAAGTTTCCTCTCACCGGCTAAGGAGAAGCTTCGCAAGTTTTTATTGGCGAGGACGGAGGCAGCAAGAAGAGTCGACATCGATTAGAACCAGTCGATATCGACTAAAACACTCGGAATCGACTATGACAACTCGATATCGAGTGAACCAGCTGATACACAAGAGCTTAATTATGGGGTCCTCGACGTCGACATCGACCACCACCAGTCGACATCGACTCATTCACTCGAAATCGACTACCCTTTGTCGAAATCGACTGGCCCTCAGCCCGAAGATCGTTGTTTCGGGTCCAAACAGGTAAGCCCAGGTATGATCCCTAATCCTCCATTGTCCATAATTGAGGATTCAACTAATGGGAGGGTCATAGCTCCATAGTCTACCCATCTTGCAAAAGTTAGGACAAGGAAAAGAAAAAAAGAATTCAATAAAGAGCCTAACGAAGAAGAAGCCTTGGTTGCTGAACTTAGCTACTATCAAAAGGATCTAGATGATCCAAGAGAAGACACAAGATTGAAGGGTCCCTACCTTAAAGGTTCATGAAGCATTGACGGAGAAGTCGGCCTAGCGACTCAAAAATCTAGAGCTTGTAAATAAAAGTTTGATTTTTTTTTCATAGATGGTTTTTAGGGATTTGAATTTTGGATTTTTGGACTTTTGAAACTGTGATATTTCATGGTTCTATCTATTATTCTAATAAAGATTTAAGGTTGCCAAGCAAAAGGAACGACGAAGAAGAAAAGAAGCTTCTGCAAAGGCAGTCGAAATCGACCACCCTAGGGTCGAGCCACCTCCTGGGGTCGACATCGATAACTCAAGAGCAAAACACAGCAGTCGATATCGACCAACGTAGTCGATATCGACTAGATCCAGGCGACCCTCGACTTTACCTTCTTCATCGACTTCGACAGATGCAGTCGATATCGACCACTGTACTCGACATCGACTACTAGCATCGACCAACCTGAAATCGACTTGAATCCGCAGGTTGCTCTGTGAGTTTCTCTTCACCCTTGTTTTTCTTTTAATACAGTGAGGACACTATATATTTTAAATATGGGGTGGTAGAAACATGTTCTATGGCCACAACTTGGTTTTCATCTTCGCATTGCATTCACATTTAAGTTTATGTTCTTAGTTTTTACTTTCATAAAAATACAAAAATAAAAAAAAATTAGAAAATGTCAAAAATACAAAAAAATGCATGTTTACCTTATTTAGTTTTTTAAACCCTACTTAGACGTTCAATGATAAGAACTCAATAGCTGACTTGTTCATGTAAATCCTATGGCATATTTGGATGGTTTAGCCTAAGTCCTTAAAATTGTTTTTATGTAGATTGTGAACTTGTGATAAAATTGAGCACATATGATCCTAGGCTAAAAAGCAAATCCAACAACAATTGTCCTAGTGAGAATTTTGACCTATAGGGAGAACATTAAAAATCCCTCTGCTTTCTTGAGTGTATTTACTCTTCCTATGCATCTCTAAATGTTGTGATAGTTATTCAAAACCAATACATATATATGTTTATATTTACGAGAATTAAATGATGGAGGCATCTTTTAAGTCATTTTTATCTTCTCTTTACCTACCCTACATTATCTCTACTTGAAGCCAGAATATTAGCCTGAGCCTTATATTGCAAACTCCACAAAATTATCCCTAACCGAATTGAGCCTGACCCCATTTGGGAATTGAGACTTAGATTGGTTAGATTAATGCATTGTGGAAAGAAAGTGCATAGTGTCTAGTTTTGAGCAAAGGAAATTGTGGGATGGTATATATTTGCATCTTGTCATATTTTGTAAAAGGATTTTTGGCTCACCATATAAATGCACCCGTATTATTTATTTTCGTACAAAAAAAAAATTACATAGTGCATGAGGCAAATAATCCTTAGTTCTTTTATTTCATACAAGTTCTATATTTTTGAGAGCATATTAGGGCTTGAAAGAAGGGTTGATAAGCATTATAGAAGATGAGTTTGGAAAGTGCAACATTGTAAGAGATATGGTTTGGATATAGTAGTGATAAGGTTTAGGAGTCTTGATTCCCGAATTTTATAAGCACCACTGTTAAGCAGGAGGAAGTTCGAGTTCTTAAATACAAATATAAAGATGTATAAATGTAAACCGACTCCTAGCCTATGCAAATAATAGTGGAAGGTTAGTCAGGATCGATCCACGAGGAGGCGTGTCAGCGAGATCCTAGTAGCGTTGGAAATCTCATGTCTTGCGTCGACCAGAAGCCCTAGGCGGGCATCTCGCTTAGGGATTCTGTAAGAGGAATGGTAACGTTAAGTCCTTGAAGAATTTTTACAAAGCGCCTAAACTTACCTTTGGTGGGATCCTCCAATGCTTTGGATGAGAATGGCAACGTCTTCTTTGGCGGAGGGGCCAAAACGGGGATGTGGTCGATATCGACATCGATTGGGATGTGGTCGATATCGACCGGGATGGTCGATGTCGACCTCTATTGTAGCTCCACAGGGTCTGCAGTGTCATCGACGTCGACCCTTGGGTCGACATGGTGGTCGATATCGACCTCTTCCTCGACATCGACTGGGTTGTCGATGTCGACTGGATCTGCTGCTTTCTCTGACTCCGTTCGTGGATTTTGTACTTTGTTGCCACTCCTTAATTGCATGGATGCGACATGGCCCGTCCCGGATTGCCCCTTAGGATTTGTAGTGGGTTGCCCAGGGAATGTTCCGGACGGTCTAGGGATTTGTGCCGCCAATTGACACAGTTAGGTCTCCATGTTCTTTTTCCAAATATCCATCTCCCCAATCCTTGTGGTAAGGTGATTGAGTTGAGAATGGATGGCATTGTTGGATTGATCATTCTTAGCCTGATTCCACCTGATTTCATCCAGCACAAGTTGAAGATCATCCTTCTTTTGGTCTCTCTCCGGGTGCCCAGGAGCTCTATAAGGCGGGGGGTCCCTAGGGTTAACCAGGTTCCTTTGTGGTTGATGGAACCTTTGGTCTCCCCAATATTGGTGATTGGGACCCCTCATGTAGCGCGTCTCTTGGTGAGCCTCCGGTAGTTGTACTTGTTCAGCATGGGGGCACTCGATAGTGGTGTGCCGCTGCGATCCGCATTCAATGCAATCTTGGTTTGCTGAAAGGAACCTCACTTGCTTTTGGAGCTTTCGAAGTTGATCTCTATGAAATTGCTCCTTTACGTCTGGATCGATCACCTTGGAGGGTTCATATAAGGGCATAGATGGGGCAGACCTCAATGATGATGATGTGTCGGAAGCCTCAGGAGTCCCATATGTGTTGTCGAACTCCACCAACCTCTCTATGGTCTCCCAAGCCTCTTGTTGAGCGAGTTCAAGGTAGCCATAGGAGTTGTAAGTGTTGATCCTCTCCTTGGTTGCAGCATCAAGAGCATTGTAAATGATCTTCTGAATTACGTATGGTGGTTGGCCATACGTAAGGCTTTATTTATAGGCTACTAATCCTTGCTATCCAAGGATTGTAACTTCTATCTAAACTATCAACTCTATACAAACAATTAGGATAGGTCTTTTATTTTGATAAAACTTAAAGGTAAAGATAAATCTCAGCTGCTACTATCTAAAATACAAGATAATCTGTGGCCTTGAGGATAGAATTCATAATCCGAGTCTCGAAATCGGATCTATCTTCTGTCGAGATAAGGTCGATATCGATGTTGGAGGTCGATATCGATGTCTGTGTTTCTGCTCGACTTGTCCATCTCCACTCGATGTCTATGTTGAGGTCGATATCTATGGTCGATATCGATGTTGAAGGTCGATATCTACCTCTACTCAGCTCTCCTTGGTTTCTCCGTTTTGACTCCGATTTCGCTAGAATTCCTGCATGGTTAGCTCAAAACTTGTGCAGACTCATTTCTTGTATTTTAGCCCATTCTTACACAAGTTTATATACTTTTGAACCTTTTCTTTGGAAATCGAATGAAATAAGAAGTCAAAAGATGCAATAAAAGGAGGTACAAATATGTATATCAACCACATAGCCAAATAATTCCAGACCCTTTAATTTCATACCAAGCCCCATTACAACCCCGCCGAATGGAGTCTTCTTTGAAGTCTTCCATTGAGCGAAAGTCCTCCTAATGGTTCTTATTGCATCTTCATAATTGGTTGCGAAGTGGATTTTTATAAATTGCAATGTTTATGAGTTTGTATATGGAATTGAGTTGAGCGTTGATCTTCATAGCCTAAAAACATGAGAGTTGAGTGCAAACACATTATCCCTGTGAGGTTGGATCAAAATTGTATATGCCTATGGATCACTTAAAAATGTGATACGACGTTAAATTCACTTGCTTTGCTTTGCTACCACTTATGATGTTGCTTTTGACAAGGGCAAAGACTTGAAGGGTGTGTTGTAGGTGTTGGTTACTGCTTGGTTATTGCTTGAGGACAAACAAGTCTAAGTATGGGGTGTTTTGATGTACATATTTAGTATACTTTTTATTGCATCTTTTGACTTCATATTTCATTCGATTCCTAAAATAAAGGTTGAAAAATAATGCAAATTTGTGTAGAATGAGCTAACGAGCAAGAAATAGAGTCTGCACAAGTTTTGGTCTAATTATGTAGGAATTGGAGCGAAATTGGAGTCAAAACGAAGAAACCAAGTAAAGCAGAAAAGTGGTCGAAATCGACCTGTTTGGTCGATATCGACTGAAGTATCGACACAGACTTTGAGTGCCAAGATAGACTAAGAACACCAGCAAAAGAAGAGAAGCACTCGACATCGACTACCTGAGGTCAATATCGACTAAGACCCAGAAATCGAGTGATGCAGAACCCGTCGAGCAGAAACAGAGTAGCCGATATCGACTGCCTTGGTCGATATCGACTTGACTTCGACACGGGTTGGACGCGCTTTTCGAGACGCGGATTGCCAATCTTATCTTCTAAGCCACAAATTATCTTGTAATTTAGATAGATTATACCTTGGGGATGTTTCCTTTTTACCCTAAAGGTTTAGTTAGTTATTTTCTTTATTTACCAAAATAAAAGATCTATCCTACTTGTTGGGATATAGTTTAGATAGAAGATAGAAGATACTATCCTTGGATAACAAGGATTAGTAGCCTATAAATAAAGCCCTAGGGGGGTGGTTTTGATTCATTCAATCATACAACCACAATAGCAATAGAGTAGAGTTATAGAGAAGCTTTAGGGTTTGGCGTTTGCGAGAGCCGACGTTGAGTTGTAAAGTTTCAGAGTTATTAATGCAAGTTTTCCTTTTCAAATCAATGATGTTTCCTACAATGAAGAGCGAGGTAAGTATTTGATGTTGATATCGTTGTGTCTATATCATCTCCTACGATTCTATGTTTAGTCCTTATCGAAAGAAAAGGGATTCATGCTAACAACTTGAGTTATAAACATAAAATTGGTAGACAATTAGGTTTATTTGCAAGAGTAATCCTAAGAGTTGGTGTAGCGAAAGCTTGACCCTCGGGTGAAATAGCGCAATTGTCCGTCTTATTTGCCTTATCGCATGCATTGGTTAACGTTGTGGTAAACCTTACCCTAAGGAGTTGCCTTTTATATCTTTTATTCACATAAAAATCTTGTCTTTATTCTGCCCATTGCTTCCTTCTCCATCCTTCTTTCTTCAGCCTTTCTTCACTGACAAAAAACTAACGTTTCTGCAGGAACCAGTCGATATCGACCAATACAATTGATATCGACCACTTTGCCCAGATCCACAACCTTCTGTGTCGATCCCGATCTCCCTGCACGAACTTGCTGAGGTCGATTTCGAGTCATCTACTCGATATCGACTACCCCTTATTGACTGGTAGTTTTCTGAGCCAGTCGATTTCTGCCACTGACATCGATATCGACCACCCTAGTCGATATCGACTGCCGTTTTAGTCTTTACAGGTCTTCTGTTGCAGTAGGAATCTACAGCCAAGGTCGACAACGA
Organism: Persicaria maculosa; assembly: GCA_963922045.1. Classification (NCBI taxonomy): domain Eukaryota; kingdom Viridiplantae; phylum Streptophyta; class Magnoliopsida; order Caryophyllales; family Polygonaceae; genus Persicaria; species Persicaria maculosa. Next base: position 23,252,481 of record OY998260.1, read on the forward strand.
GTGTTGTGCTCGAGATCGAGGGTTCTGGTTGACAAAAGACGTGAGCTTTAAAGACTATCTAGGATCCCACTGACCTGCTTCCTCATGGATTGATCTTGACTACCCTTCTACTACAACGGGAGGAAGTCTTATAATCATTAGCATAGGCTAGGATTCAGTTTACATTTATATTTTATATATCTGTTTAAGAACTCGATTTCCTCCTACCAACACACATCTATCTCATACCCAAACATCACTAGATACAGAAGTTTAAGTAGTTGGTCGGTGATTAGTTCGCGGGAATGGGCTCGAGGGATAACACATCTAGCGAGGATGGTGAAGATGACCTTGGCTTCTAGATTAAGAATATTTTGGGTCAATTGACGGGCGGTGTTTGAAGTGGATGAAGGAAGAAAGAACTTACCTTTCACTAGAGAAACACACTCAGACCGGGAGGGATGACCGTCAATGGAGATGTCTTGGGGGAGGCCAAAGATCTTGGCGATTACAGAGGGGGTAAGGACAATTTTGGTGTTGCACACTATGGTTTCTAGGGTTAGGTTTCCATGGTCTCATTTGAAGACAAGATTAAGGTTGAGAGACTCAAGAAATGTCGGGTCAACAAAATCAAAAAGGCAATGTTTCCGTGAACTGAAGGTGTCAAGTCACCCACTTGCTGCTTCAAAGTTTCGGAACTAGGACATCGGAAGACTAGGAACAAGCATCGCCACTTCTGTGGGAGAGGGAGCTTCATCTGATGAACTGGAGTGGATACTCACAGTCTCCTCCTCCTCGATTTCTTTGCGATTCTTCAAAATTGGTCGCTTTTCCTTATCAGATGAGTCAGGATTACCTTGAGAAGTTTTGGTTGCCATGGAAATGGAAGCTTGAAGGTCGGAGAAGTAGGGAGGAAGATAGAAGATTGGAGAATTGGAAAGAGAGGCAGAAGATGGTGTGATGAGATGGGATGCGTGTCAGACATTTAAAGGGGAAGAGAGGGGAGCCGAAGGGTTTTCCTGGAAAAATGAAACGCAATCATGATCCCCTTAAGATTGGACCACATTCATCGAATTATAACTAAAACCATACCCCGGGAATAACACCGTACCTTTTCAAATTTTAAAAAATCTTTGAAATCCGAAAACAGGTTTTAAAAATAAATTAAAATCTTAACAACAAATATTTATGCAAATCTTAACAGCCAATATTTATGCAAATCGTACCAAGTAAAATCAAGGTTTTAAAAATAAATTAAAATCATATAACCATTATTTACAAAAATAACGGCCATAAGATACGATCCAAATGTTGTATGGTATTCATTCAAGGTCTTGACATGATTTGTCAAGGTCTTGAAATGATGACCGAAATTTTACTCCCCCTAAAACAATGCATCTTTATTAAGCATTCCAAGTTCTAATCGAATAAAGTTAAATTGATCCTCAGATAAGGGCTTAGTAAAAATATCCGCAAGTTGTAAATCCGTAGAGATAAAAGAGATTGATACATCACCTTTCTCAACATGATCCCGAATAAAATAATGTCTCACATCGATATGCTTGGTTAGTGAATGCTGCACATGATTTTTAGTAATAGATATGGCACTTGTATTATCGCACTTAATAGGAATACCTTTCAAATTAAAGCCAAGATCACGCAATTGTTGAGCTAACCATAATACTTGAGAGCAACAAGCTTCCGCCGCTATGTATTCGACATTTGCAGTTGAAAGTGCAACAGAATTTTGCTTCTTTGAGTGCCAACTTATTAGGGAAGACCCCAATAATTGACAACACCCTGAAGTACTTTTTCTATCAACTTTGCAACCTACAAAATCTACATCTGAATAGCCAACAAGGTGAAAATTCCTTTGCTTTGGATACCAAAGACCAAGGTCTTGAATTCCATTTAAGTAACGAAAAATCCTTTTGACCGCAATAAGATGTGATTCCTTTGGGTCTGCCTGAAACATTGCACACATGCATACACTAAACATAATATCAGATCTCCTTGCGGTGAGATAGAGGAGTGAATCAATCCTACCTCGATACTCCTTTTGGTTCACACTCTTACCATTCTTGTCCTGATCTAGAGAAAGAGTTGAGCTCATAGGAGTCTTGGCAACTTTTGATTGATCCATCTTGTATTTTTGAGCAAATATCTAGTATACTTCCCTTGATTGAGGAAAATTCCTTTCTTGTCTTGAAGTACTTGGAGTCCAAGGAAGATCGTTAATTTTCCCATAAGGCTCATCTCAAATTCGATCCTCGCACATAATATCAGAAAATTCCTTGCAAAGAGAATTATTTATAGCATCGAATAATATGTCATTTACATAAATTTGGACAACTAACAAATCTCTACCCTTAGTTTTGATAAACAAAGTCTTGTCAATCAAACCACGTTTAAAACCATTTTCAAGAAAATATTTGGACAATCTCTCATACCATGCCCTAGGGGCTTGTTTGAGACCATAAAGTACCTTGTCCAACTTATAAACATGATTGGGAAAATCCTCGTTTTCAAAACCTGGAGGTTGTGCAACATAAACTTCTTCTTCTAAGATACCGTTTAGAAATGCACATTTCACATCTATTTGAAAGAGTTTCATGCCCATGTAAGATGCGAAAGCAAGTAATATACGGATAGCTTCTAACCTTGCTATGGGAGCAAATGTCTCCTCATAGTCAATACATTCTTCTTAATTATATCCTTGAGCCATAAGCCGAGCTTTGTTGCGAATGATTGTTCCATGTTTATCTAGCTTGTTCTGAAAGACCCATCTTGTGCCAATTACGGATTGATCTATAGGTCTTGGAATAAGCGTCCATACCTTGTTTCTTTAAAACTCATTGAGTTCACTTTGCATTGACATAATCCAATCCGGGACTTGAAGTGCTTCACTTGGATTCTTTGGTTCTACAGTAGACACAAAAGCGTAAAAAGCACATAAATTTTTCAATCTTGATCTAGTTTGGATACCGGATTTTGGATCGGAAATGATGTTCTCCAAGGGATGTGAAGAGGACTGCTGGAATCTCCGTCTATTGGGCTCTTGAGATGTTGAGGTTTCTTCAAGACCTTGAGGCTCATTTTCAATAATTGGTTCCTATTCGGCATCTCCTAAATCAAGGCCTTGGAATCTCTGTTCAAGGTCTTGCATTTGTAGGTCAAGGTCTTGAGCCTGCTCAGAAGTGTCTAGAATTGGCTCCTGCATGTTCCGACGTTAAGGTTTCTCCTTTACTTCTTCTACATCGGAGCCTTGATCTTTATGTTGATTCAAATTCAAGTCTGCAAGGCTATCACTTAATACATCGTTATTGCTTTCATCAAATATTACATGAATACTTTCCTCGACACCTCTAGTGCGTTTATTATAAACTCAATATGCTTTGATATTTAAAGAATAACCAAGAAAAATACCTTCATTTCTACGTGCATCAAACTTCCCAATATTATCTTTTCCATTGTTGTGAATAAAACATTTGCATCCAAAAGATTTGAAATACGAAACACTAGGTTTTCTCCCATAAAAAAGCTCATATGGGGTTTTCTTTAAAATGGGGCGAATTAAGCATCTATTTAAAATGTAATTTGCCGTGTTGACGGCTTCGGCCAAAAAAGATTTTGCTAAATCATTTTCTAAAAGCATAGTCCTAGACATATCCTCCAAGGTGCGGTTCTTTCGTTCCACAACCCAGTTTTGTTGAGGTGTTCTAGGAGCCAAAAAATTATGAGAAATCCCATATTTTGAACAAAACAAATAAAATTTAAGTTGATCAAATTCGCTCCCATGATCACTTTTAATGGATACGACCAGTAAGTTTTTTAAAGTTTGTAATTATTTGCAAAGTTTTGAAAACTCATATAAAGCCTCTGATTTTTCTCTTAAAAAGGAAACCCAAGTAAAACGTGAATAATCATCAACAATGACAAGGATATATTGCTTACATTTGGAAGATTTGACACGCATAGGACCACACAAATCCATATGTCACAATTCAATAGGACGAGAAGTACTTACTACCTTTTTGGGTTTGAATGACCCTCGAGTTTGCTTACCTCGTGAGCATGCATTGCATAGCTCATCTACCTTGAAATTTAAATCGGGAAGACCACGAACCAAGTCCCTTGAACGAAGCTTGTTCATCGTGTGCATATTCACATGTCCAAGTCGCCTATGCCAAAGCCTTGGATCATCTATTGTGACCTTGAGACACTTTAAGCTTGCTCCTACAACTTGGTTAGTACTCATAGAATATACATCGTTATAACGAGGGGCAGTGAGTACAATTTTCCCAGTTATCTTATCTTTAACTAAGCATTTCTCGGAGTCAAACAAAACGATGTTACCCTTATCACAAAGTTGGGAGATGCTAAGAAGATTATATCTTAATCTTTCTACAACATAAACATTATCAATATAATTAGATGGATCCTTACCGATCTTACCTATACCAATTATGTTACATTTTCCTTTATCGCCAAGAGTAATTGTGCCAGTCGATTGCTTCTTCAAATATGAGAATAGTGAGCTTTTACCACTCATATGTCTTGAGCAACCGCTATTGAGTATCCACTTGTGTTCTTTGGTCTTGGTGATATCCTGCAAAACAACTAAATTCAACCTTTCCGACTAGACCAAATTACAAATTTAGATTCATAATCGGGATGAACCATGTTTGGTGGTCTAGTCCCCCTAGGAACCCAAATTTGTTTTACCTGTTCTCTTAAACACAATGGAAATGTATTACGAATTATATAAGTATCATTTCTACGATAAGGACAAGTAATTTTAACATGACCTTTCCTACAACAAAAATGACATGTGGGTGAATGCCAATTCCCTTTAGCTTTCACAAAAGTGGTAGGGGCCTTTTTCGGAAAATTTCTGTTATATCCAATACCACTTTTATTTAGGGATGATTGATTCTCACCTAACATCCTATCAAGATTGGCCTTGGACTGGGTGTAACGCACGAGTGATGTCTGCTGGTCTCTACACTTCTCAGTCAATGAGATATTCTCTTTCTCTAATTCCTTGGTGTAAAGACTTAGAGAAGAGAGATCTTTCTTCAAGACATAGTTTTCTGTCTCCAAGGCCTTGACTTTACTGTCAAGGGCTAACTGAGAGGTTTTGAGATTTCTCATTTCCAACAACATTTTATTCATGTATTTCTCCTGTTCCAAGAGCCTTTCCTTCAAGGTGTTAGTTTCATTAACAAAATGTTCTTCATTTAAAATTAAATTTTGAAGAAATTCAGATAGCACTGCTGTAGGGCTTGATATTAGATCTTTTACAATGGTTACAAGATGCTTCTTAAGAGTTTCTTCATGGTTGGCCATTAAGCATAGATTTGCTTGCTCGGTCTTGAACTCCGAGTCACTTGATGAATCAGAATCACTCCATGCAGCCATCATAGCTTTCTTCTTTTGGTTGTCCTTCTTGAACTTATTTTTCTTCTTTTGTGGACAATCCTTGAGTAAGTGTTCTGTATCACCATACTCAAAGCAAGCCATTGGTTTAATCTTTTTATTTGAGTTGTATGACTTACGTTTGTACTTAGAGGAGTCACTGTAATCTCGATTGGCGAACTGCTTTTTCATTTTGAGAATTCGTTCTAGCCCTCTTGTAATGAGTGTGAATGGATCCTCTTCATCTTCACTTTCGTCATCAGAGGAAGCTTCTTCCTTTTTAGCTTTTAGGGACAAATTTTTCACACTAGAGGCTACTTCCTCATCTTCCTCACCAATGATCATCTCGTGGTTAATAAGCTTACCAAGGAGATCATCTAGAGGCAAAGTCGATAAGTTTTGAGCTTCCTCTATTGCGGTTACCTTTGGACCCCACTTTGCCTTAGGCAACCTCCTCAAGATCTTCCTCACCTTTTCTTCATTGGTGAAGATTTTACCGAGAGAATCCAGGTTGTTCACGATCTGTGTGAATCTAGTGAACATTTCTTTCACAATTTACATGGGCAACATTCTGAACAGTTCATATTGTCGAAGATATATGCTGATTTTGGTCTCCTTGACTTGACTTGTTCCTTCATAGGTGACTACTAGTTTATCCCATATTTCTTTAGCACTTTTGCAAGATGAAACACGGTTACATTCATCAGCATTTAAGCAATAATATAGTAGGTTCATGGCCTTATAGTTTTTGGCCACATTCTCGAGATCTGTTTGATTGAATTCGCTTTCTTACTTAGCGACTTCTCCAGTGGCAACGGTCTTCTTTGGCACGTGAGGTCCTTTCTTGATGAGCTCCCAAAGCTCCATCTCTTGATCAATGATAAACATTTGCATCAAGGACCTCCAATGCACGAAATTGTCTCCATAATAGAGAGGTGGACGATTGGCGGATCGTCTTTGTGTGAATCCACCTTCACCTACAGTACTCATGATCAATCTCACACATTGTTAAATCAAATAAATGTGAGTTAAGCTCTGATACCAATTGAAGAATCGAGTACTTAAAGTAAAAGATAACAATGTAAATACTCTAGGGGGGTTGAATAGAGTATGAAAGATTTTCGCAAAGTTTTTCAGAAGCAACAACTTAAAGGGCTTTATATTGAATCTCAAGGCCTTGAACTCGGTCTCCAAGTCTTGAACTTTATCTCAAGGTCTTGAACTGAACTTCAAGGGTCTTGAGATAGCTGCAGTGTTCTTTTTGTCTCACGAAAACAATAAGTTAAATATGAATGCTAAAATAATAAATAATAACGCTTGACTTGTTAGCGAAGTTCGGCTCTTATCCAACCTACGTCTCCGCCTAGGGTTATCCAACCCGTGGGATTCAAACAACTTTTATTCCTCTTTCCTTATGAGTCATAGATACAACCTAGAAGACCTTCCTCTCTTCTATATCCTGAAGCCTACCTCGCTTCTATCTAGTCAACCCAAAAACAGAGAAATAAAAGCCCCCTTAACCACACTGAAGTGTGATACGTTTGAGTATATGATACTCTTAGTATAACAGGGATTAACTTATACTATGTAGCTCAAGTTCTTCCTATCTCTCAAAAATATAAAGCGTTTACACTAAGAGAAAGAAAAGAACAGTAGATCAGCAGACGATGATGAAGAGCAGAGATGAGAGCTTTTTGTTTGCCAATGAAATCTTTTTAAGAACTGTAAATGAATCACGGAGGGGCTCTGTATTTATAGTCCCGGTCCTACTCTTCCTCGGCTGATCTTGCTCCACGAAGTTCTCCTTGCTTGAACAACCTTTTGAATTTGAACCTTGGAGTCGTTTTAATTGAATGATGACCAGAAGCCCTTGCTAATCTTGTTGCGTCAAATTCTCACCAGACTGGAGCGGCAATTCAAATTCAAGTTGTTCGAATTTCAATCTGAATTACTCCTAGAATTTTGGTCCTTGTTGCAGGGATTTTGTTGAGTCGATCTTCTGCTTGATTCTCCGACTAAATGGATAAACTCAAATCTACTTGTAGTCATGTTAGTTCTAGAATACTCATAGAATAGATAATTTATAATAGTATAGATCATTTCCATCAATATTACCGACAATATTAGATTTAAACTAAAATTTAAATCTAACTAACATCTTAATCAAATCTACAAATAATATATCCAATTTGTCTAAGCTATAAAACCTTATACCTTTGTCTTTCATCATCCTGCAAATAAAGGTATCATAACTTATGTATTTCATCAAGGGAGTTATCAATCCTTAACTTACTTTTTCTATATTGAATCAACTTAGGGGTCCTATTTTAATGTTTAATTATTCACCCGTTACGTGATTTGTTAATAGATTTTATTATATAAATCATCTTTGAATTAATATATAATCTTCAATTAATATATAATCTTTGCCGAGTAAATATATAATCTTTAATTGTGTTATTTTTTTAGAATGTAAACAAATGTTTGATTCTAGATTAATCATGTTTGTTAGCTTATTAAAAAATGGTTAAATATATTTTTATCTTGAATCTAGATTTTATACTTTTTAATAAAAAATATTAAATGATAAAAAAGTTGCGTATTAAATCCAAAAGAAATGAACATAGCATAAATTCCATTTGTAAATTAAATCCATTTTTATTTTGATATATAAAAAATATAAATATTTGTAGTATTTATAATAAATTATTATCAAAATATAACCAAGTAACATATGATAATAACTTATTAATTGATGTAATATTGGATAGATTATTTGATCTAAAAAGATAAGTTTTCTAACTAACTAGGCAAGTCATGCCCGTGCTACGCACGGGACATATGTAACACCCCCTTTTAAATCCCAAGGGTGCGCTACAGCGCCAGTGAATCCGCAGACTTTAATGTCTTTGCATTCACCTGAGGCTTATAGAGACATGCAACCATGCTCCCATAAACAAGACGGTACTTTAAGCAGTTGAATAAAATAACGCGGAAGTAAATTAAATATCATAGTTTGAAATACCCAATCACAATAACATAGCCAAAATACCAAAAACCATAAAGTATAAATGAACTCCAAAATAACTCAAAACCAACATAGCGTTGCAGAAACTTTAAAGGTTTAAAAACTGCAGTTTTAAAAGTCTATTGATGATAGTCCTTTTCTTTCGGCTCTCTCCTCCTCTGCTGCTCTCACTAGACCTGTGGAATATGGCCTGGTGTTTCGTGAGAACGAAGGACACTAGCCATCCAATAAATAGGATGGTTAGTACAATTAAGACTAGCAAATGATAGGGAAAATGTTCAGACTTTAACCATACAGTGACCATAAAACGGTATGTCATAGGTTAAGGGAAAGACACGAGTATTTAAAGTGGAAACTGAATAAGAAATAAAGATTCGTAACATGACTCGGATGATCATAATGATCGGTTATATGATAAGGAAAGGAATTATACCTCGAATAAGACTGAAGTATTATATAACTGAATTGATCACCTATTAATAATCTCGATAATGACAATAATGTAAATACGTATATAACACAATATAAAACGTAGTGACACGGGTCCAGGCTCAACTAGGACTGCAACTTGAGACTTTGAAGTCTAATCGTATGTAGGGACACGGGTCCAGACTCAACTAGGACTGCGACCTGAGACTGCTTGAAGTCTAGATATTCCATGGAACCTTTTAGACTGGGCTTTACACTATTTCCAACCTGCGAGCTAGCCCTCGCAACTGACTTTAAGTCAGTCCGCACCACGTGAGATGCACACTTTAACTATAATAGCTTTAACATTAAATACTAGGTGATCATAATAACAACATTAAACCAACAAGGACGTACAAGCACAGATATTTCAAAGGATCTTAATATCACATGCTATTAATTTGCATGAAAGAAACAAGCAGAAATTCATGCAACCAGGAAGATGAAAATGGGCAATTTTCACTTATCTCAAGTTATAAACAAATAACACATTTAATATACATATCAATATAATGAAATTAATAATTGCCCATTAATTTATACTCATGCCAATTTATGAATACGGAGATAAATTACATCAAGCAGACGGATATGCAATTTATCGAAACTAGCAAGGAAATTGGCCATAGGGCCGCATTCGACACAAAAGAATAAAAAGGCATGCCAAAAGAAAATCACGAAACCTTATACCTTTAAATCTAACTAACATCTTAATCTATAATAGCATAGATCATTTCCATCAATATTACCGAAAATATTAGATTTAAACTAAACTTTAAATCTAACTAACATCTTAATCAAATCTACAAATAATATATCCAATTTGTCTAAGCTATAAAACCTTATCCACTTTTGATATGTGTTTTCTTTTTCATATTACCACTTCTTATAATAAGTTTATTTAACTTGTTATCTTACTTTGTAGGCGTGATGGAAAAATCATTGGTTGTGAGGTTGACATGAACAAGTCGTTTTTCAATGATTTAGGGGGGAAGACAAGATGGCTTCGTGATGTTGTAAGTTCATATTTACATGTCTTTCTCTTGTTGCTCATTTGGTGCCATCAGTTTGGTGACAGTTTGGTATTATTCTGTTTTGTTTCACAGCACCTAGACGAAGCACTTCATCATTTTAGAAAGTGTCTTCATGATTATTCTGATCAAAATCCAACCAGTGTTGTATTAGACACCATTTTGTTTCACAAGATTGCGAACATTAATGCTGATGTCATTAAAAAACGTGATACAATTCCGGATGAATTCTACAGTTACTTCATTGGTCTTTATCCTGGTATTTATGGTAAGACTTGGGAAGGTGCGAAGAAGGTTTACACTTCGTTCAATATTGACAACATGCACTGGGTTGCCCTTGAAATTGAATTGGAGTCGAAGAGGATTCTTGTGTATGACTTCCAGTGTAATTTCAATAAAAATGAAGTTCTACTACAGAAGCTTGCTCATACATGTGAAGTGCTTCCTATTCTGATGAGGAAGAGTGGTGTTATTTCTAACATGGATGACTCTCCCTTTGAAGTGGATAGAGTAGAGGACTTGGAACAAAATGAAGACAAGTACCTTCTGTTTTCCATCTTGTTGTATTTTGTTTTCTGTTTCGTGACATTATATCTGTTCACTTTTTTCTCTTGTGTTTATTTTTTGCTCCTTATGTAGGGGTAGCTGTGGTGTTTACGTCATCAAGCACATTGAGTTTCTGGTTTTTGGTGGTGACATGCAGCTTGTGAATGATGATTATGTTAATGCGTATCGTGAGAAGATTGCATCTGATCTCTTGAAGAAGCAGTGGACATTTGTTTAGTTATGAGATTAAGTTTGTGTTAGTTGGACTATATATGTGGTGACACTTGATTTGGTGACAGCTTATTCTATGTTTTGTTGATGTAACAGTCGTGGTGACAGTCCCATGATGACACTAAGTTTGTGTATTTGTAGACTAATGATGTTATGACTCTCTATTATTCCACTTTAATTTCAAGGTTTGATTATTTCTTGTGACATCTTCAGTTTTTTCTGATTTGGTGACAGTTCTGGTGACAATGTTTTGCCTTGTGCTAGTGTCTCTTTGGTGACAGAAGTCTTGTCCCTATTTTGTTTTGGATTTTTTATGCCATGTATTTAACATCACATGTGCTTTTGGCTAGCTTTCATCCCTTTAGGGTTTGTTCTTCTTTAGTCCTTGGGGTTTCCTTTGATTAAAGCGTTTATGTCACAGTTTTCATTTTGGTTACAGTGCCTATGAATCTGTTTTTTTTTATTTTGGTCACAGCTTCTATGACCCTCTTACACCTTCATATATTAGAGGAGAACTGTCATTAAATCTATTTTGGCTTCACATTAGCCCCCTTTAGGGTTTGTGCTTTCATTTTCATAGGGTTTTCCTTTAGTTACAGTGTCTATTTCCATGTTTTCATAGTGGCGACAGTGCCTATGTCCCTTTTTCCATTTTGGTTACAGAGTCTATAGGGTTTCCTTTGGTTACAATGTCTATTACCCTGTTTTCATAGTGGTCACAGTGTCTAGGACCTTGTTTTCAACTTGGTTACATCGTCTATTACTCTCTTATCCATTCATATATTCAAACAGAATTGTCCACCTCATGTCTTTTGGCATCTCATTAGCCCCTTTACGGTTTGTGCTTACCTTGTCCTAGGGTTTTCCATTTGGTGACAACAACCATCTCTTAAAGACGTACTGTACATCACATTTTAGGGTTTAGGGTTTAGGATTTAGGGTTTAGGGCCTTGGCCCTTAACCTTAAAGACTTAACCCTAAACGCTAAACCATACTGTACATCACATTTTCTTTTGGCTTCTCATTAGCCCCCTTTAGGGTTTGTGCTTCCCTTCTGGTAGGGTTTTCCTTTGGTTACAGTGTCTATTTCCATGTTATAATTTTGGTGACATTGCCTATGATCCTGTGTGCATTTTGGTTACAGAGTCTATAGGTCATTTGGTTACAGTGTCTATTACCCTATTTTCATAGTGGTGACAGTGTCTAGGACCTTGTTTTCATCTTAGTTACATCATCTATGACTCTCTTACCCATTTATATATTGAAGGAGAACTGTCCACCTCGTGTCTTTTGGCATCTCATTAGTCCCTTTACGGTTCGTGCTTACCTTGTCCTAGGGTTTTTCATTTGGTGACAACAACCATCTCTTAAAGATATACTGTACATCACATTTTAGGGTTTAGGGTTTAGGATTTAGGGTTTAGGGCCTTGGCCCTTAACCCTAAATACTTAACCCTAAACCCTAAACCATACTGTACATCACATTTTCTTTTGGCTTCTCATTAGCCTCCTTTAGGGTTTGTGCTTCCCTTTTGGTAGGGTTTTCCTTTGGTTACAGTGTCTATTTCCATGTTATCATTTTGGTGACAGTGCCTATGACCCTGTGTGCATTTTGGTTACAGAGTCTATAGGTTTTCCTTTGGTTACAGTGTCTATTACCTTGTTTTCGTAGTGGTGACAGTGTCTAGGACCTTGTTTTCATCTTGGTTACAGCATCTATGACTCTCTTACCCATTCATATATTGAAGGAGAACTGCTCACCTCATGTCTTTTGGCATCTCATTAGCCCCTTTAGGATTTGTGCTTACCTTGTCCTAGGGTTTTCCATTTGGTGACAACAACCATACCTTAAAGATGTACTGTACATCACATTTTAGGGTTTAGGGTTGAGGAAACCCTAAAACCTAAACCATATTGTACATGCCATTTTCTTTTGGCTTCTCATTAGCCCCCTTTATGGTTTTTGCTTCCCTTCTGGTAGGGTTTTCCTTTGGTTACAATGCCTATTTCCACGTTATCATTTCGGTAACAGTGCCTATGACCCTCTGTGCATTTTGGTTATAGAGTCTATAGGTTTTCCTTTGGTTACAGTGTTTATTACCCTGTTTTAATAGTGTTGACATTGTCTAGGACCTTGTTTTCATCTTGGTTACAACATCTATGACTCTCTTACCCATTCATATATTGAAGGAGAACGGTCCACCTCATGTCTTTTGGCATCACATTAGCCCTTTAGGGTTTGTGCTTACCTTGTCTTAGGGTTTTCCATTTGGTGAAGGCAATCATCTCTTAACGACGTACTGTACATCACATTTTATCGCCGTTTCATTCAAGATTTCTCCAAAATTTCTAAGCCACTCACTAACCTACTAATGAAAGATGTTGTTTTTGAGTTTTCTTTGGAGTGTCTTGATGCTTTTAATAGGTTAAGAGAAGCCTTAGTCAAGACACCGATCATGCAATCACCCGATTGGTCATTTCCATTGGAAATCATGTGTGATGCAAGTGATTATGCCATAGGAGTAGTCCTTGGACAGCGGAAGGATCGAAAGTTGCACGCCATCTATTACGCAAGTAAAACATTAGATGATGTCCAAACAAGATACATAACCACGGAAAATGAGTTTTTATCCGTAGTTTTTGCTTTTGAGAAGTTTCGTTCTTACTTGGTTGGTTCCAAGGTCATTGTCTACACCGACCATGCCACATTAAGATATTTGATGACCAAGAAAGACGCCAAACCAAGGCTTCTCCGGTGGATGCTTCTTCTTCAAGAGTTTGATTGCGAGCTCAAGGACAAGAAAGGCACCGAAAACCTCGTGGCTGACCACCTCTCTAGGTGGCCACCTAAGCACATTGCAGAATCAGAGGATACGGTACCCATCAATGACTCCCGAGCTGATGAGAGTCTCATGCGAATAGAGGTAAGAAAGGTAAGCACAGGTCTCGACGACAAAACCCTAATCTCGACGTCGATACCTATTTACACAACACAAGTTACTGTAGAAACTTTGGAAGCACAAAATCCCTCGACGTCGACCCTCTGTCCCTCGTCGACGATCCCTTCCACAGGGAATAATGGTGAGTTATCTAAGGCTTCGGATGAGGTAAGTATAGATGAGGAACTCTTCTTTACCCCAGTTTCTAGCCCTACTCATGATATTTTTATTATAAAGGCTAGTACACCTTGGTTTGCGGATTATGCTAATTACATTGTAGGAGGCGAACTCCCACCAGGGTTGACTTCACAAGGTAAAAACAAGTTCCTACATGATGTCAAAAGGTATTACTGGGATGACCCTTACTTATTCAAGCAAGGGAGTGATCATATTTTTCGTCAATGCATTTCTGAAGAAGAGGTAGAAAGTATTATTCGTCATTGTCATACTCTTCCTATCGGGGGTTATCCTAAATGTTTTAAAACCACTGCGAAGATCCTTGAAAGTGGGTTCTATTGGCCTAACATGTTTCGAGATGTGCAGGAATTTGTAACTTCATGTGATGAATGCCAAAGAGCGGGGAACATAACATGGAGAAATGAGAATCCGCTCACAGGGATCTTGGAGGTCGAATTGTTCGATGTCTGGGGCATAGACTTCATGGGCCCCTTTCCATCTTTCGGCCCTTATAAATACATCCTCATGGTGGTTAACTACGTCTCCAAATGGGTGGAGGCCATTGCCACACGAACCAATGACGCTCGAGTGGTGGCCAAATTTTTAAAGACTAACATTTTTCCCCGATTTGGTGTTCCCAGGGTCCTAATTAGTGATGGTGGTTCCCACTTTATAGAAAGAAGCTTTGAGGTGCTCTTGACTAAGTATGGGGTACATCATCGTGTAGCTACACCCTATCATCCCCAAACGAGTGGTCAAGTCAAGGTATCCAATCGACAAATCAAGGCTATCTTGGAGAAAACCGTATCACGATCAAGGAAGGATTGGTCGTCAAAGCTTGATGACGCTTTATGGGCTTATAGAACGGCATACAAGATGCCTCTTCACACTACTCCTTATAATCTTGTGTATGGTAAGTCATGTCATCTTCCTGTCGAGTTAGAACGTAGAGTGATGTGGGCCCTTAAGGAGCTCAATATGGATCTCAATGAGGCCAGGCGGAAACGATTCATTGATTTGCAAGCACTTGAGGAACTAAGGCTCAAAGCATATAAAAGTGCTGAGATTTACAAGGAACGGACCAAGAAGTGGCATGATTGGAAGTTGGTGCCCAAAACCTATGAGGAGGGTGATAAGGTATTACTTTTCAATTCTATACTTCGTCTTTTTCGAGGAAAATTGCGATCTAGATGGAGTGGACCATTTGTGGTTCATAAAATATTTCCCCATGGTGCTGTGGAACTTGTGGATGAAAGTGGTGTCATCTTTAAAGTTAATGGGCACCGGTTAAAGAAATACTATACTCATGCTGCTCTTGATGAGGAAATTCACGCCTCTTGGGCACTCATTATCTCGAATTAAAGGGAAGTAAGTCAGGCTAGCGACTCTAAACATAGCGCTAACGGGAGGCAACCCGCTTTCTTTTCGTATATTGCTTTTCTTTCCTTAGGAGTTTTTCTTTTTCCATTTCTCTTTCTTTAAATGTTTAACTTAGTGAAAAAGTGACACAAGTTTGCAAGTGGTGGATTTTTTAAACGGGTTATAAATAAAAAGAAAAAGAAAAAAAAGAGGAGAAACTGAAAGGACAAAAAAAGGGAAGGGGGAAGGTCAGGTATGCTCAGTATTTATTATACCCATTCTCTTTTATTTTTATCTCTCTCCACTTCTATCCCGTCCCATCCACGCCAAAACCCACCTGCACCAGTGCTCCCCTCTCTTTCGCACTGCCCACGGCGATTCCGGCTGCCATTGCGCCAATCGCTACTCCCACCGTGTTCGGCCGTCCTTGGCGCTCCTGGAGAACCAAGTAAGGACTCGAGCCGTTGTCTGTGCTCCGTCCTGTAGCCCCAAGACCGTTCAACTCCCCCGTTGCTCAAGCTTTCTTTTTCTTCAATTTTCTAAGCAATCTCGGTATGATTCTCACCCCTAATCTATTTCTCTTAGTTGTTCTTCCTTTAATCTTGAATTTGGAAACAATTTTTGAACAACTTGGGGTTTTGGGGTCAAGACTTATGTACGATTTTATGATTTTTGATGTCAAACTTGGTTTGGGTTGCATGTTTATCTTGTCTCAAGTTCCCAAGGTGGCCGGATTCCTTCTTTTCTGTAGTTCTTGATCTTTGAATACCCATTAATCATACACTACAGAACGTAAGACCTTTGATGCTTAATTTGAGTATATTATATGAATGATGCGTCCTCGGCCGATCATACAATCCTATGTGTTGGTTGGGATTTCCCTTGCTTTTAATCTTCCTTTATATAAATCTCAAATTTGGAAGGTATTGCCTACACAAGATCTTGCTAAATCCTTCGCCTTACATAGATAATTAACATAGACCTTTCCATAAGAGTCTTTGGTTTTCTTGATTAGCTAAAAGATCTTTTGATGATGATCTTGATGAAGCTCTCTTGTTTTACATACCCCTTATATCTCTTACTATTTCTTTATCTATATATCCTTGCCTTTATCATCTTCATAAGCACAGTTTGATATAACTATATAAGTATGGGGTCCTTGTTGGCTTTCGAGCACTCGACATTTTTGGGTGATTTTGGAAACACTTGTGTGCATACCTCTAGTTCGTGTCTCTTTTCAGATTAGGTTTCTCTTTCTTTCTTTGAATTTTAGTTTTTTTATGTGTTTTATTTGCATTCTTCTATTGGTTCCGTTATATTACACCTTGCATCTTGGTTTTCGATCACTATAATGGTTTTGAGTCTTTTGTTTAAGGTAATGGCAAAGAAGAAAGCATCAGGATGCAGGCCCCCTTGAACACCTAAGCCCCATCCAATGGATGTGGTTGACCTTGAGGACGCTGATGATATCGAACGCTTCAATAAAATTCACTCTCGTGTCTTCAAAGCCCGTTGGTATCACCATGACGACATGCAAACGCTGGGCTTACATGATGCGATTGCGGAAGCTTTTGACAATATTGGTGCAGCTAGGCTACTCCACCCGATTGAGAAACACTACCCCACTCTCACGGCCAAATTCATGGCAACTTTAAAAGTCCCTTCCTCCGCTGCTGATGAAGGAAAGGTCGAATTTCAGCTTGCTAACAAGTGCTATGAGCTTACCATGGAAGAAATGGCTGCAAACTTTGGATTTGCGCCTTCTCTGGAGATCACACAGCAACAGGTATTGCCGATCTGGCAATACATAATTGGGCAGCCCACTATCCCTGTAGGTGACATTCAATGCATTGATCCACACCGAGCTAGACTGCCTGCATCGCATGCTTTTTGACGTCCAACCTTTGATGAATCTTATTTATGCGTGGCTCAAGCTATTGGTGACTACAGGAACTTCACTGGAGAGGTTCTTATTGGCGGCATGATTACCGTCCTTGCTTAAGCTTTGGGGGTGGACACGTCATGCTACACCGCCAAGAAGGTCCAACAAATTAACTTTGCATACTTGCTGCTGACTAAGGGCTTGGCGAAGGACGACACGGGCTTCGTTTCCTATTCTCGCCGAGTCCCCATTGCCCCTGAACATGGCCACCTACTTCATCTCCCAAACTGGTTTAAGGTATGGACTCAATCTAACTATCCCCCTGATATTACCCCTGTAGAGGACCCATTGCTCCGACATCAACCACCACGTTTTGAGCACACTGAAGACATTCTAGTTGCTGCCCAAACACCACCACTAGAGGCTCCTGCTCCTACATCACCCACCACTTCCGCTCCTACTGAGGGTGCCCCTAAGGAGACACCTCGAATCTTTCTTAGTGATTCTGACTCTCTATCTCCCGATTATGAAGAGGGACAGAGCAGCCGAGGCAGAAACAATATCCCATCCACACTGATTAGGCTTGAGGGCCTTATGTTCGAAATAAGGACTTTTGTGCAAAGCTTAGCAAGTGAGATGAACCGACAACACAACCGTCTTGCCTACGAGATCCAAGCTATCCACGAGGTGATTTTACAAGACCGCATGATGAATGATGAGAGGTGGTGAACTGCTGGGAAGTTTGTCGAGTGGCAATCCAACCTTCACCCTGGCAACCGTTTCCGCCCTGGGCCCCCGCCGACTCCTGGACCCAAGCGTCAAAGGAGGTACCAACGCTACCATCATGATGATCCCGATAACAACAGTTGCTGAACCACTAGTCATCCTGCACATTCCACATTAATCCCTTCCCCTTTTCTTTTCTATTTTGTGACAATGGGGACATTGTCTATTTCAAGTATGGGGTGGGTATTTTGGGTTGCTATTTTGATGTTTTTCTTCTTATTATTTTGATGTCTTTTTGGGTACTGGGCTAGCTACTAAGTGATTGTTCTGTTTGCTTGACTTTGTTTTGTTTGCTTGACTCTGGCATAACCTTGGCAGTAACTCCATGTTTAGCAAGTTTGACCCTAGAACTGGATTGTAATAGTTTAGCACCAGTTGCATATTTCAACTAAGCACTTGCACTAAATTTGGCATAATTCCTGCATTTGCATTCATATCCCTATAAAGTTAGTATCTTAGTATAGCATGCATAGCCCCATTCGAAAAAAAAGAGGCACCTAACTTAGAAGTCCAATGATGATACCTAATAGCTAACTTGATCATGTAAACCCTACGATATTCTTGGATGGTTTAGCCCAAGTCCTCTAGAAAAGTTTAATTTTTTTTATGTGGGAATATAACTTGCAATTCTAAATTGAGCAGATATAAATTTAGGTAGAGGTGATTGAAATCCAACAAATCTATGTTCTAGTGAGATATTTTTGGCCTTGTAAGGGAAAGTTTTTCATATTTATATTTCCCTCCATTTTTGATGTGTGATGTACTCTCCTTATGTGATTACCTCTTGACATTGATGTGGTCATCCATTTTTTTGAATCCAATTACGAGATATTAGTTCATTGCTTATTGAAATTAGATGACGGAGGACTTATATTTTCTTAGCCATATTTTTATCCATTCATTCACCTACCTTGCATATTATCCTTGTTTGAAGCCCATTCGAGCCTTGGCCCATTCTTTGTTAGCTTCACAAATTGATTCCTAGCCTATTGTAAGCTTGACCCTTATCCGGGAATTAGGATTAAGAGTGGGTTGGAAGTTTATGGAGTTGAGTTAATGAGGAAGAAGCTAAGTTGTTGAGCTTTGAGTAAAATCTTCTAAGTGATATTATGTAAGAAGAGCAAGATACCTCATATTATATTTTATGTTTGAGGCTCCAAAAATGTATGCATATATTATACGACGAATATATATATATATATATATATATATATATATATATATATATATATATATATATATATATATATATATATATATATATATATATATATATATATATATATATATATATATATATATATCGGCCAGAGGAAAAATAGGACAGTCATTAAGAGCTTAGTCTATATATATGAGCAAGGGACGAAATTGGTGGACAAGAAAGTATGTTTCATGGGTTGAAGGTCCTTTTTAGTGACGATAAGCCTGGTATAGGTGCTGAATCATTGGAAGAACTGATTGGTGATGTACATATTTGTATCTCTTTTTATTGCATCTTTTGACTTCATATTTCATTCGATTTCCAAAGAAAAGTTTCAAAAGAATATAAACTTGTGTAAGAATGGGTTAAAGTACAAGAAATAGAGTCTGCACGAATTTTAAGCTAACCATGCAGGAATTCGATGAAATCGGAGTCAAAACGAAGAAGCCAAATGAAGCTGAGCAGAGGTCGATATCGACCTGAAGACATCGATATCGACCATAGTTGTCAACACGCCTTCTGAGTGTCGAGATGGACCACACAGACCAACCAATAAGACGTCGATATCGACATACTACATCGATATCGACCTCAACATAGACATCGACTGAAGCTGAACAAATCGAGCAGGAACAGAGACCTCGATATCGACCTCTGGTGTCGATATCGACCCCTTATCTCGACAGAAGATAGACTCGGTTTCGAGATGCGGATTGGAAATTTTATCTTCAAGGAGGCACGGAATTATCTTACACTTTCAAGATAGATGTCAGTTGAAGACTTAATTATCTTTTACCCTTAAGTTTTTATAAAAATAAAAGATCTATCCTAATTGTTCGGATAGAGTTCATAGTTTAGATAGGAGTTACAATCCTTGGATAGCGAGGATTAGTAGCCTATAAATAAAGCCCTAGGGGCTAGCATCCAAGATGGAATCCAAGAAACAAATATCCAAGCAAGTAAGACATTCAATAGAGTTAGAGAGAAGTTTTAGGGTTTGACGTTCACGAAAGTTGACATTGAGTTGTAAAGCTTCGGAGTTTATTTTAATGCAATTTTCTTTCTTTCAATCAACAATGAGTTCCATGATGAGAAGCGAGTAGTTCCCCAAAGCTCTTAGGGTCGGGGTGAGCCTGACGTTAGCCATGCGCGCTTGAGGTAAGTATTTGATGTCGATATCGTTGTGTCTATCTCTCCTCCTACGATTCTATGTTTAGTCCTAATCGAAAGAAAAGGGATTCATGCTAACAACTTGAGTTATAAACATAAAATTGGTAGAGACAATTAGGTTTATTTGCAAGAGTAATCCTAAGAGTTGGTGTACGGCGAAAGCTTGTCCCTCGGGTGAAATAACGCAATTGTCCGTCTTATTTATCTTATCGCATGCATTGGTTAACGTTGTGGTAAACCCTAATCCTAGGAGTTGTTTCTTTTACATAGTTTAATTCACATAAACCACTGTTATTTCTGTTCATCCCTTCTCATCCACTCTTAAATCTTCGGCCCTTCTTTGCCGACGAAAAAGTAACCCACTGCAGGAAGACATCAATATCGACCCAAGACGTCGATATCGACCACTGAGTTCGTCGACAGTTTTCTGAGTCGACGACGATCATCACTGCGGAGGTTGCTGAACATCGATATCGACACCAGACATCAATATCGACCCTACTGTATCGACTGACAGTCTTCTGAGCCAGTCGATTTCGTGACTGACATCGATATCGACCCTTTCCAGTCGATATCAAACACTTGTTTTTGTCTCTGCATGTCTTTTGTTGCAGAGAACATCGACAGCCGAGGTCAACATCGAGGCCCAAGGTCGAAATCAAGGCTTCTGGTCGACGCAGACTTGAGATTTCCAAAGCTACTAGGATCCCGCTGACACACCTCCTCGTGGATCGATCTCGACTACCCTTCCACTACAACGGGAGGAAGTCTTGTAATTATTTGCATAGGCTAGGAGTTGGTTTACATTTATTACATCTTTATTATTTGTAATTACTCGACATATCATCCTCCTGCAACAACAATTGGTTGAGACGAGTTAGAAATTTAGGAGTCTTGATTCCCGGGTTTTTAGCACCACTTAGCCTAAGTGATTCCATGCCTTTTATTTCATACCATGCCCCATTACAACCTGGCCGAATGAAGGTTTCTTTGAAGCTTATCATTGAGCCATAAGTCCTCTTGATGATTTTGATTGGTTTTGACGTCTCCGGTGGAGAGATTTGTGGTATAAATAACAATGTCTTTGTAGCTTTTTGCATTAAGGGTTGAGTTGAGAAATATACTTCAAGCCTAAACACATTGAGAGTTGAGCGAAACACATCCATCCTTGTAAGGTTGGATTTCGGTTGCTTTTGCTTAGAGTTGCCTAAATATGTCTGATGACGTTTGATTGCTAGCTTGATTCTTTTAGACCACTTGTTCCTATGATGTTGCTTTTTGACAAAGGGCGAAGACTTGAAGGATGTATTATAGGTAGTGTTTATTGTTTATTTATTGCTTGAGGACAAGCACGTCTAAGTATGGGGTGTTTTGATGTCCGCATTTTTAGTGTTATTTTGCATCATATTTTCATTTCATTTGAGTCATTTTATTAGGTTTTGTGTTGGGAAAGAGTGTCATTTGAGTTAGTTTTCATATTATTTGAGATATGGAGTCTACACAATCTTTGGTGGTATTTTTATAGGTTCTGGAGCTGATTTGAAAAGAGTTTAGACGCACTTTGGAGGTTAAAGGAAAATCATGAAGGCATAAGAAAAGCTAAGCAAGAGCAAAAGGTGGTGCAGCTGGAGAAAAGCCTTATTTTTACCTTTCATCACTTTGAATCGAGGTCTGCAGCCTTCATGAGAGATGTAGTCCTCGAAGATAGCTTTCCAACGCATATTTATATGCATCAATCGAACAAACGAGGACTCGGGAAAGTGCATTTGAAGATAGAGTCGAAAACCTGGAAGAAAACAGAAGCTACTGCATTTGAACAGATACCTCGACGTCGACCCTCAGACCAGACGTCGACACTAACGCAGATCTACTGGAAATCTGCATGACAACAGATGGGCTGTTTTTGGGCCTTTTTAATTATGGTTTCATCTAAATCTCGTTTGAGATCTTATAGATAGATAAACCTAGATTTATTATATCCTGTTTAGATATAGATTAGATATGAAGATATTATTTTAGTTAGATAAGATCTCTTTCCTTGGAGATTAAGTTTTAGTTTTATCTATAAAATAAAGCCTAATAGGGGCTGAGAGATATCAAGTTTTAACATGCTGAATATACAACAGAATTAGGGAAGAGTTTGGAGTTTTGAAGCTGAAGATTGAACGAGAGTTGAAGGTTTTGTTTATGCAATTTTCAGAATTTGTTCCCTTTCAATTTCAGCATGTTTTCCTTTGCCATGTGTGAGTAGTTTCCTTACCTTCTAGGGTTGGGGTGAGCCCAACAATAGACATATGTGTCAATGAATGAATCTATGTTATGTGATGCTTTAACCTAAGTGTTTAATCCTAGATGAAAATTCAGGAAATTCATTGTTACAATTGAATTCACGAGAGGAAATTGTTAACATTGATAGTAATTAGGGATATTTGGTGACAATTAAAGAGATCTAATTAAGGAAAAGGGTAGAGTCAAACCAAGTCTTTATACGAAAGTAAATTGATTTATTTGACTTAAAAAAGCATGATTTCTTCTATGATTCACCAATTCATACATATGTTTGTTGTTGTGGTAAACCCTAATTTTGGGAGTTCTTTCTCATACTTTGCATTTGAAAATTGTTTCATGAACCGATTGAAGCAAGTTTCACACCTATTACAGCCGATACAATCACCTATATTTTCCACATATTACCCCTACTTTCAACCATAAAAGCAACTAGGATAGAACCGCCGACATACTCCCTTTGATCGACCTTGATTTCCACTATACTATAGAGGGATTCGAGTATAAATATATTTGATTGCATTGAGTAAAGAATCGATCTACCCTCATTACAACATTTGCATCTTGTGCAGAAGCTGTGAGAAGACTCCCTCTGTATTGTCCTTTTAGAAATGTACCATCTACCACAAGCACCTGTACAATTGAATTTTATTCAGTAATTATTTGGTGAGAGTAATTTTTTCTTATGAAATGAATCTGTACCTTTCATAAGATTGGGAATGCTCGGATACATGGTCCAAAGGCAATGAACACATACTTGAACTTTGATTTGCTGTCAACTTCAATCCAAAGGCAATGAACACATACTTGAACTTTGATTTGCTGTCAACTTCAATGAAGTTGACAGTTTCAGGATTTGCTTGCTTCATGACCCAACAATATGATGGTACTGATCCATAGTTTTCTTCTGCTGTCCCCATTGTCATCACTATTGCTAAATCACGAGCCATCCAAGATTTCCAGTAGCTAACATTTAGCTTAAATTCAGTTCTCATCATGTTTCTAATCTGGCTTGGAGTTGGACCCTTTTTCTCATCTTCAAATATGTACATATTATGTAAAAGAGTAAATAAAATATGAAATGAAGAATGATTACAATAAGGTATTGTAGTATATTTCACATGTGTTTGATCTTTTCAGCTACGAGTTTGTAAGTTAGAGGGCGCTGCTTTCCTATTCTTACTTCCATGCTACAGGTATGTTCATTAAAGTATTTCTTAATTTGAAATACAGTTGAACCACCCACTATGGCACCATGAATTTTCCAGTTGCAGCTCCCATCAATACAAACTGTTTTGTAATAACATGGTGTTGAATTTTTCACTCTGTAAGCAAACGCTTCTTGTGCAGCCAGCAATTCAATAACATTTTTGAGATCTTCCTTTGTTCTGAACAGTTGTCCCACAAATATAAGAATTTCCCCTTTTCTTTTGCTTACGGGTGATGTTGTATATTTTGTGGACATTGTACTACCACTGATGCGACTTTCAATCCCTGTGTCATCTTCATTATCATCCATATCACAGTCATCATTTATGTATTTGATAGCACGCATTTAGGTAGGCATATTAGGTTGCATTTAGCATGATCTAGATGTTTATAATGCATAGTTTAGACTAGATTTGCATTTATACTCGTTTTGTTGGTAGAGTCGGAATCTACACGCTTTTATGAATTATTTCAGGTACATATGAATCCGACGAGGAATGAGAAAGCTCATGGATGAAGGAAGATCCAAGAGGAGGAGGAAAAGTGAAGAGCACGGGAGCGGAGTCGAATTTCGAGAGCCTAAGTGAAGAACAAGTCAGTAGAAGTTGTCGCCAGACATGCTGAACTTGTTTTGCACTTTCTGGAGGCCTCGGTGGTCTGATTGACTATTATAAGCATGCGTTGGAAAGCTGTTTCTGAGATCTACAATTTTTATGTAGACATCGAGACCAGATTCGAAACGGAAAAATCTCTGTGAACAGTAAAAGCCGCCCGGCGGCCAAGCTAGCCGCCCCGCGGCTCGAAGCTTCGCCTGGCCGCCCCGGGGCCTGGGTTGGCTGCCCCGCGGCCTCTGCAGAAACGCCGAATCTACTGAGTGGACTTTTTATCCACTTAATTAGGTTTTTAGAATTATTATTTGGCCGATTCTTTTGAGGCTTTTTAAGGACGTTTTAGGGTTTTATTTTAAGCATCTAATTCCATAACTCTTATACACTTTGAGATTATCAATTGAGAGAACCCTAGAAGGGAGCCTCTATGGCCATGGAGTGCTAAACTCTTCCGTTTCGTCTATGGATTGAAGCTTTGGTTTGATAAAGTTGTGAGATTTCTATTCTTGTTCTATTCCTATTGATTCGTATTGATTCTTTTGCGAATATTGTTAATTTCTTCTAGCCCGTACAACTAGTTGAGATTATTGCTAGGATTTTGTAGATTCCTCGTAGCGAACCTTAATCCATAGTAGCAATCATGCCTTTTTAGGACTCGTAGAACTAAATTGGTGTGTAGAGAATCAATTATATGTTAAATGCTGACTCGTAGCTTGGTGTTGCATGTATCCTGGTTAATCCTTAATCTTAATGCTACTATTAGGTTAAATCTTGACCGTGTTAGGGTTATCTAATTAGTAAGGGTTACTAGGACTCGTAGGACTAGTAATTTACACAAGATCGGGACAGGAACAATAATAGGATGAAAAGAGAACTCGAAGAAGAATCGATGATCAACTAATCAAACTAAAGTGGATATTTATAGATGAAACTATTTTCTCAATTGTTATCTCTACTAACTTGTCTATAGTTTCTTTTCTTATATTCAATCACCAAAACCCCACTTTTCTACTAATTGGTAAATATACATTGCTTAGAAATACTTGATTCTCTGTGGGATCTGAAATACCCCAAATTATTTTTGGGATATTTCTCTAGATAATATTATACTATATTATGTGAATTGAGGAAGCTAATAAATTCGCATAAGATATATATATTATAAATTAGAATAATTATATTATTATAATTTTATTCTCTAAACATTCTTGCTATTAAAATTATTTAATTTATAAAGTTAAATTAAATAATATTTTTCTTTCCGCTAATATATATAATATATATATAGATGGACCCATATATATATGTATAGTATATAATTAAATTCAGTTTGCATCTATAAACCCAATAAAGAGGGTTGGATTTTTCGGCCCAGCCCTGTTGGTAGAAGCCCACTTTCCAACCCAAAGGTGTATCTCTTCCTCCAGATTTTTCGGATAAACATCTCCTACGTTCAGTTCATCCTAAACTGATTCTAAATCTAATAGAATCAAAGATTTATCTTTTATCTAACCTAATTGATAGTATAGATACACGTTTAATCCTAGGTTCCATATCCCGAAAATTTCACTCACCCATCACGTCACCTTCCTCACCCAAACCGAACTTTCAATCTCCATCATCCTGTTCACCCTCCCGTGAGCCACCCGCCTGCCACCGAGGGCCTTGCCCGGAGACGCCTCCTGCAGCGCAGCCGCCAAGGCCTCCGTCCGAGCCCAGCCGCCGCCGACCTTGGCCGGAGAACACCGAGGCCGCCCGAGTCGCGCATCGACGCCGGAAGAGTAGCATCGCCTCCATCCCTGTCCGAGGCCACGAGCTCAGCAACTGGACGCACCCGAGCCGCCTCCGTCAACCCCCTGCGTGCGCCGCTAGTCCTCGACGCCAGGGAAGAACCGTCGCCGAGCCACCACCGCACCCGGTCTTCTGCCTCTGTACGGTAATCCACGAAGAAGAAGAACAGAGATTTTCAATCTCTTTTGCTTCAATTACAATAAACTCCCTTATTTTATATAATTTCCGTTTTTGGCCCTGAGTTAATTACTTATTAAGTTAAGTGGCCAATATTTCTAAATTGTTCGATTCTTGCCCGTTTCAGCAACACCAAGAAATCTCGAAGCACCCACGCCGGATCCCGCTTTCCGAGGAATTCATATTGGTATATAATATTTAACTTTATAGAATTAAGTCAATTTAAAATTGAGTTAAGTAAAGTTAATTTCGTAAAATATCAATATTGATATTTGTTTTTCCGTTGGATTCAATAGGTGCTAAGATCTCGTCTCGTTGCCATCAACCGATCAACGAAGGTTAAGGCAAGTGATTTCGTTCAATGCCCTTTGCATGTTTCGTGATTTTCTTTTGGCGTGCCTTTTTATTCTTTTGTGTCGAATGCGGCCCTGTGGCCAATTTCCTTGCCAGTTTCGATAAATTGCATATCCGTCTGCTTGATGTAATTTATCTCATTATTCATAAATTGGCATGAGTATAAATAAATGGGCGATTATTATTTTAATTATAGTAATGTGTGATTTAAATATGTTATTTGTTTATAACTCGAGATAAGTGAAAAATTGCCCATTTTCATCTTCCAAATTGCATGAATTTCTGCTCGTTTCTTTCATGCAAACTAATAGTATGAGATATTAAGATCCTTTGAAATATCCATGCTTGTCTTCTGTTGTTAATACCGTGTACATAATCACCTAGTGTAATGAAAGCGACTAAATTACGATATAATTAAATATGCGTACGTTATAGTGCGAATTGACTTTTAGTCAGTGCGAGTTTTCTTTAGTAAGACTAACTTGCAGGTTGAGGTTCGTTAAGCCTTACCCTATAAAGGTTTCATGAAACGACCCATTCCGGAATGCATTCATCACGTGATGGTAAACTTCCATAGTGTTGTAGGTCGTAGTCCTCTTTAAGGGCCCGATCGGTATCACGTGTTATATTATTATCGTCGTTATTATTAATGTTATCGTATAGTGTTTTATGTAAGGTGATCATTTCTGCGCATATTATACTTCATTGCATTCGAGTATAATTCCTATATCGTATTCTTATTCGATCTCCGCGATCATCCGAGTCATGTGTCTTTTTGTTTTATTCTATTATCAGATTCCACATTATATACTCTACACTTTCCCTTAACTATTAGTATACCGTTTCATGGTCACTGGTTTTAGTTAAAGTCGAACATTTTTCTTATCGCTTGCTAGTCTTAGATGTACTAACCATCCTATTCATCGGATGGCTGGTGTCCTTCGTAATCACGAAACACCAGACCATATTCCACAGGTTTAGTGCGAGCAGTGCAGCAGGAGAGAGCTGAAGAGCGGGCTATCATTTATGAATTTTTATACTACGAGTTTTGCACCTTTGAGATTTTCACAATGCTACTTTAATTTTAGCTATTTTAGAGTTATCTATACCTTATGGTTTTGGTATTATGTTATGTTACTATGATCGGATATTTTAAGCTATAATATTTATTTGACTTCCGCCTATTTTATTTTAATTGCTTAAATTATCATCTTGTTTATGGGAGCATGGTTGCATGTCCCTATAAGCCTCAGGTGAATTCAAAGACATTAAAGTCTGCGGATTCACTGGCACTGTAACATTTCCTTGGATATAAAAAGGGGGTGTTACAAAAGGTGGTATCAGAGCTTCTGGTTTTAAAACGTTTTCATTTAAATTTTTAAACGATTTCTAAAATGAATCGCAAAAAGCTTTTATCAAAACTAACTTTTTACTTCTAAAGGTAAGCAGTTTTGGGAAATAATTTCAAAATACTTGTCCGATAGTCCTGCTCAAGCTCCTGCACCTGCCAAAGACTAATATTATATTTCCTATTCTTATTTTTCCTTTTAACTTCCTCTTTCTGAGATTGTCTCGCTCGAGTATTGATGTCTTTTCATCCTCCTCGATAGATGTCTGACGCTCGCAAGATCTCGAAGTTCTACACAATGGGTTACCCCCAACGCATTGTCCTCACCGATAGCTCAGATGCCGGATCTGACTCCAGCACAGAAGTCGAGATTGTGGAGAAAGCGACGACAGAGCTATCCAAGGGGAAGAATGTCCGGACCGACCCTCCCGAAGGAGCTGCAGCCACGGAATATGGCAAGAAGCTCATCCGCGAGTGGTACAAGGAAAATAACTTGGGAACTCCTCGATTCTACAGCGAGGAAAAGGCAGCATGGGAAAAGAGAGCCATACTAGCTCCTCTAGACGACGATCGGAGAGAGTACCTCCTGGACCTCGTCCGAGTGTACGGCACGGAACCATCCCAATCCCCCAGTGAGGAGGACACAAAGAAGAGATCCTTTGCGGAAATCTACGCTGATAAAGAAGCCTATCAGGCACTGCTGGTACGAAGATCGAGGCAGAGACTCCGCGTAAGGGAGGTAGAGGAAATATACAAGGATAAGGAACAGATTATGGAGGGGCTGGAAAAACGCTGTGATGAGGCTAGAGAGGAGTTGAAAAAGTTGTGTGAGCATGCTGAGTTAGAGAGAAATGCAGCCTTACAGAAGCACGACTCTGAAATGGACAAACTCCTCGAGCTGTATACCTTTTCAGAAGACAATGAGGATTGAGATCTCACTAGCCTCTACCATTAATAGACTTTCAATTTCTTAGACAGATTTAGTATTTCTTTTTCCATAAAGGGTAGACTTACCCTATGTTTTAGGTGGTTGCAACTTTTGTTATCCTCTTAGTATTTGAACTCGTTTCGTATGCATTATGAAGTTTTGGATATTACCTGCATTATCTCCAACCCTGATCTGGTCGAGTTTGAAATTATTAATATTATTTCTCCTACCTCCAGATCATGAATACTAGGGGACGTACCAAGGCTGCTACTGAGCCCATCATACCACCACCTAACTCCGATCGGGTGGAGAATGGCATTTCGAACCCACGCATGGAGCGGGTGGAGGAATCAGGCGATCACTCCCTGAATGGCGCTCAAAGCCAGCGTAGGGCTTCTCATGCCAGCCAAAGGCAGCGCACCCCAGTTGATAACATGCTGGACGAGGAACTGATGCAAGCTTTGAGGGGAATGGTGAGGGATGCTGTAGCTCAGGTAGTGGGAGATGAAAGGCGTCCACCTCCTAACAGGCATGCAGCAGCTAGGGATTTGGGGGCACCTTACCATCCTCCTCACCACCCAGCTGGACCAATGGACACCTATAGTAACGTCCTGAAAGCAGTCAATGCCAGCAAGGTGGATAACTATGATGGAACTGGTGAGCCATTCAAAGTGGTCCAGTGGTTCACGCACATCGAGAAAGTCTTCCGAGGTATACACTGCACTGATGACACTAAGGTACATGTTACTGCTTTGTACCTGAAGGGCGCAGCGGGACAGTGGTGGGAGTCCGCCTACAACACTTGGGTGAATGCTCCTTCCTGGGAGACCTTCAAGAAGCTGGTTACCGATCACTACTTCTCTCCGTCGCTGAGGTTAGAGAAGAAGAGAGAGTTTCTTTACCCCAACACTCAAGGGATGAAACTAGCTCAACTGGTAGACAAGTATTATGAATTGTTGCCCTATGCTGATGAATTGGTGCAAACTGAGAAGCACAAGGTGGAGTATTTCCATGAATGGATGTACCCAAAACTGAAGCTGCAGATGTTGGCTTACAAAAATGAGACCTTGGATGCTTATATCGACGCAGCCTACAGGGTTGAGGCCACTCTTGATGAGAGCAGAAAGGCTCAGGAAATATATGACCGGAGGAGAGGTCGTCAGCAGTATTCTGGCTCGAAGAGGCCAGCTCCTTCTGCACCTGCTGGGGGGATGACAACTGGCCGTACCCAGCCAGGTCAGGACACTACTTCTGCTAGAGGTGGTCACTCAGCAGTCTGCTACAACCGCGGGAAATCGGGACATCTGAAACCAGATTGCAGAGAGAAGAAGCGTATCTGTAGAGGATGTAACAAGGCTGGTCACATGGTCCGCTTCTGCCGTTTTGCTCCTAACGGGAACCAAAACCGCGCACAGCAGGCATCCGCTATGGTTCCTCGGAATCAGGGGCAGAGACAGTATGAAAACCAGCAGCAACACAGGCCGCAGCAGTACCAACAGAATATCCAGATTCCTGCAGGTTCACAGCCGACTGTGAACAAAGGCAAGAACGTCGTCGGGTCATCTCAGCAGGGTCCGCGACTATATGAGATGCGTAGGCTGGATGACACTGTTTCTCCTATGGCTCAAGGTATTATCTATCTCCGGGCTGAACCCATTAACATTCTTTTTGATTCGGGTGCTTCTCATTCTTTTACAGCCGAGCAAACTGTTGCAAGACTAGGGTTAGAATATGTGACTCTAGATGATTCTTTCGTTGTGAAATTCCCTAATGGGGAAAGAGTTCAAGGTAGGAAAATGTTGTTCCGCTTTCCCCTCACGATAGGTGGCAATGAGTACCTTGCCGATCTTGTTCTGCTTCCGATCCTTCCTCAGGACATCATCCTCGGCATGGATTGGCTTACTCGCCATGGTGCAATCATTGATTGCGGACGGAGAATCGTGACCATTTTGCCGGACGGTAAGGTTGTGTGCAGATTTCGTGGGCGCATCCCCGAGGAGGATGGCCGTGTTATTAATGTAATGCAGGCAACCAGATTGTTACGTCAAGGTTGTGCCGGATTTTTATGCTATCTGCAAGATCAGCCGTCCGAACCGGTCCCTATCTCCGATATTCCTGTAGTTCGGGATTTCCCTGATGTCTTTCCCGACGACATTCCTGGTTTACCTCCAAAGCGGTTCATTGAGTTCACCATCGACTTAGAACCAGGAACCGCTCCAATTTCCAAAGCTCCGTATCGCATGGCTCCAGTGGAGATGCAAGAGTTGAAGAGCCAACTGGAAGAGCTATTAGAGAAGGGTTATATCCGACCCAGCGCTTCACCTTGGGGTGCTCCCGTGCTGTTTGTGAAGAAGAAAGACGGCTCTTTCCGTCTGTGTATTGATTATCGGGAGTTGAACAAGGTGACGATCAAGAACAAGTATCCACTTCCACGCATCGACGACTTGTTAGATCAGCTTCAGGGAGCAAGGGTATTCTCCAAGATTGACCTTCGATCTGGTTACCATCAGCTCCGAGTCCGTGATGAGGATATTCCAAAGACTGCATTTAGGACACGTTATGGGCACTATGAGTTCGTGGTGATGCCTTTTGGCTTAACAAATGCCCCGGCAGTCTTCATGGACATGATGAATCGTTGTTTCCACCAGTATCTGGACAAGTTCGTCATAGTTTTCATTGACGACATCCTGATCTACTCACCGAGTAAAGAGGCTCACTCGGAACACTTGAGAACTATTTTGATAACACTGCGAGAGCATCAGTTGTACGCAAAGCTGTCCAAGTGTGACTTTTGGATGAAGCAGGTGACCTTCTTAGGCCACATCATCTCAGAGAAAGGGGTGATGGTCGACCCCCAGAAGATAGTAGCTGTAGAGAAGTGGATGCCACCAAAGAATGTCAAGGAGATCCGGAGTTTTCTGGGACTAGCAGGCTACTACAGGAGGTTTGTAGAAGGGTTCTCCAAATTGGCCCAACCACTGACCTCACTTCTGCGCAAATCCCAGAAATTCGTCTGGAACGACAAGTGCGAAGCAAGCTTTCAGGAGCTCAAGAAGCGGTTGATCACAACACCTATTCTAGCACTTCCGAAGGAGTCAAAGGATTATGTGATTTACAGTGATGCTTCCAAGCAAGGTTTGGGTTGTGTACTGATGCAGGATGGGAAGGTAATAGCCTATGCATCACGACAGTTGAAGCCGTATGAGGAGAACTACCCAGTGCACGATCTGGAATTAGCTGCTGTGGTATTCGCTCTAAAAATCTGGCGCCATTATCTGTATGGAGTTCGTTGCCAGATATACACCGACCACAAAAGCCTCAAGTATGTATTCACCCAGAAGGAGTTGAACATGAGACAGAGACGCTGGTTAGAGCTGATCAAGGACTATGACATTGAGCTTCTCTATCATCCTGGAAAGGCTAATGTCGTAGCCGATGCTTTGAGCCGGAAATCTCAGCACGAGGCTATGATTAGCTGTTTGACAGCAAGTCCTGTTCTGCAAAGGGACCTGCTCAGGTTGGAGGTTGAGGTTTGGTTTGAAAGGAACCGAGGACAGTTGTGTAGGCTGGAGGTTCAGTCAGATCTGTTAGCAGAGATAAAAGCAAAGCAGACAGAGGATGTTGTGTTACAGCAGATCACTGTTGACTTCTTCGATGGTAAAGCCCCGGGCTTTGTTGTGAGGGATGATGGATCCTTATGGTTTGGGAATCGCATCTGCGCCCCTAATGTCCATGAGATCCGACAGACCATCCTTCAGGAAGCTCATGCATCCGGCTATTCGGTACATCCTGGAGCTAGTAAGATGTACAAGGATCTGAGAAGGAACTACTGGTGGCCTGGCATGAAGAATGAAGTAGCAGAGCATGTGGCCAGATGCTTGGTGTGTCAGAAGGTCAAGATCGAGCATCAGAGACCTGGTGGGAAGCTCCAACCACTTCCAGTGCCCACATGGAAGTGGGAACAGATCTCCATGGATTTTGTTATGGGGCTCCCTAAGGGTCAAGGGCAGAAGGATGCCATTTGGGTGATTGTTGACCGACTCACCAAATGTGCACACTTCATTGCTATCCGGTCTAACTGGAAGCCGGTAAAGCTAGCAGAATTGTACCTTCAACACATCGTCCACCTGCACGGGATTCCTTCGTCCATTGTCTCTGATCGTGATGGATGATTTATCTCAGCGTTCTGGAAGAAGCTGCATAAGGGACTTGGCACTCAGCTAAATTTCAGCACTGCTTTTCATCCTCAGACAGATGGTCAGTCAGAACGGACCATTCAGACACTGGAGGATATGCTACGAGCCTGTGTCCTGGATAGGCCAATAGATTGGGAGACTAGTTTGAGTCTGATTGAGTTCACCTACAACAACAGCTGGCATTCATCCATAAAGATGGCTCCTTTTGAAGCCCTCTATGGACGAAAGTGTCGATCGCCAGTGTGTTGGGATGATGCGACTGATGCCATCCATCTAGGTCCGGAGCTTCTAGAGAAGACAGCTAAAGAAGTCGCTGTGATCAGACAACGAATGTTGACCGCACAGAGTCGCCAGAAGTCTTATGCTGACCCTAGGCGTAGAGAGGTCAACTTCGAGGTGGGTGACAAGGTGTTCGTGAAAGTGTCACCCACGAAGGGAGTCTTTCGGTTCGGAAAGCGAGGGAAGCTGAACCCTCGATATGTCGGGCCATTTGAGATCCTGCAGCGTGTAGGTAATGTTGCCTACCGCCTTGCTCTACCCCCGTCAGCTCATCTAGTACATGACGTCTTCCATGTATCGCTGCTACGGAAGTACGTGCCTGACCCGACCCACATCCTAAGCTACGAAGACATCGAGGTCCGCCCCACCGGGACCTACGAGGAGGAACCGGTGCGGATTCTGGAGCGGCGAGAAAAGCAACTTCGTACCAAGGTGGTTCCGCTCGTCAAGGTGCTTTGGTCAAAGCACGGAACTGAGGAGATGATTTGGGAAACTGAGGAAGAAATGCGGAAACGTTTTCCTCAGTTGTTTTCTACCTAGCGCGGGTCGCATAGTGTTTTCATTACCTCGTTTATTCTATTGTTGTTGAATATGAAAACTTGTTGAGGACCTTTGTTATGGTTCATTTGGTTAATGTTTTGGACTCTGGTTGATCTCTTATTCAATTCTCTCGTCAGTTCTAAATTTCCACTTAATTTATTCTCATTTCCATTCTTTTTCTCTTTCTATGTTTCGGGACGAAACTTATTTTAAGGAGGGAGGTATGAAATACCCCAAATTATTTTTGGGATATTTCTTTAGATAATATTATACTATATTATGTGAATTGAGGAAGCTAATAAATTCGCATAAGATATATATATATTATAAATTAGAATAATTATATTATTATAATTTTATTCTCTAAACATTCTTGCTATTAAAATTATTTAATTTATAAAGTTAAATTAAATAATATTTTTCTTTCCGCTAATATATATAATATATATATAGATGGACCCATATATATGTATAGTATATAATTAAATTCAGTTTGCATCTATAAACCCAATAAAGATGGTTGGATTTTTCGGCCCAGCCCGGTTGGTAGAAGCCCACTTTCCAACCCAAAGGTGTATCTCTTCCCCCAGATTTTTCGGATAAACATCTCCTACGTTCAGTTTATCCTAAACTGATTCTAAATCTAATAGAATCAAAGATTTATCTTTTATCTAACCTAATTGATAGTATAGATACACGTTTAATCCTAGGGTTCCCATATCCCCAAAATTTCACTCACCCATCACGTCACCTTCCTCACCCAAACCGAACTTTCAATCTCCATCATCCTGTTCACCCTCCCATGAGCCACCCGCCTGCCGCCGAGGGCCTTGCCCGGAGACGCCTCCTGCAGCGCAGCCGCCAAGGACCTCCGTCCGAGCCCAGCCGTCGCCGACCTTGGCCGGAGAACACCGAGGCCGCCCGAGTCGCGCATCGACGCCGGAAGAATAGCATCGCCTCCATCCCTGTCCGAGGCCACGAGCTCAGCAACTGGACGCACCCGAGCCGCCTCCGTCAACCCCCTGCGTGCGCCGCTAGTCCTCGACGCCAGGGAAGAACCGTCGCCGAGCCACCACCGCACCCGGTCTTCTGCCTCTGTACGGTAATCCACGAAGAAGAACAGAGATTTTCAATCTCTTTTGCTTCAATTACAATAAACTCCCTTATTTTATATAATTTCCATTTTTGGCCCTGACTTAATTACTTATTAAGTTAAGTGGCCAATATTTCTAAATTGTTCGATTCTTGCCCGTTTCAGCAACACCAAGAAATCTCGAAGCACCCACGTCGGATCCCGCTTTCCGAGGAATTCATATTGGTATATAATATTTAACTTTATAGAATTAATTCAATTTAAAATTGAGTTAAGTAAAGTTAATTTCGTAAAATATCAATATTGATATTCGTTTTTCCGTTGGATTCAATAGGTGCTAAGATCTCGTCTCGTTGCCATCAACCGATCAACGAAGGTTAAGGCAAGTGATTTCGTTCAATGCCCTTTGCATGTTTCATGATTTTCTTTTGGCGTGCCTTTTTATTCTTTTGTGTCGAATGCGGCCCTGTGGCCAATTTCCTTGCCAGTTTCGATAAATTGCATATCCGTCTGCTTGATGTAATTTATCTCATTATTCATAAATTGGCATGAGTATAAATAAATGGGCAATTATTATTTTAATTATAGTAATGTGTGATTTAAATATGTTATTTGTTTATAACTCGAGATAAGTGAAAAATTGCCCATTTTCATCTTCCAAATTGCATGAATTTCTGCTCGTTTCTTTCATGCAAACTAATAGTATGAGATATTAAGATCCTTTGAAATATCCATGCTTGTCTTCTGTTGTTAATACCGTGTACATAATCACCTAGTGTAATGAAAGCGACTAAATTACGATATAATTAAATATGCGTACGTTATAGTGCGAATTGACTTTTAGTCAGTGCGAGTTTTCTTTAGTAAGTCTAACTTGCAGGTTGAGGTTCGTTAAGCCTTACCCTATAAAGGTTTCATGAAACGACCCATTCCGGAATGCATTCATCGCGGGATGGTAAACTTCCATAGTGTTGTAGGTTGTAGTCCTCTTTAAGGGCCCGATCGGTATCACGTGTTATATTATTATCGTCGTTATTATTAATGTTATCGTATAGTGTTTTATGTAAGGTGATCATTTCTGCGCATATTATACTTCATTGCATTCGAGTATAATTCCTATATCGTATTCTTATTCGATCTCCGCGATCATCCGAGTCATGTGTCTTTTTGTTTTATTCTATTATCAGATTCCACATTATATACTCTACACTTTCCCTTAACTATTAGTATACCGTTTCATGGTCACTGGTTTTAGTTAAAGTCGAACATTTTTCTTATCGCTTGCTAGTCTTAGATGTACTAACCATCCTATTCATCGGATGGCTGGTGTCCTTCGTAATCACGAAACACCAGACCATATTCCACAGGTTTAGTGCGAGCAGTGGAGCAGGAGAGAGCTGAAGAGCGGGCTATCATTTATGAATTTTTATACTACGAGTTTTGCACCTTTGAAATTTTCACAATGCTACTTTAATTTTAGCTATTTTAGAGTTATCTATACCTTATGGTTGGGTTTCTGGTTGGGCCTAGTTGATTGGTTATTTTTGGGTTATAAATTTATAGGATGGTTATATAAATGCTATTTTAGTTATTATTAAATTTATTTTTCCGATTTATTCATTTAATTAATTCATTATTTACTTATTCATTTGTAAGTTATTAAAATCTCAATTATTTGAATAATTAGTTGATTATATTATTTTAAGGTTATAGTTCAACAACTTGTGAACCCTTTGATAGTTACTAATATTATTTACTTATATTTTTCTGAATTTTATTTGAATATGATATGGAATTAATTGGATTATTTAATCATCTATTTTAATATATATTTAAAATCTGATTTTTAAAATATTATTTAGTTGCTTGATTATATTATTTTAATGAGTAAAGGTTATTTAAATATTTTATGGATTATGATCCTTTATATGGTTAAGTGATTGATTATCTTTCCTTGATCTGTTTATTTAGTTATTTAATCTAATTTGTTGAGAATGATTTATATGAATAAACAAATTCCTAAGTTTTGATATTTGAAATGGGTAATTTGAAACATTTGAATAATTCATGGAAATAAGAATGTGATGAGTTGACTAAGGATGATGATGATGATATTATGATCGCATTGAGAAAGATATCGGATTATGAGAGATAATGATGTAACGGTCTGGATATAAATATCCGGGATACGTTTCGAAGGTCGGATACCTTCGTTCGGATGTTGCAATTCACGTACGGGTCGAGGTTTCAAACCTCTAATCAGTCGAAATTTCATAAATTCAGTTTAAACGAAAGTGAAGTGGAAATCTGATTTAGATACAAAAGCCACGGCAAGGCCGGGTCAAAACCAAAACATGATTCTAAAGTCGTATGGCCAGATTAGCGGGGTTAGACAGATTTCTTTGCAATCGCCGGGGGACTTTCCCACGCCATATAAACAGGGAGCAATCATACCTAAAAACAATTGGTGCAAGTGGGGTCAGACCGAGGCCCCATCACGCTCTGTCCAACAAGCGAACATACACATACGCTAAAAATAAAGATGATGCAGATGCGGAAATTAAATCACACTAGCATGATCCTAATTTACAATATGCGAGAAATAACTGTAAAGGCGCCCAAAGAATGCCAAGTGGCATGTCCCTCTCCTACCTCTGCACCCCTTTCCGTTAGTGCAGAGACTGGCCAGTTCGTTGCTATAGCATATCATATCTCATCATCTCATATCTCATCATCATAAAATAAATTAAAATAAATAAATCATGCCCCATGGTGCTGGGCTATCATCATGCTCAAATCGACTCGATAG
Source organism: Persicaria maculosa (assembly GCA_963922045.1). Classification (NCBI taxonomy): domain Eukaryota; kingdom Viridiplantae; phylum Streptophyta; class Magnoliopsida; order Caryophyllales; family Polygonaceae; genus Persicaria; species Persicaria maculosa. Next base: position 23,290,314 of record OY998260.1, read on the forward strand.
ACTCAGGGCACCCGATGGGGCTGGGCTACCCTATGACCCTAGCAAAGACTCTAGGACTATCACAGATACGGCCGTTCTGTTTCATACGCGTAAAGAAATAGAATGCTCAATCACAAGTGCAACCTAGCATGATACTACATGGCATGTTTTAATGCTTATGCAACACCTAGTATATCATACATTCACAAGCCGGTAATCTCTTTCGAATCAGAGTAAGCCCATAAAGGAACTTACCTGAATAAGCCGAACAGCAGCGAATAAGGCAGAAGCAGAATCCAAGTAAGAGTCACCAATAGCAAGCAATGTCCAACATATCACAATCACCTAATAACATACAAATGCATAAGTCTATCTAATTCACACAAGGCGCCCCTAACTATCATACATCTCTCGTCTCATATCCCATTTCAGATTATTCCATCTCATTTTCGAAACAACCTCTCAAAGAACTCAACTTAGAAAATCAAATAACTCTTTTAAAATCGCTTATCTAAATCCCGACATTAAACATTTAAACCTTAAGGCCCATTTTCCCAAAATCATGTTATAAAATAATTCCGGAATGTTTCTTATCTCCAAACCATATATAAATAAATTCCAATATTAAAATAACTCTAAGCTCACAAATCATTTTTATAAATCAAGACCCACAATTCACTTTAAAATTCCCAACTCACATGTTTAAATCCTCAAAAAAAATGCATCAATAAAATAATTAAATCAATATTATTTTTAAACAATATAAACAATATATAAAGATTAATTTCCAGAATAGTATAATCATAACCAAATTCCAAAACTATATAATATTCAACTAATTTAACACTTACTATCCATATAAACTCAAAAACAAAACCATAAATATATTTATAACTCCATAACAATAAATATCACTTTTAAACCTTATTAGATATAAATATTAATAATTTCAGAACATATAAATATATAAATTCATTTTCCTAAAATCAGAAATAATAAACATATAACATATATGGGTATATATATATATATATATATATATATATATATATATATATATATATATATATATATATATATAATACACAACACAATATATATATATATATTATGTATATATATATATACACATATATATATATATATATATACACATATATATATATATATATATATATATATATATATATATATATATATATATATATATATATATATATATATAAAACATAACAAAGAAACATAACCCAGCCCAACCGTTACCCACAAGCCCAAAACTCAAGCCCCATCCGAAAAAAGAAGAGACCCAACCCGGAGTCAAACCCAGCCGGCCCAAACCAAGAAAAGAAGATGAGACCCGACCCGGAAAGAAAGGATTCGGATCCTTAAAATTTTAGGCCCAAGCCCACGTCTTCTTCTTCCTTATTTCGACGGAAAGAAGGAAACTGGGCTCCGCCTCTCCTCTGTGTTTGGAAAACTGAAGGAGGAAGAGGAGGGAGGGCCGGCGGCGACTGGTGGCTCCGACCGCCCTATTTCCGACTGCTAGGTAGCAAGAAAGCATACAAGGAAGGAAGAGGGAGGCGAATGCTCACCGAGGTCTTCGTGGCTCGCAGGAATCGTTCGGCCAGAGGTCCTTGGACTCCCCGAGGCTGCAGCGGTGTGTTCTTGGCCTCGAACGAAAGAGGGAGAGTTAATGGTAGAGCTTTATCACATTTCTAAGCAGAAAGAGAGGAAGAGGACTCACCATCCTTGAATCGGAAAATAGGGGAACCAAAGGGAGCGGAGGCGCTCGGACACGAACACAGGGAGATTTGAGCTCCTCGGCCTTCAATGGAGGAAGGGAGGAGGAAGGGAGGTGTGGGCTCGCTGTGTTCCCGGAACACAGAGGAAAAGGAGGTGGAGCAGGGGCCTACGGTGGAGAGATGGTGGAGGTGGTGGTGGCGAGAACAGAGCGAGGAGATGGTGGTTCTCGGTGGGCTTCAGCTGCTCGGGTGTTCGGATTGAAAAGGAAAGGGGTGAACAGATAAGGAGGAGGGTGTTTTGCTGGGTATTGTGAAGATGAGGGTGTGTGTGAGGGGATGTGGGTATGTATACAGGACAACAAGGCAGTGAGGAGGGAGGGCTGTTGTACTGAAATGAGGCAGGGGAGGGAAGGGGGACCGCAGGGAGAGAGAGAGAGAGAGAGAGAGAGAGAGAGAGAAAGAAAGAAAAGAAAAAGAAAAAGAAAATATATAAATATATGGTCCCAACAAGATATTTTGAACCCGCTAAAATATCCCGAAACCCGCTCGCCCAAACGAATCCCGACTAAATCGAATTTAATTAAATTTAATTTACTAATCTCAATATAACGGAATTAAATTAATTCAATCAAAACTCGGAGTTTAAATTAGTCTTTATTAATACTCGATCTTGAAAGCGGAAATCGAATCCCGTCAAAATCCGAAATTTAAATTGATGCCGGAATGATTTTAAAATTGAACTCGTGCTCGAGGACGACTTTTTCTCCACTTTTACAAATTGAAATAAATACTAACATATTTAATTAAAATAATAATATAATATATATAAAATATATATTCAGTCTTTACATTTATCCACCTCTAAAAACAAGTCTCGTCCCCGAGACTAAAATCATTTTAAAGCAAAAGGGGATGAAGATTTTTAAAAAATCGGTGAGTCCGAGGACCATGTCCAAGGATCTTGTAATCGTCTCGGTTGCGTCTTCCGAGATTCTCATAACATCCTAGTCACGGTCGTGACATCTCCAATTGGTCTTGTCAAGTGTGTAATAAGCGCCCTTATTACATCCTCGCTTCGACTTTTCGGAAGTACCACACTCTAAAAGCATTATAGCGTCCGACTAGGTTTTAGCAAGCAATCTATAAGCGCCCCTATACAATGCTTGTATCCACTTAGTGAGACGTCATAATGTAAATCCAGTTCGTAAATCCTTAAAGCGTTTGTAAATAAAAGGATTGTCATCCAAATCATTGAAACTCTCAACTTCTTTAAAACCCCAAGTTGGCCATTTTTAAAACCGCTCAAAATCTTCGAATTCAATTTTTAATCAAGCAACTTTACACCAAAGCAAGTCAAATCCTTTCAAATCAAGATTTTGTCAAAACTCTTCCGAAAACCAAATCAGCTTCACACATACCAATCAATCAAATTCCGAGGGTAGGAGGTGGAGTCATCCACCTCTAAGGGCTAATCCCATATTCTCTTCCTAGTTTCCAGAATCGAATCAATCTATCTGTCTCAATTCAAGCAAGATGCATAAGCCATAAGAAATGCATAACTGTATAACCAACCAATCTCCAATCAACACATCATAAGGCAAGTCTCAACATATACCATCGTAGTGCCACAAGGTCACATCACATCTCCAGATCATACCAAAGGTCATAAAAGCATTTCTCATCACAGAATTAATGAACCAAAACCCATTGTCAACACATCAACACATCAAGGTCAGGTTATTAAGATTCAGCAAAAGGAAAGGTCAGTCAATATATCAATCACCAAAATGTCAGCATACCCGCAAAACATCATCTCAACTCATACAATGTCATTTAACGAGCACTTAGCAATCACGCACCATTACCTCATACATATATATAAGTCATATTCACGATCCAATTCAATATCCATCATTTAACATCTCCTGATCATAACATAACATCATGCTCTCACATAGCAACATATCATTATTTCATGATTCATACAACACATCATAACATGCTTTTAGAACAACATAGTAGGATAGCAATGGGTTATTATATCATGAGTATAGTTGTCACTACCAATTATGATTCAATATTGCATATCAACATGTAATATCAGCCATATCAGGTTCATCATAGTCGCTATCTAACATCATGCCAAGTCATTTTAATAAATCACATAATCAAGAAAGCTTTCACATCATCACCAAGCAAAATAAACGCAAACCCCGCTCGCTCGATTTCAATTCCTACATCAAAACCAGCCTCATCTAGATTCACCAACATCAGCTCAGGTAACATCCTCAAAAGAAGTCCCAATTCATTTCAATACCCTAATCTCGCCCCTCATTCCACCAAGAACTCTCACTAGCAATCCACCTCTAAGAATCCAACTACTATCTCTAACCTCACACTCGAGGCCCTCTCATACTATATCTTCCCTACTCTTAAAAGCCATTTCTTACACTTCCACACTTCCCAAGAGTTCACAAGCATCATGCCCTGCTAACCGCACATTCTCTAGTAAAATTCCTCGACCACCGCCTATCCGACCTATTCCTAACCATACTCTCACCCAAGATTCACCTAGGAGTTCGTCGAAAATCATCAAGCATGACCTCTTATAATTCCCGAACCCATTCGGTCCAACCTAAGTCAACACCCCTCTCCTGCAACTTTCCCTTATCACCGTCGATTATTCTAATCACTCAAAACCTTTCTCCACTCTCTGACCGCTCAACCAAAAGGACCTCACTCACATGTTCAAAGAAGAAGCAATCATGAACAATATTACACATAAGGATTACACCATATCAACTAACATTTATATCAATAACATCATTAAGCATTGCAACAGGTATCAAAAGTCTCAATTTACCGTCATGCTCGAAATTATCACATAACACCATATATGAATAAAGTCAATTCAAACTATCAAGTTTCATCATAATCTTAGCTAATAAACAGTTCAGATTCTCAGCATTTGCAATTCGTACTATATAGGAAGGAATTTAGATCATGCTTAGCAACTCAGAATAGCATCACATCAAGTCATCATGGCACATTAGGACTGTAAGGCATCAAATCATATCATCACATCAACAAGCAGCTTTCAACATCAAGCCAGTGCAATATCGTCATCAATAAGCTCAGAAAGGGTTAGCAATTCGAATAGAGGACGCTCCCACTTGCAAGTCATATCATGCTCAACAATCGTGATCCTCAAAACGAGCTTGTTCCGTCGACATTATCGATCCTGTGGCCCGTGAATTCTCTGTGGGTTATGGGCCCACGCTTCCGCTGCGCTGCTCTATCGCCATTCAACTTCCCGATCCCTTTTTCCATGCGGTCGCTAATCCAAGGTAACGTGGAGGAGTTTAAGTTAGCGGAGATAGGGGAGTGACAAGAGCGGACGACCCAATGTTTCTTTCGGAGACGGAATAGACCAAAGGTAAAGATGACATGACTAGAGACAAGACTCCGACTCGGGAATAGTAACGATGCCCTTAAGAAAGTCTATAGGGTCACAATTGTGACAACACGCATGAATTCATTATGGAGCATATCAATCACATCAATCCACACTAACATGTACCTATCTCGGGAGAAACATTCGTATTCATATCAAAGACACAATCAAGTCCTACGCTGATGCATGTGAAACAAGCTAACATTCTAATATTCCATGGAAGCAGATCTGCCTAGTAACTTCGAGCAAGATAGGCGGAACCAACAATGATCATATATGATTCGAAGTCATGCGAAATTTAGTGAAGATAACGAGCATCATGCATGTGAACAATATAAAAGCATGGTATACACATCAACAAATGAGTCCAAATATATCATGGCGAGGTAGGTCGTAAATAACAGGGGAAGCGTCATACGAGATCATATAAGGGCAACATAGTAACTATCTCTTCTAACACAGTGATTATGTAATAGGTCAAGCATGGCACGTAATCATATGACGAGATACATTTAAAGAGCATGGGTCCTACATGATACTAGCGATACATAATGTGATACAAGCACAGTCTAGAGTCATTTAGAGAGGTTCAACATAATATTCACGAAACATGAGGCATCATCAAAAGTAACAAGATGGACATCATGGATGCTAGGTTATAATCATGCTAAGACAGAACCATCATAGAGTACATATGGGGTACAATAGTTGTCACATCATAGAACAAGCATGATATATAATCATTCAGCAGGTCATATTGGAAGTCATAAGCTCCGCATGATACTAATAGCACACATCGAACATGAGTACAACTAGAGTAATTCAACTAGGTTCATTCCGATATTCATGTGTCATGTATTTGCAAAATCAGGATATAGAGTGGTGTGTGATCATGCGAGGTGTCAAGTCATAGGTTCATGCAAGCACGAGGAGCCATCATAGAGTATTAGACATCTTTACCAGGTAAGCATGCTAGGTTTGATCATCACGGAAGCTAGTAAATCATCGGATTCAACATTAAACTCATCAGGACGAGTGAAACATGTTAAGAGAACAGAAAGAGGAAAGAGCCACACTATCAGGTACCTAGTTCAAGAGTGAATCAACAATAACGTAGGCAAAGTAGAATTCGCACAAGTCACAACCAAGGGCCCAACATGTTACTAGTGGTTCAATATAACATATGGTACATACATGCACTTGACTGGTTAATACGACGGTATACAAGAGTTCATTCAATCACATCTCAACGACATAGTGGCACGAGAGGAAAACGCAACAAGGTATAGACCAAGTCTAAGCAACATGGCGACATGACTAGAATGTGGGGACATGAGCTCAAATTGATGTATACTAGGATAGAACATGTATTTATCAAGACTCGTTCACACTACCATATTCTCACTTAGCACAATTTACGCATAGCAGTTACTAGAATAATCAACAACAGTTAATCGCAGAATAGGTGGGCATGCTATAGATTCTTGTCACAGAATGAATGATAAGCATCGAGGCATCATCGGCTAGCATGCTAAAGAGTACATCTTATGAGGCATTCATATAAAGAAGAGTCGATCACACTATCATGAACCTATTCATAGAGAGTACATCAATTGTACAACTTCCTAACATATGACATGTTTATTCGTGCCCTAGTATGACAATGTAATATACTAAACCGATCATGTCGGGATGATATGGACATAATAAATGTAGTTCGAAACTATACAATAGTCATCATGAGCATCAAAGTACATAAACACAAATTCACACTAAGGATCAATTGTAGGTCAAGGAGTAGTGCATATAGAATCACACAATCATGAACAGGGCAATCAAGATAACCCGATAGGGGTCCATAAGGGCAACTTTGACTCTCCCTAACTGACTCATCACCCATCTTCCCCGTGAGACTCGGATACGACTTTTCGTGGTAAGAAGACACTAATGGATCGTCATAAGAATTGATAAGGACAACCTCGGAAACACTTACTTTCTAACTTGGAATGACATCAAAAGCCAACTTTCGATACTCTCCCCAAGTAACCCTCATATCCAACCATGATTTTCCGAAACACTATGTTTACCAACCCGATTTCCCGTGGAGGAGACCGATATTCGAGGGGAGGACTCGATTGAACTATCAAAGGATTCATAAGGAAAGGGGCGGTTCCACAAAAGCTGAGCTTAAACATAGGGAAATAAGGGTACTCCCGCTATCTCGTTCACATATCATCAATATTCATTCAATAGTTAGAACATAACAATCAAATCTTTAGCATATCAAGCACCCAATCATAGAATCAGTTAATGACAATTATAACGATCTCATTGAAGTCATCCCGACCCATCTGTAAAGAACAAGCTAGTATTTCGCCTACCCGTTTCCGACTACATCCATTAGGGATGGTCTATCGCCTTTTCTACCCACTCGATCCCTTATTAGTTGGTTCTCCTCTTTTACCGTAAGCCAAGTTCATATTTAGTCCAATTGAGTTAGACATATTAAGTTCATTTTGCCCTTTAAAACGCTTTCAAATCTTCGAAATCCATGGGCGGTTTTCCAAAACATACACTCGACCCTTGCGTACCCGAATTGCACAACCTGGCTCTGATACCAACTTTGTAACGGCCCGGATATAAATATCTGGGATACGTTTCGAAGGTCGGATACCTTCGTTCGGATGTTGCAATTCAGGTACGGGTCGAGGTTTCAAACCTCTAATCAGTCGAAATTTCATAAATTCAGTTTAAACGAAAGTGAAGTGGAAATCTGATTTAGATACAAAAGCCACGGCAAGGCCGGGTCAAAACCAAAACATGATTCTAAAGTCGTATGGCCAGATTAGCGGGGTTAGACAGATTTCTTTGCAATCGCCGGGGGATTTCCCACGCCATATAAACAGGGAGCAATCATACCTAAAAACAATTGGTGCGAGTGGGGTCAGACCGAGGCCCCATCACGCTCTGTCTAGCAAGCGAACATACACATACGCTAATAATAAAGATGATGCAGATGCGGAAATTAAATCACACTAGCATGATCCTAATTTACAATATGCGAGAAATAACTGTAAAGGCGCCCAAAGAATGCCAAGTGGCATGTCCCTCTCCTACCTCTGCACCCCTTTCCGTTAGTGCAGAGACTGGCCAGTTCGTTGCTATAGCATATCATATCTCATCATCTCATATCTCATCATCATAAAATAAATTAAAATAAATAAATCATGCCCGATGGTGCTGGGCTATCATCATGCTCATATTGACTCGATAGACTTAGGGCACCCGATGGGGCTGGGCTACCCTATGACCCTAGCAAAGACTCTAGGACTATCACAGATACGGCCGTTCTGTTTCATACGCGTAAAGAAATAGAATGCTCAATCACAAGTGCAACCTAGCATGATACTACATGGCATGCTTTAATGCTTATGCAACACCTAGTATGTCATACATTCACAAGCCGGTAATCTCTTTCGAATCTGAGTAAGCCCATAAAGGAACTTACCTGAATAAGCCGAACAGCAGAGAACAAGGCAGAAGCAGAATCCAAGAAAGAGTCACCAATAGCAAGCAATGTCCAACATATCACAATCACCTAATAACATACAAATGCATAAGTCTATCTAATTCACACAAGGCGCCCCTAACTATCATACATCTCTCGTCTCATATCCCATTTCAGATTATTCCATCTCATTTTCGAAACAACCTCTCAAAGAACTCAACTTAGAAAATCAAACAACTCTTTTAAAATAGCTTATCTAAATCCCGACATTAAACATTTAAACCTTAAGGCCCATTTTCCCAAAATCATGTTATAAAATAATTCCGGAATGTTTCTTATCTCAAAACCATATATAAATAAATTCCAATATTAAAATAACTCTAAGCTCATAAATCATTTTTATAAATCAAGACCCACAATTCACTTTAAAATTCCCAACTCACATGTTTAAATCCTCAAAAAAAAAATGCATCAATTAAATAATCAAATCATTATTTTTAAACAATATAAACAATATATAAAGATTAATTTCCAGAATATTATAATCATAACCAAATTCCAAAACTATAATAATATTCAACTAATTTAATACTTACTATCCATATAAACTCAAAAACAAAACCATAAATATATTTATAACTCCATAACAATAAATATCACTTTTAAACCTTATTAGATATAAATATTAATAATTTCAGAACATATAAATATATAAATTCATTTTCCTAAAATGAGAAATAATAAACATATAACATACATGGGTATATATATATATATATAAATATATATATATATAAATACACAACACAATATATATATATATATATATATATATATATATATATATATATATATATATATATATATATATATATATATATATAACAAAGAAACATAACCCAGCCCAACCGTTACCCACAAGCCCAAAACTCAAGCCCCATCCGAAAACGAAGAGACCCAACCCGGAGTCAAACCCAGCCGGCCCAAACCAAGAAAAGAAGATGAGACCCGACCCGGAAAGAAAGGATTCGGATCCTTAAAATTTTAGGCCCAAGCCCACGTCTTCTTCTTCCTTATTTCGACGGAAAGAAGGAAACAGGGCTCTGCCTCTCCTCTGTGTTTGGAAAACTGAAGGAGGAAGAGGAGGGAGGGCCGGCGGCGACTGGTGGCTCCGACCGCCCTATTTCCGATGGCTAGGGAGCAAGAAAGCATACAAGGAAGGAAGAGGGAGGCGAATGCTCACCGAGGTCTTCGTGGCTCGCAGGAATCGTTCGGCCAGAGGTCCTTGGACTCCCCGAGGCTGCAGCGGTGTGTTCTTGGCCTCGAACGAAAGAGGGAGAGTTAATGGTAGAGCTTTATCACATTTCTGAGCAGAAAGAGAGGAAGAGGAGTCACCATCCTTGAATCGGAAAATAGGGGAACCAAAGGGAGCGGAGGCGCTCGGACACGAACACAGGGAGATTTGAGCTCCTCGGCCTTCAATGGAGGAAGGGAGGAGGAAGGGAGGTGTGGGCTCGCTGTCTTCCCGGAACACAGAGGAAAAGGAGGTGGAGCAGGGGCCTACGGTGGAGAGATGGTGGAGGTGGTGGTGGCGAGAACAGAGCGAGGAGATGGTGGTTCTCGGTGGGCTTCAGCTGCTCGAGTGTTCGGATTGAAAAGGAAAGGGGTGAACAGATGAGGAGGAGGGTGTGTTGCTGGGTATTGTGAATATGAGGGTGTGTGAGGGGATGTGGGTATGTATACAGGACAACAAGGCAGTGAGGAGGGAGGGCTGTTGTACTGAAATGAGGCAGGGGAGGGAAGGGGGACCGCAGGGAGAGGGAGGGAGAGAGAGAGAGAGAGAGAGAGAAAGAAAAGAAAAAGAAAATATATAAATATATGGTCCCAACAAGATATTTTGAACCCGATAAAATATCCCGAAACCCGCTCGCCCAAACGAATCCCGACTAAATCGAATTTAATTAAATTTAATTTACTAATCTCAATATAACGAAATTAAATTAATTCAATTAAAACTCGGAGTTTAAATTAGTCTTTATTAATACGCGATCTTGAAAGCGGAAATCGAATCCCGTCAAAATTCGAAATTTAAATTGATGCCGGAATGATTTTAAAATTGAACTCGTGCTCGAGGACGACTTTTTCTCCGCTTTTACAAATTGAAATAAATACTAACATATTTAATTAAAATAATAATATAATATATATAAAATATATATTCAGTCTTTACATTTATCCACCTCTAAAAACAAGTCTCGTCCCCGAGACTAAAATCATTTTAAAGCAAAAGGGGATGAAGATTTTTAAAAAATCGGTGAGTCCGAGGACCATGTCCAAGGATCTTGTAATCGTCTCGGTTGCGTCTTCCGAGATTCTCATAACATCCTAGTCACGGTCGTGACATCTCCAATTGGTCTTGTCAAGTGTGTAATAAGCGCCCTTATTACATCCTCGCTTCGGTCGGTCTTTCACTCCCTCTCACTCCGCTTTTACAAATTGAAATAAATACTAACATATTTAATTAAAATAATAATATAATATATATATAAAATATATATTTAGTCTTTACAAATGAAACTAAATGAGAAATGGAGATGAAATGATAATGTTGATCATGATGAAATGGATGGGCTATATTATTATGTGTATCTTATATGTTTTTATGTAACTTGTGTGCATGTGTAAATTAGACTTAGACTTATTAAATTATTTATGAAATTTCTAGGTGATTTCTGATATGTTGGATTTCTTACTCATGCTGCCTTATTTTGCTGCTCCGCGCTTCCAAGTAAGTCCTCCGGGGCTTACTCAAGTTAAAACCTCATGCCTGATGTGTCATATAGTGTGTAGGTGTTGCATCTTGCATACCCATGTAGTAGCATGCTTAGGTTGCACAATTAACCGAGCATCCGTATTCTCTTTGCGTATGGTAGAACGGCCATTAAATTGTGAGTCTTAGAGTCATTTTCTAGGGTCATAGGACGACCCAATTTCATTACGCTTGTTCCTAATCGAGTCTGATATTATACCATGAGAAAGAAAGAAAGAAATAATGACATATGAAACATGAGACATGATATATGACATGATGAGACGTTGCTATATAGCATTGTACGCGACCGGTTCCTGCACTAACGAGCATGGGTGCGGGAGTAGGAGAGGGACATGTCACTTGGCATTCTATGCGGGATCCCATTTAATTGCTTTTTGCATATATATAAACTGCTAGCATGCTTGTGTGTTCAATATTTCCGCACTGCATTAGAGCATCCTTTATCTAGGTATAGTCATATTATATGTCCTCAGCGAGGTCTTCAGGGCCCGCATGAGTGGCTCGACCTTGACTTCGTGGTTAGTTTCAGGTACCCGTACCCTTGCTTGATCATGTGCTGTTGTGGCGGGGGATATCTTATGGCGCAGTGAGAGGGAGTGAAAGACCGACTTGAACTCCACACTTTTGCTACTTATTTTCTCGTATTTGGTTTTGACCCGGTCATGTCGTGGCAAGTTGTATTATGATATTTCCTTCTTTATGCTTTCGAACTTGAAACGTTTTGAGCGACTTAGGCAAGTAGGACAGGTTCGGGGTACCCAACTACCCTATCGCGAATTTAGGGTACGAAATCCCTTCTTTGACCATTAAAAACTTTGTTTTAAAACTCAATCTGTACTCGAATTGCAAGATCCGAACGAAGGTATCCAATCCTTCGAAACATAACCCGAATACTTATATTTGGGCCGTTACATTGTCTTCCATGATATTCATATCCTTGGTAGAGCTGTAAGCCTGTAATGCCAATTTATTTTCATCATTTATAGATTCTGTAACCTCATCTTCAATGATTTCATTCGCAGCTGTAACATATAAAAGCAATGTCCAATCCACTTTCTTCAATTCACTAATTTGCAAAAACCTCCTCAAATCAGTGTCATTCTCAATATAAAAAACGGTTCAATAGTTTTCTTGAATGGATGCAAGTGACTGAATTGATGATTAGGAGACAAATTCTCACTGGTGGTGAATCTATTCGGGATCTCACTCTTCATCTCATTCAGGGTTACAGTCTGCCCGGTGACAATTACCTTTGATGACACATCCCCAGCAAAAACTAAATCACCATCTTCCAATTTCCATTCTCCTCTAAATTTACAGTTAACAGATTGGCCTCCATTGAACTTGATCATTGGTGACATCTATTAGATTTCATAAATATACGTTGATGACAGATACTAGATTGATTACAGGTACACAGATACTAGACTGATTGACAGATACTACATTATTGACATGCATTACTTTAGATTAAAACTAAGAATTACATTGATTATAGGTACACAGATATACTCAAACTCAGCTATCAACAATTAAGTTATAGTGCAATTTTGGTTACATCAGTATCAACATTTAGGTTACATTATTGACATGCATTACTTTTGATTACAACTAACAATTACATTGATTACATGTACACAGATGTACTCAAACTCAGCTATCAACATTTAGGTTACAGTGCAATTTTGGTTACAGCAGTATAGTCACAGAGAGATTACAGATTACAGTGCAATTTAGGTTACAGATTGCATGCAATCTTAGATCAAACTACAATAACCATGCAATCTAGGTTACAGTTCTATGATCACAAAATCAACAACGATCGAGATTACATATTATAAAAAATTACAGATTACAGATTATAAGAAAATTACCCCTTTTGAAAATCGAATTTAGGATGACAGGGTTGTATTTGATCAGATTTGAACAGATTTCTCCTCAGATCTGATTGTAGAGCTCGAAATCGTCGATCAATGGTGCTGAAATCAACGATCGAGCTCCAAATCGGAATCACGTTGCTCTGCTGTCACTGTTGTGGTATGGCTTTGCGTGAAAATGAAGGAAGAAACGGGGAAACAGGGCAAAAAATCAAGAAGGGGCAAAAATGTCATTTTGGGAGAAGGAGCTAATTTCACTATATAAATTAGTACAGTTCCCGCGCCAATGCGCGGTTTATTTTTTAAATCATAATAATATGACAAATTAATATTGTAAAATTTTATAAAAGGTAGTATAAAATTAAAAATGTATAATTTTATTGGTTGAAAAAACTACAATTAATGTAAACCATTCCAGGTTGGTTGAGCGGAAAAGGACCTGCGAGAAGTATCCAAAGGTCCCCGGTTCGAATCCCGCCCCGGGTGGCCACTGCAGGGTTTACCTAGTTGTTAGCTTCAGGGCCCATGGGATCAGTAAGGTGCTAGTAGCCCCAGATACCCATGTAAATTAAAAAAGCTATAATTAAATGTAATGATAACACCTCATCAAAAATGGTTCTCACTTAAAGAAGTGTATAGATATATTTATTTTAAAATAATCTTATTAGAAAGAAAAAAATGACTATCACTATAATATTATATAAAATATTTAACTAAAGATAATTTTACGAAAATCTCTTAGATGAAAGAGAGAATTTATAAGATATGTTCTCGTGCTTTTAATTTAATATAGTATATAAAGATTTACATATAGGTATCGATTGTTTATTAATTCAATATTTTGAACTAAACCCCTTGGTTAGAAAATATAGAATATATTAATGGAAAAACTATAATTAATGTGATGATGTCACCTCTTCAAACTTACTTTTCATTAAAATTATATATTAACATTAATATTAATATTAATTCAATGTTTTGAATTAGACCACTGGTGAGAAAATGGAGTATATAATGAATTGAAAAAAATGACCAAATATATCTTTGCATAAGGAGGCGATATGTGGTAGTAGGATATTGGGTTCAATATATATATATATATATACGTAAGAGTTCTAGTGAAACGAATAATACGGTGCAACGGTGAAACAAATGAATATTATGTCATATTCATATGAATATCACATAATGTGAATATGAATATGTGAATATTATAGTGTATCAATATGAATATGGTGTTATTCATTTTATGTTATTTGAATATAAATAATATCATATTCATATACCCATATTTACATCATATTCATAATCACACAACATAATTTTCATATTTTCATATTCATATAAAATAATATTCATATGAATATGACGTAATATTCATTCGTTTCACCGTTACATCGTATTATTCGTTTCACTAGAACCCTTCCCTATATATATATATATATATATATATATATATATATATATATATATATATTGATAGATAGATGGATAAAAAATTCAATTTGTAGAAATTAATAAATTTTATTAATTTAAAACAAAAGACACAACTTCTATTATTTTACTTAACATGCTAATTTTTATTTTATTTTCTCAAAAACTAAATAGGTTAGAAGCTTTAATCTACAATCATTAAATCAAAATCATACTTTGGATAATTTAATAAGATCATTATATTTTGATGTATATAAACCAAAATTTTGAATTTTTTTTATGTGTATATAGATAAATTAATAAAATTTAATGGGTATATGAATATATATCCAATTATGCCTTAATAATATTGTCTAAAATTAAATAGAATAACATATAATAAATTATAGATATATATGGAAAGATTGAGATATATGGATAAATAATAAATAGTTTAATTGATTTACCCTAATTAATTAGATTATTATGGAAATACACTTACCTAAAATAACTTGGCATAAAATGAGGACATGTGGCATAAGCCGCATAATTGCTTCTCATTTAAAGTATAATATAGATATAGATATAGATGGACAAGGAGCTAATTATGGCCTATAATATGGACATATACCAAAAATTTCTTAAATAATAATACAATAATTTAATTATTGCAATTTGAATAAATAAAATACTTATCCAAGTCAAAATACCTTTAACGTTTATTTAAATAATTACGTAATAATATCTTTTATAAAATGTATATCACATATAAACTATATTTTATCTTCCCTTGCACATTTTAAATAATGATTAATTCATTCAAAATAATCTTTAAAACTTTAAAACTTAATATTATTATAATAAAATAATCTTTAAACTTTTAGTTATAATTAAAGTTAATATAAAAAGTGGAGTTATAAATCATAAGATGATATATAAAAATGATATCACAAAGAACATATAAATAATTTAATCAAAACGATTTTCACATAAGATATTAAAGAATAAATTACCAAACTTACATAAAATTTTATCTTTAAAACAAATTTCATACTCCATTTTAGTTACAATAAGTTTCACTCTTAAAATCATAATGTCAAACCAAATATTATATTTTCAATAATAAAAACCGAAAAATAATAATATATATATTTCATAAAGCATCATATAAATTCTTTTATTTAAAAATTTAAACCTTATTTTTATTTACTTAAAACAGAAATACCCAAAAATACTTTGGGGTATTTCATATCTCCCCCCTTAAAAATAAGTTTCGACCTGAAACTTGAACAAATAAAAGAGTAGGGAGATTGGATAAATTGATATGTTGTCCAATTATGTCTCTTGAGTTTATGAAGCCTCGTAGAACTCATCCTTAAGCTATGTAAAAGGTTTATAGTGGGAACGAATACATGCATGATTATATGCATCAAAAGGAATGACAGAAGCGGTGTCTAAACTAAGAAAGGTATCCACTTCGAATCGTAAGGAGATCACACAATTGACTTATCCCGTAACATGACAACTATGTAGCTGAGCTTCTGTTAATCTATTTTAGATGTATGAAACGACATTACCCACATTGGCGTTTCTAGAAGGTTTGCAACAGAAGTCCGGGTTGGAGACATCGAAGTTGGGTCTTTAAAGAACCTTTGGAAAATATTTTTAAAACAAAATACGTTTTTAAATTTGTGTTGTAAAACCTTCAGCTCTGATACCACCTTATGTAACACTCCCTTCTGTAAACGAGGGAATGTTGCAGCGCCAGTGATTACTTGGACTTTAATATCTTTGTAACCACCTTAGGCTTATAGGGACATGCAACCATGTTCCCATAAACAAGATGATAACATGCATTTTAAATAAATACAGTGGAAGACTTTTACCAAAAGGAAATTATGTTTTTATTTAAACACTATTTACAATCATTAACTTGTACAATAGAAGACTTTTAAAGTAAAGCAAGTAAATAATTAATCAACATGATCACATTTGGAATTACCCTTTTTAGTTCAAAATAATTAAAATGACCCTTGTTGTTCTCCAACGCCTTCAGAACTTCTTGACTAAGATTTTTGTACCTGCAACTTAGGTCTGATGCATCGTATACAAACGAGAGGCACCAGCCGCCACAATCTATAAGGCAGTTAGTTCAATTAAAAACAAGCAAGTGACGGCACGAAATAAACAGCCACTTTACACTAAAGATTCATTGACCATAAAACGGTATGAACCAAATAGTCCAAAGGAGAGCAGTATAGATTATTTAAATGTGAATTCTAAAATACAAAATAGACACTCGACTCAACTTAGAGAATTTTTAAGTTAGGAAGAAGAATGGATGTGAGCGATAAATCACTCTAGGAAATTATATTCCGAAATGGGATTGGAATATAATTAAGCGCTGAAATTATGATCAACTTATTTACAATCATTGTCTTATAAATAACTGTATAACTTTACACTTACAACTAGTATTCAACCAATGAACTACAATAATAAAATCTATATATTTAATCTGTACTGAATGGGCCTGCTCAAATTTTATTTTAATATCATGTGTACCGAACGGGTCCGCTCGGATTTCCTTTTAGTATCAAGTGTACCGAACGGGTCCGCTCGGATTTTATTATCGATCAGATTCACTGAACGGGTTTGCTCAGTGGATCCTTTCCGGGTCCGAAAACGTAGCTTCATGAAACTGGGTAGGAAGTGCTCATCTTCCTAGTTTATAATAATATATTTTGTATAACTTGGAAGTGCTCATCTTCCATATTTAATTTATATTATTATTTATATAATTTACTAGAAAGCGCTCATCTTCCTTAATTTTAATTTATAATATTCACACTATACAATATGCTAAACCACAATTCTAAAATTAATAACTTAAGTGTTCATAACTATATATTTTATAAGGACTTGGTCCAAAAGATAACTCAAGTCCACACCGAACTAGTATGCAAACTAGTCCGGAACCGAATTGAATAAACAACAATTATGGATATGAAAACGGGTATATCACATAATTAAATCATGCTTTCGTGGAATATGGGCATATAATGTCATTTATCTAACTTAAATAACCTATAAAAATAACATTACCCATTTAACATGCCATCTTCTTTCTTTTTTGATTACCTTCCTCGCGTCTTCCAATATCAATAGGCTGATTGTTGCGCTCCTCTATCTTCAAAAAGGAAAAAAGATCTCTGAGAGCTGTTTCCTGGATCCGAAAGAGAGTACTTGGCTTCCTCCAATAACTAAAAGGTGTAAATATAACTGGGGTTTGCGGCGGTGGAGGAACTGGATCGTCAAAAAGCGGGATTCTAGCCAATTGAAAGGATCTTTTGATCAATCTAGAGATCGCTTGGATTCCATTAGGAAGGTATAGTAATGCTATGAATGACCCAAACCGTGCGTATACCATGAAGTTACAAAGGTTGTACCTGTAAACCAACCTCCTAAAGCGAAATATGCACAAGGAAAGAGCAATAGGCCGGACCAACCTACAAAAACAAAACGGTCCCTCCGTAACCAGTCATCCATAATATCAAACTGCCGGTGATAAGCAGATTGGGATTCCTATATATCTGCTCATGTGCCTATGGGTTGGTTCGGATCAATATGGAATTGATCATCCGCTTTCCATTTTTTCAAATGGCCTCAATGGGAAAAATGGAGCACTGGGGAATAAGCATCAGCTCCCATAGTGTGACGGGCGGTGTGTACAAGGCCGCCATCCCGCCCGCTGAATCATGTGTATTCATTACAAACCTTCCCCCTCCTATTTACCAGGAACAGAGAGCTTTCCCCCCTTTTCCGAATCTTTTTCACGGCTCGATAGATAATTTGATAGTCTATTGGAATTGGCTCTGTATCAATGGAATATGATACCTGGGCTCCAGGGGGGAGATGTAAGAAAAATTACTAACTTTCATCGTACTGTGCTCTCCAAAGAGCAACTCTTGACGTGTCTCTTGCTAGGAGTAACATGAAGACCAAGGAGGTAATAACCCCTAAAAAGGCTAGAGCCTGTAGCTCAGAGGATTAGAGCACGTGGCTAGGCCCAATCAAACTTTTTCAAGATTTAGACTTAATTGAATCATAATACTCCATTTTTTTTTATCAACTTAATAAATCACACAAACGAGAGGATTGTAATTTATTTAACGCAATTTGGCATGAATCAACTGTAGACAACAACTGGACACTAAAGCACGAAAATGAGCATAAAAAGCTCGGAATGTCACTTGCCTTTTTCACCTTGTTGGATTTCGATACTAAGTTACTAACTATAGACTTCAAAAGTTTGATGATGGATTTGAATAAATTGGAAATAGATCTACAAACATAAAATAAGATATACAAAGAGGAATTTAATAATTGATATTTTATTCACATAATTAACTTATTCAATTCGAATTAAAAATGGAATTGTTAATAAAAATTGGGAATTATACCAATTTGATCTTCTTTGGGACCCTCTCGAAATATGTGTGTCAGATTTTGAGATTACCGCTGCGAATTTTAAGATTTAACG
Source organism: Persicaria maculosa (assembly GCA_963922045.1). Taxonomy (NCBI): domain Eukaryota; kingdom Viridiplantae; phylum Streptophyta; class Magnoliopsida; order Caryophyllales; family Polygonaceae; genus Persicaria; species Persicaria maculosa. The sequence goes on from OY998260.1 coordinate 23,309,663, forward strand.
CGAGTTAGATTACACTCTAAAACTGCGGGGTAAGGTTTATAAATTTAACAACTGAAATAAGGCTATATTGTGGAGCAACTGAAAGTCTGGGAGTTTGGATGCAATTACCCCTCCTCCTTCCTTAACCCGACAGTAGATTGCACAGCAACTCTACGGTTCGCGACGACGGCAACTCCGGCGGTCCCAGCGGCGGTGATGGCTCACGACCGTGGACGGGGGTGATGGGAACGGGGTCCTGGAGGCGTGGCGCTTCTCCTAACGGTGGCTGGAGGTGACGGCGGCGGCGGCGTTACGGGGGTCCGGCAACGGGAGAGTTTAGGTCAAATTGGGGGTTTTTGATTTCGGTTGATTGGGGATAAAATGTTTTAGGGAAAATGCTCCTTAGAGGATTTAGAATACGGATCAATAGGTTTGAGAGCTCAATTTCACAACAATGGTGATTTATCCCTCGAAAAAAATCGAAACCCCTTTTCTAGAGTCGGGCCATTTCGTAACCGTTTTTATCAAATTGAATACATTATTGGCACTCTCTTGATGACAGGAATAATTTCGAGCATTTAATTGAATCGAATTCAATGTGAATTAGACCGAATTTGATCGAAAACGGATAAGAATTGGGAATATTCTTTAGAATAAAATTCAATGTGGTTCTTCCAATTAAATATATAGATTGGTTTGCATTGAATTGAGACTAGGATTAGGATTGACGCGTCGAATTAAATTCGAAATTGAAGAATCACCATTGAAGACAACCAAGGTGTATGTAGAGCTAGAGGAAGAAGAAGGGTAGCGACCCGGTTCTGACCCGATTTCATGTACCCCAAACCGGTTTAGTTGTAGGACTTTGATCCGCTTATTTATCCTATCCGGTTTTGACCCGATTTTGTTTTATAAAGGGTGGATGAGTTTTTAAAGTATAGATAATACAATAATTTAATTATTGCAATTTGAATAAATAAAATATTTATCCAAGTCAAAATACCTTTAACGTTTATTTAAATAATTACGTAATAATATCTTTTATAAAATGTATATCACATATAAACTATATTTTATCTTCCCTTGCACATTTTAAATAATGATTAATTCATTCAAAATAATCTTTCAAACTTTAAAACTTAATATTATTATAATAAAATAATCCTTAAACTTTTATTTATAATTAAAGTTAATATAAAAAGTGGAGTTATAAATCATAAGATGTTATATAAAAAAGGGGTTGTTTTTTACACCCACAAAATTTACTATTTACACCCAAAATTCAAGTTTTTCTTTTTTTTAAATAAACCCTACGCCTCTTGAGTCATAGGTGTGTGACTCAAGAGGCGCATCTATTTTTTTCTATATACATACCCTGCCCCTCTTGAGTCACACGTCTATGACTTAGGAGGCGTAGGGTTTATTTAAAAAAAAAAGAAAAACTTGGATTTGGGGTGTAAATAGTAAATTTTGTGGGTGTAAAAAACAACACCCTATAAAAATGATATCACAAAGAACATATAAATAATTTAATCAAAACAATTTTCACATAAGATATTAAAGAATAAATTACTAAACTCACATAAACTTTTATCTTTAAAACAAATTTCATACTCCATTTTAGTTACAATAAGTTTCACTCTTAAAATCATAATGTCAAACCAAATATTATATTTTCAATAATAAGAACCGAATAATAATAATAATTATATATATATATATATTTCATAAAGAATCATATAAATTCTTTTATTTTAAAATTTAAACCTTATTTTTATTTACTTAAAATAGAAATACCCAAAAATACTTTGGGGTATTTCAGTAATACCATGCTTAGGATTGTGGATTTTGAGTTTGAAGTAAGACTAAGTAGGAAGGTTGGCATGTGTCTTAAACATTGATTTACAATGCTTAATTGGTGTTATTCGTATGCCTGGATTATTAGGAATTTATGCTATCTTTATGTTAAATCTTCATCGTGTTTTGATTGCATGGAGGTGCAAGAGGTTAATTGTGCTCGTTGTGCTTTAACCTATTCAAACTAAGATGGGAATGATTCGTAGAAAATAACTTTAGTTGGATTCAATGACCAATAACGCCAACCGAAGTCGAGAATTGTCAATGGAAACATATCTCTTGTATATATTACTTGCTTTTATTTATATTATTGGTGACGCGTAGGATTGTAGTGATATCGTTGTCCCTAGTCCCAAATGCAATTTAACATCCTACCATATCGAACTAATAAATGAGTATAGTGAGTAAGTAGAAGTCGAACCCACAAGGAAAATTACTTGCGCATCTAATGCTGAATTCAAAGTAAATAAGAATAATTTAGAGATGAATAAAGTGAAACAAATAAAGTAAAAGAAAGTAATGATTGCCAAGGTGTTACCAATATGATGAAAGCGCTTCACCTGTAATTCTCAACAATGGTTAGGGTTCATGATCCTTGGTTTTGATTTCATTGTCATCCTAATGCAATACAATTGTCATCAGTGTAGTTATTCCTATTTTGGTTTGAATAGATCGACAACTGATATAGGCTAAACCTACACCCACAAGTGTATGGAGTTCAATTGTAGTATATCGAGTGTCGAATTACAGGGATTATGTGGTATCGATTGTAATTTCAAATTCATTAAACTAAGCCAATAAACTAAAGATGAAATATTTATACGGATAGAGAAAATAACTAAATAATAAGAAGCAACTACAAAAAAGTGGTATTCAAACACAATAGATACGAGACAAATCTAGGATTGTAATTTTAATATAAGACATTTGACTTTTTTGCACGTAGTTTAAGGAGTTAAAACTATATAAAATATTAATTTTTTTAATTAATTTTTTTTACATTATAATACTTATTAATAGTAAGTATTATAATGTAAAAAAATTTAATTAAAAAAATTAATATTGTATATAGTTTTTAGCTCTTTAAACCACGTGCACAAAAGTCAAATGCCTTATATTAAAAATCGGAGGGAGTAAAATAAATAAAGTACAAAAATTTGATAAATATGCATGAAAATGTCATAAACTAAAATGCAAATGCAACCCTAAAATATGACTAAAATAGATGTTATCAAATCACGCCATACTTGAACCTTTGCTTGTCCTCAAGCAAGACTCACTAGACAAAGACGACTCTGCAAAGACAATCAAAGAACACAAAGATACTTCTATGAATGATCACTCGTCAGTATGGTCACTATGACTTTCTAGAGTATTGATCCATTAAGCTCAAACTAGATATGACACTATGAGTCCCACAACAAATCCTTTATACTTATTGCATAGAAGTCTAACTACTTAAAGGTTCAGGGGATGCTTGCATTCAGAATGTATTGAGCAATGAAGAAAAAGTAGTTAGCAATTAATAATAGTCATAAATACCCATGAATTACTAAGCCTTTTCTACTTCGGATTTTCAATGAAGCTCTTTATTCTCTTTCTTTTCTTCTATTTCATTTTCTTCCTCCTTGTGTGAATTTTATCCTCCACAAGCAGGATTGGTTACTAACCATATTTTTTTCTTTCTTTTCGAGTGAATTTTATCCTCCTCGAATGTGACACTATTTAAGCTTTTGCTTGGTTTATTGATGATTCTTTTCACTCGAGTGAATTTTATCCTCCTCGAGCGGTGCAAGTGAATTTTATCCTCCTTACACTCACCAACCCAACATGTAATTTCAAATCATGACAAAAATATAACCAAATTTACTAGAGCTTTTCATTAGGGGCTTAGACATATATATATATATATATATATATACAATGGAAATCAAAGAAAATTGCTCTAAACTGAACATTCAACCAATAATCAAGCTAACTAATGCTCATACTCCAGATCGTCTATGAAAACCACACAACTGTCACCATTTAATTAATAATCAAGTTTATTAATTCCAAAGCCATTAATAACCATATATCATCATAGAGATCATACAAATCATAGAAACAACTTCCTACGAAAGATATAAAATCTAACTAAAACAAAACGAAAAACAAAGACTAAATAAGCATAAACAAATGCAATATATGATGCAATGAAATGCACATGAAAAAAGAAGAAAAGTGAAAAAAAAAAAAAGCAAAAACGGAGTTACACAAGGGATATAAGTGAGTTGAAAGTGAATTACCCTCACCCCATGCTTAATTCCTACTTTGTCCTCAAAGTAGAGAAAAAGAAACGTAAGGGAAGAGGAAACTTACTAAAGAATCAGGCACACTAGGGGAAAATTCAAGCAATCCTAATCCGAGGTAGTAGTGCAAGAATTGTTTTGGACCCATTTGTGATATTTAATTAAATTCCGGCAGCATCTCCTTTGTAATTTGGTATGTACACAACACAAAGAACAACCGCAGACACAAGCCGATTAAGTACAATAATATCACACAACAGCCATTATCCAATAATCAATCAAAGTCAGCATCATAACTCCTCAAATGTCAAACTAGACAAATCACAAACACCACAACACAATTGAACCCTAGGGGATAGACACTTATGATCAAATAGACTATAAAATCATCGGATAAAAACAATTGGTTAAATATTGATTCCTTTGAGATTGGGGTTAAGGGAAATGACGCCTTTGACGATTTGATTGTCTAGGTGTAAAGACCGAGATTTTTAAATAATATTTTTATAATTATAAATTTGATTTCGATAAAAATTTAGTCAATTTTCGAGATTCCGAAAAATTTTAAAAATCTCCGTTCTCGAGCCAATAACGAATTTAAATTTCTTTCGAACAATTCCGGCATAAACTTGTGACTCAAATTTGAAAACGAATAATTCCGCTTTATTTTTTTCCAAGGCTTAAAAATATTTTCGGCCTTCGTTATTTAATTCGGATTCGATTAATTATTTTAAAACGTGTCGGGTTAAGGTCGGAAAGCGAGTTTCGGGGGTTATTACCGGGTATAATAGTTGACTTTCACACCTAGCCACCCTAGACCCCTACCCAATAGCCCTTAGACCCCTCTTTTCCCACACAACCAGCTGCCCTAGCCTCACCCCTGTTCACCCGACAGCTCCCTCTGTGCCTCCATCTATACACCCCTAACCTTCACCTCCATCCTCTTTTTATCTTTAAACATCCCATCTCCTGCAATCCCCATTCCTCACATCATCCTCTAAACCATCCACACCTCTCCTTCACTCAGCAGTCGTCCACCACCCCCACTTCATCTCCCCTCCCCCGTCACACCTCTCCTCTGCGAATTCGGGCGCCCTGCCCATTGCTTGTCGAGCAACATCCGGCGCCACCATCACCACCACCAACCACACCTCAACTCCTTCGTTCTTCCTCTGCAAGCCACATCTCAAGAGCTCCCTCACACCTCCTTAGAACCCACTTGCAGCAGCGGCGACGGACGCCATCGGAGCTCGTCGCCACCACCGCCCTCGTCACCCTAACCCTTTACGCCATCGGAGTCCGATCGGTAAGAGCTTTTCCTTTCGATTCCAACCAATAGCTCCGTATAGGTTCTCCATTAACCCTTTACACCATTCCTAGGGCAGGAGCTTTTCGACTCCGACTCTGGCAAGCTGAATCGAGCCCGACGAAGTTTTTTTCGGCGAAACCTCGAGCCCTCGGTGAGCCCTCGAACCTCCTCCTTTTTCCTTGGTCTTGCTTTTGGGTTAGTGGTGGTCGGGGAGGTCCGTTGAGGGTGTCCGGAGGGGGAGCCAACCGCCGGCGTGAGGCCTCACCTCTCTTCCCTGTTTCTTCGCGCTTGGACAAGTTTTGAACGGGGAGGGAGACGGGTTCAAGCCCTCCCGGTTCACCCCTTTTCTTTTATAAATTTTGCCGGTTCACCTTTAAATTCCCGGTTCTTCTTTTTTTTTTTTAAAAAAAAAATATGGTGGGGTTTGGTAAAGGATCCGGGTTGGGCGGGTAAGGGCTTCGGGTTTGGGCCGGAAGGGGGAATGGGTTGGGCTTCTGGTTGGGCTTAATTGGTTTGTTATTTTTGGGTTATAAAATTATTATGTTGGTTATAGGTAAATGTTATTCTAATTATTATTAAATTTATTTTTCTGATTTATTTATTTATTTAACTTATTATTTACTTATTTATTATAAATTATTAAAAATTTGGATTATTTGAATAATTAGTTAATTTTATTATTTTAAGGTTATAGTTCAACAACTTGTGAACCCTTTGATAGTTACTAAGATCATTTACTTATATTTTTCTGAATTTAATTTAATATGATATGGGATTAATTATAGTATTTAAATATCCATTTTAATATACTAGGTATAAGACGCGCGCGATGCGCACGAGCCAAGATGTGTGACGGATTTGGTTTTAGGCGTTTCGATGTGTTTTTGTTTAAAATAAATCAACAAAAATATGATTGAAAACTCACACGTAATAGATAACGAATGCAACTGCTAATTCGCTATACAAGTCCTCACAACTCAAAAAACTCATGAGTGTAACCATATCGTATCATGTACCGAATCAAACGAAGCTAATAACTTCATTACAAAAAATAACACATCTCCTCCAAGCTCTAGCCCCTTGATTTTGCTCCAGTAAACATCCCTAAGTTTCGTCGATTCCTCTATGTTGGGATTCCAATTTAGATTACCAACCAATGCTTGAAAACACACTAATTAATTTTTGTTTATTCTCTAATCAAGGAAAATTGGAAAAAGGCTTAGAGTTCAGTTGAGGTCTAACAAATCATTGGAAAAAAAGGCTTGTAATATCAGTGATGACTATGGTTAAAGATGCTTCACTTCATGCCAGGGTCGACATTTATTCAAGTGACAGCGGTGGTTCTAACCACGCCTTTTCGAGGTGCCACCACGAGTCTGAAAAGATGGGAAAACTGTTTCCAAACATTATTGAAAATGAAAGAAAACAACAATGAAGAGCAAGTAATGAAATTCCAGTTGTGACTATCACAATACAAATAACGAGTGTCAATGTAGTTGTCATATTACATATTTACATCCATTTATTGGACTTCTAGGTATAAGAAAAAGAATCGGACAATTTAATTGAAGGAAATAAAGGGCCATATGGATCACAAGATAAACCTAAAGATAAAAGCCTATACAAACACCAAATTTAGTGGAGACTACCTAAGAGGAACACATCTTTATTTCAATTCCGGATGCAAGAAAATGAGTGGTTGAATTTAATTGGATGAAACAAAGGATCACTTGAATCATCAGACAAATAGGTAAACGAAATAAGGAGACACCTAAAAGAGACAATGAAAACAGAATGACGAACCATGAAATAAAGGCATAATAGAGGAACAGAAGGCTGAGAATGAAGGACATCAAAAACGATAAGGAATCGGGAAGAAAAAGGTAAATTAGGATGGCCGTCCATAGCCAAAAGATTTTGTAAAAAAATGATAAGAGCATTGAGTATTTTTCCAAATCAGGTCGGGTAAATAAATTGTATAAGCCAGGCTGTAACTCTATGTAGGGCATTCAAACAAAAATTTAGTAGGAGCGAAGTCTAAACATGACGGACTGAATAGGATTTAGAATATGTAGAGACACCAGTAGATGCAGTAATAGACCTAAAAATAACATTAAATAGATCCATACTCAATAAAAAAATAGAATGCCTAATCGAACCGAAGTCTCAAAAGAAAATTATCCCTTCACAACCCCAGCTCATAGCACACTTTTGCAAAAAAATGTCTGTCTATCCATAAACATCTATTCTATCTGTATATTATTCTTGTCTTCTGGGAGTTTCCCTTCCTTGAGGTAATTGATGCTTTAGAATAAACAAAGACATGAAAGGAAAGATCCATCTGAATTATAGCTGTCTACCCAAACCAGAATGCTGAAGATGAGCCGTTTTGAGGGTTCTCTTATCTATTAGACCTATGTGATGTTATTTGGATTGTAGAAATAAATAAATATTCACGTTTCCGCTAAAAGAAGTAATAAAAGCCCTACATATTCTGTTTGAAGGATCATGAGATGGTTGTAATTTTTATCATTTGCAAAAAAAAAATCAGCAATCTACGAGTAAATACGCTGCTATTAGTATGGAGAATTATCCCTCCCATCAGTAAAAGAAGCTAATGAGGATATGGACTAAACGGGGACTCAAAACCCAACCCAAGTTTTGCAACTTCTTAAAACTAAGATTTTACCATCCTTCAAATACCACACAATACAACAGAACTCATCATCAAACAAAAAAAAGAGAAGTAATCTAAGAAATAATGAACAATCATAAGGGATAACAAAACAATTGTCGAAAATTAAATCCAACCTCTATAGATACCAAGGGCCATATGTGGTGGGACCGATAGATTCACCGGAGTGCCAACAACCGATACCAAGGGCCCGCCAATCGGCTGTCCAATGGTCGGAGCTCCATAGACAGCAACTCCTGGAGGGCCAGTGGGAGGATGGGACGGCTGCGCCTTGTTGAGCTTGCCCGAAGGTCCTCCTGTCTCTGCAGTAGCGTTGTTGTTCTGACCCGTGATGGGTCCCTAGGAAGCCAAGAGTTCATTGTTGACGCCGGTGATGTCGTGGATGCTCGATCGCCTCCGATCTTTGTTCATCGAGTTCAGCCTGATGAAATACTTTTGAGCATGGCTTGCTACTTGTGTGGGCGTTCTCGTTAGAACAAAGTTCTGGGATATGCTTCTCCAATCGCCTTTTCTATATTTCTTCAACCCAAGAAGAAAACACCTACTTTGTCAAATATTTACAAGATCATAAATTCTTAACACAACGAACCAGAAAACATGAAACAGTTCACAACAATCCTAATTAAGTCCCAGGAGCCCAATATTTACAAGAGGGAAGAGATCCCTCCATAAGACTATAACTTGTCTTTTAAGAGCTGAAATTTCTTGTGTCAATGAGTTTCCATTAATTGTTGATAAAACATGAAGTGCTCGTCACAAAGATATACTTGGAATAACGAATAAAGCTAGATTATAAAGGTCCTATAGACATGCTCCTAGAGAGAATCATTTAATACCAAATTTCACGGGCTAGAAACAAGATGGCCTTGGTTTCTTGAATCTCTTGTACAAAAGCAGCAACATTGAAGCATTTACTGATATGCATCCAAGAAAGAAAAACCATTGTGGCTTTTGCTTACATGGGTGCATGGGATAATGCAAAAATAAAGACCCACAAGCCAAAAGCTTCTATGACTGGCAAGAAAAGATAATCAAAGTTGTTTAAACACGTGGCTTGCTAGCTTAAATGTATAATGATGGGTTAAGTATAAAGAATGCTAGCTAATCGCTTCAGCCCTCAGATATATGAAAAGCATCCAACTGTTAACACTACAGGCTTATTTGGACAACAATCTGAACTGGTAGATTAAGCACAAATAGGAGATTAAACTTAAATCTTCCAAGTGCTTTTCTCTATCAGCAAGACAAGATAATCTCCCTCCTTAAAAAGCTTGTTGTCAAACATAACCTATGCTAGGCGTGATGCTTATTTGGAATCTTTATCGATCTTGGAAGGTTATGTTGTCTATCTAACAAAGAAGACTCAGCTTTTAAAACTGTTTCCCCATTTACGCAACAGTGAAACTGAAATCTCAATACCTCTACCAGTTTCACTTTAATTTACTGGCAAGCTACAATAACTTTGTGCCTCTAACTTGTACACAGACATATTGTTCTTCACTCAAAACAAATTAACCCTAATTTCAAAATTCTTAGCCATTCATATCCCCAATCCGAAAACTTAAAACCCTAATTTAGCACTCTGAAGTTCTGAACTGCATGGGGATTCGAATTCAATCAGTAAATCATTTCACCTCCGACTCCCAATTTAGAGAAAATTTGCAAAACCTAGAGAGAAATTGAAAATATGGAATCAAAGATGGGAAATTTCTTTCACTTGATGAAGATCTCAAGGTCGCTGATTCCACTCGACCGAAGCTTCAACCACTTAGGATCAACTGATTAACCACGATGACAGCAACGAGTTGGAGGGAGGGGAGAACAGAAGAAAGAGAGGAGGAAACAGATCAGGTGCTTGGACACGACAATGGCGATTATCGAAGCAGAAATTCAAGTGGAGGAAGAACGAACAAAGACCTGGCAACGATGGTATAACCGGTGGCGGCGAAGGCTCCGACGAGTGACGGTCTTCGGAGGACGACCTGCAAAAGAAACGGCCAGGTCTTCGAGGGAGGACAGTAGACACGGAGAGGGGGAGAGGATTGAGCGAATTAGACGAATTGACTGAAACGTCCCCCTAAACAAAAAATTCAATATTTTTAAATGCAAAGTCTGAGGGGTAAAGTAGTAAAGTAGATAGCAAAGGATCCGGACCGTCTGGAAATTTATAAAAAAAGCAAATAAACGGGCTAGATTTGCCCAGAGGTTTTAGTTAAAAGCAGCAAGTGAGGGAGTTATATAGACCGTAGATAACTCTCTTATCCAACGGTGGATATAGCATCTGAGCTATTTCTACCCATGCTTTTATAGAAGTAGAGATATGTTTAAAATCTAATTTTTAAAATATTATTTAGTCGCGTGATTAAATTATTTTAACGGGTAAAGGTTATTTAAATATTTTATGGATTGTGATCCTTTATATGGTTAAGTAATTGATTATCTTTCCTTGATCTATTTATTTAGTTATTTAATCTAAGTTGATGAGAATGATTTATATGAATAAACTAATTCCTAAGTTGTGATATTTGAAATGAGTAATTTGAGATATTGGAATAATTCATGGAAATAAGAATGTGATGAGTTGACTGATGATGATGATGATATTATGATCGCATTGAGAAAGATATCGGATTATGAGAGATAATGAGACTAAATGAGAAATGGAGATGAGATGATGATGTTGATAATGATGAAATGGATGGGTTATATTATTATGTGTATCTTATATGTTTCATATGTAACTTGTGTGCTTGTGTAAATTAGACTTAGCCTTATTATATTATTTATGAAATTTCTAGGTGATTTCTGATCTGTTGGACTGCTTACTCCTGCTGCCTTATTTTGTTGCTCTGCACTTCTAGGTAAGACCTCCGGGGCTTACACAAGTTAGAACCTCATGCCTGATGTATCATATAGTGTGTAGGTGTTGCATCCTGCATATTCATGTAGTAGCATGCTTAGGTTGCACAATTAACCGAGCATCCGTATTCTCTTTGCGTATGGTAGAACGATCGTTAAAGTGTGAGTGTTAGAGTCATTTTCTAGGGTCAGAGGACGACCCAGTTCCATCGGGTTTGTTCCTAATCGAGTCTGATGTTATACCATGAGAAAGAAAGAAAGAAATAATGATATATGAAACATGAGACATGATATATGACATGATGAGACGTTGCTATATAGCATTGAACGCGGCCGGTTCCTGCACTAACGAGCATGGGTGCGGGAGTAGGAGAGAGACTTTCCACTTGGCATTCTATGCGGGATCCCATTTAATCGCTTTCTGCATATATATATATAAATTGCTAGCATGCTTGTGTGTTTGATATTCCACACTGCATTAGAGCATCCTTTATTTAGGTATAGGCATATTATATGTCCTCAGCGAGGTCTCCAGGGCCCGCATGAGTGACTCGACCTTGACTTCGTGGTTAGTTTTAGGTACCCGTACCCTTGCTTGATCATGTGCTGTTGTGGCAGGGGATATCTCATGGCGTAGTGAGAGGATGAGAAAGACCGACATGAACTCCACATTTTTGCTACTTATTTCATAATATTTGGTTTTGACCCGGCCATACCGTGACAAGTTGTATTATGATATTTCCTCCTTTATGCTTTTCGAACTTAAAACATTTCGAGCGACTTAGGCAAGTAGGACAGGTTCGGGGTACCCAACGGCCCTATCGCGAATTTAGGGTGTGAAATCCCTTCTTTGATCACTAAAAACTTTGTTTTAAAACTCAACCCATACTCGAATTGCAAGATCCAAACGAAGGTATCTAATCCTTCGAAATGTAACCCGAATTTATATTTGGGCCATTACAAAGGTGGTATCAGAGCTTGAGTTGCGCGATTCGAGTACAAATGGGTTGAAGTATGATTTTGAAAATCGCCTAATATTTTAAAGGATTTTTGAAGAGTTTCAAGGGGCAAAATGAATTTAATATGGCTAGATTAATGAACAAAGCTTAATAAACTCGACTTAAAATAAGAAAAATCAAAAAAAGGGAAATCGAGTGGGTAGAAAGGCGATAGACTATCCCTATTGGATGAAGACTTGGGAAAGGGTAGGCAAAATATAGCTTTGTACTTTACAGAGGGCCTAGAAGACTCCAAGGAGTTTGCACCATGGTGGTTGGAGTAGCGGGGTTAGAATGTAGAGGCCGAGAGGATAGTTGCCCCTCTGGTCAGTTGCCCCTTGAAGGGCAGCTTCTAGATAGATTATGTGATTTTATATAAATTGGGCCTGAGGGCGGTCTCTCTTGAAGGGGATCTGATTAATTTTCATTGATTGCTTCTGTGCTGTGTGTTAAGCCCCACCCTTCTATTGCAGCCACTATGGATGATACACGTGGTGGACGGATTGGGCGTGGGGGCCCAGTGCGTAGAGGTAGAGGACGACCCCGTCGTAGGGCAGCTACTGATACGACCGACGCTGACACTCCGACACCTGGGGCGGTGAGACTCAGGTCCCCATTCAGCAGACCACACCAGGGCAGATGAACGGAGCTGCAATCTTGGAGGTGCTGCGAGAGTTTCTTGAGGAGTCACAGTCTGCAACACCCGGGGCCCATATTTCGATCGAGCCGCCTATAGCACCTGAGCCCACTCAGGCTGTTCCTATGGCCGTTGCGCGACCCGAGAAGCGCATCGACTAGGTGAAGGCCATGGGGCAGTGTAAGCTGCCACAGTTCTCAGGGGAAGCCGAAGAGGATGTAGAGATGTGGTTCCGTGAGCTAGACGGGATCTTCGACCATATCGATGCGCCATCTACAGAGCGACAAATGCTATCAGCAGGACTTCTGTGGAAGGACGCCTTTGATCGCTGGTCCGTGTACAAGACGGAGTAGACCGAGTGGAGTTATGATGCCTTTTGGACTTTGATGCTGAGGGAGTATAGTCCCCCGGGGACTCAGACTGCTCGCGAGGTAGCATTTTATAGTGGGACCTACAACCCGTCTCTCTCTGTTGTTGATGTTGTCCGCCAGTTCAAGAGGGAGCTGTTTTACTGTGCACACCTATGCCCCACTGACGAGAGTCGCATTCGATTATTGTCGATGAGGTTGTCACAACCTGTACTACTGCATGCTTCTAGTTTTGGTGCGGTCTCGTTCGATCGTTTTTGGAGGTGATCCTTCTATACGATCAGCAGCGTATCCTCTCCATGACTGCATATGCTTCCTCTCGCTCTGAGGGGAAGAGACCTAGACCCGCTGAGACCAGATGGGAGACGAGACCTAGAGGAGGGTTTCGAGGAGGATTCGGTGGAGGAGTATCGAGGATTCCATCAGCATCGTCTACTCATAGTAGAGAGGTTCGAGTTAGAAGCATTACTTGTCACGACTGCTACGAGGAGGGTCATTATGTTGCTGCATGTCCAATGAGAGATACTAGGTGCTATTCATGTGGAATTTTAGGGCATAGATCTCGCTACTGCCCCCAGAGCCAAGGGACTCCATCTGCACCAGCTCTCCGACTTCCAAAGGCTCCCAGACCTCCACAGCTGACTTACCCCCAGGGTCAGGGGAGAGGTTCTGCTCCTAGTAGAGGCCGCGGAGGATTGAGAGGCGGCAGAGGTTCTGGCTGCGGAGGTAGAGGATCGACTTCAGCCGGGCCATTTGGGTCGAGTTATGGCTGAGGACAGACTTCAGGAGGTCGTGGTTCCGTGTTGCCCACACCGCCTCGCGTGTTTTAGATACGAGTTGATGATCATTCTGCTCCGACTGCAGCAGGTACCATCTCTCTCTATGATGTGTGTCTGCGTATGCTGTTTGATACTGGTGCTACACACTACTTTATAGCAGAGACGTGCGTTGCTAGGCTGAGCCTAATTAGCTGCACGAGTGGTCCATCTCTCTTAGTAGGCATGCTGGATGGATCTAGGGTTAGGACTAGCCGAGAGATCCTAGGATGCCCTGTCCGTATAGAAGAGCGTGAGTGGCCAGCAGACCTGATTGTGATGCCTCTGAAGACGGACGACCTCAATCTCGACATGGATTTCATGGGATGATATGGAGAGATTGTTAACCTTCGGACGAGGACTGTGACACTTCTAGCTGATGACGGGACCGAGCACCAAGTTTGGGGAAGTGACCCCAAACGAAAAGGGGCGCTTATTAGCGCAGTTCGAGCAGCCAGAATTTTGGATCAAGGATGCATGGGGTACTGGTGTTATGCCTTAGAGGTGGATCGTAAGCAGCCCAGCATGACCGATGTGCCTATAGTGCGGGAGTTTGCTGACGTGTTTCCCGATGAGCTGCCAGGACTCCCTCCGCAGAGAGAGATTGACTTTTCCATAGAGTTAGAGCCGGGCACAAGGCCGATTTCACGAGTACCGTACCGGATGGCACCGACCGAGATGGCAGAGCTGAAGGGTCAGTTGAAGGAGCTGGCCGAGAAGGGCTACATCAGATCTAGTGCGTCGCCGTGAGGAGCACCAGTCCTCTTTGTTAAGAAGAAGGACAGATCTTTGAGATTATGCATTGACTATCGGGAGTTGAACCGGGCTACGGTGAAGAAACGTTATCCTCTCCCTCGGATTGATGACTTGTTGGATCAGCTTCAGGGAGTAGTTGTGTTCTCGAAGATAGATTTGAGATCCGGTTATCATCAGCTTTGAGTGAAGCCTGAGGATGTACCGAAGACCGCTTTCCGGACTCGTTATGGCCATTATGATTTCGTGGTCATGCCATTTGGGCTGACCAATGCACCTGTAGCCTTTATGGAGCTCATGAACTGAGTGTTCATCGATTACTTAGATCGATTCATCTTTGTCTTCATCGACGACATTCTGGTGTATTCGAGGAGTAGGGAGGAGCACGAGGAGCACCTGAGGATTGTGCTAGAGACGCTGAGGAAGCATCAACTGTATGGCAAGTACAACAAGTGTGATTTTTGGATCTCTGAGTTTACTTTCTTGGGTCACGTGATTTCAGCAGAGGGAGTCACCGTGGATCCGGCGAAGATAGAGGCTATAGTAACTTGGGAGGTCCCAAGAATGTCAGGGATATCCGCTCCTTCCTTGGCTTGGCGAGTTACTACACGAGATTCATTCAGGGATTCTCGAGTATCGCACAGCCGATGACACAACTGTTGTGGAAGAATGTTCGTTTTGAGTGGAGCGTGGAGTGTCAGGCCAGTTTCGAGCTTCTGAAGGAGAAGCTAACCACTGCACCAGTTCTAGCCTTGCCAGATGGGACGGAGGATTTCATTGTCTACACTGATGCATCTAGAGCCGGATTGGGGTGCGTGCTTCATCAGAGGGATCGAGTTATTGCCTATGCTTCACGTTAGCTGAAGCCTGGAGAGTTGTCTTACCCCACTCATGATCTGAAGCTAGCAACTGTAGTTCATGCTCTGAAGATCTGGAGGTACTATCTGTATGGCTCGTCGTGCAAGGTGATAATGGATCACAAGAGCCTGAAGTACATCTTCACGCAAAAGGAGCTGAACATGAGACAGAGGCAATGACTGGAGTTGCTCAAGGAATATGATCTGGAGATTGTGTACCATCTTGGGAAGGCCAATGTGGTTGCAGAAGCACTCAGCAGGAAGACTCATTAAGAAGTGACTGTAGCTAGACTCACCGCTCAGGAGCGACTATAGTTAGATTTGAGATCGAGTGGTATCGAGGTTTGGATTCAGCAAAAGAGCGGATAGCTAACCTTCTTGGAGGTGCAGTCAGATCTGTTAGAGGAGATTCGCAAAGCCCAGACAGATTGCCCAGAGATTGTAGCTCTTAAAGAGCGGATGGCTCAGGGGCAAGCCGGAGAGTTGTCAGAGAGAGAGAGGACGGGATGCTGACATTTCAGGATCATGTTATGGTACCATCTACTCAAGATCTTAGATAGAGGATCATGCGAGAGGCGCACACCACTCCTTATTCTGTCCATCCCGGGACGAATAAGATGTACCAGGATTTGAGGAGGTCTTACTGGTGGCAGAGGATGAGAGCAGACATCACTGACTTCGTAGCTAGATGCCAGGTTTGTCAGCAGGTTCGCATTGAGCACCAGCGGCCAGGAGGACTCGTCAGGTCACTTCCAGTTCCTGAGTGGAAGTGTACTGACATTTCTATGGACTTTGTCATCGGACTGAGGCGAGATGTTAGAAGGTTCGATGCCATCTCGGTTGTGGTCGATATGTTGACCAATTCCGCACATTTTATAGCCATACAGGAGACATGGCCAGTGTCGATATTAGCTGAGGAGTTTATCCGACATATTGTCCGTCTGCATGGAGTGCCAGCGAGGATTGTTTCTGACAGAGACAGCCGCTTTACTTCACAAATTTGGCAGCATTTGCACGAGGCTCTAGGGACCAGATTACAGTTCAGTACTTCCTTCCATCCACAGACAGATGGGCAGAGCGAGAGGACTATACATACACTGGAGGACATTCTACGATCTTGTGTGATAGGGTGGGGTGATAGATGGGTAAAGCATCTACCGCTGGTTGAATTCTCGTACAACAACAACTACCATTCTTCGATCGAGATGGCTCCTTATGAGGCGTTGTACGGGAGGCGCTGTAAGTCACCAGTTTGTTGGGATGAGCCCGCGAATACAGTCACATCCTTGCCAGAGCTAGTTCGAGAGACAGTGGATCAGGTTGGCATCATCAGAGAACACATGAGGATCGCTCAAGACCGTGAGAAGAAGTATGCTGATCGATGGAGGACAGAGATCGTCTTCGATGTGGGAGCTCATGTTTGGCTGAGAGTGTCACCCACCAGGGTAGTCCGACGATTTGGTATCAAGGACAAGCTAAGCCCTAGGTATATTGGACCCTTTGAGATCCTAGAGCGTGTAGGTGAGGTGGCCTATAGATTAGCCCTACCCCCTTCTTTAGCTGGAGTTCATGATGTGTTCCACGTGTCTCAGCTCCGTAGATATGTGCCCGATCCTAGCCATATCCTTGATCATTCTGACCTCCATGTTGAGCTCGACCATACCTTTATAGAGCACCCTATTAGGATCCTTAACCGATGTGTCAAGAAGCTCAAGAACAGGGAGGTTCCTTTACTTTTGGTTCAGTGGTCTAGGCGGGGTCTTGAGGAGGCTACCTGGGAGACCGAGGAGAGGATTTGGGCCAGTTATGGGGGAGAGTTAGATGAGCTACTTGCATCTTACGTGGAGCCTAGCGTGGACATTTCTTTGACCTCATGAGCTAGTTGGTGAGTATTGTCCGGTCCTTGCTATGAGATGTTCCTTATCATTGTTTGATTATGTGATTATGCCTATCTGATTGATAGTTATGTACCACTTCTATGAGTATATGATATGTTGATATCTTGATGTGTTATACCCTGAACTAAGAATGCTGAGATTGACTTTGAGAATGAACCTAGGGAGTGGAATATGGGATTAACCCTTAGAGGTGGATGTTGCCACCTCTTGAAATTCTTGAAATCTGATAGACTTAAATAAGAGAAATGACTTGGATTTTGAAAGACCGAACGCGATCGAGAATTTGCTTGATTAACTTGAATTGAGAACCCTTTTGAAACTTTTTCGACCCGAGTTTACATTATAATGTCCCACGAAGTGGATACAAGCAATTATATGGGCACTTATATATTGCTTGATAAGACCTAGTGGAGACGTTATGATTCTTTTGAGTTATAATGTAACCGAGAAGTCGGGGTAAGGTTGCGATAGGGGCCCATATCACATTCTTGCTACGACCAATTGGGAATATTATGATCATGATGAAGATACTGTGAGGATCTCATAGGGGCACTTATGAGGTACTTACAGGATCAATGGCGTGATCCTCGGACTCACCAATTTCGAACTTCATCCCCTTGCTTTAAAAAGGATTTCAGTCTCGAGGACGAGACTTGTTTTTAGAGGTGGATGATGTAAAGACCGGGATTTTTAAATAATATTTTTATAATTATAAATTTGATTTCGATAAAAAATTTATTCAATTTTCGAGATTCCGAAAAATTTCAAAAATCTCCATTCTCGAGCCAATAACGAATTTAAATTTCTTTGGAACAATTCCGGCATAAACTTGTGACTCAAATTTAAAAACGAATAATTCCGCTTTATTTTTTCCAAGGCTTAAAAATATTTTCGTCTTTCGCTATTTAATTCGGATTCGATTAATTATTTTAAAAAGTGTCGGGTTAAGGTCGAAAAGCGGGTTTCGGGGGTTATTACCGGGTATAATAGTTGACTTTCACACCTTGCCACCCTAGACCCCTACCCAATAGCCCTTAGACCCCTCTTTTCCCACACAACCAGCTGCCCTAGCCTCACCCCTGTTCCCCCGACAACTCCCTCTATGCCTCCATCTATACACCCCTAACCTTCACCTACATCCTCTTTTTATCTTTAAACATCCCATCTCCTGCAATCCCCATTTCTCATATCATCCTCTAAACCACCCACACCTCTCCTTCACTCAGCAGTTGACAAGAGGAAAACCTGTCGTTGTTCCTGCCAAAAACTACTCAAACCTGCAACTAGTATAGTTGGTAAGAAAGAGGTCGATCCACAGGGAAATCTAGTAAATTCTAGTGTCAATTCAATCGCAAGTGACAACAAAAGTGAGTTGGTTGAAGGAAATATCCGCCTTTTAATCAAAGCGGAAAGATGTAAACAAAGTAAAGTGGGTTGTTAGATGCAGTAGAGAGAATTAGGTTCACCTACAACTTGTCACTTCAATTGATGAATTTGATCCTTGTTTCAGCATCTAGTTCTTTTCTTTTTCTATCAATGTCCTTGTCCAGATCTTAGGTAAATTACTAGTCCTACAAGTCCTAGTAATCCTTATCTCTAAATAAACCTAACACGGTTAAGATTTAACCTAGAGATAGCATTAAGACTATGAATTAACCAAGGTATATGCAATATCAAGCTACGAGTCGATATTTAACATATATTCAACTTCCTACACATCCAATTAGTCCTACGAGTCCTAAAGGGATATGATTGCTACTTGGGTTAAGGTTCGCTATGAGGAATCTACAAAACCCTAGCAATTGAATGAATCTACTCTAACTAGTTGATCAGGCCAGAAAGAATAAAACACATTTAAAGGATTAAGCGCAAAGAAGCCAAAACATTCAAATAGGAATAAGAACTAGATTAAGAAACTCACAATTCAACAATCAAAGATCCAAACTGTAGGCGAAACCTTCGAGAGTTTAGTTGCTCATGCTCAACGTGCTCTCAACAATTCTCAAAAGTGCATAAGGTTATTAGTTAGCTACCTAAGAAAATAACCCCATTACTCTTTAAATAAGCCTAAGAAAGTCGGCCAAAACAATTCTAAAGAAACCCTAATTAAATTCTAAAACTGAATCGGCGGTTCTGCTGAGGCCGCGGTGCGGCTACCTCAGGCGACGGGGCGGCCAGGCGATCAGCGAAATCCTTCGACAAGTCTTCGGGCCGCGGGGCGGCTAGCTCGGCCGCGGGGCGGCCATTCTGTTCACAGCGATTTTTCCTCTTCGAATTTGGTCTCAATGTCAACACAAAAGTTGTAGATCTCGGAAAGAGCTTTCCAACGCATGCTTATAATAGGCATTCTGACGACCGAGGCCTCCAGAAAGTGTATTATAAGTTCAGCTTGTCTGTCGACAACTTCTATTGACTTGTTCTTCACTTAGGCTCTCAAAATTCGACTTCGCTTCCGTGCTCTTCACTTTTCTTCTTCAACTTGAATCTTCCTCATCCAAGAGGCTCCTCATTCCTCGTCGGATCCACATCTACCTGAAATTAACCATAAAATTGCATAGATTCCGACTCTTCTAATACCACTGGTAAACATGTAATTGTAACTAAAATATGCACTATTTACAACCAAACTATGCTAAGTGAATCCTAATATGCATATCTAATCACGCTCTATCAAATTCCCCCACACTTGAACCTTTGCTTGTCCTCAAGCAATAGAAAAATAAACTCTGCAGCCTCACAGAATAACAATTTATGTATCAACCCCAATATTCTTTAAGTGCATGAAAACTAGCAAACACAATAGATTAACAACATCATAGCACATAATTGAAATAATCAATGAAATCAGGCAACCATTTCCATTCTAGACCTCACAAGGAATATGTGTTTCACTCTTGCTCAATTGTTTAGGGTTAAATGTTTACGCTCAAAACTTAATCTTTAAAAACTTAGCTACAATAGTCTTGCACCAGTGTTCGAGCTCTCCACCGCTGGTGACTCTACACACAACAAAAATCATGAGGTCTTTCAATTGGGTTGTAATGGGGCCAAGGTAGAAAACATAAGATATGGAAAAATTTAGGCCATGTGGTGCTCATAATCCGGGAACTAAGGATGCAACCAAATTACAATACCACTCACAAGATCATACCATAACTCTACAATGTATACAACTCCAATCTCAAGCATCAAACTTCACAAACCATACTCAACTCATTCTCTTATTCTCTTCTTTTTTTTCTTTCGCATTTTTTTTTCTTTTTTTTTTCATATGCTCTTCTTCATGCTATATAAAATGATTTTCCTTGACTTTTACCCCTAAGTGAATTTTATCCTCCTTAGGTCCCAAGTAATGTGTAAACTACTAGCAAGAATCAAACATCTCATAAAGATACTCCAAACATACAATCCATCACTCAAACCATCATCCACAATATGAATATTCACCAACTATTCCTAAATACCGGATGGGGTCAGGTTATAATTGGCTATGGAAAAATCTTGTGCAGCTCAAAAGAATAGGCAATTAGGCTCAATATTGGCTTCAAGCAAAGGATAATATGCAAGGTCGGAATAAAGTCAAATAGGGCTAATAAAGGTGCCTCAATCATCTTTAAGTCATGTGTAGAAATCATAATATGCAGCCTTGAATAAGATATCTAAATGCAAGCCAAAGAGGAAGCAATTAAAGAGAGTACACTCAACAAGCAAGAGGACATAATATACTTTGTCCAAACATAGGCCAAAATAAACTCACCAGGTCATGTCTAGAACTTCAAGATCACCCAAAATCAAATATCTTATGTGCTCAATCATTAACCAATTATGCTCACCAAATAGTGTGGAAATCAGATATCAAAGGTTTTCAACAATCCAAGCACATCATGGGGCATAAGTCTCAATAAATAAATTAGAGGACAAGTGACATCCATATGGGAAAATAAGACCTAATCCTAGCTAATGCATAAATATAATTACATAAATATAAATATTTTTTTAATTTTTTGGTTTTTTTATAACAGGTTGATATGTGTGCAATGTCAACTAAAAACAAATATAAAAGTGCAACTGAAAATGAACATGCAATCCTAATCCTATTATGCCATGCAATTCTTCCACCACACTTAAATCAGGCATTGTCCTCAATGACATAAAAGACAACAGAAGATAAAAATATGAAGAAAAGAAATAAAAAACTAACATGTTTACTGTTGTGGTGCTAGGTAAGGTGGGTAGTGAAAGGAATCCTGTCAGTCCCGTCAGAGGCCACGGGGCGGCCATGCTAGGCCGCGGGGCGGCTGAGCACATGACCTAGCCGCGTGGCGGCATCCTAGGCCACGGGGCGGCCTGTGCTTTCTCTTAAACACCTTTTCTCCCTGCAGTGTTAGCTCCCCATAACCGAATAGAACCAAAAATTAATCTAATAAAACAAAAGACATAGAGGAAAATAGAAAACTTACCTTGGGTTGCCTCCCAAGTAGCGCCTTTGTTTACTGTCGTTGGCTCGATAGTTTATTAATCCACTCATTCAAGACTCAATCGGACAGTGTCAGCGCCCTCAAGAGCAAATCAAATTGTCGTGCCCAACCGATATTCGAATGCACACTAAAGATGAAACAATTGGTAATTAAAAATATAGCAATAAGAACCGTTACCAGCTTACTATTCATTCGAGCTTGATTCTCCCTCAAGGGTATGTAGGACCACCAACACAGTTCCGCTGGTGGTTTGTTGAAGTAGTGGCTCCATGGATCGACATATTCACCAAAATCTCCCAATTTGTAAAAAGTACTAGTTTCTTGTTCGGGAACCACAGAAATCGGTTCCGGACTTGGCTCCTTGATAGGCGAGTTGGGGATGATATCTACGAATGGAGGGAGCATCGAAACATACTCAATCTCTAGGGACGTCTCCTGAGATTTCGTGTCGATAACCACTAGATGCTCTTCTCCATTATCGGAGAATTCATCGTTGCTTGCATCTTGGCTTTCATCAATTTGAGGAGTAGAACATCGCTCAACTACCAACTCCTTCAATGTTTGAGTGAGTTGGATAATTGCTTCCTCATTTCGATTATTCATCTCGCGTAATTGCCCCATTTGCTCCATCAAGACACTGATTGAATCCTCCATGGACGGGTCGGAGTACTCCATTGGTTGAAACATCGAAGTGTAGGATTCTTCATCCGCCGATTGGTCACCCATGTAGCAGAAAAGATCCCATAGTCCCGACACTCCTAAACCAGCAAAGCTTCCGTTGTTTATGGACTTGGCAAGTTCTCGTGTCTCAGGAGTCATGCCCTCAATAATGCAAAGCACCATATTTCGCAAACTATCTTGGAAACCCCGTGAATAACGGATGTCCACTAAATTTTGCAATCTCGTGAGGTAATGGTGAAAATACTCTCCCTGAAACTGCCATAACTTCAACATCTTGAAATATTAGCAATTAGGTGTCGCGAACCATAAGATAGGTCCACGACGGGGTTAGATGTAAATATATACAAAGGTTAGCGACAAAAAAAAACACAAGAAATTTCAAGAATTCCCCGGCAATGGCGCCAAATTTGACAAGAGGAAAACATGTCGTTGTTCCTGCCAAAAAATACTCAAACCTACAACTAGTATAGTTGGTAAGAAAGAGGTCGATCCACGGGGAAATCTAGTAAATTCTAGTGTCAATTCAATCGTAAGTGACAACAAAAGTGAGTTGGTTGAAGGAAATATCCGCCTTTTAATCAAAGTGGAAAGAAGTAAACAAAGTAAAGTGGGTTGTTAGATGCAGTAGACAGAATTAGGTTCACCTACAATTTGTCACTTCAATTGATGAATTTGATCCTTGTTTCAGCATCTAGTTCTTTTCTTTTCCTATCAATGTCCTTGTCCAGATCTTAGGTAAATTACTAGTCCTACGAGTCCTAGTAATCCTTATCTCTAAATAACCCTAACACGGTTAAGATTTAACCTAGAGATAGCATTAAGACTATGAATTAACCAAGGTATATGCAATATCAAGCTACGAGTCGATATTTAGCATATATTCAACTTCCTACACATCCAATTAGTCCTACGAGTCCTAAAGGGATATGATTGCTACTTGGGTTAAGGTTCGCTACGAGGAATCTACAAAACCCTAGCAATTGAATGAATCTACTCTAACTAGTTGATCAGGCCAGAGAGAATAAAACACATTCAAAGGATTAAGCGCAGGGAAGCCAAAACATTCAAATAGGAATAAGAACTAGATTAAGAAACTCACAATTCAACAATCAAAGATCCAAACTGTAGGCGAAACCTTCGAGAGTTTAGTTGCTCATGCTCAACGTGCTCTCAACAATTCTCAAAAGTGCATAAGGTTATTAGTTAGCTACCTAAGAAAATAACCCCATTAGTCTTTAAATAAGCCTACGAAAGTCGGCCAAAACAATTCTAAAGAAATCCTAATTAAAGTCTAAAACTGAATCGGCGATTCTGCTGAGGCCGCGGGGCGGCTACCTTAGGCGACGGGGCGGCCAGACGATCAGCGAAATCCTTCGACAAGTCTTCGGGGCGCGGTGCGGCTAGCTCGGCCGCGGGGCGGCCATTCTGTTCACAACGATTTTTCCTCTTCGAATTTAGTCTCGATGTCAACAAAAAAGTTGTAGATCTCGGAAAGGGCTTTCCAACGCATGCTTATAATAGGCATTCCGACCACCGCCTCCAGAAAGTGCATTACAAGTTCAGCTTCTCTGGCGACAACTTCTACTGACTTGTTTTTCACTTAGGCTCTCAAAATTCGACTTCGCTTCCGTGCTCTTCACTTTTCTTCTTCAACTTGAATCTTCCTCATCCAAGAGGCTCCTCATTCCTCGTCGGATCCACATCTACATGAAATTAACCATAAAATTGCATAGATTCTGACTCTTCCAATACCACTGGTAAACATGTAATTGTAACTAAAATATGCACTATTTACAACCAAACTATGCTAAATGAATCCTAATATGCATATCTAATCATGCTCTATCAGTAGTCGTCCACCACGCCCACTTCATCTCCCCTCCCCCGTCACACCTCTCCTCTACAAATCCGGGCGCCCTGCCCATTGATTGTCGAGCAACATCCGGTGCCACCATCACCACCACCAACCACACCTCATCTCCTTCATTCTTTCTCTGCAAGCCACCTCCCAAGAGCTCCCTCATACCTCCTTAGAGCCCACTTGCAGCAGCAGCAGCTGACACCATCGGAGCTCGACGCCACCACCGCCCTCGTCGCCTTGTTCTTCCCCAAGTCCGATCGGTAAGAGCTTTTCCTTTCGATTCCAACCAAAAGCTCCGTATAGGTTCTCCATTAACCCTTTACACCATTCCTAGGGAAGGAGCTCCTCGACTCCAACTCCGGTAAGCCGGTTCGAGCCCGACGAAGTTTTTTTCAGCAAAACCTCGAGCCTTCGGTGAGCCCTCGAACCTTCTCCTTTTTCCTTGGTCTTACTTTTGAGTTAGTGGGGGTCGGGGAGGTCCGTTGAGGGTGTCCGGAGGGGGAGCCAACCGCCGGTGGGAGGCCTCACCTCTCTCCCCTGTTTCTTCGCGTCTGGACTGGTTTTGAACGAGGAGGGAGACGGGTTCAAGCCCTCCCGGTCACCCCTTTACTTTTATAAATTTTGCCGGTTCACCTTTAGATTCCCGGTTCTTTTTTTTTAAATCTGGTGGGGTTTGGTAAAGGATCCGGGTTGGGCGGGTAAGGGCTTCGGGTTTGGGCCGAAAGGGGGAATGGGCTGGGCTTCTGGTTGGGCTTAGTTGGTTGGTTATTTTTGGGTTACAAAATTATTATGTTGGTTATATATAAATGTTATTCTAATTATTATTAAATTTATTTTTCTAATTTATTTATTTATTTAACTCATTATTTACTTATTTATTATAAATCATAAAAATCTGGATTATTTGAATAATTAGTTAATTTTATTTATAGTTCAACAACTTGTGAACCCTTTGATAGTTACTAAGATTATTTACTTATATTTTTTCTGAATTTTATTTGAATATGATATGGGATTAATTGGAGTATTTAAATATCCATTTTAATATATATGTTTAAAATCTGATTTTTAAAATATTATTTAGTCGCTTGATTAAATTATTTTAACAGGTAAAGGTTATTAAATATTTTATGGATTGTGATCCTTGATATGGTTAAGTAATTGATTATCTTTCCTCGATCTATTTATTTAATTATTTAATCTAATTTGATGAGAATGATTTATATGAATAAACTAATTCCTAAGTTGTGATATTTGAAATGGGTAATTTGAGATATTGGAATAATTCATGGAAATAAGAATGTGATGAGTTGACTGATGATGATGATGATATTATGATCGCATTGAGAAAGATATCGGATTATGAGAGATAATGAGACTAAATGAGAAATGGAGATGAGATGATAATGTTGATAATGATGAAATGGACGGTTTCTATTATTATGTGTATCTTATATGTTTCATATATAACATGTGTGCTTGTGTAAATTAGACTTAGACTTATTATATTATTTATGAAATTTCTAGGTGATTTCTGATCTGTTGGACTGCTTACTCCTGCTGCCTTATTTTGCTGCTCTGCACTTCCAGGTAAGTCCTCCGGGGCTTACTCAAGTTAGAACCTCATGCCTGATATGTCATATAGTGTGTAGGTGTTGCATCCTGCATATTCATGTAGTAGCATGCTTAGGTTGCACAATTAACTGAGCATCCGTATTCTCTTTGCGTATGGTAGAATGACCGTTAAAGTGTGAGTCTTAGAGTCATTTTCTAGGGTCATAGGACGACCAGTTCCATCGGGTTTGTCCTTAATCGAGTCTGATGTTATACCATGAGAAAGAAAGAAAGAAATAATGACATATGAAACATGAGACATGATATATGACATGATGAGATGTTGCTATATAGCAATGAACGCGGTCGGTTCCTGCACTAACGAGCATGGGTGCAGGAGTAGGAGAGGGACATGCCACTTGACATTCTATGCGGGATCCCATTTAATCGCTTTCTGCATATATATAGAAACTTCTAGCATGCTTTTGTGTTTAATATTCCACACTGCATTAGAGCATCCTTTATTTAGGTATAGGCATATTATATGTCCTCAGCGATGTCTTCAGGGCCCGCATGAGCTGCTCGACCTTGACTTCGTGGTTAGTTTTAGGAACCTGTACCCTTGCTTCATCATGTGCTGTTGTGGCGGGGGATATCTCATGGCGCAGTGAGAGGGAGAGAAAGACCGACTTGAACTCCACATTTTTGCTACTTATTTCCTCGTATTTGGTTTTGACCCGGCCATGCCGTGGAAAGTTGTATTATGATATTTCCTCCTTTATGCTTGTCGAACTTAAAACATTTTGAGCGACTTAGGCAAGTGTGACAGGTTCGGGGTACCCAGCGGCCCTATCGCGAATTTAGGGTGCGAAACCCTTCTTTGATCACTAAAAACTTTGTTTTAAAACTCAACCCGTACTCGAATTGCAAGATCCGAACGAAGGTATCCGATCCTTCGAAACGTAACCCGAATATTTATATTTGGGCCGTTACACTAGGGACTAGGAAGATTAATATTATCAACTTGCGAAGTATATTGGGACTTTGTGCTGCTATATGTTTAAGAATTCAGTTAGGATCACATATAGTGTAAGAAATGAGTTAGCATGTGAAGGTTGTTGATAACATCTATTTTAGTCATATTTTAGGGTTGCATTTGCATATTAGTTTATGACATTTTCATGCATATTTATCATATTTTTATACTTTATTCATTTTATTTTTCATTTTTGGAGTCTAGAACTACTTTTTATTTATTTCATGCATTTTGAGGCTAATATTACGGAAATTCGAGACCTATACGGAGCAGCAAGCATGATTGGATCGGAACTTGAAAGCTAATGTGCGAAAACTGCCTGATTTGGATCTTATGGGCTAAATTCATAATTAGGTATTGGGGTAAATTTTAATTCTTAAATTTTGAGGCTTGAAATTGTAGTTTTTATAAAGTTATTTATATATATACTCGCTTATGTGAAAGAACAGGGTTTTTTTTAGACTTTTAGTTCGGACTTGTGCCGCACAGTGTCTTCAGTCGTAGTGTAGTTTAGGTTTTTTGTTTTTCCTTCTTTTCGGTGTTACACTCTGGATCGAGGATGAAAAATTCGGTTCGTATATAATTTTAAATTTTGATCTATTTCTATCTATAATTTATTTCACTGTTTATTATATTATGTTTTGTTGATTTTTTCGTTTTAGGATTTGGTTGATCTCAATAATTATTTGGTAGTGCTAGTATTGATATTTGTTTGTCTGAGAACTTCTTAGATTCAATAATAATGTGCTTAATCTAATTGATTTTATAATTGATTGGAGTTCTATTAGAATTTGAGATCGAAAGGAGATAAGACTAATAGGGCAATTAGATAAAGTTTTGAGATCGAAAGGCGATAACTTACTATTGGAACCTTATGTTTGAACTTGGAATTTTATTATTTTGAAAACTTTATAGAGTTCCTTGTGGATTAATAGTTATCATAGAAACTCTAGGCTGAGATTGTATTGGATTGAGCGCGAAAGCGTATATTGACGCAATTGAGGTCTACATTCTAAGCCTAAAGGGTTTGAATTGGTTGCTTGAGATAGAAAGGATATGGTTAACCAATTTAGGCACAATTACTATGAGACCGAAAGGATATTAGTATGTACCTTAGATAGCTATCTTCAACAAAATCAGACAATGTGACACGAATGTCGATATTAATCTACTAAATAATGGTCGTAGGGATCTTTTATCCTAGATTTGTCTCATATCTATTATGTTTGAATAATACTTTTGTATAGTTGTTTCTTATTAGTTGGTTATTTTCTCCATCCGTATAAATATTTCATCTTTAGTTTATTGGCTTAGTTTAATTAATTTGAAATTACAATCGATACCACATAGTCCATGTGATTTGACACTCGATATACTACAACTGAACCCCATATACTTGTGGATGTAGGTTTAGCCTATATCAAGTTTTTGGTGCCGTTGCCGGGGATTATTGTTAGTATTGATTATTTATTTTGAATCGATTTTTTCTAAGTCTTTCTTTTGCTTTTGATTTCTTTTCTTTTTGTTTTTTATTTGAGGTTTGTGCTCTTATCATGGATAATGCATGTTATTGTGAGTTTTGCAGAGCTTTTGATCATGTCACAATTGATTGTTCAGTGGTGAGAGCTCCATTTGGAATGGAGGAGGAGGTGTATTTTATGTGCAACCCTCACCTTTCTTACTAGAGGGATCTCACTAAGGAGTACACACCACCTGTGTGCTGAGATCAAGCCTCACAAAATTTGCAAAAGGCTCAACAAATGAATTTCCCATATTTTTCAAAAACTTTATGTGTTGATGATTGCATTGTTGTCTTTCTTGAGATGCAAGTTTTTGAAGATATGGAGATTCTAAAGCATGAAGAGCGGATTCCATTATTCAAGTTTAACAAAGACACTAAAGGACGAGATGATAAGAAGAGGAGGAGCACATTCCTATGGAGCTCGTGTGAGAAACGATCGCATCTATATTGCTCAAAGAATACGCTGCTGGATGGGTGGATTCAGCCCTAGACCATCCATTCAGGAAGATACAAGTGTTTTCGTAGGAATAAAGTCAAGCAAAAAGACCGTAAATAAAGGCTTTTTGAGAGACAACCAAAAGTATGTTTTTTTGTTCATTTTTATTTCTTGAGCTAGGATTAATTTTTATAATTTTTATTTCCGTAAAAAAAATCTCAATGCCAGAAGCTACATGGGCGCGCGAGCCAACCCGCGCTCACAGAGAAGATCCTATGTCCGTGCGCTCGTTTCGCACGCTCGCGCGACCATCCAAACAGATCCGCCATTTTTCCAAAAAAAAAAAACTGAAGGTTCCCGTCTCCCTCTTCCTCTCCTTTCTCTCTCCCCCGTTTCTCTCTCAAATCCGTCCCTCTCATCTTTTCGCTGACCTTGTTTCTGGCCACTTACCTCTCACCACCAGCGAGCTCTCCTCGCCACCAGTACCCTCCACCAGTAGCTCTCCCCGCTGTCCTACTCGCTGGTTCTGTCTCACCTGACCCTCCCTCCCCCCTCCGTTTGTTTTCTATCTCCCCGACCTTTCTCATACAATCCCCCTTTCTCTTTACCGGTGTCGCACCGCAGTCATCCCCTTTCGAAGCTCCCCTGCCGCAGCTCCCGCGCCACCCTCGTCACTTGCGTCTCGCCAACCACACCACGCCCTCCTACCCAACACTCCCTCCTCGCGTTCACCCACCAGGCCACACCAGCCTGAGCACCCACCACTCTTCCCTCCTCTAACTTTGTGTGCTCATTCTCCTATTTTCCCATTGTGCTCCACACTTTCGGTAATTATTCTCAATTCTAATGTCTTGTACTTTGATTTTTCCTATTAATTTCTATGGTTCATGATAATTTGGAGATTTCAATTTTTAAGGTTTAGGTTGATGTAATTGAATTGGAGAAATTTGTGATTTGTGATTTGGATGAGTTCATGAGTTCCATTGTGCTTTATTCCTACCTATTACATCTCATAATTCTTGTTACTTGTGGTTCGTGGGTTGATTGGTTGAATTTGATGAATTTGGATTCCATTGAAGCTTGTGTTTATTTTGATAATTGTGTTCTCGTATTTTTGAAAGTTATGTTTGATTATTGATAACTTTTGTGACTTGCTAAAATTTTGAATTGTGCTCATTTGAAAGTCAAGTAAACACATATGTTGGATTCATCAATTCGACCTTTTGGATTTGGTTTATATTGAATTGATTTGTGAACTTGCTAAATTTCTAAGTATGTGGTTGCTTGTGGTGGTGTTTCTGATCTGAATGTGTGATGGTTTAGGTGCCCTTCTAATTCTTCCTAGTTTTGCACTCTCTGCAGTCACTTGAATTATTTGATTGTTATCGACATGTGATTGAGTGCAACTGCAATACGTGTTTTGATTAAACCTTGGCCTTCGATCATTCTATTGGTCTTGCCGGTGTCCATCTCCACTTAGATATGCATACTACCCCAAGTTTGGTCCGCCGCGCCCCCAATCATCATGTATGGAGATTGTTTTTTGTATTCAAAATCTCTCAACCAACTTGACCGCTCGACCTCCAAATGCATGATGACACGCACCAAGTAATAAGTCTTTAAAAATAAAGCCATTAAGAATAGGTCCATCTCTAGTAATGCAGCTTGGTCGATCTGCCCTGATGCAACCTCTAGCGGAGGATCCGAATCCCTTCGCCCTTCAGGGTTTGAATCCCGATGTTGACCTCATCAATAACTACTCTGCGGGATCGTCCCCTGCCTCTACATGCTAGCCTCCACGCCTAATCGGACCTCGATGAGTATCAACCATAATTGATTCACAAAAATATGAGTCTTAACACACAACATAGAAGCGATCATTGTGATTTAATCTAATCCCCTTTGAGGGGGATCGCCCGCGGGCTTAATTCATACAAGGTCATAAAATCTATCTAAAAGTTTCCTTTCAAGGGGCAACTGACCGGAGGGGGCAACCACCTCTCGGTCTCTAAGTCCTAACCCGACTACTCCAACCACCACGGTGCAAACTCCTTGGAGTCTTCTAGGCCCCTGTAGTGTATAAAGCTATATCTTGCCTGTAAAGATCCGAAATTTTAAAATATTATTTTATGAATGATGATTTAATTAAAAAAATTCTCAGATGTCGAAGATTTAAAAAAATAATAATAAAAAATACTTTCAATAAATTATTTTATTTGCTTTATTAATACAGAGATTGATATTGTGATACTTTAATTTAAATAAAATTTATCGGGTTGAATTCTATAATTTTATAGGGGTATAATTTTTTTAAAATCAGAAATAGCGGAATAACTTTGCAATTTTTCTCAAACTAGTCTAACCCTAATTGTGGGGTATAAATACCCTTATTCACCCCAATCAGCCGCTCACTATTCATCCTCTCTCTCGCTACACCTCCTACTTCAGATCTGAGGTACTGCCTCCCATGGCAGCCGCTCTCGATCCCCTCCGTCCTCCCATGGCAGCCGCTCTGTCCTCTCCCCTTTTCGGATCTGAATCGCCCGCTCCCTTCTGCCCCGCCCTACAGCTCCTCCGCGCCTTTCGTTTCCCGACTACAATGAGCCAGCGCCGCCGCTTCACTCACCCTCTCTCCCTCTGTCTTTCCTCAACCCTCTCGCCGCTCAATCTCCTCCAACGCCGCCGATGAGCCGATGAAGAAGACTTCGTACAACCTTGATTTTATAAGTGTTTTCATTTAGTTGGGCATGTAGAAGCAATGTACATTTATATTGATTTAAACTTGTTTTGTCTCTTTTGAGTTTTGACTAGTTGAATTAGGACAGGTTCACGTGCATAAGCGCATATTATGATTGGATTATGTGACAGTTTTGAGGGTTTGAAATCCCCTTTTCTTTTCTTGAATTATATCATTAAATCCTTAAAACTTAAACAGGGTTATAACTTGAAGAGAACAAATAAACAGCTCGTACTTGGATTGCTAAGATCTGGCAGAGGGATATTTCTTCCCTCTAAACGTAACCCGGATGTCATAATCTGGGCCGTTACAAAGTTGGTATCAGAGCGAGGTTGTGCAATCCGAGTACAAATGAGTTGTAAAACAATTGGTGATTTTGAGTTTTGGAAATAAAATGGCCCAAAGGTTTTCACGAGTTTTGAATGTTTTCAAAGGGCAAAATGAATTTAATATGGATAAGTAAGATAACCACCTTGAGAAGTGAGAATCGGGACTTGATCGGGTAGTCATGGCGATAGCTATCCCTTACGGATATAGATTGGGATTGGTAGAGATCACTAGCTTTATACTTTATGGATGGGCATGGAAGGCATATGTAAAATCTTGTGTGAGTAGTTCGTAAACTTGATTATAGAAATATGTAAATTTGGGGGAGAAGTTTGGCGATTAATGTGTGTTATTCTTGGTGACTTGGTATGATAATTGTTTATATGAGTTTCCCTCGTTATGACATCTGACGTAATTCTTATAACATGGTTTGATCTTGTTATGCGCATATAATGTATGATACTTGATGACTTGGATTGGACAATTGTTGCCATTCTTAATGTGTTTGACTTATACATATTTGTTTTGCTACATATATGATGGAAATTGTTGGTGCCTTTTGGCCTTGGTTTGATGGGGACATGAGATGAGATTATGAGGATTTACTTGGTTATGGCTGATGTTTCGTATTGGTTAGTGGAAGCTTATGAGCTCAGGCTTGAAAATCTTACTCTAGTTGATGAGAAAAACTTATGGTGTTGAGAATTGAGAAATTTTGGTTGTTGAATTGAGAACCATGATATTCTGGCTATAAGAGTTCATAGTGACTTTATAAGAAATACTTATGAAATTCAGATTCTGGATATAAATTGTCGATTTTTGCTTAGCGATAATGTCCTCACGAAGCCGACACAAGTATTTTACAGGGACGCTTGTAAAGTAGTTGGTCGGACCTAGTGAGAACATTGTGACGATTTTGTGATACTTGTACAAGTATTTCATGGGGACGCCTATGGAATACTTGTAGGGATCACAAAATGCATCGCCTATATGCTTGTTTGAGATGTTTTGACATGAATTGTTCTATGATCTATTAGTGATGTCTTACATGATGAATTCTAATGATATCGCTCCTATATGCAAAACTGGAAAAAAAAGGGGGATCATGTGTATACAACTCGACTAAAAAGAATGTGAGTCAATTAATAAACATGACTCGCCTATTCATAATATAGGATTCATGTGATTGATATGACATCGTCCCTCCTGCCCTCGACGTGTTATCATTCATATGTTGTGACCTTGTGAGATTTTGTGAAGTTATGTCATGCACCTCTATCTTGTTTTTATGAACAATGATGGTTGATTATGATGTATTGCTTATGTGGCTACTCGTTATCTTATAACTGTCTGACCTGTATAATTGATGTCTTATATGTCCCTTGTTCCAATAAGATGATGTTATTCTTGCTTGTCTACTTGGTTAGGGAAGAGACTCTATATTCAAGCTAACTTGTTAGTGGTGAGAGTCGATAAGATAGCAAGTTGACCTATTGATTGATCTCCTTAGATTCTTAGTGAAGTTTTCTTTGCGATCTTTGAGGACCTCGATAAATTATCATGACAACTCCTTGTCTCTCTTCGTTACTTTTCTTTTACCTTGCCGCTTTGGTTCCTTCTAAATTCCTTTCAGGTTGGTCACCTATGTTCCAAACCTTATGAGTCTAACTTGTTACGAACTGTTATATAAGTTAGAGTGTTGATTGTCTTGAGGAGTACAATACCAGAAAGGGGTCTTGAAGAGTGACTCTTAGAAATCTGTTGGATGTCAACTTTCGTATCGAGAGTTCTTTTAAAGTCTTTGTTCATTCGGAAAATTCGTTTGAAGGTCTTCCTTATGGTTGGTGTTCAAAGTACATTGTCTCTCTAAGAAACAACTAGGCTTCTTTTCGGAATGGGTCATGGAGTCAGTGAGGATGAGTCGATGTTGCCCTGAGAAACTTATGTTTGGTTATGATGGTAGTCTTGTTTGTGTTTCCTTGTTTTGATGTATTATTGTGATATATGTTTGTTTTATTTGCACATACGTTGATATGAATATCTTCTTACTGCACTTGATCCATCCATGCCTTATATACCTTATCTTAGGATCGTATTACCTTTCATAGTACTCATTTTGTGTTTCCCTCACCTTGTTATATGATTGGTTTGATTTTCGATGCATTGTCATGTTATCCCCTATACATGTATATCCTATGTTTATGGACACGTGGCTCATCTAGTATTGCTAGTGTCACATATGATACATGATTTGTGAATTACGTGACCTTAGTCTCCATATTATTGTTTATCACTTTTCATCATAGGCTCGGGATAGTGTTTTCATTCTTCCATGATTACCGCTTGCCCTTTGGATGCTTAAGAATGTTAGGTGTAATTGACTTAGTTATGTTGTGCCCGTATGCCCCATCTGCATCATGCCTTTATTATTTCTATCGCTGGTTCATAGTAGAATAGTCATCCTTCTTGTGTGTTCTTGTCATATGATCCTTTAATCCTTGTCTGCTTATACATGATAAATGATATTGATTTAGCCATGTTACGATTTCATGCCTTATGTGGTTAACGTCTGATTTAACTATGTACCTCCCATCGTTGTCTCTTCTTAATCCGTGCTATAACCCTATGATTTTCATGCTTTAATGACCTTACACATCGCATGTCCACACATCACGATAGCTATTTAAATTTATGTGATGGTCTTTCGACATATCCGACGTGTTATTCTCTTATAGTATACCGCCCTTGGAAAATTTATCTGATTTTGATGATAGCCACACTTGGGTACCCATTACTTGATATGACATTACACTTGGTTACTTGTAATATTCATGCATTCATTGACATGTATATGCATACCCGACATTTTGTGTAACTATAGAGAGTAGCTACTGTCTTATGGTTATATTATTCCCTTTTTCACCTCTCTCATGCTCTTGTTAGGTTTCGCATGATTATTTTAGGCTTGTATGTGTTGTTGTCATGTATGTTGTCATACGCTACTTCTATGCACTCCTATTATGTTGTGTGCTACCAGTACCCCTTACATGATCTATGTTTTCAAAGAAATAATTATCTAGTTTATGCTCTAATCATAACATTGATATATTGCTATTATTACATGACTTATGGTAGCTCGGCAGTGCCTTTTCTATATGCATCTTAGTTGGTATGCATACTTATGTCATTATACTCTATTTTACATGGGTAGTAGTAGTACCATGCGTAGGTCATAATATTGCAAATGCTCACTTTTACCTACTACCTGATGTTTGTCTATGCTCGTTGTGCATTAATAGTTTTAAGCCTCGTATGCTCGCACGTCCACCCATATAGTTTAAATTGCATTTGCATGTTTATGCACCATATTTTGCTTAAAATTGTTGATATTAAACTATCTACAATGTTGAAGTTATAGTGATATGGAATATGTGTTGATGTATGCCTTGGTGAGAAAATTTCATTGAGCACACACTTACACCTGTCCTTACGAGTGAGATATATGAAGTTCTTTTGTGACTTTTAAGACATGTTGATACTATACCTTACTTGTTTTGTTTAGTTCCCTCCTCCCATAGTGGCATATAGGATTCCCTCGAGCATGTACTGAATCTATTTAGTATATTCGGGTGACAAATTGTAGATCTGCGGTACCTTAATAGCATTCCCTTGTTATTATATGTGTGATATTCCTTGTTAGTGATGATTTGACTTGATGATAGTATGTATATCGATATTACTCTCATGATGATAGGTTGTTTATCTTGTACCTTACAACATGATATGACACCAGTGCTAAAATCATATTATCATTGCCTCTTGAGATAGGTTCATGTTAGCGTACAAAATTACCACGTTGTGTGTTTTATGACAAGATGTGATACATGATGATTTGAGTGATACGATCGTAACCTTAAGGGATTCTCATGGGCATCGGTGAAATTCTCGTGTTCAGTCTTACCAGATACTATACGAGTCTATCTTCGTGTCAAGCGCTAGTCGAATTGTCCCTTAGTGTCTCTTTCCTTGAATTCAGCTTAAGCCTTGCGTCACTCTTGTATATCTGTCTATGGTGTGATAAAGAGTAGATCATATCGATTAATTAAAGTTGCGCATTTCATTTGCCGATGTCGTGCTCGTCATGATGCTTGATTGTGACCTTTCTGGTTGGTATGGATGTGTGAGTATGATGATTGTGTTCATTTATGATTAATAGCAAGGTGCAAATTTCTATGATTATATGTTCTACTAATGATGTGATATGCTGATAATGGGATTAGTAGTATGATGAATTCGATATGTTGATACCTTGGGCCTGAAATGCTGAAATCTAATATGATGGTAAATCTTGCTATGACGATGTTTTGGATATGTTGCACTTGAATTGATGTTGAAGATGATCATGAGAAATGAACTTAGGAAGTGGAATCTGGGACTAGCCCTTAGAGGCAGATAAACTGCTTCTTGACTCCCTGAAAATCTGGTTGACTAACATAGGAGGAACTAACTCGAGTTCAAATGGTTCGTTGCTTTTAAAAAGGATTTTAGTCTCGAGGACGAGACTTATTTTTAGAGGTGGATGATGTAAAGATCCGAAATTTTAAAATATTATTTTATGAATGATGAGTTAATTAAAAAAATTCTGAGATGTCGAAGATTTAAAAAAAAAATACTTTCAATAAATTATTTTATTTGCTTTATTAATACAGAGATTGATATTGTGATACTTTAATTTAAATAAAATTTATCGGGTTGAATTCTATAATTTTATAGGGGTATAATTTTTTTAAAATCAGAAATAGCGGAATAACTTTGCAATTTTTCTCAAACTAGTCTAACCCTAATTGTGGGGTATAAATACCCTTATTCACCCCAATCAGCCGCTCACTATTCATCCTCTCTCTCGCTACTCCTCCTACTTCAGATCTGAGGTACTGCCTCCCATGGCAGCCGCTCTCGATCCCCTCCGTCCTCCCATGGCAGCCGCTCTGTCCTCTCCCCTTTTCGGATCTGAATCGCCCGCTCCCTTCTGCCCCGCCCTACAGCTCCTCCGCGCCTTTCGTTTCCCGACTACAATGAGCCAGCGCCGCCGCTTTACTCACCCTCTCTCCCTTTGTCTTTCCTCAACCCTCTCGCCGCTCAATCTCCTCCAACGCCGCCGATGAGCCGATGAAGAAGACTTCGTACAACCTTGATTTTATAAGTGTTTTCATTTAGTTGGGCATTTAGAAGCAATGTACATTTATATTGATTTAAACTTGTTTTGTCTCTTTTGAGTTTTGACTAGTTGAATTAGGACAGGTTCACGTGCATAAGTGCATATTATGATTGGATTATGTGACATTTTTGAGGGTTTGAAATCCCCTTTTCTTTTCTTGAATTATATCATTAAATCCTTAAAACTTAAACAGGGTTATAACTTGAAGAGAACAAATAAACAACTCGTACTTGGATTGCTAAGATCTGGCAGAGGGATATTTCTTCCCTCTAAACGTAACCCGGATGTCATAATCTAGGCCGTTACATTGCCTACGTATTTCCCGAGTCTACATCCGTTGGGATGGTCTACCGCCTTTTCACTCATGTGTGTTCCCTTCCTAAGTCCTTACTTGGGGGTTAGGTTTATTAAATTCATTTTGCCCCGTTAAAAGCATGTTTAAAATCCTTTGAAATCTTTTGGCGGTTTTTGAAATCCTTCTCAACCCATGTGTACTCGAATCACCAAACCTGGCTCTGATACCAACTTTGTAATGGCCCAAGTTATTAAACCCGACTTACATTTTGAAGGTCGAATATCTTCGCTCAGATCTTGCAATTCAAGGATGGATTGAGTCTTTGAAAACAAAGTGTTAGTTGGAAAGGAAGGATTTCATACCCTAAGTTCACGATAGGTCCATTAGGGACCATAACCTATCTTGGTTCTAGGTCGCTCAACAAAGGTTGAACTACCATCAATCAGATAAAACCATATACGAGATACAGGGTGCCATGGTAGAGCCGGGTCAAAACCAAAATATGGGGTGATAGTAAAAGCTGAAAAACATACAAAGGGTATGAGTCATGGTGTCTCAGTCAGCCTCTCTCTAGTGCGCCCAAAAGGAAATCCCCGTTTCGAAGCATAGAGCACTCAAAAATCTTTAAACATACCTTAAAAAAGAATAGAGAAAATGAATAAGATCGAAACACACATGCGGGACTCAATCCATACTACGATCACATAGTACACGCTATACCTAATAAAGATGCTTATAATGCAGTGCGATAATTAAACACAAAAGGCATGCTAACAATTTATAAAATAATAGAAATGTAGTAAATGGGCCAACACATAATACCAAGCGGTATATCCCCATCTCTCATGAATCCATGCCTCAGGTGAAGTGGGATATGTATGTGCCTCAATCGAGGCCAAAATATATGTAACAACGTCGTCCATGCCTACGTCGAGGTTGGAGTACATATATATGAATAAAATTGTTCCAATCTACGTCAGGGTTGGGATCCACACCTACGCTGAGGTGGGATGTAAAATATATAATAGGATCATGCTCACACTCTAAAGGACTCAAACTGGACCAACCCGATGGGACAGAGCTGTCCTATAACCCTAGCAAAGACTCTAATGACTCACTGTTAACAGTCGTTCTGTTTCAAAATGCATAAAGTAACCAGATGCACAATCAATTTATGCAACCTAAGTAGGATACTACATGATCATGCTTTTATGCATACGCAAACATCTAGTATACCATATGACTACATGCATAGGAGTCCAATCTGAGTAAGCTCTTGAGGGAACTTACCTGACATAGTAGAACATCAAAAGTAATATCCAAGCATCCAGCAAGGTAGACAAAACAAGCACATCATAAATCACCTAATAGTTTAATAGAATAATACATAAGTCTAAAGGATAGAAGGACCCATATACTGCTACACATAACTAAGCATGCATAGAAAAAATCATCATCAGTCATTAAGCTAGTTCATATCACTTAAACAAGTGGCTCGTCCGGTTCTCAATTCCGTCATACCGATAACTTAGTCTCAAGATACCAATTAGGTCATAACTCCAGGTCAATTTCAAGTCTAGTAGTTAAGGTTTAATAAGTCCAGTTAAAGTCTAACGGTTTAGGTCCAAGAGTCCAGTTAAACAGTTCGAAAGTCCAAGGTCCAAAAGGGTCATTCCATTAAATACCGAAGTCCAAGGTCAGTCTCAAATTGTGAAGTCTAGTTCAGTCGTTTTAGAGTTAAGTCGTTAAAATGGTTCCGACATTTTTTATTTCAAACAGAATAGGCATTCGGAAAATCATTCAAGTAAGATATCGTAAGACTCGTTTAAATTAGGGGTGGGCACAAATTCCGCAAATCCCAGTCCCGTCACGGACCCGTCCCAGTCCCGGTGGGATTTAAGGAAAAAAAATTGAATCCTGTCCCGGTCCCATCCCGCAAAAATTATGCGGAACGAGATGCGGGACAAGACTATGGGATCCCGCAAATCCCGGTCCCATCCCGCTTATATATTATATAATTTTTATATATATAAATACCCATTTATATTTATATTTATATTTATATTTATATTTATATTTATATTTATATTTATATTTATATTTATATTTATATTTATATTTATATTTATATTTATATTTATATTTATATTTATATTTATATTTATATTTATATTTATATTTATATTTATATTTATATTTATATTTATATTTATATTTATATTTATATTTATATTTATATTTATATTTATATTTGTATTTATATTTGTATTTATAGTTATATTTATATTTATTTTTATATTTATACGAGAAAAGAGTTTTAATTTTGTTAGTACTAAAAATTTTAATAATTTAG
The DNA here is from genome assembly GCA_963922045.1 of Persicaria maculosa. Taxonomy (NCBI): domain Eukaryota; kingdom Viridiplantae; phylum Streptophyta; class Magnoliopsida; order Caryophyllales; family Polygonaceae; genus Persicaria; species Persicaria maculosa. The sequence goes on from OY998260.1 coordinate 23,349,477, forward strand.
TGATTTATATGATATATTTAGTTATTTTAAACACAAGTTACAATAATACTGTAAGGCGTGTAAGCAATTTGAAAATAAAAAAATTACTATGGTCTTGGGGGGTTAGGGATTTGGACTCTAGGAGGGAAACAAAATAATTTATTCTCCATTTTGAAATAGTGAAATCTTTATTCAATTCTAATCGGTTAGGGTTACAGGAGGCTTGTACTCTTGGCAATGTTTTTTTTGTATGAAATTATGTTGCTGGGAGTGTTAACATTAAGGTGATATCATTCTATGAAGCATGAACTATGAAAATATATTTTTTTATTTTTCAAGTTTTATAATATTTTATTATTTTTATTTGAGGGACAAGTCCCGTCCCGTCCCGGTCCCATCCCGTCCCGTGTGGGATAAGGCCCGTGTGGGATTAAAAAAAAAGGTGAATCTCGTCCCGGTCCCGTCCCGAAAAAATTAAAGTGGGACGGGCCTCATCCCGGTCCCGTCCCGTTCCATCCCGTCCCACGCCCACCCCTAGTTTATATAATTTCGCATGAAATAGCTTAAACCAAATTGTGACAAATCATTTTAAATCTCAAATCCCCAAGGCATATCATAAGGTAAGGCATGATTTTTAAATCACTCATGAAATAAATCTCCAAACCGGGTTCAAATAAAAAATCGACTCAAGGTTCCAAGGATAGGAGAGAACCGGCTTCGACCAAATGCCCAAGCTTGAGTTTCTCCGTGGGAAAATTGTTGCTTGTTATGGAAAAGCTCAGTCCTTCATCTCTCACGAGGGGAGTCTCTCGCTATCGCGAAAGGCTCATTTCGCCATGGCGAAATAGCTTATCACACGCAAAAATGCTTCATCCTTACTCACTTCTTACCCAAACCCCTCTCATTCTTTCTGACACCCTTCCCGGACCTCAACCAACATGAAAAGACTCAAATGCAAACCAGAAGGGGAGAGGAGAAGAGGTATTACCGAAGTTTCTTCGAAGCTTCTTCAAGGTCTTCAATGGTGGATATCCGAGCTTCTAAATGACAAGAAAAACACTTGACCAAGCCTAGGACTGGTAGAGGATGAGTAATGGTCCTCTTTTATGAAGGTTTGAGACCGAAATGAAAGGAAATGAGGGTGACCAAGCTTACCTTTGAAAAACAAGGGAATGGAGCGGAAATGGAGCTCGATCAAGTTTCACCGAGCTTAAAGTGGCTTCCTCTGGGCCTAGGAGGGTGAGGAAGTGAGTAAAGGTGTGCCTTTGCAGAGTTTAGAAGTGAATGGACATAAGGAAGGAGGGAAAGGAAGGAGATTACCGTAAAAACATGAACAAATGAGTGATGGGCTCCTGCTCATGGTGGCGGCCCAGAACTCGCCACGACGAAATGCCCCTGTAGCTTTTGGATTTGGCCTCGAGCAAGTGTTGGCCGACTCCTTCTTGCTTGAACATGAAAGGAATATGTTAGGGGAGTGTTTTATCTTGTCAAAGAAGGTGAGGAGGTGTGTGTTTGAGGATGATATGGATTTAAAAGTGGGGGTGATGAGGGAGTATGGTGGATCAAGATAAGAGAGAGTGTTTTGGATGGGAGTGAGAGAAATGTGATTTCTTAATGTGGAAATGGGGTGTGGGTGATCTGATTTTTTAGATGCCAAAAGGATAACAATGTGAGGTGGCTTGTCATTTTGAGGGGGTGCAATGGTGACGGAGAAGGTGAATGTGGGTGTCTAGGCCAAAGGGGAAAGGGAGAAGGTGAATGGATGAGATTTGATTTGGATCAGCCTTGGTTAAGGATTTGGCTGAGATTTCTTGTCCTCAAGTGGTCGAACAAGACAAGGTAGAAGGAGGGAAAATAATGAGGGTGAACCCGAAACACGAAATTCGAAAACCCGAAAACCGAATCTCACTCTCTCGACCATATCCCAACTAACTCAAGCTACCCCTCAAAACAAGGATGTTGTGAATTCTCGAGGATGTGTTAAACTTTTGGAGGGAAGAGACGAAACATAAATTACAAAATTTCAAAGTTATGTCGGAACCCGTTTTTAAAAGGTTTTAATCCAGGGTTATTAAAATTAAGGACGAGGGCTTGGAAATATTCGAATCTTAGAAATCATCTGATTCTTAAATCCAAATCCGATTATAATATTATTTAAAATTTGAGATCTTTACATTTCAATGGCGGGATGAATCAGCAACAAGAACTTTATCCAAATTGGGGTCAATTTGAGAATCGTCAAAGAAACCCTCCACAAAATGATAAAAAAGAGACTTTGAGATTGCTATTGGAGAAGATGATTGTCTAAGAAAAGCTATTGAGTCAAACGGCTCAAGAGATTGGAGAGCTTAAAGCTAAGGATTTAGGCAAGCTTCTCTCATAAGTTATAGTCAATCCAAAGGAGAACGTGAGTGCCATGATCCTTAGAGGAGGAAAAGAAGTAAAAGTTCTTGCAAGAAGCATAGAGGAATAGCATGAAACTATCATGGAATTGGAAGAACAAGGCGAAAAACACGTTGAAGTGACGCTTGTCAATAGCGGCGGCCGTCGTACTCAATACATGCGCCCGCCGTTCCCTGCAACACCTCAACCCATCATTTTTTCTAACTCCAATTCAAGATAATTGCTAAAGGAGTGATCACTTGATAACTGTAAACTAGAACTACCATTCTCAGAGGCTCTGAAAGCAGACAAGAAGTGCGAGAATGAGAAAGATCTATTCGACACATTTGCAATGTGTGAGGTAAACATCCCACTCTTGAGTTTAATTAAGTATATGTCTTGCTATGCTAAATTTTTTAAGGAGATATGAACTATAAAGAAGAAGTAGAGGATGAAGATTAAAGAAAAGATAATTTTAAGTGAGAATGTCTCTGCTGTTTTGCAAAAGAGATTGCCAGAAAAGTGTGGAGATCCAGTTATGTTTACAATTCCATGTACAATTGGAAATTCTAGCTTTATACAAGCTATGTTAGATCTAGAAGCTTCAATCAATGTAATGTCTTACAATTTGTACAAGTTTTTGGGTGTGGATGCTCTGATAGAGATAGGAGTCACAATCCAACTTGTAGACCGTTCACATTTTAAGCCAAGAGGCATTATTGAAGATGTTTAGTTATGGTTAATGAGTTGATATGTCCTGCTGATTTCTTTGTCTTACATATGGAACAGAGAACACCTGAAACACCAATCATCTTGAGAAGACCATTCCTAAGGATGGAAAAGACAAAAATTGATTATTGTGAAGGTTCATTGAGTATGGAGTTTTATGGAAGAAAGATTGAGTATTCTCTTTTTAATCCTATTAAACATTCTTCTGAAAATTCTTTGAATATGCTAAATGCTAAAAATGATGATTGTAACAATGATTCAAAAGATTTATTAGAAAGTCCTAAGGAAGATAGTTTACTTAATTATGAATTTTCTAACAATCAACAGTCCTTCTCAGAAGAGAAAGAAGCTAAGTTAGACGTTGAAAGCTTTGAGGATCCAAGAGAAGAAGCAAATTGACAAATTGATTTCTAATAGTGTGGAAGTTTTTGTGATTTCAAGACAACTTCCAGGGCTAGATCAAGGTCAAGAGAAGAAGCAAATTGAGGAATTAGACCATTGTTTGAATAGAACGCTACAACTTCCAAGGGTGCATGTCCCAGTGGAGGAATTTAAAGAAAGAAGAGTAACACGTTGAGCCGACGACATGAAACAAAGACGCTTCTTGGGAGGCAACCCAAGGTAATTACTTAAATTTCTATTTTTTTTTTTGACATTTTCTTTTCAATTCACTAAAGTAGGATAGGCGTTCCTTGCTGTGTTTTCAAAGTATTTCTTGCTAGAACTAACTTACAAAAAAGGTTGAGTTAAAGAAAGAACTAAGTTATAAATACTAGATAACCAGCGCCCGCCGCTAAAATACCGGCGCCTGCCTTTAGGTCTGTGCAGCACGCTCGAATTGGATTAGAAAAAAAAAGATATGGGGCCACTATTTTATTTATCCTTTTATCTTTTTTACCATAATCTTTTCATATAAATACCACTTCTTCTATCTTTTCTCACCTTCTTCAAACTTTTGCCTCAAGCAAACACATAAATCCTAAAACCCTCCTGCTCAAATCCCAAATTTCCATCATTTTTAAAACTTTGAATTTCATCAAAAGACTGAATTTTCATGTTCACCATCATCCATTCACCCTACTTTCATCTATAAATCACCAATTTCATCCATTACTACCCATCATTCATCAATTTCAAATTCAATCCACAAACCCCACCAAATTCCCTTTTTCTCAGTACCATACCCATCCTTTCCATCAAAGAAGGCTTTGGAATCAAGTTTTGTGCATAAAGAGAGAAATTGGAAGGAGTTTCAATGTTCAAACAATGACTTTGAAGTTTGGATTTTTAAGTGTTGTCAGAACCGGCGCCCGCCGCCCTCAATACTGGCGCCTGCCACTTTTGTATAAGAATGTTTTTTTACTCGTTTCATGTGAGTTCCTTCAATCCATTCACTTATTTTCTGCATTATGGAAGTTTGTCCAAACATGATTATACCTAAGTAATTTGATGAAAGAGAGAGAGAGCTCGTTGGGATAGGATAGGATATCGATTGTATCCCTCAACTAGATTTTTCCACACCAACACTTTGGAATATTTTGGATTACTTAAGCCTATTTCTGAGCTGCATGAGAATGGTGGGCTGAGAGAATTTTTAATCAATAATGCTCCCACTTATCCATACTTAGAAAATGATTTTTTGGAAACTTTGGAAGTGCGATCTGACTTAGACATCCATTTCCGTTTGATGAGAGTGGAATGTTATTCATCAAAGAGCGTTCTTGCATTTACATTTGGGATAAGAAAGCAATGTAGTCTATCATAGAGAGGCACCATAGCTCTACAACCGTCAGCTGAGGTTTGGACAGAATTGACCGGGACACCTAAAGGGTATGAAGGTGGTGACTATGACTAATTTTTGACACACCCTCCTTTCCACCTTTGCCATAGGGTCCCGAGTTTTTCTTTTTATGGCATAGAGGATTCTCGCCATGTGTATATGAGAATGGTGTCCTAGCTATATTGTTTGACCCCTGAGTCACTAGTTACTCCTGATTAGGTTGATCTGTTTTTTGGGACCTGCGAGGATGTGCTCCGCTAGCACTACTACACCAATCCTCATGCCATTCCATTTGGATGTATGATCACAATGATGGCAAACTGCCTAGGGATTGATTACAACTTCTTGTGATCCATAGATTCTTTCTATACCTATGATTTGGATGCAATGATTGGAGAGCACATGATAGAGAGAGTACGAATCCCATTCTCCAGCGAGGGATTTCACTTGTTGTTCGGACCATCAGGGAGGTACCACGAGTATCTTTCCACAGTGTTACCCATTGGTCTCACTTTGGCTTCGTTTCGTATGCACCACATAGTACCTGATGAGGATGTGATGAGATCCACTCAGTTGTTGACTGAGTCTGAGAGTGAGCCTTAGGAGATGCAAATAGAGGTGTCACCAGCAACTGCTAGCACTGAGACTGTACATATTGACAACCTGGAGAGCCGGTTGACAAATATGGAGAGATAGCAGGCGACTTGCTTTCAGGAGTTTTCTCAGTTACAGAGTGTCCTCACAGACATTATTGACGAGCTTTAGGGCATAGTCACTAGTCTTATTAGTCATTTTGCATCACAGTCTGGATTCCACCCTTCGCCCACCCAGTGAGTGGTTAGTTATCCTTTCCTTCACCTAATTTTTATTCATTGTTCTTTATGTTTTTTTTAGCATGGAAGACTAAAGACTCCACCTTGATTCAAAGACCTAAAGAGCTAACCTGCAGGTCCTTAAGAGGGATGAAAGACAAAACGAGACTTGGGTCTTAAGGTCTTGAAAGCAAGGTCGAATGGTTGGTCTCAGTTTGTATTCTGTACTCGATAATCTATATGTTTTATTTTGCAGGAAATTTTATGAGATCAATTATTTTGGGCCATATGTATTTTTGTATAAGGGCCTTAGTTTTTAGGCCTAAATTTTCTCCAGATGGATTGATTAATTATCTATTACATTTATCTCTTAACTTGAATTATGGATAGATTTATTTATTGAGATTTTATAGGATTTTCGAATGGGCTAGAAATTCAAACAAGGACTTCTCGGTCATGACTAGTCATTCGATTATCTAGAAGCCAATTAAAAAAGTTTTTAAAGATCCTGGTGCAAGGATTTCGGAGCTTCAAAGAGCCAACAATTCAAATTCAACATCTCTCATCCTTGGAGATTTGAAGGCTATAAATAAGACGAATGCACAAGGGAGAAGATACACAACTCTGAAGCGAAAACGTTCAAGCGATCAAGTTCTCCATTGCATTCATCAATCTCAGTTTCTCTCGCATCTTCTCTTTGTTCTTAGTTAGTTTTTCTTTTGAGAGTTGAGGGAAACACAAGAGCATTATGGTACAATTCATTTGTTTTACATTAAGAGTATTCCATACTCGAACAAAAACACACTTCGGTGTGTGGTGAGGACTTTTATTTCACTTGTGAGGTTGGGTTGCTAGAATAGAAGCGGTAAGGCTTTGGGTAGAAGAGGAAAGTTCTTCGAGGATATTCTTGGGCTCTAAGTAAAGTGAAATAAAGGTTTTTGAATCCTAGGGGTTGGATAACCCTAGGCGGGGACGTAGGCCAAGTTCGTGCCGAACCACGTTAACAATTCACTTTTTCATTTATTTATTCCATACTTTATTTTATTTATTAACTTTAATTGTTTTTTAAATTGGCAAGTTTTGATATTCATATCAAGACCTTGACAAGCTGCATTCAAAATTGTGTAAAGTTAGAGTTTTGCGAAAAAACTTGCATACTCTATTCAACCCCCCTTCTAGAGTATATCTATTTTATCCGTTAGACTCTTTCATTGGTATCAGAGCTTGACTCACTTTTGATTTAACCATCTTGTGAGTTTTATCATGTCTAACATAGGTTATGGAGGTTTTGCCCAAGGGAGATCAACAAACCAACCTCCACTCTTTTGTGACAACAACTTCGTTCACTAGAGATCTTTGATGCATATATTCTTCATTGACCAAGATATAGAGATGTGGGATCTCATTAAGAAAGGGCCACACATTCCAAATAAGTTTGACGTAGCAGGACAAGATGTGCCCAAGGAAGAGTGTGAATACAATCAGACTGATCTGGAGCACATTGCAAAGAATTATAAAGCTATGATCTTATTATATTATGGACTTGATGCTAACGAGTTTAATCGTGTTTCTTCTTGCAAGAGTGCCAAGGAAATCTTGGACAAGCTGGTGGTCACATATAAAGGAACTAGTCAAGTCAATGAAAGGAAGATCAGCATCTTCCTTCGACGATATGAGCTCTTCAAAATGAACATCGATGAGATGGTGAAGGAAATGTTTACGAGGTTCACTCAAATCGTAAACAACCTGGACTCGCTTGGTAAAAACTTCCTCTAATGAAGAAAGGTTCTAATAAGCCTGCTAAAAACCAAGTGGGGACCCAAGTTGACAACGATTGAGGAAGCTGAAGACTTTACTACACTACCGCTGGATGACTTTCTTGGAAAGCTCATCACTCATGAAATGGTTCTCAATGAAGAAGATGGAGAAGTCCCTTCCACAGTCAAGAACCTAGGTCTCAAAGTTAAGAAGGAAGAGGTGCAATCCGACGATGATGAAACTGATGATGAGGAAGATCCATTTTCTCTCATCACAAGAGTACTTGCACGAATTTTAAAGATCAAAAAGCAATTCTCAAACCGAGATTATGCTGGATCATCCAAATAAAAAGTTAAGTCTTCTAACCCTCCTAAGAAGCCAAAGGTACTAACCTGTTATGAATGTGGTAAAACAGATCACCTTATAAAGGAATGTCCTCTGAAGAAAAGGAACAAGCACAAGAGCTATTATCAATGAAAGAATGCCATGGTAGCCTCTTGGAGTGACTCACATTCCTCAAGTGACTCAGACACTAAAGGAGAACAAGCTAATCTTTGCTTGGTAGCCGAACATGAAGAAAATTAGAATCAACACCTTGAGGTAGTGGTAAGAAATTTGATATCGAGTCCTCCTGCTATTTTATCCGAATTTCTAAAAAGTATGCTTTCCTGTAGCACTGAAATCAACATATTGAAGGAGAGGCTAAAAGATCAGGAGAAGAGAATAGGTGAAAGGTCGTTGGAAATGAGAAACACTAAAATCAACACCTTAAGGTAGTGGTAAGAAATTTGATATCGAGTCCTCCTGCTGTTTTGTCTGAATTTTTAAAAAGTATGATTTCTAATGAAGAAAGCTACAACAGTGAAATCAACATGTTAAAGGAGAGGCTAAAAGATCAGGATAAGAGCATAGGTGAAATTTCGATGTAAATGAGCAATCTTAAAGCTTCTCATTCGGCCCTTGACATTAAAGTCAAGGCCTTCACATCAAAAAATTCTGATCTCAAGCAAAACCATTCTCATTCGAAATGTTGCAAAAATGATTTGGAGAAAGAAAAGGTTAAGCTGACTAAAAAGTGTAAAGACCAGCAGACAACACTTATTCAATTCACTAGATCCAAAGCTAATCTTGACAAGATGTTGGGTGAAAAATGACTATCTCTTAACAAAAGTGGTATAGACTATAAAAAGAATTTTCCAAAGAAACCCACTACCACTTTTGTCAAAGCTAAAGGAAGTTGGCATTCACCTACGTATTTCTTTTGTTGTAGAAAATGTCATGTTAAGGAAACCTGCCCTTATAGAGGAAGGGATCCTCATGTCATTAGAAATACATTTCTTGTACATTTAATGAGCAGATTAAACAAGTTTGGGTTCCTAAAGGGACTAGGCTACCTAATATAGTCTATCCCCATTATGAATTTAAATTTGTCTATTGGTCTAGCTGGAAAGGTTGATGATTGTATTGCAGGATATCACCAAGACAAGTGAGCCTAAATGTATAATGGACAGTTGATGCTCTCGACATATCAGTGGAAAGAAGTCACTTTTTCATGATCTAAAGAAGCAGTCCACTGGAACTATAACACTTAGTGATAAAGGGAATTGCAACATCGTTGGTATAGGTAACATTGGTAATGATTCCAATATTCTATTAAAGATGTATATCTTGTTGATGGCTTGAAGTATAACCTCCTTAGTATTTCTCAATTACGTGATAAGGGGAACAAGGTCGGCTTTGATAAGCGCAAGTGTGTAGTTCGAAATGAAGAGACTGGATATTTAATTCTTACTGCCTACAGACATAAAAATACATATGTTGTAAATGCTAACAAAGTTATAGGAATAAATCTCAAGTGTCTCAAGGCCTTGATAGACGACCCAATTCTTTGGCATAGAAGACTAGGCCATGTAAGCATGTGTACTCTAAGTAATATGCAGTCAAGGGACCTAATAAGAGGCTTGCCTGGTCTTAACTTCAAAATTAATGAGTTGTGCAATGCATGCACTCGAGGTAAACAAACTCATGGTTCATTGAAGCCCAAAAGGTTGTAAGTTCTTCTCGTCCCCTTGAACTACTTCATATGGATTTATGTGGTCCTATGCGCGTCAAATCTCCCAAGGGAAAACAGTACATCCTAGTTATTGTTGATGATTTCTCTCGTTTTACTTGGATTTAATTTCTAAGAGAAAAATTTGAGGCTTTGTTCGAGTTTTCAAAATTATGTAAAGAGTTGCAAACTTTGAAAAACATATCAATCGTTTCTATTAGAAGCGATCATGGTAGGGAATTTGATCAATTAAAGTTTGATTTATTTTATGCAAAATATGGTATTTCACATAACTTTTCAGCTCCTAGAACTCCTCAATAAAATGGGGTTGTGGAGCGAAAGAACCGCACCATAGAAGATATGTTTAGGACCATGCTTTTGGAAAATGGTTTACCAAAGTTTTATTAGGCTGAGGCTGTGAATACATCCAATTATATTTTAAATCTTTGTCTGATTCTCACTATTTTAAAGAAAACTCCTTATGAGCTTTTCAAAGGAAGAAACCCGAATATTTCGTATTTTAAACCTTTTGAATGTACTTGCTTTGTTCATAACAATGGCAAAGACAACCTTGGAAAATTTGATGCACGTAGTGATGAAGGTATATTTCTTGGCTACTCATCTAATATAAAACCTTATAGAGTATATAACAAGCACACTAAGAGTGTTGAAGAGAGTATACGGGTTTTATTTGATGAAAGCAATAATGGTGTGTTAAGTGATAGCTTTGTAGATTTGAATGTGAATCAGCATGGTGAGAATGCCTCTGATGGAGAAAAAGAAGAAAAATCAAGGACCAAGAAGTACCAAGAACGAAATATGCAAGAGCAAATTCAGGACACTACTGAGTTGTCTCAAGACCTTGAGAGGCAACTTCCAAGTCTGGACCTGAGCAATACAAGTAACACAGAATCAAGTTCCAGCATTGTGCCTCAAGACCTTGAGGATGGACCAGCTTATGTTGAGAATGATCAAGGGTCTCAATGACGGAAGTTCAAGCATGCTTCATCTCATTCAACCAAGGATATCATTTCATATCCAACATCCGGTGTTCAAACTCGATCTAGCTTAAAGAATCTTTGTGCTTTTTATGCGTTTGTTTCTCTTATACAACCAAAGACGCCTACATAAGCTCTTAAAGACTTGGACTGGATCACTGCAATGCAAAGTGAGTTGAATGAATTTGAAAGGAACAAGGTATGGACTCTCCCACCAAGACCCAAGCATCAATCGGTCATTGGCACTAGATGGGTCTTCAGGAACAAGTTAGATGAAGCTGGAAAGATCATTCGGAACAAAGCAAGACTTGTGGCTCAAGGCTAAAATCAAGAGGAAAGTATTGACTACGAGGAGATTTTTGCTCCCGTAGCGAGGTTAGAGGTTATTCGTGTGTTACTTGCATTTACATCTTACACGGGTATCAAACTTTTTCATATGGATGTTAAATGTGCCTTTTTAAAAGGTATTTTGGAAGAAGAGGTTTATGTTGCACAACCTCCCGGTTTTGAAAATGAAGAATTTCCAAATCATGTTTACAAATTAGACAAGGCGCTTTATGGTCTCAAACAAACCCCTATGGCATGGTATAAGAGAGTGTCCAAATTTCTTCTTGAAAATGGTTTTAGAAGAGGTTTTATTGATAAAACCCTTTTTATTAAAACCCGTGGGAGTGATTTATTAGTTGTGCAAATCTATGTTTATGATATATTATTCGGAGCTACTAACAATTCCCTTTGTAAGGAATTTTTGGATATCATGTGCTGGGAATTTGAGATGAGTCTTATAGGAGAACTTATATTCTTTCTTGGACTACAAGTACATCAATCTATGAAAGGAATCTTCCTCAATCACGGCAAATACACTAGGGATTTGCTCAAGAAGTATAAGATGGATCATTCAAAGGTTGCGAAAACACCTATGAGCTCTACTCTTTCCCTAGATCAAGACAAAAACGGTAAGGGTGTGAACCAAAAGGAATATCGAGGTATGATTGGTTCACTACTATATCTCACTGCTAGCAGACCGGATATTATGTTTAGTGTTTGCATGTGTGCAAGATTTCAGGCTTACCCTAAGGAGTCACATCTTATTGCTGTAAAGAGGATTTTTAAATACTTGAATGGGACTCTTGACCTTGGTCTTTGGTATCCCAGGCAAACCAATTTTCACCTTATGGGCTATTCAGATGCAGATTTTGCAGGTTATAGAGTTGATCGAAAAAGCACATCTGGATGTTGTCAATTTCTATGGTCATTCTTGATAAGTTGGCATTCCAAGAAACAAAACTCAGTTGCTCTATCTACTGCTGAAGCTGAATATATAGCAATTGGTGCATGTTATTCAGAAGTATTGTGGATTGCCCAACAACTTTGAGACCTTGGTTTGGATCTCAAAGGTATTCCCATTAAGTGCGATAATACTAGTGTTATATCTATTACCAAATATCCACTAAAAAAAAAAAAGAATTTTGTCACGCACGGTAGCAACGGCAAGGGTCTGCCGTAGCTAGGAGGGTGGTTTTGGCCACGGTGGTGCATGTTATTCAGAAGTATTGTGGATTGCCCAACAACTTTGAGACCTTGGTTTGGATCTCAAAGGTATTCCCATTAAGTGCGATAATACTAGTGTTATATCTATTACCAAATATCCACTACAAAAAAAAAAAGAATTTTGCCACGCACGGTAGCAACGACAAGGGTCTGCCGTAGCTAGCAGGGTGGTTTTGGCCACGGTGGAGCTACGGATGAGCAGCATGGTAGCAACGGCAAGGGTCTGCCGTAGCTAGTAGGTAGATTTTGGCTGTCTTCTAGCAATGGATGAGGAGCCGTAGCTGAAATTTGCCACGACAACATCTATCCTGTTGCTAGCTTCACTTCAGCTGGCGGGCATGGGTGTGACGGCAAGACTCAACTGTGGCAAAAAAAATTGGGATGGCGCCAAACTTACAGGACTTGCTCCAAATCTACCCTAACCCTATACCAAAAAATTAATCTAAACCCTCCCAAATCCCAAATCCCACTTTCTATCTTCTTCTCTCTCCACTTTTTGTCTTCATCTCTCTCCACGTTCAAACCCTAAATCCCAAATCCCAAATCTCCCACATTCAACCCCAAATCTCCCCACATTCAACCCTAAATCGCTCAAATCCGAGGCACGAAACGCAAACTCCTCTCTCCAGATGTAGATAGCTTCGAAAATGGATGGGAGTTGAAGGGAAAATCATTCTTAGTTTTGTGTTCTATGTCTGAAGTCGCCCGAAGTGAAATTGTCAGTCGGTAGTTCATCTCGGTCTGAAGTCGGCCTACATCCGAAGCCCAATTTGTTCCCTCCCGCCTCCGGTGCCGTCGTTTGTTCTTCCGGTCTAAAGTCGGCCTACATCTGAGCACATCTTCTTCTTCCGGCCGCCGACTCTCACTCCTCCTCCTCCTCTCTTACCGCAATCAACGTCAATAAGCCCTCTTCCTCCCCGAAATAGGGCTGCGCCTTCAACTGCTCTCATAACAAGGTATTTTTCTATGTTTTTTCTATGTGATGTGAAGGGCTTTGTCTCTGATCTCTGGTTGTAAGGGTTGATAAAGGATCTATGAACTTCACAATCATGTGTAGATCATCCACTTTAAATTCATATGAGAGTGTGGTGGTTTAACCTGACTGATGTTTGAAAGTTAGGTAAGGGCACTGCTCAACCCTGTTCATCAGCCATGAATCTAAAACCTTTTCTGCTTGCTGCTTGTAGAGATGACTAGTTTTTTATTTAGGTTCAGATGTCTCATTATGATAGCTTAATGCTTAAAGCAAGACAATATGTAGACCTTATCATTAGTAATGTAAATATTATAACTCCCTTTGAACTCAAAAAATAACCCTTTTAGTGCTGCATATTGCCTTAATAATTGTGTATGTTTACTCTGTAACCACTAGGCAAAAAGTTTAAAACTGTTGATGCTTTAGAAAGTGCTGCATATTTCTGTTGATGCCTTAATAATTCGGTACCAGTGCCTACCCTAAATTGACTACAAATTTACTTAATTTTGGCAATTTTTTGTTGCATGGATTTAGGGAGTCATTGCTCTAAATATACAATGCACATTTTGGGGATGCTACTTTGTTGAAGGCATATAGTTAGTTACTTGGAACGTATGAATGCCTTTTGAAGGCCTTGACTTGAAGGAAATGAAAATGTCCAACTATATAGAGTGATCATTGATGCTCTAGAGTCATTGCTGTAAACATGCAATGCATATTTTTTGTCTAAATGATTGGGAAATGAAGGAAGTTCTCTCCATTTCTTTAGAAATTGGCACTTGAAACGCTTCGTTTGAATGGTTTCGGAATAGAGTTAGTATATCACCCAAGTATTTCTTTATTAGCATCTTTTGCACTGTATCTCATATTCTCATGTACCCTAGACCATTATAATCCTAAACCTGCCCAAATACTTTATAATTTTGACCACATTTATTAACTAGCTCTAGCAATATCTTAGGTTGTTGCGAAGAAGATCTATCTGACGTTTGGAGAAAGGAAGAGTTGTGATCTTTGCTGCTGGAACTGGAAACCCATTCTGCACTATAGATACAGCTGCTGCCCTTCGTTGTGCTGAATGTAAGTCATGTCCCAAACTGTTGTTCGTCTATTCATACTTCATATCCTGATTTTCATTTTCTTGATTTCATGGGATGGGCTTGTAGATGTGGCCCTATGGAATTGATGAAATGTGGTCCTATATGTCTTGATTCGCTTACAATTGCTGATTCGCTTAATTATTTAACCCCATCAACTATTTTTGCTGTTTTTCATATTCCTTATCTCTTTAATTTCTATGCAATCAAATCCGTATGCTTCAATATTGTGATCTCTCACTACCTAATTGTTTTAATTTTCAAGTCCATCAACTAGTCCATCATCATCCTCAATTTCATTTTCCTCTTCCTCATCATCATGTTATGCTTCTCTATCTTCGTCTACAACTGCTTCTGCATTAATATTTCATTCATCATGTCAGGAAAAAAATGTATAGATTGCATTTACCTTTAAAATGTTCTCTCCTCCCCCTTTGCTGTACATTCTAACAAAAATAAATATATATTTGACACAAGCATAGATGTATTTTAATGTCACAATGACTATTTAAACCTTAAATTCCCATCAAGTAAAATCCACAAGATCAGTCAATGTATGTGAATTTATCTAACTAAACATCCAGAGGATAAGCAATTAGTTTTATAAAGCTATATAACTATACTAGGTATTTTGAAACAAGTCAATTCTTTAAATATCATAAAAGATTATAGAAGGGTTAGAAGCTACAACTCTGAACCTTTGTGTGTTTGCGATACATCATCAGTAGGCTTGATATTGGGCGGTGGAAAGTTGTGATAATGTATTCATGCTCACACATATTTAAAGATGTCTTTGTACTTGTGCTTGTGTATGTGAATCTGTGAGTGAGCGAGCATGTATAGGTGCATGTGTGTGCAAACCCCATTACAAGCCTTGACTAAAATTCCAATCAAAGTATTCAAATTCATATATATTTGAAAGTAAAATTCCTAATATGATTTGTCATTTATTTTCTTATTTTAGTTGGTAGTTATATAATAAGCTTGATTACACACGCGATACGAAACATAAAACCTCTTCAGTAAGGCACATGGGCTTTCACTTCACTAGTGTGATCTTGAACCTGTAAGTGCTCTAGTTAAGGAGCTATTCACTTGCACAACTTCCTATATAAAAGGAGGAAACTCTCTTCAACTGTATGAATGTCCCATTGCTATGAAAAATCATTTAGGTTTGAATTGATTGAAGTGAAGGGATCGAGAGTGCAGCCAAAATGAGTAAGAAAATACATAACAATGAGTAAGAAAATACATAGCATAACAGATAGAAGACTTACCAGAATCACAAGTACCACAGTACTTACGTGATTCAAATACTTACATAAATAGAATACTAATGAAAAAAATAAAGCACAACACAGCATAACAGATAACACTTGCCAGAATCACAAGTAGCAAAGTACATAACAATGAGTAAGAAAATACATGACAATCAGTAGCAACATACAAAAGGATTACACAACAATGACAGAAACATTTAAAACCCTCCACCAAACAATAATGTCCATAAAAAACAGTAGAATCAGACAAGAAATAACACATTGAAATAGAAATTCATCGTAACATGAAGCGAAAATGCGGCTGCGTAGTGAATTTGTATCCATCCCAATCGAAATGTGGGCGCAACCGGTTGGCACGATAAACCTCCGTGCTCCCGATCAGAGGGAATTCGACCCTGTATGTTCGGTCATTCCCAAAAGCACACACACCAATCACCTTACCCGACCTATACCCGTCTTTTGAGCGACAATCCACACGGTCATCCAGCACGTAGCTGTCATATGCAACACGAGGTGGACGGGGACGAATTCGGAGAACCGGTAGGATTTCCTTAAGCTTCTCGCTTCTGTTCTCTTCTAGGAGGGTTTCATACTCCACCTCCCAGTGGGTTGGATCCACTTTTCGTATAATGATCGCCTCGAAGAACGACCCTAGCATCCCAGCCTCGCCGCCGACGACCTCGACCTTTTGATTAGGTCGGTATGGGGGCGGCGCCGGTCCTGCATAAATAAACATAAAGAAGCTAATATAATCATACACATACCAAAAATGAAATCTAAACCAACACAATCATTTTGGTTACCTGAACTCTCAAACCCATCGTCCGAGCTATCGGACGCTATGTTGATGGGGACAGGGCGGGATGGGAGGCCTGATGAGGAGGCGTGGTGGTCTGATGATGATGCCATTTCTTTCAAGGGGAGAGGGTTGTGGGAGAGAGGGTTGTGAGAGAGATGGTAGAATGCCTTATAGGAATTACTGAACTATTACCCCTTACCAAGCCATGTATCGGTATTTATTGTATGAAATTGGGGTTGAACTATTGAACATGTGAACATGTGATTAGGATTGGGGTGGATTTCTGATTTCTGCTTGTTGATTTATTAATTTATGCACTATTCAACATGTGATGGGGGTGAATTTCTGATTTCTGAATTTCTGCATTTCTATTGCTTCTATATTACTATATATCTGCATGTTTTACTTTATGAATTTTCTATATTTCTGATTGTTTGGACTTTTATGGGTTAATCCTTTATTTTCTATTATCCATTTATTGAAATTGGGGTTGTTCAACATGTTATATAATTGTTTCTGAATTTTCTGACTTTCTGATTTTTCTGTATATCTGTATGCATGCAGTTCTGTTTTTTTTGTGTTTCTAAATTTTCTGTATTTCTGTATTTTTGGACTTTTATGGCCTTTTATTATAAATATATGTTCATGTACATTTAAAGTTCTGTATAAAAAATAAAGGTATTTTTTTGGAAAAATAATAAAAGAAGAAAAATTACCTTTTATAGCTTTTATAGCCCTTGTCTTTAGTGGACAAGTGCAAGACCAATTCATGCTCAGACATGTTTCTTATCATCCTATTAGCTTTTATAGCCCTCTACAATGGACCAATAACACATCAATATCAATATCATAAAGTAACCACAAAATTCTTAGTATATTTTTTTTGTGATTGAGTGGGTGTATGCTGTCATTATGTTTTTCATATCTTTGTCTCCTTGCTTTCTTCCTACTGACTTCAAATTGTATGTGCAATTGCGTACATGTATACTTACCGGTCTGGGAAAGTACTTGAGTTTCAGGAGCTTTTGTCATTGTAAGAATCAATAGTTCCACTACTGTTGAATTATGAGCTTTGTTTATGAAAGTTGTTGTTGTTCTTTGGCTTCTATATTTTGTTTATAACAGTCTAAAACACCCAATCCATGTTCACATTTCTTGGTTGACAGTAACTTGTATTCACTCTTTAAGTGTTCTTAATTCTTGCTTCTTTACTCATTTCATAAAGTATATCCCTAACTCTCCTGTGTATACCAATTAAGATGAGTACACTTACAAATTATTACAATTGCTTCTTTACTTTGTTTATAATACTCTAAAACACCCAATCAATGCTCCCAATTCTTTACTCATTTGTTAAAATATATCCGTAAAGTGTGTATACCAATGAAGATAAGTGAACCTACAAAATTATATTTTGATCATACACATCTCTGTATAAAATACAGATCACCTATTACACAAAGCATCTACTTTTACATAAAAAAAGTAAAAGGTGATACTTGTTTATATAACTCTAATATAGGATGCCTTAACTTGAGTAATACTTATAGCAGTATGAACATACTCCCTCAGAAGTGTATTCATCCATTTCTTTCAAAAGTATATCAACTTTTACAGTTTCTGCATATGGGCCTATCTGTGCATGTATTCACCTTTAGACGTATATGTATTTCTTTCAAAGACGTCATATGCGCTCTGTACGTCTTTGATGTAGGTGTAAGTAATTCGTGTATATATAGGTCATTACAATGCCTAGTCATGGATTGACTGGGGAACTAGAGTTTCTGTGCCGTATTTTGCTATGTTAGATGAATTTTTAGACTTTGCATATGCCAACAAGGATGTTGGTTCTTGCATATACTGTCCTTTTAGGAAATGTAGAAATAGGCAGTTGTATGGTAGGGAAGTTGTGCGGAAGCACCTTCAGAATAATGGATTTTGGGTTGCATATAAGTTGTGGACTAAACATGGTGAGAGCATTGATGATCTGACTGAGGAACCGCAACAGAGGAATGAAGATCTACCTGCAGCGGATGGGTATATGGATGTGGATATGGCTAGATTAGTTGAAGATGCTTTATGAACCACCAATATACCTACAGTAGAACATTAGAATGATGATGGTGAGAGGGTAGGTGCTACTCCTGGGCCAACTGAGTCCACTAAGCAGTTTATGAAGCTGATGCAAGATGCGCACCTACCTCTATATCCTGGTTCTAAGAAACATACGACTTTGTCTTTTGCTGTTCGCCTATTACAAGCCAAAAGTTTGCACGGATGGACAGACAACTCTTTTAAAGAGTTCTTAGCAATATTTGATGAGACTCTGCCTAACATGGTTAACCTTCCTAAGTCTTATTATCAAGCCCAGAAGTTGGTGGATGATTTGGGTTTCACTTTCACAACCGTGGATTCGTGTCCTAATAGTTGTATGCTATTTCGAAATGAAGATACAAACCTAGATGAATGTGCAATATGCAATGCATCTCGATGGAGGGAAACGGCTGGAGGTTCTGAATCCGGGACACGAAGAGCTGCACAACAAGCAAGATACTTTCCGTTGAAACCAAGATTGCAGAGGCTGTTCACTACAGCGCAGTCAGCGACTCTTATGAAATGGCATTGCTTGAAGCGTGTGAATGATGGTGTGTACAGGCATCCTGCAGACTCTCCTGCTTGGAAGCATCTTGATGCTACACACCCGACTTTTGGAGCAGAGATGAGGAATGTACGTCTAGGAATTGCCTCCGATGGGTTTAATCCGTTTGGGAATCAAAATGTTAGCTATAGCAAATGGCCTGTTATCCTAGTTCCGTACAATTTGCCACCCATGTATATCTTGAAGCAACCATTTATATATCTTTCTGTGCTCATTGATGGACCGAAAAGGCCCGGTGATAAGATAGATGTGTATTTGGAGCCATTAATTGATGAATTGAAGGAACTATTGGAAGTGGGCGTAGAAACTTTTGATGCTTCCACCAACCAAATGTTTCAATTGCGAGCAGGTTTACTGTGGACCATCAACGACTTTCCTGCTTATGCCAACTTATCCGGGTGGAGTACTAAAGGTGAATATGGGTGCCCAAATTGCAACACAAAGTCAGGAGCAACATATTTGAAGGCTAGCCACAAGTGGTCTTACGGGAAGAGTAGGAGGTTCTTGCCATATGATCACAAGTACCAAAGAGATGCAAAGTCCTTATACAATGGACGAGAATTTGCCGAAGCTCCTTCAAGAATGACCGGGGTTGAACGTCTTTCACAACTTCATGAGAATGGGGTGCTTACTTGTTATAAAAAGCAAGACATGATCGCGAGACATAAGATGGGACCTGAGAAACCGGAAAGGGATCCATAAAAAAAAACAGCATAATTGGAAGAAAAAAACCATCTTCTTTGAGCTGCCTTATTGGAAAGACAATCTTCTACCGCATAGTATAGATGCGATGCATGCTGAGAAAAACTTTGCCGAAAATGTTCTGCACACAATCATGGGAGTTAAAGGAAAAACAAAGGACAACGTCTCTTCTCGTCGTGACCTTGAAAGCTTGGGAATTCGAAAGGAGTACCATGTGAAGCGCACAGAGACTGGTGCTGAGTATTATGAGAGAGCCGACTTTGAGATGGACAATGACCGGAAAGATAAGTTTCTGCTAGCCTTATCCCAGGCAAGAATGCCTGATGGTTCATGCTCCAACATTGCTCGGAGAGTTGATTTGAAGGATCGTTCCATTGGAGGGCTTAAAAGCCATGATTATCACATCCTTATACAACAACTGATTCCACTATGTGTATGGAGTTCCTTGCCTAGTAATGTGGTTTCTGTTCTGATTGACGTAGGGAAGTTCTTTAAGGGGCTGTGCTCGAAGGTCAATTCTCGTGGTACATTGGAAGAAAAACGTTTTGACATTACCATAACTCTTTGTGAGATTGAGAAAATATTTCCACCATCTTTTATGGATGTAATGGAGCATTTGCCGATACATCTTGCCGAGGAAGCTGTAATTGGCGGGGCTGTCCAGTTTCGTTGGATGTACCCAGGTTTCTCCTTACTTTGAAGAATTATGTAAGACAACATGCATGCCCAGAAACATCATTAGCGAAAGGGTATGTTATGGAAGAATGCATGAACTTTTGTGCTCAATATCTAGAAGATGTGGAGAGCAAGTCCCACAGACCTCCAAGAAGGAAAACAAACGATGACAATAAGGGAAAGGCATTCATTCTTCCAGAAAAAACACGAGCACAAATACATCGATGGGTCTTATTTCATACTGATGTAGTGACACCCTATATGAAGTAAGCCGACTGCATTTTAAGTACAAATTACAGTTATTTACGGTTATTAATTTATGATTGGATCCTTGGTAACCTTTTTCCTATTTTATCTTGTGAAGGTCACATTTGGTATTCATTAAAAATCAAAGTCCTACGGCAAACGATCAGTTAGTGGCATTAACTCATTTCAATGAGTTTTCTGAATGGTTTAAATCACATGTGAGTGGCAACTTCACATATGCCCTTAACATCATGCTCCAAGATTCAATTCTATTTGCGACCATCAACTACTAATGCTAAGCAAATATTATAGGTGGAAGGATTGCTACGAGCAGGTGATGCGGTAAGTGCTGAAATTGTGGCATTGTCGAACCCCCCTTCACCCGTAGCAGCAAGGCTGACCTCATACAGTTGCAATGGTTATTTATTTCGTGTGAAAAGTTTAGACAACAATAGAATGAGACAAAATTGTGGGGTGTTTGTAGAAGGAGATTCTACACCATACTACGGGAGATTGACCGATATTATCAGGGTTACATATGCTGTAGATATCAACTATGTATTATTTCGGTGTGAGTGGGCTCATCCTTCAACCGGTGTGATGTTGGACCCTTTTAAATGCACCTTAGTGAACTTCCACAAATTATTGTACTCGCAAGATCGAGTTGGGGATGAGCCTTTTATATTCGCATCTCAAGCACGTCAAGTGTGGTATAACCCGGATCCTACTGGACATGGGTGGCTTATTGTTGGGGAAGTGGAATCAAAAGAGTATTCCCATGTGGATGTTGATGATGAGATGGATACAAGAACCGAGTTGGTGGATAATGATACTCTTATTGGATAGAGGGTATGGATTAGCCATTATTTACTTTCATGATCATATTGTGCTCTTTACTGATTTTGATGGTCTGGTGTGCTCTTATCTGTTATGATAACTTTTATGATACTCTCTTGGTTATGTTACATTATTGTACTTTTTATCTAATAACTTTGGTTTGTAATCTTACACTAATGGTTTTATATTTTTTATAGGCAAATATGAAGATAAGAAAGGGCGGACCCGGTAGACCGTGAACCATGTCCGAGTTCCTAGTATCTAGGAAGTCCGCTTCCTTCCAGGGCGGGTCATCAGAATCGGCATCAGTAGCTGCATCAGTCCCCGTTAGTGCTCCATCTTCGATATCAGCACCTGCAGCGCTTCCCAGTAGTAGTGCTCCCTCTGCATTAGTCCCAGTACTTAGTGCTCCACTTAGTGCTCTGCTTTCAACTCCATCTCCATCTCCAGCTGAAGCTCAACGCAGTGTGGTTCCTGTTCCAGTTGAAGATCCTCCTGGTAATGCAGTTTGAAACAAATTATGGAAAGCTATTTAATTAACAAATGTTTGAAGCTATTATATTTTATATGACTCTTCCTTCTTTTTTTTGAAGTTCAAGCTCAACTTCAAGCTCTTCCTGCTCCAGTTTAAGATCCTTTTGGTAATGCAGTTTTACCATAATCAACATATTTAGTAAAGTCAATTTTAATCTCTTTGTACTTCATTCGGGTCTTCCACTTCTTCTCCTCCATCTCTTTGAACTTTTGCATCTCATAAACTCCCATGCTTGGTCCCGAATTTTAAGATGGGAAATTGCACTAATGTAAGGGTGGATTTATATAGAACAAAAACAGCTAGGGTTTGTTCATTTTGAATCTTTAAGTGAATGTTAATTGGTCATATATCAACTATACTTAAGGACCATTCAGAATTTGCCACGTGGCATTATGGGCCTAGAGATTATATGTGGTAATTTGGTAAATCATGGAATTTTAAGATTAATGTTGAGGTTAGTGTTATTATTGTCTGGTGTGAGTAAATTGACGTTTATTGTGACTACCTAGAATTAATGTGATGGATGTGCCTTTTCTACTAAATATGTTGATTGTGAAACTTCACTTGATTTTCATGTGTGTTATGAGTGTTTCAATTTTAAGCTCTTCTGCTCCAGTTGAAAGCTATTTACTAAAGTCAAGTTCATTTGTATCTTATTCTATTTTTTTTGAAGTTCAAGCTGAACACATCTGGACTGGACCAGTATAGATGACTCCGTAAAGGAAAGTATCTGGGCAGAAGTTGAGGTGAGCCTCACATTGGCACATCCTTACAACTGCTGTCTAATTTCCTCTTTTCTCTCGTTTATATTCTTTAAAGTTGCTGTAATATATAATAATTAGCAAATGCAACTAATTATCTTAACAACTCTAAGATGTTCTCACCTGATATGTAACAACTCTAAGATTATTCAAGGCACATTATAATTAACTTAATGGTGTTTACAACTTGTAGAGAAATTTGTTGAATGTTCCGAATGGTTATAAAGAGGTTTGCCTAAGAACGTGCAATAGCATGTGGAAGGACTACAAGTCAAAAACCAAGAAGGCATATTTTTTGAAGTGCAAAGATGAACCAGATCTTGAGAAGAAGAATCCTCCAACTGTTTTACCACCTGATTGGCTTGCTCTTATTGCATATTGGAGAACCGCAGAGGCGGAGGTTTTGCTTAATTACATAATATTGTACGTGCATATATTTTAATTCTTGTATATTAAGTGACTTCTCGTGCAATGTCTTCTTATATATAGCAACAAGCCCACCAGAACTCTATGAATCGAGATAAGCATGGACCATCACATGTCACCGGTCGAAAGTCTTTTGCCGAAATTAGACATGAGGTACATGTATAGTTGCACCTTCTTTGAGTATAAATAATTACCATCTTTAAGTGCTTTCTATAATATATAGCATCAAATGCCGAAATTAGACATGAGGTCACGTCACTTTCTTCTTTGACTCTGCCAAGTTGGATAACAACTCCTCTGAATCAGTGTTGTTGGTGAAAGTGGCCTGCCTTGCATTAGATGCTTCCTGACCGCTTACCTTTTGTAGTATATTATTACGAGTATGTTGTGAGATTATTGGGAGATTGATTAACATATTTGCTGAACTTTAGACCTCTTTTTTGTGCATAATTTTTTTTATATATAAATTTTGGACAGAGACTCCAAACATGATTGAATGAGTTTTGGCTTTTCAGTGATAGAATATGTTATCATATTCTGTCATTGAGATATGTCAAATTTGAGCTGTTTCTGTTCAATTTTGAGCTGTTTCTTAGTTTTCATTTTGATCTGATCATTTGGATGGCATTGTTACTGTCAGTTTTTCCTTTACATGTCAGATTTTCATCTCATCAGTTTTTCCTTTACATTCTTACTGTTAGTTTCTGATGGATTTGATCTGATCAGTTTTTCCTTTAAATTGTCAACTAGATGCATAAAAGTGGCCAACCGGTTGATAAGATGAGTGTGTGGATCAAATCTCGCAACAAAGATGATCATGACGTTATTGAAGCTATTGTAAGTTTGTTCGACCTTGTATCTATCAAAATTTATTTAAGTGTTTTACGTGTGGGGACACGCTTTAAATTGTTCTTTTCGCATTGTCATAATGTAGAAGGTCTATAACACACTATTAAGTTTGGAACCAGAGGATCAAAGGGACCCGACTGTCGTCAAAGACAAGATATTCCATCGGGTTGTTGGAGACGATGGACATGGATACTATCGGACATATGGTGCAAGTGCCCCTCCTCGTTTGGTGTATCCAGGATCATCAAGCACACCTATTACCAATGAGGACGTGCTACGCCAATTCAAAGAGGTGGCTGACAACCTCACAAAGTTGGTCGAACAGAAACTTGTAGACTTCAAAGCTGACTTGATGACGACTTTCGGGTGCAATGATAGGGGAAGCTCACAATCACAAGCGCAGGTTAGTTGAACTTCTACTATATTAATTGTTTGTTATTACCATAAGTCTTTGTTTCATGTTATCACTTAGTTCTAGCGACCTATACAATCATCAAGTGAATGTTATACTAAATGTTTGGTATGTACTGTTTTTTCAAGATCCGAATAGGGGAACTTTATTTCTCTCGATAAATCAAGTGAATGCTCTATATATTTTTTGTTAGACAAAGTCGAGTCTATTTCTTTCGATAAATCTTTTTTTATGTGCTTTTTATTATAGACAACAAGTGTCCATCAGAGAGAGTCTATAGGAGAAGGAGCTCTTCTCTTATCCCCCACCGAGGAAGCACTGAAGACCCCGACCCCGATCACCGCTGAAGGTGATGATGAACCTATGGAAGAAGATGATGATGCATGCAGTGACGACCCTCCTGAAAGGCTTGCTGAATGAAGTGGTGAAGAGGGGATTCAAATTGGCACCAAGATCAGGACTTTGTGTGCTGTTTTTGGCTTTATGTAAGTACATTCACATTTTGTCGGGAAGTTTGAACTTTAGACTAAAGACTTCGAATGCATAAGTCGTTGTACGTGTTCTTTCAAACAATTATGTGTAATTACAATGTTGAATTCACTTTTGCTTTATCTGAAAATGTAATTTGGAAGAATTGTTATGGTTGTACACTTTTTGTGAAGTTGCTTTGATAGACACATTAGGACAGGTTAGATTAGGCACATTAGGACAGGTTTGGATTATGAGAATGAAAACAGGAGATAAATGGGCTGCCATTACACTTGGCAACGACTATATACCGTGGCGAGATGCAGAAATAGCCGAGGACAATAGCATCGGGTACTTGCCGTGGCAAGGTGTGAAAAGGCGCCATAATTCTGGCGGTATATTTTTTTTACAATTTCATATCGTAGCCACGGCATCCTACCGTCGCAAACCGGTGAAAAATGGCGCCAAATTAGGGAGGGAAATTTTTGGCTGGAACTTGGTTACTACTCTAGTAGCCACGGCAGTAGACCATCGCAAAATGGGAAAAAATGGCGCCAAATTTGGGTGGGAAATTGTTGGCTGAAACTTAGCTAGCTACGGCAACTCTCTGGGGTGGCCAAATTTGGTTCCTTTGGACAAGCGTCGCTATGCCGTGGCTAGGTTGGTCGCCACGGCAAGCATCCATAGCTATTATCATTTTGCCACCGCAGACTTGGCCACCCCTTGTTTCCCGTGGCTACGTCCGTGGCTAAATAGGTTTTGCCACCCCAGATCGGCTTTTTGCCACGGTAAATTGTCGATGCTAAATTGTTTTTTTTTGTAGTGATCATGTGCAGAATTCTAAAACCAAGCACATTGATGTAAGACACAATTTCATTTGTGATCATGTGGAAAAAAGTGACATTTCTATCTCTTTTATCTCTACTGATTTGCAATTAGCTGATATATTTACAAAACCCTTGCCTGAAGATCGTTTCAATTTTATAAGATTGGAACTGGTATGCTCAACAAGGAAGCCCTTTTGTAGGGGGAGTTTTAACTCTCTAACAAAGTGCAATTCGGGTGATATTTCAAGGCCTTGAAACCCTAAGGTCTTGAGCTATTCAAACCGAATAATATAAATTTATTGCATTAAAATATTCAGTTATTATCTTCCTAGATAATGATTGAATATTTAATTCTTTTTTGAAAATTTGTTATGGGATTTTGTTTAATCTTATCCGATTTATTTTTTTCAGTTTTGATTTGAATTTAAAATTCAGATTCAATTGTCCAATTTATTTTGATTATCTCATTTCAACATAAATCCATCCAGTTTCATTAATTGAACTTATCCAATTTAAATTGAACTGATTTGATTCAATGAATCTTTTGAATCCAAACATCTATTTCTGGCTTTTCAACTTCTTATGTCCGGTTATTAAAAGCCCCAAAATCTCTATATAATCACTCTGCTTTCACATCTCTCTCTCTCTCTCTCTCTCTCTCTCTCTCTCTCTCTCTCTCTCGTGCTCACTGTTCTTCAAAGCTCCCGATTTCACTAAACCCTTTCTTCTTCCGCTTTTAATTTCTGGTATCAATGGTGCCCAAGCACTCAAGGATGGCTTCTCCCAGCTTCTCCGTAAAAAGGATGAAGATGTCTAGTTCAAAAGGGAAGAAAGTTCGGGAAGTCCTGGATATTACCTCTGTCGATTCCAGGTCGCCTTCTCCATAAATTGCTTCACTCAATCGATGACCCAGGACCACTTCGTCAGTGAAATCGGCACTGGCATCGGCAAATCAATTAAGTAATCGATGTAAAGACCAGAAATTTTTAAAATTAGTATTTTATTTAAGTAATTAATTATATTTTATTAGATTTGGAGATTCGAATTTTTTTGGAAAATTCCGTCCTCAAGCAACATGTTTTATTCTAAATCTTTTCAAAGTGAATTCTGGCATCTTTTTCAGATTTGAGATTTCGATTTAAAATTTGTTTGAGTCGGGTTTGGTTCAACAGAGCTGGTTTGGGGTTATTCCGGGATTTTGAATTTTGATTCATGGGGACCCCTTCTATTTCTTTTCTTTTCCTTTTTCTTCCTCTCTCTATGTTCTGTTACA
This sequence comes from Persicaria maculosa, assembly GCA_963922045.1. Lineage (NCBI taxonomy): Eukaryota > Viridiplantae > Streptophyta > Magnoliopsida > Caryophyllales > Polygonaceae > Persicaria > Persicaria maculosa. The sequence continues at coordinate 23,376,338 of OY998260.1, forward strand.
CTCATGCAGAGACAACCCCATTTTTCCTTTGTGCACATTGCCCTCACACCTCACCTTGGAGCCATTGCCTCATCTGATCCTTTCCCTCTCACCCTCCTATAAAGCTCACTCTCTCCTTTAGAAATTTCCTATCCACAAAACTAAAACCCTAAAACCCATTCCTCCTCCTTCATCCTTCATTTGCAGCAGCCCCAAAAGCACTTTGAGACCTCTACTTCCGATCCAAACCAACACATCCTCCTCACCATTCCTCCTCTATTGCCACCTTCTTCGAGCCACCTTCATGCCACCACCCACCGCACCACCTCACCGTCTCTTTCTGTCCGGTTGTAGCAACTAGGAGTCATCAGGAGCCGCTAGACCACCGTCGTTGCCTAGCCATATCTCAACTTCCCTGTTTGCACGTGAAGAAGAATAGAGAAGAAGAGGACCTCCGTCGGCAGCCGAGCCACCAACGTTTCACCTCAAGCATCCACCTCCACACCCACAAGCCTGAAGAAGATGAAGAAGGAGACATCGCCAACCATCGGAGTCGTCCCGTTGCAGTAACTAGGAGTCATCAGGAGACGCTAGACCGCCGTCGTTGCCCAGCCATATCTCAACCTCCCCTGTTTGGACGTGAAGAAGAATAGAGAAGAAGAGGACCTCCGTCGGCAGCCGAGCCACCAACGTTTCACCTCCAGCATCCATCTCCAGCCCCAGAAGCCTGAAGAAGACAAAGAAGGAGATATCACCAACCATCGGAGTCGTCCCAGCCGCAAGATCGCCCTATTTTTCCATTGAGGTCGGTTTTTTATTCCATTTTGTTTTTGAGTTCAATCCCCTCAAATCGCACTCGTTCTCATCCCTTATCCCTTCCTAGACTCGAGCCATGCTTCTTCCCCATTGATTGCAGCCGGAGTCGTAGTTGGAGCACCCTTGGCATCGGAGAATCACTCTAACGGTAGTCTCTCTCTTTCTCCCTCCTCCTCACTCGCGCTTTACTCTATTTTCTTGGGTTCTCGGTTTTTTGAGCACCTTGGCAGGGGAGTATGTAGCAGGTTTAAGGCGGATTGGGAGTAGGCGGTTCATCTTTTTTTTCTTTTTTCTTTTTTTTTTTCGGTTCACTCTTTCCCCGGTTCACTAAACTCAGATGTGGGTGGGCTTCTAGGGTTGTTGGGTTCGGGCTTCGACCCAGAGATCCGTGTTGTGGGCTCGGGTGGGATCCTCCTTCCGGGTTTGAGTTTGAGCTGCTGGGTTTGGGTTGTTTTGGGTGGTTTGATTTGTTATTGTTATTTTTTGTTAGATATATATATATATATATGTTATATTAAATGTTATTTATTATTTTGGGATATATATATATTTTTTTTTTCAGAAAATATTATATATGTATTGTAAATGGTTTTAAAAGTAATATTAATTGAGATGTGTTATTATATAATGTTTTATAAGGTGATTTTAAGAATTTTAAAGTAAGTTATGCCATGATTATTTTAAATGGTATGATTTTATAAAATGGTCAAGGGTTTAATGTTTATAAATGGGATTGACTAAATATGATTTTTGAAAGAATTGTTTGACTATTGAGTTGACTTACTTGATTTAACTTATTGAATGGTTTGATGATTTTTATGAGTGCAAGTTATGAGAAGCATGTTATGTTATGTGATATGATAGGATGTGATTATATGTTAAAGTATGATTTAAGTTGGGATCTTAAATTGATGAGATTTAAATAGCTTTGAGAAACTTTAGAACCGATTTACTTGTGTTGACTTGGTGAATTGATTAATGCACTTACTTGAGCTCTTATGTGAGTTATGACATGAATATATATGAAAATGTGAATGAGGCATGAATATATGTGAATTGAAGAATAATTTGACATGATAGAATCTTGTATTGAATTATGTGAATTGATGAGATGTTATGTAATAATACATGTTGAGATGATATATGAGCTATTATATGTTAAGATTGTATGATATGTTATGAGATGATATATGAAAAGAGTTGAGATGAGTTGAGATGATGATGAGAATATGGATAAGATGTGATGATGAGTTCTATGACTATATGAAGCTTACATGTTTGATATTAGTTATGCTTTATGTAAATTAGACATAGACTTATAATTATGTCCATTTATATATGCTAGGTGATTTGTGAGCATTTAGCTATTATCTCTATTGCTTATTTGCTTTGCTGTTCTACAATTCCAGGTAAGTTCTTTAGGGGGCTTACTCAGGTTGGACTCTCATGCGTGTTGTTGCATTTTATGTTAGGTGTTACATATGCATAAAAGCATGATCATGTAGTATCCTATTTAGGTTCACTACTAGAATACTGCAATTGGACATCATCCAGTAACTTCTCTCATTCCTGGCTTTGCTTTCAATTTTCTTGAGATTCTGAAGTTTGTACTCTCGGATTCTGATGTTTGGACTCTCGGATCTAATTCTTTTTCTCAGTTCAGTATGAATTTGAAGAACATACAGAGAAGGGAGAGGAGATTTTGAAGCCTTCTGGGGTGCGTTTGGATGCTCCTCTATTTTAGGTAATAGATGCTTGTTATTTGGGTGGGATTATAAAAGAGTAAAGGTAATATGGTTATCTGTTATTGGTTCATGTTATACTAATCTTGTATTTAGGCAAGGCGTTTTCTATGAACTTTGTCATTCTCTTCGAAATTGATCTGATTTCCTTCTTTGTATTTCCTTTTTCTGTCACTCTAGCAATTACGTCTTAGCATGTTTGAGCCCCTCCCATTCTGTGTAATGGATCTAGTTCTAGAGCTATGCCATACATTTTCGTTTTAAATATTTTGTATTATATCATCAATTTGTTTAGTTACACACCCATCTTAAACTTCCAAAATCATATTTCAGCTTTGACAAATTAACATATATTTAAAGTTGCATAACACCTTGATTAGCGATTGGTATAGTAGGGTAACTTGGTGGTAGCTCTTTAGAACTCTATTATAAAATTGAGGTATTGGGTTATGGTATTGATTACTGATTAGTATAGTAGGGTAACTTACAGATTTCTTATGATGTTGAGTTTGTGGCAATTGGTTTTAATAGCCATTTCTAATGCCTACTAGATTTTGGGATTTATTAACACGTAATTCACTTATTATTTTTTGTTGCTTTCATGTTCTTTCAATCCAACCAGTTATGGGCTTTCAGACCTAAGAACCTTGCTGGTCAATCTTACATAAAACTGAGATGATTTTTTTTTTGTGGAATTGCAAATTCTTTAGTAGTATTCCAATAAAACAAAATAAAAGCATGTAGACTTAAGTTGCCTTTGTGTTTCTTGCAGTTGTCTGCTAATACTCATTATTAGCAGATTCAAATGACTCCAGCCCAGTAACATGTGCATTAAATTATATTTTCCTGAATTTAAAAATGATAGTAGATGTCAATATACTTAATTGTGGCTTTGACCGATATGTAGGCAATTCTAAAAGCTGATCTTGAGAAACAAAAGAAGACCAATGCTAAGCTAAAGGTTAGTCCTCCAGATAAATGGACATTTTTTGTGGTTTTCTGTAATGGGAAGATGTTCGATGGTCATTTACTGCTATAAAGTGAGTGTTGCTTCTGTTTGAGCTAGCAGGGGAGCAGAATATAAAAACTACATCTGATCCTTGTTTAGTCTTTTCATTTATGCGTTCCTGTAAATGTACAGATCGAGAAGGTTTTATTTACTGTCAAAGAAAAGGAATCACTTTCAGAAGAGGAGGAGACAATGTTGAAGGAGAAGGAATCACTTTTGGGAGATGGAAATTCTATCCAGGGAGACAGTCTTTTCATTTATGCGTTCCTGCTCAATATTTTTTAGAATCTTTAATCTGATGCCTTGTGTCATCCCTTTTTTCAAACATCACTGAAGCAAAGTGCACCTTGCATCTTCTTATGACAGCAGGTCTACTGCTTTGGAACCAGTTAAGGCAACAATGGGTTCGTGAGAAGAGTACTCAGAATCAAACAAATGTACGAGAACATCAAGGCAGCAATGAAGCTGTTGCTTTTTTTCAGTTCTAGAACTATTTTAGGTGATGCTTTCATGAGCTATTTTGCACTTTTATGGGTTATTTTGTTGGCGCACGTGCCTCGGGTTCTCGGCTGTTTTTGGAGCTGATTTATTCATTTCTGAGCCATTTTATTTCAAAGTTTGGGGTTGGTTTGAGCCATTGGATGTTTATTGTTATGAGAGTTACTAAGATATATGTAATATATATTTCAATGTTGAGTCATGTTGTCTAGTCTGTTTTTGGAGGTGGTTTATTCATGTATTTCGATGTTGTGCTTTTATAGATATGAAATCGAACGATTTTATAAAAACCGATGTTAGCATCATTATAGACAACGTCTAAATAATCTAAATCAATGTGTAACATATATTTTTACATCACAATATTAATATAAATTGATATATATTGCTAACAACATCCTTTTAAAAATCTAAAATGATGTCTATATCATATTAATACATCAGTTAGTACATATTTCGTATGATAAATTATTTTAAAATAATAAAAAAATCACAAATTATATATATGAAATTAATATACACAAAATCAATATATTAAAAAAGATGTGTATTTTGTTTTAATACATTGATTATTTTAAAAATAGTGATGTAAATGTAAAATTTAGGCTTGGTGTGGACATATTCATAAGCTTATAGATGGAAAATAATGAGGCTTTAACAACAAGTGAACATGTCAAAAATAAAATTTAGGGGCATATTTATATCTATATTCAAAATAAAATAGATGTTTTAACTAAGGAAAGACATCGGCTTAAAACCGATGTGAAAAAGTTGATCTTTTACTACACGCACAATAAGATCGGAAATTTTTTTGAAAGACATCTGTTCACAACTGATGTCTAATTGCATTTTTCTTGTAGTGGTTGCACTAATTTAATGAGCATTTTTTTACTTTATACGTTTGAAAAGAGAACGGTCGTGATCTGTGAGGCGTAGAGTCTTTGCTAGGGTCATAGGACAGCCTAGCATCATCGGGTTGTCCTGATAGAGTCGGTGAGGGAACGACCTAATCCCATTCATACATATGTACTCTGACCTCGATGTTAGGTGCGGACGATGCAATACATAGACCCCACTTACCCTATGTACTCAGACCTCGATGTTAGGTCCAAACGATGCGTTACATAGAAGCTATGTACTCCGACCTCGATGTTAGGTGCGGAGAGTGCGTTACATAGATCATATGTGCTCCACCCTCGATGTTAGGTATGGACATTACATTACATATGTCTTGCACCGATTGAGGTGAGGATCCCACGAGCAAGAGTCGGGACATGCCGCTTGCATTCTGTGTGGGCCCATTTACTACATTTACTGCATTTCTATTATTATATGAACTATTAGCATGCCTTGTGTGTTTAATTCTCGTATTGCATTAGAGCATCTTTATTAGATATAGCACATACTATTTGGCCTCAGCGAGGACTTCAGGTCCCGCATGCGTGGCTCAATCTGATTCCTTTCCCCGTTCTTCTTCTATAGGTTTGTCTGCAGATCTTGAGTGTTTTGTGCTACTTGGCGGGGATGTTCCGTATGGAGTTTTATGAGCGAGAGGCTAACTCGGACTGCATTTCACTTTTGGGATTTCTTACTTGATCGTATTTTGGTTTTGACCCGGCTTCGCCGTTGCAAGCTGTACCCTGATTTCAGCTTTGCATGTGTTCCAATAAAAATGAATTTAAGCGACTTAGTTAAATAGGACATGTTCTGGGTACCCAACGACCCTTCGCGTATTTTGTTGTTCGAAATCCCCACTATAAAACGATCTCATTTGAGGTTTTGAAACCTCAATCCGTACCTGGATTGCAATATCCGAACGAAGGTATACAACCTTTGAAACGTAACCCGAATATTTATATTTAGGCCATTACAAAGTTGGTATTAGAGCGATGTTGTGCAATTTGGGTATCAAAGGGTCGAGTGTATGTTTTGAAAACTGCCCACAAATTTCAAGTGATTTTGATAAAGTTTTAAAGGGAAAAAATGAATTTAATATGGCTAGTGTAATAGGACTCAACCTAATAAACATGACTTAGGAGAATAAAATTGGAAAGTGAAACTCGAGTGGGTAGAAAGACATTAGACTTTGGGAACAAGTAGGCAAACTTAGCTTTATACTTTACAGAGGGCTTGGAAGACTCCAAGGAGTTTGCACCATGGTATTTGGAGTAGCGGGGTTAGGATATAGAGACCGAGAAGCAGTTGCCCCCTCCGGTCAGTTGCCCCTCGAAGGGCAGCTTCTAGGTAGCTTCGTTGAACTTGTATGAACTAAGCCCGAGGGGGATCCCCCTCGAAGGGGATCGGATTAAACTGCGATGATCACTTCTTTGCTGTGTGATTAAGACTCACCCTTCCCTTGTTCAGCAATATGATTGGCGCACGTCATGGGCGAGTGGGGCATGGGGGCCAGTACATCGAGGCAGAGGACGACCTCGCCGAGCAGTTGTGGGTGAGATAGATGAAGGGGTTCAGACCCCTGTGAGTGTAGAGATCCCGGCTCTTCAGCCGGAGGCTGTACTTGGACAGCTTGATCGGGCGACATTGATTGAGATGCTGAGAGGACTCGTCGAAGACCCTCCGCTAGTTGCACCAGAGGCCCAGATTCCCGCTGAGCAGCCAGTTATACCGGAGATAGAGATCCCCATCCGACAGCCAACTGATCCCATCGTTGTCGGCGCATGCCCCGAGAAGCACATTAACTAGGTTAGGTCATTGGGGCATTGCGACCCGCCAAACTTCTTTGGAGAGACCGGCGAGGATATAGAGGCTTGGTTCCGACAAATTGATAGTATCTTTGACTTCATCGACGCCCCGGCTACTGAGCGTCAAACGCTGTCCGTTGGTCTACTACGGAAGGACGCCTTCGATCGATTGTCCATCGATAAGGTGGATCGAGCAGAGTGGAGCTACGAGGACTTCAAACCACTGATGGTATGCGAGTTTCGTCTAGTTGGGACAGAGAGTGCTCGGGAGGTGGCCTTCATACGAGAGACCTACGACTCTTCGCTGTCTATATCTGAGATTGTCTGCGAGTTCAAGAGGGAGCTGATCTCTTGTGCTCACCTCTGTCCTATTGACGAGAGTCACATCAGGATGTTGTCCATGAGATTGCCGCCAAATGTTCTGCTTCATGCATCTAGTTTGGGATCTGTCCCTTTCGAGAGGTTCTTAGAGGTCATCCTCTGATATGACCAGCAACGAATTCTCTCAGATATTGTCTATGCTACCTCTCGTCTCGAGGGTAAGAGGACAAGAACTGATGATTCATGATGGGATGCACACCCCAGTAGGAGAGGATATAATGGAGTGTTTCGAGGAGACGACTAGAGAGTGCCATCTGCACTACCCGTTTAGAGCAGAGAGATCAGAGATCGCGCCGCTTCCTGCCTTGGATGCCATGAGGAGGGACACGTTTGGCCATGTTGACCTAGGAGAGCTATAATGTGTTATGCTTGTGGGACCCGGGGGCACATGTCCTTCTATTGCCCCCGATCAGGAGAGACCCATTCTGCACTGACTTTGAGACTCCTCGAGGCACCTCATCCCTCACTTCTAACCCATCCCCAGAGATAGGGGAGATTGGATACTACTAGAGGTAGAGTAGGTAGAGGACCACCTGGGATAGGGTATGAGAGAGGCCAGACTTCTGGAGACCGTGATACCCTTCCCCCACCGCCCCGCGTGTTTCAGATGCAAGTGGACGACCGCTCCGCTCCCACTGCGACATGTATGATACCATTTTATGATGGGTTCTCTGATTGTTTACCTCCATGATGTTGAGCTTGCATGATTGATGATTGTGTGCTCAATACCTAATGATATGATTGACGTTGAGCATACTGGTGTGTGCTAATGTGATAGTTATCATGGTATGTTGAGAAACTTAGCGTGATCCTTAGCATGATGTGATCTGTAGAGTTGCGTTGGTTATTTCTGATATATGATATTATATGCATTTTTGTTTTTTATGATTCATGATGAGATATGAGATTGATAGAATTGAATTTGACGTTGAGACTGGAACCTAGGAAGAGACTATGGGATTAGCCCTTAGAGGTGGATGATTCCACCTCTTGTGTATGAAATTCCTTGAATAACGTCGGATTTGAAGGATTTTGAATGTTTTGAAAATGACTAACTTGGATTTTGAAAGACTAAACGCGATCGAGAATTTCAACGATTTTGAAGACAATATTTTCCAATTGCGGAACCCTTTTGAAACTTTTCAGACCCGGATTTACATTATAATGCCTCACGAAGTGGATACAAGCATTTTATAGGGGCACTTATAGATCGCTTGCTAAGACCTAGTAGAGACGCTATGATACTTTTCGAGTTATGATATAACCGAGAAGTAGGGATAAGGATGTGATAAGGGCCCATCTCACATAGATGCTACGGCCAATTGGGGATATTATGATCACGACGAGGATACTGTGAGGATCTCATAGGGGCCCTTATGAGGTGCTTACAGGATCAACGACATGATCCTTGGACTCACAAATTTCAAACTTCATCCCCATGTGACGGAGGGAAAACCTGTCGTTGATCCGTCAAAGTAAACTCAAACCTATAACTAGTACGACAATAAGTAAGAGGTCGATCCACAGGGAGATTTGTTGCTCAGGTATGATTTAAATGCCGATTTAGTAACCAGATGGGGGGTTTGTGAGAGCAAAGCAATTTATGAAAGGAAGCGTAAATGGTTTTGATTTAAACAAATGAGAGAAACAATTCTCCCTACAATTTTCCACTTTATTTGGTTGAAGCGATCCTTGTAACTTCTTCTCGTCCTATTAAGTTTCCTATGAATGCCCTTGTCCCGACCTAATATAGTTACTAGTCCAATCAGTCCTAGCAACCCTTATCAATGGAACAATCCCTAAAGAAGGATTTAACCCAATTGATAGCTTTAAGTCCAAAGATTAGCCAAGGTATTTGCAGTCCCTAAAGAGGGATTTAACAACACATTCAACTTCCTACTTGTCCAATTAGTTCAATTAGCCGTAAAGGGATAAGTTTGCTACTCAGGTTAAGGTTCACAATCAGGAATCTACAAAACGCTAGCAATTGGATTGATCTAACTAGTTTGCCAGACAAGATAGAACAAAACAATAATTCAATAAGCGCAAAGAAGTTGAAGCATTCAATAGCGGAATTAAGGAACGAGAATTAGAAACTCACAATCAATCCAAATAAAGCTTCAAATTGTAGGCAGAACCGACGAGTTTAGTTCCTCATGGTAAACATTGCTCAATCTCTCAAATGTATGATAGAACATAGAATAGAAAAATGAAGTACTTCCAAAAAAATAACACTCAGCCTTAAAAAGTCTAAGACGAACCCAAAATGAAATAACAAACTAGGGTTTCAATAAACTAAAACGCGGAACTCAGATGTCCGATGCGGCGGCTGCGACATAGGTGCGGCGGCCGCTGCACGCGTGTTCAACTCAGGTCGCCGCTCTAGCTCCTTGCGGCGGCCGCGGCATATATGTTGCGGCCGCAGCCTATGTCCCGCTGCATATCTCGCTGCCAGAAGCCGAGATCAGCTCCAATTCCTTGCTTTTCTTTCTTCAAGTCTCCAAAATCATGCATCCCAATAGCGTTCAAATCTAACTCTGTAAAAATACTCACAAATTCGCGCAAAGTCCGAACTCTTCCAAAATAATCGTCAGATGCACTTTAACTCCAATTCCTTAACTAAATGCAACCTAACTAGCCTAAAAATACCTATAATGCCTATCTAGGATATGCATTATCAAATTCCCCCACACTTAGCCTTTTCTTGTCGTCAAGCAATGATACAATGAACATAAATCAATGCATCCCACAGGAAATCCCTTCAAGTCTCAACCTCATCAAAAAGCAACATTATAGCAAGTATAACCACAAACCAATCAAACAAACGTCATAGCATGTATCCAAGTGATCAAAGCTTATAAGTAGAAATCATCCAACCTCACCAGAAGTATGTGTTTCACTCATGCTCTCATGTGTTTAGGCTTTAAAATACAACTCTCAACTCAATCCAAAATGCACTAAACTCATAGACATTGACCATAATATCACCAAATCTTCACCGAATTGCCATTACTTGCATGACTCAATAAAGAAAAAGAATAAGCAAAATGTGACTCTTTTTTTTCTTTCTTTTGTTCTTTTTTTCCTTTCTTTTTTTCTATTTATTTGTTTTGGTGCTTTCTTTACGCGAGTCGCAAACATGGGTGTCATGAATGGCCCCGGTCTATCAACACCTCAACTTCCTAAAATGAAGTCCACTTGAACATCTTTTGACGCGAGTTGCAAACATGGGTGTCATGAATGGACCCGGTCACTTAATGATCAAGCTTCCTTTCTTAGTGGGTAGTTTTCAACACTGTTTTGCGCGAATCATACACATGGGTGTCATGCATAGACCCGGTTACTAAGTGTATCAACCATTGCCACTTTATTTCCCTAAGTATGCACAACTAGAACAAAAAGACTCAAGATATAACATAAACTCTGCAAGCAACAACTATGTGAGTTGGTCTTGAAAAATAGATACTGAAGTCAATGCCAAGAGGTAGCAACACAAGGAGAGTAAATCACATAATTGAGCAAAAGAACTATAAATTCCAAATAAGGCTGACATTCTCACAAGGATCATGTTCATAGGGTTTCAATCATACTTTAGCTCAATCATACATGCTCAATTATATTTGCAAGGTCATGCTTCATATAAAATCAAGAATATAGACAAGGCCAAAACATCCAGAACTCCATGGGATTTATATGATCATGCTGAAATTTAAATTAGAGGACAAACTAAGCGAGATGGGTATTTGAATAACACGTATGGATGCAATGCATGATGTTTTTGGATTTTTATCCCAATGCATAAGTAAACAGAAAATGTAAATATGAAATGATTCAAAAATAAAAATGTGTGCTGAAATTTAAACATGATCTAACTAAATGCACTATATACACTAAACTCACCTATATACACTAAATTTCCTTCCCCCACAGTTAAATCTTTCATTGTCCTCAATGAAATATAGAAGACAACAAAACTAAATCAAATAAATGCGAGGTGAGGGTAAAGAAAACTAACTGCTCACTGAGGCGGTAGTGGAAGGGTGGAAACTAGGGCCACCCCTAGCTATAGTAGTACTCCTGCTGCCTCCGCATGTCCTCTATAGAAGAGGCCTTATCACGAACATTGCGACCCAAGTCGCTGAGCTCGTACTGAAAGGAGTCCTGGCGAATCGAATGCCGGTGCATCTGTGCAAACATGTCCTCACGCCAAGTGGACTCATCATAAGAGGAACTAGGCCCAGCAAAAGGGCCTACAACAAACTGCGCACCACCCCCATGAGAGTCAGGCATAGGGTGATCATGTGCATCCGCCTGCTCCTCCTTCTCATCAGCATCATCATCATCATCCACATCAGCCAACAGGTAAAAGGCATCATTAGTAGGGCCATAAGGAAGGACCCTAGGTAGCCTAAGTCTGTAGACTCCCCCTGGTTCTGCCTTCCATATAAAACCACTCGCCTCTGAGCCCTCAAGCAGATAGGCCCTCTGCAGCTGCTCCTCCGTGTAAGTGAACCCACCAGACATAGGGACCCCGCTCTGAGTGTGATCAATGAAACGTCGGGCGATCAGACTGATCATGCCTCCTAGCTCCACTCTACCTAACGTCTTCCTCTGAATCCGCAGATAGCTGTCCAGAAAGATCTCAACCCAATCCGAAATGATATCGGACTCGGGAGAAAAACTCCACAACCAGGGTAAGTCTCCAGCTGGCACCTTGTTCACATCACCCTGGGCACTGAAAGCCATTGCCAGGACCTTGTGAACTAACCGCAGATAGGGATGGATGAACTTATAGTTATACTCCCCTCAATGTCCATCAAAAGCGGAGCCCGTCGCTGCATACAGAAAATCGTGTATCTGCTAATTTGGCACGTGATTAGCCCAATCCTCGGTGGGCTCTTGAGTAATACCAACAGTCGCCCTCAACTGAGCAAAAGTGCAATTATAAACCTGTTCTAACAGATGGAACTGAACCCGATCATCAGACACCTCGAGCGTAGCTAGAAACTCCTTGGCCAACTCAGGATAGGTGGGGGCACTATAATTCAGAAAAGCACCTAGGCCCCCACGAGTAAGCATCTGCTGGGTAACCTATAGCATCCTCAACCTCTGTAATGTCAGAATATCGAAGAACTTCGTTTGCACGAATCTCTTCGAATCAAAACTTTCCCAAATCTTCCTCTATCCTCTAGATAAGTTTCTCAATTGATGAACCATATTCAATAGATCTCAAATCCACAATAAGCAACACTCAACAAATCAGAGGCACAAACCAACACAAGTCTCAAGTCCACAAGAACCAATCCAACAAACCCAATTCTCCAAACTAACCACAAGTACCAATAGCACAAATCACCCAAAAATTGAGCACCAAGCAACCAATAAGCAAAGTGGAACAACCGGAACACAAGCGACAACAAACCTGGTGGCGCAGGACGATGCGGCGGCCGTGGCAAGATGTGGCGGGCACTGGTGTTGGCGGCAGCCGCAGCACGTCCGGGGCTGATCCCTTCAGCTGATCGACAATGGCGGCCCAAGGAACCTGGATCTACTCCCGATTCGGCACGGGGTTGAAGGTGGACGGTGAGGGTCGGTTGGGGGTTGATTTGAAGAAGGTGATGGGTTGGTTGTGGAGGATGAAGGTTGGTGGAGAAAGGTTAAAGATGACAATGGTGAGGATGAAGATGACAATGGAGAGGATGAAGGTGGGGATTTTGAAGAGGGTATGGGATTTTGAAGAGGACAATGGGATGGGGATATGATAGTGATGGCAAGATGTAGGGTTAAAAAGATAGATTCCGGTTTTTGGTTTTTTTTTTTATTCAGAACTTAGAAAAAGGGGACAGAGGTCACGGGCCCGTTATGCGGCGGCCGCTGCATTTGTGCTGTAGCGCCTCTCCTTCTTCGATTTGCACGAATCCAATTATGCTTTTTCATGAGTTGTTAGTCTCATTTCCAAACAAAACAAAAGCAAAACAACAAGAAAAACTACATAAGGATGATTAAATGAACAGGAAAGAAAAACTTACCTTCGGTTGCCTCCCGAGAAGCGCCTTTGTTTCAAGTCGTTGGCTCGACGTAATGGCCCTTGAGTGGCCTAATTGGTTGGTTCAGCAAGCACCAACTCCTCTTCGTCATTCTGGGAGATGTTCTCAAAGTATGGTTTAACTCTATGACCATTGATCTTAAAGAGCTCATGAGACTTAGGGTCATAGAGTTCTATTGCTCCATGAGGGAATATCCTAGAGATCGTGTAAGGTCCTTCCCACTTTGATCGAGGCTTTCCAGGGAAGAGTTTCATGCGTGATTGATATAGGATAACCTTGTCTCCTGGCTTTAATTCCTTCCGCATGATATGTTTGTCATGCCAAGCCCTTGTCTTCTCCTTATAGATTAGTGCATTGTCATAGGCATCCAAGCGCAGTTCCTCTAGCTCTTGCAATTGAAGCTTCCTGAACTCACCCACTTCATTCATCCTCATCTTGCAATTCTTTACAGCCCATTATGCCTTATGTTGAAGTTCCATAGGAAGATGACAAGCCTTTCCAAACACAATTCGATAAGGAGACATACCAATGGGAGTCTTATAGGCCGTCCGATAGGCCCACAGAGCATCGTTCAGCCTTAGACTCCAATCCTTTCTGTTAGGTGCCACTGTTTTCTCTCCAGAATGGTCTTAATTTCCCGATTTGATATCTCAACTTGACCATTGGTCTGAGGATGATAAGCAGTGGACACTCTCTGCATGACATGGTACTTCTTTAACCGGGCAGTGATAGTCCTATTGCAGAAATGTGTCCCTCTGTCACTAATTAGAGCCTTAGGCACCCCAAATCTTGCGAAAATGGTGTCCTTTAGGAATTCTGCAACAACTTTGGAATCATCAGTTTTGGTGGCCTTTGCCTCCACCCACTTGGAGACATAGTCCACCGCAAGCAAAATATAGATATTTCCAAAAGAACTAGGGAAAGGACACATAAAATCAATACCCCAAACATAAAAAATTTCACAGAATATGATCTTATTTTGTGGCATTTCATTTATGGCAGATATGTTCCCAACCCTTTGACATCTATCGCAAGATCTACAAAAAGCATTAGCATCCCTAAACAAGTGAGGCTAAAAGAAACCCGCTTCTAAAACCTTCCTTGCAGTCTTTTGAGGACCAAAGTGGCCTCCATATTCATGAGCATGACAAAAAGTAAGGACAGATTGTACCTCATTGTCTGGCAGACACCTCCTAATTACCTGATCAGCACAATGTTTCCAAAGGTAGGGGTTATCCCAAACATAGAAGCGAGAGTCATTTCAAATCTTGTCCTTCTGAGCTTTCGTGAACATAGGTGGAAATTCTCCCGTCACCAAGAAATTCACCATATTGGCAAACCAAGGCCGAGGAGTATGGACACCCATCAGCAATTCAGAGGCATCGGGGCTCACTTCGTCACAACAAAGCAAAGGGGGCGGCCTGGCCATATGCGGCGGCCGCGGCATAGGTGCTGCGGCCGCAGCTTCAGTTCCCTGCGGCGACCGCGGCATAGATGCTGTAGCCACTACATTTCTCGTGGCTTCCTGCAACTATATGGATGAAAGATGATTCAAGAAAAAGAGTGTGTCATCAGGAAACTCACCGTGAATGGGGCTTTGACCGTCCGGCTTGTCCTCTCCTTGGAGAAGTCGACTGAGGTGGTCCGCTACTAAGTTCTCTGCACCTTTCTTATCTTTGATTTCAATATCAAACTCGCTCAAGAGCAATATCCATCGAATCAATCTGGGTTTCGCTTCTTTTTTATTTAATAAATAACGAAGAGCAGCGTGATCAGTGAAGACAATTATCTTAGCTCCTAGGAGATAGGAGCGAAACTTCTCGAATGCAAAGACCACGACCAGAAGCTCTTTCTCTGTGGTTGAGTAGTTCCTTTGCGCTCCATTCAGTGTCATGGAGGCATAGCAAATGACTTGAGAGCTCCTTCCTTCCTTTTGTCCCAAAACAGCACCCACTGCATAGTCGCTAGCATCGCACACAATCTCAAAAGGGTTGAGACCATATGGGTGCCTGAATTATAGGGGTGCTTGTCAGGCGACCTTTTAGCTCATCAAAGGCTGCCCTACACCTGCCATCAAAGTCAAAAACTACTTCCTTCTTGAGTAAATCATAAAGAGGTGCAGAAATCTTAGAAAAATCCTTAATAAACCTGCGATAGAACCCTGCATGGCCTAAAAAGGAATGAATCTCGCGCACATTGGTGGGGTAAGGCAGAGACTGAACGACATCAATCTTATCCTTGTCCACCTCAAGACCCCAGCTAGACACAATATGACCCAAAACAATGCATTGCTCAACCATAAAATGACACTTTTCATAATCAAGAACTAAGTTGGTGTCTACACACCGCCTAAGAACAAGTGACAAATGGTGCAAGCAAGTATCAAAATCATCTCCATGCACAGTAAAGTCATCCATGAATACCTCTATGAAATGCTCTACATACTCATAAAATATGCTTACCATACACCGTTGGAAGGTCCCAGGTGCGTTACATAGCCCAAAAGGCATTCTACGATATGCAAAAGTGCCAAAGGGGCATGTAAATGTCGTTTTCTCTTGATCCTCTGGTGCTATGGGTATATGAAAATAGCCTGAGTAGCCATCTAAGAAGCAATAAAAAGAGCGACCGGCAAGGCGCTCAAGCTTTTGATCAATAAAGGGTAAAGGAGAGTGGTCTTTGCGAGTTACCGCATTTAGCTTATGATAATCAATACAGACCCTCCATCTAGTTTGGACCCTGCTTGGTACCAACTCATCATCCTGATTCTCAACGACAGTGATACCCCCCTTCTTAGGAACAACGTGAGTGGGACTCACCCACTTGCTATCAGATATGGAAAAGATCATACCTGCCTGAAGGAGCATCAGCACCTCCTTCTTTACCACTTCCATCATCGGCGGGTTGAGTCTCCACCGATGATGGAAGTGCGGCTAATGCCCTTAATGTCTGCAATCGTCCATCCTAACGCCTCCTTATTCTTCTTCAGAACAATCACCAAACGCTCCTCTTGCTCAAAAGTGAGTTTGTTAGAAATAATGACATGCAAAGTATCATTCTCACCAAGAAAAGCATATTTAAGGTGACTAGGGAGTAGTTTCAATTCGATATCAGGCGCCTGGACAATGGATGGGAGAAGCTTTTCACTTGGCATGGTCAGCTCGATGCGTTCTCCCCTTGGTGGCACAAAGGTGGGTGATCGATGGTCCAAAGCCAATACAGCCTCCTGCAGATTAGATGACAAAACAATCTTGTGCCATAGTATCAATGACATCCATGAAGCACAAAGAGGGATCATCAGATGGAAATTTCATGGAATTATAGATATTATACTCAACTTTTTGACCATCAAATTCCATAGTGAGAGACCCTGAATAGACATCTATCTTGGTCCTACAAGTTTTCAGAAAAGGTCTGCCCAACAGAATAGGGTCTTCATTGTTACCAAGACCCATATCAATCACAAAGAAGTCAGCAGAGAATATCAAGTTGTCGACCATAACCAAGACATCCTCAACATTCCCTTTCGGGTAGATAGTAGATCGATCGGCAAGTTGAATTACTACCTGAGTATCATTCAGAGGTCCCAATCCCAAAGCATGATAAACATGAGAAGGCAAGACATTAATAGACGCTCCTAGATCTAACATGGCTTTGTCAAATTTAGTATCACCTACCACACATGGAATTGCAAACATACCAGGATCACTACACTTTTCAGGCAAACGCTTCTGAAACACAGCGGGGACATGTTCGCTTACCTTTACCTTTTGCTTACCTTTCAACTTCTGGTTCCGCTTGATAGTGCAAAGTTCCTTCAAAAATTTAGCATATCTAGGAATGCTTTTAATCAAATTAAGCAAAGGAATGTTTACCTCGCACTTACTGAACGTCTCAAAGATCTTCTTATCATTCTCATACCTTCGTGTATCCTTCAGGGCTTCCGGAAAGGGTGGAATCGGCTTTGGAGTCTCCAGAGGTAAGGCAGAAGGAGGAGGAGAAGAAGAAGAAGAAGAAGAAGAAGGAGAGAAAGAAGAAGACGAAGAAAGGGGAATAGAAGGCATACCTATTGCTGAGGTGCTGTATGAGACGGGAGCGGCGGGCGCAACAGGGTGTTGTGGCCGCTGGTCCTCTAGTGTGACGCGGCCGCTGCATGATTGTGGTGGCCGGCGCACCGTGCAGCTGCCATCCTCCTCTTTTAAAACCTCTATTTCCTCGTCCATTATTCCCCTGTCATCCTTTTGAGGTGTGGCAATCAGTTCCTTGCCACTCCTAAGTATTACAGCGCCGACGTTCTCCTTAGAATTTGCAACCGTCTACGATGGAAGCTTCCTAGCATTGTTTGCCTCCTTTGCACTTAAGGCTTGAATAAGTTGACTCATTTGATTCTCCAGATTGGTTATCCGATCCGATTGTTGTTTCTCAACCTTCAAGACTAATCGTGACAAAGTCTGCAGAGGATCCTCATTAGCTTCATTCGCTTGCGGTTGTCCTCCTTGTCGAGGTTTAAATTGTTGTTGGGGCCTTCCCTGTTGCCCCCCTTGCTGATTGAATTGGCTTGGTAGTTCCCATAGCCTTGCTGATAGCCTCTGTTATAATTGTTGTTAAAGTATCTAGGCCTTTGTGGAGCGAAATTCCCCATGGCATTCACATCCACGCTAAGCTCTTGCAGAAGTGGGCACATATCCATGGGATGAGTGAATTCATTGTGGAGTCCACACGCCTTCAACTGTTGAGGTGTTCTATCGATTACCAACTTTTTGATCATCTCCTTCACCTCTTCCATATCAGTCTGAAGTGCAGCCACATGAGCATCAACAGAAAGTACACCCCTAGCACGAGTGTTCTTGTTGAACTGCCTAGAACCCTCAGAAAGCTCCTTAAACACCTCCCAAGCTGCAGCAGGCGTCTTATTCAACATGTTTCCCCCACAATAGGAATTCATCGTTTTGCGCTCATCATCAGTAAGCCCATTGAATAGAAATAAGACCAAACCCTTCTGCGGGAAGCCATCGCATGGGCAGCTAGCGCAGAGTTACTTGAAGCGCTCAAAGTACTCATGAATCGACTCCGTAGCGTACTGCTCAATGCTTCTAATTGCCCTTTTCAAGGCATTAAGCTTTGTTGCAGGGAAGTACTTCTCCAGAAAGACTCTCTTCATCTCAGCCCAAGTAGAGATAATCCTAGGAGGTAGGTAGAAGAACCATTCATTCGCCTCATCCTTCAAAGAGAAGGGGAAGGCTCTCAGCTTGATTTGATCCTCGGTAACGTTCTGAGGTTTCATCCCAACTACCACCGTTCTGAACTCAGATAGATGCTTGTGGGGGTTTTCCACTCAACCCATGGAACTTGGGTAGAAGATGAATTACCCCAGATTTCAGCTTAAAGTTGACTCCTTCCCCTAGCGCATGGAATTGGATTGCTAAGGGTTGTTGTGCCAAGTCAGGAGCAAAAAGTTCCCTAAGAGTGCGGTTCGCTTCCTTAGCCATCTCTGCAGTGTTTACTTGATCAAAAGGTAACCCGTGAGAACGATCACGAGTTTCTCACCTTAAGGAAAAAGCGGTTCTTTCGATCTCTGAATCAAATGGCAACAAAGAAGAATTAGTAGCACGGGTATGGACCATATAAGACGGTCCACGCAAAAAATCAACACAAAAAACACACAAGAATCAATAAAAATCCCCGGCAATGGCGCCAAATTTGACGGAGGAAAAACATGTCGTTGATCCGTCAAAGTAAATTCAAACCTATAACTAGTACAACAATAAATAAGAGGTCGATGCGCAGGGAGATTTGTTGCTCAAGTATGATTTAAATGCAGATTTAGTAACTAGATGGGGGGTTTGTGAGAGCAAAGCAATTTATGAAAGAAAGGGTAAATGGTTTTGATTTAAACGAATGAGAGAAACAGTTCTACCTACAATTTTCCACTTTATTTGGTTGAAGCGATCCTTGTAACTTCTTCTCGTCCTATTAAGTTTCCTTTGAATGCCCTTGTCCCGACCTAATATAGTTACTAGTCCAATCAGTCCTAGCAACCCTTATTAATCGAACAATCCCTAAAGAAGGATTTAACCCAATTGATAGCTTTAAGTCCAGAGATTAGCCAAGGTATTTGCAGTCCCTAAAGAGGGATTTAACAACACATTCAACTTCCTACTTGTCCAATTTGTTCAATCATCCCTAAAGGGATAAGTTTGCTACTCAGGTTAAGGTTCACAATCAAGAATCTACAAAACCCTAACAATTGAATTGATCTAACTAGTTGGCCAGACAAGATAGAACAAAACAACAATTCAATAAGCGCAAAGAAGTTGAAGCATTCAATAGCGAAATTAAGGAACGAGAATTAGAAACTCACAATCAATCCAAATAAAGCTTCAAATTGTAGGCAGAACCGACGTGTTTAGTTCCTCATGGTAAACATTGTTGAATCTCTCAAATGTATGATAGAACGTAGAATAGAAAAATGAAGTACTTCCAAACTAATAACACTCGGCCTTAAAAAGTCTAAGCCGAACCCAAAATGAAATAACAAACTAGGGTTTCAATAAAATAAAATGCGGAACTCAGATGTCCGATGCGGCGGCCGCGACATAGGTGCGGCGGCCGCTGCACGCGTGTTCAACTCTGGTCGCCGCTCCAGCTTCTTGCGGCGGCCGCGACATATATGCTGCGGCTGCAGCATATGTCCCGCTGCATATCTCGCTCCCAGAAGCCAAGATCAGCTCGAATCTAACTCTTTAAAAATACTCACAAATTCGCGCAAAATCCGAACTCTTCCAAAATAATCGTCAGATGCACTTTAACTCCAATTCCTTAACTAAATGCAACCTAACTAGCCTAAAAATGCCTATAATGCCTATCTAGGATATGCATTATCACCATGCTTTAGAACGATTTTAGTCTCGGGGACGAGACTTGTTTTTTAGAGGTGGATGATGTAAAGACCAAAAATTTATAAAATTAGTATTTTATTTAAGTAATTAATTATATTTGATTAGATTTGGAGGTTCGGAAAATTTATGAAAATTCCGTCCTCGTGCAACATGTTTTATTCTAAATCTTTTCGAAGTAAATTCCGACATCTTTTTTGGATTTTAGATTTCTATTTAAAATTTATTTGAGTCGGGGTTGGCTCAGGAGAGCGGATTATGGGTTATTCCTGGATTTTGAATTTTGATTTGTGGGGCCCCTCCTATTTCTTTCTTTACTTTTTTCTTCCTCTCTTTCTATTCTGTTACACTTCTGCAGAGACACCCCCATTTGTCCTTTGTGCACATTGCCCACACATCTCACCTTGGAGCCATTGCCTCATCCGATCCTTTCCCTCTCACCCTCCTATAAAGCTCACTCTCTCCTTCAGAAATTTCCCATCCACAAAACTAGAACCCTAAAACCCATTCCTCCTTCTTCATCCTTCATTTGCAGTAGCCCCAAAAGCCTTTGTGAGACCTCCACTTCCGATCCAAACCAACACCTCCTCCTCACCATTCCTCCTCTGTTGCCACCTTCTTCGAGCCACCTTCACACCACCACCGACAACACCACCTCACTACCTCTTTCCATCCGGTTGTAGTAACAAGAAGTCATCAGGAGCCGCCAGACCGCCGTCATTGCCCAGCCACATCTCAACCTCCCCTGTTTGTACGTGAAGAAGAAAAAAGAAAAAGAGGACCTCCATCCACAGCTGAGCCAACAATGTTTCACCTCGAGCATCCACTTCCGTCCCTAGAAGCCTGAAGAAGAGGAAGAAGGGGATATTGCCGACCATCGGAGTCGTCCAAGCAGCAAGATTGCCCTGTTTTTCCATTGACGTCAGTTTTTTATTCCATTCCATTTCGAGTTCAATCCCCTTAAATCACACTCGTACTCATCCCTTATCCCTTCCTAGACTCGAGCCACGCTTCTTCCCCGTCCATTGCAGCCGGAGTCATAGTCGGAGCACCCCTGGCATCGGAGAATCGCGCAAATGGTAATCTCTCTTTCTCCCTCCTTCTCACTCGCGCTTTTCTCTCTTTGCTTGGGTTATGGTCGGAATTGGTTTTCAGTCGAGTTGGCTGAATCTTAAGTCGAAAGGTGACTGGAAGGAGCTCCGGGCTCCCTTTCTTTGTCGGTTTTCCGAGCATCTGGGCAGGGGAGTATGTAGCAAGTTGAAGACGCGTTAGGAGTAGCCGATTTGTTTCTTTTTTCTTTTTTCTTTTCTTTTGGTTCACCCACTTTCCCCGGTTCACTTAATTCAGAAGCAGGTGAGCTTCTGAACTTGTTGGGTTTGGGCTTGGACCCTGAGATTTGTGTTGTGGGCTCGGGTTGGATCCTCATGGGTTTGAGTTTGGGTTGCTAGGTTTCGGTTTTTTTTAGTCGTAAAGTCTTTGCTAAGGTCATAGGATAACCCAGAACCATCGGGTTGTCCTGATAGAGTCGGTGAGGGAACAACCTGATCCCATTCATACCTATGTACTCCAACCTCGATGTTAGGTACGAAGGATGCGTTACATAGAAACTATGTACCCCGACCTCGTTGTTAAGTGCAGACAGTGCGTTACATAGATCATATGTACTCTGACCTCGATGTTAGGTACGGACATTGCGTTACACATTCCTTGCCCCGATTGAGGCAAGGGTCCCACGGGCGAGAGTCGGGACGTGCTGCTTGGCATTCTGTGTGGGCCCATTTATTGCATTTCTATTATTATATGAATTGTTAGCATGCCTTGTGTGTTTAATTCTCGTACTGCATTAGAGCATCTTTATTAGGTATAGCACAAACTATGTGGCGTCAGCGAGGACTTCAGGTCCTGCATGCGTGGCTCGATCTGATTCCTTTCCCCATTCTTCTTTTAAAGGTTTGTTTATAGATGTTGAGTGTTTTGTGCTACTTGGCGGGGATGTTCCTTATGGCGTTGTATGAGAGAGAGGCTAAGTCAGACTCCATTTTACTTTTGGCGTTTGTTACTTGATCATATTTTGGTTTTGACCCGGCTTCGTCATGGTAAGTTGTACCCTGATTTCAGCTTTGCATGTTTTCCAATCAAAATGAATTTAAGCGACTTAGTTAAATAGGACAGGTTCTTGGTACCCAATTTCCCTTGTCATATTTAGGGGTTCAAAATCCCTACTTTAAAACGCTCTCAATTGAGGTTTTGAAACCTTGACCCGTACCTGGATTGCAAGATCCGAATGACGGTATCCAACCTTCGAAACTTAACCCGAATATTTATATTTTGGCCGTTACACCCACCTCCCCGACTCCTGGTTCTCTTTTGCTGAGACGGGCAGGTCCTGGATTCAGGGCTATGAAAATCATCGTCTGTGTTTCTGTGATGCAGTGGATGTGTCTCTTTTGCAATCCATGCCCTACCATTTATTACCTTCTCAAAATCAACCTGTCTCTAGTCTGTTTGAAATCCTGAAAATGTTGCTTTCCCTCGCCTTATCCGCCTTTTCACACCAATCTCTCAGCTCATCGAGTTAAGGGAACTCTAACCCTAATCACCAAGGTCAAGAACACGAAGATCCGTGTTACCGCTGAAAATCTGGCTTTTATCCTTGACCTACCCTATGACATTCTTACCAAAGACTTCCGTGATAAGCTTGAATGTGTGCGTCTCACCCGAGAGCAATTCTTTCTTGTCCCATTAGATCCCGAATCCTCTTCCACACATAAGCCAACTCATACTGCCCTCAAACTTCAACCCAAGCTTGTGTTCACCATTCTTTCTCACTGTATTTTCCCTCGAATTAAATCTCGAGAACTGGTTATGAATGGTTGTGAGCCAAATCTCTTAGATATGATTCTCAACTATATGCTTCACGCTTCCAATTCTTCTCGCCCTATCCCTCTTCCTTATGCTATCCTTCTACCCAAGATCTTCAAGATCTTTGATGTTGACACATCCACTAAGGAACAACAAATCTACAGCGGCGTTGTCGATGAAGCATGCCTGGAGCGATTGGGGATTGTCAAGAATATGAGAGGCCAATGGATGCTCAAACAGGAGAGAAAGGGCAAAGCATTAGCGGATCAAAAAATCTCTGAGGAAAGGCTTGCAACTCTTGAGACTGAGATTCAAGACCTTCGGCTGGACATGGGTAGGATGTGGACTGATATTGTCTCTCATCAAGACAATACTCATGAGCTCCTCTCCATTATTGACTGTAAGCTAAACTAGATGATGCTCCTTAATGTTCTCACCTTCATTGCCATAGGTTTCATAGTGCCTCTGGGCGAGGAAGTCGTTGATCATACAAGGGTGAAGAAATGCAATGTCATCTTCAGCTACAAGAATCTTGTGATGAAACGACCTATCCAATGCCCTACTCACAAGGAGCCCATGATACTAACTGTTGAGGAGTATGGTGTGGTAAAAAAGTACAGGGACGTCAAGAAGCAAAGGAGGATTGCACATATGTTCAAGGACAAGATCTCAAGGGTGTTATGAAGAGGTGGCAGCAGAAGGCTCAAGATGGAGTTAAAAGGAAGTATGTCGAGCCGGACAAACAATTCCCAACCTTTGAGGAGTGGCATGAGGATTACATGTGCTTCAAGGCCTTGATGTCTCTACCTCTTTTGAAAACGTCTTTTGAAAAGCTTATGTTCTATGTCAGTTTTTGAAACTTCTGTTGGTTGGTAAAACTTTTTAGTTCTCTATCTCTTTTGTAGGAAGACAAAAAGGGGCAGAATTTATGGTGCGTGTAGGTTTTTCCTGGTTTTTGTTCACATATGGTTTGTATGGTTTTGAAACTATGATCCAAATCTTTTAGACTTATGTAATTATTAGCATTAGCCTTATATGATCATCTGTGTATATATTACGGTTCTTATCTATTGATCATGTTAATTATGTTTTGTCTTCCATCAAGGGAGAGATTGAAGACGCCACCTTGATTGAAAGACCTAATGAGCTAACCTACAAGTCCTTAAGAGTGATGAAAGACAAAACGAGACCTTGGTGTCAAGGTCTTGAAAGCAAGGTTAAATGGTTGGTCTCAGTTTGTATTATGTACTCGATAATCTATATGTTTTATGTTGCATGAAATATTATGAGATCAATTATTTTGGGCCATATATATTTTTGTATATGGGCCTTAGTTTTTGGGCCTAAATTTTATGCAGATGGATTGATTAAAGTTTAAATTTGGTGAATGTCCATTTTAGATGTGAATATTAAGTAAATGTCCACTTTTTTACAAAATTAAGTAAATGTCAATTTTTTTCAAAAATACCCCTCCTTCCCATCCCTAACCCTTCCTCCTTCCCCCTTTGACCATTTTTAATTTTAACATTGACTGGTCAACATTGACCATTTCGGTCAACGCCTGCATTTGGTGACAGTTTTGTGCTGATAGTTGTGTATATTTTTTCGGTGACAGTTATTGTGATAATTATTTTGGTGATAACTGAATTTTTTGGTGACATTTTTTTTTCTAGTGACATTTAACATAATTTTTTTCTCGTACTAGTAAACACTGTCACCAACCTATTGTCAACAATTACATAACATTGTCACCAACTTTTTGTCACCTACTATAAAATATTGTCACCGCTAATTTTCACTAACTACATACTATCACCAATTGCAAAATATTGTCACCAAATTATTGTCAACAACTATGAAACACTGTCATCAAATTATTTTCACCAACTTATTGTCACCAAACATTGTCAAAAACCAATTGTTACCAACTACACAACATTGTCATCAATCTATTATCCCTAAATAGAGAACATTATCACCACCCCTATTGTCACCAACCTAATTTCGTAATTTGTTGTTACCAACAATAAAATAGTGTCATCAATCGATTGTCACCAACTACAGAACATTGTCATCAAATTTATCTCCCCTCTAGCGTCTTCATCCTCTTCATATTGTCATCAAAGTAAAATGTTTGTACAGAACCAATGTCATCGTTATCACATAATATTAACTCACTTTTGTCACAAAACTAAAACCCTAGAACTAGGGGAGTATAGACCCTAGAGGGGCTAAAGCTAAACAAATAAAATTTTGATGTACAGTTGGTTTAGGGTCGGGGTTTAAGGTTTAGTCTTTAGGGTATAGGGCCAAGGCCCTGAACCCCAAATCCTAAGCCCTAAAATGTGTGTACAATACTAATATCATCGCATTTGTCACCTAATATTAACTCACTTTTGTCACAAAACTGAAACCTTAGAACTACGGGAGTATAGACCCTAGAGGGGCTAACCCTAAGCCAATAAAAATTTGATGTACAATATGATTTAGGTATATATAGTGATCATAGATTGAGCATAAATAAATGTAAATAAACTATCACAAAAAAAATACAAACACCATTCAATAAGTAGTGGAAATCATACATTAAGTTAGTCACCATGATAATGAAAATAATTTATGAATCCCCAATTGTTGACTACATTAATTTTTAAAATAAATGGAAATAGTTGAGACAGTCACCATGATTAGATTGCAATGAGTATCAAATTACAAACATCATACAACTTAATGCTAGCAAAAAATATGTCAACATAACAATAAATGTCACCACCAAATTATATATCATCAAAATATTGTCACCAAATAAAATTTTAAAAGTTTGACCAGTTTCTCTCATATGAAACTGTCACCAAAATAGTGTCACCAACCTATTTTCACCAACTAGAAAACACTGTCACCAAACTAAAATGTGTGTATAGTACTAATGTCATCACCTTTGTCACCAAATATTAACTCACTTTTGTAATCAAACCGAAACCATGGAATGAGGGGAACATAGACCCTAGAGGGGCTAAAACTAAGCAAACGAAAATTTAATAAAATTCCACACCATTTCATCACCCGAAAACTGATGATCACCAAGATATTATCACCAACTCGTTTTATCATCAAGATATTGTCACCAACCCATATTTATCACCAAGATATTGTCACCAACCCGTATTTCCAAAACTTTTTCTCACAAATTTAGCAAAAAAATTAAGCTAATCAAAACCTTCAATTGTATCTAATTCCCGAACAATTCTATCCAAATATTCAACACCAATTCAACACCAAGATCTGGTTCATCTCATCCAAATCCAATTCCTTTAGGAAACTGATGAACTTGAAGCTACAACTGATTGTTTATTCTCTAAGGGGCAATCTACACCTCTCCCGTCACCTTCAACCATTACTTCCAACTGTCACCTGTTCCAAGAAGCCCAAACACCAATCATGATGACCAAATCCCCATATTTACCAAAAAAAATACTGAAATACAGAAGTAAAACGCTCTAATTAACCATCAGAATCAGCAAAACCTCATCAACACTCGGTCGGTGCCCCACAAGCCCTAAACAAACTCCGCTAAATCTAACAACAGTAACAAATTTTCCAAGAACAAGCATGGATCTTCAATGAACTTACCAGTCCAATAAAGGTCGGAAATTGTTCAATCACCCCTAGGGCTACGCAACAAAACAAAATCCAGTCCAGCAGCCACGAAATTCACACCAATCGTCCAGCTTAATCATTCTAAATCACCATCATAGAACAAATCCATCAAGAAAAACAAGAAACGTAACCATTAAATCGAGATCACAGGGAAATTATCTGGAATTAAACTCACCAACATCAGAAGAACACAAACTGGCGGGAATTAAAAACAGATCATCCTCCGATCTCGACGAAGAAGCTTGCAGAAGAACACGAACATGGAGACGCCGAATCTTTGCAGAGAGCGGGGCGGCTCCAAGGGCGGTGAGCTGTGGAGGGGAGGTAGAGTAGGCGCCGAGGTCGGGCCAGGGGAGGGAGAGGATGGCGGAGGGGCGGGAGACGGTGATTGCGCCGCCGTAGAGGAAGGAGGAGCCGAGGGACTGGATGTGCTTTGCCGACGGGGAGGGAGAGATTTTAGGAGGAAGATGGACAATTCACTGAGGGAGGAGAAGGCGGTTGTGAGGGGAGGTGGTTTAATTATAATAGGGGTAGTTTGGGTATTATGAAAATAAAATGGACACTTACTTAATAACCAATTCAAAATGGACATTTAGCTAATTAGATATTCTAAATGGACATTTGACCAAAAATTTTCTTGATTAATTATCTATTATATTTATCTCTTAAGTTGAATTATAGATAGATTTATTTGTTGAGATTTTATAGGATTTTCGAATGGGCTAGAAATTCAAACGAGGGATTCTCGTTCATGATAAGTCATTCGATTATCTAGAAGCCAATTCAAAAGGTTGATGAAGATCCCGGTGCAAGGATGTCAGAGCTTCAAATAGCCAACAATTCAAATTCAACGTCTCTAATCCTTGGAGATTTGAAGGATATAAATAAGACGAATGCAGAAGGGAGAAGATACACAACTCTGAAGCGAAAACGTTCAAGCAATCAAGTTCTCCATTGCATTCATCTATCTCATTTTCTCTCGCATCTTCTCTTTTTTCTTAGTTAGTTTATCTTTTGAGAGTTGAGGGAAACACAAGAGCATTGTCATAATATTCATTTGTTTTACATTAAGAGTATTCCATACTCGAACAAAAACGCAGTTCGGTGTATGGTGAGGACTTTTATTTAACTTGTGAGGTTGGGTTGCTAGAATAGAAGCGGTAAGGCTTTGTATAGAAGAGGGAAGTTCTTCTAGGATATTCTAGGGCTCTAAGGAAAGTGAAATAAAGGTTTCTGAATCCTACGAGTTGGATAACCCTAGGCGGGGACGTAGGCCAAGTTCTTGCCAAACCTCATTAATAATTCGCATGTTCATTTATTTATTCTGCACTTTATTTTGTGTATTTACTTTACTTGTTTTTTAAATTGGCATGTTTTTATAGTCATATCAAGACCTTGACAAGCTACTTTCAAAACCGTGTAATGTTTGAGTTTTGCGAAAAACTTGCATACTCTATTCAACCCCCCCTTCTAGAGTATATCTATTTTATCTGTTAGACCCTTCAAGGACAATGCAACATTTAAGTGTTGGGGAGAATGTTTTAGAGATTAGTTTAGTATGTCTATGATTTCAGTTTCACGTTTATTAGTTTGTTTTAGTTAGTTTGTTTTCATTTATATTTGAAGTTATTAGTTTTTGTTGCCATGCATCATGTCACTACTAGAAAAATGCAATTAGACATCTGTTCAGAACAAATGTCTTTAAAAAAAACTTCCGATCTTATTGTGCGTGTAGTAAAAGATCAACTTTTTAACATCGGTTTTAAGCCGATGTCATTTCTTGGTTAAAACATCCATTTTATTTTAAATATAGATATAAATCAGCCCCTCAAATTTATTTTTGACATGTTCACTTGTTGTTAAAGTCTCATTATTTTTCATATATATGCTTTTGAAGATGTCCACACCATGCAAGCTTAAATTTTACATTTACATCACTATTTTTAGAATAATCAATATTAAAACAAAATAGACATCTTTTTATTATATTAATTTTGTGCATATTAATTTCATATATAAAATTTGTGATTTTTTATTGTTTTAAAATATCTATCGTACAAAATATATACATAACTGATGTACTAATATGATACATACATCGTTTTACATTTTTATAAAGATGTTGTTAGCAATATATATCAATTTATATTAACATTGTGATGTATAAATATATGTTACACATTGATTTAGATTATTTAGACAATGTCTATAATGATACTAGCATCCGTTTTTATGTAATGGTTCGATTTCATAGCTATTCAAGCACAACACTTTTCATCTATAATCCAATGTTTTTTCATTAGATACACAACACATTTAATAAGATTTTGCGAATGATGACGTACTTTAATGAACATATAATTAATATTAAGATACACGCGAAATCGACATTTACAAATGTTTTACAAAAGATAGGTACTTAAAAGATACACTTTTACAAATGATGACTACTTTTAAATGACGGGAACAAAGGATAGTTTAGTAGCCCTTAAGATGACTAGGCACACTTCCAAACATTAAAACTATGTAGTTGATGTACCACCACTAGGATCATTTGTTAAGCGGCTAAGAATCCCAAACTCCAAGGTCAAAGTACCACCACCAGCCGTTGATGTAATCTGAATAGAGTAGTTAACTTCAGTAAATTGAACAAAAGTATCAAAGGACAAGCAGATATAGTATTCGAATATTTGTATGCCAGCTGGAATAGGAAAAGGGCAAACATATACAGTGACTGGCTATATAATTTAAACTATGACAGGAAATCCATGTCCAAGGTGAAATGCAATAAGTGTAGGTTCTTGGGAAGTTCTGAAACAGAAATATGAAAAAGAAATGGGAAAGGGAACTTGCCTTGCTTTCATTTTCATCAACTCCGTGCAACAAGTTGATTGATCCAAATGGAATACCTGAAGAAAAAAAGTGAAAAAATAATAAATTATTGCCTTTGGCATGTCCAGAGAAACATTCTAAAGGTATAAACAGAAAAAAAAATCTCATAACCAACATCAGAAAAGAGAAGACATGACTAAAGATATTATCAGACTTTGATCCTCGAAAGGAAAAAAAAACTGACAGCTCAACCTACGCAAGCAAGCACTTTCAGCTTCATGTCAGCTATCAAGCTATGCAGCAACAAAATACAAAAGTCATGTATCAATAGCTAACACATAGTTTCATTGCCTAGTTCATCAAATTAAAAGACTTTAGAAACCCCACACCCCCTAAAATAATTTCATTTAATGGCTAACATATCTGGACAGAAGCAATATACTATTACCCCTTTATGCACTGCATGGAATAATTCCATGGGGAAAATCCAATACTGCTGCACTGAAATTGTATCATATCCATATGGAAGAACTTCCTAGTATAACAATAAATTGATAAATCATCGATAGGTAAAAGATGAACAAATTGTTTAATAGATATATACGAAAATTGCACCTGTAGGCGTATCAAAGGCAATCAACATCCTTTGAGCAAGATCCTCTGCCAAATTAAGCAGCTTGTTATCATATGATGGAATTCTCATACCCTGCCATCAAGAATATCTCGTATGAGGAGAAAATGCTAAATCAGTTCATTACAATAAGTCGTTCTAGGTTTACAAAGTACAGGCAGCAGAGAACGAAAAGCATTCAAGATCAATAAAGGCAACATACACATTTTGTTATGAATATAAAAGCAGCAGAGGAGATGCTAGATGGTTAGGAGGGAAAGATAACATCATAAGCAGTTAATGTGTAATAGGCCATGGTCACTATCTAATATAATAAGGGCATCATCATCCCATGAGATATATCTCCTGAGTTTTAGAAGTAGAGGTGTATAAGCCTAGAGAGAGTATCTTCCCTGTTTCCAATTTTTTCCCTAATTCAAGTTCAATCACAGGCTACAACCTCTTATTAGGTCTAACACATTTATTCTACTAGGAAAGTCAATTTGCACTAATAAGGGCATTCACCTTAAATTGCAAGGATAAATGCAATTGTCCCCATCCCCCAAAGGAAAAGCTATGTTGAATGATTTGAACTTTGCCAACCCTACGAAAAAACAGAATAGCTTGTTCTAGTTATTTTTATTTTTTGAATGAAGGTACATACCCAGGCTTAAAATAGATTACACCTCTAGTTCCATTGGCTAGTTCTCATTTAAAACTTTGTAGAAGCTTGAAGCTCCCTAAAAAGACCTCTTAATTAACTATCAGGAAAAAGGATTAACTTCATAAATCGTTGGCAAAAGCACAAGAAAAAATACCATAGCATAATCACTTGCAATAAGATGGGCAGAAAGCAAACCTTCAAGGACCCGGATATTGGTCTCAAAAATAGATATTGTCTTATTCTGCAAATGTGAGAATAGAAGCACAATGTCAGGTTCATAAATACAGAGTATATATTTAGCACAAAGTCAATAAACTCATCTACTTACTAGAACACATGCTTCATATGAAGATGGGGCAATTCTCTTGGTGTTTGTATACATTCTTATTCTCTTCTTATTCACAAATACAAGACGATGGAACAATAATCTGTCCATGTTCTGTTTGATGTTCTGACTACAGCTTAGAATGTATGCTCTTTAGTAATTTAATAAGGATAATGATATGGAATATCCAAGTTTATGTGGCCATAGATAGAAATATGTTCATTATACTTGCTGCAATTATTTCTGCACGGGTTTAGCTTAGTTCTAATATCATCATCTTATCTTATATCTAACTTGCAAAAAAAAAGAATAAGAGTTGATAGAGACTTACTCCGAGTGACCTAGGCAGAAACTTTGAATCCCATGTGCTCCTTTCAAGGGGTTTTCTGGAAAAACAGCAACCTATCAGCATAGCATCATGATTCATGAGTCACAACAATACAGAAAACTGAAGTCTCGTTGCTTTTGTAAAGGCGGAAAGTTAACTCACACGAATTTTAAAATCACAATCAGCACTAAGAATCTCCCATCTGGTGAGAAATCATGCATGTAAATGAATGCACTTCAGAATAAACCTAAACATCTATAATAGTAATAAATATTAAACTAGCCACACTGACAAGTAACGCACCAGGCTAATAATTGTCACCCATAATAAAGCATAATTTTGCAAATTGACCTAATTGAAAACCACACCAGCTCCCACACACTGTCCTTGATTTCCACATAGGGCATAATTAACACTAATATGTAAGTTAGTTTTCAACACCCTCATTTCCAATTCAATTCAACACTACTAAGTATTTTTTTTTAAAGATGGAGCAACTCAAGCATCAGTCAATCATCAGTTTAGACCCTTTTTGAGCCAGTGTCAAATGTAATCATCATATTTCCATCATCAAACATTGGAAAGGATAGAACATCCAATAAGTGAATCAAATACAACACAAAAGTTTATCAAAGAAAATCATACAGAAATTTTAATATAGAGTTCTATCTTCACTCGGAACAAATTTCCAACTCCAAATCTAATAAAAAAGACAGCAAATTTTGAGCATTCCCAAGATGAACTTGTTCTTTGAGAACATAGTTGATCAATTTTATGTTGAAGGTTATATTATAGATCCAAAAATTAATGAATGGATTCACTTGCAAGACTGCGGTGAATAAAGCTCATTAGTTACACTAATAAATAACAGAAGATGTGTTTCCAAAGATGAATTCAGTCTTTTAATTGCTCAAGATGTGTAACCTACCTCATAAGAAAATTCACATGTAGAAAGAGGATATCGAGATGCAATTTCCCACAAGCAAACCTGCACAAATAAATAAAAAGTTTAAGTTCTCTCGGGAGCCATCAAATGCAAAGAAAAGCACTTACTGAGGACAAGGAAAAGGGGCTTGTGCATTGTATCAGATCATAATCTAACTAGGGTTTAAAGGCAAGGATGCTCACTTTTCAGGCTTGTTTGGGATATCATTGAGGTTGTAATTTATTATTCAAATGAAACCCAGATTTTGAATAGAACCCGAACCAACCATGCCAATAAAGTTGGCTTGAAGGATCCCTTTGAGTTTCCATTTTCCATCATTAGCAGTAAACCTGAGGAAAAAGGGAAAAGTAAGAAATAAATCAATGGATCAACCAAATATTTAACTCTAAAGTTTGACAAACAATTGAAATCAAATTAAGGTTTCTTTGCATCAAATTGGAGTTGGCTGAAACAACAAGCGAACCCATTAAGCCTAATGTTCACACATAACAATCGAAATCCAAATCAAATGCTCAAAGGAAACCCTAAACCTACGAATTTCTCACCAATTAACAAATGAATCATACTAATCTCACCTATGACCTATCAAGTGGCACAACATGACCCGCAGTGGCTAGATCTAGTAAGCAAAAACCCTAAAAAAGATAGCAATAGAGAAAGGTAGAGACTCACATAAAGCTGCTACCAAAAGACTTCAGATCTAGAACTTCGACAACCAACACCGGAACATCAAAGGACGAATCCGGCAATGTTACAATAGCGTTTTGAGTTGGAGTGACTGCCATCTCCTTGTCTCTCGTTGTCAGTGTGGAACAAGAACGAAGAAAGGTGAATGAACAACGAGGGAGTGAAATAGGGAGGAGAAGAGGGGAGGCATGGTTTTGAGATCTGGAGAGAGGAAGAGTGAGGTCGGGGTCGGAATAGGGTTGAAGAAGACGTCAAGAGGATGGAGGCGGTGAGCGGGGCAGGCGCCTGGAGCAGAGAGGAGAGGAGGAGGTAGAGGAAGGTCGCCGGAGAGGTGGAACGTCACCGGAGATGGAGGAAAGTGGAGGTGATTGAGTTCTGAAGAATGGAGAGAGTAAGAGCGAAGTCGGGGTCGGGGATTCAACTAAATGTGGACACCCATTAAATTTGTCGGTGTTATAACTTTTCTCTAAAATTTGAAAACCCGCCAATTTTTTGTAAGTGTTTCAATCCCGCTCATTTTAACTTAGAAAATTTAAACCCGCGCTCATTTTAATTTTTTTTTAAGAATGAATAATTTCACATCTGTCGAAAAATTTAACAGATGTCTAAATATTTTTCAACATCACAAATTTAATAATTGACGTAACAAACTAATTTAACATCAGTTGTTTTATTGACAGACTTAAAAGACGTGATGTCTAATTGCATAATTCTAGTAGTGTGTTTATGATTAATATTATGAATATTCAAAAAGAAAAAAAATAAAAAATGTCAAAAATCCAAAAACATCATGCATTTGCATTTATGTGTTATTTAAATACACATCTAGCTTATTTTGTCCTCTATTCTATTTTCAGTAGAATCACATAAATCCCATTGAATTTTGGATGAATTTCTTTTGTATTTATTTGATTTTGATGTGAAGCATGATTTGGCATATTTAATTGAGCATGTATGATCTAAGTTCTTAGGCATGATTGAAATCCAACAAAATATTTGTCCTAGTAAGATATTTTGGCCTTATAGGGATTACATCTATATTTCCTTTTGTTTTTGTTGTGTCAATTACTCTTCTTATGCATTTCTCTTTGAGTGTTGACATGGTTATTATTATTGAGGCTGCACAAAGTACATGATCGTTGCTCATGAGTTGCATATGATAGAGGCAATTGCTTCTTAGCCGATATTTATCTATATCTACCCTACATTATGCCTTTGTTTGAAGCCAATTTGATTCTTTAGCCTTTTCCTTTGAAGCTCTACAAAATTCATGAATCCTAGCCTGTGAAAAGCCTTACTCAACCGGGAATTAGGATTTAGAGTTGGCTAGGGATTATCATTTTGAGTAGAGAAAGAGAAGCTAAGGTTTATGCTTATTGTTGAGAGTTTCAAGAAAGAGATATAATGTTATGTGCTTATTTTCCTCATATTGTAATTCATGCATTTGGCTCAATAGAAAAATTCAAAAAAATCAAACATAAAAGAAGAAATAAGAAGAAAATGGAAAAAAAAAAGACAAAAGAAAGACAAAAGTTATGAAATAAAGAGCCTTGATTATCTATTCTAGTATATGAGAGTTAGATAAAGTATTTGTTTTAGAAGTTTATTTTGAGAGTTTATTTTAAGAGTTTATTGTAGAGTTTATAATATTATTGAAAGCTTGATGTACTTCTGAGTTGTTTTGAGTTATGTTGGAAGTTTTAGGAATATTAGTTCTCGGAATTGAAAGCACCATATGACCAAATACAATTCCTTACCTTTATATTTATACCAACCCCCATTACAACCCCGTCGAATGGAATCTTCTTTGAAGATTTCCATTGAGCGAAAGTCCTCTTGATGTTACTTGTTTGCTTTGATGTATTCGGTGGAGATATTGCTATATACGTGTCAATATTTAAGATTGATATTTGCATAAAGAATTGAGTTGAGAGTGATACTTAAAGCCTAAACATATGAGAGTGAGAGAAACACATATTCTTCCTTGTGAGGTTGGACTGAAAAGCATGCGAGCTACTTGATTATTCGTATATATGCTAGGATGTTTGTTTTCCTTATCCATGTTTGCACTTGCTTTGATGTTGTTTTTGAGAGGGCTAAGTTATGAAGGAATTTCCTATGGGATGTATTAATTTATGTTTATTTTTCATTTGCTTGAGGACAAGCAAAAGCTTAAGTGTGGGGGAATTTAATAATGCATATTTTAAAAATGCATTATACATAGATTTAGATGCATTTAGGATATGTTTCTTGGATGTTTTATAGTTATTTTGCATTTTTATCCATTTGGGAAATCGAGTTTGGAATCTACGGTATTTTGTGTTTATTCTGAAGTTTTATAATCCGAGCTTGATGAGGAGCTAAGGATGGTTAGAAAAGATAGGATTTGAGTTTAAAAGGGGCAAAGAAAGATCATTAAGGGAGCTAAGAAGTAGAAGATCGAATCAAAAAGGAAGAAATTAGGATGCCAGAGTAGCGGCGCTTGTCCCTATTTTACCGATACCTGCCGGTTTCGCAGAATTCAGCAAATGATGATCTGATTCATATTTATCCTATTAGTTTATTATTATTTTGTTCTAGGGTTTATAAGGGGCCGAATCTTATTCTATTTAGGCCGCCTTGTGATTGCTTAGAGGAGAATCATTCGTTCGTTGGTTCGAGAGAGAGAGAGAGAGAGACACATCAATCAATAAACACAATTAATTGTTTGCTAGATTTTGAGTTTCTCAACTCATTGTTTCGCCTGCGATTCGAAGACATGGCTGGTTGAATTATGAGCTTTTGATTTCTATTGTTATTCCTATAATTATTTCATTATCCTTGTGCTCATAATTCTTGATTGCATATATTCTCTCTTGATTGATCATCTAGATAGGATTTGCATTCATGCTAGTGATTAATGATTTTGTGACATTAGTTAATCCATGGTAGCAAGCAATAGGTAATTGATTTTGTGAAAGCATTGATTGGTTATGCATGGTAATGACGCTTGGTTAAATATTGGTTCCTTTGAGATTAGGTTTAGAGGATTTGCAACCCTTCGCTATACTAATTAATTAGGAGGGTTTGTACTGCCAAACTTCCAAGTACTTTGGGAATTTGTGTTGCTATGTGTTTAAGAATCCAGAACGGGCCACAGTATAACGGATTCACATGCCTTCAACCGAATGTCTTTCTATTCAAACCAAAGTCGGAATAACTCCATCATCAGTTGCATTGCATTGAATTAGAATGACAATGAAGTCAGGCCAAGAATCATGAACCCTAACCATTGTTGAGAATTACAGGTAAGGAGCTTTCATCCTATTGGTAACAACTTCACAATCATTACTTCCTTTTACTTTATTTATTCTTCTTTATTGATCTCAATCTTAGTCTTGTTTGCTTTAAATCAACATTAGAATTAAAAAACTAGATCTCTCTATGGGTTCGACTCCTTACATACTCACTATATTAGTTTGTTTATTTGGATTATAAATAATACATTTGACAGGGATCAACGACATCATAAATCCTGCCGTCAACTACATCCAGAGTTTTCCCATCTGTAGACTCCTCTAACGCCTTGATGTTTCCCATAATGTTGCGAAACATTGGTTAAGTCCTCAAAATTTTGCATTACTTCATCAGGTGTCTTATTTATGACATCTCATCCACTTGTATTGATCACACTGTATTTACGATCAAGTAAGCCATCCCAGAGATAGAGGACTAGATCATCCTCTCGTATGTCATGTTGCGGGCAACTTGTTTTAAGCTTCCTGAACATCTCAACATACTCATAAAGGCTTTCTGAAGGAGATTGCTCTATGCTTGATAACTTCTTCTTGAGCTTGCTGAGGTGAGTGGTAAGAAAGTATTTATGAAGGAAAGTTTTCTTCAATCCTACCCAAGTAGTAATGCTCTTTGCTAGTAGGTAATAGATCCAATCACTGACTGCATCCTTCAGGGTGAAAGGAAACACTCTTAGCATAATCTGATCGTCGGTCAGGCCTTGAGGTCTCAATCTATCGCATACACTAATAAATTTTGCGAGATGTTTGTTGGGCTGTTCTTCAACCATACCATGAAAAAGTAGCAAAATTGTAGACCAGTGACTTATACTCAAATCTTGACTCCTCGAGGAGAGCAGGGATCATGATCGCAAGCGATTGCGATGCCAGATTGGGCTCCTTGAAACTTCTCAGGGTCCTCCTTGGAGGTGCTTCAACATTTCCATCATCTTCATGGTTATTGTCATTCATCTCTTCCCCTTATTTTTCTTAGTTGAACTCAAGTGTTCCTCTTAACCTAGAAAGTGATCTTTCAATCTGTGGATCAAAAGGCAAAGGAGAAGAATTAGTAACACGGGTATGGATCACACAGAGTGGTCCACACTGTTGGAAGGTAAAATTTCATGAATTTATTTTTGAATTTATAATTTTATGTCACCACATCTATTATACATTTGAAAAGTGTGATTGATTACAGATAAGAAAAAATAAATATATTAAAAAAGACCCAGTACATGTAACAAAATCTGAGCAAGAGTTACCAAGGATAACCTCCCCTCCAATTTTGATTACAAATAAGAAAAAATAAATATATTAAAAAAATCTCCATTACTATAAAAGCGTGGGTAACTTCTTATATCCACCGTTCCTCTTAAGAGTTATCTACGGCTGAAATTGCATCACAGCCTTGCTGCTTTCTTCTTTCCCTTCACTCATGGTCATCGGCATCTGTTTTGTGCTCCTATCTGATTCGACCTAACGTCTCTCACCGCCTTCCTCGTGTCCTCATCTCTGTCATTCTCAAGATCTGGTGTTTTATCATCTTTCCATTCCTGATTATAGGCTTCTTCCTTCTCCATCTTCATCTTTTGTTTACTGTCCTTTCTCCCTCTCTCTCTCACCATCTTGTTTTTCGGTTTATTCGCCTCGGCCTGTCGATTCTCTCAGTTCATTCAAATCCTAGGTTCCCTTTCTTCTCTTTCCTCATTATGTAGAAATTAAATTGGAGTCAAATCGATTTAGCGTTTTCTCTTCTCTGTGTGTCTGTTTTTTTTACCCATTCGTAGCTTTGATTGTTTGCTTTGTTGTTGTATGAGACCACCAAATTGATTATTGCCCCTGAAGCGATTCTGGAATTTCACCTATACTTATTACCTCAAGGTGTCGACAAAAGTCCTTAAATACCTACCTTATTATATGATAACACTTAGTTTCACGATCAAATGAATCTCTTATTACTGAGTGTGATCTTACATGTGGCCGAGGTTCGCGATCAGTTATATTTACTGTTCAATCGTCGTCTTTAGAGGAAGTTTGCTTTGATGATGTGTCTTTCCTAGAAAAGCTACTTGTCCGATTCAAGGATCTAAAAAGCTCAGACTTAAGGGTTTTATGTCAAAGGAAGTTGCAGAACTCCTTTCTTATCTCTTCTTTTCGGATCCTCTTTCTTGTGGACATTAGGGGGTATTTATAGTAGTATCTAAGCGAGCAGCTGGCGGGTGACCTCGTGGTTTATGTAGGGGACACGTGTAGCTCATGCCCTCATGCCAGCAGTCTAGGGTAGCTACACCTGGCCATGTTAGAGGAGAGGTGCTTCACCAGTGGGTTGCTTGCCCTTTTGAGGGAGTTTTAGGTGGTCTTGGAGCTTTCTTTTGCAATCTTGATTCTGAGGGACAACATTCTGAGTCAGATATGAGCATTAGCTTATGTGAATTGAGAAAGCTATGATCGCGGTGATATAATCTTTAGTGCGTTCATGACTTCCGTATGTATATGATTTTTGTGTGGGGCAACCCATTTATGATGTTGCACCACCATTTAAAAAGGGGGTATTTATCATGGCATAGTTATATCTCCTCAACACTAGATTGCGAGGAAAATTGACACGCGATCAAGTCTTGATAAAAAGCGATGCCTCCTTTTTCCCTAACGGGGAATATGAGGCTTGTGTGGAGATGGGCTTGGGCAGTCAGGCCCAATAAGTTTATGGGTCATTAGAGCGGGAATCGGTACGGTCCCACAGAGACTTATAAATAGGGTTTTTACTTCCTTTTTCTCACCATTTCGTTTTATCTTGAATTGGGAGGAGAGAGAGAAAAGGAGGAAAATGAGTGGTGGCCTTTCTTGAAACAAGAAGACATTGCTTGGGTCTTCTGGTTCAGCTATTTCAGACGCAGTCACTCTCCAGATTGGAGTTTCTTCTTTGACCGGTTCCTCCATTTTGAAGTAAGTGGCCTTTGACTCTACTTTCGGTTTTCTTCATCTTTTACAGTTTTCTCCTTTTTCCATCTATGGTTTTTGTTTCCACTTTCGGTTTTCTTCGTCTTTTCCCCCTGATTTCTTCTGGATTTTGGAGTAAAAGGGGAAATTCTTTTTGGAGGGGTTGCTTTTGGAGAGAGGATGTAAGAAACCCCCTTCTTTGGTGGAGGAGAAGATGAAAGGAGTGGTGTTTAGGGGCGGTTGGGTCGGTGGCTCTTGGTTCCCTTCTCGAATTTTATGATCTGACCACCCTGGGCATGGTGGGTGAAGGTTGATCAGGTGGCGGTTCTCCGATGGGACAAAAAGCAAAATCTTTGGGGATCTTCTGCTATATTTTCTTTTGGGGACGCTTTGTTTTCTGTCTTGGGAAAAGGGATTTTTAGGAAGGCAAAAAGGCGTTTTTCAGCCATCATTCCTCGGGAAAAGAGCCTTTTCATTGTCTTTTCAAGGGGGCGCGTGAGGCGCCAATATGACCTTCAAAGGGTTTTTTGGTACCATTTCTTATCTAATCGCGATTTTGAAAAGACTGATTTTCCCTTGTTTGATTTTCATTCTTCGCATCTTTTCAGGAAGTTTGTTTCTTAGAAAGGTCTTTACTTTTTTAGGGAAAAATAGACAATGTCATCAACAAGTGATAGCCAGAATGTGAGCGTGGGGGATGTAAGAGAGGAATTCAGCTCATCAAAAACTTCACAATCGGTCGCGAAAAATGACTCAAGGGCCACAACATCCTCCATTCGTATTCCCCCACTTCAGTTGGAAGAAAGCGGGGGTAGAAGAGAGAAGGCAGCATTGCTAAAAGGAAAAAATAGGGTCCCCCAAGCTGGATAGTTTAAGAAACCTCTGTCGAAAAAGGACCCCGCATATTACCATACATCAGAATCTGAGGATGGTCATGGTAAGCAAAGAAAAGTTGCTCGTGATGGGAGGAAACATAAGGAGATTCGCGTGGCACCCGGGGATTTTTCCATGCCTCCTTACAATGTTGAAGAGTTCACGAATAATAGTTTTTGTGAGGGCTTTACCCCTTCTGACCCTCCTCCTGTCCCTTCCGTTATTGAGGAGCGGGTAGCTCCTACAACATCGGAGACTAGGGGGGAGGTATCTATTTTAGAGCCTACGCACTTGCATCTTGCAGCTCGTGCTTTTCCTTGGCCTACGGGGGTGGAATTGGTTTTGCCTTCCGTGAGAGAGGGTTGTTTGAACATATATCCTAATCACTTGGTGGTTCATCTGGAGAGTTTGCTTCAAGGGTTTCGTCTCCCTTTGCCTAGACTTCATGCGAAATTTCTAGGGAAAATTCAAGTGTGTCCAGCTTAGGTTTCCTTTAACGTATCGATGTTTTTAGCCGTTTACACCATGCGATGTATAGCTTGAAAACAAGAGATGTCGTTAGATCATTTGTTTACGTTTTTATCCCTTAGGCATGGGAAAGATGGGTTGGTGTCCGCGTCTCTCAGTGGTGATATGGTAACGAGACTGTCGAGTAGTCCCGGATGGAGGAAAAATGGTTCTTAGTTCGCGATCCTTTAGGGGCTATTTTAAACTTCAAAACCAGCCCAGGCAATTACCAGGCCCCTCCCAAGAATAGGACCGCAGCGACTGATCAGTGGAAGGCAATGTTTGGATGTGGGAAGAAAATGGGCAAGCGTAGTTATAAGGAGTTCATTACTCCTGCCCGCCTAGAAATGGCAAGATTCAGTCTCCCACATCCTCGGGGTGGGTATTCAGTATTTTCTTTGACCCGCGATGCATTATAACTTTCTTTCCCTTGTATGCGAAGATAAGTATTCTTACCTCAATCTACACTCGTATATATCATGTTTCCTTTCTTCGGCAGGTATGCTGGATCTTACTAAACTCTCTGCGGGAGCTTTAAAAGGAAGGAAGATCTCAAAATCATCGGCTGCCGGTGCTTCAACCGTAGCTCGCGAAATTGCTCTGCCTCTAGTTCCCGCCGAGAGTCATCCCACGGAGGACGTAGCGAGCACCCTGCCTGTCCTTGATTTGGATCAGAGTCCGATCAGAGACTATGAGCCTTTAGTCCGTGCAACAGGTAAGAAAAGGAAGGCAGGGGACAAAGGACAAGGCATGCATTCATCAGAAGAGCCCCTTACTCAGTCTGGAATAGCCATATCAGGTTATTGTCAACCTGGTTTCACCGCAATCGACTACCGGAAACTTGCTATTCCCGCGAGGAGTTGTCCGGCTGAAAGGGATTATCTTCTGGCCCTCGCGGACGAGGATCTGGCCGATCAAGGGCAGAAGGCCGTGGGTTGGGTAACGCTTAGGTTGCTCTTTTTGCTTCGCTATGAAACATTTACTTCCTTCAGATTTTCTCCTTTTCACATGTCTTATTGTTTGATTATTAGTACAATCTCTATTGGGAAGAAGTGACGGGATGCCTGAAGAAGTATGGCGATCGTGTATCTCAGCTGCAGAAGGAAGTAAAAATCCTTCAAGTCAAGTTATCCAAGCTGAAAGATGCAGAGATGCAAGAGGGGACCATCAAGAGTTTGCAGGATGCTTTGGAGAAGACCGAGAAGGAGCTTGAGAAGGTTAAGGGGGAGCTAGATCTTCCAAACATAGAGTCCAAGAATTTGAGGGAAAAGAATGCAGAAAGTACTTTGCGGATTTCAACCTTAGAGAGTCAGCTGTGTGGGTTGGAAGAGGAGTTACAACGTGGGTGCGACGAGTTGTCTGCCGTTAAAGGGGAGCTGGAGAAGTATACAAACGGCGATGGCGTTCATCTGACTAAAGCTACCCTTTACGAGTGTCTTCTGACCCATGAAGGTATAGAACGACTCAGTAAATTTTTAGAGACGTCTTAGGAATCCATTCTCTATAGCTATCTAGCTGAGGTATTCGTGAAGGGTGTCGATTGTGGAGTCGTTCAGAGTGTGACCCCGTAAGCCATAAAATTAAGGAGCTTATATGTTTCTGTTGTTTTAAAGATCGCGATTAACATATAAAGCTTATATCTTATATCTTTTGGTCGTTTGACACATGTACGGATAGGGATAATATGCAGTATTTGCAGGTTCTGCATATTGTTTTTGATGTATGTGTGGATAGAGATAAGGTTTGCAGGTTTTGTCTATAATTTTCCACATGTCTGATGTGTAGAAGTTTTATGGGCTTTGCTCTTGGTTTGTCACGTCTCTTTCGTCGTGTTTTTAATATATGTGGTCTTATCTTGTGTACTTGCGTATAAAAAGGTATGATGGTAGATCTGGTATCTTTATGGGATAAAGAATGGGTTCTTCAAACTTATCTCTGCGTGATTTTTATGGATCTATCCATGCTGAGGAGAAACTATGTGCTATGGTATTGAGTTTATCATTTTTTGTTCTTTGTTTATTATTTGTTAGAGAAAAAATTGAGTTTTCTGATCTCATAATTTTTTGAACTTTTAGGCACTCCCGAAGTTCTTTAGGCCTATGTATAATGACGCTGTAAGGGGAGAGGTTCTGTTAACGTCTCCTACAGGTCGATTGTTTACTGTGAAGGTGTTCAAAGATTATAATGATCAGTTTTGGTTGACTGATGGGTGGGTTGATTTTGCAAATGATGGCGGTCTTCGTGCTGGATGTTCCCTTGTAATTTTTAAGTATGAAGGGGGGCGCTCTTTTAACACCATAGTGCTTGAACCTAAGGATGACTCCTCTTCTTAAGTTTATTTGTATTGTGGGTTTGTTGGTGCTATTCCCATCTTGTGTTGGCTTTATATTTTCTTTTGTGATGTTTTCCCGTTGTTATTTCGATATATGGTTTTTTATGTGCTTTCTCATGTTGAGATCATAATTTGAACCATGAATGTAATTTTTTAATCTTTGATATGTGAAGAAAAATTGAATCGTGAATGTTGGTGGTAATCTCCAGTGTACAATTGAGCTGAAGAGATTAACCAAAAATAAATGCAATCTCCAACGTTCGACACGCGATGGAGATTGACTCGTGAACATTGATGGTAATCTCCAGCGTACATCGAGCTGAAGAGATTAACCAAAAATAAGTGTGATCTCCAGTGTTCAATATGCGATAGAGATTGACTCGTAAATATTGATGGTAATCTCCAGCGTACAACGAGATGAAGAGATTAACCCAAAATAAATGCAATCTCCAGCGTTCGAGACGCGATGGAGATTGACTTGGAAATATTAATGTTAATCTCCAGCGTACATCGAGCTGAAGAGATTAACCAAAAATAAATGCAATCTCGAGCGTTCGATACGCGATGGAGATTGACTTGTAAATATTGATGGTAATCTCCAGCGTACATCGAGCTGAAGAGATTAACCAAAAATAAGTGCAATCTCCATCGTTCGATATACGATGGAGATTGACTCGTAAATATTGATTGTAATCTCCAGAATACATCGAGCTGAAGAGATTAACCAAAAATAAGTGCAATCTCAAGCGTTCAATACGCGATGGAGATTGACTCGTAAATATTGATGGTAATCTCCAGCGTACAACAAGTTGAAGAGATTAACCAAAAATAAATGCAATCTCTAGCGTTCGATACGCGATTGAGATTGACTTGTAAATATTGATGGTAATCTCCAGCGTACATCGAGCTGAAGAGATTAACCAAAAATAAATGCAATCTCCAGCTTTCGATACGCGATGGAGATTGACTCGTAAATATTGATGGTCATCTCCATCGTACATCGAGCTGAAGAGATTAAC
The DNA here is from genome assembly GCA_963922045.1 of Persicaria maculosa. Lineage (NCBI taxonomy): Eukaryota > Viridiplantae > Streptophyta > Magnoliopsida > Caryophyllales > Polygonaceae > Persicaria > Persicaria maculosa. Next base: position 23,420,262 of record OY998260.1, read on the forward strand.
CAAAAATAAATGCAATCTCCAGCGTTCGAGACGGGATAGAGATTGACTCGTAAATATTGATAGTAATCTCCAGCGTACATCGAGCTGAAGAGATTAACCAAAAATAAGTGCAATCTCCAGCATTCGAGACGCGAGGGAGATTGACTCGTAAATATTGATGGTAATCTCCAGCGTACATCGAGCTGAAGAGATTAACCAAAAATAAATGCAATCTCCAGCGTTCGATACACGATGGAGATTGACTCGTAAATATTGATGGTAATCTCCAGCGTACATCGAGCTGAAGACATTAACCAAAAATAAATGCAATCTCTAGCGTTCGAGACGCGATGGAAATTGACTCGTAACTATTGATGGGAATCTTCAGCGTACATCGAGCTGAAGAGATTAACCAATAATAAATGCAATATCCAGCATTCGAGACGCGATGGAGATTGACTCGTAAATATTGATGGTAATCTCCAGCGTCCATCGAGTTGAAGAGATTTACCGAAGAGCGAGTGGAACTAAAAAACAATTACTTAGATCTGAATTATTTATTTTTTTGAGAACTAGGTTTCGTGGAGTAAAATTTTTAGAAACCGGTACATGGGGAACCATCGAGTGCAGATGTATCTAATTGATCTTCTGCATCGTACCCTTCGGAATCACACATACTTAATTCGAAGTGAGTGTTTTCCTTATGAACAAAGACTATGGTGGATTTTAAGCGAAGATCGTGAGTTTCTACGAAATCCTTCCATCCTTCAGCAACCCACAGGGAGTGGTAGTGGCCTTTAGCAAGGCTAACTTTGAAATTCTTCACTGTGCAAGAGGATAGTAGGATTTCATTGAGGACCTGGGATCCGAAATATTCTTGAAAACCGTATGGTAGCATCATGCGGAGCACTTGTTCCTTGAAATCAAGATGGAGGGAAAAAGTGTAAGGGTTTTCTTGAGGATTTGGGTTCGCCATTGTCGTATTTGTTTTTTTTTTTGTGAATGATAAAATGCGAAATTGGGGTGGGTTTTTATAGAGCAAGGACTGCTTGCGCGTTTCTGTATTTTTTAATAGGAATCAGATTTTTGAACGTCCTCGATTGTTGTGAGTTCTACCTATGATCGTAGGTAACTGCGTCTTCTCTTTACTGCGTGATTTAATAGTGATGTCATTAGATTCTCTCCACGTGTACGGTGTGCAGTTTGCCTCAGGAAAACTCTCTGTTACTGAACGGTTTTTTCTTCGTCAGTAATAAGTAGGAGTTTGACCTGGTTTAGATTTATTTGATTTCTCACTATATATAAAGGGCCATGGATGTATGGGGGTTTGGCATGTCTTTTGCCGGATATTCATTTTTCCTCCACCTTCTTAGAGAAAATGTCTTGTTCTCACTCAGGTCCCTGAGACTTCATAAGGTTTATAGATGCTGCTGAGAAACTGCACTTCTTGGTATTTGTCGTTTTAATACATGGTCTTTTGTTGTTTTGTGTTTATGATTCTCTTCCTCCTTCATGCCTAACCAATTTATATGTGTTTATGACAGCCTTTTCCCAATTGCTTTGGGCAAATTTATGGGGAGTTGATATCAGATCACGTTTGTTTTACATCCCCTAATGGGAATAGCATACAAGTGAGGGTTTCAAACGATAGTAATGGTAAGTCATGGTTAACAGAGGGTTGGAATGCCTTTGCGGTGGAAAGTGGCATTCACTTAGGTGCTTCATGGGCCCTGTTTAGATATGTGGAGGATCATTGCTTTAATGTTTTAGTGCTGAAAGAGGAAATAAAGGAGGGAGAGGAAGAAGAGAAAGATGAGGACGAGGATAAAAAGAATTAATTTATTGTTAGGGTCCTTTGCCTTTGTTCCGGAAGAAGTGTTATCATGTCTTTGTCAGTTGTGTGTGGCAGAGGTCTCAGGGTGGTTTTATTTATCGCTAGTTAGCTTGTACGCCTCGTTTATGTTTTATGGCGTTTCGTACTAAATATGTATGCAATCGAATCGTTTGTATGCTTTGTTCATGTTTTATGGTTAAATTGTGTGCTCAATTTATTCTCCGTAGAGGCTTCTTTGCATATCCGTGCCAAAAATGCACGTGATTGCTAAATTTATTCTCCGTAGAGGCTTATTTGCATATCCGTGCCGAAAGTGCACGCGATTGCTAAATTTATTCTTTGTAGAGGCTTCTTTGCATATCCGTGCCAAAAGTGCACGCGATTGCTAAATTTATTCTCCGTAGAGGCTTATTTGCCTATCCATGCCAAAAGTGTACGTGATTGCTAAATTTATTCTCCGTAGAGGCTTATTCGCATATCCGTGCCAAAAGTGCATGCGATTTCTAAATTTATTTTCCGTAGAGGCTTATTTGCATATCCGTGTAAAAAGTGCACGCGATTGCTAAATTTATTCTCCGTAGAGGCTTCTTTGCATATCCGTGCCAGAAATGCACGCGATTGCTAAATTTATTCTCTGTAGAGGCTTATTTGCATATCCGTGCCAAAAGTGCACGTGATTGCTCAATTTATTCTCCGTAGAGGCTTCTTTGCATATCCGTGCCAAAAGTGTACGCGATTGCTCAATTTATTCTCCGTAGAAGCTTATTTGCATATCCATGCCAAAAGTGCACGCGATTGCTAAATTTATTCTCCGTAGAGGCTTCTTTGCATATCCGTGCCAAAAGTGCACGTGATTGCTAAATTTATTCTCCGTAGAGGCTTATTTGCATATTCGTGCCAAAAGTGCACGCGATTGCTAAATTTATTCTCCGTGGAGGCTTATTCACATATCCGTGCCAAAAGTGCACGCGATTGCTAAATTTATTCTCCGTAGAGGCTTATTTGCATATATATGCAAAAAGTGCACGCGATTGCTAAATTTATTCTCCGTAAAGGCTTCTTTGCATATCCGTGCCAAAAATGCATGCGATTGCTAAATTTATTTGCCGTAGAGGCTTATTTGCATATTCGTGCCAATAGTGCAAGCGATTGCTAAATTTATTCTCCGTAGAGGCTTCTTTTCATATCCGTATCAAAAGTGCACGCGATTGCTAAATTTATTCTCCGTAGAGGCTTCTTTGCATATCTGTATCAAAAGTGCACGCGATTGCTAAATTTATTCTCCGTAGAGGCTTCTTTGCATATCCGTGCCAAAAGTGCACGAGATTGCTATATATATATATATATGTTCCAGGCCCTCTTTTGCATATCCGTGCCAAAAGTGGTTTGCCCCTTCTAGGATCCTCGACTTCCTATACTGAGAAATTTCTAAGTCATCGGGTCTCCTTATACAAAAAGGTAAATCTTAAACGTAGTAAGCTTTGAGGTTCTTAGTGTTCCATGATTTAGGGAGAATAGCCCCTTCTGAGTTCTTAAGTTTGAATGATCCTTTTCCTACTTCCTGGTGAATTATGTAAGGTCCTTCCCACTTTGGTTCGAGTTTCTCTCCTTCTGTGGCCTGTCGAAGGACCATGTACCCTTTTTGTAGTGGGTGTATGAAAACGCTTTTGTTGTAGCCATCAGAGAGTCGACGTTGATATTCACTAGCTTTGAAACAAGCTATTTCTCTTCTTTCTTCGCGGAGGTGCAATTCCAACTCCAATGCTTCATCGTTGGTATCCTTGTTAAAGTGAAACACTCTTTCTGAAAGGATCAGTAACACATCTGGGACGACCGCGTCTAGACCAAAGGTCATGGCAAAGGGTGTTTTTCCTGTGGGACTTTTTGCTGAGGTTCGGTACGCCCATAGAACCAGAGGTAAGGTTTATGCCCATTTTCCTTTGGCGAGGCCTAATATTTTTTTTAACGCATTCAGGATTTGTCTATTAGTAGTTTCAGCTTGGCCGTTGGACTGGCGGTACGCCACAGATGAGAAGCGAAGCTCTATGTGGAGTCCAAAACAGAAATCACGATTAGTCTCACAATCGAATTGAGGTCCATGATCAGTAATGATTGCTCGTGGTACTCAAAAACGACATATCATATTTTTCCAAAGGAACTTCCGTACTTTTTCCGCTGTTATGAAAGCCTTGGCTTCAGCTTCTACCCACTTGGCAAAATAATCAACTGAGTATTCAACTTTCCGTCTAGGAAAGTAATTCCCGAATTTTACTCTTAGCAACTCCTATGTTCTTCCACTACATAAGAAAAAACTTGAATTAGATCTTGGAAATGATCGACTCAAATAGATGCGGTTAATTTGTTACGGTCGGCGCTGTTGTTGTATCTCATATGGGTTTCATAATTATCGGAATTAGTTCTATAACTGATACGGGATTCAACGGGGCATTATTTTCTCCTGGTCAGTTCAATAAGATCATGAAAGAGTCCGATTTTTATATCTTTTTTCACGGGTCTCCTTATACAAAAAGGTAAATCTTAACCGTAGTAAGCTTTGAGGTTCTTAGTGTTCCATGATTTCGGGAGGATAGCCCCTTCTGAGTTCTTAAGTTTGAACGATCCTTTTCCTACTTCCTGGTGAATTATGTAAGGTCCTTCCCACTTTGGTTCGAGTTTCCCTCCTTCTGTGGCTTGTCGAAGGACCATGTCCCCTTTTTGCAGTGGGCGTATGAAAACGCTTTTGTTGTAGCCATCAGAGAGTCGACGTTGATATTCACTAGCTTTGAAACAAGCTATTTCTCTTCTTTCTTCGCGGAGGTGCAATTCCAACTCCAATGCTTCATCGTTGGTATCCTTGTTGAAGTGAAACACTCTTTCTGAAGGGATCAGTAACTCAACTGGGACGACCGGGTCTACGCCAAAGGTCATGGCAAAGGGTGTTTCTCCTGTGGGACTTTTTGCTGAGGTTTGGTATGCCCATAGAACCAGAGGTAAGGTTTATGCCCATTCTCCTTTGGCGAGGCCTAATATTTTTTTTAACGCATTCAGGATTTGTCTATTAGTAGTTTCAGCTTGGTCGTTGGACTGGCGGTACGCCACAGATGAGAAGCGAAGCTCTATATGGAGTCCAAAACAGAAATCACGATTAGTCTCACAATCGAATTGAGGTCCATGATCAGTAATGATTGCTCGTGGTACTCAAAAACGACATATCATATTTTTACAAAGGAACTTCCGTACTTTTTCCGCTGTTATGAAAGCCATGGCTTCAGCTTCTACCGATTTGGCAAAATAATCGACTATTACGAGGATGAATCGTAGTTGCCCAGGGGCCCGCGGAAAAGGTCCGAGGATGTCCATTCCCCATATTGCAAAATGGTACGGGGCAGATATGCATTCGAGGGGGTGGGGTGATCGATGTTTGAGGTCGGAATGTCGTTGACAAGGATCACATATCATAATGTAGTGCTGGGTTTCAGCCCTAAGGCTGGGCCAATAATATCCTAGCCGTGTGATCTTTATGGCAATAGCTCTCCATCCTTGGTGATTTCCACAGATGCTTGCATGTAATTCTCTAACGATGGCCCGACCTTCCTGGTCGGATATGCAAAGAAGATCGGGAGGTGAAAACTTCTTTTATATAGCCGACCGTCCTTGATTCAGAAACGAGAAGCTTGTCTCACGAGCTTTCGATATTATGGGCCATGGGCTCCCTCAATCGGCCCATTGTTGATGTATTATAAGATGGGTTCTCGCCAATCGGATGGTGATATCGCGAAAACCCCTTTATGAATCCCCCCAGTGTGCCTACGCTCTATTACTACACGATCACTTAGTTCGAGGGGTAGTGTAGCTCCTATCCTGGCTAGGATGTCAGCGCGCTCAATTTGTTCTCGAGGTATTGAAGAAATTGAACAGCGGTTAAACGCAGCAATAAGGGTTTGTACTCGGGTAAGGTATTCCGGGAGCATTCCTGTTTTTGCCTCATATTCTCCCTTGACCTGCTGGGCCACTATCTCTAAATCAGGAAATATATGTACTTGGCAAGCGCCATTGATCAGTGCTTTTTCTATCTGTGCTATCAATGCCTCATATTCCGCTTCGTTGTTGGTTGCTTCGAAAAGAAGCTGTTAAGACAAGTCAGTGACTTCCCCCATTGGGCTAGATACTGTTACCTCTGCTCCACACCCGTTAGATGATACGGACCCATCTACATTGATTACCCAATCCTCTCCTTTGCGATCTTGTGTTTCTGAGAATGTAGCCTCCACTACGAAGTCAGCTAATGCTTAAGCTAAACGGGATTTCCATGGTTTGAAATGAATATCAAACTCGGATAGCTCCACAACCTACAGATAAAGCCATTTGATGGAGGGGAAGATCGGAGAGGATTTCAACGGTGTGAGCTTGGAAGTAAGGCCTCAATCGTCTTGCTGCAAAGACTACAGATAAAGCCATTTTCTCAATAGCGGTGTATCTGGATTCAGTTGATTGTAGCTCTCTAATAGCGAAATAAACAGGGAATTTGGATTCCCTGGTTAGCACGGCGCTAATGGTGGTTGATCCAACTGCGAGGTAGAGTTGTAATGTTTCATGTTCCTGGGGATAATGAAGGGTTGGAAGAGTCGCAAGATATTCTTTCATGTCTTTGAAAGCTTTGTCCAATGCTGAAATCCATTCTACTGGGCCTTTTTTTCAGTTGGTCGAAGAAAGGTAATGAATGATTTGCCAATCGCGAGCAAAAACGGCTCAAATAGTTGATTGACCCATTGAGTTTCTGGATGTCTTTCAAAGTTTTAGGAGGAGTCATGTGGAGTATGGTTTGTACTTTTGAGGGGTCTACATCTATTCCCTAGTGACTGATCATGAAATCCAAGAACTTCCCAGAATCAACGCCAAATACACATTTCTCCGGGTTTAGGCACACGCGATTGGATCTAAGAGCATCGATGGTTTCTTGTAAGTCGGAAGGGTGTTGCTCTTTGGTCAAACTCTTGACCACAATGTCATCGACATAAACTGCAATGTTCCTCCCTATCTGGGGTTTGAAAACTCTTTCAATCATTCGCTGAAAAGTAGCGCCTGCATTTTTCAATCCAAAGGGCATTACCTTGTAGCAAAAGGTGCCCTGATTGGTGATGAAGGCCGTGCTCTTCTCATCGCGTGGATGCATCTTGATCTGGTTGTACCCCGAATAAGCGTCGAGGAAACTTAAAGTGGCGTGACCCGCTGTGGTATCTACTAACTCATCAATAGAAGGGAGCGGATAACTATCCTTGGGACATGCCTTGTTTAAATCTTTAAAGTCGACGCACATTCTCCTTTTTCCACTGCTCTTTTTGACCAAGACTACATTAGATATCCACGTTGGGTCATTAATCTCGCGAACAAATCCTGCTTGCAAAAGCTTTTCTACTTCTTGTTTGGCGGCTTCAGCTTTCTCCGCGGCTATTTTTCATTTCCTCTGACACACTAGTTTGGTGTCGTGGGTGAGCCTAAGGGAATGCTCAGATATTTCTCGAGGAAGACCCTTAAGGTCTTGGGGCGACCAAGCAAAGACATCTCTTGAATTCTTGAGAACATCTTTAACACGATTCAGATCGGTGGTCTCCCGACTATGCCCATGATAAAGGGCCTCGGTGCAGTTGGTGAAAGGGAAAAACGCCACCTTTTCTTCGAAGATCTTATCAGCGATCTTCACCGGTCGGACTTCCAACTCGGCTTTGGTGGGGTAAGAAGTAGCTTCCAAATCATCGTTTTCAATTACTTCTGACTTTAAAGATCACGGGGCAGGCCCGTCGATAGCAAGTACTCTGTGTTGATTTTTCTTAAGGGATGCCAGGTAGCAAACCCTGCTCTTTGATTATTCTCCACGCACTTCTCCAACCTTTCCGTCCGCACATGGGAATTTGATGCCAAAATGGTAGATAGAACAAGCTATTTGGAATTTAAAAAGGCTCACACGGCCCATGATGGCGTTGTAGATGGATGGTAGACGAACCACCGTGAGATCTCATTCCCGGAGGAGTTCCCAAGGTCAACGCGAGTTCAATCGTCCCAGCTACTTCAACTTCATCTCCTGAAAAGGAGATAAGTTTCCTCGAATAACATCGTAGAGCACTCTCTACAATCCCCAATTGTTCGAACGCGTTCCAATATAAGACATCCACTGAAGAGCCTGTGTTGACTAAAACGAGTTTGACTTTCTTGGTGCCTAGTTGCATATGAATAACCATGGGGTCTGAGTGGGGCATCATGAGATCGCGGGCGTAAGAAAAATAGAAATTCAAAACAGCGTGTTTTGTGGAAGCCTGCTTAACGCTGGATTCCGACAGGGGCTGTGTAGCTTCTCTTTCATAGTTTTTTCTTTCATGATTGCTTGTTCCTGACGTAGATGGTCCTCCCGCGATTGTATTGATGCATCCGTCGGGAAGGGGCGGATTTTGATCATTGCGATGAGAGTGTACAGACTTGTTCGATGATGACCTTGCTTCTGGACCGCGGGGAACATACCTTGGTGGGGGCCTATAACCACCGCCTCTATTCCCGTTTCTCCCTCCACGTCCTCGCGGGTAGCCGCCCCTTCCCCTTCCCCTTTGGTCATATGGTGGACGGTATTGTTGGGGAGGAAGGATGGGCCGGTTTTGGTTTTGATTCACAGGTGGGGCACAAATTTGCAGAGGCACTATTTGTTGTGGGGGAGGAGGAGGAGGGACACCATAAACGAGAGGTCATATCATAGATGGATGTGCCATCTGTACGTTGCTTGGGGCAGAGGTAGGTAGGTTTGGGTTGGTAAATTGATTGTATTGTACCTATTGGTGTTGATGTTGAGGAGTGATAACAGGATTTGGCAAGCAGGGGTGATAGTGTTGTTGGGCATCTTGACCTCCTTTGTTATGGAATTTATTGTTGGGCTTATGAAAGTAGGGAGGCTTATTTTCATTGGTCTTTGAACTTGATCCTGCTGCCTCTAAGGCGTGAATCTGCAAGGTGACCAAGTCGCGCAACTTGTAATAATTGCAGGGTTCGATTTTGAATAAATAGGTCTTGAAATCGCTCTCGGCCAAGTTGCCAATCAAAATGGTGCTAGCCGATTCTTGATTGAATTTTAGGATTTGCACGACCATAGTAGTGAATCTGCTGAAGAAACTGCCCAGCGATTCAGATGCTTCTCGTTTGATGGAGTTTAAATCCAGCAAGGTACGTTTTTGCGTGCAAGCGCTGCCAAAATGAGCAATGAAAATGCTCGATAGTTGGGTGTAGTTGCTTATTGATGAACGAGGTAGATTGGTGAACCAGGTCAACGCGTCTCCGCTCAGGGTGGAGGAGAAACATCGACAAAACATAGTGTCGTTGTTTTCATTCATGCCCATGGCTGTGGTGAATTGATTCATGTGATCATTTGGATCAGAGTTCCTGGTGTACTTCGCGATGGACAGGTTTCCATCTTTTGGGTACCGGTGTTTCACGTATGGCTTTGCAAAAAGCGGACGGAAAAGGGGGCTCGTCTTTGGGAGTCAAACCAGGGGCTCCTGACGAACTGGATCTTGAAGAAATATCCGATGCGGCCTCTTTGCGGGCTTTTTTACTAATGTCTTCTTTGTTATGCTCACGATCTGCACCTTTAATACATTGAGTATTATCAAATGGGCCCGAAAATAAGTTGATCGGGGCGCGAGCAGGGGCCAACTGTTGATAGTACCCGTAGGGGTCATATTAGGGAGGGATCATGTTTGCGGGCTGTCCATAGAAGGACTTCGGAGGACAGCCACCCGCAAAGTAAGTGTATGGAGGGTAACCTCCCCAGGCCCCGTGCTGTCCGAAAGGGGGAACCGCGGCGTTGTTCCAAAGTGATTGGGGAGGAAGATCCTCGCCTTCTTGGACGCGATTCTCTTCGTCAGGGGGATTATTTAGATTCAGTTCGTTGTTCCATCCTTCGTCATGGTGTTGTTCTCCAAATTCTTCTCCAAAGAGAGTGAAGTTCATTTCTTCACTACCTGCTGTATTATAGAGTTAAACTTTTAGTCTTAATGAAAAACAAACTTTTGGAGAAAAAAACAAACTTTTAAGCGAAGAAAAAAGGACAAAATTCATGAAAGTGAAGAAAAAAAATTCTTCGGGGAACCCCTCGTCGTGAAAGGTTCCCACAGACGGCGCCAATGAAGCGATTTTGGAATTTTACCTATACTTATTACCTCAAGGTGACGACAAAAGTCCTTAAATACATGCTGTATTATATGATGATACTTAGTTTCGCGATCAAATGAATCTCTTATTGCTGAGTGTAATCTTATAGGTGGCTGAGGTTCGCGATCAGGTATATTTACTGTTCAATCGTCGTCTTTAAATGAAGTTTGCTTTAATGATGTGTCTTCCCTAGAAAAGCTACTTGTCCGATTCAAGGATCTAAAGAAATCAGACCTAAGGGTTTTATGTCAAAGGAAGTTGTAGAGCTCCTTTCTTATCTCTTCTTTTCGGATCCTCTTTCTTGTGGACATTAGGGGGTATTTATAGTAGTATCTAAGCGAGCAGCTGGCTGGTGACCTCATGGTTTATGTAGGGGACACGTGTAGCTCATGCCCTCATGCCAGCAGTCTAGGGTAGGTACACGTGGCGATGTTAGAGGAGAGGTGCTTCACCAGCGAGCTGCTCGCCCTTCTGAGGGAGTTTTAGTTGGTCTTGGAGCTTTCATTCGCGATCTTGATTCTGAGGGACAACATTCTCAGTCAGATCTGAGCCTTACCTTATGTGAATTGAGAAAGCTCTGATTGTGGTGATATAATCTTTAATGCGTTCATGACTTTCGTATATATATATGATTTTTGCGTGGGGTAACCCATTTATGACGTTGCACCACCATTTAAAAAGGGGTATTTATCATGGCATCGACAGCCCCTTCTCCTTTGAAATTGTTAATTTGGTTATTTGTCTTCTTGTTACCTAATGTCTGAATTATGGTCCACCGGTTTCAGACTCAGATTATTGCGGGTTCATTTTTGTTGTTGTAAAACCTTAATTTTAAGTTTTATAGTTCATCAATGTCATTAGATTGGATGGAAATGGAGAGACAGAGTGATAGATTGAACATTAATGGGTTAAGGGTTGTTTATATTTTTTTTACTTGTTTAGCTAATTGTAGAAGAATTCCAAAGCAGTTGAATGGGAGAGGCGAGACTGTGTTTGAATTACTATCCAATTTAAAGGAAATGTGATTTTTCTTTTGCTCGATTGTTTGCGTAGATTCAAATTTCGGGGGTTTAAATGTTTAATCACTGGTGATACTTGAAATTTTCGATCATATGCATAACTGAGCTGGAAATTAGAGTTTAAACTCCTTGGGTTACATTACCTATGATACAATTAATGTAACTGAGCTACAATTTGAACCTTTTCCCCTAATTTTGAAGATTTGTGCTGAATAAACTTTAAATATGTTGATTTGTTCTGGTATTTGTAAAGATAATCTTAGTTTTGGCTAATCAAGGTAGTTGGTGATTGTCATCTTCTTAATTCACCGCCATTTCTATGGATTTTGAATGTGCCTATAGGAGACAGTTCGACATTACACATAAAGAAGTTGTGGATGAATCTGCTGAATGGAGATTCGGATTCGGCAAAGAAAAGATAAAGGCTCATAAATGCATTAGCGAGCTCAAAAAGGTATTCTCTCTTACTCATGACTATTATGTTAGGCTTGTGCTTGTGATGAGAGGTCTTTGTCTTTATAGTGTTTAACTGCATCTTTGTCCAAATCTTTTTTACCATTGTGTATGCGTAGTGGATTTGGATTGATAACGAACTGCTTCAAAGATTTAATGAACGATTCCAGGCATAAATAATGGAGTAGTTTATTTTAGTTTTGGTATATACTCTATAGTGACTAGCAATAAAAAAAATGAGTTATGTTTTTAGTCCCAATGCGAATGCACAACTGAGATTATAGTTTCTTTTTTAGTTCGTTCATTGTATAATGAATGATTGGTGATAATCTTTGAAATCCTATTGAGTTATACAGTATGTGACTGAAATACATGAATTTGACACTTTCTTGCAGAGAGTTGGGTATTGGGATTGTGGCATATAGCCCACTTGGTCGTGGATTTTCGATGGAAAGGCATGCATTGAGCCCTTATTCACAGAGATCATTCTGGTATACAAGTGATCCATCTATTGTCTTTGATCTTCGTCATGTTAATTCAATCCTATCCCAATTTTTTTTATGTTTTTATCAATCAAGCCACCTCATATTTAGGTTATAGAACCAAAAGTGATCCTTCCATCAATCCAGCCATAAATCCACACCGTTAAGTAGCCTTGTAATTTCATTAATTGTCTTTAAACTTTTGGTCATGTGCTATTTAAGTCTCGAGGCTTTATTAACTAAGCCTTTTTTTTGTTAATAATAGTCTTAAATGCTACAACATCAACTTGCATTTAAGCCATTTCAAGCTTTCAAATTGAGAAGCGGATGGAGAAGCTAAAGAAAAGTCAAGCTAAAGATTCGCAGTCTACAGTCAAGGTAAAATCTGAATCAGCGACTATGCATAAGTGTTTTTCGGGATTTGGTGGTGCCTGCAATAATCTAAAATAATAATGGATGTTGTCACATATTTGATTGTTGCCTTTCATCATCTCAGGAGGAAGCAAAGAAAGCTGCATTAGGAAGGATCCATTAGGCATTATTAGATGGAAAGCCTGCACAATAAGTAGATTTGGCGGATTCTGAAAGGGATGCAGTGAAACATCTTTGTCTCATTACTACAAAACCAATGATATATGTGGCCAATGTTGCTGAATGTGATCTTGCTGATCCTGGAAATAACCCTCATGTTCAAGAGGTGAAAAATTTCGCATCTGAATTGCAGACTGGGGTTGTGAATGTCTTTGCTCAGGTGGGTTATCCTTCATAAAGAAACTTTGTGTCAAATGTGTTCTTTGAAAACTCTATTTGCAGTTTCACTTAATATTATTGTTAGATACTGGAATTCATTTCCGCTGATCTCATCAATATACATATCCCTATTTCATGGTTTTAAGTACCTTTTTTCAAATCTTAATACATACTCCGTATTTACCTTTGGATTAAGAAAAGGGGGAGTTTGCAAAATGTCCAAAAAAGTTGTCTTAATTAGTGAAATATCCATACTTTGGGACAAATTGGTGAAGTATCCACAAGGTCACACGCGCTCCCCCTCTCCTCCTACGCGCTCCTCGTCTTCTCCTTCACGCTCCGTCTCTCTGCTCGCCAATCATAGTGATTTCGATGCCTGTCACCGCCGATTTTACTGTTTCTATAATCGAAACTACATAGAAATCCAGTGATTAATGCAATAGAATGCCTAGAAAATACAAGAATTCCATTAATCATTGCATTAGAAACTGCATAGAAATCACGGAAAATTTGTGCCTTCGGCGCAAATTTTCTTCGATTTTAAACGTTTCTGAGTAAATTCTAAAATATACAAACGAATTTAGTAATCATTGCATTCTGTGCCTGTGGATGTTCGTTTTTTGCCGTTACCGAGTAAATTCTCTTCAATTTTCTTCTATTTTTTTACTTATCGAAGACGATTTTGAATATAGTCGAATCTGTGCCTATTGATGCTCGTTTATACTATATCTGTATCAAAGACAGTACAATCCAGTGATTAATGCAATAGAATGCCAGAAAATTTGCGCCTTTGGCGCAAATTTCATTTGATTTTTGAAGTATCAATTACTGTTTATGATCATTTTTTCTTATATCTGTTTAGTTTTGAAGTATTCACTCGAATATTTGCTTATCTATGCTTATTTATGCTCGTTTATATATTACATTGCTATATCTGTATCAAATACTTTCGAATTTAGGGTTTACTATAATGAATCTAGTTGAATTGATGATTGATTGTTGCACTTTAATTCACTGGTCTTGAATCCATTACTGCACTTGGATTCAGATTACTATGTCAGCAATACTGCGCTTGAATCCATTACTGCACTTGGATTCACTATTAAATTCAAAACCATTACTTACACCTGAAGTGTAATCCTATAGTTATTGATGATAAAGTTCAATTAATGATCTCCAAATTACAATTGGTTCCTATACTGCACTTGAATCCAAATCTATTGTGGATCTGTAGGAATCAACTTTATTGCATTATAATCATACTCTTCACTTGCTAATCTAAAGATTACAAGCATTCACTAATAGATTTGATACATTATACAATGATTACTTGAACAATACACTGAACTCCCCCTCCACCAATCCCCCTATGTCAGCACTCCATTCGAAAATTTGCACCTCCGGTGCAAATTTTCTAGAATTATGTTTGTAACTGTTGCATTCTAATCATAGACTTCACTTGATGATATCCATTCCTTATTATTGCATCCAATATTGCATTCAACAAACTAAAACTTTGATCCCTACACCAATAGCCTTGTTTTCCCTGCCTTATAACAACACTATATTAGACTTTGATTCTTGTGTCATCACTACACTAAATTTGAAAAAGCCATTCTTTAATACTGCACTTGGATCACAAAAAATTTGCACCAGAGGTGCAGATTTTGAACGATTGTGTTTTTAACTACTGCATTCTCTTATCCCATTCAATTCCTATTCTACATATTACAATGGCAACGCATGTTATTACAATTGTATACGGTGGAGAATGGTTATCTGCTGAATCAGGTCCAACATTTGTTGGAGACACTACTTCAAAGGCATTTATAGTGGATGAATCCATAACACTACAGGGCTTAAATGAAAAAGTACACAGTAGATTGAATGTAGACAATGCATTTGAATTACAATTCAACCACTTACACCCTTTCAAAATGTTGAGAGCTCCTCTTAAAGTTGCCTGCGATGCTGATTTGAAAGAGTTTTTAGAGTTGTCTGCCCTAGAGGATGTTAAATTTGCTGTTGAGTTGTGTGTCAGCATTAAAACCCCCCCAATATCAATTGCTGATAAAGAGGATATAGAGAGTCAAAACACATTCCCAGCTGATCATTTCCAGTGGGTGACATACAATACAAATTTAATTGACAATGTCACTCAAGAAAATAGCATGACATTGATTGAGGACACCAGGATGAAGGGAGTGTTATTAGAAGATATGGAAGATTACATGTATTTTGAAAACAATGATAGTGACATAGATTCTACGGCTGAAATATGGATAAACCTCTATTCTTCAACTCACAGGAGAGAAACTACACTGGAAGATTGGGATGCTGACAGCTCTACCATGACTAGTTTAAATCTGAATTCAAAAAAATGATGTACATTGGCAAAACCTTTGAATCCAGGCAAGCAGTAAAGGAAGCTCTGAGACTCTTGTCATTAACTGAGATATTTGGTTTTCGTGTGGCAAAATCAGAACCCAGGTATTACAGGGTACTTTGCATAAATGCTAACTGCAAATGGAAATTACATGTCAAAACTGTTTGTCAAAATTGTCATGAGGTGACATTGTACAATGAGATACACACATGCACGTGAGATATCAGGACAAAATACTGCAAAGAGCTTCCATTCTCAGTGGTTGCAAGCATCATCAAATCAAGGTGAGTAATTTTGCTACAAATATTATTTAAATTCAATCTTTCTTTTATATATATTATTTATTCTAATTTCCATATAATTATACAGCGTTGACACTGGATACAACCCAAAGCAAATAATGGATAAGATGAGAACATAAAAAAAGATGATAATCAGTTACTGGACAGCATGGAAATCATCAAAAATAGCACACGAAATTGTTATGGGGACACCAGAATCCAATTTTGCAGATTTGCCATCATTTTGCCACAAGCTTATGGAGAAAAACAATGGGATTATAGCATTAATTTCAACAGACACAAAAGACAGGTTTAAGTTCTGGTTTTTATGCTTTGGGCAATGCATCAGGGCTTTCCCCTTGTTAAAGAAGGTATGACATACTCAGTGTCAGCACATATTCTGTTTTTTAATTCATTTTGATAAATTAAATATGATCAGACATTTCCTTGTTTACCAGGTTGTTGCTATTGATGGGACATTCTTAATTGGAAAATATAGAGGCACATTGCTTGGAGCAGTTGCACAAGATGCAAACCGAAATATTCACCCACTTGCTTTTGGTATCGTTGACACCGAAAATAACAACTCCTAGGAATGGTTTTTTTATCAGCTGCTAAAAGTTGTCCCTCCCTCAAATGACTTAGTGTTTGTCTCTGATAAACATGCTAGCATTGCAAGAACTATTGCTTTAGCTTACCCCACAGCTACACATTGCATATGTATGTGGCACTTGGAACAAAATATTAGAGCAACATTCAAGAAAAAGCAATTGGCAAGATTGTTCAAGGAAGCAGTAGAGAGTTACACTATATCAGAATTCAACAGCTGTTTTGCACGGATAAAGGCAACCTGTCCAAAACTGTCAGAATATCTAGTGTCAGCAGGTTTTGAAAAGTGGGCTAGAGCACATGCAAATTTCAATAGATACAATATGATGACATCCAACAATGCTGAGAACTTGAACTCCCACTACCAAAAACACAGGAAATAGCCACGGATTTTTTAGCCACGACCTGACATTTCATCGCTATTTAGGCGGGGAGTGAAATATTTCGTGACTATATCCGTGGCTGGGGTGCTAACATAAATTCGTGTCCAAAAAGTCGTGGATTTTAGCCACGAGCATTATTGGCGTGGCTAAATTCATGGCTGTTAGCCACGGCGTTAGCGACAATTGACACCTCGTGGCTGTACCCGTGGCTATGAAAATGACATGCATGCCGTGCTTTCGTGGCCGCTGGCCACGAATGAAAACGCCGTGGCTGTACCCGTGGCTAAGGAAATGAGGCACTTACCCTTCATTCGTGGCCAATGGCCACGAAACATATGTCGTGGCTATATCCGTGGCTATTAGCCATGGATGTAGCCACTGGTTGAAAATCCATGGCTGGATTCGATGCTAATATGACCATGGCCATTCTTAGTTGATTCCTCCGAAGTTGGGTAATTCTTCACAAAGCCCAATAATTTTAAATCACAAAATCTCACCAAAAATAAAATGTAAGAGCCCAAACGCTAAACATGGTCCAATTGACTATCAGAGATAGTCAAAGCCCAAAGAAGGTCAACCCATTAGTAGTAGTCAAAGCCCAATGAATAAGGAAGCCTAAACAATAGCTCTGGACGAATTAAGGAGCCCAAATATTAGCCACGGTCGTATCCGTGGCTAATGCCGTTGCTATTTACAGTTGAGTTCATTAATGCAATTTGTACTTTTCTAGTTGTCCACTTTAACTTTGATGGTGAAAGCTCCCTGCGAAACGCTGAACATAGGTCCAAGTGTCGTCTTCTTCACAGTGAACTTGGGAGGGTTATAGTTTCAAGTGGGACATGAAAATTTGAAGTTGAGAGGTATGTTATATATTATATATTATATATTTGAGTATAGATATATATGCTATATATGTGATATATATTTTATTAATTACTTAGTTGTATAGATTTAATAATCAGAAAATTTGTAGAGTGTAAAAATGTTGTGGTTATGGATTTTATGTTTGATTTTGGAAATTTATGGAGTTTGAATAGTAATGGACTTTGTGTTTATGGATTGTGTTTATATGGAATATGTATTTACTTTTTAAAATGTTTGAACTTTTAATAGCAATATAAGTTGTTGTGTGCATGGGTTTAAGGTTTTGTGTTCATGGTTATTTATATCTCAATGGGTTTTAATATATTATTTAATTAGTCCACCCATTTAGAATTTTATATTAATATTGTATGTTTAATATTCATTATGTATTTGTACACACATATATATATACATAAATTGGTGAAGTGCAATATGGATGATCGTTCATGGATGTATGAAGGATTAAATGATCAATTTTTTCAAGGGGTGGAAGTGTTTATAAAATTTGCATTGGAGCATCCACTTTATGTCTATGAAGGCAAGATTAAATGTCCATGTCGGCGATGCACTAACTGTAAATGGTACAGAATAGATGAGGTTAAGAATCATTTATATCATCGTGGGTTTATAAGTGATTATCATCGATGGAAAGCACATGGTGAAACTATTGCGCCTCCAAATCAGAATTATCCGTCTATGTATGATCACTTAACGGGGGAACAAAGGATGGTTTTTGACATTGCAGGTTCGAACTTTATATCATATATTGTACGTTTAATGTTCGATTGAAATGATGATGAATTACAAGAAGTTGATGGGGTTTGAAATTTTAGGTCCGAGCTTTGTTCCTCCTCCATGGTTTAATAATGATGGAAATGATGTTGAATTCCAAGAAGCTAATCATGGTGGTAGTGAAGACATGATGACAGAGGATGCTAATCTCTTAGCAACGCAATTTGCAGAAGTGCTCAGAGCCGCTGATGAACCAGTGTTTTCAGGTTGTACTTCACATACTCGGTTGTCCTTTGTAAGCAGACTTATGAGCCTGAAGTGTGAATATAATGTCCCCCAGCCACTCTTCAATGGATTCGTGCAATTGTATGATGAAGTGTTGCCTCCTAACCATAAGATTCCCACTAGTTACTATGAAACTGAGAAGGTGGTTCGAAGTTTGGGTCTACCGGTGGAAAGAATAGCCATGTGTCCTAATGGTTGTATGTTGTATTGGAAGAATGATGTCAATGAAGAATCGTGTAGATTTTGTGGGCATGCCAGATATAAAGTTGCAAGCAACGGAAGGAGCACTCCACACCAAGTGTTGTTCTACTTACCTCTAACTCCGAGACTTCAGAGATTATATGCTTCTGAGGTGACAGCTAGTTATATGACTTGGCATGCAGACCATGTAACAGAGGAAGGAATGATGTGTCATCCGTCAGATGGAGAGGCCTGGAAAAGGTTAGACACAAAGCATCCTGATTTTGCTTTCAAAGAGTTGTTTCCACCATCTGTTTGGGGTCCTTTGACGGAGTTGAGTATCTTCTTCCAGTCAATTTGTTCATCGAGCTTGTCAGTTGGTGTCATGGAACAGTTGCATCGCATGATTCCTATACTGGAATGTAAGCTAGAGCGTATCTTCCCTCCATCATTTTTTGACTCCATGGAGCATCTCCTTGTCCATTTACCGTATGAGGCACAAATAGGGGGCCAGTTCAGTATTGATGGATGTACCCATTCGAGAGGAATTTATTTCATCTCAAACAGAAGATCGTCCAAAAGAGTAATGTCGAAGGGTCAATCGTGATGGCATACTTAAGAGAGGAAATAGCATCTTTCTCGGTGCACTACTTTCATTCGCATGTACCTTCAAAATTTAGGAGATTCGCGAGAAATGATGTCTACAACGGTGACGATTTTGCTTTCTCCATATTCAATCACCCTGGTGTGGGTCGTGACAAGGGGAGAACAAGGTGGTTGAATGAAGACAAAGAGTGGAGGGCCGCACACACATACGTGTTGGTCAATTGTCTGGAAGTACAACCATACCTCGAGTGAGGATAATTTCTTATTAATTAGGTATATTTTCGATTTTATGTCATATAACTAATGCATATTATACGTATGGATATTCACACATGTAGGATATTCGTAGCTACAATGGGGGGAGATGCGTGCGGAGATGACACCATTGAACAAAATTTTGCGGATTGGTTTAAATTATACGTAAGTATGACTAAATACTTTTGCATTATTATAATTACATGAAACGTACAAGTATTAATAATATTGTTAAACAATCTATTTGTAGGCCATGGACGGAAGCAATGGAATTTGTCCAAATACTCTCTTGTGGAATTTCGCATGGGCCCAAATGTGGAAGCAAAAAGTTGGGATCGATTCTTTGTCAATGGCTACAAGTTCGAGACTCTACATCAAAGTGTTGGGAAGAAGACAATGAATAGCGGGGTTTGTGTTTGAGGCTCAAACTATGCGAATGCGGAGTCGGATTTCTTTGGTCTTCTCGAAGAAATCATCGAGATGGAGTACCCAAGCCCATACGAATTCCCGCTGAAAGTAGCCCTTTTCATGTGCAGATGGTTCGATCCAACACGTGGAACACAAATTCATCTGGTCTACCATTTTGTTGAAGTCAACCAGAACAAATTGTATCAACGGTACGAGCCTTTTGTACTAGCACAACAAGCTGTGCAAGTTTACTACCTTCAATATCCAGGAGCCACACGGGATCGAATGGATTGGTGGAATGTGTGCAAAACAAAGGCTCGACACAAGATAGAAGAGAGATGTGTATCGACGACCCCCGTTGATGCACAAACTGCGTACCAATCAGACGAAATCAACAATGCTCAGTTGCCCATTGACATCGAAGTAGAAGACTTACCGACTTCCTTGCGAGATCCCTCTGGTGCATATGATGTCTGCGATGACTACAATGAGGTTATGGCCTCCGAAGATGGTGGAGATGACTTGGACGAGGGTGTGGTTCCTGCTGATGAAGAAGAATCCGACTAAACACCCTCTGCAGTATGATGTATCTATTTTTTATGCAGTGTATATGGAACTGTGAGGGAATCGAACCCACATCACTGTGCACGCACAACGCTCTTCCAATTTGAGCTAACAGGCCTTGACAATGTAGATTTGCCAAGATGCATATGTATGCCTATACAATGACAAATCTGATTGGCAAATACATGCTCTGACAGCAATTTTAACACTAAAGAAACAGGACCCCCATTGCAAACACAATGACAAATCTGATAGCCAAATCCCATACCCAAAGTCTTACAATCTTTATTAATATAATTCTCGAACCAGAAAATCAGAATTGCACTAGCAACAAAACACAGGTTACCAATTCAAAAGGAGGAATTCGATAGCCAAATCAACAAGACCCCCATGGCAAAAATAATGACAAAACATCCTGAAGGACAGGTTACTGCATTCGATATTCAACATTCAAAACCCACAGTCGATGATTCCACAAATTAAAGATGATTCCACAAAGATGAATAAATGACAGCAGACATAAGAAGAAATCAAGATACCAACATTCGATAACCAAATCTGATAAAAAATCTGAATTCCTCTTTACCCCTACTGAAGGACAGAAACACATATTCAGAAGGAGCAATCAAGCCAATTTCGAATGAGGGAACAGAAGGAGCAATCAACCTAATTTCGACGAAACACAAATTCGGAAACCAAAATTCCATAAAAAAGATCGAATCCTCTTACCTTCAAATTCAGAAACCGAAATTCCAGAACGACGACGAACAATTACCTCCATCAAAGCTATCCATAGAAGTCTTCCATCGAATCCATCCATCGTGCTCGATCGAGAATCCTCTTACGTCGTAACCGAAATCGAAATTCAGGAACCCTATCCCTAGAATTCTCTTACCTTCTCCAATCTCCATCGTTGTCTCAAAGAAAAAAAAATGGAATGAAATTACAGAACCCCTAATGTCAGAATGTAATTTATTGGGCATTTTTTAAGTATAAACAAAGCAATGGGCCTTTTAGCCCAGCCCACACAACCAAAGCTATTCCCAAACCCTAGCTATTTTCAGTACGCGGGCGAGGGAAATCCGAAATTTCATCCAAAATCGAAATGTCACAAACCCTAAGAAACCCTCCCGCTCTCCTCACAAACCCTCAATCGTCATTCACCTCTCTCCTCTCTCCTCTCCAAAAACCCTAGCTCTCATCTCTCAATCTCCTCTCTTCGATCTCTCAATCGACTCAGTTAGGAAGATGCGAGGAGACCTAAGGAGATCTGCTCGCCATGTCGACAATTCCCGACCACCACTGGCTCCACAGAGGGAAAGGACAACCACGACATGCTCAACCCACAACCCACCCACGCAACCGGTGACCTCTCCTGTTATATCTCCACCGGTGGTCTCCTCACCTGTTAGATCTCCGGCCAAGACAAAGACAAGGGCCCCCGGACGAGTCTCCCCTGCCAGGGCCACCAAACGGGCAAAGACAACACCCTCAACCACCCACAAACCCTCTACTCTTGTAGCCTCCCAACCCTCCGCCTCCCAACGTACTGAAGCCACCCACCAACCCTCTGCTCCTGTAGCCTCTCAACCCTCCGCCTACCAACGTACTAAAGCCACCCACCAACCCTCTGCTCTTGTAGCCTCCCGTCCCTCCGACTCCCAAGGTACTCAAACCACCCTTCCCTCTGCCTCCCAAAATCCTCCAAACTCCTTTCGACGATTGCTCCCGGTACCTGCAAGCCTTCTCTTGCCGAATTCTCCAACTCCATTTGAGACAGAAGACAACGTCGTGTCTGAGAACCCCGTGGACGAGGACCCCGTGGACAAGGATGCCCCAGAGAATGAGGAAGCCCTGTAAAATGAGGATGGCCAAGATAACTAGGAAAACCAAGAGAATGAGAACGACCAAGAAAATGAGGAAGCTCCTAGGTGGAATAGACGAGTCTCCTTTTCTCTGGTCAATGGATCATAAGTCACCTATTGTTCTTTACTTTTGGTTCTGTTTGTCTATGAATTGTGTATATATTTTATAATGGAAATTGGAATGCATGTTTAAAAAAGGGGACAGATTTTGTAAGTGTGTGTGTATATCATCTGCAAGTGTGTGTCTCTATGTGGTTAAACAAAATGGGCTAGCATATGTAAGTATATATGATGGAACTTTATCTAAATAATGGAACTTTGTCTGTTTTGATTGAACTTTGAATAAATAATGGAAATGGGATATCTGATGCAAGTGTGTTTTGCTTGAACTTTGAATAATGGAACCTTTAAAAAAAATTGGGATAGCTTCTAAATAATGGGATAGCTTCTAAATAATGGGATAACTTCTGAATTTTTATGTTTTGATTGAACTTTGAATAAATAATGGAACTTTTGTTTATTTTGATGGTGTGAGAAGGTAGCTAAATATGTTGCTCCATTAGAGAACTTAGGGTGCATTTGTAATTAATTTTGTTTGTTTTGTGAATTTTGTTTCAATTTGATTCATTTGCATTTACGGGATGACTTAGGAAAGTGTGTGTCTATATACCTTCTGCAAGTGTGTGTACGTATGTGGTTAGCTTCTGCAAGTGTTTGTATATAGCTTCTGTAAGTCTTTTTATATATGTGCTTCAATTTGTTTGTCTTTGAATTTGGTATGTTTTTATATATGTGCTTCAATTTGTTTGTCTTTGATTCAATTTGTTTGTATATATATAGCTTCTGCAAGTGTTTGTATATGTGCTTCTGTAATTCTTGATTGTGTGTGTATATATGTGCTTCAATAGAGTCACCTGTGTTTGTTTTTTCTCAAATGCTCTGATTTTTTTTAAACTTCAATTATATTGACAACATTTGCTATAACATTTTTTGGTTTTACATGAAGCTTTGATTCAACAAATCCTGCATATGGTGTCATGCTCCAAGTCATTCATTCTCATTTCGATGGATCGTATATACGGTGGAGGGATGTTCCTGAAGCAACAATAGTGTTATGGTGGGGAATGTTCAAGGTAAAAAAATTTTAATAATATGCTAACATTCAGTGCATCCGTGTGAAATATTTCAAACCTCACTTGTTTGTTCAATATGTCCAGAAGCGAACACGATGGGATGAAACTCTCTACTCGAAAGCAGCTGTCTTCAAGGCTTTCCACACAAAGGAAGGGGACCACATCAGGAACATATTTGGGAAGGCTCGCTCTGGAAAAACAAAGAAGCCTACATGGGTGAAGCAAGTGATATGGGCACAAATGCAGGAGAAATGGGCAAACGAGGAAAAATTTCGCCGCCAATCTGAAGTCAACAAGCAGAATCGAGCCATCGCAGCAGAAAAAGGCACTCTGATTTTCAGTGGTGGATCGGTTTCAACAGCCGTAATCAAGGATCGACTGGTATGTATACCTTAGATTAGTTTCTGATGTTTTCCCATTTCATATAGTTTCAATCACTCCTAAATTCATAATTGACCGTCTGTTTAGTTTGCATATATGTGTACTAATTAACTAACTATATTTTCTTACAGAAGAAGGAGCTTGGAAAAGACCCAACCCCAAGGCAAACATTTGAAAGGTGCCATAAGAAAAAAGACGGTTCTTGGGCTGGCACTCAATGCCAACCAACTGTGGTAAGTAACAATATCAAGTGACCCTTGTTGTTATGTATGTGCGATGTGAATGGTTTAGTTATGTTCTATGGGTTCACACTTTTTGTTCAAATTTTTGGTTTCTCTTGCTGTGTTTAGTACCTGCTTATGTTTAGGTATTTTTTGTGCTTATGGACTTTCCAGTTGAATGTGTTATTGGTTATGTTCTTTGGGTTCACAGTTGAATGTGTTCAGTTATACATGATGTGATATGGTTTTTTGTTGGTGGGGAGTGGTGTTTTGGATATGAAGTCTGTATGTATAAAACTCATTTCCAATTGAATGTGTTCAATTATTCATTCCCCAAATTGATTTGGTTCTTAGGCATGTTTCATGAAATTAGTTAGTTTGTCTATTTTATTTATGATGAGCGTCAGTTTGTCTGCTGATAAAAGTGCTTGGGTAGTTAAGAAGATGTCATCTTTCATTGCATTCGTACAATTGCAGGAAATTACTCACAACATGTTACACGAAAAAATTTAAACTCTCATTCAGCTTTTGTGACTGTCTGTTTTGCTTGTTTATATTTGTGATGATGTATTAAACATGCTATGTTGTTAGCTGCTGCTTTCTATATGTTGTGTTACTGTTGTGGTGTTCATGGGTGTTGCTAAAGCTTGGTTGTGATGGCCAGTTCACTAGTGCTGCCTGATTGTGATGGCTTGGTCGTTTTCTTTGAATTAGGACAAGTATGACCAGTTGATAGAAGAAGAAGAAGAAGAAGGCCTGCTTGATGACGCTATCTCTGAGAATGGATCTCACTCAGTTGATATGAATGCTGCTTGGATCAAGGCTACAGGAGGTGTGAAGAAAGGCCGGGTTTCGGCATGGGATCAGAGTCGCTAGCTATCATAAAGTCAAAACCGATTCCAAAAGCTGCAGCCCCAACTATTGTAGCTCCTACTGATGCCCCTTTGAAGGACTATGTGATGTCTGAGCTTTCAACTATTAGGCAGGACTTGAGGAACGAAATGGTGGAGTTAGGGGACGAGGTACAGACCCAAGTGACCACAAAACTTAGGCAAGAAATGTCGTCCTTTGGAGAGCGAGTGCAGGAACAAGTTAGCTCAAGCGTCCGACAAGACATGGTAGCTATTGGGGAGCAACTAATGGGCGAGACTAGGAAGGCCAACGAAGAGTGGCAGGAGAAGCTCCTCAACACCATGATGCAGTTATGTCAGGGTAAAGACAAGTGAAAGTAAGTTGTGTGTTGCTGTTTTGGGTTCCACTACCTTAAGACTTTGTCGTATTCTCCCATGTCGTACGTACTGCTGAACTTTTGGGTTTGTTTTGGTTGTGGTTTGATTGTGTTTTAGATGGTTGAACTTATGTTTGTGTTTTGGTTGGTTGAACTGGTGGTTGTGTGTTGGATTTGGTTGGAATGAACAAATTATGTCAATGGTTGAATGGTATTTTATTTTGGTATATTTGTGCCCAGCATTATTAAATATATTATATTTAAAGATTTAAATAAGATGTGGCAACGACATTAGCCACGGGCATACATTGTAGCCACGACCATAGCAACATATTTGCTACGACATTAGCCACGGCATAAATTGTAGCCACGAATATAGCCACATGAGGTTCACATGCTAGCCACGACTTTAGCCACGACTTTAGCTACGACGTTAGCCACGACAATTAGCAACACATATGGCAACGACTTTAACCACGACATCAGCCACGGCAGTCGTTGAGCCTCAATGGAGACTCGCACGTGTGTGGCTACGACATCAGCCACGACCATATCGTGGCTGAATTCGTGGCTATAGCCACGAATTCCTCGAGTATGACCTAGCCACAGATTTAGCCACGACATTATCAGTTCATGGCTGTTAGCCACGGATGTTGGAAATCTGACATTTAGCGACAAGGCATATAGCCACGAATGGCGACGAACGTAAAAATCGTGGCTATGCCCGTCGCTAAACCGTTTAGCCACGATCTTTCGTGGCCTATCCGTGGCTATTTGACCGTGGCTATTTCCTGTGTTTTTTGTAGTGTCCATTTTCAAAGGGAAAAAGGATTATCCCATTGTGGCACTGCTGGAGTTTGCTAGAGAAAAGCTAACATCATGGTTCCAGGAAAGAAAAGATAAAGCACTAAAAAACCAAGAGAGAATAACCCCAAAAATACTTGATGTGATAAGGAAATCACAAGAGGAAGTTGGATTGTACAAAGTAGAGAAGATGAATGCATCACAATTTGAGGTCAAAGGCGAAGGGGTTGTAGCTATAGTGGATCTATCAGCAAAGACATGTACATGCAAGATTTTTGATGTCGAGAAGATCCCTTGTGTACATGCTCTGTCAGCAATTATACACATGAAGGCAAATGTCTCTGATTTCGTTGCAAGTTTTTACATAACTGATGCTTGGAAATCTGCATATGCTAAAACAATATATCCAATGCTGGAACAAGATGAAGAAACCATCCCTGATGCCATAAAATCTATCAAGTGTTACCCCCTATTGTAAGCAAAAGAGCAAGAAGACCACCTTGCAAGAGAAAGATTTCGATTGGAGAGTTCAAGAGGCGGAAAAAGCATTCAAAGTAAAGTTGTCAGCACAATTCTGCCATCAGTACTAC
This sequence comes from Persicaria maculosa, assembly GCA_963922045.1. Lineage (NCBI taxonomy): Eukaryota > Viridiplantae > Streptophyta > Magnoliopsida > Caryophyllales > Polygonaceae > Persicaria > Persicaria maculosa. The sequence goes on from OY998260.1 coordinate 23,446,744, forward strand.
ATAAAAGTACTGACACGAAATCTTATCTCTTATACATGATGAATGACACTTATATTCCTAAATAAACATTAATTCAATATTATAGAATAATATTTTAGATTTTGTCATGTAATCAGGCAAGTTTGTGTATTCTTTCCTTTGTGTCACAAACACTTTGGTCTCGATTCATCAAATTTCAGATTTTATTATCATTGTTTACTTAAAGACCCAAACAACCCCATGCGATATAGAGTTAAGAGGATCAAATTGTTGTACAAACAACCCCCCCCCCCCCCCATTGTAAGTAAAAGAGCAGGAAGAACACCGTGCAAGAGAAAGATTTTGATTGGAGAGTTCAAGAGGAGGAAAAAGCATTGAATGAAAAGCTGTCAGCACAATTCTGCCCATCAATTCTATATAAAAGTACTGGCATGAAATCTTATATCTTAAACATAATGAGTGACACTTATATTCATAAATAAATATTAATTCAGTATTATAGAATAATAATTTCTATTTTATTATGTAACCAAACAAGTTTGTGTATTCTTTCCTCTGTGTCACAAATACTTTGGCGTCCATTCATCAAATTTCAAATTTTATTATGATTATTTAGTTAAAAAAAAGAACCCCATACATATATAGGATTAAGGGGGTAAAATTATTGTGCAAATATAATGTATTGTTGAGCAAAATTAAGACTATATTGAGCAAATATAACAATAAGTTGAGCATAGCTTCAACACAACCCTACCCCCCCTGTTGTGGAAATATAATCTATAGTTGAGCATGTATAAGATTATATTGAGCAAATATAACTTCAAGTTGAGCAGAACTTCAACACCCCCCCATGTTGTGCAAATATAATCTATTGTTGAGCATATATAAGAATATATTGAGCAAATATAACTTTAAGTTGAGCAGAGCTTCAACAACCCTCTCCCCCATGTTGTGCAAATATAATGTATTGTTGAGCAAAATTAAGACTATATTGAGGAAATATAACATTAAGTTGAGCATAGCTTCAGCACAACCCTAACCCCCCCCCCCCCCCGGCCACCATGTTGTGCAAATATAATCTATTGTTGAGCATATATAAGAATATATTGAGCAAATATAACTTTAAGTTGAGCAGAGCTTCACCACCCCCCCCCCATGTTGTGCAAATATAATATATTGTTGAGCAAAATTAAGACTATATTGAGCAAATATAATATTAAGTTGAGCATAGCTTCAGCACAACCGTACGCCCCCCCCCCCCCCCACCATGTTGTATAAATATAATCTATTGTTTAGGATATATAAGAATATATTGAGCAAATATAACTTTAAGTTGAGCAGAGCTTCAATAACCCCCCCCCCCCCCCCATGTTGTGCAAATATAATGTATTGTTGAGCAAAATTAAGACTATATTGAGCAAATATAACATTAAGTTGACCATAGCTTCATCACAACCCTACCCCCCCCCCCAATGTTGTGCAAATATAATCTATTATTGAGCATATATAAGAATATATTGAGCAAATGTAACATTAAGTTGAGCATAATTTCAACACCCACCTACCCCCCCCCCCCCCCAATGTTGTGCAAATGTAATCTATAGTTGAGCATGTATAAGATTATATTGAGCAAATATAACTTTAAGTTGAGCAAAGCTTCAGCAACCCCCCCCCCCCCATGTTGTGCAAATATAACCTATAGTTGAGCATATATAAGATTATATTGAACAAATATAACTTTAATTTAAGCAGAGCTTCTGCATACCCCCCCCCCCCCCCCCATGTTGTTCAAATATAATGTATTGTTGAGCAAAATTAAGACTATATTGAGCAAATATAACATTCAGTTGAGCATAGCTTAAGCACAACCCTACCCCCTAACCCCTCCATGTTGTGCAAATATAATCTATAGTTGAGCATATATAATCTATAGTTGAGCATATATAAGATTATATTGAGCAAATATAACATTAACTTGAGCATAGCTTCAACAACAGCCTAACCCCCCTCCTGTTGTGCAAATATAATCTATAGTTGAGCATGTATAAGATTATATTGAGCAAATATAACTTTAAGTTGAGCAGAGCTTCAGCACCCCCCCTGTTGTGAAAATATAATATATTGTTGAGCATATATAAGATTATATTGAGCAAATATAACCTTAAGTTGAGCAATATTAAGACAATATTTTGCAATAATCTATTAAGCAATTATAAAATTATATTGAGGAAATATAAGACCATTTTGTACAATAATCCATTTAAATATCTAATTATTAAAATAAAAACTACCCTGAAAAAAAAAATTCCTCCCCAAGTATAAATACCTAAAGCGCTTCTCACATTCTATTATAACGTGTTGATCAAAACCCTTTTGCTCCCCCCACCCCCCACCCCGATGCGTAAATCTACTCCCTCTTCCTGTTCGATTCTATCCACACTTTTGATTATACAGTCGTTGACACTAGATCTACCATATATATCAACATGTCAATAGATCCGGAAGGTATGATTCCCTATTTTCCGATTATTGCAATTTAAAATAGAACGCTTAGATTTTAGGGTTTATATTTCACGAAAATCAGGAAATGGAAGTTATCAAAACAGGTTTGAATGTTTATAATCAAGCAGTTATCCACCCCTCCTACAGCTAGCTTTGTGAATTTAGTGATTTTCGCATTTAAATGTTTGATTAATTTGATAGATTGATCGTTCGATTTTATAATTTTTATATTATAAGCTACGTTTGTTTAAGATGTCATTACATTCGATATTTTTAGAAATTGATCTTCAGTTTCATTCCGTAGGTAAACGCCCACAAACAGCGAGTGATTCTCCTGATCTATGCAGTCCAAATCGAATTTCCAAGAGATCAAAAAGATCTGGAGTTAAACCCCCAGTAGTTGATTTGTCTAGAAATTCCCTACCCTTCAAAGATGAATTGTTCGACGATACTGAGCCTGATAAAGCCTATGGAATAGGGGAGGGTTTTGAGTCACTTCAATCCAAGGATTCACAACCACTTATTCGCAGGCCCAGGAGTAAAGTGATACCCTCTAAGCATGTTATTAGTGTCAGCACTATTCCTTTAGAAGCTATTGCAATTACAGATTTGCATTCCAATTCCCCTAATGTGAAAGGCATTCAACCAGTAAGCACAACTGTTCATGACCATACATCAGGGGAGCAAGTGCAACCCACTGATATCCAACCTATCTCAAGAGACAGAGAAATGATTGTGAAGAAGGAACGGGATACCAGATTAAAAAAACTTCCCATCATTGAAGACACGTTCAAACCCTCGGCCCCTTGTGTCAGCATTGGAAAAAATGAATGATAAGCAGAAGAATTTCATTCGAGAAATTGGTTTTGTATTTTTGTTTGAGTTGAAAATTGTTTCTTTGCCACTATGTCTTTCATATTGGTTAGTAGAGAATTTTAATGCCAACAAGTGCTGCTTGGTAATGGCTGATGGAAGAGTGGTTGAGATCAATGATGTAGATGTGCATATAACCTTAGGATTGCCAATGGGGAAAACTCTAGTGGGAAGAAAAACTGCAAAAGAGAATTTCAGCCTTGTAAAGGAATGGACAAAGACATTTGGGGCTGAGGATAATATAACATCTTCTATGTTCATCGGAAAATTGATTGCTGACACTGACTGTAGTGACTAGTTTTTGGTAAACTTCATCGTTCTATTCGACTCTTTCCTAGTTGATACTCTAGGCAATGGACATGCCAACCAAAGTTTGGTAAGAGTGATTCCAGAGTTGGGTGACATGAAAGAGTTGAATTGGTGTGCTTTGCTATTAGAAAGTTTTGTTGATGCAAAGAAGAGTTGGGAAAAGTACAAGGCTGGCCATTTCAGAGGGCCTATATTATTCTTGATTGTAAGTATTTTTTAAAACATTTCCTTTGATGTTTAAGTAATTTCTTTTACCATGTCAGCAGTACTTATTTTCCTCCCTCATATCTACATTATTTTTCCCATCATATCAAAATTATCAACCATGTCAGCAGTAAATATTCCCCCCCCCCTTATACTGATATATTTTTATGCCATTGGGGTCGTAGTTGTTTTATATGGATAGGGTTAAACTGTTCTCAAGCACTGGGTGTAGAAGAGTACCCCGTTCTTTCTCGGTGTTTGTTGGTATAGATTACAAGCTTTTACGCAAACGGGAAACTGATGATATTAATAGTGGAGGCTTTGGTTGTGGTTTAGTCCAGCCTCGCCAGCTTGTTCCTTCCCCTGAAGAAATACCTCCTTCAACTTGCAAACACACTACTACTGCCCATGCTGACGCCACCAAACAACCCGTTGTTCCAGAAAAAGAACAACCCCCAGTTGAGGTTCATCTCGAGTTTCCCAAAGCCTTTAATTTAATAATGTTGCCGATTAGCATGTTTTGTTGTTTATTGATGTTCTTTTATTCTTATTTTTCATGTGTTGTTATCTTGTAGAATTGGATACAATCATTTGCTCAAAAAACTTCTGTACTTGCATCTGCTATCTCTGATTTTGCTGAGTGGTCTACAAATGTTCCACCTGCCCTGCAACACGATGACATGGTGAAAATACTTCTACATGGGGCAAACCAGATTCTAGGGATGGAAGATGTATCCTCTCTAAGCCTGCTCCAGAGACTGTTGACATGTGTTATATGGATGACTCTCCAAATACAATTTGGAACAACTCCCAACACCCATTCTGGACGGACCCTGCTTTGATAGAGTGTCTTACTCAAGTTGAGTTGGCATATAAGAACAAGGAAAAATTGAAATCAAGTATCAAATAAAATGAACCTTTTTCCTTTGATGTATTTCAAAATGATCCTTCTGTTGAGAAAGTTAAAGCCACAGCACAGGGCACTTCATATGGACAAGAGGCTCCTGCATACAATGCTGCTACTGATGGAGAATAGGCTCTTGCAGCTACCCATGGTGATACTCCAATGCAGTAGGATGTCCGCACTACTCCAATACAACTGGATGTCCGCACTACTCCTACAGACAAGTTTGCACAGAGAAGCCTTTGGAGAATAAAAAAAATTGCAAATCCCCTGCTCCCTTGCCCCCAAGAAGGTCCCCCCATGTCCACCAAGCTGATGTGAATGCTCCAGAACAACTGAATGATAAAATGAGGGACGTAGCTGCAAGAAGAGCATATAAACCTGCTGCATCCTTGCGAAGCCCTTATTATTCTCGTGTTGTTGATGTTGATGATCCTATATCTGAACTGGAGCGCACCTTTCAAGCCTATTTAGGAATGAAAACATCTCCTAGCACATAAGTTTGTGTATATTTTATATTCATTAATATAAGTTTACGTACAAGTAAAGATTATTTTTAAGTTAATCCATCTCCATTATGACTCCCATTGCAGTGAGGTTTTATTTAAACACAAGTTTGTTGAGGTTGTGATAGCTGACATGGGGACACTTGAAGATGATTCCAAACTATCTAGTCTCATCATTGATGCATGGACAGCAGTGCTTAACCACAAAGAGCAATATAAAAGTGCTTTGTCCCCGTCAAGGCTTTTTGTGAATATCCACAAATCTGTAAGATTTTTACTTATTCGTCTTACAATTAAAATGTGTGTCCTCATTTTATGTCATTACTGCCATGGATCTGTTTATTTACTATTTTCTATTATTAATCCAGTTTAATTTGAATAGTGTATCATCGGCTGTATGTGCTGAACAATTTGAGAAGTTTAACCTTCACCTAGATGTCGTGTTGTCATTGGCACCACATATTTGCTTAAGAGATATAGACATGGTAAGTCCACACAGCCCCCTAATTTTTGAATTTGAGATCAAAGTTAACAAACTCTATTCCTAATTGCTATCTGTTTCATATTATGTTGAAAAGTTTGTATTTGGGGTTCAACGCGAAGAGATCTATTTCATGGTTGCCTTCAACTTGAAAAACAAAGTCATTCAAATCATTGATATCACCCCATCTTGCCGTGATCCAGAATGCAGCTTTACATCCCCCTTCGAATGTTTGGTAAGTTTTATTAATGGTATCTAAGATCTTCTTGACTTGTATTAATTTCAATCTAATATCATCTCAGGGAAATATGCTGACATCCCTTATAATTCAATTCATGCAGGGAGATATGTTGATTGAATATCTAACCAAAAAGGGGTTTGAAGCAAAAGCAGACATAGTATCAAATGCACCCACATCCATTGTCCCCATCACATAGGCTGGAGAAGAGAAAGTCTTACATTCTGGAGTATGTCTTATGCGTCACATGGAGACCTTTTTTGGGACTGAGAAAGGGTACAAGTGTGGGTTTGAAAGAGGCAATTTCAAGAATGTATCAAAGCTACGGGTGAAGTACCTAACAGACTGCTCAGAGTTGAATGAAGTGCAAACAAAAGTTGTGAAGGCAGTGAAATCCAATGCAAAAATGATTTCAAAGGGGATCCAGGCCCAGAAACTAAATCTTGGTTGAACAGCTAGAAAACAATTTCATGTTTTGATTACAAACTTTGTCTTATAATTGGTTCTAGACAGATGTAATTGTGTTGCCTAACATTTGCCAAGTTGCATACACCTATAACTCAATTATGATGATTCAAACAATTTATGGTTATTATAATATTTAGAAACTTTGACTATATGCTAAATAACTAATCTTCATACAGTGTTTTGAATGCAACTTCTCATTTCTTAAGAAACTCAGTTGCACAAAAGAGAAGAGTAATCAATGGATGAATGACAGCAGTTAGACCTTGGTATCTGCTGCCACTACTCCTAATCTGTGTCAGCACTAATTTTAACACACATAAACGACCTTGGTATCTGCTGCCACTACTCCTAATCTGTGTCAGCACTAAATTTAACACACATAAACTAACTCCTAGTAAATGTAACCCACTTTTCAAAACATGATCTCCAACCCCCCCCCCCCCCCCCCCGTCTTACACCTCACGTGAAAAATACGTTTGTACAATTGTGATGTGAAGATATAATAATATAGTGTGCAATTATAAAATATTGATGTGTCAGCACTAATTTCACTTTCCATACTCCACCACAATTCAAACACACATGTAGAGCAGTATCACCACTACTTTCCCCACCCCCCCCCCCCCCCCCCTTACTCCCCTCGGGTACCCACTACTTTTTCCCACACACAATCCACAACTTACTCGTCGTCGTATTTGAATGATGGAATATCCTATTGAGAGTTATATTTGCTGTCAAAACTGCACAAAAGAAGAGTCGTCAATGAATGAATGTCAACAGTTACACCTTTGTATCTGCCACCACTACCCCTAATCTGTGTCAGCACTAATTTTAAAACATAAACTAACTGCTCGTAAATGTAACCCGCTTTTCAGCGCGAAATTGAATAATAATCATATAATTAAGATGATATAAGTAAGTTATAAAATATCATTATTCCGATACTAACAGAAATTAAAAAAAGTTTTCATTAAACATATAAATAAATTGCAATATTATTGGTTATTCATCTACTAGAAATACAGGCCTATAAAATCATCAATCTTCCTCCTCCTTTCCATTTCTGCATTTAAAACTTCTTTAACGCACTGCATGAGGTTGTCCTTCGCCTCTTCAAACATCTGTTGTTGTTGACCCAGTTCTCTTTCCACCTAAATACATAAATTTTAAGAGTTAACACTAGGATGAAAAAAATTAAGGACAAAATTTCAATCTCACATTTGATAGTGCTTCAGCATCTTCGTCTTTTAGTGCACTGCGAATATGAAATTCGTTTGCTAATATTGATCTTCGTAATTCATCATATAATGTATAATGAAGCACAACTGATTCCATCAACTCCCCCTGCGAGCCTCCTTGTTAGTCTCACATGCCTCATCAAGGAGATCCATGTGATACCCACGGTATACAATCCCATCCAGCTCGTCCATCATTTGATGGAACTTTGTGCAAAACTCAACAGTGTTATCAAAATCCATCTTTTTGGAGGGGATTCTTTTAGAAGGAAAAAAGCAAGTTGTGGTATTCCTGATCTCTGTTAAAATCAGTTTGCAGGAAGCAATTGACAACAAGAATGATTTCTGGGTATATATAGCCAATAATTTTACATTTTTCTTCCTTGTGACAGTTGGTTACTTACTTTCATTAGAAAGCAACTGTAAAAACTGTAGACGGTTTACAGTTTTACACACCCCACCCCCCACCCCCACCCCCCCCCCCCCCCCCGCCTCCATCTGTAAACTGTAAACTGTAACTACTATAACAATCAGTGTCAGCACTATTTTGTTATATCCTGTTAATTATGTAAGCATGGCTCCCACATGCCCTTATTACAAAATTAAATAAAACATTGTTAAAGCAGAAAAACATAACTTAATAAGCATTAATAAAACTTAAAAATACACAATCATACTCACATTAAAAGTCACAAACACAAACAGTGCCATTCCAAAATATCCCATAAATCCATTAACTATGCATCTACATACATGTCCCCCTAATTAGTTGTTTGTGCACATAAGTTCACTGAATACATCCAAAATATCCCATATATCCATTTCCAACATATCTAAATACATGTTTTACATCCTAAAACTCCAGCTCTCATTGATCAAATCTGAGCACATGAGTTCTCTGAATCGATGCAGCTTCTCATTGTTGAATGCTTTGACATCTCCACCAAATATAGAAGCTTCTATTGCTTTTAACGTAAACACCCTGCATGCAGCACTGCAAAACACAAAAAGAATGTAAATTAGAACACATAAATAACATGTATCTTAGGCTAAAGGAAAAATGATACTAGATAAAATACATACCCAGTGGTATCATGCACTAAACCAGGGACCATGTTTAGCTTGAAAGGAGAGGAAGTAAAGTTTTCATATATCCCTGCCTTTACCAAATGTATTGGGAGCCAAATAGCAAACGGTTGCAATTGTTGTTCAAGTACACCATCAGCAACAGCATACACATTGCAATCATAGACATTGATCACTTTCTCCTCAATTATAATCTGCAACGCAACCCAATGCTTGTTTATGACATTGAATATTGTGTAGATTTTCTTTACTGAATCCCATGGTTTCCCATACTCAGCAGGACACAACCCAACGAAATACTCCTCAATGCTACCTTCAAGCGGCAGCTCTTCCCCATAGTTTACAGCATATCCAGGCAGGTACTTTGTGTAAAAAGGCCAATCAAGAACAAGGACCCCTCCGTACTTAACAGGATCCTCGGAAATGCGCTTTCTCATGTGAATCAAGCCTGCTTCCAAATGTTGTACAACATATTAAAAGGTTATGTCAACAACCAACTTATATAATAGAACCCATTCCCCACACATATATCTTTTTTCAACACCAGCATTTATTACCTGACAATCCAACCACATAGTCTTGCCTATGATGTGCTGAAAAAAATTTTGTCCCACCTCGTAATTGGAACAGCAACAGAGAAATTCCTTATCCCAATTACACAAGATGCATAACAATATATTTAGCATTAGGTGTTGTAACTAATACAATGTGAGCAAGATTTCATAAATAATTGAACAAAAAAATAAAGCATACCTTTTCCTCTTTAGAATACCATACATAAAGTCATGATCCTCCACGCTAATCAATGACTTCTTAGGAACGTGCTTTGGCAGCCTCACCTTCTTTTCAACCTCAGGTGGGCTAAACAAGAAGGTACTGGTTGATGGGATGAGATTGGCAGCCTTTAATTTTTCAACTTCCTTTATAATTTCAGTATCCTTGGGAAAGGAATCCCAATCAAAAGCTAACACTGTGTACTCATAATCATCATCAGAAAGTGGGATAAAGTTTTCTAAGGATGCTTGCCCTGCAACTACAGGGGCTTTAGCTGGAGAAGATGTAGTTTCAAAACTAGATATAGGACATTTTGCATGAGCATCCTCCCCTTTTACCCCACTAGCAGCCTCCTTTAATGCACCACTATCAGCACCCTCACACACATCAACACCTCCCCCATCACACTTCACAGATCCAGCACCTTTAGAAGAAGTTGATGGAATTTCAGGCTCTTCCCCCCTCCCTTTGACACCATCTTCTTGACCCCCCATTACATCCTTCACATCTGAGCCTACCCCCTGAAATTCAGTGTCAGCGCCACCAGTTGAAACTCCAGCAGGAGGTTTAGTAGATGGAATATCCTCATCGCTAGTTGGACCCTCAGATTTGAATGATGGCATAGACACATCATCAACATTAACAGAAGGGGGTGATGATTTTAGCATTACCTCCTCACCAAAGAAACTCTTCTGAAGATCAGCAACAACCTCACCCACAATTTTGGTGCTGACATCAACATCATCATCATTGATAGGAGTCCCCTGCGACTTCCCAACAATATTCTCATCATCAGGATTGACAGGATTTGCCTGTGACCTGGCAACAAAAGACTCATGCTTAGTAACCCTGTTCTCAAGATCAGCATCCCTCTTCGCCATATCTGCAAAAACTTCAAACATATCAGTCAACTTTGCAATGCGTGATAAAATTTCATCAACTTTGCCGCCGAGCTCATTCATACGACCAGGTAGCGCTTCCAGCTTATCAAGCCTACTAAAAATCTTCTTCACCAAATCAGGATAAGATGGGATAGAAGGAGCAGAAGCATCCCCGTCTGTTTTTGGAGGCACATCCTCCATTGAATCATTGGTGGCCTCCATTTGGGGAGATAGCTCTTCAGTAGCAAACACTTTTTCTCCCTCACTTTCCATTTTATCAGCTTCAACATTTGAACGACCAATTTCTTCATTAACACCACCGTCAGATGTTTGCACAAACATAGCACCCCCATCAAATCTATCTTTTCCTTCCTCACTCACCAGAGGTGACCTCTTCATAAAAGGTGCCAGACCATCACCCTCTCCCCCCCCTTCCGAACAAGGTGTCTCACCTCCATGAACTTTGCCACCAAATGTGATAGCATCACCCCCATCAGCACTCTCTGCTAGGACAAAAAGCCCAGCAGTGTGGGCAGCAGGAGACTCATCAAAGCCAGAAGAATGAGTGTCAGCATCATCAACCTTGTCGTCATCATCACAACCTTTACCACCAAAAATAGAGCCTGCACCATCAAATCCATCTTTTGCTTCTTCACTCACCAGAGGTGACCTCTCCATACAAGGTGTCAGAACATCACCATCTTCCCCCCCTTCAGAACAAGGTGTCTCACCTCCTTGAACTTTGCTACCAAATATGACAGCATCACCTCCATCAGCAACCTCTTCCAGGACAGAAAGCCCAGTAGTGTGGGCAGCAGGAGACTCATCAGACCCAAAAGAATGAGTGTCAGCATCATCAACCTTGTCGTCATGATCACTACCTTCACCACCAGAAATAGACCCTGCACCATCAAATCCTTGTTTCACAACTACATCAGCACTCTCATGATCTACAACAGATGCTGAAGGCATAAATGAAGTCATGTCTGCAGTACTATAAAACAATGGCCTCCCACTACCTATATGAGCTTTCTTCATCTTCAACCTCCGCTAAAAGACAAATTTCAACGGGGCATCATCATCTACTAATCAAACAAATAAGTATCTGACTGACCTCTTGAAGGTGAAGCAACCACACCAGACTGCTCATGCTTCTCTGTGTCAGCATCATCTCTCCTGGCCTTCTTAGAAGGCACATCCCCCACCTCATCATTCCCTATGTCAGCACCGTCTCTCCCAGCCTTTTTCCCTAACGTATCCTTCTTAACAACCACATCCACCCCCTCATCCACATGCTCATCCCCCCCTTTGTCAGCACCATCTCTTCCAGTCTTCCTCACTGCTGAAGCCTTCTGTCTAATCTTCTTTCCTTTACTCTTAATATAATTCTTACGCTTTAAATTACAAAACGGATTGGGCAGAATAGTACTTGCAGAACGACCCCTCCTCACAGCAACCATTTCCGCAGGGCTACCACTAGATATCACCTTCTGTTTATTTTTACCTACCATGTATCATGTCACAAATTTCCTCTTCTTTGAGCCCTCTACTACATCATCTTCCTCCACCATAGGAAAAATTTCAAAAGCAGTATCCCATGACATCCCATCCTGTTTCTTTTTAGCACCCTTGCCTCTTCTCACAGGTGTCATCTTCTTTGAAGTCTCTCCTTCATCTTGTTTCAGCAAGACCTTACCTCCCTCACCACCAACAGCTACAACTCTGTTTGAAAACTTACATTCGTATGCCTTCATACGAATGCGACGACACTCATACATCAAATTGTCAATAGGTTGCAAAAGCACAGGGTCACCAAGGTCATCAACAACTTTGTCAGCTTTTTCATCAACAAACCCCATCCCTTCTGTACGTGCGAACTCGCCATAGGTAGGAAATAGCAGGATCTATATAAAATGCATTTAAAATAGTATTAAAAAAACAAAAAAGATGCAACAAATAAAAATGTTCCTGAAAGTTAAATAATATACAATTATTACCAAAGCACCATGGAACAACTCGGCAGCCTTAGTAAATGTATGGCTAACATTGCATTCCCAATGCAATAAGTACGGATTTCTCTCAAGCATCATAAAATTACAGTCAAATTGGACAGACAGGGATGGGAAAGCTTCTAATATCCAAGCCTGTTACACAAGAAAACAATAAGTTTGTGCTGACACAAAAAAAAATGAAAAATACTGGCAAAGAGATGCAAACACTAATAACAAATACCTGAAAAGCAAGGCAATACCCATAAAGTTCATAAGAACCCCTAACCCCATTACGATCTATAACAGATGACTTCTTCAATGACTTAAACAAACGAATATATGACTCCCTCCCACAAGGATACACTTCAAATTCTTTCTCATTGCACGCAAGAGATAGGAATTTTGCACTTACAAGATCTGACCTCCTATACACTATTAACCTCACGATGAGTAGCAACTTTGCCATAATCAACTTCTTCTGAGACGTGTTTTTCTCAGATTTGAAACACCAACTAACTCATCGTGAGTGCATTTCTTCTTCCCAAAGAAATCAGAGATAGATACTTGCTCAGCCAAATCACAACCATGGTCTTCACAAGGAAGACCAGTAATAACATGGAACTCTGCAAAAGAAAAGCGTGCAATATATCCGTCAACTTTAAACCATAGCTCCTTCTATTTTTTTGTATGCACTTGATGAAGCATCATTTGATGTATAAGCTGAAAATTCTTAACCATATTGGTGCCCTGCATCAACACCTATCCAACACAGCTTTTGCACAAAATCTTATAATCAGCAAAAGCCAAATGCTTCTTTATAAGATCACAAACATCAGGATGAGAATAGATGTTGGATCTACAATGAAACCTCTCAGAAATAGGAATGCAATACTCCAGCCCCTTCTCATTCACAAACAAGTAACCAACCGCCCAAGATGACATTACTAAAAAACCAAAACTTGGATCATCAACAAAAGAATTTAAAAATGGAAAACAAAAAAATAAAAATAATAAAAAAAAACTCACTTCAAATTTACTTTTGTACATGAATACGTCACCAGATGCACCTGCTAGTAAGAACAAAAGAAAAGAAGAATGTAAAACACAATAGACAGAATCAATGCTACCCCACCACAACCATAACCAATAACTATAAAATATTACCAACACATACTAAATACAAACATAAAACACCACATGGACAACACAGGATACACCCTCCAAGTACACACATTATTCACAATACCATAACCTAACAAAAACATATATACAAACACACATTGTTAGCCTCCTGCACATGAGCACAACCGCACACATTTACCTATATATATGAACCACGCAAAAACTACAAGCATCCGAAACAGATTTACCTATACGAATAACACTAAAAAACACACACACAAAGTGCCGGATGATAAAAAGTGAAGCAAAAAACGGTTAAAATCCCCACATTTACAAATGAAAATTACAGACAATACCGACCGCAGTTAAAATCGCACAACATTGATGCATATTAAGCATAGATTTAAACATAAAATAGCGAAAATTGCAAAAAGAAATCCAAAAAATAGCCATAATCTAACTTAATCCAAACCCTAGCACGAACCATTCAGCAAAAACCCCCAAAATCGATACCTGATGAACTGCCAGAAACCGCCATTTAACCAGATAGCAGAACAAACACAACAATCGACCCGAAAACTAAAGAAAGATAAACGAAATGAAGGAAAATGAACGAAGATGAACGAAGGAAACCGAAGAAAGATCAGAGAGCGCGAAGAGGATTTTGGAAGACAATGACCAGACATGAAAAGGCGGTATTTAGGGAGAAAGTATAAAAAGTGGACAGTTTTACAATTTGTCAAAAAACTGGGACAATTCACTAATTAAGCCAATAAAAGTGCATGTGGAGCAAATTTTCTCTTAAAAAAACACTTTCATCTTATATTTGAGTTATGACAGCTTGACAGGGGCCTTACTCAATGAACTTTCATCTTGTAGGTGGAGTCGAAACTTACTGAACTTTCATCTGAAGAACGAGTAGAGTCTTAATGTCTCTTGGTGTTGATGAAAGTGGTCTCGGAAACCTCATTAGGGCAACATATGGTCTACTGGGGTTGCGAACATACTTTCCTTCTGGAGAGAAGGTGTGAGCAGTAATTATGGTCTTCATTGAATTTTTTTTCCTCATATATTCATCTTGACCAACTGAAGTCCGAAATTACAATTTTCCTTTATATACAGGAGACCAAGGTATGGACGATACTTTCAGGTGATTTTCTTTTAAGTTCTTTCCTTTTGATTTTTCTTTTGAAAGTTTTAGAATTGAAAACCTTAGTTAATTTAGCACAAAGGTTGCTGCATGCATTGAAAGGAATGGAAAATATGACATATTAATTGGTAAGATTAGAGAAAAAATTATAGCAAAAATGAAACCTACTAAATATTTAAGGATTTAAAACTAGCAAATTCTAAGAAAATAAAGACCGGCAAAGCTAAAAGCACATGGAAAAGCCCAAATCTCCAATAAAGAACGCGCGCTTTCACGCGCCAACTTCGACCCCCAAATCTTCATCCTTCAACCCAGAAACCCAAAAGAAAACTAAAGAAGGGAGAAGTCTCTCTGAAGAACCTACACAAATAAGATCTCAAACCTCTAAATGGTCTTGTCCAATCATTCTCAAACGCCTTTGGTACTGGATCTAGCACAAAGTCTGGATCTTGAAGGGGGTTCTGAGCTTCTCCTCTCTCCTAGGGTTCTGCTCTCTTCCCTTGCTCATACCGTTCAAATGGAATAGGGTTAATTATAGCTACTTCCATGGGCCTTCTCTCTACCTCTCTCCTCATCGGCAGTTTGGGTCGATTGGACGAGTCCTCTGCTACCTGTCTTCTCTCTCTGCTATGCTCAGAAATCCTTGAGCACTTATTCTCTCCATTGCAGGTACGCTATTCTTTCCATTGAAAACATCTCCAAAATTCAGATGCGTTCTGAACTT
This sequence comes from Persicaria maculosa, assembly GCA_963922045.1. Classification (NCBI taxonomy): domain Eukaryota; kingdom Viridiplantae; phylum Streptophyta; class Magnoliopsida; order Caryophyllales; family Polygonaceae; genus Persicaria; species Persicaria maculosa. The sequence continues at coordinate 23,462,171 of OY998260.1, forward strand.
TGGATCATCTACATATCTGAGATTACTAAATCCTATTATAAAAACTCCCATAGGAAAAAATTAAATGCATGCTCTATCCCCTCTCTACTTTCTCCCACTATTCTCTATCAAAATCTCTCTGTTCTCTTTGACTGGTGTGGTTACTTTCTTCTCTGTCTTGCTGTAATGGCAAATACCCAACCACCAAAAGGGAAGGGGAGCTTCATTAGGGCTCCACCGACACCCATTAATACCTAAACTAACCGGAAGCCTTCGGGCGACACCCTCAAACCACCATCAACCTCCAAGTCACTTAAGGGTGACAAAGGGAAGGGGAAGCTTGATCTAAGCTCTTTGTTTGATCAGTTATAGCAGTACCAACCCCATTACCATTTGCACACAGATGCTATCCTCTATGGCAGAGCCTTTGGTAACCCCATTGAATTCAAAAAACTTGAATCCAAACTAACCTTCGACGAGAAGGGTATTACAGGAGACCTCCAAATTGTCGTGCTTCCAAACCATTGGTTTGAAGCACGCTTCACTAACCCTCATGACCTCCTCTGTGTGTGGGAAGCTAGACCCTACCACGTCTATGGCCAGCTTATCATTCTAAGGCCTTGGAAAAGTTCTTTTGATCCAATCACAGAAAACACAACATCACTAGATATGTGGGTTAGGATCACCTCCATTCCCGAAGCCTACAAAAAACCTGGGGCTTTAGAGACTATCATCAACCACAATGCTTTTGCCACCTTCATCAAGGCTGATACCATAGTTGAGCCTACTGCTAGATACGCAATAGTATGTGTCAACCTTGACATTGCTCTCAAAGTATCCAACACCATACTGATTCCAATTAACAAAAAAGAGGTTTCTGCCCATATTGTTTGGTTTGAAGAGTTCCCCGAGGGGTGTGGGAATTGTGATGGGCAGGATCACCTCTTCTCCAACTATCCTCACTTTCTTCCAAGACCAATCACAAAACTCCCATTTGTTGTGCACCCTGCTGAAGGTGAAGAGTGGACCAAAATTGGCAAGAATGGTAAGCCCCTCAAAATCCCAAACCCTATCCATGCTTTCAGTAACAAACCATATATTTCAGGTAGGGGTGGGGTGTCCATAGCACTTATACCAAAATGCAACAACCCTACAACTGCATCTCATTATAGACCAATTAGTCTATGCTCGACAACATACAAGATAATCTCAAAAGTGAGGGCAACACGACTGAAAAAAAAATAATTCCAAAAATCATTCACCCTCTTCAAAGTGCTTCCATAGCTAGAAGATCCATACATGACAATATATTAATAGCTAACGATATGGAAAAAGCTAGAAGATCCATACATGACTTGATATTTTCCACTCTTTCCCAAAAAAGAAAGGAAAACAAGGCTGGATGGCAGTCAAACTCGATATGGAAAAAACATTTGATCGTGTGGATTGTAACTTTCTTCTAACTGTTATGGACAGATTTGGCTTCTCGTCTCACTTCACGGGGTGGATTAGAGAATGTTTCACTACAGTTACCTACTCCGTCTTAGTAAACAACGAACCCACTGAACTATTTGATGTACGTGCAAATTGCCATATTTTCTATGCACACATGAATCCATTTTATTGTCTTTTGCATGCATATTAATGGGAAAACATGGGAATAGTGTAGTTTATGCTTAATTGTCAAATATATGGGTTTGCACGAGTTTCCATGTGATTTCGCAGAAAACAGGATGAAAATGGATGAATTCGGAAGAGCGGAAAAAGAACTCGAAGTCTTCTGAAGAGGTCGAAATTGACTAAAGACCTCGACATCGAGTACATCAGAGACATAGGAATCGAGCAGAAAAGGAAACAGAGCATATCGACACAGAAGAGGTCGATATCGACGTCTGGGGGTCGATATCGATGCTGCTAGATCGACCAAATTGATAGAAGTCGAGTGCCAGTTCGAGTAGGAGAAGGAGAAGCTCGATATAAGATTTTGGAGGGGTCGATATCGATGTCTAAGGGTCGATATCGACCATGCTAGCAGAGGAATTCGACTCCGATTTTGATAGAATTATATCCAATGCTTGCGATATCTATCCAAAGGTCGAGATTTCCTATCATCAACACCAGATCTATCATGAGGAGGCTGATTTCATCATGAAGTTTTAGCTTTTACTTTGTTTTAGTTTATCTTAGAGAATAAAGATAAGGTTTCGAGTCCTTATCGACATCTATAAATAGAGGCCAATAGGGCCGAGTTTAGGTATTCAATTTCAGATCCAAGAACATTCAATTTTACACACAATTCAGTGGCAATAGAGAGTAGAGAGAGAGAGGAGACCGAGTGGAGTTGTAAAGCGAGAGTGGAGTGGCTTGTTGTCAAATATATGGGTTTGCACGAGTTTCCATGTGATTTCGCTGAAAACAGGATGAAAATGGATGAATTTGGAAGAGCGGAAAAAGAACTCGAAGTCTTCTGAAGAGGTCGAAATCGACTAAAGACCTCGACATCGAGTACATAAGAGACATAGGAATCGAGCAGAAAAGGAAACAGAGCATATCGACACAGAAGAGGTCGATATCGACGTTTGGGGGTCGATATCGATGCTGCCAGATCGACCAAATTAATAGAAGTCGAGTGCCAGTTTGAGTAGGAGAAGGAGAAGCTCGAGATAAGATTTTGGAGGGGTCGATATCGATGTCTAAGGGTCGATATCGACCATGCCAGCAGAGGAATTCGACTCCGATTTTGATAGAATTATATCCAATGCTTGCGATATCTATCCAAAGGTCGAGATTTCCTATCATCAACACCAGATCTATCATGAGGAGGCTGATTTCATCATGAAGTTTTAGCTTTTACTTTGTTTTAGTTTATCTTAGAGAATAAAGATAAGGTTTCGAGTCCTTATCGACATCTATAAATAGAGGCCAATAGGGCTGAGTTTAGGTATTCAATTTCAGATCCAAGAACATTCAATTTTACACACAATTCAGTGGCAATAGAGAGTAGAGAGAGAGAGAGGAGACCGAGTGGAGTTGTAAAGCGAGAGTGGAGTGGCTTGTTCGGTTGTACTTTCTATCGGAGTTTTAATTCAAAGTAGCTTTCTTTAAATGACAATGATGATGATATGCATGATGAGGAGCGAGTAGTCCACCCACTTCTAGGGTCGGGGTGAGCCCGACGATAGCAATGTGAGGTAAGTGCATCAAAGGTATGAATTTTATGCGATTCCGTCTTCTACCCCATGCATGATCCTTTACGAAAGTTAGGGAGATTCATTATTTGCATTATTGAAGCAAAAGCCACTCATATTGTGAACTTGAATTGCTCATGAATTGGATAGTAACTCTTAGGAATTATGCGAGAGCCTCTAATCACCTAAGTGTTGATAACGAAAGTTATTTGACGGAAAGACATTAAAGTTCATATCTTTAGCATGAAACTTGCATTGTTATCGTTGTGGCATGAAACCCCGACTTTGGAAGCCTTTTAATTAATTGAAATCAACTTAAAAGTCTTAGTTTTGTTTCTGTTCATCTTCCTTCTCCATTCTATTTTCTTCGGACTCTTTTCCGACAAATTAGTTACAAAAACAGTTTCTGTGACAAGCATCGAAATCGACCATAAGGGTCGATATCGAGGTCTAACATCGATATCGAGGTATCTGCTCGACGTCGACTTGCTGTTTTGTCTTCTGCAGGGACTGCGCTAGGAAATCGACCAGAACTGAGGTCGATATCGACCTGTATACTCGATATCGAGTGTCTGCTGAGGTCAAAAGCCTTGATCGTGAGTACAACAAAGGAAGCGCTGACATACCTCCTCGTGGATTCGATCCTGAATTACCCTACTACTACAAGGGAGGGGATTCTTGTATTATTTGTTTGGGACAGGGAGATAGTCTAGTTGTGCTTTGTTTTATTTTAAATATTTGAATCTCCTACTTTACCACACTCCCCTCTGCGAACACTATTCTCTTCTGAACGTGGCCTTAGGCAAGAGGACCCTCTATCCTCCTACCTATTCCTCTTACTATCAAAAGTTCTTGCATGAGGGCTAAACCAAGAATCTTTAACCCCGCATAGTCATCTTGGGATCAAACTTACACATAATGGAACTAGAATTCCCTTTTTGGCTTTTTGTAGATGATATTGTCATCTTCGCATCTGCCACTAAAACCGTGTGCGACCAAATCAACAAGACACTCCGAGAATTCACCTCATTATTAGCACAAAGAGTAAACAGACACAAATCACACTTCCAAATAACCCCGAATATGTCATCAAGCCAGAAAATCGCTATACGCCATGAGCTAGAAATACCATGCACTAACAAGATAGGGACTTACCTTGGCTGCCCTGCAATAAGTGGACATTCCACTAGGGACACATTTATCGACCTACTAAACACAACCAAAGCTCAACTAACCAAATAAAACGCTAATTGCCTTTCGGAAGCAGGACGTTTTACAATAATAAAGACAACACTATCAGTTAAATCCCTACATCTCATACAATGCTTCCTACTGCCAAAAACAATACATGTGTAACCTGATAGGATCAAACGAAATTTCCTATAGAACAAGGGACCTAAGCATAAACCCCTAATTAGTTGGTTCGAAGGATGTAAGGAAAAATCAAACAGTGGTCTAGGTCTTAGGAACTCCAAACATATGAACAAAGCACTCCAACTAAAACTCCCTTGGAAAATTCTTGTCAAACCAAGAAATCCATTGGTAAACCTCATCACAGCGAAATACCTCAAACATAAACACCTACTACAATACCAAAAAAAAGGTACTTCCTCTTGGCAGAGGGCACAATTAACCAAGCTATTACCTTTGTTTAAAACCGGGATCCGTTGGTCAATCGGAAACGGTGAGGCCATTAACTTCTGGTTGGATCATTGGATTGGCAACTCACCCCTTATTGACTTGGCCACAGATAGAGGCAAGCATATACAAGTGCCACTATACACAACTTTATAACAACTGATAAAACATGGAACTTGGAAAAAATATACAACACACTGCAACACTTATTACAAAAAACAATAATAGAAATGATTGGAACCTACCCAATCCCTAGGAACATTCACAGTGATAGATTATATTGGAAATGGAGTAAAAATGGATGGTTTTCAACAAGCTCGGCGCTTCAAATGATCAATCACTACAAAAGTAATCAACAATCGGACATGGATTGGATTTGGGGGCTAGACCTGCCTCCTAAAGTCAAAACAATGCTATGGAAAATCACAAAAAATGGAATACCAACTGCAACAAGAATTTCATCATTTGGGGTTTGAAATCCCACTTCTTGCCCTCGATGTGACTCAAATTACGAAGATTTACCACACGTACTATGGGATTGCCCGATCTCTCGAATAGTTCTAGATAACATACACCCCACACTAGTGACGCTTATAAACGACAACTTCACAGAAGAAAACGACTTAAACAAAACAATCTATAACATCAAAGATAAAATTGGAAAAAGACAATTTACTAAGTTGGCTTTTGGTTAGTGGAGCATCTGGTATTTCCGAAACAAAACCCTATTTTGTAATACAAAGTGGAAGCGAAAAACATACTCTCCTTTGCATAAGACCAGACCATTATGTGGAACATCATCAAACAAAATGTCAATGTTGCAGACAACCGCACTGACTCTCGACAAACTACTGCTCAACGCCTCATAACTACGCAAGCACGGAAAAAGGCTAAGTGGAAAGCGCTCCCTCACGGAAACTATAAAATTAACTTCGATGGGGCTTTCTCCACACCTTCCCAAGGACACTACAGATGCATCATCAGGGACCACACTGGCACATCAATCTACTATGGGGTTGGCCTGTCCACCATACATTCTGCTTCGGGAACGGACTCCCTTGGCCTATGGTATGGACTCAATGTGCCCCCCGAGAACTAAACCTAGACAGTATAATCATAGAAGGAGATAACCTACCCATAATCAACAGCCTTCGGGGTCTTGCAAGACCCTTAGGAGACTCGGAAATGATTACCTCTGACGGTCTAGTCTCCCTTGGCTTCTTTCATTCTATTGAGGTTCGTCATGTCTGTAGGGAGGCTAACCGAGTTGCTGACCGACTATCGCATGTCCCTCTAGCATTCTCTTGCACTTCTACACCTGACGACTCGGTGCTTCGAAATCTCGTCCGTCAGGACGCTCTTGGTATATAAGTTAATTTGTCTTATTACCAAATTATTTCCGGTTAAAAAAAAAGAAAAAAAAACTAGCAAATTCTATTAAGAATGTGTAAGAATGTGGAGGCACGAAAGCAGCATTAAGCATATCCACCATTTATCTTGCTGTGTTGGAAGCAATTTAGCAATTCATTAGTCTATTTTTACAAGAACCTCATTTTCTTTCTAAAAGCTTACCTAGGCTAAATATTCTCCGAGAGATTATCATTAATATTAGATTGGTATTATTTTTTTGCTTGTAAGAGATTAACATTATCATTAGATTGCCCAAGATTATTATATTTTGTGTTGCTAATGAACCAATTAACATGTATGGCTATTATTTGTAATCAGTTTGACAATGTTACCATCCACTACTGTTTCATTGATTATATTCTTAATCTAGGAATGAATGCTCCTCAAGCTGTTGTTATTATTCATTCAGAATTTGAGGAAGGTTTTATTCGAGCTGAGACGGTAATCATCAATGACTTCAGAATCTTGTACTGACCATAGAATTTTATACTGGCTTGGTTTCTACATCATGGGGATGATATTATTCCCATACCCGGGATACATTCCTCTTCTAATATTTTTTTCCATAAGTTCTCGCCTCTTTTTATTATTTTTGTTTTTGTTGATAACTTTTGTTCTTGGGTAAACATCAGAAACCACTTTTTAAATATCTCCTGTTCCCAAAAAAATGGCCGCTACAGGAAGTAGTAAAGACCCCTTCCCTACTCCACTTTCCCTGGGACGTTTCAAACTTGTTGACTGTCCGACGGAGAGAGATGGAGACAGAGAGAAGCCCAAAACCCGATTAACGGTCCAACGGAGAGAGATGGAGACAGAGAGAGAAGCCCAAGTAAGGTACATGTGCTCTCTCCGCGTCTCTTCTCTGTTCATGGCGGTTGAAGGGTAGGTTCAAAATTTTCCCTTTTTTTTATCCTTCCCCTTTCTAGCTTCTTCGCCGCTACAGACTGCCTTCTTCTTCTCCTACACAACACTTCCTCTGCTTGTCCTATCAATTTCTTATCTTGATTGCGCCGCTTCTTCCAAACAGGTCGTCTTCCCCTTCTTTTGATACCACCGGGGACTCCTTCGGATCTCCTCCTACTCTCCACCTCCTTCTCCATCGGTGCTCATCATCTATCTTTGAAGAGCTTTTCACAGGTTAATTTTCTTAAACCTTAATTTGACTCGTTGTTTCTATTGCCCATTAATTTTCACAGGTTAATTCCCTCTATGTGGCGTAAACTGTTATCATATGTCCCTATTTTGTATATGATCAATTTACATCATATTTAACATGATCATGGTGCATTGCTTCTATCAAAGTTGAAAGATTCGTGAATTGTTGATTTTCATCCAGTAATTTTAATCTCCTAGATTCATTCATTTTTGTTTTGGAAGTCCTTGATCAACTGATATTTTTGCTTATATCTCTTAATTACATCCTTAAATTCTCTTTATCCACACTTTTTTTAAACAAAAGGGGATGATCAATTGAAATCGTTCAGGGAACTCGTTGATTTTGGATTGTAGGAAATATGACTGGATAAGAGAATCGGATGTATGTGCTTGTCAATCTCATCCAGGCCCATGTCAATAATTGGGATTAATGATAGAAGATATTGGAATCGGATTCCTACCGATGAATCTAGGTAAGGGTTTCATCCTCTCTAGATTAAGTTCAAACTATATTCTTTCATCAGATTCAAGTCAGCAAAATAACATGTCATGTTTTGTGCTTGGTTTGTATTTTTATCCTGATTTGGGGTTGAGATTTGATTGGATTTGATTTCAACTGATTTTTTGTGGGTTTCGATTGAGAGTGAGAATTTGTGGGTTTTTTATTTAAGATGAATGGTAGGTTGAGGTGATTTCCTAGCTTTGTGATCTTTAAGGTTAGGATGCTTTAAGCTTAAGGGTTTTGATTTAGGCTTGAGTTTGTGCAGTTAGGTTGCGTATTAGGTTTCCCTGAATTTTATTCAAAAAATTTCTTGTCCGGGGAAATTCCTGATTTTAGAGCTTTAAACGTGCCTTTGGGATTGAGTCTCATTTAACCATTGTGTTTAAGGAGTGATATTTGGTAGCTAATTCGATGTTGGAAATTATAATCTTGTTAGGATTATATCACTGAGCCTAATTAGGATTATAAAAGTTTAATAATGGTTCTTATATGTATTCATTTATATATCACCAGCTGGATGAGGTAATCATATGATATGGCACAATTATTAACCAAATTCAATTGTCTTTATTCATTTCATGAATGTGGTTTATAAATTTCAAAATCTCGTTTGTATGTTGTAGCTCTGCTCTGCGTGTGATTTAATGAAAGAGGACTTCAAATGGTGATTTATTTTAACAGACACAATGACAGATACATAATGAGTTAAGGAAAAGCTTAACAGAATCCATTTCATGGCACAATTATTTGTTTTTATTCATTTGATCATCTGTTTGTTTTTTGTGTTATGATAGAAGGAAGGCTGGTTTGGAATTCTTTTATATATATATATATAGACACACACAAAGAGGGTTTAATTTTTGTTTCTTAGATTGCAATTGCACTTTTACTTATCACCATTTTCTAAAACAAATGAGTTCATGTTTGTATACCTTGTCTTAGGTGCTTTTTATATAATAGCTTGGAGACTGGGAGTTGGGGTAGCGGCAATGATTCTGGTAGCCTCTCAGATGAGAGTTATCAATTAGAGAGACATATAGAGCCCTACCTTGTCACGATGTGTGATCCTGTCACCATAGAAAACGATGCAACTTTTGAGAGGGAAGCTATTGAGAAATGGTGGCCGCCGATTCCATTTGTTTCTTTCGATTCTCCCCTTAAAGATGTAAGTTCTCAAACTCTATGATCTATTTAATTTCATTCTAGGTCTTTGTGTGCATGTTCTTGTGAATCTTTTGATTTAAAATTTTGGGTTTTTTTCTTGTTACTCGCTCTCTAATTCAACAACTATTGCAACTATCGATCTTCATCTCGGAGCTCTGATTAGTTTCTATGCCTCTTCCGATCACCTAGGACCTATCATCTATTTTTGGATCATGTGATGCTTCAAATTTCCCTATAGCTATTACTAACATTATTACAGAGCTAATCATAAGGTGTTTTGGAGTGTCTCGACAGACAATTTATTTTTTCATTTGTCTGATTGAGGTAAGAAATCTCTCTATTAATTGGGTTATCAAGTGAATGATGAAAAACAAAGAAAGCACTTAGAGTTCGACTCCTTCCAGCCATTTATTTGACCTTCTACACCTCCACCTTCATCCTTTTTTTTTGTGTTTGTTCCCTTACACGTCTAATGTAATTTTGTTAATTATTGTGGTAGCGTTTTTATAAGATAGAAATGACGGGCTGCTTTTGGTGATTTCTCATAGTTCATCTTAACCTTAATTGAGGGGTATATATACCCTTACTAACCCACACCCCCTTGCACCAGCCGCCCCTCCTCTCCTTCTTTAACCCCTAACTATTAGATTTGGAAAAAAAAATTAGGAGAGAGAGAGAGCTCCCATGGCTTCGCTTCACTCTCTCTTCCTCTCGACATCTCCCGTTGCTCCTCCTCAAACCGCGTCTGCATCTCATTCTCACTCTCTCGCTTTCACTCTCTCCGCCCTCTCTCTCACTCGAAGCTGAGCGCGCCCAGCAAGCCTTGGCTTCTCCATCTCCGAGCTCACTGGAGCGCCTCCACGCTGCTCCCTCCGTCCTCTACTGCTCACCGACCCTCAACCTTGCCTTCAATGGCTTCCGCTGTCCAATTGTCTATCACTCCCTCCTCCTCAGATCTGCGAGCCTATGGTCACTCCTTCGACCTGTGACGCCGGATAGTCGACCGGAATCGAACCATCTTGGCCTTATTCCGTCGCAACTCCGACCTAGGCTTTTCCTCATTCTCAAATTCGAAATGTACTCCCCGTCCTCTCTCTTGAGCTAGCAAGCTCCCCCGTCAATGGTGTCCTAACCCACGCTCAACCTGTTTCCCTCGGACGAGCCACGGAGTCAACAACGGAGGGGCTGCCCAGGAGTCAATCTGATGGCACGACCACCGTCCGCCCGACAGGTCCCGTCTTCCCTCTATCTGACAAACCTAGCAGCTAGCAGATAGGTATAAACCCTTGAGCTCAAGCACCTGAGCACCGACATCGAGCCCCGATCTACCTAACTGCGAACCGTCCTCTAAGCCTCCATTCTTGTTCACTAGGTACCATTTCTTGGCTGTGCTTTACCTATACTTACTTCATTTCGCCCAAGGGTTGAAATTTTAGTTAATGTATTTATTGACAAATGGTTTTATTCATGGAAATTGGAGATTTGGAAAGCATTTGTTTGAGTTTTGCTTGCTAAGGGTGTTACTGTCAATCTCGGTAGTGAGTTATCATCTTTGATGATTGCCTAACACACTTCTCCTTGGTCTTAGTTTGACGAACTTTTTTTGCACCAAAAAACACAAACTTTTTATGAAAATAGCCAAACTTTGAAAATTTTTAGCGATTTAGCCAAAACAGGTAAAAACAGCGACTTTACCCTGTGTTTTTAAAAAAATAATAAAATAGGTAAGTCGCTGTTTTTAACAGCGACTTACCTATTTTCCTTTTTTTTTAATTTCAGTTATAAAAAACCGTAAACCAAAAAAAAATATAAATAATGGAGAGTCGCTGTTCAGAACAGCGACTCTCCCATTTATTTGAAAAAAAATAAAATAAAAAACCTAGAGTCGCTGTTTATAACAGCGACTCTAGGACGGGCAGTTACTGAGTCGCTGTTCAGAACAGCGACTCACATACCCATATTATTACGTTTACAAAATTGTAGATTTATAAAACACTTAGGCGTATAAAGTGGTAGGTTTAGTGGTAGGTTTATAAAGTTTTTGATCTTGGGTTTATAGAGTTTTAGGTTTATAAAGTTTTTGATCTTGGTTAGTGTAATAATATGATATATGTGTATATAATAAAGTTTTGATTATTGAAATTTATAAATGCTTATTAGAACTTTTTGATCTTGCTTAGTCTAATTGTAAATGTTTTTTTTACACATTTACTTAGGTTGCATATTTAAATTCATTTTTATAAAAAAAAAACCACTTATATGGTAGTGAAATTAAATTATTTATAGAAACTATACAAACAGAAAATTGAGAACACCATATCCAAACAAAAATATCCAAATACAAGATATAAGTAATAATACTACTGGATGACTTATCGCCTACGACGAGCAGATAGCAGATGCTCCTCCTGGTCATCATCATCCTCCTCCTCTTCATCTTCATCAGCATCCGCTTCATCATCGTCAGCCTGTTGTTCATCATCGCCAGCCTCCTCTTGGGCGTTCTCGTTGCCCTCTGAGAGTGTGAACAAGTGTCCCTCTCTAAATGCATTTGGAAGCGAAGTAGGGTAAGGGTGTCGGGGTTGTATGCCGTAGACAGGAGACACTTGCACATTAGAATTGGACGTCGAAGTAGAGGGCGGAAGCGGGCCTGAAGATTGTAATGGCATCGTAAGCAACGATGTAAATGAGGATCCCGCATCAACTGAAGGGCCAACACCTGCTGACACATTCGGAGGTGCACACCAGAACGTCGTAGAAAATATATCTGATGACCACTGCGAGAATGACGATGGAATGTACTCTGAAGCTGATGGAGGTGTAGACCCAAAAGATGATGCGAACTCATGCACCGGAGCACCATACCCAGAAGGTTGCACATAGTCTGCACCATACCCAGATTGTTGCCCATAGCCTGCAGATCCAGAAGGTGGGGCAGACCCCGACTGTTTCCCATATCCTGCGGCCTCAGCATCCCCCGAATGATGGCTCGGGTGTGGGGAAGAGTGGGAGAAAGAGGATCCTGTACCATATAAACCACTCCCAAAGTAGGCTTGGTCGAACGAGACGTGATCGAACACCTGTGAACTCTGCGAGTATGCGTACTCACCAAAGGATGCCACAGTACCAGCGAGACCAGAGTAATCATGGAGCTGAGATGCTTGTTGGGCGATGCCTGCTACTTGTCGCCCTCGATCGCCTACGTCAGCTACATAGTGGCCCTACATGTGCATGCAAGTAAAAATCAATACTAACGATCACAATCTATATTGTTTCAAAAGTTTATATATAATACTCACCAGTGAGTATATATCAGGTGCGGCCGGATGGTATCGTGCGGGTGGGGCAACAGCTTGTCGGCTGATGAACAAACGAGTGCGGGATCTATACCAACGCATGTACTCATCATGCACATACGATGGAGAGATGCCCTCGATAGGCTGTACTGTGCTCTCCTCACGGTTGTTCCAATTGTTGATGTGTTCCGCAAAAAGTGCTGCCCAGTTCGTAGTATGCTTCCCTCGACGATCAGGGTGATGCGCCTCAACAACGTCAAAGCATATCAGGGGGACTTGCGCCATCCAGATATCGGCTCCTTCTCGACAGATGGCTCCGAGTTGGCTCAGGATCGCCTCTGTGTATGGCTCCCATATGAACTGCATTACATGTAAGTACTCCTCATCACAATATCAATAGAAAATATGTTGAAATGAAGAAGTACATCGATATTGAAATGAACTTGATTCTCCTATTGTCTGTCAAGTGCGTCACGAAATTGTGGCAGCTGTAACCTTTCGTGCCCCCAATCGTATGTACAGTGGATCCACCTGCATTTTCGCTGTTTAGTGTGTCTGCAATGTCACAAAATATGGACAATAGTTGTCAGTGACAAGCATTACCTCACTACTAGAGAGTCTTGCCCAACTTGAAAGTGTTGACCAATAGGTGGTGGTTGACTCCCTTGTATGGCTGGATTGCGTTGCTGCATTCGTCGGGCTCTGCGAGCCTGCTGCTGCGTCATGTGCGACGTCGGGGTGCAAACTGGCCTGCCGATTGGGATGTGTTCCCAAGCCCATATCTGAGGTACATGTACTACATCGTCAGTATTATGTACTCAATTCAATGTAACCTATATGATGTGCAAGTATTAGCATCACCTGAAGTAAGACAACTGGACCAGAGATCTCCAGCTTCTCCTTATGTGCGGCTCTGCATAACTAACGATACAAGTATGCAAGAGTCGCTGCTCCCCAGCTGTATTCACCTGCCTGCTCCAAATTTTCCAACAGTGGGAGGTACAGCAGCTGGACTTCCCCGCCATTAGCATCAGAGAACAGGGCACCTGCCATCAACTGCAATATGTACGCCCTCGCATGACACTGAACTGTAGCATCGTCAGCGTCATCTGGAAGTTCGCCGAATGCATTCCGTAACCAATGCACTTTGACCGACGAGCCTCGTAGATCCCCAGCTGGTGGCTCGATCCCCAGTAGATCTCGGCAAACCCGGCGCCAATTATGGTTTGCAGTGCCTGTTACTGCCGCTCCATCCACCCGTAGGCCCATTATGACCGCCACATCTTGCAGTGTGATGGTGGCCTCCCCAACTGTAAGGTGAAATGTGTGTGTCTCTGGCCTCCATCTCTCTACGAGGGAAGTGACAAGATGCATATCCATCTCGAACGTCGACCCCAACCGATGTACGCAGTAGAACCCGGCCACGCGCACGTAATGAAGGATCATGTCGTCGACGTGTGCCCGACCAAACGTCCGGAGATGCAATCTGTTCGTCAACGGCCTCAATGTCTGAAGTAGGGTTGACAAGGTACACAGTTAGTAGGATATGACATAGGACGAATGTACAATAACGCATTAATATCTTACGTATGGGGCATCGTTCCACACATCTGTGGAACGATGATGTAGCTGTCGAGTAAGCACATCTTCGACTTGTGGTCCTGGATCCATGGCAACTGCTTAACATGTTCATACATACATTATATTGTCAGTGACATAGCATCATGTGTGACAACGTACTCATACATTGACATTAAATAAAGCATAACAAATTAAGACAAAATGGGTAAACAGTTACATAATACAATATGGGTAAACAGTTACATAACACACTACGATCACATATCCTACTGAAGTACAAACATACATAATCCCCGCGACATGAAAAAAGTCAAATGAAAATACACACACATGGAATACATAACACATACACTACTATGACCCCGATGGCCCAGCGCGCATCAGACAAGTGCGAATGTTGTGACCCTCTTGCTTGCATAAGCGACAACGAACTATGGACGAGACAACCTCATCCATCTCATTGTGAATGCGTCCTGATCGTGGTCTCCCTATCTCACGCTTTCGCCGTTCATCTGGAATGAGAATAGGATAAGTCAATGGTGGCCAGGACTGCTCATCACCAAGTGGTCTGAAATGCACTCGGTATGTCTCCAACTGAGCCGCGACACTAAACCAAGGTGACACATATTGCGAGAAGGCCAAACTCCTATTGCGACACACGGCTAGGACATGGGAGCAAGGAAAATGGTATAAATGCCACCGCTGACAAGTGCAAGTCCTCTCCTCGAGGTTAACAGTATGCCTTCTCCGAACAGATCCAATGTGTCCCATGGGGGCATAAACAACAACCTCAAACAAGTTCGCCTGCATGCTGAATGGGATAACGTCCATCATCCGAATCTTCTTGAAGTTTGCCCGTAGTCGTTCCTCTAATTTCAGCGTGTAATCATGACCTTCGGAGCTGCGTAACTGTGCTTGCCCAAACCGTGACACAAAGTAGCTATTTTCTTTGTAGAAGCTTGCCTCCACGAGCGCCTTAATGGGCAAGCATCTTGCACCCTTCATGACCCCGTTGAAAGACTCTGACATGTTCGTGGTCATGATGCTATATCGAAATCCTCCATCACATGCGAGAGACCACTTCTCTGGCGGTATTTCAGAAAGGTAGTTGTAGGCTTGCTCATCACACCTCCTGATAGCCTCCATCGCCTACTCGAATTCCGCTCGTTCCTTGACATTCGCAGCGTTCTTCAACAGAGCCTTTAAGGGCCGATTTTTGAAGGTGTTGTTGACATTAGATGCAAGATGTCGGATGCAGAAACGATGGTGTGCATTAGGTGGCATCCAAAGAGGATGTTGCATCGCCCTGAGGATGCCCCGATGGCGATCAGAAATAACACAGAGGCCAGTGCGCTGCGTAACTCGTTCACGGATGAGCTGCATGAACCACGGCCAACTTTCAGTGTTCTCACTCTCAACAATTGCATAAGCCAATGGGAATATGTGGTTGTCAGCGTCGATTGACATCGCCATAAGCAGCACTCCTTTGTACTTCCCATAAAGGTGGGTGCCGTTAATAGAGATCAGCGGTCTACAGTGATTGAACCCGGTAATGGCTGGCCCAAATGCCCAAAAAACACGATGGAATGTCCTCATAGCCCCAGTTGGGTCCGTGATTGCTGAGAGCTCAAATACCGAACCTGGGTTGCTACTAACTAATGCATCCAATAAGCGTGGCAGCTGGGCATATGAGTCCTCCCAATCCCCATAAATCTTTGCGATTGCTCGTTGTTTTCCATCCCATGCCCTGAAGTACGATACCAAGACATCGTACTTTAAATTGATGATCTCTACGATCACATGTGGCCGGAGTGTTCTGTCAACCCGAAGGAGTGGGATAATCTCACGACATATGAACTCAGCTGTGACAATGCAATTATCCAGAGCCATCACATCCTCTGCGCATATATCATCATGAGGACCTGCATATGATACTATCATCCATAACCCAAGGGTGGCATCAACTCTTCTCGCAGTTAGTTTCCATGTACATCCACACGTTGTAGCTCGACTACATGCTGCGGCATACCTCTGAGTATTGTGCTTCAAAACCCGAAATGATTTTTTGTTGGAGATGGAGTACACTTGCATCTGGTATATCAACTCTTCTATGCTGTTGAAGAACAAGCCTTTCTGGAACTCCATTCCGCACGTGAAAGTGGTTGTCGGGTCCCATGTTGTCCATGTGTCGAGCTCTTGGGTGATGGGTTCATGCGCATCATTCCAAGATGGAGTTATACTCGCAGCCGCTTTCATAATAATCTCATTGGCCTTCTCCCTTGTCAATTCGACATTTTCCCCCTCAGCACCGTCATTGCACTCCTCTTCTTGATGCAAATCGTCTTCATGGTCGATCCCAAATGCATCCGCTTCAATATTGTCAATTATTTCTCAATCGATCACGGTGGCCTGAGTAGTGCTAGTTTGGCTCCCACCTTGAACATTGGCCAATAGACTACTGAACACCCCCGTACCGCCGTACGGTAGATATGGACCGACGTTGTCCATGTCTATATATTTATCATCAAACACTTCTAAAATTTCATAAATCAATTCCATATATCAATATTACTACTATATCTAAAATTTCATGTATCTAAAATTTCATATATCAATTCCATATATCAATATATTACTACTATAATAAATCATTTTTGCCTTCTAAAATTTTCCACACGAATCTTAAATTGCAAAATTGAAACATTGTCATATCACACGTAACAAATTTTGACCTAATTTTGTTTTCAATTCTACAAATTTTATTTTCAATTGTATTATCCCTTTTATTAAAAAAAAATCCTACAAATTTTACCTAATTTTCAATTCTACAAATTTCCAACTCTACTCTTATGTTATAACACTCCTACAAATTTTCAATTCTACAACTTTTTATTTTCAATTTCACCTAATTTTCAATTCAAATATTATAAAACGAGTACAAATTTTATCTCTCAAATCTATTATCTCTTATGCCCATTTTTCAATTCTATTATCTCTTATGCCCATTTTCAATTTTTCAATTTTATTTTTCAATTCTATAAAACTCCTAAAAATCTACCTTTTTCCAATTTTATCCAAACTTTAGTATACTAATATCTACTCTACTATAAAAATCAATTTTTTTACATTTTTCTATTTTATTCAAACTTAAATATACTAATAACGAATCTAATATAATATAACAAATCTACCATTTTTCAATTTCATCAAAACTTTATTATACTAATAACGAATCTACTATAAAATACATATAACGGAATCTACTATAAAATACAAATAACGAATCTACTAATAACGAATCCAAACTTTACATTATTTTAATTTTAATATTAATATTTTCCGCTAAAATACAAATAAAGGATTTTGTTACCAACCTTTTTGTCGGGAATGTCGGGCTTCTATGGGGACACTGTCGGCCTCCCTTCAACAGATCCGGCGGCGGCGGCGGTTCGCTCCTCCTCGATCTCCACCAACGCAATCGGATTTGTGGCTGAATAGAGGGCTTTAGGTGTCGATTACAGTAGTTAAAGGGGTTTAGGGTGATTTGTGGCTTAGGAATATGGGGCTATGGGCGAAGAAGAGTTGAAGAAGAGGATGAAGAAGTGGTGGTTTCGATGGTGCAGCGAGGTCGGTTAAATAGAGGGGAGGCCGAGGGGAACGGTTTCGAAGTTGGGGAAGAAGGGTGAGTCGCTGTTACTAACAACGACTCACCTAGGGAATCTTGCAGGGGCAGCAGGCGGGCAGGCATCTTTGACCAAAACCCTAGAGTCGCTGTTACAAACAGCGACTCTAGGTTTTTTATTTTTTTTTCAAATAAATGGGAGAGTCGTTGTTCTAAACAGCGACTCTCCATTATATATATATATATATATTTTGGTTTACGGTTTTTTATAACTGAAATTTAAAAAAAAAATTGGGAAAATAGGTAAGTCGCTGTTTATAACAGCGACTTACTTATTTTATTATTTTTTTTTAAAACACAGGGTAAAGTCGTTGTTTGTAACAACGACTTTACCCTGTTTTGGCTAATCGCTAAATACTTTGGAAGTTTGGCTATTTTCATAAAAAGTTTGTGTTTTTTGGCTAAATGCAAAAAAAGTTCTAGTTTGACCGGCCAAGTCCAATCAGAAAATAAAAAGTAATTGGTGAACTATGACTTTATGTATTAATTTAGTCTAGTTTACTTAACACTTGGATGAAAGGGAATTCCATAAAACAACATATGTTAGGCCGTGTTTGGCAACGGGGTGGGAGTAGGTGGATGGGGATGGGTTTTTGGGGGTGGACGGGGTGGGGATGGAATCTCGGGGTGGACGGGGTGGAGTTTTGAATCCCTTTTCATCCCTTCCCATCCCGTTTCGTGTTTGGTTGGGTTATAAAGTTTGGGTGGATGGAGCCACTCAAAAAGAACCAATTACCCCACTAAACCACATGAAATGACCATTATACCCCTCCCAATTGCCCTCATCCCCAACCCATCTTTTTCAGATTTCAATGGAAGCCCGCCTCCTCCAATTGGGTTGTGGGGTTCCCTCCTCCGCCAGATTTCAATGGAAGCCCACCTCGCCTGTGCTCCGATCGACGTCGAATCGCTAGCTACGTGTATATATATACACTAATAGCACTACCAGTCTAGCATTACCAGTAGCACCTATCCAAATATATATCCAAACATCAATCAATTCATCCTTTGCTTCCAAAAATCACATTACATATAAATTCAATTCACAGTGTTAAGCTCACATCGATACATATATATGGCGTCTTCCTCCTCCTCTCTACCGGCACCGGCACCGTCACCACTTTCTTTGTACGACGCCCGAGAAATGAGAAGGGAGGGTCGAAGCTCACTGGGGTAGTTTCACGGACGTCGGAGCTTCGATCGGAGTTCTAGGCTTCGTCGGTGGCTCGCGATGGCTCGTCGGACCTGCGCCGGACATCGGTGAGGATGATGGTGAAGTCCGAGGGCGATTCCGATAAAAAACGACTAAGAACGGCTTACCGAAACGGCGAAGTGCGCTCGAACAGGGGATGTGATGGACGACGGCGCTCGTGCTCGGTCTCCGGCTCCTCCTGTTGCCACTGCTCCTGGTGGCTCCTGGGTGGGCGTCGAGGAGAGCTCCCGCTGCTGGCTCGAGGAAGAAGGTGGGACAGGGTGGTGATCGGTGGTTCTCTTCGAACAGGGATCGGCGCTCGGCTTTATGGAGGAGGAACCCAACGGGGTTGCCGGCCTCGAGGAAGAAGGTGAGAGAGGGGCAATTCGGGGCGTTTCCCATCCCCACCCCCTCCCACCTCCCTCGAACGAGGTGGAGAAATCTCCCCATCCACCCCGTCCCACCCCCTAGTTCGCACCCCGTCCACCCCGTCCCACCCCCTTGCCAAACACCGAGGCTCGGAAATTGAAAATGCATCCCCACCCTAGCGCACCCCATCCACCCCCTCCCACACGCCTCCCAAACACGGCCTTAGTGACTAATCCATAAAAAAAGGACTTATAAATGAAGTTGTCTTAAAATGGAGTTAATTGATTCTAATTCGAGTCGAGTGAGTTATTGTCGAGTGTCTTAAGATAATATGAGATAGGACGCGTTATAAAAACCGAGTTAGAAAGTGCATCATTATACCAGGTTCATCCATTGGTTGTTCAATGGATTGGATAAATAAACTTATAAGATATAGTTAGATCATGTTTATCAACGGATACTAGAGATAATAGGAATACTAATATTTTATTTTTCTCTTTCCGCCACATCATCCTAGTATCTCATTCTCACTTTTTCCACTTTATCAACAGCATCACTACTATCCCAAAACACATTTTTTCCTATCAATTCAATTTATAATTATACCTCTCTGCCATAATTATTTCCATCATTTACTAGCAAATTAATTTACGATCATACCCCTCTTGACTTATTTTCTCCAATCTAGCTTAATTTATAATATTTATTTTCCGTTAAAAAATATTATTCATAGATTAATATTATTTATAAACTAATTTATAAATAATTTGTTAGGTATTATTACATATAATAGTATTCGAACAAAAATATTTTTTTTTTGAAATTTAATCAACCTTATTCAAAATGGATGTCTATGGATAGAGAAAAATGAATCTAGTATTTTGGTATAAATTTTATTTTTATTTTTTACATTTTCATTGTCTAAAATTAGAATTTATAATTTTTAAAAAACACCCAGCAACTTAAATCCTGACCGTCGAGCACAAGAAATCCTAGCCGTCCCCTCTCCCGCTTATCAGCAAGCGACATGTGTCCCATGGGCTGCTGCAATTCACTGTTGCTCCATTAGTTGAAACGTTGCATTTGCTTCACATTTAGCCTCACACGATGTCGTTTGAGTGGATTTGCTGCAAAAAAAAATTAAAAAGTCTGACCGTGAACTGTTCATCAATTATTATACCCGATACTTGCTAGGATATTAGGGGTAGTATCCCTTGCGCCGATACTTGCCATGATTTCATTTTTTTATTATTATTTTTACTAGTACCGATACTAAAAACACACCGATAAACCTGCCGTTAAAGTGACTAAGATGATTAAAAGATGTCTTGAGAATTTATGATGTCTTGTGACCTTGTTAAATGAATAAATTAGTTAAGCTTGAAATTGGTTGGTTTGACTTGATATCACTATCTCATATTTAAGCTAGGTAATTTGGTTAACTAGAATAATAGTATGGATGTTCTAGGTTCGTTAATCGGTTGAATTTTAGTGATAATTGAATTCATAAAGGATTTTAGAAATGTTAACTTATCATGACTTAGTCCATAAATATGAATGAATATATGATACTTGAGAAAATGATTTGATAAAAGAGATTCTTGTCAACTTACCTTAGTTTACTCTTTGAGCCTGATTTATTATGCGAGTTTGATAAATAAGACTTGTTGATCCTTGGTGTTGAGAACTTATGATTTTGGTTGAGTATTTGAGGGTTTGATAAATTATGCATTACGTGAGCAATCGTTAAGCAAAACCTGAGTTTGATCTGAAGTAAGATGTTTTGAGCGGTGATCTTGGTAAGACTTTGAACTAAGTCTCATACTTGATGAGAACAAGATTAATTGAGAATGTATTGATGAACTATTTCTTGCTTATTATTTGCTAGTGTGATTGGATAGTTCTCTGAGTGGCTTGTTTGCTGATGGGTGATTCTCTGAGTGGGTTGTTTGCTGACTAATTGAATGTGAAGACTCTAGGTAAGTTTCCTATGGGAGCTTACTCAGTAACCAAGACCTCATGCCCGATGTGTCAAATAGTATGTAGGTGTTGCATATGCATAAAAGCATGTCATGTACTATCATGCTTAGGACTTGCACTTATGAATGAGCATCCCTATTCTTTATGTGTTTGAAAAGAGAACGGTCGTTATATGTGAGTCCTTAGAGTCGTTGCTAGGGTCGTTGGGGCATTCATGTTTCATATCGTTTCGGTCCCAGTCGAGGCTTATATTATGATATTGCTGTGGCGGTGACCGAGCGTCCTACCTCGTAGTTTGGTACGGACATATGATGGTTGCGGCACCGACCGAGCGTCCTACCTCGGAGTTGGGTACGGACATGTATGACCCCGGAGTGGGCACATATTGGGAGATTGGGGATATGCCACTTGGCATTCTGTCTGGATCCATTTAATCGCTTTTTGCATATATATAAACTGTCAGCATGCTTGTGTGACTTAAATTCCGTACTGCACTAGAACATCCTTTATTTTAGGTATATGCATATTATATGTCCTCAGCGAGGTCTTTAAGGCCCGCATGCGTCTCTTGGCCTGACTTCGTGGATAGTTTCAGGTAGCTGCTTCCTTTTAAATGCTGAATTGCTTCTATGGCGAGGTTTTCTCACGGGACGAGAGTGTTAAGAAGACTTCGTACAACCTTGACTTTAGAAATGTTTTGGTTTAGTTGGACATTTAGAAGCAATGTATATTTATATTGATTTAAACTCGTTTTGTCTCTTTTGAGTTTTGACTAGTTGAATTAGGGCAGGTTCCCGTGCGAAAGCACGGATTATGATTGGATTATTTGACAGTTTTGAGAGTTTGAAATCCCATTTTTCTTGAATTATATCATTAAATCCTTAAGACTTAAACAGGGTTATAACTTGAAGAGAATAAATAAACAGCTCGTACTTGGATTGCTAAGATTTGGCAGAGGGATACTTCTTCCCTCTAAACGTAACCAGGATTTCATAATCTGGGCCGTTACAAAATGCCTAGTGAAAAAGAAGTGGCAATGCTCTCTTTTTTGAAAAAAGCCATTTTATGACCCAAAAAAAGAAGAAAAAAGGCATTTTGCATCAAATCAGAGAACTTAAGAAAAAATGACTCCTTCCTCTTGCGGAGAACGCGCCGGACGCGCCTGCCCATCTCTCTCTTTTGTGAGATCTAAAAATCCCCCTTTGTCCAAACCTAAACCAAGAAACCTAGGTTTCGAGAATTCGATTCCTCATCTACCCCCCTCTGAAACCCTGCACCCTTGGTCCGGGGTTGAAGATGATTCCAACCCCTGTCGATTTATTGTTGCCGGTAGTCTTTGCGGGTGCTGGGTTGGCAATCTATCGATCAATAAACTGGTCACTACGATTTGGGGATTTGTTTCTTGGCCAATCCTATGTCCTAATTTCTTTGGATTGGGAACCCGATCTGTGTTCCTGAAGGCGCATATGAAGATATTTGTTGAGCCCCAGTCGAATCAGCCTCCGCCGTGGCCAAATCCGAGGTGTACGGCTCTTCTTTGCGCGTTGTCTCTGATGGGCGTTGGCGTTCTCCCTTATGGCCATGTCTGGGTGGTGGTGCCTCCTCTCTGCATCACGCATCCTTCCTGGTGGCTGGATATCTTATCCGGTGTGGTTCGTTCCCTCTCTCTCTCTTTTTCAGATCCTCTTGTTTGGAGCTGTGGTGAGGATCGGTTCATCCCCTCTTCCTCTCCGCTCTCCTTCCTTTATTTCCCTTTGATAATCTATCTATTGGCTAACCATATATGCCTAATTGTGTCTCTTTTGTTGACATCTGAGATTGATAAAAGGAAAAAATTCATGGGAACAGATGATCCTGTCTCCCCAATGAGTACCCCCCGTAAGGGTTTGACACAGCCGGAGGGCTATAAACTTCCTGAGGTGCATCTCGGCCTCGATGATGGAAAAAAGAATAAGAAATTGAATTCTAGCACTGGGAAGATGTTCTGGTGGCTCGTAAACAACTGGATACCGCTGATCTCGTGGCTAGGACCTATGATGGAAAGCAGATCGGCTATCTTTCGTACCTCTCGGTTCTTGGCTCTCTGTGGCTTACCAATGGTGGCCATGGTGATCCGGAGTCGGTTCAGGTATGTGTGGAAATTCACAGTGGATAAGTTACTGTCTACCACTATTACAGTTGATCGGTTTGATATGCAATGTGTTATTGTGGAGACCTCCCGAAAGGGAAAACAAAACTTGATTGGCAACAAAGAGGCTGAGGATTTCTTATTCTCCAGTGAAACCGACGTAAAGAGAAGGTGCAATAGGGCATCACTTGGCATTCATTTGATTAAACGAATCATCGGTTCAAAAACGAAACAGAAAAGAATTTTCAAAGTAAATGCAATGCTTTTTTTAATTTGGCATATACTCTTTATGCTTATTGGTCTATCATTCTTCTATGGGTGGTCATTGGATTTGATATTAATGTGCATAAGACTGTGGAAGAAAATTTCTTATATGTTGTGGCTACAGTTTACCAACTCTAATGATGTGAATAAGGGTATGGCAGCTATGGTTTTTCTTGGGGCTGTTCTGCATTCCACTATGGGTTTTCATGCTTCCTTGGATCACAAAGCCAGGCCAAATTGGGATCGTTTTCCCTTGAGTGCTCCCTCTGCCGCTCCTGATACATCTCTCTTAGAGTTTTATCAGTTGAGGTTGGCAAGGATGAAAGAGCTTTCCAAGTGTGAACTCTGGTGGTGTTTGAACAGTCCTGAAAAAACTAGTGGTGTGCTATCCTTGCTGAAGGGTTTATCGATTAAACATTACAGGAAAACGGTTGACCGGAGAAATCTAACCTGTAGCATGGTGTACTGTATGTTTAGCTTATTACCCTGTTTGATAACTACTATGCGGCTATGGCGAGTTTGGAACTTTGTCTGTCAAGTTTACGGGTTTAAGGTGGCATCCCCGGGATGTAAGTATTGGTGTAATTGTCATTTAGTCTGGCTATGGTTATGGCAGCCGATATGTATGAATGACTATAATCTTGTGTTGGGCATATTAAGTGTTTCTGGCCTAGTTGAGTACTCTAAATGTTGGACTAGGCTTCCTGGCGATATCAAATGTGTTAATCTTGAAATTTGGTTTTTAAAAACATGTCTACAATGGGAGCTTGATGCTTCTCAATGTATGGATAACCGGCAGAACTTACCGGTGTTATCCTTTCCGGGTATATTATTGGTTAAGCATCTAATGAATCGAAGATTATACATATTGACTAGTTCTTATTGCCTTATTTATTGTAAATTTGTTTTGTGTGGGTTGTGTTATACACTACGCTCTTGGGTGCAACCTTGTATTCGTGAAATTGGGTCAACTGAAATTAGCTACTATGTGATTATTGAAAATTTAGTCACTTCCCCCAAGTATGTATCCTTTCAGGTCAAGCATACGATGACCTGTGTTGGCTCCCCTTCAATCGGGTGTATCATATATATTAATCAAGGTGTCTCATTTCTAGGTCCAGCTCAACATTGCAATATAAGTATTATTTTAGAAAGAGCTAAAATGAAGATTAATGTTAAAACATCTATGACTAAACTCTCTCTTGTGAAACAAATAACAGGTGTCATGTGGTATTGTCGATGGATTATCATCACCTATTGCTCAAATGTGAATAGAATTGTACGAAAGTCCGTTTGGACTAAAGATAAAAGAGAAACATTAGGAAAGGCCATAACACACAAGATTTATTCGATTACAGAACAAAGTCAGGGTAAATACAAGCAAATGAGAATCAAACTTGTGGAAAATAAACCTATAACTACCTACAAAAATGTGAATAAGTTGTCTCTATCAGAAGCACCGCACCCTCGGCTTCCGATGGACCGGGTAATCAAATAATGAAAGCATGTTTCTGGAATATCAAAGGTATAGGAAAGTTTAATATTTGGACAGACCTTAAAGCCATGCGAATCAATGAGCACATCTCGCTAATGGCAATTGCAGAGATTAGAACAAATAAAATTCCTCAGGAAAAGAATTGGAAATCGTGTGAATACAATAATGCTATCTGGTCTATAGGGAATGATAGAACGGGAGGAATAGGACTCCTTTGGAATGAGAACGTTCTTCAAAATGAATCAATTGAGGTCGATGTGGTGCTACCAAGAGTAATTCGAGTTAAATACTCATGCTTAGATAAAAACTTCATAGGAATAATATTTTTTTGTCTATGCACCCCCCACGAGTCGGACAAAGATGTCTTCTGGAATGAATTCTCGAATATTGTCACGAGCGAACCCCTACCATGCTTAGTAATAGGGGATATGAATGAAATTAGTAGCAGCAGTGAAAAACTCGGGGGAGTAGCGAATAGTCAAGAGAGATATCTTAGAATAAATCAATTCAAAAATCAATGCTCTCTCCTTGAGATCCCATCCTGGGCAATCAATTTACTTGGAGGAAAAAGAGAGAAGGGGAGGATAATATCTGGGAAAAATTAGATCGAGTACTGGTTCAACACGAGTTTCTGGAAACCTTCCCTGATCTAGCAACATTCAACGGAGCCTTTACAGGGTCTGATCATTGTCCCATTTCTATTTGCCTAGCTTCTGGAAGAGAATTTACACCCCCGCCGTTTAAATTCGAAAACATGTGGCTACAGAGAAAGGACTTCAGGAACGTTGTCAAACAAGCTTGGAGAGTTAGGTGTACGGGCTCAGCAATGTACAGATTAATGTATAAAACAAAGTGTCTGAAAGGAAAAGCTAAAGTGTGGAACAAAAACTCCTTTGGGAATGTCTTTCGTCAAATACAAACTGTGGAAAAAGAACTGATTAGTATCCAATCAAATACTATATCCAGAACGGGTAAGGATTATTTCATCGAAAAACAACTGATCAGGAAAAAAGAGCAACTATTAAAATTCCAAAAAGAATTTTGGGGGCAGAGAGCAAAATCAAAACATCTCAAGCTCTCTGACTCAAACACGGCATACTTTCATAGAGTAGCTTCTGGGAGACAAAATAGGAAAATTATTAGAAATATCACGACAAGTTCTGGAACACAGATTGTGGGGGAAGAAAATATTAGAGAAGAAATTAAAAATGACTTCGAGAAAAGATTCTCCAAAGAACAAATCAACATGACACTACTTAATGAATACCTTGAACTAATTCCGCAAACAATAACGGATGAAGAAAATAGGACCCTAAGCCAGCAGCCATCTAATAGTGAAATAAAAAATGCGGTTTGGTCTTTAGGCCTCAACAAATCCCCGGGACCAGATGGAATGACCACGGAGTTTTATAAGTCCCACTGGGACATTGTTGGGAATGATGTGATTAAAGCAGTTAAAGCCTTTTTTCATTTAGGCAGAATTCTTCGACAGATAAATCATACATTTATCACTCTGCTACCAAAGTGTGAAAATCCATCGAAGACGTCAGACTATAGACCTATTAGTCTGTGTTCAACAATATATAAAATAATATCGAGAATTTTAACAGAACGACTCAAGAAGGTGATTGGGAAATTAATCCACCCCTTTCAAGGAGCATTTGTATCCGATAGAACAATTCAGGATAACATACTGATAGCACATGAGATCTTCCATTCATTTAAGTCAAGGAAAGGATCAGAAGGATGGCTAGCTATTAAACTAGATATGGAAAAAGCCTACGATAGAGTTGATTGGACCTTCACCGAGGCAGTATTAAGAAAATTTGGTTTCAGCGACTATGTCATAAGCTTAATAATGGAATGTGTAACAACGGTTTCCTTCTCGGTTTTAGTGAATAATGGGCCTACAAAAGTCTTTAAACCATCTAGGGGATTAAGACAAGGTGATCCCATGTCTCCATTCCTGTTTATCCTTGGAGCAGAAGTGCTTGCGAGGAAACTAACACATGAATCAAATCTCAACCAGTCTGGTATTGGCTTTTGGTTTGGTCCTTCTGGACCGAGAATCCCTTTCCTAGCATTCGCTGACGATATCATCATTTTCACAAAGGGCAACATGGCAGCATGTGAAAAAGTAAGGAAAATCGTCGATGATTACTGCTTATTGTCTGGGCAGAAAGTTAACTATAACAAGTCGGCTTTTCAAGGTTCCCCAGGGATTCCCGCATCGCGAATAGTAACAATTGAGGGATGTCTAAGTATATCAAAGCATGTTAAACTTGATAAGTACCTAGGATGTCCAATAGTTGACGGTAGAGTAAATAAAAACTCCTTTGAAGAAATCATCGGAAAAACGACTAACCAATTGGCAAAATGGAGAGCTGACTCTCTATCTCAACACGGGAGGACAGTGTTAATAAACTCAAATTTAGCTTCTAAACCACTGTTTGCTATGCAAAGCTTTATGCTCCCGGTGGCAATTCACACCGAGCTAGATAAAATCAATAGGACTTTCTTCTGGAACAAAGACCTCCAATACAAACCCCTAATTGGATGGGACAGAGTATGTAAACCAAAAGTGAAAGGAGGAATGGGATTAAGGAAAACCGAAGAAATGAATGAGGCACTACAAATGAAACTCATTTGGAAAATCATTGCGGAACCGGATAACTGTTGGGTTAAAATCATTAAACACAAGTACCTAAAGTCAATACCACTACTCAATTTTAACAAGAAAGGAAATGCATCGTGGCAATGGACACAACTAAGAAAACTTATTCAGCCATTTAAGGAAGGTCTAGCATGGTCGGTCGGCGATGGAAAAACAATCAAGTTCTGGCTTGATAATTGGGCCCCCGTGAAGGATATTCAAAATGCTTGTCTCGACCCAACAAAGGTGAACTGGGAAGAAACGATTGATCAGTACATACTTAATGGAGCATGGAATTTGGATAAATTACGAACAGTGGTACCAAATGGTATAGCGCAACAAATCATAGATATTCCACTCCCAGTAACTCGAATTCAAGACAGAATGTACTGGTGGCCAGACAGAAAAGGATGGTTTACGACGTCTAGTGCGTACAAACTCACCACGAAAACAACAGAATTAAATAACGACAATAATGCGTGGATCTGGAACTTGAATGTTCCACCTAAAATCAAGAATTTTATGTGGAAAGTCTGTCAGAATGGACTCCCAACAGCGGCCCGTCTCGCAAAAAGAGGAATTGCAATACCCCCTTATTGTCCCTTGTGCAATCATCAAGAAGAAGACACCACCCACCTATTATTCGAATGCAGATTCTCTTTCTGCTGTTCAAGTTTATCACCAAAAGTGAAATCCGAAATCAAAGACAATATCAGGATAACAAGGAATATAGAGGAACTAATGACCAAATTAGGCAGATTGCTTGACACACAGCAAAAAATGAAATTGGTATTCCATTGGTGGACCATCTGGATGGTTCGTAATAAACTAATCTTTCAGCAACAAAAAGTGCCAAATGAAAGAGGATTTGTGAAACTTGTGGAATCATACATTAACGAATGGAATAAAGCAGGGAAGCAAAGTGAAGAAGACGACAACAGCACACAAAGACAAGCAAATCCCCTCAGGAAAAATGGGAATAGAAGGAAGAAGGAAAAATGGAAAAAGCCGCCTACTGGGAAATTAAAACTAAATTTCGATGGATCTGCATCAGGCCAACGACAGAGTTCGATAGGTTACATCATTCGTGACAGCACAGGGAATTCAGTAGCAATGGGTAGTGAAATGGTTGGATACCAAACCCCTCTAATGACCGAAGCTTTGGCACTTAGGAGGGGTGTTCTAAGAGCCCTCGATTTGAGAATCCCTAAAATAATAATAGAAGGAGATTCACTAACCATTATCAATCATTTACAGTCCAAAACTAGATGTCCATGGGAAATTGAGCTAATCATGGCTGATATTAGCACCCTTCTTACGGGGTTTTACGAAGTATCGTTTTCACACATCCTTCGTAACGGCAATTCTGTGGCGGATAAGGTTGCACACCTTGCTCATATTGCCTCCACCCCATCTATATACAGCGACCCAGGTCTCATTGACCTCATCCGAAAGGATGCTGTCGGATAGCGGTTTCGCATCCGAATTTTTACTTAATCAAAAAAAAAAACAGAGATCTTAAGGGACGTACTGCCAAGTATTAAGCAAAATGACACTTTCATTCTCTCTGAAGACATTAGAATCACAATCAACATAATAGTCTCAAAATGAGACAAAAGAAAAATAAAATTATTCAGTGCATCCACAAGACTAAACTTGTTATAGAATTAGATTTATTAGATTTGTGCTTAACTTGTAAGCTCAATGTATAATTTTGGGGCCTAAGGCGACAATATTTCTTTGTTTATTCACATTCCAGTCTAATCCGGAGAGCTGTTTCTTGCACGAGAAATCCTTATAATAAGAAGCTCTTGGTTTCCAACTTGCACAACTTTGCTGAGATGCATCTGCCCTTGTGAGTAGTATACAACGATAAATCATATAAACCCCCATTACTTGTACAGGTGTCCTTTTCTAATGCCAACAATTTTATGCTTCTTTGACAAGGTTGCAGGCTAGCTGCTCGACGTCAAAATGCAAAAAAAAAAATGAATGTTGAGATTGAAAATGTTAGAGCCGCTGAAAAAACATGGTCCCCAACACGGAAGATGTTAAGCACTTGAAGGTAAACAATGCACTTTATTAAATACTTATTCGTTTTTATATTTCTAGAATTCAACGATATCTTTATTTAAGGTCTTCTTTAGATTCAATTCAAATTTATCTACATGGTGCACCTAAGAGCGCTTCTTTCTTTGACAGTATAGCCAGAAATCTTAGAGTTTGGGTTCTGATTATCCTTTGGCAACACACAAGCATCAGATGAGGAGATTTTCACAAGGGTTCCCAGTGCAAGCTCAGGTTGGTTTAATTTGTGATGCTTACATTAAAGTTGGTTTATTACTTACATATTTATGATGTTTAATTTACATGTGTTGATATTCTTGGCGATTAATGCTTCATTGAATTGGAAAACATAGTAGGTTTGTGTTTGTGATGATAAACTTGTTCATATAGATTTAGACTGGCCATGTTGTATCCATAACTGACATCCCTTTATTTCAGTTCTTGAATATCCAGGCTTTATATGTTTGAAGACAGTGTTAGAGTGTTTTTTGGGTTGATGCTCTCAACCTGATGTTTATGAAAGCTCTATAACAAGCAAGAGAGGTAGGTAACCATGCTTTTCATAAAGTAGAAGTCATACCAACTTTTGGATGTTGATGAAATGTTCATGACATACCAAAATCTTCCACTACCATAACTATTGAACCAAGCACAGGGTACTTACATAAAACAAAACTTCAGAACAGCTACAAAAATTATAGGATGAAGCTTGGATAATGCCTAGAAGAGTGGAAGGTATAGATCAGATTCTATACACAAATGGTTTTCGCAAAACTAATCAACATAGGAAATGTTAAAGCTTCTCTTTCGATTAATGGTTATCCGATCTTGTTTTTTAGGTTCTTGAGAGATTTCTTAGTGAAAACAAGAACACTGAAAAGCTAGAAGATTTGGTAGAGAGCTTGAGATGTGGCAATGGATAAATTCATCCTTCTCAAAGGCAACAAACTGGGCTCAAGGGTTATTTGGATTTCCTATTGGACGGAACGCAATGTAATGAACTGCTGACCTTTCACAGGCAACCTCACATGTATGATTCAGCAAGCAGTTTAGAGTACAATAATGGATCCACTAATGCAAGTGAGCAAATGGAACAAACTCAACCAGAGGTGTACACGTTACATGACAATGCTGAAGGAGGGTTGCAAGCAATCGAGGCAAACGATGAAAATACGCATTGTACTTCAGACATCAAGATTCTTGCCAGGGAAACCACCAATCAAGGTTATTAAACTTCATCTAATTGAATCTGCTAAGTGGTGACCTTACTCTTACCCAAAATCGCTTTTATAATTTCTGAAAGTGAAAGGAAACAATTCATGATGCGTTGAAGGAGAGATGGATGAAGGTGTTCCAGCCTTTTTAATGACAGAGTTTAGCCCTCCTCTTCAAATAACTCCACTATTCAGATCCTTTGCGGATGCAGTCCCCAGTCCACGATTTGTAGAAAGCATAAGCTAGCTATCCTCTCTTACCTTCATTTGTCCCATCCCGTGTAATGTGAGCCAAGACTTCCAAGTAGTCCATGACCAGCTTCTTCATTTTTTATCATGAAAGATTCATCCAGGTGTTATTTCAATTTTTGTATTTTTGCAAGTGAAATTGATTATTTGGGGAAAATAATAGCATCAACATGTTGTGAGCCGCATCCTGCTATTGAAATCTTTCTCATGTGGGAATGGAGTCCTTGGTAGAGGTTAAGCCGGAAGCTGATGCCGCTCTTGAACATTGTCAAAAGGATCCCGCTCTTGAACATTGCCAAAAGCTGATGCTCAAACTACAATTATAAATCCTATATCGCCTAAGCTCGACACAAGTCGGAAGCCATGCATAGCACTGCCTGCTAACCTAGTAGAACAAAAGGGGGATGCAATTGCTAGTACGTGGGAGAGGAGGTTGAGCTATACAAGTAACCTCCTTATTTTCACCCTATAAAAGAACTTTAACTGCAGCTTCTTGGGGGCTTCCTTCCAACTGGTTTTCTCTTCCTACAGTTTCCTCCGACTTGTTCTTCTTCCTCCTGGCTTTTTCTGCTAAACTTGCAACTGCCCACAAAACCAAAACAAAAACAAATTCAGCAGCAGGAAGAGCAGGCAGAAAACAACCAAGCTAGCAGTTTTAGTCGATCCATATTTGGTTTTCGGAACCCCGCCCTTGAAAACCTTACGAGCTTTTCTCGTGGCCTGGGTTCTGGAATCATTAAATCGCTTAAACTGTGTCAAAGTGCTGTAAAAAACTAAGTCGTTTGTCTTTGCTTGATTCCTGAAACCTGACCCTCGAGAACCTTGCAGGCTTCTTCATGTGGTCTAGGTTTTGGAATTGTCAAATGCCCCAAATCAAGGCAAAGCTCTGCCAAAATTTACCCAGGAGTCCTAAATCAATTCACTGTATGGGCGAGGGAAGTCGGGTGCACAGCCTTTCCAAAAATCAAATGGATGTCCAAGGTGTTTCACGATATAAGTTCAATCTCGGAGACAAACAAAAGAAAGAAAAAGCTGATTGAAATTGAACTCCAGAAATTGGAACAATTGGGGATGACGAAATCATACTCCCCAATTCCCAAATTAATACCCCCAAACCTAAATCGGTGTATTTTGGGTAGAAAACCAAAATCAACGAGATCGACCAAAATCGGTGTCAAATTACACCCCTAGATAAAAAAAAGAGGATCTGAAAAAGAAAACAAAGATATTGAAGTATTGGTGGATTTCTAAAACTCAAACCTACAGGAATCTCAATCTTCATTCTTCAAGGGCCATCCGTTCTTCTTGACTTCGTTCTGAAAATCCTCTGATCTTCCCGTTCTTCATTCTTTGATAAGCCCATTGGTTCTTCCAATGTTGGCAAGTGTCAGACCGCCAGACTTCGACTTGTTCCTTTGATTCCTCAGAGTTGTTCTATTGTCATTGTCAGTGGAAAACTGATAGGAGTTACAACAGTAAAATGGCAATTCCATCTGCTAAGTGAATGAATCGATAAAAATGAAATTGGGTTAATTAATTGGAGTTGGGCTTAAGTCGATTGAGCAAAGGAATGGGCCATTCAATCCGAAGTGGTGGAGTATCGGCTACAAGTCCACGTACATGAGCATTAAGTATTTATTTGCAAATATAATACTAGATGCATATGTGTAACTTGAAACAAAAAAAAATCAAAGAGGATGTATACCTCGACATATTTAAAATATAAATATATTTAATTGCAAAGCTAACCCACTAAAATATAATAATTATTTAATATGCACAAATTAAGAATTTGTGTTTTAAAAGATGTCAAGTTAAAACTCGTAAAAAAATTCTTTGCCAATTAATTCTGGTGGTTCAATCTCAAATCGACTCCCAAGTAAAAACGGAGTCAAAACCTCAAATCGAGTTTCACCAAATATAAAATTGGTTCGGACATAACTACGTAAAGATTTGACGCCACATATCGGCTGCGTAGGTAACCCGATATTAATCCTAAAAATATACTGGGTACAGTCGTCAACCTATATATTCATTTTTACATGAATATGAGGTTAAATCCCATCAAATTAAGTCATTTCATATTTTAGAACTATGGGTGATTTGATTCTCTTCTAAGAGATCCGTAGGACACTTGATACAAAGTCAAGACTCGTCGAGTTTAATCGTCAAAAACAAATTCAAATTGTCCATTCCCACTTGATACAAAGCTTCTGCTCGACGAGTTCAATCATCCCTATCAAATGATCTCATGATCAAACCCAAATACAAAATATTCTTTAGTCCCGAACTGCGGTGACTTGATTCCACCAAACAATTGAATACGTAGGAAACTCAGTGTAAATCAAATTCTCACCGAGTCTAGTCACACCCAAACTTTCAATCAAATCTTGGCAAATTCATTTGTCCACTTTAGTCGTACCAAACATCAAATTTTCCAATAAAGCCAAAGTGTCAATTGTAACTCAATACAAAGCTTTCGCTCGTTGAGTTCAGTTGTCCCAAATTTCAAACTCCTATCGAATCCAAAATGTCTCCTCCGACTCGATATAAAGCTTTCGCTCATCAAGTACGATCACGGCCAAAACTTCAAAAACCCAAATACCAAATTCAAATTTGTCATTTTCGAGAACTACATGTGATTTGATCTCTTCTAAAAGGGTACATACGAAACTCACAAACGAGTTCAATCACAACCCCCAAGTTGAACTTTTAGTCAAAACAAATCAAATTAAATCAAACTCTACAACAAAGCCAAATCGTTTTCTATGCAAATGAGAGACGAGTTACTTGAGTTACCCTTCCGAGAAGGTGGACTCAGGTTACTCGGATGGAGTGTTCTTCGAGCTACCCTTCCGATAAGGTGGGCTTGAACTTCATCCTATGATGCATATAAGAAAACTAAACCAAATCAAAACCAAAACAAACACAAATCCAAAACACTATGAACTACGTAAGAGTTGATTCTCTTTCGAGGGATACGTAGGCAACCCGCTGAATCAAGAGGATAACCAAAAAGGGTCGAACTCAAATATTTAAAAAATTAAATAAAATGTGTTGTTCAATTATTTGTGCATTTTTGTTCAACACACACCTAACTTAACAATAATAACACAAACAGAATTAAATGATCTCCCCGGCAACGGTGCCAAAATTTGAACAGAGGTGGAAAACCGATCGTTGATCCCTATCAAAAAATAATACTTGTAATCTAAAATTAACAAACTAGTAAAGTGAGCAAGTGAGAAGTCGAACCCATAGAGAGATCATATTTGAATGTATTCTATTGCTAAGTAAAATAAATAAATAAATAAATAAGAAGATTAAATAAAAGAAAGTGATTGGAATGAAATAAAGGATGGAATGGTTGCGAATTGGTTACCAGAGGGATGAAAGCACTTTACTTGCAATTTTCAACAATTGTTGGTGTTTAAGATCCTTGGCCTGATTTATTTGTTATTCTAATGTAATAAATGCAACTGATATTTGAGTTGTTCTGACTTTGGTTTAATTAGACTGACACCCCTCACGACATGTCAATCCATTACACAATATGCGACCCTCACCCTGTTTAGATTCAAAAATAAAGCAGCACAAATTCTCAAAGTCTTGGTAGTTTGGAAGTACCAACCCTCCTAAGCAACTAGTATGATGTCAAAGACTATCACCCCTTTAACCATAATCTACTTAGGAACTGATATTTAACCAAGTGTTATTACCTTGCACAACCAATCAATGCTTTCAAGGGACCAATTTCGTGTGCTTGGTACTACGGTCTAACAATTGTTGTGAAATCATTAAAACCTAGCATGAATGCAAATTCTATCTAGCTGACCAGTGAAGAGAGAATACATGCAATCAACAATGTGAGCATAAGGATAATGAAATAAATATGGAATAACAAATAGAAATCAAAACCTCACAATTCAACCAACCATGTCTTCGAATCACATGCGAAACAATGAGTTTAGTTCCTCATAATCTATTGAACAATGAATTGAATAATAAGATGTCTCTAGATGATACTCAAAATCTAATACTAGTCGGCCTAAATAGAGTAGAATTCGGCCCTCTAAAACCCTAGAAAGTAATATAAAAATAAACTAATTAAACTGCTTCAGATAAACTCGACGTTTGCTGAAATTGACCGACCGACGGGCGCCGATTAAATTATCGCGGATGCCGTTCCTCTGTATTTCGAATTTCTTCTTTTGTTCTCAATTTACTTCCTCTTAGCTCCTCTTATGCTTCTTCCTTGCTCCTTTTTAAGCTCCATATCAGCCTTTTCCATCCATCCTTAGCCACTCTTTAAGATTGGATTGTAAAACTGCAAAATAAATACAAAATAGCGTAGATTTTAAACTCGAATGCCTAAATGAGTAATAATAAAAATTAACTATAAAACATGCAATAATATATTCTCAATGCACCTAAAACTATCTATAATGCCTATAAAAATATGCATTATCAACTACTGTTGTCGACCCTTTCTTTTGTCTTAAAAGATCTGCTCTTGCTTGTTCTCCCTCTCGTATCTGTCTATTCTGACTGTTAGCAGAAGAATGCACAAATCTCACACTCTTTGTGAGATCAATACCCTTAGTTGTCTTCTATACTAGCTTTTGAGTTTAGGGATTGTTTTTTGGACGGAATTCACGACCCTCGTATAAGTCGTACCACAATGACTTAGCAATTTTTTTTTATAACCTTAGACCAATAAATCTAATATTTGTTAATATGTAATTCACCGAAGACTACTTGAACTTGAAAATGGCTTTTTCTGCTCAGAAACGAAATGTTCTTGGAAATTTTTTCTCCGGTTGAAACATTTGTATCTATATGCATCAGGATCCCAATTCGTGGATCTCTTGGTTCGAGAAATCAAAGTAAGAGACTTGAACCATTTCTTCTGAGTCTTTTTCAAATTCGATAAATGTTGGTTGATTGTGTATTTCATTATAGTTCTATGATTTAGAGTATCGTTTCTTATTTGAACCCTTTGAATGTCATATTCATGTTTGATCCTAGTGAAAAATATTGGACTGCTATAAAATACTTACTAAGATATGTGCATGGCACCAAATCTCTAGGTTTAATGTTTTCTCAACATGCACCTAAAGCTGATCTACATGGTTTTATTGACTCTAACTATGCTAGAAATATGAACAATAGAAAATCAACTTATGCATTCTTTTTCACTTGGGTTGGGAGTTGTATAACTTTGGAAGTCTTAGTTGCAATCAATTGTTACCTTATTCACCAGTGAGGTTGAATATTTTGCTAATAGAGATGGACACAAATCTCGCAAATCACGTCCCGTCCCGATTACGATGGGATTTTGAAAAATAAAATTTCAATCCTGTCCCGATCTTGCCCTGTAAAAAATAAGAGGGACGAGACACGAGACATAAAGTTCTCATCCCAATAATCTCGTCTCGTCCCACATATATAAACCTATATATATTTTATATTAAAAAATATTAAAACTAAATATACATAATGTTGGTACATGCTATTGAATCTGATTTTTAATGCAAGTATGTTTTAGGCTACACGATAATTTACTTATTTAATAAATCTGATTTCTATCAAAAGAAAAAAGCTCTTCATATTAGATTGTTTTGGAATTTTTTTTTATGAGGGACAAGTTCCGTCCTGTCTTGTGAGGGATAAGACCCGGTAGGATTGAAAAAAAAATATATTTCAATCCCTCCTGATCCCGTTTCGTAAAAAATACGCGGGATGGGATGCGGAATTACCCCAATCCCATCCCGTCTCGTCCCATACCCACCTCTAATTGCTACTACAAAGGCCGCTAATGAGGCTATTTGGTTAAAACGAATCTTGAAGGAAATTGAAAGAATGTCTTACACCCCTATTTTGCATATGGATAGTCAACGTGCAACATATTTATGCAAAGATCCTATTTATTATGAAAGAACAAAGCACATTGATGTTAGATTTCATTTTATTAGAGATAAGATTGACAAGAAAAATATCTCTGTGAAAAAAAGATCGATCCTAGAAGAATTCAATCACGTGGAGTTTGGTTCTAAAATTATGCTTATTACAAATTTTATTTATGCGGGAATTTCCCTGAAGAACTTTGTTGTGCCTTGATGCAATAGAGGCACTTGGGTTGGTGACAAATGGGAGACGAAGATTCCTATAGAAGTTCCATTAGCTTGGTGTAAAAAGATGTTTGAACAAATTCAGAATCGGGATGACAATTGTTAAAAAAAAAAGTAATTCTAAGTTTGTATGTATTCATGTATAAGGTCTACAATGATGAGATTGAATCGATTGAGTTGTAGAAACATAACTCATAGGTCAAGAAAGGATTAAGCCATGTTCATAGGCATAGTGATCACTGTTAGGCCCTAAGTTGAGCTTGGTTAGGACTCATGGTTTGTACCTAACCCTTGGAAGACTTAACTCTTGGTGAAAGCAATAGAAGAATGTATATATAAAAGCCTATCGACTTACTAGGCCGAACCAATGTTGAAGACTCTAGCCTGTGTTGAAGATTTGCAAGCCTAACCCATCTCCAAAGCCCAGTTGCAATGTTACCATTTGATATACTTACTCTTGATCCTTTGATAAATGTACTCCAATTATTTACCCTAAATAGGAGAGAGAGAGAACCATAAGCAATCACAAAGATAGTGAGTGATAAGATCTTAAAGGTTACTCTATTCTTCCGGGGAAACTTGATTCCTGATCTTTGGAGATTGAAAAATATCATCCTCCCTTGAAGAGATGTGAAAGAAGGTTTTAACCCTTTTGAACTTCCCTGATTATTTTTTTTTTCATTGCTTATCTTGATCCAACTTTATGTTTCTCATCCTTTGAATCCGAGCTTATAATAAGACCTTTATATCCTTTATTAAAACTAATGGATTTTTCGGGATCATATCCCTTCTATTGTGATCCTATAGATTATGTGTGTGTTTTGGAAATTTTTTTTTTATCGAACGGAATTTTAAATCATAATTTTGATAAATAAAGAGAGTTCATATTCGGGACGGCTCAAACGTCATAGTGTAGGTGTCCCTTCATTTATAGCAAGAGCCAAGAGCTACCTTTCAAAACTAAATTAAACTTACAAACACCCCATTATGTTATTTAAAAATCTCAAACAATTAAATGAAGTCCTACCTGGCAAAAGGGGGTAACGTAAGCAGGACCACTGCTTGCTATAAATTACTACTTTTGTAAAAAATATAAAATCAAGAAATATCATAATCTTGAAAACCGTCATTTTCTAGAATGAATGAAAAGTTATATTAGGTACATTCATCTAACTTCAACGAGTTATCTATTTTATGGATAACTGTTTTGAGAATTTTTTGGTTATTTTTTTTAGCTTAAATGAATTTTCTATCTTATTCTTTAGAATATGAAAGGATGACAAGATAAATAAATATTCTTTCAAATCTACATAATTTTTCAAATTTTGGATTCAATAAAACACAAAATGCTTATCCGTAAATTTTATTCTCTATGCCCTTTATTTTAATGCATCAATTCGAAACTTCTCGCTATGAAAATATAGTTTTATCAATCCACCTCGCCTGCCCACGTGAATGACGTGAATGATTAGTGAACATTTTAATGAATACTGTCAAAGTCTACGCAACACCAAAACAATTCACTTAAAATTATCATAATTGACTCGCCAAATATGATACATGAGCTTATCTTAAACTCATACCCAAAATGCGCATTTTAGTTTTAACGAAAGCATGATTAGGATGTTTATCAGAAAATGGACTATTTTATTGGTCTTTCCAAGGATAAAAATGCACAATTAATTGCTATAGGAACGCATTGATTTACAAACCGCGTTTAGACACTGTCTAGGCGCTATAAGGGAGGAAACCTAAGAATTTTTAATTCTAGACAGGTTTTTAGGCGGAATTTCCTCTAGGCACCGTTTAGACGCCGTCGAGTCTCCCATAATCCAAGTCGAGATATATTTACTTTTGAGTTGAACCTATAATTTTGGATTTTAGGAGATTTAGAGTTGTTAGTCGGACGTGTACTTTTACGTTTGTTTACTTTAATGTTAGTTAAGTACCGCAAATTTGGATTTATGAGTGATATTATGGATTATTATTACATTATATGAATTATTGACATGTGTTATATGCTAAAAGATAAGGAAATAATCAAGTTTATTCTACGTCTGCCTAGGTGTCGCCTAGGCGCTAGGCGGTCACCCATCACCTAACGGGTGCCTAACGCCTTTTTAGAACATTGTAGGAATGAAAATATAATAAACAAAATACACATTTGATCTTAACCTAACACAGTTTTTCAGAATATTAATTATTAAATTTGAAAAAAAAATATTAATAATTAAATAAATCACTAATCTTTTTTTTTATATATATGAAAAGGTCCTTATAAATTCTACTAGCAATCCTTCCATGCCAATAGGTGAAAAAAAAACATTTACAACATTTTGGAACAGAGATTAAAAATACGCATCGGTAACCATAACGCACTTGATCTGAGTGCCCATGCCCCTAGGCCTGGCGTTTCGGCCCCTCTCTAAGCGTTGGCCTAACTGCGGCCATTGCCACCGCACCTCTACCCAACATCAGCCGCCTGGTTTCTGTCGTGTCTCACTGTCCTTGACTAGTCTTCGTGCCTTGTTATCATAGGGTTTGTTTTAGGATCCATCTCTTTTTAATTTTCCCCCTGTTTGTTCAATCTGGGCTGCAATTTGTCCTTCTCTGGCTGATTTGGGGTTCTTCTCACCTGATTCCGAGTTGTCGTTTCTCAATATGGGCATTGGTTCTACCTCCTAGTCTCCTTCCTCCGTCCGATTAGGGTTTTTCGGTTCGGGGTAGGGGTGTCAGGCCATCCTCTTCTTGTTAAATTAGATTGGGGCTTCTACGGTTTAGTTGCTTTCACTCCCGTCCTCCATGTCCAATTGCCTCCTATTCGTTCTAGGTGTCTCGGTGGTGTGGATTTGGTTTTGATCGCCGGTCGCAGCCTCCTACTTTCCCTTGTTTTGAATTTCTTTTCCTAAATTTATCTCCCTCTAGTTGTGGTCCATCGTGGCTCAATACCCCTTACCACTCCCTATCTTGGTGGTTTCGTGTTCGTCCGACGGGCCTATCGATGTCAATGGCTGCCTATTCCTTGGTGGTTTCATGTTGCTGAAAACCCTTGGCGTGTATTGATGTTTTTTTTTGCTCTAATTGCTTCCTTATTTGTTCCTTAATGCCTTCTCTTACATGCCTTTCAAGTTTATTCTTGAAATTGTCTTTACTTTTTTTCTTGTTCCTTAACTTGCTTAATATTTCTCCTTCATCACTTCTGTGGTTTCTTCCTTTATTTGTCTATGTTTCGTTGCTTGATTTCTCTAACATATGCAAGTAATATTTGGTTGATATCATTAACAATGTTTTTATAGGAAGCACAGGTGCATTGCGATGACGGAGTTATCCATTTGTTATAGGTTTTTCTTTCACTACCAAAAAAATAGGAAATAGCCACATATATTTAGCCACGTCATAAAGTCGTTGCCACATGCGTGGCTGATAGCCACGAAGCTAGCTATGACCTGACAATCCATAGCTAAATTAGCGTCGAATGAAAATATTCGTGGCAAAGTCCGTGGCTAGTGATGAAGACATAATTTCGTGTCCAGAATGTCGTGGCTTTTAGCCATGAATGTAAATGTCGTCGCTAAAGTCATGGATATTAGCCACGACTTTGGCCACTGTCACATTATCTGTGGCCAATTTCGACACCATTTGGGCCACGATAATTTTTCGTTGTGGTACCCGTGGCTAAGATTTGGCGAGTCTAACCTGATGTGGCAATGTGGCCACGAATTTAGCCACAAATAACATCCTTTGCTGTACTCATGGCTAAGAACATGTGACAATTAGCAATATATGACTCGAGTTGGTGGTGAACAGCCACAAATTTAGCCATTGTTGGAATATCTGTGGTTGTATTCGATGCTAATATGGAAACGCCCATTATTCCTTTGGTGTATCCGAATTGAGGAAATTCATTTGCACAAATTAAAGCAAATATTAATTTGAAATAAAATATCAATTTTTAAGCCCAAAATCTCACCAAAAAAATTATTAGGGCCTAAAGATGGTCAAGCTCAATATCAGAGTGTCAAAGCCAAAAAAGGGTCAAGCCCATTAGTGTTAGTCAAAGCCCAAGGAATATGGAAACCCAATTAATAGCCCTTGACGTATGAAGAAGTCCATCCTTAGTAGCCACAGATATGACCGTGGCTAATGCCGTGGCTATTTACAGTTGAGCTCATTCAATGCAATTCGTACTTTCTACTTCAATTCATTTTAACTCGATGGTGAAAGCTCACAGTGCGCAGAAGCTGGTTTGTCGTCTTCTCCACGGTGCAATGGAGGATTGGAGGGTGTGAAGAGGGAGATGAAATTTTGAATTTGAGAGGTATGTATGTTATATATATATATATAATCTTATAATGTATATACATAGATATATATATATATATATATATATATATATATATATATATGTGGTATGTGAGATATATTTAACTAATTACTTAGTTGTACAGATCTACATAATTTGACAATTTGGAGAGTGTAACACTTAATTAAATTGTTGTGTTTATGGAATTTGTATTTGATTTTTGAAATTTATAGACTTTTAATAGTAATGTAACACTTAAATGGTTACTTAGTTGTATAGATCTACATAATTACTTAGTTGTATAGATCTAAGTAATTTGAAAATTTGGAGAGTGTAAAATTGTTGTTTTTATGAAATTCGTATTTGATTTTTAAAATTTATTGACTTTTAATAGTAATGTAACACTTAATGCATTAAGTTGTATAAGTTGAATATATCTCAATGGGTTTAATATATTATTTAGTCATCCCATTTACAATTTTATAATTTGAATTAATATATATTCGTTATTTATTTTTAGTAATTTATATATATATATATATATATATATATATATATATATATATATATATATATATATATATATATATATATATATATATATATTTTACATATGTACAGAAATTGGGGAAGTGCAATGGATGACCGTGCGTGGATGTATGAAGGATTAAATGATGAATTCTTCAAAGGGGTGGATGAGTTTATAAAATTTGCATTGGAGCATCCACTGTATGTCTATGAAGGCAAGATTAAGTGTCCCTGTCGGCGATGCACTGATTGCAAATGGTACAGAGCAGATGAGGTTAAAGAGCATTTATATCGTTGTGGGTTTATGTGTGGTTATCATTGCTGGACAGTGCATAGTGAAACTATTGGGCTTCCAAACCAGCGTTTGTCTATGTATGAACAGTTAATGGCAGAACAAAGGATGGTGTTTGACATTGCAGGTCCGAATTTTGTTATATCCTATATTTGTTTAGTGTTCGATGGAAATGATGTTGAATTACGATTCAAGAAGTTTATGGGGTTTCAAATTGTAGGTCCGAACTTTGTTCCTCCTCCTTGGTTTAATGTTGATGGAAATGATGGTGAATTCCAAGAAGCTAATCATGGCGAAGACATGATGACAGAGGAGGCTAATCTCTTAGCAACACAATTTGTAGAAGTGCTCAAAGCCGCCGATGACCCAGTGTATCCAGGTTGTACTTCAGATACGCAATTGTCCTTTGTGAGCCGACTTATGAGCTTGAAGTGTGAATATAATGTCTCCCAACCACTCTTCAATGGATTCATGCAATTTTTTGATGAAGTGTTGCCTCCTAACCATAAGATTCCCACTAGTTACTATGAAACCGAGAAGGTGGTTCGAAGTTTGGGTCTACCGGTGGAAAAAATAGCCATGTGTCCTAATGGTTGTATGTTGTATTGGAGGAATGATGTTAGTGAAGAATCGTGTAGGTTTTGTGGGCATGCAAGATATAAAGTTGCGAGTAACGGAAAACCCACTCCACACCAAGTGTTATTCTACTTACCTCTAACTCCGAGAATTCAGAGATTATATGCTTCTTAGGTGACAGCTAGCCATATGACTTGGCATGCATAACA
Source organism: Persicaria maculosa (assembly GCA_963922045.1). Lineage (NCBI taxonomy): Eukaryota > Viridiplantae > Streptophyta > Magnoliopsida > Caryophyllales > Polygonaceae > Persicaria > Persicaria maculosa. Next base: position 23,505,416 of record OY998260.1, read on the forward strand.
TGTAACAAAGGAGGGAATGATGTCTCATCTGTCAGATGGAGATTCTTGGAAAAGGTTAGCGACAAAGCATCATGATTTTGCTTTAGAGGCTTGTAATATTCGTTTGGGTTTATGCACTGATGGCTTTGCTACCTTCAACAAAAGTGGACAGATTTATTCTTCTTGGCAGGTTATTGCTACTCCTTACAATCTTCCACCTCATATGTGCATGAAAACGGAGCACATGTTTATGTCATTGATAGTGCCAGGACTGAAAACCCCGAAGAAGTTGATTGATGTTTGCCTCCAACCTCTCATCGATAAGTTGACGCAGTTATGGGAAGTTGGTGTACCCACTTATGATGTCTCGAGGAGAGAGAACTTCATTATGCGTGAAGCTTTTTGGATAATAAGTGATTTCCCTGCATATGCTATTTTATCGGGATGGAGCATTTCTGGTTTGATGGCTTGTCCGATTTGTATGAAATTGGGATTTGATTGTTTTTGGATGAAAAATGGAAAGAAGGCTACCTGGTTTGATTGCCATAGAAAATTTTTAGACATTGACCATCCCTTTCATATAAATAAGAAGGACTTCTATTGAGGGCATGTGGAGACAGCGTTACCTCCGCTAATGCTAACGGGGGAGCAAATATGGGAGCGGGTATGTCAGTCGCCAACGGTCATTGATGATCCTTTTCACACGTCACCAGACTATGGGATTTCGCATAAGTGGACTAAGCGTAACATTTTCTGGAGACTTCCGTATTGGAAGGACCTTCTCATCCGTCACAATCTCGATGTTATGCACATTGAGAAAAATGTGTTTGACAATCTCTATAACACCGTGATGGATATCCCTGGGAAGACGAAGGATAACTTGAATTCACAAAAGGATCTTCGCCTATATTTTCATCGACCTGAGCTGGAGGTAGCTGATGACCACAGAGGCGCAAAACTTAAAGCAATTCATACCTTGTCACGAGAGGCAAAGAAAAAGGTGGGTCAATGGTTGAGATCTGTGAAGTTTCCCGATGGCTATGCTTCTAATATGAGAAGATGTGTTATGAGTGAAGATTGCACTCTCAGTGGGATGAAGAGACATGACTGTCACGTGTTTTTGGAGAGACTCTTACCGATTGTTTTCAAAGAGTTATTGCCACCAACTGTTTGGAGTCCTTTAACTGAGTTGATCATCTTCTTCCAAACAATTTGTTCATTGAGCTTGTCCGTTAGTGTGATGGAACAGTTGAAGTGCATGATTCCTATATTGGAATATAAGTTAGAGCATATCTTTCATCCATTATTTTTGACCCCATGAAGCACCTCGTTGTGCATTTACCGTATGAGGCACAAATAGGGGGGCTAGTTCAGTATCGATGGATGTACCTGTTCGAGCGGTTTTTATTTCATCTAAAATGGAAGATCGTCCAAAAGAGTGATGTTGAAGGGTCAATCGTCATGGCATATTTAAGGGAGGAAATAGGATCTTTGTCGGTGCACTACTTTCCTTCGCATGTTCCTTCAAAATTGAGATGAGTCGCGAGAAATGATGTCTACGAGGGTGAGGATTATGCCTTCTCCATTTTCAATCACCCTGGCGCGGGTCGTGGCAAGGAGAGAACAAGGTGGTTGAATGAAGATAAAGAGTGGAGGGCTGCACACATATACATGTCGGTCAACTGTCCGAAAGTACAACCATACCTCGAGTGAGGAAAATTTCTTATGAATTAGTTATATTTCCAATTTTATCTCATCTAATGCATCTTATACGTATGGAAATTCAAACACATTATAAATCGATCTGTTCTGACCATATTGTATTTTGTTTTGTAGACCATGGATAGAAACAATGGAATTTCTCCAAATACTCTCTTGTGGAGTTTGGCATGGGGTCCAAATGTGGAAGCAAAAAGTTGGGCTCGATACTTTATCAACGGCTACAAGTTCGAGACTCTACAACAAGGTGTTAAGAAGATGACAATGAATAGTGGGGTATGTGTTCGAGGCTCAAACTATGCGAATGCGTAGTAAGATTTCTTTGGTCTCCTTGAAGAAATCATCAGGCTGGAGTACCCAAGTCCAAACGATTACCTGCTTAAGGTAGTCCTTTTCAAGTGTAGATGGTTCGATCCAACGACACGCGGAACACAAATTCATCCGGTCTACCAATTTGTTGAAGTCAATCAGAGATTTTTTTATCAGCGGTATGAGCCTTTTGTACTCACACAACAGGTTGTGCAGGTTTACTACCTTCAATATCCAGTAGCCCCACGTGATCGAATGGATTGGTGGAATGTCTGCAAAAGATGGGTATCCACAACCCCCACAGATGCAGCTACTGCGTACCAGTCAGACGAACTCAACAACGCTCAATTCTCCATTGAAATTGAAGGAGAAGACTCACCAAATTCCTTGCAAGATCCCTCTGGTGTATATAATGTCTGTGATGACTACAAAGAGGATATGGCCTCTGATATGCGCTCAAATTATCATATTTTTCATCTACTTTTACTTCGATTTTTGTCTATATTTTCATGCATATTGCTTGGGAAAGCATAAGATTTGTGTAGTTTATGCTTATTTGCCAATTATAGAGGTCTACACGAGTTCTTGTGTTATTTCGCAGAAATCGAGGCAAAATTGGAGCAATTCGGAGAAGAGAAGAGAAAGCTGAAAAATCACTCGAAGTCTACTGAGGACTCGAAATCGACCAAGTGATTTGACATCGAGTGGAATTTGAACACCAGAAATCGATCCAGGAGAAGAACAATGCAACTCGACACAGACTGGTCGATATCGACTTAAGTTGGCCGATATCGAGTGCCAAAAATTGAGTGGAGTGATAGAGATCGAGTGCAAATCCGAGGTCAAGTAGAGCTGGCTCGAGATAGAAGTAAAGTGGTCGATATCGACCGGAGCTAGTCGATATCGAGTGACGATGCAGACAGATCCAACAGTTTTTGATAAAATCTTATCCGAAGGAGTTTACTTCTACATTAAGTCTGGATCTTTTATCTTTCTTATAAGAATTTATATCCTTTAGGGTGAATTCATATTTACCTAAAGTGATTTTAATTATTCACTTTATTTAGTTTTATCTTAGGAATAAGATAGATTTTCTTCTCCTTGGATAGAGAGGTTTTGAAATCTATAATTAGAGCCATTAAGGCTGAGTTTTTCATCATCCAATTCACATTCAAGAAAGAAAGAACATTTCAATTTAGTAGTTAGAGTGAGAGAGAGAGTGTCCGAGTGAAGGAAGAGGAAGTGAGAGCGGAAATTTGCTTTGTTCGGTTGTAATCTTTCGACAATTTCAATTCAAGTTTATTTTCCAACAATGATGATGATGTTTATGGATATGAAGCACGAGTAGTTCCCTTACTTCTAAGGTCGGGGCGAGCCCGACGATAGCCATGTAAGTTTATGCATCAAAGGTATTATTTTTATGCGATTCCGTCTTCTATCCTATATGCATGATTCTTCAACGAAAGTAGTAGGCGATCCTTATTTGCATTATTGAAGTGAAAGCCATCTTTTTATGAATTTGGATTAATTATGAAATTGGATAGTAACATTTAGGGTTTATTCGAGAGCCTCTAAATCACCTAATTGTTAGTAGCAAAAGCTATTTGACAAAAAGGCATTATCTTTCATGAATTTGGCATAAGCTTGTATGGTTATCATTGTGGCATGAAATCCCCGATCTTTGAGGTTTTTAAGTTTATTGAGTTTATAAAACCTTTGATTTTATTCTGTTCATCTTTCCCTCATCATTCTCAATTTCTTCGACACTTTTCCGACACAAAAGGTTATGTTTTACAGTTTCTGTAAAGACTCGAAATCGACTGCAGAGGTCGATATCGAGTGGCTGACCCGATATCAAGTGCTCTACTCGACGTCGACTGTCTTTTTCTGTTTTGCAGGAATTTGCTGGAAATCGACTGGAACTGTAATCGATATCGACTGATCTACTCGATAATGAATGATTTTCTGGAGTCGAAATTGAACGTGATTGTGAGCTTAGGAACCACTGACATACCTCCTCGTGGATTCGATCCTGAATACCATACTGCTACATCGGGAGGGATTCTCATAATTTTATTTGCTTGGATAGGGAGTGGGTTTAATTCATATTTATATTTATTTGAACTAGTTTCCCTGCCACTGTCAAATTTTGGCGCCGTTGCCGGGGAGGCAATCATTCGCGCCCTAAGCTTTTACTCATGTTCTTTTATAGTGCTGATTTTACAGGTTTATGTGATGCTCTGATCCCGAACCTATCTTGGAAAGTCTTGACGAGCCCGAACGTTTCCTTCACGTTCGAAACAGAGCAATCAGAATCATGGGGGAGAATGAGACACAGGCTCAACTTATTGAGCAATTGAGGAAGGAGATTGAGGACCACAATGCTACCATTGCCAATGAAAGGGGAACTGCAGCTGCTGAGAGAGCTCGCGCTGATAGAGAGGAGGATGCACGTAGACAAGCCCAAGAGAGGCTCAATAAATATCCGCAGACGGCCATGCAATACATGCACCCTACACTCACCGTGCCTGAATATGCGATTATCCTTTCTCCCTCTTATTATGAAATCAAAATTAACTTCCTTTCTGAAATTAAATGCAATAGTTTTGAAGGAAGATCTAATGAATGCCCCTTGGAACATATTTCTACTTTTATGGATTTATGTGACTCTATGGCCGATGGCGCAAATTTAGAATATGTTAGACTGAAATCTTTTCGATGGTCTCTTGCAGGGAAGGCATAGCAATGGTGTAACCGCCCGAGATAATGATTCACGAGTTACGTTTCGTGGGATAAAAACCCTCGTTAGGATCTTGCGCCCCGAGTACAGGTTGAAAGTTTAAAATCAAGGATTTGTAGTTTAAAGCGGGATTTCGCACCCTAATCCGGAAGGTCTGCTGGAGACCACGGGGTAACCCCTGTACCTGTCCTAAGTCTACAAAGCGTAAAATCTTTTATCATGCCAAGGACATAAATTCTGAAACGATACAACCAGTGTCGTGGCAGAGCCGGGTCAAAACAGAGTATAAGTAGGAAGAAATCCCAAAAGTATGAATCTGGTGAAGTCAGGGTTCAAACACTCACTCTCCGCCATATGAATGGACCCCGTCAAAACAACACAGAATCAAGCAGTGGATCGGGTACCTGAAACTATACCACAAAGTCAGGCCAAGAGTTCGCATGCAGGTCCTCTGACCGCGCTGAGGACATATAATACGCCTATATCTAGAATAAAGGATGCCTTCATGCAGTACTGGAATATTAACCACACTATCATGCTCCTAATTCATATATGCAGAATATGAAGTAAGGACTTAACAAAGAATACCAAGTGTTTTATCCCTCTTCTACCACCACCCCCCTTCCAGATAGGGTGGAGACTGACCAGTTCGATGCTATAGCATATCACATCTCATCATCATATCGTATCTCATGCTCATCTTGTATCTCATGATATATATATATATAAATAACTCAAGGAAGACAATGCCCGATGAAGCTGGGCTGCCCTATGATCCTAACAACGACTCTAGGACTCACAGATAATGACCGTTCTGTATTCAAACGCATACAGAATAAGAATGCTCATTCATAAGTGCAAGTCCTAAGCATGATACTACATGGCATGCTTTTATCCATATGCAACACCTACATACTATATGACACATCAGGCAGGAGGCCCTGGTTACTGAGTAAGCCCCGGAGGACTTACCTGGAGAAGCGCAGAATCCAAACAATAATCAACAATGGCAAGCAATCCAACAGATCAAAGATCACCTAGTAATCCCATAAATAACATAATCAGTCTAAGTCTTATTTACGCAAGGCACACAAGTCACATATGAACATATAAGATACACATAAATGTGATAATTCGACTGTCTCATCATTATTAACATTATCATCTCATCTTCAGTTCTCATCTCGTCTCATCATAACTTGTCAACTCATCAGTTTAAAAATAACCTCCATATATATATATATATATATATATATATATATATATATATATCATACTTAGCCAAATTCGCATATTATTATTTCATACTCATACTTCACATATATATACCATCATCATCATAAATATTAAACTTTTAATCTCTTCTAAAAATCACCACAATATCATGCTATTAGTCACACATATCATACCGTTAATCAACCGATCATATTATCATGCTGGTTAGTCATCGAATAAGTCTTCCTCTTAGGTTAGTTTCAAAACCGTTTCAAAATCCGAGTCAAATAGTTAAGAATTCCGACCCTTGAAAATATTCGCAAAATTCCTTTTTCAATTTATTTACTAAATCATTTTTCGAGTTTGAAATTCTTTTTCCAAGCCGCCACATTTAATTTGACAAATCTAATAATTTATTTAAATCCCAAATGATTTTATGTTATATTTTTAAACACCATTTATTAAACACTTTTACAAAGACATCTCTAAAACTTTCATAAAATAATTCCAACCCATCCTTTATAAACCTCCCGAAATAATATTTTATATTTTAAAACCTCAAATAATATTTTCTAATATTTTATATGCCATTAAATAATTAAATAAATAAACGGATAAACCCGAACCAAATCGAACCGAACCCATATAATAAATCCCCAAACTGGTTAAATTAATAACATATATATGTTAGTAAAAGGATGGGCCCACAATGGCCACCTCGGCTCCTTCCTCCTCCGGATTCAAAATGAATCCCGCGCCCGCTTGCTCTTCCGCTCACCCACGATCGCCGGTTGCTCGACCTGCTCCCGCTGGCTCGCCCGCTGTCACTGCTCGTGCTCGCCTCTCACCCGCGCTCGCTGGCTTGCTAGCTACTCACCCGTGCTCGCGCTTCTGCTCAGCCGCTCTCTGCACCATCGATGATCACCGGAGTTCTTACCGGAGCTCACGAGCTCAGTCGACCCTCGCACAAAGCTCTCACTCACCTCACACACCCTCGACACTCGCCCACAACCCGACCCATGTCAAAAATCAAATCGAAACAGAGGAAGGAGAAACGACGACTCACCGAGGAAGTTCGCGACTTCAGAGCTCTCAATCAGAGGTCTGGGCATCGTCGGTGGCTCGCGATGGCTCGTCGGACCTGCGTGGGACATGGGTGAGCGTGATGGTGAAGTCCGCGAGGGGTTTCGATCGAAGACGGAATAGAATCGCTTACCGGAACTTGGCTCGCGATCGAATAGGGTTTAGAAGGAAGTGGGGCTGCGGTGGCTCTCGTGGCGGCTCCGGTGGCGGCTCCGTTGCTTCTGGTGGCTCCGAGGAGGGGTCGAAGATGAAATGGTGATGGTGAGGAGGTGATGGTGACGATGAGTGATGGTGAGGGTGATGGGGTAAGGGGTGGGTCGAATTTGAAGGGTATGGTGAGGTGAGGGAGTGGGTGAAGATTGAGTATGGAAATGGGTAACCAAATACCCGGAAATAAACCCCGGATACGCGAATTTCGAACCCCGAATTCAGTCCCCAAATGTTAGTTTCCCCGACTCTCGCTTACTCGATCAATTAGATTTTTAAAATCGAAAAGGATATCGCCATCCGATAATTATTTTGAATTTTTCGAGGTAAAAGGATGGAAATTGTTCGTCAAATTTTATATTCCGGTCGTAATCCGCTAAATGAGTTTTAAATCCAATTTAAATTCATTTTTAATTCTCATTTTCGAAAAAATTAGGATTTTAAAATCCGAGCCTTTACATCATCCACCTCTAAAAACAAGTCTCGTCCCCGTGACTAAAATCATTTTAAAACACGGGATGAAGTTTGAAATTGGTGAGTCCAAGGATCATGCCATTGATCCGGTAAGCACCTCAGAAGTGCCCCTATGAGATCCTCACAGTACCGTTGTCATAATCTTAATATCTCCAATAGATCGTAGCAAGAATGTAATATGGGCCCCTACCACACCCTTACTCCGACTTCTCGACTATATCATAACTCGAAAAGCATTACAGCATATCCACTAGGTCTTAGCAAGCAGTCTATAAGGGCACCTATAAAATGCATGTATCCACTTTGTGGGGCATCATAATGCAAGCTCGGTTAGAAAATTTCAAGATGGGTCCTTAGTTTGAAAAAGTTTGGTCTCAAAATCATTAAAGTTATCGATCGCGTTCGATTTCTCAAAATCCAACTCAGTCCTTTTTAAACACCATTCAAAATTCCCTACCCAATGTTAGTCAAGCAATTTTCAAATCTTAGGAGGTGGAATCATCCACCTCTAAGGGCTAATCCCATATTTTCTTCCTAGGTTCCAAGTCAGAATCAAATCTCATCAATTCGGTTCTATAATCCTAGCAATTCTAATTCAAGGCATCATATATCATAGCAATCGTATCACACATTCAGAACCAGGTCATACTCATGTCACGGACAGTCACATAACATAACATATCTAGCATCGTATCGTTCATGGTAGGATTTATCACAACATCTCACAGAAGTTACACACCATATCAATCAGATAAGCACGTCATATCAATCAGATAAGCACATCATACTCATGCTACTGCCAAGCGTCATCGCATTAGAGGCAAACAAGTACTTCCGTACATTAGCATTCCATCGAGTTTAGGGAATAACTATGTTAGTACTAACAGTTCACTATTGTCGACAGCCATACATCATAGAATCAGCATCGTCTATAGCATAAAATTCGCACCACATTCGGCCCCAAGTAAAGCATACGCTAGATCACATCCTCAAGAGAACCTGCCTATAACTACCAGTCATGACAAGACACGACCACTACCCGTCTGCTCTTGCATTAAGATCAAATTCACCGAGGTCTACCCACTCAATCCACTTTGACATCCCGATCTAAAGTCCTACCTTCCATTCGACCATTTAAAACTATCTCTCGGAGTTCCCAAATCACAAAATTCCCTCATTCCGACAAGCTGAACAACTCGATCTACTACCAAGACTCCATATATAACACGTCCTTGCCCTAGGGGTCCTCTATCAGTCCCATCTTTACCCTCTAATAGAAAATTCTGAGTCCTCAACTGAACCGCTCTCACGATTGATCTAGAAGACACATCTGAACAATCTCGCTTACTCTTCCTAGGCTCTCAAGACTCCGCCCGACCATCATCTCCTAAAGAGACATCTCGAATCACCTTGCTATCTTAATCATACTTCCCACGCCATTAACCACTCTCACTAATCATCCACCTCTAAGGACCCAACTCATGTTGAACATCTTACACCTGACACTTCTGGCGAATTATAACGCAGAACCCAACTAGTGGTACTCCCAACCTCGAATCACCGTGACCCTCAAGCCGACCCACTCTAGATCCTCTTCCCAGCTACTCTACCTGGACTAGTTCCCTCAACTCCGCATGTTTCCCCAAATTGCCTCAGATCACGCTTCCTTAAACTTTGGAATCTCTACCACTTAAACCCATATGTACCGATCATCATTTTCACCGAATCCCTATGACATCCTCGTCCGAATTTCCTAAGTACTGCAACTTCACCAACCTTCAAAAATCTCTTATCCTCTAGCGTCCTCAATACCTTCTGCTCTGCCTAGTTCCCAAATCCATGCTCATAATCTCCCTATCTCAACCTTAAGCCCACAGTCTTACTAGGAATCTCAACTACATCCTTGCCTAGCTACCAGCCTTTCCTCGAAGATTCATCTCACATCCTCAATTAACTCAATAGCCACAATGACCTCCACTCATAAATCCCGATTCATTCCATATGCCAAAATCCTCCAACAACGCATCTAGAGATCCTTCACTCATAAATTCCCCAAGCATTACCAATCCTATCTAAACAACCCCCAAATACTCATCAAACGAACAACCCTGATATGAACACCTAATATCCCCGATCGAAAATTTCCCAAGCAACCTCATACTACTCTTCCTTGGCAATTCCTCAATCTCATCCCTTACCGAAATCGCTCCCACTCACAGCACACATCACCTAGTCCCAAATTCTACGATTCCTCAGATGTTCCTTAATCGATCATCCTCGACACCACCCACGATCCGCTCATAGACCATCTAGAAACCTTCCTTAGCACACTAATCCGTCTCACAACATCTCCCCTCAAGAATCCCCCGATCAACTCCTAGCTCGCTTATCCACCTCTAGAACTATCTTAACCACCTCTACCCATACCCAATCTCAAGATCACCTTAATGAAACTAGTCCAGACCTCAGCCAACCACTCTCTTATACTACCCGCACACACTACCTGCCTAGACTACCACTTCTCACTAGGACATCTCCCTCAAAATCTCGCCATACTAGCCCCACTGCTCACCAAAGTCCTACCTGGAAGCTCATCTATACTCACGGACCACTATCTTCGACACATCCCAACTCACTCGACTCTACCCAAGCTAACGCATCCTTCCTGCACGTCATCTCACACGACCAATTACCCAATCCGAACACCTTAACCCACCTGCCACCTTCCGACCTAGCTTACCGAAGAATCTCTCGACTCATGCCCAAGAAAAAGCACCACCAGGCATATAACCCATAACCTACTCACCAGCAAGTCGGTATACCAAGCACCAAGGCACATCATCATAGAAACAAGTTAGTCAATCATTGCTACCAGTTCAGCACATTCATCATCACACATTCAATTATGTCAGTTCTAGGCATATCACACAACATCAATTCCGATTAGTATAGAAGAATCCACTATTTGAATTAAGAATGCTCTTCCTTGTGTCAGTTGGGAGGAACCTGTTCACAATTGTCATCTTTGAAGCATATTCGTCCTTTTTGCCATCGATGACGTTGTTCCTGGGGCCTAGGGGTCATGGACCCATCACACTTCCGTTGTGTCGCTCCGGTGCCACTTGGTCGTCGGTACTTTCTTGCATATCGGCTCTCATCGAAGGATCATAAGGGTTAGAAGTTACGGAGATAGGGGAGAGACAAGGGTGAACAACACATCTTCCTTAAGAGTTCAAACATGGACCAGGACTAGGGACGACGAGACCAAGGAGAAGATCCCAACCCGAGAGTTACAACGATGCCCTTATAATTATGGCACGCAAACACATAAAAATCAAGAGATATCATCACATTATTTCACACTAGTATGCACCTATCTCAAGGAATATCGATTTATGCATTCATAACATGTTCATATAATCATCTTTATATGTGCGCAGAACAAGCTAGCAACCTATCATTTCTTTCACCAATCATGCTTGACAGACTAAGAACATGTATGCACAGACTGACATGGGACATATATGGCATAAGTTATGCAAGATCTAGCAAACATCACAGGATATCATATACACGACTTATCACTCATTTAGATACACAATTAAGTAAGTCATAATATTACGGAAAGCATGCTAAGATGTACCCTAAAAATCATGCTAAGGGTATGGTCAGTTCATGCAGGTTTGGTATAGCAAAGTCATCTCATATATTAAACATACAACGAGGGTTGACCACACTATCATGGGCCTAATTCATTGGAAGACAATAATCATGGAAGTTCCATACATATGACACATACATCTCATAGGAGCAACCGTGCAACATATCAGGCAAGTCATGCTGAAATACACCAGTATACTATGTCATGCAACCACAAGAATGGCTACGACTATAACCGACAGAATTCTCCAAGGCCATTCACCGACTCATCACCCCGTTTCCCCGTGGGGCACTAGTATGACTCGCTGGGTAGGACACAAGGGCACTCACACTGTTTTCGAGAGGCGAGGGTAGAACTCGAGCTTAGACTCGTGCGGCAAGAAGACATAGTTGACCCACGCAAATATCCCGTGGAAGACACCGACCTCAGGTACAAGACTCGATAGCAGCATAGATAGTGGGACACCAAACAGGACTCGAAACAGGGAGAGCAGACGCTTCTCGACCCTTGCTAACATGCCTAGATATTTTGGTGGGATGGATGACGAAATCGGAATCATCAAGGGGGTTGAGTTATGGAAGAACTATTCCGACAAGACAAGTATTCCAGTTACACAAGGTCAAGGTTTCCTCCCGCTATCCCGTTTACACATTCAATACATTATTCAAGTTAAGGCTATCCTATACACAATAGCACTCAACAAGATTAATATGATCCTCTTCGAGGAGGATCGCCCTCGGGCTCAATTGAATATAATGCATACAATCACAGAAACGATCTATGCCGTCCTTCGAGGGACGGCTGACCGGAGAGGGAAGAACCTCACGACCTCCTAACTCGACACTCCAACCTCCGTGGTGTTCCTTGGAGTCTTCTAGGCCCATCTGTAAATAAAAGCTAGTATTTTGTCTACCGTTCCCCGAGTTCTACATCCATAAGAGAGGTCTATCGCTTTGGTCTCTACCCACGAGATTGTTTCCCCTTTATTCGTTTAGGTTTTAAGTCCAATTAAATTCATTTTGCCCTTTAAACATTTTCCGAAACCATTTGAAATCATTGGGAGATTTTCAAAACCATCTTCAACCTATTGTACTCGGATTGCAAAACCTCGCTCTGATACCACCTTTGTAACGGCCCGAGATTATGATTCCCGAGTTACGTTTCGAGGGATAAAACCCCTCGTTAGGATCTTGCATCCCGAGTACAGGTTGAAGGTTTGAAATCAAGGATGTGTAGTTTAAAGCGGGATTTCACACCCAAATCCGGAAGGTCTGCGGGAGACCACGGGGTAACCCCTGTACTTGTCCTAAGTCTACAAAGCGGAAAATCTTTTATCATGCCAAGGACATAAATTCTGAAACGATACAACCAGTGTCGAGGCAGAGCCGTGTCAAAATAGAGTATAAGTAGGAAGAAATCCCAAAAGTATGAATCTGGTGAAGTCAGGGTTCAAACACTCACTCTCTGCTATATGAATGGACCCCGTTAAAACAGCACAAAATCAAGCAGTGGATCGGGTACCTGAAACTATACCACAAAGTCAGGCCAAGAGTTCGCCTGCGGGTCCTCAGACCGCGCTGAGGACACATAATACGCCTATACCTAGAATAAAGGATGCCTTCATGCAGTACTGAAATATTAACCACACTATCATGCTCCTAATTCATATATGCAGAATATGAAGTAAGGCCTTAACAAAGAATACCAAGTGGTATATCCCTCTTCTACCACCACCCCCCTTCCAGATAGAGTGGAGACTGGCCAGTTCGATGCTATAGCATATCACATCTCATCATCATATCGTATCTCATGCTCATCTCGTATCTCATGATATATATATAAATGACTCAAGGAGGACAACGCCCGATGAAGCTGGGCTGCCCTATGACCCTAACAATGACTCTAGGACTCACAGATAACGACCGTTCTGTATTCAAACGCATACAGAATAAGAATGCTCATTCATAAGTGCAAGTCCTAAGCATGATACTACATGGCATGCTTTTATCCATATGCAACACCTACATACTATATGACACATCAGGCAGGAGGCCCTGGTTACTGAGTAAGCCCCGGAGGACTTACCTGGAGAAGCGCAGAATCCAAACAATAATCAGCAATGGCAAGCAATCCAACAGATCAAAGATCACCTAGTAATCCCATAAATAACATAATCAGTCTAAGTCTAATTTACGCAAGGCACACAAGTCACAAATGAACATATAAGATACACATAAATGTGATAACTCGACTGTCTCATCATTATTAACATTATCATCTCATCTTCAGTTCTCATCTCGTCTCATCATAACTTTTCAACTCATCAGTTTAAAAATAACCTCCATATATATATCATACTTAGCCAAATTCGCATATTATTATTTCATACTCATACTTCCCATATATATATATATATATACCATCATCATCATCATCATAAATATTGAACATTTAATCTCTTCTAAAAATCACCACAATATCATGCTATTAGTCACACATATCATACCGTTAATCAACCGATCATATTATCATGCTGGTTAGTCATCGAATATGTCTTACTCTTACGTTAGTTTCAAAACCGTTTCAAAATCCGAGTCAAATAGTTAAGAATTCTGACCCTTGAAAATACTCGTGAAATTCCTTTTTCAATTTATTTACTAAATCATTTTTCGAGTTTGAAATTCTTTTTCCAAGCCGCCACATTTAATTTGACAAATCTAATAATTTATTTAAATCCCAAATGATTTTATGTTATATTTTTAGACACCATTTATTAAACACTTTTACAAATACATCTCTAAAACTTTCATAAAATAACTCCAACCCATCCTTTATAAACCTCCCGAAATAATATTTTATATTTTAAAACCTCAAATAATATTTTCTAATATTTTATATACCCTTAAATAATTAAATAAATAAACGGATAAACCCGAACCGAACCGAACCGAACCCATATAATAAATCCCCAAACTGGTTAAATTAATAACATATATATGTTAGTAAAAGGGTGGGCCCACAACGGCCACCTCGGCTCTTTCCTCCTCCGGATTCAAAATGAATCCCGCACCCGCTGGCTCGTCCGCTCGCCCACGATCGCCGGTTGCTCGCCACGCTCCTGCTAGCTCGCCCGCTGTCGCTGCTCGTGCTCGCCTCTCACCCGCGCTCGCTGGATTGCTAGCTGCTCACCCGTGCTCGTGCTTCTGCTCAGCCGCTCTCTGCACAATAGATGATCGCCGAAGTTCTTGCCGGAGCTCTCGAGCTCACCCGACCCTCGCACACAGCTCTCACTCACCTCACACACCCTAGACACTCGACCACAACCCGACCCAAGTCAAAAATCAAATCGAAATAGAGGAAGTAGAAACGACAACTCACCGTGGAAGTTCGCGACTTCGGAGCTCTCAATCGGAGGTCTGGGCGTCGTCGGTGGCTCACGATGGCTCGTCGGACCTGCGTGGGACATGGGTGAGCGTGATGGTGAAGTCCACGAGGGGTTTTGATCGAAGACGGAATAGAATCGCTTACCGGAACTTGGCTCGTGATCGAACAGGGTTTAGAAGGAAGTGGGGCTGCGGTGGCTCTCGTGGTGGCTCCGATGGCGGCTCCGTTGCTTCTGGTGGCTCCGAGGGATGCTGCGGCTACTCTGGTGGCTCCAAGGAGGGGTCGAAGATGAAAAGGGATTGGTGGTGGTGATCGGAGAAGAGAGGCGGGAAGGTGACGGTGAGGAGATAAAATGGTGATGGTGAGGAGGTGATGGTGACAATGAGTGATGGTGAGGGTGATGGGGTAAGGGGTGGGTTGAATTGAAGGGTATGGTGAGGTGAGGGAGTGGGTGAAGATTGAGTGTGGAAATGGGTAACCAAATACCCGGAAATAAACCCCGGATACGGGAATTTTGAACCCCGAAATCAGTCCCTAAATGTTAGTTTTCCCGACTCTCGCTTACTAGATCAATTAGATTTTTAAAATCGAAAAGGATATCGCCATCCGATAATTATTTTGAATTTTTCGAGGTAAAAGGAAGGAAATTGTTCGTCAAATTTTATATTCCGGTCGGAATCCGCTAAATGAGTTTTAAATCCAATTTAAATTCATTTTTAATTCTCATTTTCCGAAAAAATTAGGATTTTAAAATCCGAGCCTTTACAAATGGCTTGAAAGCTTGGCTCCACACTCATTGAGGACATGGGCAGAGGTGAAGGATGCATTCCCAAACAAATTCTTTCCTCCATAAAAAACGGCGATGCTGCGACAAAGGATCACGACTTTTAAACAAAAGCCTGGCGAGACATTGGCGCAGGCATGGGAGCGCTTCAAGGACCTATTCCGATCATGCCCTACTCATGGGCAACTACCTTATGTCGTCCAGGAGATCTTCTACAACTCCCTTGATGCGCCGAACAAGGAGAGAATCAACTCTTACACCTCCTATCGGGACGTTGAGCTTACACCTACGGAGGCCTGGGACACAATTGAGAGGCTTGTCAACTTTGACAACACATATGGGACTGCTGCAGCCTATGACTCAAGGCCTGCCCCATCTATGCCACTTTATGAGCCTCCAAATGAGATCGATTCGAACGTGCGGCAACAATTCAACAATGATCAGATACGCCGCCTACAAAAGCAAGTTAGGTTCCTCTCCAACAACCAAGCTTGCCAGGAATGTGGGTTTCCTAGGCATAACACCAACGCATGCCCACATCTTGAGCAAGTCAGCATTGCAGAAACACATGAGGAAGCTAAATGGATGAGAGGCCCCTATGAATGGGGCAATAAGCAATATTAGGGGGGGTCAAAGGTTCTATCAACCTCAGCACCAACAGAGGGGTCCCCCACCTTATAGAGAACCTGGGCACCCCGAGCGGGAAACAAAGAATGATGACCTGCAGATCATCCTTGATGGCATGCGGAGGAACCACGCTAAGTTTAAATAAGCCAATAACTCAGTCCATACTCAGCTGCATGACATCAACTCTAGGCTCCGGGAGATCGACATTTAGAAGAAGAACATGGAGACCCAAATGGATCAATTGGCAGAACAAATTCCCAAACCGTCACGATCACTGCCACGATCTACTGTGCCCAATCTAAAGGGAAAAACTACTGGTCATGTAGCGGCTATGAATCTAAGGAGTGAACGACGGCTGCGAACACCCGAGCAAAAACCGGAGGAGAAAGCCACAAGAGAGGACTTGATATCGACTAATCCAATCGATATCGACCGAGATGCAGTTGACATCGAGTGCCCTTTACTCGATGTCGATATAGAAGCTGAGCAACACCAGAAATCGACTCCTCCAGTCGATATCGACCAGACCCTACTCGATATCGACTCAACTTGAGCTGCAGTGAAGAAGAAGGTGCTGCCATTCCCTAAGAAAACTTTAACGGACCCGACGGAAAAGAAGTTCCAACGCTTTGTGAAGATGCTTCAAGGGCTCAACGTTTCAATTCCATTACCAAAGCTCTTCATGAGATGCCATCTTATGTAAGGTTTCTTAAAGACATACTAGGTAAGAAGCGTCAATCCCTGAGATCGCAGAGGAATGCAGCAGGATGGAGCTACCAGAGAAGAGGCCAGACCCAGGTAGGTTTTCTATCACTATAGGCTCAGGTCATCATCGATTTAATGCATTATGTGATTTAGGGGCTAGTGTTAGCGTTATGCCACTAACAATATGGTCAAAGGTAAAGATTGGTGCCCTAGAGCCTATGGATGCTAAACTCTATATGGCGAACAACACGGTGGTCATTCCAACAGGCCTGGTAGATGATGTGCCAGTGCAAGTAGGTAAGTTCTTTGTCTCTGCTGATTTTCTAATTGTTGATATGGCAGAGGACCCTGCTTGTCCAATTATTTTAGGAAGGCCCTTCTTAGTAACTGTTGATGCAAACATAAGCGTAAGGAAAGGATTGCTCTCATTCACAATCAGCGATGAGGTAATAGATCACACCTTCAACAAGACGGTGAAGAAGAATGAAGGGCCTATAGAGGTAAAATCAATTAAGGGTGTCTACATTGCTTGCGGGGAACTAAAGGTAAGAAATATGACCCCCAATGAGTTAGAGAATAGGGCTATAGAAGCCCAAGTGGAGGAAATTGTGGCAATCTTGAACGAAGGAACTAAAGTACCACTCGAAATTGACACAGGTAAGTCGATATCGACTAATAAATTTCAAGATTCTGTACCAGGTTTTAAGTATGGGGTCAATTTCGGAGCAGACAACTCGAAATCGAGTGCAGCACTCGAAATTAACCTAAATTCAAAGTCGACATTGACTGAACCAGAAGCTAAAGGAGAGAAATGTCACTCGATATCGAGTCCACCTAGTCGATATTGAGTAGAGAAGATCGAGTCGACTTCCCCCATGTCGACAGTACCACCAGGAGCAGAAGATAAGTCGATATCGAGTGACAGTAGTCGATATCGACTGGACTCACAGACAGAAAAAGAAAGCTTTGAAAAGGTAAGCCAAGGTATGGATTCTTCTCTCTCAATTTAAATAAAGGATTTATCTATATTTGGGAGAGGTTTGCCTTGGTATGTGCGCTTTCTCAGGATATCCAATGATGATCCGAGCAACTATGAAGTGGGAGATAAGGTGTATGTCTCCAAATCAAAGGAACATTGGCTCCCGAGCAAGTTCAAAACAAAAAAGATGGGTCCATTTACAGTGAACAAGATCCATCCAGGCAGGATGCAGCTGCTAGACAAGAATGGAGTTTTGTTTGAGGCCCATGCTACATGGGCTCTACAGATGCCACCTTAGGAGCATGAAAGAAGAAGTCGGCCTAGCGACTATAAAGTCTAGAGCTTGTAATAAGACAATTTGTTTTTAAGGTGTGGATATTTTTGGTTTGAGACTTTATGTTTGGTTTTTCTTTTTGTTTTATTTTCTAACAAATTTCAGGAGAAAGAAGAAGCGCAAAAGATGACTCGATATCGAGTACAGTACTCGATATCGATTGGATCACCCTGAAGCTTAGAATCACTAGGAATCGAGTGATACTAGTCGATATTGACTCGATCACCCGATATCGACTAGCCCTGCAGACGTCTTCAGTACCCGATTTTCGCTATATTTTTAGTAAGTTTCTTTCTTGACCCTAGTTCTTATACAGTGAGGACACTGTAATCTTAAAGTATGGGGTGGGGGAAAGGCTTACTTGCATATTTTACACATTTTTTCGCATATTGCATATTTCTTTTTCATGTTTATGCATACTTTTTTACATAGATACCTTATATATGTTTATTTATGCATCATATATATATATATATATATATATATATATATATATATATATATATATATATATATATATATATATATATATATATATATATATATATATATATATATATATATATAAAATCACCCCCATCAAAAAATTTGAAAAATTGTATAAGTGTCATGGAAGCTTTAATTGAACTCGACGATGCAAAAACATATTCATTAGAGATATAACATGAAATTGCTTAGTAAAGGGAAGTCACAATGAAGTACAATTTTTTAGCGAAAACCATGAAAGCGAGGTAAAATTTTAAGTTGCTTTTGACGTATGCATGATAAGATGATGGAGGACTTTATATTTTCCGTACATGTGCTCAATTTCATATCCTAGCCTTACCTCTGCATATTTGCAAGCCATATATGAGCCTTACATTATTATTTCTCCACATACATTACATATTGCCCATTTTTTATACCTTATACCTTATACCCTATCCGGGGATCATGTTGAGAATGGAAGTCATATTTGGAGTTGTTATATGGAGTTTGTGCATATTATTATTGAAGTAATGGTAGGAATGAAAGAAAATTTGAATGATGGAAAATTTAATGAGCGAGAAAAAATCCGATCACCTCAGGAGATAAAGGTAGATCGACCCTGCTCGCTGAGATGTTTGTTCGGCGAGATGGGACACAAGGTGAGGAGTCCAAAGTACTAAGTATCTGGGGCCATTCATGACACACATATTTGTGACTCACGAGAAGGCAGTGCTAAGGTTAGAGAGGTAAAAGAATTATAATGAAAAAAAAGCATTGAGCGAAGAGCGAAAGGTGAGAAATATTATGAAGAAGGAATGTGGAATGGAATTTTGGAAAGAAAGTTTATTTCCCCGGATTGAACACCACATGGCAAAAAATTAGCCCACCTTTAGCCTTTTACCAATCTACTTCTCCATAAGCTTGCAAAAAGTCCTCTTGATTATTAATGCTTTGTCGCCTGAAATTGTTTTTTGCGCATAACCTTCCTTTTGTGAGTATGATGTTGCTTTTATTCACATGCATGGAATTGTTGACATTAATACCTTTTCGAGGATGGCAATTGATTGTAGGGACATATAACAATGAATCTATGACATCGAGGGTTTGGTTTCTTCCCCTGAATGACCGCTAAAATTATTGCTTAGGGACAAGCAAGCTTAAGTATGGGGTGTTTGATGTGCGCTCAAATTACCATATTTTTCATCTACTTTTACTTCGATTTTTGTCTATATTTTCATGCATATTGGTTGGGAAAGCATAAGATTTGTGTAGTTTATGCTTATTTGCCAATTATAGAGGTCTACACGAGTTCTTGTGTTATTTCGCAGAAATCGAGGCAAAATTGGAGCGATTTAGAGAAGAGAAGAGAAAGCTGAAAAATCACTGGAAGTCTACTGAGGAGTCAAAATCGACCAAGTGACTCGACATCGAGTGAAATTTGAACACCGGAAATCGAGCCAGGAGAAGAACAATGCAACTTGACATAGACGGGTCGATATCAACTTAAGTCGGTCGATATCGAGTGCCAAAAATTGAGTGAAGTGATAGAGATCGAGTGCAAATCCGAGGTCGAGTAGAGCTCGCTCGAGATAGAAGAGAAGTGATCGATATCGACCGAAGCTAGCCGATATCGAGTGACGCTGCAGACAGATCCGACAGTTTTTGATAACATCTTATTCGAAGGAGTTTGCTTCTACATTAAGTCGGGATCTTTTATCTTTCTTATCAGAATTTATATGTTTTAGGGTGAATTCATATTTACCTAAAGTGATTTTAATTATTTAATTTAGTTAGTTTTATCTTAGGAACAAGATAGATTTTCTTCTCCTTGGATAGCGAGGTTTTGAAGTCTATAATTAGAGCCATTAGGGCTGACTTTTTCATAATCCAATCCACATTCAAGCAAGAAAGAATGTTTCAATTAAGTAGTTAGAGAGACAGAGAGTGGCTGAGTGAAGGAAGAGGAAGCGAGAGCGGAAGTTTGCTTTGTTCGGTTGTAATCTTTCGACAATTTCAATTCAAGTTTATTTTCCAACAATGATGATGATGTTTATTGCTATGAAGCGCGAGTAGTTCCCTTACTTCTAGGGTTGGGGTGAGCTCGATGATAGCCATGTAAGTTTATGCATCAAAGGTATGATTTTTATGCGATTTCGTCTTCTATCATATATGCATGATTCTTCAACGAGAGTAGTAGGCGATCCTTATTTGCATTATTGAATCGAAAGCCATCTTTTTGTGAATTTGGATTAATTAATTATGAAATTGGATAGTAACATTTAGGGTTTATGCGAGATCCTCTAAATCACATAATTGTTAGTAACGAAAGTTATTTGACGAAAAGGTATTATCTTTCATGAATTTGGCATAAGCTTGTATGGTTATCGTTGTGGCATGAAATCCCCGATCTTGGAGGTTTTTAAGTTTATTGAGTTTATAAAACCTTAGATTTTATTCTATTCATCTTTCTCTCATCATTCTCAATTTCTTCGGACACTTTTCCCACACAAAAGGTTACGTTTTACAGTTTCTGCGAAGACTCGAAATCGACTGCAGAGGTCGATATGGAGTGGCTGACCCGATATCGAGTGCTCTGCAGAGGACGATAACGAGTGATCTTCTGGAGTCGAAATTGAACGTGATTGCGAGCTTAGGAACCGCTGACATATCTCCTCGTGGATTTGTTCCTGAATACCCTACTACTACATTGGGAGGGATTCTTGTAATTTTATTTGCTTGGACAGGGAGTTGGTTTAATTCATATTTATATTTATTTGAACTAGTTTCCCTGCCACAGTCAGCCTTCGACGAGGATGGAGATGACTCCGATAAGGATGTGGTTCCTACTGATGATGAAGATTCCGAATAGACACACACTGCCTATGAAGAAAACTTTTGTTATATGCAATGTTGCCTGCAGTACCATCCCTGTTTTTTTGTCATGTATATGGACATTTGAGGGAATTGAACCCACATCACTGTGCAGCTCTTCCAAATTGAGCTAACAGGCGTAACAATGCAGGTTTGCCATTATGCATTTGTATGCCTATTTTCGTTTACAAAATGCCAGGATTTCATACTCTTAGTGTAACTAGGAAACAGGCTGACAATTTTATGGCAAATACCCTGACAGGAAAATGGTAAAAACAATGAAAGAATATGCTGAATCCCAAACATAAAATCCCATTGACAGCAAGAGAGTTAACAGGTACCCAAACATAAAAACACAGACAAAACCCAACCATAAAAACACTTGACAAAACAGAAGCAAAAAACCCAAATAAAATACATGAATGTAGCTCTGAATTAGGCCATCAAAGCAGCCAATATTCACCATATACAAAAGACATAGACATCAAACACTAGTACCTTTGACAACAGCCAATGGACATAACATTAACAACCTATACATTATATTCCTTCCACATATAATCGATAGAAAAAAATAGTGAAAACACCGCCTTTTACAACCCCATAGCATAAAATTCGAGTTCAAGCAACACTCCCTAAACTGAATTCCGCTTAGCAGTGCAACATCAGTTCAACGATAATGCAGCAGTGCAACAAAAATTTAATTTCATAAATAGATTAACAAATTAGACACGAAATTTGGCATGGTAGTGCATCTAAACCCTAAATCAGAGTTGGGCAACACAAAAATTCCATAAAGAAAGATTCAAATGAAACAGAAGAAGGAAAGAACCACAAAATTCTATCAACAAGATTTTCAGATTTTCGATTTTCAGATACTTCACCAATCAAAATTCTATCAAGAAGATTCAAACGTACAAAGATTCAATAGGATTGAGCCAAGAGCAGTTGCAAAAAAACACACACCATTTTAGGGAGTCGGATTCCACCGAAACCCTTAACCATGTGAGAAGAAGAAATACATGATTTTAGAATACCAAGAAACATTGAAAGTTAGTGTGGAAGAGAGATGAAACCTTTAATCCATTTCAGCCATTGAAGAATTGGATTAGAGAAGAGACCGATACGCTCTAGAGATTCGAAGCCACAACTCATCTCTCCTCTCTCAAACTCCTTTGTCTCCATCGAAGCTATCCAATGAACCCATTGTTTGAAGCCATCCATAGAAGCCACCCAAGCTTGATCCACCGAGAATCTCCTTCCCTTCTCATACGAAATAAAAAACGTGGAACCCTAACTCATCTCCCCTCTCTCAATTGTAACCTGACAAATGATGGTTCTTTTTTTAACACGACAAATGATGGGCCTTTTTTTTAGCCCGACACACACATCTCTCCTCTCACAATTTTCAGAACGCGGGTGAGGGAAATCCAAACTTTTCATTCAGTCGGCAAATGAAAAGTCATTCACATTCCCAAATTCACAAACCCTAACTCTTCTCTCATCTCTCCTCTCTCAATCTCTATGTCGATGAAACCCTAATTCTCTCAATCGCTCAATCTCTCAATCTCCATCTCTCATCTCTCCAGAAACCCTAAATCTCTACTTTGAATCTCCTATGTCCTCCCTCAACACAAAAACCCCCTCTCAAGCCATCTAAAACCCTCTCAATCAACTTCCAAAGATGTGGGGAGGCTTAAGGAGATCTTCTTGCCATGACAATACCCGACCACCACTAGCTCCGGACACAACATGGATAAGACCACCACTAGCTGCCACCACTGGCTCTACTTCGGCGCCCTTCTCCTGCTAATGCCTCCCAACCCGTGACGTCTCCTGCTACCTCTCTGGTGCCCACATCGGCTAGATCTCCGAGCAGGGTAACGTCAAGAGCCACCACACAAGTGACCTCTCCTACCAGGGCCTCCAAATGTGCAAGCACAATGCCCTTCTCCTCCCAAGCTACTGAAACCAACCAACCTCCTGCAATATCCCGTCCCTCTGCCAGGGCCTCCAAATGGGCGAACGTAGCATCCTCAACCAATAACCCACCCACCTAAGCCTCCCAACCCTCTGCCTCCTAAGGTACTGAAACCACTCAACCCTCCTCCTCCCAGGGTACTGAAACCACCCAAGCTCCAGCAACCTCCCATCCTTCTACCTCCCAAGCTCCTAGCACCTCTCGTGGTTTGCTGGCTTTCCCATCTCCATCTCAAGTTTGTGAAGGGGGCTCGTCATTGGAGACAAAAGACAAACATAGCTTCTGGGAACCCCGTTGATGAGGATTCCCCGGAGATTATCGAAGGCCAAGAAAACGAGGAAGGACAACAAGATGAGGAATCCCAAGAAAATGAGGAAGAAGCCCCTAGGTGGAACAGACCAGTCTCCTTTTCACTAGTCAATGGATCGTAAGTCACCTTTGTATATATATATTTTTGCCTAATTGTGCTTGATTTAGTTTTGCTAGCTAAGATTTGTTTTGCTTGCTAAGAGAGCTTCTGCAATTGTGTGTATAATATATTGTAATGGAACATTGAGTGCATGTTTTAAATAAATAATTGAACATATGCAATTGCTTGCTAAGAGAGTTTCTGAAATGATTGACCTTCTAAACACATTATTTTACTTTTGTCTGTTTTGATGATGTTAGAAGTAATTTTATTGCTCCTTTAGAGAACATAGAGTGCATTTATAATTGCTTTAATCTATGGTCATGGACCCTAACATATTTATGAGAATTTTGTATGCCTTGCTGGAACTTTGAATACCTAGTTTGAACTTTTGTCTATGTTGAAGGAATAAGAAGTGAAATTCATTGCTCCATTAGAGAACTAAGGGTACATTATGAAATTATTTAATCTATGGTCATGGAACTTAGAGTGCTTTTGTTAATTGTGTTTGTTTCTTTGCTAAGTTTCATGGGTAAGCTTGATTTCATTTCTCAAGCCAACTCTGTATGTTTTTTCATGCTAATTTTTGTTACCAGTTTCATGGTTAAGCATGGTTAAGTATGATTTCATTTCTCAAGCCAACTCTGTATGTTTTTTCATACTAATTTTTGTTACCAGTTTCATGGTTAACCATGGTTAAGTATGATTTCATTTTTGAAGCCAACTCTGTATGTTTTTTCATGCTAATTCTTGTTACCAATTCATGGTCAAGCCAACTGTGTATGTTTTTTCTCAAGCCAACTATATTCATAACGTTTGTTATATTTTTTTGGGTTTTATATGAAGCTTTGATTCAATAATCCTGCGTATGGTGTCATACTCCAAGGTATTCATTCACATTTCGATGGAGCCTATATAAGGTGCAGTGATGTTCCTCAAATAACAATAGAGTTAGGGTGCGGAATGTTCAAGGTAAAACAAATTTCATTACTTCGGCTAACATTCAGTGCTTAAGTGTGAATTAATTACAAGTTGACCTCTTTGTTCAATATGTCCAGAAGCGAAAACGATGGGATGAAAACGTCTACTCAGAAGCAGCTATGTACAAGGCTTTTAACACAAAGGGAGGGGACCGCCTTAGGAACATATTTGGGAAGGCTCGCAGTGGAAAAACAAAGAAGAAGCCCACATGGGTGAAGCAAGTGATATGGCCCCAAACGGTGGAGAAATTGGCAAAGGAGCAAAAATTTAGCCATCAATCTAAAGTTAACCAGCAAAACCAAGCCATCGCAGCAGACAAAGGTACTCCAATTTTCAGTGGTGGATCGATTTCGAAAACTGTAATCAAGGATCGACTGGTATGTCAACCTTAAATCAGTTACTATTGTTTTCCCATTTCATATAGTTTCAATCACTTTTACATTCATCATTGACCATCTATTTGGTTTGTATATGTACACTAATTAAATGAATATATTTACTTACAAAGGCCGGACCTGGGAAAAGATCCAACCCCAAAGGAAACATTTGAAAGGTGGCATAGGAAAAGAGATGGATCTTGGGCTGGTGCTCAATGCCAAGAAACTGTGGTAAGTAACAACATCAAGCGACCCTTTATGTTATGTACTTGTTATGTGAATGGTTTGTAGATATGTTCTTCAGGTTCACACTTACTCTCTTGGATTTATAGTCTTTATGGCTTTGTTTTGTACCTTGTTATGCTTAGGTATTTTTTATGTTGTTCTATGGGTTGTGAGTGCATCAGCTTCAAATATGTGATTATGATGTGTATGTACTGCTATATATTTTGTGTGTTGGTGTTGGTTGTGTTGTCTATGTTATGGAGCATGGATGTTTTATGAAATTGGTTAGTATATATGTCTATTTTTTTAAGGGTCAGTTTGCAGGAAATTACTCACAACATTTTACTGCATTTTACTTTATGGGTTGTGAGTGCTTCAGCTTCAAGTATGTCTATTTTATTGCATACTTACAATAGCTGGAAATTACATAAGATGAGGAAATTGGTTAGTATATCTGTTTTATTGCATACTTAAGATGATGTGATCTTTAATTGCATACTTACAATAGCTGGAAATTACTCACAACGTTTTACACCATAAAAATTAAACTTTGACTCAACATTTGTGAGTGAATGATAAATTGGTTTTGTTGTGTTGCATTAAAGATTTTACAACATAATGATGATGTGATATTTTATTATTGTTGTTGTTACTGCTTTCTTTACATTATTTTCCTGTTGTGATCTTTTAATGTCTGATAAATTGGTTCTGATGTGCTGCTTTTTTTTAACATTGATGCTAGTTTTGTTGTGTTGCATTAAACATCTTGGTCGTGTTCTTTGACAAGGAAAAGTTCGACCATTTAGTAGAAGAAGAGGCCTTGCTTGATGACGCTGTCTCTGAGAATGCATACCACTCGGTTAACATGAATGCTTTGTGGATCAAGGCGACAAGAGGTGTGAAGAAAGGTCAGGTTGTCGGCATGGGATCGGAGTCGCCAGCTATCTTGCAGTCAACGTCGGATCTAGAAGTTGTTGCACCAACTGTTGCAGCTGTTATTGATGCCCCTTTGAAGAACTATGTCATGTCTGAGATTTCAAGCATGAAGCAAGACTTGAGGAAGGAAATTGTGGAGTTAGGGGATCAAGTGCAGACCCAGGTGACCACAAACCTCAGGCAATAAATGTCGTCATTTGGAGTTCGAGTGCAGGAACAAGTCAACTCAAGCGTCCGACAAGATATGGTAGCTATTGGGGAGCAACTAATAGGTGAGACTAGGAAGGCCAATGAAGCTTGGTAGGAGAAGCTCCTCAGCAGCATGATGAAGTTCTGTCAGGGCAAAGGCAAATCAAAGTAAGTTGTGTGGTTCTGTTTTGGGTTCCCATGTACTGTCTTCAGACTTTGTCGTATTTGCACATGTCTTGTTGTTGAACTTGCGGGTTTGTTTTGGTTGTGTTGTGGATAGTTGAACTTCTGGTTGTGTTTTGGATGGTCAAACTTGTGGTGGTTGTGGATGTGTTTTGGATGAACAAATTATGGCAATGGTATTTTATTTTCGTATGTTTATGCCACTGTTCTAAAAATCGCGCCTAGGCGCCGCCTGGGCACCGCATAGGCGCTAGGCGACCCCCCTCCGCCTAGAGCAAACGGCCGCCTAAGCACACCTAGGCGTCCGCCTTGACCGCCTGGGCGCCGCCTAGGCGCTAGGCGGTCCCTTACTGCCTAGGATCCGCCTAGCGCTTTTTAGAACACTGGTTTATGCCCAGCTATAATAAATAATTAGATTATATTTATTACCGAGCTCACAAAACAAATAATCTGGATACACGAATATAGCAACGAATGTAGCCACGGACATAACCACGGTCAATCTGCCACATGGCCACGTCCACAACCACGATCATAGCCACGGGCATAGCCACAGGCATTATGCCACATGGCCACATACCTAGCCACGACATTAGCCACGAAATTAGCAACGATATTAGCAACGACATCCATCGACCTACCAAGAGATGCCCACGTGGGTAGCCACGACTTTAGCCACGGATTATCCGTTGCTAAATTCGTAGTT
Organism: Persicaria maculosa; assembly: GCA_963922045.1. Classification (NCBI taxonomy): domain Eukaryota; kingdom Viridiplantae; phylum Streptophyta; class Magnoliopsida; order Caryophyllales; family Polygonaceae; genus Persicaria; species Persicaria maculosa. The sequence continues at coordinate 23,532,942 of OY998260.1, forward strand.
GTAGCCACGAATTCCCTGATTCCGAACCGGCCACGGCCATAGTCACGGACCTGTCAGATCGTGGCCAGTAGCCACGGATATTGGGTTGGTGGTTGTTAGCAACGAGGCATATAGCCACGAATGGCGACGACCGTCAAATTCATGGCTATGCCCGTCGCTAAACCGCTTAGCCATTGTTATTCGTGGCCAATTCGTGGCTATTTGTTGTGTTTTTGGTAGTGTTTGTATTAAAAGGTTGTGTTTTTCATGTGATTTCATGTATAGGTTTTAGGGGTTGGAATGGTGTTTTCAGGTTTATAGTGCTGATCAATTTTAAAGACAAACTTGTTGATTACACACAACCTCATTCATCTGTTATTGACAAACTTGTTTGTGGCTCCACTTAGATAAACTTGTCAATAAACTTCCTATATTTTTAAACACACTATCTAGTTTATGAAACAATTTTAAAGACAAACTTGTTGATTACATACAATTTTAAAGACACTATCCAGTTTATTGGCAAACTTGTCAATAAACTTCTACTTGGATAAACTACTCTCTTATTCAATAACTTTTCCTTTATCAATTATTATTATTACATTTGTTTGTTGATCTTTCGATGGGTGACTAGCGAACACCTCATTCATCCATTCCCTTAATTCATACATTCATAACCCCCCTTCTTCCGTTAGAGCCACGGTGACAACCACCTCCTCAACTTTGATGTTGCCACCTTCACCACTTTCCTCATTTCACCTCCCTCCTTTTTCACCAATCTTGTCCTTCTTTTCCTCTGGAAGCCTTTATATCCTATACGTCAACTTTTCTTTATCTCTAGAAACCCTATTGACGCCATCCATCTAGGTTCATCCCTATGGCAACCTCTCAATGCACCACCTCTCCCCCTCTCTTTTGTGCCCCTAAGCCTTCCTTCTTAACTTCTGCCACTTCATCTCTTGTTTCTCCCTTGAACCCGGTCTACCAACCATAGGCTCACAACCGCCGCACTCCCTCGCCAACCACTTTGCACCCTACCCAACCAGTCTCCACGCAATTGACGAATAGTGTCGTCTTCCACTCAACGGAACCTCATCGACAACCCCAATCTCTGTCCCTGGCTTGCCTTAGCACCACCATCGCCCCCTCCACCACTGACCCTTAATTTCTTCTCCCCAGCTGGACCCCACCTTTTTGTTGGTTGCCCTCTCCCTAGATGAAATCCATCCCTACTCTCTAGCCTTTCTAGAGGGAGGGAAACAAAACCTCTTCTAAAGAGATGGGTTGAAACTCCCTTTTACTAGGAGTTACATCCTCCACTGTCAAGAGCCACAATTTCGCCCTTACACCCCTCCTTTAGGGAGTCACTATTCCTCTATTTGGGAGATAAAACCCCAACTTCAAGAAGGAAAAAAAAGGTCTTAAAAGAAAGCTGAAACTACTTCCATTGAGAGCAAAAATTACCAACTGCATCCCTTCTTTCGAGAGTAAAAAATCTTCCCTTAGGAAGTCAAAGTCACTAATACTCACACCCCTCCATCCAAGAGTTGATTTGTGGAGGTGAAAACATGACTTTATTGTTGTCTTTGTCTGCTCTGTTTTATTTTTAGGATGTTTCAATCTCAATGTGCCTTATTGGAAAATCTACTACCATCCCATTTGGAAATTGATCCCGACATACTTGAAATTGAAACTCCATCCCGTTCGTGATGTATCCTTACATGACAAGGATGTACCACTTTAGGAAAAGAATCAATGCAAATAAAGCAGCAACATAGAAACATTTTCCTCACTATTCTTGATGAGAAAAGAAGAGGAAATTAATAAAACAGCAATAACATCAAATCAAATGTTCGTTTTCCGAACACATCCATTGGGGTCCATGACCCCCAAAGATAAAGCGCAAATTTTATCTACTAATAATTAGCATATCTAAAATTTATATTTGTGTATATGTGTTTAATAATTCGCCTACCCTTTTTTGGTCTCTATATTTAAATAAATAACCATTCTGAACTAATCTTACACATTTGAAAACACTCTCACCCTATATTCTCACATCAGCCTCTGGGCTAATTGGTTTCTGGTTTTCTGAGGTATTGACTCGTTGTTTCGTGATTATTTTTGGAAGAGAAATAGTCATGCAGCCCTGTTGATCGAATTAATCAAGAAAGTGTTTGTAATCTCTAAAGATCTCTCATTTAGGTGGGGGCATCATGTGATCCACACTTCCCTAGAGTCATCCATCGCCTAATGTGAATTTCTATTTTCCGTCTCTCCAATGGTGAGAGATCGTGTCAACTTCAGCTTTCTCATGCACTCAATATCCAATTCCTCTCGTCGAGTCTTTCATCATCGCTTAGCTGGTTTGCTTGGTCCATAGTTCTATGGGTTATTTTCTTCATCTTACTTGATCGATTGGTTCATAAATTATGGGTTGTTTTGTTTTTCAGTTATATAACCAAATACTATTCAAATATCTATAATTATAATACATAATGTATTTGAATCCACAAACAAGTAAGATTTGAGGTCGACGGAAATCTTCAGACCATCAAGGGGGCTTCGTCGGGGCGACCCCCTCTCACCATTTCTCTTCATTCTTGATTCCGAGCTGTTAGCTAGAAAACTCTCCTACTCCTCAACGACTTCTCGATCTCCTATCGGTTTTCGCTTTGGGATTGACGGGCCACATATCCCCTTTTCTGGTCTTTGTAGATGATATTATAATATTCTCTAGAGGATCTATCACTACTTGTAGAACGATAAAAAAAAATATTATTGACGGTTACTGTAAAATCTCTAGGCAAAAAGTGAACTTCCAAAAATCCTCCTATCAAACCACGTCGGGTATCGCTCATTCCCGCATCGCCAAAATTCAGAGCACCCTAATGTTGTGGGAAAGAAGGGACTTGAATAAGCAAATATTCAAAAGCAAACCAATCCCGGTCCAAGCAAATAAAATACAAGACACCCTCCTAATGTAGTAGTAGGGAATCAGGATCGATCCACGAGAAAGCGAGTCACCGGGTCCTAAATAGTCTGGAAATGTTCTCTACAGTGTCGACCAGAAGATTCGATATCGACAGAAGTGATCGATATTGACAAGGGCATTCGATGTCCTTTAGGAAAACCTGCAACGACAAAAACAACAGATCGACGTCGACTGGAGGCACTCGATATCGAGTGAGCACCAGTGGGATCGACACAAAAAAATCGTCGACCTTCAAATCACGGAAGCAGAGTAGTCGATATCGACTGGTTCAGTCGATGTCGACAGTAGTAACAAAAAAAACAGAAATAAGAAAATTGTTTGACAAAGAAAGGTCGAAAGAATTAAAAGATGGTAAAGAGAAACAATGATCAGAAAAGTTTCAAAGCTGGGATTTTTGGGTTGTAAACTTATAAAACTAAAGCTTCCAAGGTAGGGATTTACCATGACAACAACCATGCATGCAACATACGGGAATCATAGAAAAGTTCATGTTTTTATCATCATACGATATCTTTCGCAACCAACAAATAGAATCATAGAGGCTTTCGCATAAAACCTATTTATTTCTATCATTTTCATAATTAGGTTTTACTCAACTTGCACAAGCAAATCCTAATTACTATCTAAATTCACAAAGTACTTCACTTTTGCTTCGTAAATTGCAAATAAGGACTTTCCTCTACTTTCGTAGCGGATTTAGCACGGGATAGAAGATGATAAACACATAAGAAATCAACAATCCAAAAGAACATACACATGGCTATTGTCGGGCTCACCCCGACCCTAGAAGTGGGACGACTACTCATTCATCATCATCCTGAACATCATCATAAACAATAAAAATATAAACTTTGCATAGAAATAAAAGATTTTAAGAGTACAACCGAATTCAATCTTGTCTTACTCACACCTCACTCTCGGCTGTCCCTCTCTCACTCTACTCTATGCTTGATTGCTCAAGGAATGGATTGGATAATATAAAACCTTAGCCCTAGTGGCTTTATTTATAGCTAATTAACTTGTAAATTAAGAAAGTATATTCTATCTAATTGAAAAGATAAAAATCTCCTAACTAAACTAAACTCCATCCATATAAAGTCTGATCCCCATGGAAAGATAAAAGATTTTGTGCCTTGGATAAACCCTCAAAATATTCGGGCTTAAATCCGTGTTGCCTGCGCGTCAGACTAGTCGACGTCGAGTGGAGTGGTCGACTTCGAGAGCCTCTGATGCACTCATCTCGAGCAGTGTGTTGGACTTTGATTGCTCTTCTTTCCATTTCAGCAGCTTGAATTTCCACCCCTTTTTTGCAGTCGACATCGAGGGACTTTAGTCAACGTCGACCTCTCTTCCAGCTTTTCTTCTTTTGGTTGCAATTGTTTTGAATTTCGTTCCGATTTCTGCAAAATTGAACCAAAACTTGTATAGACCTCTATATCATACAAATAAATATAAACCACAAAAATTCATAACATTCCCATATCATAATGCATATTAATGATAGAAAACGGACTAAAAGACAACACTAAACATATATGGTCAATTATGCGCACATCACCAAGCAATATCTACTGAAAAATCTCTGGAAAAGTACTTAGGATGTCCTATTATTAATGGTAGGGTCAATAAAGAAACATTCGGGGAAGTGATTGGCAAGGCTAAGGACCAGCTCAGTAAATGGAGAGCGAAAGCCCTTTCTCAACAAGGGCAGGCTACATTAATTGCTTCAAACATGGCTGCCAAACCTTTATATATCATGCGAAACTTTATGCTCCCCTTCTCAGTTCATAAGGATCTCGACCAAATTAATGGCACGTTTTTATGGAATAAAGATGGACAACATAGGCCTTTAATTGGGTGAAGTAAAATATGTAAAACAAAGAGCGAAGGTGGTCTAGGCATTTGTAAAACGCAATGCATGAATGAAGCCCTCCAAATGAAACTCTTCTGGAAAATTCTTGTCGAACTGTCTAACCCTTGGGTGCAAATCATCCAACATAAATATATTAAAACAACGTATATTCTATCATATGAAAGGAGGGGTGGATCATCATGGTGATGGTCCAAATTTACCTCTTTTATTAGTAAATTTAAAAAAGGTTTAATCTAGTTGGTCGAAAATGGCACATCTATCAAATTTTGGACTGATAACTAGGTCTCCCTAGAACCATTGATTACATTATCGGTAATCACCCCTCCCGTAACCTAGATGAAAAGGTTAGGGATTACATTATGGGGGGTGGTGGGAAGAAAAACTGATGGAAAACCTACCATTATAGAGGGTTAGGGAGATCATGAGTATCCCTCTTCCTTGAAGCTGCTTTCAAGATAGACTATATTGGTGGCCAGATAAGAATGGTTCGTTCACAACCACTAGTGCATACAAGCTGGGTACAAACCACCATCAACAATCCAATGACGCAAACTACTGGATATGGAAACTTCACGTCCCACCAAAAATTAAAAATTTCTCTGGAAACTGCATCACAATGGCCTCCCAATAAAAGTACGGCTTAGTCAAAAAGGGGTATCCATTCCTTCAACATGTATCCTATGTAACCACGCTGATGAAGACGACATCCATATTTTTCTAGATTGCCCATTTCACTCTATCAAGTCAATCCTCGATGCTGACATGGTGAAACGCATTCTCCACATCACATGGAACCGACATGGTGAAACGCATTCTCCACATCACATGGGGCCACTAGTATTATTCATGTCCTTAACACACTAGGATTAGCCCTGAAGTCTCAAGATTTACAACGCCTTGCCTTTACCTGGTGGTCTACATGGAATCTACGTAATAATATGATCTTTAAAAATGAACTTGCCCCAACAACGGCATCCATGAAGATTAGAATCCAAAACACTATCAAAACATGGTGCTCTTCGGAGGAAGAGGCCTTATGTTCTCATGTGACGAATACAACCAACAGAAGCCATTTGAAGACTACTCGGACTCACCATATGAACAAAAGTAACAAAAAATCGTCTTGGAACAAACCGACCTTTTGTGTTCTAAAGTTAAATTTTGATGGTTCCACCCTATCTAACAGGGACAGTACACTAGGGTTCATTATTCGAGACTGGAAGAGTCATCCGATTTATATTGGATATGAGAAGGTAGGGATTCACTCCCCAAATATGACAGAAGCTTTAGCTCTTAAACATGGGGTGTTAAAATGCCTCGAACTACACATTCAAAGGATTCAAATAGAAGGGAATTCACTAATAATCATTAATCACCTGAAGATTAGCAGTTCTTGTCCCTGAGAAATTGAACTAATTATGTATGACATTAAACTCATGCTACAAAATCTGAGAGATGTTTCATTCCGCATGTGCCCGTTGTAGGAATAGAGTGGCCAATAAGGTTGCACACATTTGCCGCTTGTTTCTCGGGGACGATGTCTTGTATGATTGAGGTCTTCTAGACCTCATCCGTCACGATGCTATCGGTTAGGTGATCCCTAACCGAATTCTTTCCTAATTAAACAAAAAAAATAAAAAGATTTGAGGTCGGAATCGCTTTTGGTGTTGAATAAACAATGTAATTATATATATATATATATATATATATATATATATATATATATAAAGCTGGGAATTATATTTCCACTCCATCCATGGTCAACCTCGTGCGTGATTACGAAGCTATGAAACCATATTTTGTCTTCGGCAGTGCTAATAGATTTTCGTAACTTTTAATTTTTAATGTTCTATAATTTTTAAATAAATTAGATGTAAGATTTTATTTAATTAATTAACTAGTAAAATTGGAGTTTTAAAAGAAAATTAATTCAAACTTTTTACAACTTTTCTTTTTATATTTTTAAATTTATTGATCTATCTATATCTATATCTGTATTTATTATCTATTATCTATTAATCTTTTAATAATATTAAAACAGATGTAAAAGATACATGTGGCGGCCTCACATTAAAAATGTCACATTGCGCCCATATGCTAATGCCACATTTCCATTGACTTCAAAATTTCATTGGTTTATAATTATTTATGGGCCCCTCTTTAACAATTATCAACTAAATAAATAAATTTCATAAATTATAAATTTAATAAAGATTTTCTTCTAGATATTTTAATCCATTTTTCACTGAAGTATTTGAAATTCGCTTATATATATATATAAAACTGATTGAAAAATCAAAATATTAGTTTGATAACAACAAAATCTAAACTAAATTAAATGCTTATCACCTAAAATTTAATTTTTTTATCTTTAACGATTTTTTTATTACATATTTGCTTACTCTATTTTTACTAGCTATCTTTCCTAATAAATATAAAATTCAAAATAGTTTGACAATTAACATTTCGTTACCAATTATTTATAATCTTAATTTGTTTTATCGTGAATATTAATCAATATTCAAATCTATTTTATTACTACAAATTGTGGTGATCAACTGAATATAAAGCTATGCTTAGAATTCGAATGAAAGATGTATAATATTGCTAAATAAAATCTGATTTCAAATTTGATTAAATAAGATGTTACAAAAGGTTAATCAGTAATCAAATCTATTTTATTACTAAAAAATGTGGTGATCAGCCGAATATAAAGATATGCTTAAAATTCACATGAAAAATGTATAATATTGCTAAATAAAATCTCATTTCAAATTTAACTAAATAAGATGCTTAAAATGATGATTTTATCCAATTAACTAATACTTAACAAAAATCATTTACGTACTCCTAAGTCAACAACTATTTCTAAGATTTTTTTTTGCCATAATTATTGATTTGACTATATAAAATGACGAATGTTAAACTAAAATGGTCAACACAAGTTTAATAGGGATGCTAAAAAAAAGTTTAATAGGAAATCAATAAGAGTTTATTTTATGACTATGCAAATAATATATTTCTAATATATAAATTTATAAAAACTAAAATTATTCATTATGCAGTAAATAGATATAGATTTTTATTTAGCCTTCATTTTTGATAGAATGAACTTAAATTAATTTAAAATTGAAGAAGAAATTTAAACAGATAGTTAGCCACCTATAAAACCCAGGTTGTTTTCATATAGTTAATGAATGTAGAAAAAACTATTACTCTAAATATGAAAATTTGAATTATTTAATTAAATAAGATGCTAAAAATGATGATTTTATCCAATCAACTAATACTTAACATGAATCATTTATATACTCCTAAGTAACACCTATTTCTAAGAATTTTTTACTAGAATTATTGATTTAACTATATAAAATGACAAATGTTAAACTAAAATGGTCAGCACAAGTTTAATAGGGCTGCTAAAAAAAGTTTAATAGGAAACCAATAAGAGTTTATTTTATGACTATGCAAATAATATAATCCTAATATATAAATTTATAAAAACTAATATTGTTCATTACGCAGTAAATAGATATAGATTGTTGTTTAGCCTTTATTGGGATAGTTGAAATGAACTTAAATTAATGTAAAATTGAAGATGGAATTTAAACAGATAGTTAGCCACCTATAAACCTAGGTTGTTTTCATATAGTGAATGAATGTAGAAAAAAAACTATTACTCTAAATATGAAAACTTGAGTTATTCTGATGTGTTTTAAATTTGAATTTTTATAAATTAGTTGAGCATTTGAGATGTTTTTACAACTCTACCATAACTCAACAATTCCAAAAGTATCTTACACACTGCACCATTAATTAAGAGCAGTATAAGACCTGATATACAAATTAATAAAATATTTAATAATCTTAAATTTCATTTATTATTTCTTTAATCATAATATAATAAATATTTAACTTATTATTATGGGTCACCCTATATACACCGCAAATCCATGGATTAACAACGCTAAACAACGTCGAATCCTATGTTGTAGATTATTTACACTACAAAGTCGGATCCGACGTTGCAATGTGTAGTATGCAATGTTGTGCATTTGAGGAAAGGACAGGGCGGGTCATGCACTTTAAACGTCGCATTGGACGTTGTAAAGCGGGCCTGGTCGGGCCACATATAAACTTCTAATCTGACATTGTAAAACGTTGGATCCAATGTTGTTACAACGTCGGATCCAACGTTGTGACAAGGCTATATAACGCCCAATGTGACGTTATATGACAATACTTGTTTTCATACACACGAAATGTTTTTTAGTATAATAATTCGTATAATTAAACTATAGCACATGTAGAAGTGTGAAAAAAGAATAATAAAAAGGCGTATGTAATTGTGGAATTAAACGTATGAAACATAATATGTGGAATAACATGGATGTTTTTACAATAGATGCTACAATTTGATTTCACAACGTCTAACTTAATATGGCTACGATAACTAATCATAGTGGCATGACTGCTAACCTGGTGTAGGGGATGACCTTCCTGAACCCGCAATGCTCTAAATCTATCAAAGTAGTCTTGGAAGTGAGTATCCCATCCGTTGACGCTCAGGTGATGGTATGTCGTCCATTCATGCGTTGGAGGAGGTAAAGAAGCGTTGAGATGTAACCATCTCTGCAATAAGTATAGTAGAATGTTAATTTAGGTAATCTATGAATGAAATGCAATTGAAGCGAGAGTAACACATATCATACTCACCGCCGCAAAATGATCTTGGTTCCCAATGTAGGCCAACCGTAGTATGGCTTCATGAGGGGCTTTATTTGGTTGTTCGGTGTACATAGGGAGGAATGTAAAAGGTAGGCGCCAAGATAAGACGACGACGGGCACTTGGTAGACGGTCGCAAACACAAGACCCATGGTCGGCAGCTCGATCTAGTATCTTCGGCCACCTCCCACTGTGCTGGAGTAACTTTGCAGTTCGACAAACTCTCACAACGAATACTCTCCCATGTAACAACCAGTCTAAAGATGATGATTCTATTCCAAATGCTTGCACAATAACCCTCTCATATCTGCAAACCGTGCCTCCCCTGGACGTAACATCAGTTGTGCGAAAGCATGATATCCACAGTGACCATCTCCTATGGTGTTCACAGCTACTACAATGTGCCTGAATATAAAAAGGACCATAATGGTTAGACCCCAATTAAAACCCTTGTATTGAGCGTCAGATGGAGGTCTGGCTTCCTCCCTTTCAAAATTCGCCCGAAATTCCTCATATCGCAAGGGATTCATTTTGCAAGGGTTCCTCCTCCATCTAGTATCCCCTTTTAATGTATGCTACCATGAGCGGGTGGGTGGAGATCCGAGCCATAGGCGTCATTGGAGGCAGTGTACGAAGACGACATGGCATAGGGTAAGGCATCATTTTTTATTCATCCCACGACAAATGTCTCCAAAATTGGTGGATGTCATCTGGTGATATTAGAACTCTTTCAGCAACACAACGCTGATTGTCATACACACACGGTAGCCCATAGCATATTCTTCAATACTGGTCGATGCACTCTTCAGATACTTTTTCATCGAAAACGGTCATCCAATGATCGTAGAGATATTCAAAACACTTCTTATAAATCAAGTGCTTATCCTCTTATAATAAGGGGACGTTGTGTGCGTTAGTTGGCCATTTAAAATAATATATCTCCAGGGCAGTCTGCAGTTCATGCACCTGACATTCATTAACTCGATGAATGGCATCCACCACGACACAAAAATCACTTGTGGATGACTGCAATGCTTCCTTCAACACTTTATGATGGCCTTCAACACTTTATGCTTGCCTTCAACCCTACACATGGCATCATGTCCTCGCGGTGAATGAATGTCAAAATTTAGTAATAGAGATACATGGGTACAGGTTGAAAGGATATGCATATCTATTGGTTGGCCTCATTCCAAAGTTGAGAACGTGGTGTGACATTTGACAAGGCTTGTGCAGTGGATGAGCCACATTGATTGTAAATACCCCATGACCCTGGGTGTGGCCCGCCATTGACCGTAAAGCCACCACCGGCGCCGCTCGAACGAATCCTCCATAGAAGATTGGAATAAACCCCAAACGTGATTCTTGAATATAACTGCAAGTCGCAAATTTTTGGTAATCTTCAAAGCGGTCTCTTCACACTTGTGAGTTACATGTAACCAACAAAGTAGATGTTGCACATCGGGGAAGATGACCCTAAGTGCCACGAGAAGGCCCAACTCCTAATATGTTATGATCGAATCGGGTACTTTACCCTGAAGAAGAACACGTAGGTTATTTAGCACCCAAACGTACGTGTCCTCGTTCTCGTGAGCCATAAAGGTGTAGGCGATGCAAAAGTTATTTCCTGTCGGCGTTAAGCCCACTATTTTGCATAGAGCGACGTTGTACCTATAGACGTAATGTAGAAATGTGCTCACATAAGTATAACACTCGATAAGGAAGAAATGTACGAAGAAGTAGGATGAAGTACTTACGCGTTGGTCTTGTACGTACTATCCATCATGATGACATATGAGTATTTGTTTAAAAGATGAATCCCATACGGGTGCGTGAGAAAAAGGTCATTCAACACGTTTTCATCGTCGGGGCTTCTTCTGAATTCGTAGTAGTAGCCCCTTTCTTGAAGACGATGGAGGGTATCTTGTGTTATCGTTCGATTTCCTCCCTCTTCAACAGCAAGCTTGTTGAGTGTGTTCTCAAGTGATCGTGCTGAGGTAATGCTATTTGTATGTACTTGCCGTAGCCCGTACGCGATGGCCTTAGGTGAAGTTCCAATGTCTTTCATCCACTTGCACATTTTCTTCTCCCCTGGTTTCATCATTCTCGCGTAAGCATGACCCTTCAATCGGTGAGGGAGGTGATGGTTGTGCGTTCCATTTTGCACGATCATCATCCATAGACCCGGTCCCCCCTCATGACCGTGCAAGGCGAATGAAAAATTGCTTAATTTTCTCTGCATGCTACGAAACTGCTTCCCCCTTCTGCGAAACACCCCATATTGCTCGCATGCTAACAACACGCCACTCGGTCAGTTTGTAGTGCTAGACCACAATCGCTTTATTACTAAGACCATACTATGTGAAACGCCGATTTGCTTAAGATAGTTGACCATCTGGTCACGGCAAGACAATGCACGGGTGTCGGTGAACGCAAGTGTGAATTCTAGAAACTAGATAAATACATAAAGCAGTATATGCAATTGATATTAAAAATGCATCTCCTTACTTCAGTTTAAACTGGATACAGAAAAAAACATGGTAGCAAAGAATACAACCATAAGAGTACACATGTGAGACGACATTGCTCTATGGTGCGGGAGCTTCATCTCGCGCCACCTCCATCTCTCATTCATTTTCTGATGATGACATTTTCCTCTCTGAAGGTGAAATTACTATTGTATGAAATTGTGAGGTGACTGGATGAAATCCATTCGTCCTCATGGTGGATGTATATAAAGGCATTGTGGGGGGACCATACATGACGATAATTGCACGTTGTATGGGTCAGCTTTTACAACGTCAGATTAGATGTCGTAAAGGTGAAATCCTGCCTATAAAATGTCCAATTAGACGTTGTAAAGGGTTCATTCCCTCATGACAATGTCCAATTTGACGTTGTAAAAAGTTCATCCCCCCATGACAACGTCCAATTCGATATTGTAAATGGTTCACCCCCCCCCCCATGACAAAGTCGAATGTGACATTGTAAAGGGTTCATACCCCCATTACAACGTCCAATTTGACGTTGTAAAGGGTTCAACCCCCCCCCCCCCATGACAATGTCCAATTTGACATTGTAAAGGGTTCATCCCCCCATTACAACGTCCTATCCGACATTGTAATCGAGGACACCATATAAACCCCAACCGCAGCCTCCCACTCCCACGACACCCATACATAAGCCCTCAACCATGCGATCAAGCCCGCACAACTTTGTCAAGGAAGGCGAGTTCAGGGACGGGACCTGTTTCAATGTTAAAGTGACCATACACAGTCATCCGCCTGAACGTTGTGCTTGCAACTGCAAGCACATGAGGTATCTCTATTTTTTTTGATACAATCTATTTACGGTGCAGTGTCGCCGTGATTCTGAGTGGTCATTGCAGTTGCAGTTCGGATGCAAGGAGTATCACGATGACCTTGCGTCATACTTCCCCTCTGTCACCAACAAGATAAATGATTTGCTTATTTGTCTATAGAACGACGTGCCTGTCTCGTGTATTCGCAGTGTGTCACAGTATGCATGGACTTAGTAGCGTGCCCGACCTAAGATTAGATGACGACGTACGCATTCCAGCAGGCACTGATTGAGATGCACCCAATGACTTTTGAAGAGTCCGTTGGGAGCTGTTCTGGTGGATACAACAACTCATCCATTTGATTTTTTAACCTTCTTGAGTTGATGCTTAAAATTTACGATTTGGCACACCTGTATGTTGTTTTCATATGTTATTTTTTCAGTAATCCACTTGCTTTGCTATGTACTCCACTTGGTTGAAACGTATTAATATGTATACCTTGGTTTGAACTGACGGAATGTATCATTTTAGTATTCGTTTGAATCATTTTCATAAGAAGAATATACATTGAATATAAATCTTATGAATATTTGGATTCCGCCGATGGATTCATAGGAATATGCATTAAATATGAATAATTTGAATTCGTAAAGACTTTAATGTCGGATTTGATGTTGCATAGGTCTATAACCCTATGCAATGTCGAATCCGACATTGTATAACCCTATGCAATGTTAGATCCGACGTTGCATAGGGTTGTAACCCTTTGCAACATCAGAATTGACGTTGCTTAACCCTATACACACTTTCGACAATTTGGGCTAGTTTGGGACTTACAACGAGCTGGGACACTAGCATGGGGAGCAGGAGTGCTTGCCTTCCTCTACCGGGGATTAGGGGAGGCCTCTAGAGGCAGCGCACAAGAATACGTGGGTGTAGTTCGATGTTGTAGGTTAGTCTTTAATATTCATATCTTTTGACGTATTTTTATACACATAATAGTGCTCTCATGGTATAAACTATTCAGGCTTGGATCTGGTCGTACTTCCCTTATTTTTGGGGCCCGCTTCACCTGGACAGGGCTTGACAAGCCGATCCCAGATACATGGCGTGATTTGACCCGTTGAAGGTGGAGAAGAGGGGGAACGACAGGACGAGGCGCAAGCGTGAAGGGGAGCTTCGGACACAGCTTGAGCGTATGACTATAGATGAGGTAATGTGTTGTCAGTTTCTATGTTTGTAACTGTAGACGTCAATTTCATTATTTATCTAACATAACATTTTTTTAGGTCGCATTGATGCCTTTTGGTAAAGACCTTGTTTTTGCAGGGCAGTATCGGTCATCCACCTATCGAGACACCATCAAATATTATGGCATCAACGAGCCGTACATGCCAGATAGGGTGCTCTGACAGTTAGGCCGCGTTCAGGAGATCCTGTTGGAAGTCATCCTACCCACCATGGCGCAGCGGCCGTGGCGGCTGAAGAAGCGTTATGTCGTGACGATTGCCCTGGCGCACACACGCTGGACCTCAGAGGTTCCTAACAAATTCTACTATATCACTAGTCATTGGCGGACACATGAGAGCTGTGAGGGAGGCATCTCAGCTGACTACCTAGCCTGGTTTAAGTCCCATAGTCGAGGTCATGTGTTGCTCACCACCGTCAGACCCCCTGGTGATCCACCGGCGACACCTACGCACCCCGACCACTTTGTCGACGCAACTGAGTGCCAGGATCACATCCATCAGATGATGCAGGATATTCAGTCATTGGTTAAACATGCTCACTTCAACCAGTTGTATGAGTAGATCATGGGCGTTATTGGATCTTTTCTTTAGATACACTATATTTTTCTGTATTTTGTGTTGTCTGTGATAACTTGCTTTCATTTGGAGGTTACACTACATTTTGTCGTTCGTTTTGTTTGAGTGATTTTTTTATGATTTCTACATCTTCATAACAACAAACATTCCACGTTCAACTCTTAACTTCATTGATAAAAAAACACATACAACATGGATAACAACTTTCATCAACAATCGGCTAAGCTCTAATTAGTTCGTCTTCAGAATGAGTTGAATCTTCAACTCGTTGAATGCAAAGTTCCGCACCTTCATGTTTTCTTGGCTCACAAGTATCCCTACTTGTTGAGCTACGTAAACTTGGTCATGTGCGCTTAAATCAGGGAAGAATGACCGAATACGTTGAAGGAGAAGGTCCCCCATCCTCCAATAATATGATCTAGGAACGCCCTGATGAAAACGGTTGCAGTATGCGCACCCAAACTGCATGGGTGCGGAAATTTGAGTGTCATTTTCACACTCGACTCGAAACAGCGCAAAAGGATAACTGTTAATGTATTCTGGATGGCGAGAAGCACAGTCGGACTCCTTCGGGGGCATTCGGTGCCGAACCCATTTGATTACAAAATCAACTCGGGGTGCTGATCCGCGATGTTCAGTTCTAACCGGCTCGATGGAAGGAAAGAAAATGTGGAATTGTTGTGTTGCATTTTCAAATGCGGTCTTCATCTCCTTTTATATGGGTTGCTAAACTTACTGGGCATACAACGTCCAATCTGACTTTGTAACAACGTCAAATCCGACGTTGTAACAACGTCAAATCCGACGTTGTGCTCAAACCGTCTTTTTGCGACTTGAAAAAAATTAGACGTTATAACAATGTCGGATTGGACATTGTTACAACGTCTAATTCAACGTTGCTAAGCCAGATCGAACCCATTGGCCTTTCAACTTGCAACGTCGAATCTGACGTTGTAACAACATCGGATCTGACATTGTTACAACGTCTGATTTATTTATCTAAAGGAAACATCACGGTTTGAGCACAACGTCAGATCTGACGTTGTTACAGCGTAAGATTGGCCATTGTTACAACGTCGGATTCAAAGTTAATTTGCTTTATATATAGGGAATTCGTATTATTATTGTTCCAATAATGTCTTTAATTTTCACAACTCAAGTTAAGTTGATTACCGATCGATGATTTCACCAATGACATCAAATTTTCAAATAATATGAATTTTCATCATAATTGGTAAGCTTAAGAGCATATTTTAAACAAACTAATAAATATAACCTTATGATTGATCAACCAACAACTCTACAATAAATACAATATAATATAATGGAAATTTCAGAAAAAAAAAATCATAAGTTTTTTTCCTCTATTAAATTTAGTTATATTTTTATGTTTTGAATATAATAAAATTGGATACAATGAAGGGAGAGGTGACAAAAGATTAAAATAAAAAAAATTATTTAATTTTGTTTATAAAGTAGAATATATTTTACGAAATATAAAAGAATTAAAAAAAAAAAGTATTCAATAAAATTTATTGACAAAATAATTTATTATTTCTTTATCATAATAAAACAAAATATTCATCTAATCAAATTATACATATGCCAAATCAATTAAAACTAAGATCAATTTTCCTTTTCTTCTTCTCTCTCTGTTTACGTTTTTCCTTCTTCTTTGCTTCTTCTTTCTCCTCTTCCCAAATCATATTAATCTTTAATGAGGGTATGATAATTTTTTTATCATGTTCTATGGACTTAGTTTTTATGTTTATAGATTTACATATTCTTCATTTTTCTTTTATATAAATAGTCATTACATATATACACAGAAGTTCACCAAACATCTCCACTGGTAGAGTTGATCTTATCTTGAAAAATAATAGGCAAGTTAATTTTTCGGGAAAGCTAATTACACCGGTAATTTTTACTAGATACACCGCTAATATGCGCGACCTCTTGCAGACCTAGCTGCACTACGAGTTGCGGACCTCCCCGGACATCGTGCCAAACATGACCTAAAAGGCCCTCGACAATAAGTCGGCAAGAGGTTGCGGAGAGAGGTCCCCGTTAGGATGCGGACTAATTTTGAAATGTAACCATATGCGGCATAAGTGGAATTTGAAAGTAGTCCACATCGTGTTGCGGACTAATCCGATGAATTTTGAAATGTAACCAAACACAACATAAGGGGAATTTGAAATGACTCCGCATCGGGTTGTGGACTAATCTGGTGTGTTAAGGACGATTCACAATCCTAACTGAAGACGGCAACCAAAGACGGTGTAATCGTTAGAAATCATTTATATAGCCTTCGATTTGGACAAAGAGAGATACGACGGTGAGAGGTAAGCCTTCGATTCCGACAAAGAGTGCAAGAGAGAGGGTTTTGGAGAAAAAATGGTGGATAAAAGGAGTAGCAGAGAGGGCGGCCAGAGGAAAGGTAGGTGGTAGCGGCACGTTGGATCCGACAATTAGGTCGACGGAGGAGGCAGATATGGCGAAGATGGAGGAATTGTCGGTGGCGTTGGACTAGGAATCAGGTGAGAAGATGAAGATGGAGAGGGTAGTGGAGCAGGTGTGGGCGAGGGCGGTGGGGGCAGGGTCGGCGGAAATAGAGAAGTCGGCGGAGGCGGATATGGCAGGGCCGGTGGTGATTGGGGAGGAGAGGGTATTGAATACGACGATGACGCGGTTGGGTGGTCGGACGCGGGTTATTAGTGGTGGGGGTGGAGAGGGCGAAGAAGGGAGTTGGAGGGTGGCGATGCAAAATATTATTGATGGGGGCGGAGAGGGTAGAGAAGGGAGTTGGTCGGCTGCCCAGGAGGTGACAGTTGAAGCAACGTTGGTGGAGATGCAGAGAACAGTGGCGGAAGATCGGGCGCTGGAGAGAGAGATTGGTTGTTGTAGAGGGCAGTGGAGGAGAAAAGGGTTGTGGCGGCGGCGAAGGAAGCGGCAATGAAACGCGTAAGCGTGTGGTCGAGGGTGGGGGAAAGGAGATCGGTTGGGTGGACGGATTGTTTCGGCCTCTTTGCGTGGAAATTTTGGGAATAAGCTTGATAATGCATATTTCAAATAGGCATTATAGGTAGTTCTTATTGCATTTAGATAGGAGTTTTGCATATGTTTTAGTTTAATTCCATATCTTTCTTGTGAAGTATTCGAGTTCGGAATCTATGCCTTTTTAGTGTTTATTCTCTAGTTTTACATTCCGACCTCCGATGGGATCTTGGAGGAGCTTAAAAGGATGATTTAGGAGCATATGAAGGCTAAGGATGGAGAAACAAAGGAGCAAGGAATCACAACGTCGAAGTTGAGAAGAACCAAGCTACTGTTGGGACTGGCGCCCGCCGCTTTTCCACCGGCGCTTGCGGCTGTCACATGTTCAGCGATTGCCGATTTTAGTCCAAACATTATATTTTATTATTATTTTATTCCCTAGTGTTTGGCACGACTCTATTTATTTTATTTTCATTCAGCCAGTGTGTGTGGAAGAGAGGAGATGCCGTGTGAGACTATAGAGAGAGAGATGAGCATCACTTTGGCTATGAGTTGCTAAACTCATAGTTTTGCATGTGATTCGAAGACATGGTTGAATGAATTGTGAGGATTTGATTTCAATTAGTTATTTATAATTATATTTATAATCTTGTTCTTATTGATATGAATTTGTGTTCCTTTCTAAGATTGATCACCATGTTAGGAATTGCATCTAGGCGATGAATCAATTGTTGTTTTCTTGATAGCAAACGAAGTCGTTGATTTAGTGATATTTATATGTCTTTGTAGTGGATGATATCGATTGATTTATGTCGAGTAGATGTTTATAGGGCCGAGTGGGTTGTTTTCTTGCCTTCTATTTGCATTGAATCGATGTGCCAATTGGTCTAAGAACTTGAATCGTTAATGCTATTCTTTAGTGATATTGAATAAGAAGACAACCTTAGTCAAGTCGACATATATATTATAAATACTATTGAATCAATCCTAGGATCTTGAACCTCAACCATTGTCGAGAATTACAGGTGAAATGCTTTTCTATCTTATTATCAATACATCATAATCATCATCATATTTACTTTATTTTGTCATCAAGTTGCTACAAACTATTGTTATTTGTATTAGAAATCATTGTTAGAATATTATCATTGCAACCGTTCTCTCAGTGGGTTCGACTCCGGACTTTATCGCTTTACTAAGCTATTGGTTTAAGCATTAAGTTAGGATATTATTATTATTTGGGAGAAGCGAAAGCTAACGACGTTCACCGATCACCAACTTCTTGGCGCCATTGTTGGGGAGAAAAGAGTTTGTTTTGATTTTTCTATCATTGATTTCTTTTTATCTTTATTTTATTTTAGATTTTTATTTTTCTTTTACGTTTGTCATATTCTTGCATGGTTCAAACTCAATCTTCTAATTCATCACCCTTATCTTTTGATTCTGAGGTTGAAAGATCTCTTTCTTGGTTGAAAAGAAGGCTCTATTTTGATCAAAACAAGGAGATGACAGACGATGAAAAAAACAATAATGGCATCATCAATCTGCCAAGAAGGACCTTGAGAAGCTTAGAGGAACCTAATTTGAATGCACAACCGCTAACAATTAGACTTCCCGCTCTCCCTAAGGGTTCAAGGTTTGAATACAAATCAAATTGTTCTACTATTTTACCCACTTTTCACGGATTAATTGGGGAGGAACCAAACAAACACCTTGCAAACATTGCTAGTGTATGCAATAGACTTAGACTCCAAGGCCTAACCGATGACCAATTAATGCTTAGAGTGTTCCCCTTTACCTTAAAAGATGCGGCTAGCGATTGGTTATATTACCTTCCCCCCGAAAGCATTACTACTTGGGTTGAGTTGAAGAGAGTTTTCCTTCAAAAGTATTTCTCTGCTACCCGTCTTAGCAAACTCAAATAAGGAGCTATCTAGTATTGAGCAATCACCTAGGAGAGTCTTTATGAGTATGTTGAGAGATTCAAGAGGCTTAAGGGTAGTTGTCCACAACATGGAATACCCGAGGATGATTTAATGTTATATCTTTATGAAAGCTTGCTTGATAGGGATAGGAGTGTTATCAATGCTACTAGTGGAGGAGATGTTTTGGACAAAACACCTTAGGAAGCAATGCAAATTTTCAAAGGTGTGGCTAATCAGTCGCAACAATATGGGAAACACCAAATATTAAGAGGAGTACATAAGTTGGATAATTCTGGAGATAGTCACAGAGATGATTTTGATAGGCTTACGGAGATCGTCGGCAAGATGGCTATGCAACTAAACCAATCACAACAGCCTAGACCCTGCAGTATCTACGGAGATCCAAACCATCCGAATGATAAGTGCCCATTCATTCAAGAGGATGTTGCTGATCTCAATGCTATGGATTATGGACCTCACCACAACTTTAGTAACAACTTCTGCAATCATAACTACAATTCGAATTATCAAAGTGGATTCAACGGTAGGGGCTAGTAGCAACAACTTCCATATCAAGGAAGAGGCCAATATGAGAATCGTCAAAGAAACACTCAACAAGAGGAAAAAGATGAAACTTTAAGGTTTTTATTGGACAAGATGAGTGTTCAGGAGAAATTGTTGAGTCAAATGGCTAAAGAGATTGGAGAATTGAAAGCTAAGGATTCGGGCAAGTTGCCATCACAAGTGGTAGTCAATCCGAAGGAGAATGTAAGTGCCATGGTCCTTAGAGGAAGTAAAGAAGTGAAAGAACCCACTAAAAGTTTAGAAGAAAGGCCTAAGAAGGTGATTGATATGGGTGAAGAGGGAGAAAATAACTCGGAACCAAGCTACTGTAAAGACCGGCGCCCGCTGACCCTGCAAGTAAGTGATCTAAATTTTGACGTCAATCCATCCGCGAAGAAATCATCAAAGGAGTGGTCTTCTGAGGTTCCAAGACATGCACCACCCTTTCCTCATGCCTTAAAACCTGATCGTAAGTGGGAGGATGAACAAATTCTATATGATACCTTCGCTCATTGTGAGGTAAATACTCCAATTTTAAACTTAATCAAAATTGTGCCTCGTTATGCTAAGTTTTTAAAAGAATTATGTACTATGAAAAGAAAGCAAATGATGAAACGAAAGGAAAAGGTAAGTTTGAATTAGAATGTTTCCCCTATGTTATAGAAAAGATTGCCTAAAAAATGCGGAGACCGTTGTATGTTCACTGTCCCTTTTGCAATTGGTAATACTAAATTCAGTAAAGCTATGTTGGATTTAAGAGCTTCAATTAATGTCATGTCATACAATTTTTACAAGTTTTTGGGTCTCAATGCTTTGTCAGAAACTGGTGTCACCATACAACTCGCTGATCATTATAGTATTAAGCCTAGAGGATTTGTTGAAGATGTTTTAGTTAAGGTTAATGAATTGATATCCCCTACTGATTTCTTTATATTAGATATGGAACAGGATACGCCTGAAACCCAATTATCTTGTGACAGGAGGAAATTGTCGTTGTTCCTATCAAAGTATAATTCAAACCCACAAACTAGTATAGCAAGCAAGTAAGAGGTCAATCCCACAGAGAATCAAGTATATCTCGGCAATGTATATTTACCAATTAGTAGAAAAGAGGGATTTCGTGATTGAAGTAGATAAAAGAAACAATAAACAAGTTAGTAGATATAATAATTGAGAAAATAGTTTCATCTATTAATATCAACTTTAGTTTGATTAGTTGATCCTCGATTCTTCTTCAAGTTCTCTTTTCATCCTATTATTGTCCTTGTCCTGATCTTGTGTAAATTACTAGTCCTACGAGTCCTAGTAACCGTTACTAATTACATAACCCTAACACGGTGAAGAGTTAACCTAATAGTAGCATTAAGATTAAGAATTAACCGGGATACATGCAACACCAAGCTAAGAGTCAGTATTTAACATATAATTGATTCTCTACACACCAATTTAGTCCTACGAGTCCTAACAAGGCATGCTTGCTACTATGGATTAAGGTTCGCTATGAGGAATCTACAAAATCCTAGCAATAATCTCAACTAGTTGTACGGACTAGAAGAAATCAACAATATTCGCAAAAGAATCAATACGAATCAATAGGAATAGAACAAGAATAGAAATCTCACAACTTTATCAAACCAAAACTCCAATCCATAGATGAAACGGAAGAGTTTAGCACTCCATGGGCATGAAGGCTTTCCTCTAGGGTTCTCTCAATTGATAATCTCAAAGTGTATTAAATGATAAGTTAGATGTATAAGAAAATAACATTAATAGTCCTTAAATAAACCTAATAAAGTTGGCCAAAATAATTAATGTAAAAACCCTAATTAAAGAGATAACAAGCCTGCTCATTTCAGCAGAAGCCGCAGGGCAGCCAATCCAGGCCGCGGGGTGGCCAGGCGATTGCGAAATCGTTCATCAGAGCTTTGAGCCTTGAGGTGGCTAGTGGTGGCCGCGGGGAGGCCATACTGTTCAGAGTAATTTTTCCACTCCGAATTTGGTCTTCATGTCAACATGAAAGTTGTAGATGTCGGAAAGAGCTTTCCAACGCATACTTATAATAGTAAATCGGACCACCGAGGCCTCTACAAAGTGTGTTACAAGTTCAGCTTGTCTGGCGACAACTTCTGCTGACTAGCTCTCGAAATTCGACTCCGCTCCCGTGCTCTTCACTTTTCCTCCTCCTCTTCACTCTTCCTTTATCCATGAGCTTTCTCATTCCTCTTCGGATTCACATCTACCTAAAATAATCCATAAAAGCATGTAGATTCCAACTCTACCAACAAAACAAGTATAAATGCAAATCTAGTCTAAACTATGCATTAGAAGCATCTAAATCATGCTAAATACAACCTAACATGCCTACCTAAATGCGTGCTATCATCTTGGGAAGGCCATTTTTGTGAACGGCCAAAACTAAAATTGATTGCTTTGAAGGTTCCCTAACCATGGAGTTTGACGGTAGAAAGATTTAATTTTCTATTTTTGAACCTATTACTCTTTCTCCTAATGATTCTTTGGATGTTCTTAATGCTAACAATGTTGATTGCAGGAATGAATTAAATGAATTGTTAGATGCTTCTAATGATAATGAATTAGTGAATAATGAGTTTTCTAGCAATATGAAACTTGAATTAGGGAAAGATGAAATTGAAATGAAAATTGAGAATCTGTTTGAGCCACATGAAAATTTGCCTAATCCAAATGAACCTATTATTCTTCCTATAAGAAATTGATTCCTAACAATATTGAAGCTTTTGCAATTTCAGGGCAACCTCTAGGAAGAATTCCTACTAGGGAAAAGAAATTGATTGATGAAATGGATGAACACATTGGGAAAATTCCGAAGGTTCCCTCTCTTGTCAAGAAAAGAACAAGTGTGGAGGATCTTGATGGGATAACTTGATCAAGAAAAGCAACATGTCGAGCCAAAGACGTGAAACAAAGATGCTTCTTGGGAGGCAACCCAAGGTAAAATAGGTAATATTATTTAATTATTGCATTAGTTTTTCAATTCAATAAAGTAGGACTAGTCTATTTTGTTGCATATTGGAATAGTTTTGTGTTAGAGCTTATTGGTTAGGCAAATTTGTTCGATCAAAATGACATAATGGAGTTCTTCCATGACCGGCGCCCGCCGCTAGTGCCTGAACACATTTTTATTTTTTGTAACATTGGAACGGGAGATTCTATCTGTTCTTATATTTCTATATACTTAGGTTACGATTTTAATTTTATCTATCTATAATCATATATATCTATCTATATTTGGACTTATTTATCTTAGGAATAATCATATATCTTTATATTATTTATATTCATATAATAATTATATCTTTCTATATATTATTATTTATCTAGGATTATATTTGTCTAGTTATATTTCTATCTTTCTCAAGGTTAGAATATTTATGTATCTAAATAAATTATATCTATTATATTATTTCTTTTATATCTAATGATTTATTTTCCTTTTTATAGATACCCCTTCCAATCCCAAATATCTTACACTTACCATCCCATATTTTGTGATCTTGCAAAACCTTTGTATCCAAGCAACACAAAAACCCTAATTTTCCTACTTGAATCCCAAGTCCAAAACCTAAGCCTTGTGTTTTAATCAAAAGCCTTTTTTCAATCACCCATCAAACATACCCATCACTACCATCCATCCATCCAAATTCGATTCTTTCCATACCATTACCATCCCTACCACAAAAAAAGACCTTTAAACCAAGTTTGTTTGTCAAATTATCAGTCTGGAGGAGTTTGGGACGTTGAGCCTTCGACGTCTTTACTCGGATTAGGACTCTGCATCAACCGGCGCCCGCCGACCCTACAGAAAGGGAGATTTCATCGTTTTTGTGAGTTCTTGCACGTTCTTCTTTTTCTTTGTGCGTCATGGAAGGATGTCCTAGGAGAGATATACCAGTTTACTTTGATGACATTGAGAATGATTGCTTGAATGAGCTCGAAAAGCGGATTTACACGCAAACTAGGTTCTTCAATGTGGATGCTTTGAAAAGATTGGGCTTGCTAGATTCGATTATGACTTTGATGGCACATGGAGGTCCGTGAGATTTTGTTTGTCGGCATGCACCAACTTATCCGTATCTAGTCAAGGAATTCTTAACCACTTTGGAGGTGCGATCGCATAATGATGTTCGTTTCAAATTAAAGGGAAGAGAGTGCTATGCTACTTATGCAACAATTGCTTATGCCCTTGAGATCTCAAGGAAGTATTTGAGAAAGTGGGAGCGCGCTATGATCACCTTAAAGTCAATAGAGAATGGGAGTAGCATGACGGGAATGCCAAAGGAATTCAGAAGTGCTAGATCCGATGATATGATTTCACACCCCGCTCTTCGGCTTTGTCCACGACTTTTGGGCTCTACCTTCTTCGACGCTGAGGACACTACTGTTGTTCATCTAGGAATGGTCAAATTGATTTATTGCTTGACGCCTGAGTCTACAGTAGTTCCTGATTGGGTACAAATGTTCTTAAAAATGTGTAAGAAGGTCCGCTCGAATTGCCATAAGGACAGCCCTTCAATCATTCCTTTTGGAGGCATGAACACACTTTTGGCACTCTATTATGGGATTGATATGAGTACACTCCAGCCTGAGATTTCTTCTATCACCTTTGACATAGATACACTTGTGTATGCACATATGATTGAGAAGATGCAGTTGTCGCACGCGATTGAGCGATTTCGCTGGTTGTCGGGACCCCGGCATGCTCACCACCAGTATCTACCTACAATTATACGTGTGGGGCCCACTCTAGTTGATTTCCGTAGGCTCCATGTTGCAGTTGAGAACGAAGTATGAAAATCGGACGATCAAGCTACATCCCCCAAAAGCGATATTGAGGAGATGCAGATTGAGTTATAGCCGATGGTGGTCCATCAAAGTGTGCGTATTACATGCTTGGAGCATCGACTGATAGATTTTGAGACGTATCAAGCAACGCCACTAAATGATGCGCGGGGTGGAAGGGGTGCCAAAAAGACGATGCACCGGGGTGGGCGGGAGATTTTTCCCCACCTCCAATGAGGAGAATTGAGGGGATGGAGGAGGTGAAGAGCCTCTATTTGCCCCTTCGAATTCACCTCTCTCCTCATAAATACAAATCCATTTTCATTCACTTCTTCACTCGTCCGAAGCACACCATTGTCGAAGAAGATGAAATCAAAGTCTGACGATCCCCAAAATCAGCCACCAGAGTTGTAAAACCACCGTCGATCCACCAGGTACGACCGATTCTCCAGTGTTTACATTGCCCTCCATCAAATAAACATCAATAGCGTCGTTGTTTAGGGTTTTCGATCGATTTGGGGTTGTGTGTTGCTGAAATCCAATTGTAAGCTGGTTATAACTTTTTATGTACGATGGTTGGCATTCGGGGTGGTAGACCAGGGCCGATCATTTAGGGTTTCCAAATGATGACATCTTAAGATTAGGGTTTATGTGTTCAAATGAATCTGTTTGATGGATTTTGGACAGTTAGGGGTTGTACATTATTTATAATTGATGCTTCCTGCAATCTGTTCATCTGTTGAAGACAACCCTCATCTGTTGATGACAAAGTTAGTCCCTTTTGGTTCATGAATCATCATCTGTTCACGACATTGTTGTCTACCCACTTATCCCATAATTTTAGTAGTTGTCAATCTGTTCTCATTCCCTTTGATTCATGAATCATCATCTGATCATCATCATCAGTTCCTCATAACTTGTCTTGTGTATTTGTCCATTTGTGTGATATATATTAATCTGTTCTATTTCTATACGAGTACTATATGAACTTAAATCTATTCTATTTATGTATAAGTTTGTCCTGAGTAATATCAATTTGTTATATTTTTGTATCAATCTGTTCTATTTATGTAAGAGTACTATATAGCTACACAAAGGAATTATGCATATTAGTACATATGAACTGAAATCGGTAACACCTTATTTACCTGACATTGTTTGCTTTAGATATGTGTGACACCTTATTTACCTGGCATTGTTAGCTTTAGATATGTCTTCTCCTGCAAAGTCGTTAACTTTTGTCGGCAAAGAAAGGACGAAGAATTTAGGATGGATGAAGATGCGATGAACAGAAATAAAATAGTGGTTTTGATGAATATAAACTCTGTAAAAAAAACAACTACTAGGATTAGGGTTTACCACAACGTTAACCAATGCATGCAATAAGGCAAATAAGACGGACAATTCGCTATTTGACCCGAGGGACGAGCTTTCACTGTACACCAACTCTTAGGATTAATCTTGCAAATAAACCTAATTGTCTCTACAAATTTTATGTTTATAACTCAAGTTGTTAGCATGAATCCCTTTTCTTTCGATTAGGACTAAACATAGAATCGTAGGAGATGATATAGACACAACGATATCAACATCTAACACTTACCTCAAGCACGCATGGCTAACGTCGGGCTCACCCCGACCCTAAGAGCTTTGGGGGACTACTCGTACATGTTGAATGTAGACATGCTTTGAATTGAAATAACTTACATGAATGGAAAACTTTGAATCTTTACAATCTCAAAGCCAACTATCGTAAGCGCTTCAAACTTTAAAGCTCAAAACTAAAACTCTAACTTTCTATTGCCTATTGCTATTGTCTTTCTTGCTTGGATGATTCTAACAAATCAGCCCCTGGGGCTTTATTTATAGCCTACTAATCCTTGCTATCCAAGGATTGTAACTTCTATCTAAACTATGAACTCTATCCAAAAAATTAGGATAGGTCTTCTATTTTGATAAAACTTAAACTACTTGATAAAACTTAAAGGCAAAGATAAACCTCAACTGCTATCTATCTAAAAGTACAAGATAATCCGTGGCCTTGAGGATAGAATTCATAATATGAGTCTCAAAATCGGATCTATCTTCTATCGAGATAAGGTCGATATCGACCACAGAGGTCGATATCGAGGTATGTATTTTGGCTCGACTTGTTCTTCTCCATCGATGTCTATGTTGAGGTCGATATCGATGTCGGGTGATCGATATCGAGTGCCTTCTTCATTGGTCTGTGTTGTCTATCTCGACACTCAGAAGGTGTGTCGACAACTATGGTCGATATCGATGTTGAAGGTTGAAATCTACCTCTGCTCAGCTCTCCTTGGTTTCTCCGTTTTGACTCCGATTTCGCTCGAATTCCTGCATGGTTAGCTTAAAACTCGTTCAGACTCTATTTCTTGTACTTTAGCCCACTCTTACACAAGTTTATATTCTTTTGAACCTTTTCTTTGGAAATCGAATGAAATATGAAGTCAAAAGATGCAATAAAAAAGAGGTACAAATATGTACATCAACGGTCCCCCATTCGATTGCGAGACCATCCGCAACTTCTGTTAAGACCTCCACATCAACCTCAAATTCTCATCTGTAGCACATCCTCAAACGAACGGGCAGACAGAGATCACCAACCGGTAGATTCTAGAGGGAATACGAAAGAAGCTGGGGGCCACGGCCAAGGGACGATGGGTTGAACTCCTTCCTCTGGTGCTCTGGTCCTAGAGAACTACCACCAAGGCTCCTACAGGCGAGACTTCTTTTTCGTTGGTTTATGATATGGACGCGGTGATTCCAATCGAAAGAATGATCCACTCAGCACGCGTCCTCGGTTTCAATCCACAGTCTAATGAAGAAGAGCTTGAAATAGAAATGCACCTGAGAGAAGAACGCAGGATGATGGCGGCCTTGAGGGCCTTGGAATACAAATGACGAACGACTAAGTACCATGATGAACGAGTCCGGCCATGACAGTTTCAAAAAGGAGACATGGTCTTACGGCGAGTGCAAACCGGAGGGAAGTTAGACACCAATTGGGAAGGTTCATACGTTGTCGTCCACACCGGCGCATACAAACTGAAGAACGAAGACGGAGAAACATTAAATAAGACCTGGAACGCTGGTTGTCTAAAGAAGTATTATGTGTAAGTTTAAACTCAGTGTTGATATTAATAAAAAGATCGCCCCCGCGGACAGATAGAAAAGCGGTTAGTGGGCGTTATTGTAATAATATAAGAAACAAGAACAGACGAATCCTGTAAAGGCCAAAGACGGTGGAACTTGTCTCCGCGTCAACAACCTGAGGGAGAAACATGTTCTCTCAGGATCGAGCCGAGCCATGGAAAGGCCAAAAACACTGGAGCTTGTCTCCGCGACAGCCCCCTGATGGAGACTCACGTTCTCTCAGGATCAAGCCAAGCCATGATAGGGCCAAAGATGCTGGAGCTTGTCTCCGCGTCAACCCCCTGATAGAGACTCACGTTCTCTCAGGATCGCCCCAAACCATGATGAGGCCAAAGACGATGGAGCTTGCCTCCGAGACGGCCCACTGATGGAGACTTGCGTTCTCTCAGGATCAAGCCAAGCCATGATGGGGCCAAAGATGATGGAGCTTGTCTCCGCGTCAACCCCCTGATGGAGACTCACGTTCTCTCTGGATCGCCCCAAGCCATGATGAGGCCAAAGACGTTGGAGCTTGTCTCCGCGACACACCCCCGATGGAGACTCACGTTCTCTCAGGATCAGCCGAGCCATGGTGAGGCCAAAGATGATGGAGCTTGTCTCCGTGACAAACCCCCGATGGAGACTCACGTTCTCTCAGGATCAACCGAGCCATGGTAAGGCCAAAAACGCTGGAGCTTGTCTCCGAGACGGCCCCCTGATGGAGACTCACGTTCTCTCAGGATCAAGCCAAGCCTTGATGGGGCCAAAGACGCTGGAGCTTGTCTCCGTGTCAACCCCCTGATGGAGACTCACGTTCTCTCAGGATAGCCACAACCCATGATGAGGTCAAAGACGCTGGAGCTTGTCTCCGCGTCATCCCCCTGATGGAGACTCACATTCTGTCAGGATAGCCACAACCCATGATGAGGTCAAAGACGCTGGAGCTTGTCTCCGCGTCATCCCCCTGATGGAGACTCACATTCTCTCAGGATCGCCCCAAGCCATGATAAGGCTAAAGACGCTGGAGCTTGTCTCCGCGACGGCCCCCTCATGGAGACTCACGTTCTCTCTGGATCAAGCCAAGCCATGATAAGGCCAAAGACGCTGAAGCTTATCTCCGCTTCGGCCAGTTGATGGAGACACTCGTTCTCTCAGGGTCGAACTAAGTCATCCAAAAGACCCGAAGCGCTAGGGAATTTACTCCGCGCCGGTCACCTGTCGAAGACGCTCGCTCACATAGGTTACCTGCTAAGAGCTTTTTCAAGCCCGAGAAATCGAGGCTTTATTTGCTAGAGCTTATTTCCACAATGATAATTTATTAAAAACGTTCGATATCCCGATGACAAACATGACAATCAAACGCAAAAGACAAGCAAAGTTACACGCGAGGAATTACATAAGAACATTCCAGCCCGAACAGAAAATCAAAGTCAATCCAAAGGGAACTCTCAAAGTTGATGCCTAAAAGAGGGTAGAAATTAAGCATCTGGGAGAAGGACGGGTCTAGGAGGCGACATAACATAACCATTCTCTACGCACATAGATCCCTCATCAAGCACGCGGACGTCAAAGTGAACCCTACCTTTATGATGAAAAACCATGACGGTCCCCATTTCCAAACTTTGGGCCAATACAAAGTTATTCTAACCTCTGACCAACCAAAATATCCCATAATCCCGCTTGAATATTCCGATCGGGACATCCACAACCGAACCCAGAGATAGGAAAACTTGAGACGGATCTGTGACGCCTGTTTCATACTCAAACAGAGCGGGAGTGACTACATATGAACAAAGGCAAACAAAGTGAAAAAAGAGGACAATCTTCAAACATATAAAGGATGAAAACCGCTAAAGCTTACTAGCTCCTGCATTTGATCTTCAAAATCAAGAGCCAAGTAGAAAGCCCAAGGAGTTTGAGTTAACGATGCCATACAGAGAACAGAGGCTTTAAATAAAAAACATGCAAGATGTCGCTTATAAAGGGCACCACAAGACAGAACTCCCTGATTATATTCTTAAAAGATTCCTTCAGTAAACCCTCGAAAAGAGGTCAGGACAATAGCAATAAAGGCTCCCAGGGGACATGGTTAAAGATAACAGGGCTATGGTACACTAAACCCGAGTAAGGCCCCATAGGCCTCCTCGATATCCATGAAATAAACAAGAACAACCACATTTATTCACATTACACGCGAAAAATCCGCAAAGAGACAAAAGCAACCACTTTTATCCGCGTTTATCAGTATCTACATAACCAAGAAGATTCAGCAAAAGATATCCTCTGAGAAAGGATAGAAACCAGGAAAGAACGGCTCCGCTAAAGGAAGCTGGACCAAGAACGATAAATCAAGGGTACAAGCCATTCGTCAAAAAGTCCGCGTTCTCATAGGGTACGTGGCCGATACCTTCATCTCCATCTTCCAAACCCATGACCTGGACTTCGAAGCGGGCATCCCCCTTGTGAATAAAGACCATCGAAGACCCAACCGCGAGTCCGTGGGACTCAACGAAGTCATTCCAACCCTGCTGAAGCCAATACATTCCGTAATCACCCATGAAGACGCGGACCGAGAAGTCATGCAAAATGTGAGATGAAAGGAAGACCCACTCAGGAATAGCATCCTTGTATTCTTCCTCAAAACGCATGGGTAAAAGCTAAAAGGGCAGATGAAACAAGAGCAATAGGAACATAAGAAAAACGAAGTAGGCCGGGGAAGCAAAAGTCAGCGAAGAAGACCAACATTCCAGTAAAATTTACCAAGTGGGACGTCTGTTCTAACCGGTCGATCGCTTGAAAAAAGGCCCAACTATCCGTGCCAGAAGTCACCATGTTCACGGGGAAGGGCGTAAAAGGAACAACAGCCGAATACTGAAGTAGAAAGGGAGTCCGATCCTTGAACATGAAAACGGAAATACGCATGTACGCCGCATGTCGAAAGATTACCCTGAAAAGAAAGAACTCATCACCCGAAGTGACCACACTATCACATGCACTATGAAAGAGAAGGCAGCGAGATGTCTCATCAATCTAAAACTGTGATTGAAAGGACTCCGGCTCAGACCAAAGACAGACCCGTGAGGACATGCACCCAAGGGAATGCCCCATGGAGCCGCCCCCGGGAAGAGGGTCTGACACGCGGCAAAATAAAATGGGTATAAAATCTCATAGAGCCTAAGACTGAAGATAACCATCAAACAAGAAGATGGAACTCGAAGCCCCCCCCCCCCCCCAAGGCCTTCTACAGGGTGATCCTCGCCGAAGGACAACTCCATTCCCTGCAGCTCTCGCTAATGTACGTGTTGTTGGAAGAAGATGCCCACAATCTAGTGCACATGTGGTCTCGATCTAACAGCAAACATGAAGTCAAGGTCGAGATGGACGCGGACGGAATCTTCTGGTTCACAGACGGTTTGTCAAAAGTCATAGAGGCGAACAGGGTATGCATTGGCGTCACCTTAATCTTCATATACCAAGGAGACTCCATCTTCGAGTTCTACATCACGAATCCCGACTGCGACTACAACGGGGTTACGGGACGCGGATAGATGCCAGGAGTTCGAGCAAGGGGTAAGGCCACGACCTCTAGGTATGAAATGAGAATCGCCTCCCAATAAATAAAAAAGAGTCGAGACTTCGTGTAAAGCCCTCAATTTAAATAAAAATATGGTCTCTAAATTAAAGGCCGAATAAGCGAAGCATTTCCTTTATTAACGAATCTTACACTCGCAGCGATCTTATTTTTTTTATTATTATTCATTAAAGAGAGAAGAGCGATCCCGGATGGTTTAACATGAACCACTGGAAGAAGTAGTCGAGGGACAACATTTGATCCCAGCACAGTCAAGATCACGACGTGGACAAACTTTGAAACGAGCGCGACCCATATAGAAAAACGTCATCGACGATCCCACGACAAACCCATGACGAGAAACAAATTCACTCCATCCGCGACCAAACTTTGGACGACCGTCTTGATCCCTGCTCACTTCTACCCGGAAACTCTCAACAGCGTAAGAAGAGAGAAGGACCTGTCGTGGGAGGGTGGGCTGGCACTCGACCTCGAATCGGGGTGGAAGTGGCTAGCAAAAAATAGCAAAAGATAAAAACCCTGGACCTAATTAAGATAGGAAAAAGAAGAAATGTAGTAAAAATCAAAAGCGTCATACGAGTTGGGAAAGCTAATCTGCACGATCCAAGGTTTGAAAAAACGCCCAAGGATTGGGGTTCCTTGACGCCATTGTTTTTATCAAACATAAAAAAAAAAGAAACAGCTACCAAAAGTAACAAGAAGGTCCCAAACCATAAGCCTAAAAATAAGAAAGAAAAACTCGAGCATGGATGACAAGTGGCGTGAACCTTTTGAACTACGGCCAAACGCCGCACTGAACACATGACGAGCACATGGGAAATATCGTAGTCATAAATACGAAGATGATATTTACTATAAGAGATTGTTGATAGACAAAATGTACAACCCCTAAATAAGCGGCCAAAAGCCATTGTTTAAGAAAGAAAAAGGGTACCACGCCAAACAACACAAATCTTCATGAACCGAGGTTAATTACAAAAGCTAGCCCGCGCCAGTAAAACTGTTCAAAAGGAAAAGAGAATTAGCTTTCTTGGTTTCGTGGGTCCGCGACGACGTCGATTTCCTCTTCATCGTCATCGGATTCCTCCTCCCCTGCCAGCTCCTCCGGAGTTAGACCCCAATCTTCCTTCAACAAGCTCGCCTCGAACTTCTCCAAAGGGACGCCTAGGTTGGCCTGTGAGCGGGAAACAATCTGGTTGATACCCGCGGACATTCCCTTCAAGAAATAGCTGAAGCACTTGTCCTTCAGGAGCTCCCCAGCCTCCGGAGATCGAAGGCATGGCTTAGCCACCGAGGAAAGAAAAGAAACGCCCACATCGGTCTTGACCCACTCAGAAGCCAGAAATTTGAGGCCCGCGGGCAACTCCAACCATTGAAGCGCCGCTTCCTGGTCTGACCGACACTAGAGTCTCTCCAAGTCTTATTTCAGCAAAGCACGGTCTTCTTCCAAAATGGAGAAATCCACCTGGAGGTTCCGGTAGGACGTCTCAACGGTCTCGAGCTGTTTCTTCAAATGGTCCACCGTCAGTTGAAGTTCTTCCCCTTGGCGGCGCGATGGTTCTGAATTGGAAAGGGTCGCGTCGTGTTCCTCAGTCAGAACAAATATCTGCTCGTTGGCTGCCTGCAACATCTCATGCATCTCGACAAATCGCTTCTTGAACTTCTCTACTGAGGACGGGTCCCCGACGGTGTTGCCGAGCGTCCTCACCTTGTGGTTCAAATCTTTAATCTCCGCGGACTTTTGGGAGATCTCTTTCTCCTGGGAGGAAAGGCATCGCTCCGATTCAGCCTGAAAACCCCTAACCTGGGAGAGGAAAACCAAGCAAAACAAAATGAGGAAAAGGCATTCTCTAAGAAAAGAAGGGGAGAGAAAAAACAAAAATAGCAAATAAATATAAAAAATAAATAGAAAGGACTGAAGAGATGAGCTCCGCGTAAACTTACCCATTGGGGGGCTACGCGGTCAAATTGAAAGGAGAACTCCCCGCAGTCCAAACGGCATAAGTAAGTCTGCTCATTCCGCGCAAGTTTTTCTGGGAGACGGAGACGGATGAGCTCGTCGACCCCAAAACCGGGGATACGGAAAGTGGGCAGGGTAGCATCCCCCTTGCAAGAAAAGGGCTCCTTCTTCCCCGCTAGCACCCGAGGCTCTCGAAGAACTCTCGGCCTTTTTTCTCTTTTGGGACCGGAGGGGCACCGTGTCAGTTGAACGGGGGCGCTTCTCGCGAGGCTCGGAGACAGCAACCTCGGCGTCCGTAGTAGGCTCACTCGTTTTTTCAGCCTCGTCAGCAGCCGCGACCTGGGGAGCAGGAGGATGAAGAGGAGCGCGCCCGGATGACTTCTTTTTTCTCTTACCACCTTCTTTGGAATGGTGGCGCGCGAGCAAAGAACCCAGATCCATTAAATCTGCAAAAGAAAGAAGAAAAGAACAGAAAAACATCAGACCCCGATAAACGCGTACCTTATTAGTAAGATCATCAAGAAACACAAAACCATAGAAAACACGAAAGATAAAGTGTGTGTAAGACTAAGGCAACACCTAATCGCGGATGAGGCAGGCTTAATACCGTCATCTCAAGCCGAAGAGCCGAAACCATGGAACGCCAAGGCAGTTTGGGCTCGTGAACGAAGGAATCCTTAAATTTATCAAGCCCCGCAACCCAAGGCTTCCTGACCGCGCTAAACCAACCAGGGACGGTTTTGAACTCAAGACAGATACTTGCTTTGTCGCGGACAAGGAACCACTTGTGCTTCCAGTTCGGTTTACTTGATAATCTCTCAATGTAACCACAACTGGAATTACATTGGTAAAACCTGGGATCCTGGGGCCCCCTCTTCATAGAAAAGATACTGAACATAAGCTCTTTCGTCGGAGACACCCCGATGTCCAAACACCGCATAATGAAGCTGGTAAAAAACATCCAGCAGTTAGGCACGACCTGCGCTGGGCTGAGGTTGTACTCGGACAGAAAGGTAACGAACAAAGGGTGAAGGGGTAGGCAAAATCCCTGAGACAAGCTCGCTGCGTATATGACTAGGCAGTCCTCATAGGCATCTAAACAACCCCCGCCTACCGAAGGCAAACACAATTCCACTCCCACCGGCCATGGAAAAATCCGAGCTATGGCCTCGACACTAGCCTTGTCTAGCAGCGTGGTGCAACCCCTTACCTCCTGGTTAGGGGAGCGTCATGGGTGAACCCTTTCGGAAATAACCAAAGGACAGGGCTGGGGATCAAGGATAGAAAAATTCCAGCGGAAAG
This sequence comes from Persicaria maculosa, assembly GCA_963922045.1. Taxonomy (NCBI): domain Eukaryota; kingdom Viridiplantae; phylum Streptophyta; class Magnoliopsida; order Caryophyllales; family Polygonaceae; genus Persicaria; species Persicaria maculosa. The sequence continues at coordinate 23,567,956 of OY998260.1, forward strand.
AACAAGAGGGCAAGTCATCTAAAGTGTAAGATGGGATGTCCAGGTCGCTAAGAACCTCTTTAGAGCGGACCCTTGAGCACGTCTCCGCGGTCCCGATAGGATAATCAGCATAAGGGACCCATGATATCTCGGAGTCCAAACCACTTGTTGACGGACGCGAAGTCGAAGAGGCGCATGCATCAGGGTGAGCCTCCACGTCCGATGAATGTGCATCCACATTCACATCGCCCTCCTTAGAAGAAGAAGAAGAAGAAGTTAAGTAAGTAGAGGAATAGTAATCGGGGTCAGAGCGTTTCCGTCGCATTCTCACCTTAATCGGACTTCCGGATGGACCCACATGGTTTGGGGTAGAAACACCAGAGGAAGAGGAAGAATCTGAGGAATAATCCTCCGAGCTAGACGCGGAATCCCCGGATAAAGACGAGGAAGAAGAGTCCATGATTATCGCGGTAGGATCCGCTCGGGAGGTCGAGGGCAAATCTTCCCTCCACCCTTCCTCTCTCTCAAATTCTTCCAGCACATCGAGATTCCCTCTAGAACTAGCCATCCTTGAAAAACTAAAAGGAGTTCTGAAAAGGGACCCGTGCATGCGGACCAAAAACATCAAAAAACCCGAGAAACAAAATCGGGAAATAAAGAGAAACCCCAAAAGATCTAACAATCGAAAAAGCAAAAACCCTAAAGAGATTAATGATAGGAAATAATAAATTCAAGACATTTCAAGAAACACAAGAACACAATATCGAGAACTCAAGAACAGAAAAGGAATTTACCTTAGCAAGCCGAGAAAACCGCCGCAAAGTTCAATCGGAAAAAGAGAAAGCAATCGGAAAGCAAGCGGAAATCTCTCAAAAAGCAATATTAGAAGAAAGCCAAAAGCAGACAAACAGTGGAGAATGAGAAAGTGAAAACGGGACGGGGTAATTTATAGAAAATTACCGACCATTCAACTTCCCTCAAATGGTACGGGCCGAGGTAAAACCCTAATGGGCCAAAGGAAGACCCCAATAGGCCCAACACTAGTTAGGCAAAAAATTAAAAAACTGCCCCTAAAAAAAGGTAACAATTCCGCGGAAAAGATCGAATCGTCCCAAGCTCTAAAAGGGCTTAACCCGACCCGAGAAGCTGTGATGAAACCATACGGAGAAATGACAGAAAAAGGTGGACGTTGACAGTTTAAGAAAACTAGGACACCCCCAAGGTAAGGTGGCCGCGGACATAAGTGACGTGTCCATCATGCCATCCACCCACGGGGGCCACACGTGTCAACACAAAGGTGACAAATGTCATAATAGAGAGTCCCCCGCCAATCACTATAAAAGGGAGAATGAACAGAAGCATAAGGAGACTTTTGGCGGGCATAAGAGAGAAATGAGATGAACAACGAGAGGAATCGGAAAGAAGACAAGGAGAAATAGACGGAAGGACCTCAGTTCTCAGTGGGAAGGTCAAGCGAGCCTAGCGATTGCTCACTTTGGAGATAAAGGTAATTTCGGATTCAAGGGGGAAATCGGTGACCCATTTACCGCGTCGACGCCAAAATTAGTGAATTACCGCGGTCAGGTATATCCCTTATTTCCTCCATAATGTTCGATGATCTCCCACGGAAGAGGTGGGATAGGAGAAGTTTCTAGTAACGCGACAAAAGCACGGCCCAGGTAATACCATGGGTAGTATAATCCATGAGTCAGGTAAGCCCGTGTTCCAATGCCGCGTGATTCAGGTCCGTCCCCATGGGACCCACCGCAAGTGGGTCCTCTAGTTCTTTTATGGGAGGATTTCATCACTCCCAACATTTATTCATGTAGAACTCGACAGGATCAACAAAAACTTTCTTTGGAACAAAGGCTTGAGGCATAAGCCATTTATTAGCTGGTTTGAAATCTGCAAATCTTGGCAGAATGGTGGCCTCGACCTTCGCAACTCTGAAGACGTGAACACTGATCTTCAACTAAAATTACTTTGGAAAATTTTCATTGAACCAACAAACCCCTAAGTCGCGATTATTACACAAAAATATCTTAAACAACAACACATACTACAATATAAATGAAAAGGCAGCTCCTCTTGGCATTGGATGAAACTATCAAATCTCCTCCCCATTTTTAAGATTGATCTTCATTGGTCTATTGGTAGCTATAAATTTATTGGAGGACCTTTGGTTTAGTAATGTTCCCCTCACCACAATTGCTAATGACGTATCAAAGATTGATCCCTGCCTAAAAGTTAGTCATTCATTAAAAATGATAAAACTTGGAATGCCCTAAAACTCCATTATCTTGTCAAAGATCAGATCGATGAAAACACAATCAATTCCATCATATTAAAACATATCCCAAAAAACATTAGTCAGGATAGACTGTATTGGAAATGGAGCATGAATGGATGGTTCTCCACCAAATCAGTCATTGACATGCTCCACCATATAAAACAACATACTCGATCTGACTTAAGTTGGATTCGACAGCTAGACACGCTTCCTAAAATAAAGGAGTTCTTGTGGCGCTCTTCAAAAAATGATATTCCTACTTTGGTCACATTGGCTTGCTGGGATTCGGAATTCCTACAAACTTCCCACTTTGTGAGTCCATCTACGAAGACCTTCCACACCTACTTCTGGCTTGCCTAGTCACATGCGCTTCCATGCATTTGATTGATCCCAGCTTGGCTTCTAAACTACGCTCACATAAATTACAATCACTAAACATCAAGAAAATCTTGAACACATTCAAGAATAACCCGAGGATACAAAACTTCACTAAACTCGCCACTATTTGGTGGAGTATTTGGTATTTTTGAAACAAAATTCTATTCAACAAGATCAGACCTGATCCGAGAGCTATAGTTTCATATACAAAGTAATAACTCTACAACTGGACCAAGGCTAAACAGTTGGACGATGACCAAACGACAACAACATCAAATCTAGAAACCAATGACAAACAACTAAATGGCTTAAACCCCCCAAACAACTGTCACAGGCTCAATTTTGATGGAGCACTATCAATTACTAACAAAGGTAGTTTTGGTTACAAAATACGAGACCATATGTGCAACCCAATCAACTCTGGGGCGGGTGTTTCGCCTTTGAACTCAATCATTGGAGCTGAAGACTTTGCACTCTGGAAAGGCATCCAAGCATCCTCGGAACTCCACCTAAACCAATTTTTTATTGAAAGGGACAATCTCACGATTATTAATTGTCTTAAAATGTGTTGGTCTATCCTGAGAGAGATTGGAATGCTTATTTCTGACTCCTTTGTCTCTCTACACGGTTATGCCTCCGTTCAAATTCGCCATTTCCTGGAAAGTCAATCGAGTTGTTGACCGTCTTTCACACCTTGATGTTGACTTCTCGGGTTCATCGATCCCTGACGATTCGAAGCTTCTGATCTCATCCATTTAGATGCTGTCGTTTAGAGCGTACCTCCCCACTCGGCCAATTTTTTTCCATTTTAGAAAAAAAAATCCCCCATATTTACTTTGGGGTTAATTGAAGGTCATGGGTTTCATTCATACCTCTGTCCCTTCTCTTAGTTTTTGTTCACCTTGCTTCTTATAATTGGTCTCATCAGTCATCAAAGTCAGTTTACCTGAAATATAACTCTTATCGACCGAGTCAAATGTCCGGAGTTTACAAACTCAGTTTACCTGACATATAACTCTTATCGACTGAGTCAAATATCCGGAGTTTACAACCAGGATTATGCTCATTATTTTTTATTATGCTCATTATAAAATAAAAAAATAAAATAAAAATCCCTATTCACTCGAATCGGAAATGTGTTACAAAAATGGCAAAATAAACATTGTGAAAATTCCGGGCAGTTCTTTTATTCATACAGTACTAAAACGTCGATCGATCATCGCCACCATAGTTACATTACACAGTTTCATCATCATCAAGATTAAGTCTCTCCTCTTCAGAAATCAACAGCTACTAAGTGAGATGAAGAGACCAACTCCTCTATCTGAAAGATGCAGATAAACGGAACAAGAAAATCAACGTGGATTGTCGGAAAAAACAGGAAACTAGTTAAAAGCGAGCTTCATCTCCATCTCAAAATCTGCACTTGTCTGTCGCCTCCTCCCTCAATAATTTACATCTTCATTTGATCGAAACCGAAGCTGACAACGGAGCCAAAACTATACTACTAATATATGTGAATAAACCAGATTTGATTCAAATTGCACGCACGACTAATCCCGCGTTGACTCAGCTCCGGTTCGCCGAGGCTACACCGGCCACCCGCCACGCTGACGTGGCGATGAGCGGGCGCGTGTGCCACCCTAGCATCAGGCACCCGTGGCTCTCCTCCACTTTGTAGCCGTCCCCGCCGGCAAAGAGCGCCAGCAACATGCTCGCCTGCTTGAACGCGTTGGAACCGAGGTGGACCGGGTCAAACCCGGCCGATTCCATCCTGACTCGCCACTGAGCCAGGGTCTCGTGCCTCTCCACCCTATCCCCTCCCTCGCACGCCACCACGTTGCAGATCTGCCTCCCGAGATACACCTCAGACATCGCCACGTCGTGCGCCGTCCCCGAACCACCCGCTCCCTCTCCTGAGGCCGGCCCGCCGCAGCTCTCGAGCGAGTCGAACATGGTGGAGTAGTAGTGCAGGGCCTCGTTGAACCGGTCGACGAAAACGGCGCCGTTGTGGTTGGCTTCTTGCTCCACCACCGTCACGATATTCGGCTTCATCCCCTTGACGTTCTCCAGGACCTTCTCCACCGCCCCTTGCCGGGAGAGGAGCGGGTGGAGATCCAACACCGTGTTCACCGCAACGACCTCAGCCTCCGCCCCGCTCTGACGGATATCCAACAACCCGGGCTCCAGATCCGTCAAGCTCTCGCAGACGTAGCCCCGGTAGTGGAACTCGATCCCGATCGTCTCGGCGAAACGCGCGAGCTTCCACCCGACCTGCTGTAAAGCGTCGGTGTTGTCCGGCTGCGGAGGCCCGATCCCGGTGAGGCGGAAGACCGGGGGGCCTCCGGGGCGGAGGGCCAGGGCCTGTAAGAGCGCCGGCCACTGCATACCCTGGTTGATGCTGTAATCGATGACATGGACACGGGAGGCGCCGTTGAAGGCCTCGAGGATGGCTTGATTGGCGGTGAAGTGGGCGAATTTGAGGTACGGTGTGGACTCGTAGAAGTGCATCTGGAGGACGTTGGAGTAGGAGGCGTCGATCGGGGTGAGGTGAGGCCGGATCCGGTAGATCCGGCGGGCGAGGGCCTCGGCGAAGTAGGTGGCCACCTTGCGCATGGCGCCAGCCTGGGAGACGGCCAGGTGTCCGATCTGCTTCACCAGCGCGTCGGCTAAGGTTAGGTTCTCGGTCTGGACGGCTTCCGCGCAGGCCATCAGGGCGTGTACGAGGCGGACGCCGGCCTCCTGAGAGTCGACGACGACTACCGGCCGCGACTGCTCCGACGCCGGAGTAGTAGTGGATGACGACGACGTGGACCCCATGGTAGTCACCGGGCTCTTCGGCTCGTGCTTGATCCTCTTGTTGCTGGAATCAGGTGACGGGAGTTGCAGCGGCGTCGCCGGAGGTGGAGAAGGCGGTTTGTAGGCTGCGATGCCGGGGATCGCCCTGAGGTCGTACTCAGAGTTGTCCTCGTAGATGATTGATGTGTTGGAAGTGGACGGGGCGCCGGTGGGCAGCGGGGCAACGGGATTGAGCTCAGAAAGCATACTCTCAAGCCAGCTGGAGAGATCCGACGGATTGTAATGAACGGTGTCAGAGAGCTGCGAAATCCAATCGTCCTGGAAAGCTCCCATGGCCATATCCAGCTTCTCGATCTTCATAGCAACATCGGCCATTTCAGAGGTCTTCACCTTGTAACCCATAACAGCGAGATGCTCGTCGTCCATGGCGCCGCCACCTCCATCGTCCTCCATCCAAAGCTTCCCTTTGGAGGACGATGAAGAAGATCCCAAATCGGAACCGGCGCCGCGGCCGCTAATCTCCTGGTATTCCCTCTTCATCGCAAGAGACTGATCTGAGAAACAAAACGGCAGAAAATAGAAGTAGAAAATCTGAAAACGCAAGAAATTGATTGGATTGGGGAATTGGAGGGTGGAGATGTGGTGTTCCTTGATGCTTATAATTCAGGGATATTTTTTTTGCGATTGGGTTTAAAATTGAATCTGTCTGACAAAACCACAGAGATAGAGGAAGGGGGAGAGAGGATCAAAGCAGGTGAAGGGGGTGAGGGAGGCTCGTGATGGGGGCGTGGGAGGGCGCGAGCTCCAATGGAGGAGCAGAGAACTGCAAGAGAGAGAGAGAGAGAGAGAGAAACAGGGCCGCTGGGAACTTGAAGAGATAAGGAAGAAAACGGGGGCCATTTCAATGACATTTTTATTTTATATTTTGTTTAATAATTGATACTGGTGAATTATTTAATTTCAATTATTATTTTTTTGGTAATAAATTATTATTATTATTATTATTATTATTATTATTATTATTATTATTATTATTATTATTATTATATACTCAGTATAAGGCATCTACATGTAACAGAGGTGGGGAGCCGTGGCTGCACCGCAATGCTATAAAGATGCTTTCTTTTATCGGAATTTTCGTCAAATGCCCCTGATGTTAGGGCTAATTCGCGTGGTATACAAAAGTTTGACATATTTCGTCAGGTGCCCCTGAGGTTTTTATTTTTTTCGCCAAATACCCCTGAGGTTTTCATTTTTTTCGCCAAATGCCCTTTTGTCGAATGTGTTAACATTTTGGTGGAAAACTAGTACAATTCTCTTGCCATAGTGAGTACTTTTCTTTTTAGACAATAAAAATAAAATTTTATAAGTATAAAAAATTACTATGATAAATTTAAATGAAATATTATCAAATGTTAACATAAAATAGAAGAAAATAGATTTAATAATTAAGTAAATAATAATTAAAACATTTATGAAAAATGTGTAAAAATTACATTAGTTTAAGATTTAAGTAGAATATGTTGATTGAGTTAAAATTCTAAAATAAATGTGGTTATAACGCCTAATAAAAATATATGCTTATGATGTAATAGTTTGATATAGCTAGATTGATTAAAAAACATGTACAAATTTCATCAGTTTGCTATTTTTTTCTATATTTAGTTGATTGAGAGGAAATTGTAAAATTAAAATGATTATGTCATCTAAGCAAAAATATTTCTCATTTAATAGTTACAATAGGTAAATCTCATTGGTTAAAAAAATATTTAAAAATTTTATTATTTGAAATTTTATGTAGATTAGGTTAATTGGGTGAAAATCCAAAAATGAAGATTATTATATATAAAAAAAATAGTTTTCATTATACACACATAGCTAGAGAGAGAGAGAGATTGGTTGCCTTGGAAAAAAAAAAAGAATTCGTATATTTGGAACTATGTTTTTTTTTTAAAAAAATTGAATTAATCTCATGGTTTTAAAAAAATAGCATGAAATGATATCATGTAATAATGCATAATGAAATAATATTGTATAGTTAATATTAACTTTATTACATACAAGTTTTGAATTAATCCCATTGGTTAAAAAATGTAGTATAAAATGATATTGTGTGAATAAAATTAGATAATTTAGTTAATATAATTAAATGATATTGTGCAAATAATACCTTACAAAAATAATAATGAAATAATATTTTCTTTTCTTTTTATTTTCATCCAAAATGTTAACAAATTCGACAAAAGGGCATTTGGCGAAAAAAATGAAAACCTCAGGGGTATTCGGCGAAAAAAATAAAAACCTCAGGGGCACTTGGCGAAATATATTAAACTTTTGTACACCACGCGAATTAGCCCTAACCTCAGGGGCATTTGGCGAAAATTCCGTTAAAATAAAAAAAAAAGGCAGAGAAAGAGAGGTACGACCCCAAGATGGGCTCTGGCCCCAAATGGCCCGTCCGCTTCAAAGCATGAGCTGTACCACATCCCCATGTGGGCCCCACGCCCCCCTCACCCCCCAACACCGCAACAATAAAAGAACGGAATTTTCGCCAAATGCCCCTGAGGTTAGGGCTAATTCGCGTGGTGTACAAAAGTTTAATATATTTCGCCAAGTGCCCCTGAGGTTTTTATTTTTTTCGCCGAATACCCCTGAGGTTTTCATTTTTTTCGCCAAATGCCCTTTTGTCGAATTTGTTAACATTTTGGATGAAAATAAAAAGAAAAGAAAATATTATTTCATTATTATTTTTGTAAGGTATTATTTGCACAATATCATTTAATTATATTAACTAAATTATCTAATTTTATTCACACAATATCATTTTATACTACATTTTTTAACCAATGGGATTAATTCAAAACTTGTATGTAATAAAGTTAATATTAACTATACAATATTATTTCATTATGCATTATTACATGATATCATTTCATGCTATTTTTTTAAAACCATGAGATTAATTCAATTTTTTTAAAAAAAAAACATAGTTCCAAATATACGAATTCTTTTTTTTTTTCCAAGGCAACCAATCTCTCTCTCTCTCTAGCTATGTGTGTATAATGAAAACTATTTTTTTTATATATAATAATCTTCATTTTTGGATTTTCACCCAATTAACCTAATCTACATAAAATTTCAAATAATAAAATTTTTAAATATTTTTTTAACCAATGAGATTTACCTATTGTAACTATTAAATGAGAAATATTTTTGCTTAGATGACATAATCATTTTAATTTTACAATTTCCTCTCAATCAACTAAATATAGAAAAAAATAGCAAACTGATGAAATTTGTACATGTTTTTTAATCAATCTAGCTATATCAAACTATTACATCATAAGCATATATTTTTATTAGGCGTTATAACCACATTTATTTTAGAATTTTAACTCAATCAACATATTCTACTTAAATCTTAAACTAATGTAATTTTTACACATTTTTCATAAATGTTTTAATTATTATTTACTTAATTATTAAATCTATTTTCTTCTATTTTATGTTAACATTTGATAATATTTCATTTAAATTTATCATAGTAATTTTTTATACTTATAAAATTTTATTTTTATTGTCTAAAAAGAAAAGTACTCACTATGGCAAGAGAATTGTACTAGTTTTCCACCAAAATGTTAACACATTCGACAAAAGGGCATTTGGCGAAAAAAATGAAAACCTCAGGGGTATTTGGCGAAAAAAATAAAAACCTCAGGGGCACCTGACGAAATATGTCAAACTTTTGTATACCACGCGAATTAGCCCTAACATCAGGGGCATTTGACGAAAATTCCGTTATTTTAATTACACCCCCCCCCCCCCCCTCCCCGGTGACTCGGTGAGCTTCAGATCTTATCAAGCGATTTTTTCGGAATTTTATTTAAATAAATAAATGTATACTCCGTATATAAAAATTAAAAAGAAAAAACGAAGGGGAAATGATTTTAAAAGAGAAAGGAAGTGGCTCGCGGGGTCCACTCTGAGCTGTCTTTGCAGATCTGGTTTCGTCCATCGCGGCCACGCGATTCCTCAATCCTCATCGCGCGTCCTTCTCCTCCATTTTACCGCCGCTATGTCAAACTAGCAAAATCTAATCCGAGCCGCATGGATTTAGCTCAACTGGTCACATGGGTGACATTTGGAATAAGAGACCAATGATCGAATCTCACCAGCGGGAGTGTGTGAGCAACCTCTCAAATGAGGGGCTCCTTGTGCGCAGTGAGAACGGGTCTTGACCTCTTTAGTCGGTTGAGTCACCATGATCTACCTCCTCTCACAATTCCCTTCGGGATGGGGTGAGGGGCGCCCGGGGTGAGCGATTTCACCTTTTTGGAACAAGCAAAATCTAATCCGAAACGAAAATCCAACCCGACCTGAACCTAGTTTCGAACAAACTTTAAAATCTAGCGGGGCAATCCAAGTCCAACCCATTTTGACCTGATATTCGAATGGACACAAATAAAGACTAACTTGACCTGACACATATCCAACTTGAACGAGATCCGACTCATCCTTCTAATTACTTAAATTTTCTCATTTTTAAACACATCAATAATGTAAATTACCTATAATGAGACATAATATAACTAAATAAATGAAGTTTAATAGTCAACAATTAAGATAAATAAAAAAAAGTCATGACCCGATCCAAACTTAGACTCAAACCCGATCTGACAAACTTGAAATCCATTTTAACCCGAACATACACGACTCAAAATATACTCGACATATTGATGCGTTGCTATTCCCGATCCTTAGCATGTGGGTTTCGAATCAAGAACAAGGACTTGTTTATGTCCCGATCTTGCAATAATCTTTGATATCTCTTGATAGGAACGAATGCCTTAAAGGTATAGAAGGTGTGGAAGTGGTGAAAGAATGAGCACGAACAGTTTTCTGCATGGAATGACGTGGGCGCGACTAGTGAAGACACGGGCGTGACTTCTGGTTCCACAGGTACGTCCAGACCACTAGGCGGAATTTGCGAAGCTGTCTCTCAGTTTCTCTTCTTGGGACTTCGGTTATGTGTTTGGATGATTGTTTGGAATATGAATTTGTAGGTATTGATGAACAATTGAATTGGAAGAAAGCAAGGGTTTGGGGTTGGGATTGAAGAATATTGAGCCAAGTGTTCCTCAATAAATTTTAACCTAGTTTTTTCGAATGAATGAAAGTGTTTAAATAAAAGCATAACCCTAAAAAACCCTAAGTGTGGCCAACTCTATTGTTTACAAAAATAATAGAATTTGATTGAAAATAATAATAATGTAGATAAAATTCTAGATAAAAGATAAGTTAAAATCAAACCACTTGGTGGCTAAGGAAATATCTAAATGATAGACTTTCCATTTCCATCTCATTTATTCTAGTAGTAAATATGATAAATAACATAAATATATTTAATAAAATGATGGATGTCGCCAGCTCTCAAGTGATGCACTCGACATGGCCTTAAGGTAGATCGAACCTTGTCTTCATAAGCTTGGATTGAGGTCTTAAGCCCAACTCTTGGGCTGGTGAGTCTAGTCTTGAGCAAAGTGATCCAAGGTAGCCTGAAACCTTGATCCATCGTTCCTTCATAACTAATAAAGAGTTTCTTAGTAGCATCTTGAATCTTCTTGGCCCTTACACGAGTCATGTGTATACCAAGAATCATGTCATCGCAATCATAGTTCTCTCGTTTCACATGAGCTAGGGCTTACGTCTAACTAAGAGTGTCACTCCTCATAATCAAGATCGCGAAGGGAAGCTCCGAGACTAAACTAGGAACTCCATCGGGAAGGCTAGCAGCTCGCTGGTAGAGCACCTGTCCTCTAACGTCGCCACGTGTAGCTACCCTAAGCTGCTGGCATGAAGGCATGAGTTACACATGTCCCCTACGAAAACCACGAGGTCACCAGCCAGCTGCTCGCTTTGGTACTACTAAAAATACCCCCTAATCCCCACAAAGAAGAGGATCCGAAATAAGAGATAAGAAAAGGAGCTCTACAACTTTCTTTGACATAAAACCCTTAGGTTTGAGTTCTTTAGATCCTTAAATCGGGCAAGCAGCCGTTCTAGGAAAGATACATCATCGCGAACCTCGGACATCTGTAAAATCACCCTCAGCAACAAAAGGTTCACTAGATCGCAAAACTAAGTATTCTCTCTTAATACGACAGGTATTTATGGACTTTTGTCGTCACCTTGAGGTAATAAGTATAGGTGAAATTCCATAATCGCTTCATTGGCGCCGTCTGTGGGAACCATTCACGACGAGGGGTCCCCCGAAGAATTTTTTTCTTCGCTTTCATAAATTTTTTCATTCTTCATTTGCTTAAAAGTTTGTTTTTTCCTTTCGAAGAACTTATTTTTTAGTTAAAATTAAAAATTCACTTTTGGAACATCGCAGGTAACAAAGAAATGAATTTCACGAGGACGTGGAGGGAGAAACAGAAATAGAGGCGGTGGTTATAGGCCCCCACCAAGGGATATTCCCCATATTCCAGAAGCAAGGTCATCATCGAACAAATCCAGCGTCAAACAGGCTTCCACAAAGCACGCTGTTTTAAATTTCTATTTCTCTGACGCCCGCGATCTCAGAATGCCCCACTCAGACCCCGTAGTTATTCATGTGCGACTAGGCACCAAAACAGTCAAACGCGTTTCAGTCGACACAAGCTCTTCAGTGGATGTCCTATACTGGAATACGTTCGAACAACTGGGGATTGTAGAGAGTGCTCTACGATGTTATTCTGGGAAACTTATCTCATTTTCAGGAGATGAAGTTGAAGTAGCTGAGACAATTGAACTCGCGTTGACTTTAGGAACCCCTCGAGGAAGGAGGTCTCACATGATAGAGTTCACAATTGTTCGTCTACCTTCTATCTACAATGCCATCATGGGCCGCATAAGCCTCTTGAAATTCCAAATAGCTTGTTCCATCTACCATTTTGGCATCAAATTCCCATGTGCCGATGGAAAGGTTGGGGAAGTATGCGGAGAACAATCAAAGAGCAGGGTCTGCTACCTCGCATCCCTTAAGAAAAATCAACACAGAGTACTTGCTATCGATGGACCTACCCCGGGATCTTTAAAGTCAGAAGTAGTTGAAAATGATGATTTAGAAGCTACTTCTCACCCCACCGAAGCCGAGTTGGAAGTCCGACCAACAAAGATCGCTGATAAGATTGTCGAAGAAAAGGTGGCATTTTTCCCTTTCACCAACGACACCGAGGCCCTTCATAATGGGCGTAGTCTGGAGACCACCGATAAAAAATAATAAATTAATCCATGTAACGGTTTTTAAAAATTTCACTCTACGAAATCCAATAAAAAATAATAAATAATCCAGACCTAAATAATTGTTTCTTAAATCTTCATTCTCTTATTTTGGTTAATCTCTTCAGCTCATTCTACGCTGGAGATTACCATCAATTTTTAAGAGTCAATCTCCTTCGCGTATCGAACACTAGAGATTGCATTTATTTTTGGTTAATCTCTTCAGCTCGTTGTACGCTGGAGATTACCATCAATTTTCACGAGTCAATCTCCTTCGCGTATCGAACGCTGGAGATTGCATTTATTTTTGGTTAATCTCTTCAGCTCGTTGTACGCTGGAGATTACCATCAATTTTTACGAGTCAATCTCTTTCGCGTATCAAACGCTGGAGATTGCATTTATTTTTGGTTAATCTCTTCAGCTCGTTGTATGCTGGAGATTACCATCAATTTTTATGAGTCAATCTCCTTCGTGTATCGAACGCTAGAGATTGCATTTATTTTTTGTTAATCTCTTCAGCTCGTTGTACGATAGAGATTACCATCAATTTTCACGAATCAATCTCCTTCGCATATCGAACGCTGGAGATTGCATTTATTTTTGGTTAATCTCTTCAGCTCGTTGTACGCTGGAGATTACCATCAATTTTCACAAGTCAATCTCCTTCGCGTATCGAACACTGGAGATTGCATTTATTTTTGGTTAATCTCTTCAGCTCGTTGTACGCTGGAGATTACCATCAATTTTTACGAATCAATCTCCTTCGCGGATCGAACGCTAGAGATTGCATTTATTTTTGGTTAATCTCTTCATCTCGTTGTACGCTGGAGATTACCATCAATTTTCACGAGTCAATCTCCTTCGCGTATCGAACGTTGGAGATTGCATTTATTTTTGGTTAATCTCTTCAGCTCATTGTACGCTGGAGATTACCATCAATTTTTATGAGTCAATCTCCTTCGTGTATCGAACGCTGGAGATTGCATTTATTTTTTTGTTAATCTCTTTAGCTCGTTGTACGCTAGAGATTACCATCAATTTTCACGAGTCAATCTCCTTCGTGTATCAAACGCTGGAGATTGCATTTATTTTTGGTTAATCTCTTCAGCTCGTTGTACGCTGGAGATCACCATCAATTTTCATGAGTCAATCTCCTTCGCGTATCGAACGCTGGAGATTGCATTTATTTTTGGTTAATATCTTCAGCTCGTTGTACGCTGGAGAATACCATCAATTTTTACGACTCAATCTCCTTCGCGAATCGAATGCTGGAGATTGCATTTATTTTTGGTTAATCCCTACAGCTCGTTGTACGCTGGAGATTACCATCAATTTTCACGAGTCAATCTCCTTCGTGTATCGAACGTTGGAGATTGCATTTATTTTTGGTTAATCTCTTCAGCTCGTTGTACGCTGGAGATTACCATCAATTTTCATGAGTCAATCTCCTTTGCGTATCGAACGCTGAAGATTGCATTTATTTTTTGTTAATCTCTTTAGCTCGTTGTACGCTGGAGATTACCATCAATTTTTACGAATCCATCTCCTTCGCGTATCGAACGCTGGAGATTGCATTTATTTTTGGTTAATCTCTTCAGCTCGTTGTACGCTGGAGATTACCATCAATTTTTACGAATAAATCTCCTTCGCGTATCGAACGCTGGAGATTGCATTTATTTTTGGTTAATCTCTTCAGCTCGTTGTACGCTGGAGATTACCATCAATTTTTACGAGTCAATCTCCTTCGCGTATCGAACGCTGGAGATTGGATTTATTTTTGGTTAATCTCTTCAGCTCGTTGTACGCTGGAGATTACCATCAATTTGTACGAGTCAATCTCCTTCGCGGATCGAATGCTGGAGATTGAATTTATTTTTGGTTAAACTCTTCAGCTCGTTGTACGTTGGAGATTACCATCAATTTTTACGAGTCAATCTCCTTCGCGTATTGAACGCTGGAGATTGCATTTATTTTTGGTTAATCTCTTCAGCTCGTTGTACGTTAGAGATTACCATTAATTTTTACGAGTCAATCTCCTTCGCGGATCGAACGCTGGAGATTGCATTTATTTTTGGTTAATCTCTTCAGCTCGTTGTACGTTGGAGATTACCATCAATTTTTACGAGTCAATCTCCTTCGCGGATCGAACGCTGGAGATTGCATTTATTTTTGGTTAATATCTTCAGCTCATTGTACGCTGGAGATTACCATCAATTTTAACGAATCAACCTCCCTCGCGTATCAAACGCTGGAGATTGCATTTATTTTTGGTTAATCTTTTCAGCAACTTCCAAAGCTGAAGATTACCACCAAAATTCACGATTCAAAGAACAAGAAATTACATGCATGGTTCAAATCATGATCTCAACATGAAAAAGCACATAAAAAACCATATATCAAAGCAACAATTGAAAAACACCGCAAAAAGAAAACATAGAGCTAATACGAAATGGCAACAACACCAACAAACCCATATTACAAATAAAACTAAGAAGAGGGGTCATCTTTAGGTTCAAGCACTATGGTGTTAAAAGAGCGCCCCCCTTCATACTTTAAGATCACAAGGGAACACCCAGCACGAAGACCACCATCATTTGCAAAATCAGCCCACCCATCAGTCAGCTAAAACTGATCATTACAATCTTTGAAAACTTTTACGGTAAACAATCGACCTGTAGGAGACGTTAACAGTACCTCTCCCCTACAACATCACTATACATAGGCCCAAAGAGCTTTGGGAGTGCCTAAAAAATTCAAAAATTTGCCAAAATTAGAAAACGCAATTCGTGCTATGAGCAAATAACAAACAAAGAATAAAAATTTTAAACTCATTACCATAGCACAAAGTTGCTCCTCAGCATGGATAGATCCATAAAAATCACGAGTAGATAAGTTTAAGGAACCCATTCTTTATCCCACACAGATACCAAATCTACCATCATACCTCTTTGTACACAATTACGCAAGGTAGAACTCCACATATTAGAACACGACAGAAAAAACGTGACAAACCAAGAGCAAATCTCATAAAAATTCTGCGTAGCAGACATGTGGAAAATTGCAGACAAAACCTGCAAACCTTATCTCTGTCCACACACATATCAAAAAATGCATTACTTGCAAATACTGCATATCATCCTTACCCATACACGTGTCAAACGACCGAAAAAATACAAGATATAAACTTCATATGTTAATCGCGAAGTTTAAAACAACAGAAATATATAAGCTCCTTAGCTTTATGGCTCATACCAAGATTCGTCGATATTATTACAGACAACAAAGAACGTTGTCAATCAACTTATTTATTTATTTAAACAAGTTACAACAACAAAACTCACCTCTATGACCAACAACGAATATTAAACTCTGAATCACCATTCTGATCAAGTTCCGGATGAATCGCGATGACATCAAATAGGGAATTCCCATCATAATTAAAAACTAACCGCATATCGACCCGAATTTCATTCATCGCCACAAACTCTGACCACCCTTTGGTAAACCAATATCGATCGGTACTCAGCTTTTCAACTGTTACCCAAAACGTTTCATCATCTCGCGAAGACAAGGTCACTTGCCTCAAAACATCATCGCCATAAGACATATATCCATATGGAAGAGGCTTATAAAAAACAGGAGGAGAAAATAAGAACGGAGTTCAAAAATTAAGAATTCATAAATTCTTCAAAGAACAACAAAGTATTCACAAAACATACAAGACGATGCAGATAACTCTCCACAACAACATCCACTATAAAGCTCCTAAGCATGGGAAAGTTGGTCCTCGATCCGGTCAATGAACTATTTGACATCATCAATATAAAAATTCTTGTTTTCAAAACAAGCAGAACGCCATTTATAACAAGTTAAAGCTTCTAGATAACCATAACAAGTGATAAACCATTATACTTACCCTTATCCTGACAAGAAGATTAAACACAAGACATGACCCAACTTTAAACTTGTCCACAAGGAAGAGTTAGATCAAAAGATCAGCAATAAGATTCAATCGACACGCGTCTTGCTGATAATCCAAAAACCCATACACCATATCCCTATCCCTAAATAACGAATTCATATAAGTATACCTTCTCTTAACCTACAAAGTTTAAAACATAACACTCTCATACAATACCAAGCTTCGATGAACTCTCCCAAAATCTCTCCCCTCCTAGATTTATCCCAAGCGTCATAACATATCCCAACCCTAGGTTCATCAGAATGATCCTTCTTCAGGATCATACGATCAGGCTCCCCCTTCCATATATATTTACAGAACTCAAAGAAGAAATCTTAGACCATGTATTCCTCCGCTCTCCCTCAAACCAACACTTCATGATCCTCGTAGAAAGAGATGAAGGAAACTGGTACTCCCTTTCCGAAGGATGGAGAGATTTTGTAAGAATCAATAACCTCAGAATTGGAGCATGCCTTACATTCGAATATGAAGGAAACACTCATTTCCAAGTTACCATATAGGAGCCTGGACCAGAGCAAAATGGAGACACCTCCTATAATCTTATGTGCCATGAAGACATAGAAGGAACCACCCAAAACTAAAAACTAATAAACAAAGTATTGTAACAAAGTTGATCTACAAAGATCAAATTTGTACCATAAATAAAAACTCAGCGATCCCTTTATTTTATGTTATCTCACGCGTTATCTTATAAAGCGCTCAACAACAGGAGATTGGTAAGGATATCGCAAAGTAATCTAAAAAGACAAATAATACCAACAAGAAAGAGTGGAAATTATATACTTATAACCATAAACCACGACAAAACAGTCGACCTGAATATCGCGGGTGAAATTGTTCAAAAGACCATCACATCAGGCAAAACAAACAAACTAATGTCTAGAAAACAATCAACACAAGTGTTTATCAAGAACCGATTTCCGAATCGCGATCTTAATCTTCAGGATTACCAACCAGACCCGTCTCGAGTAACGGTGTTGGAGAAGAAGGGGCTAAATCTAGAGATGGGTCCGCAAGCACCATGTCGTTAGCATTATAACTAGGTGCAAACATTCTGACAGAACTGTCAAGATGAGCAAACCGATTCACGCTTTGGACAACCCCGCCATCGACACCTTTCGCGAACGCTTCAGCTAAGTAGCTATAGAGAATAGATTCCCCAACTGTCTCTAGAAACTTACCAAGTCTTCCCTTACCCTCGTCGGTCAGGAGATACTCATAAAGGGTAGCTTTGGTCAGTTGAACACCGTCGATGGATGTATACTTCTCTAACTCCTCTTTAGTGACAGACAACTCATCGCGCACACGGTGTAACTCCTCCTCCAATCCATGCAGCTGATTTTCTAAATCAGAAATCCGCGAAACATTTTCAGCAATTTTTTCCCTCAGATTCATGGACTCTACATTCGAAAGATCCAGCTCCCCCTTCACTTTCTCAAGCTCCTTCTCATTCTTCTCCAAAGCATCCTGCAAACTCTTGATGGTCCCTTCTTGCATCTCCACGTCCTTCAGCTTGGATAGTTTCACTTGGAGGACTTTCACTTCCCTTTGCAGCTGATTCACACGATCGCCATGCTCTTTCAAACACCCCGTCACCTCTTCCCAATAAAGGTTATACTAATGATCAAAACAATAAAACATGTGAAAAGAGGAAAGTCTGAAAGAGATAAATTTTTCATAGCAAAGCAAAAGAGTAGTATAAAGCTTACCCAACCCACAGCCTTTTGCCCTTCATCGGCTAGATCCTCGTCCACGAGGGC
The DNA here is from genome assembly GCA_963922045.1 of Persicaria maculosa. Taxonomy (NCBI): domain Eukaryota; kingdom Viridiplantae; phylum Streptophyta; class Magnoliopsida; order Caryophyllales; family Polygonaceae; genus Persicaria; species Persicaria maculosa. Next base: position 23,586,408 of record OY998260.1, read on the forward strand.
CCGAATATAATCCCTTTCAGCCGGACAACTCCTCGTGGGAAGAGCGAGCTTGTGATAGTCGATCTCCGTAAAACCAGGTTGCCGATAACCTGATATAGCTATTCAAGACGGAGTAAGTGGTTCTTCCGATAAAGGTGCACCAAGACCTTTATCCCCTGTCCTCCTCTTCTTGCTCACAACACGGACTAGAGGCTCATCGTCCTCGATTGGATCCTGATCCAAATCAAGAACAGGTGAGGCATTTGCTACTTCCCCCGCAAGACGACTCCCGGTGGGAACTAGGGGCAGAGCAGTATCACGAGCTACGGATGAAACACCGGCGGCCGATGATATCGAGTTTTTCCTTTCTTTCAAGGCTCCCGCAGAGAGTTTGGTAAGATCCAACATACCTGCCAAAGGAAAGAAACATAATACATACGGGTGCAGATTAAGATAAGAATGCTCGTCTCCGTACGCAAAGAAAAAAAAAGTCATAATGTATCACGGGTTGAAAGAAACATTGAATACCCACCCCGGGGATGTAGGAGGCTGAGTCTTGCCATTTCTAGACGGGCAGGGATTATGAATTCCTTATAACTACGCTTGCCCACTTTGATTCCACATCCAAACATCGTCGCCGCGGTCCTATTCTTATAAGGGGCCTGATAATTGCCTGGGGTGATTTTAAAGTTTAAAATATTCCCAGAAGGATCGCGAACCAAGAACCACTTTTTCCTCAATCCAGGACTACTTGACAACCTCGTTACCATATCACCGCTAAGAGATGCAGACACCAACCCGTCTTTCCCATGCCTAAGGGATAAAAATGTAAACAGATGATCTAACGACATCTCCTGTTTTGAAGCTATGCACCGCATGGTGTAAACAGCTAAAAATATCCATACGTTGAAGGAGACTTGGGCTGGACACACTCGAATTTTTCCCAGGAATTTTGCATGAAGTCTGTGCAGGGGAAGATGAAACCCTTGGAGCAAACTCTCCAAATGAACCACTAAATGGTTAGGGTATATATTTAAGCAACCCCCTCTCACAGAAGGCAAAACCAATTCCACCCCCACGGGCCAAGGAAAGGCACGAGCCACAAGTTGCAAATGCATGGGCTCTAAAATAGACGCCTCCCCCCTAGTCTCTGATGTTGTAGGGGCTACCCGCTCTTCAAAAATGGAAGGAACGGGAGGAGGATCAGAAGGGGTAAAACCTTCACAAAAAATGTTATTCGCAAACTCTTCAACATTATAAAGAGGCACGGAAAAATCCCCGGGTACCACATGAATCTCTTTGGGTTTCTTCCCATCGCGAATCATCTTCCTTCATTTGCCGCGACCATCATCAGATTCGGACGTATGATAGTACGCGGGATCCTCTCTTGACAAAGGTTGTTTAAACGATCCAGCTAGAGGGATCCTACTTTTTCCCTTTGATAATACTGCCCCCTTTCCTTTACCCCCCGCTTTCTCCCAACTGAGGTAAGGGAACACGAATGGACAATGTCGTGGCTTCAGAGTCGTTATTCGCGACCGAATGTGGAGTTCTCGACGAGCTGAATTCTTCTCTTACATCACCCACACTCACATTCTGACTGTCGCTTGCTAATGACATTTTCTATCTTTCCCTAAAAAGAAAAGAGACCTTCCTAAGAAACAAACTCCCTGAAAAGACGCGAAGGACGAAAATCAACAAACCAGGAAAGTAGTCTTTTCGAAATCGCGATTAGATAAGAAATGGCGCTAAAAGCCCAGTTAGGGTCAAATTGGCGCCTCACACGCCTCTTTGAAAAAGACAATGAAAAGACTCTTTTTCCAAGAAACGCCGGCTAAAAAACGCCTTTTTGCCTTCCTAAAAATCCCTTTTCCCAAGACAGAAAATGAGGCGTCCTCAAAAGAAAATATAACAGAAGATCCCCAAAGGTCTTACTTTTTGTCTCATTGGAGAACCGCCACCTGATCAACCTCAATCCACCATGCCCAAGGTGGCCCGATCATGAAATCCGGGAAAGAAACCAAGAGCCGCCAATCCAACCGCCCCTAAGCACCACTCCTTTCATCTTTCCCCCACCAAAAAAGGAGGTTACTTGTACCCTCTCTTCAGAAGCAACCCCTCAAAAAAGAATTTCCCTTTTTACCTCAAAAAACCAGAAGAAATCAAAGGAAGAAAACGGAAGAAAAAACAAAGATCACAGATGGGGAATGGCAAAAGAAAACTGTAAAAAGAAACAGAATCAAGGGTTACTTACTTGGAAACGGAGGAACCAACCGAAGAAGAAACCTCGAGTCTGGAAAGTCACTACACCCAAAACAGCCGAAACCAGAGAATCCAGACAACGTTGTCTTGTTTCCAGAGATACCTCCTTTCTTTTCTCTCTCTTTCTCTCTCTCTCCAGTTCAAGATAAAGTAAAATGACGAGAAAAAGGAAGTGAAAACCCTATTTATAAGTCTCTGTGGGACCGTACTAATTCCCGCTCTAAAAAATCATGGACTTATTGGGCCGGACCACCTAAGCCCATCTTCACAACAAATCTCGCTTTTCCCCGTTAAGGAAAAAGAAAGCATCGCTTTTATCGAAACTTGATCGCGTGTCATTTTTCCTTACGATCTAGTCCCGGGGAGATATGACAATGCCATCTAAAATAACCTCTTTTACTAATAGTAATATGATGTCATAAATGGGCTACCCCACGCCTACGCAAAGATCATATACTCACAAAAGTCATGTATATAGCAAGAACCCTATCATCGCAATCATAGTTCTCTCGTTTCACATGAGCTAGGGCTTACGTCTAACTAAGAGTGTCACTCCTCATAATCAAGATCGCGAAGGGAAGCTCCGAGACTAAACTAGGAACTCCTTCAAGAAGGCTAGCAGCTCGCTGGTGGAGCACCTCTCCTCTAACGTCACCACGTGTAGCTACCCTAAACTGCTGGCATGAAGGCATGAGTTACACATGTCCCCTACGAAAACCACGAGGTCACCAGCCACCTGCTCGCTTTGGTACTACTATAAATACCCCCTAATCCCCACAAAGAAGAGGATCCGAAATAAGAGATAAGAAAAGGAGCTCTGCAACTTTCTTTGACATAAAACCCTTAGATTTGAGTTCTTTAGATCCTTAAATCGGACAAGCAGCCGTTCTAGGAAAGACACGTCATCAAAGCAAACTTCCTCTAAAGATGTCGATTGAACAGTAAATATACCTGATCGTGAACCTCGGACATCTGTAAAATCACCCTCATCAACAAAAGGTTCACTAGATCGCGAAACCAAGTATTATCTCTTAATAAGACAGGTATTTAACGACTTTTGTCGTCACCTTGAGGTAATAAGTATAGGTGAAATTCCAGAATCGCTTCAGAATAGTTGAGCTCAGCAGGGCCCAACTTCTCACTAAAATACGTAATATGATGCCTATCTTGAAGAAGCACACCACTAATGTCTATGCCAGAAGCATCACACTCGAGTTCAAATGGCTTTGAGAAATCGGGTAATTGCAGCACAAGAGCATGGATGAGTCGATCCTTTAGGGCATTGAAAGCCCGTTGATGCACATCGGTCCAGCAGAACTTCACATCTTTCTTGGTCAGCTCATGTAGGCGGTGACAATAGTGTTGAAATCTTTGACGAAACACCGATAGAAGCCAGCAAGGCCCAAGAATGAGTGGACATGGGTGTAGAAGTATGCGTCTCGGACCACTCCTTGATAGCACGAACCTTTTCTTCATCCACTCTCAATCATGTTTTGGAAACTACAAAGCCAAGAAAGATAGTAGACTCCGAAGCAAAAGTACACCTTTTCAAGTTAGCATATAATTTCTCCTTTCGAAGGTAATCAAAAACTAACTTTAAGTGTTCAACATGGTGAGAAAGGTTCTTTCTATAAATTAGAATATCATCAAAATAGACAATGATAAATTTTCCCTAATTATTTCCTAAGCACATGGTTCATAAGCCTCATAAAAGTAGAAGGAGCATTAGTTAACCCAAAAGGCATTACTAACCATTCATATAAGTCATACTTAGTTTTAAAAGTCGTTTTCCATTCATCTCCCTGTTTCATCCTAATTTGACGATAGCCACTCCTAAGATCAATTTTAGAAAAAAGAAAAGTACCTTATAGTTGTAATGTGCCAAGTTATTAAACCTGGGTTACATTTCGAAGGTTGGATACCTTCGCTTAGATCTTGCAATTCAAGTACGGGTTGAGAGTTTGAAAACAAAGGGTTAGTTTTGAAAGGAGGGATTTCATACCCTAAAAATGTAATAGGTCCATTGGGACCATTACATGTCCTAATTCTAAGTCGCTAAATAAGTGGAAATACCATCAAGCAAGTAAAACCAAATACGAGATACAAGGCGACATGGCAATACTGGGTCAAAACCAAAATACGGGGTGATAGTAGAAGCGTAAAAACATCCAAAGTATGTAGTCAAGGTGTCATAGTCAGCCTCTCTCTAGTGCACCCAAAAGGTAACCCCGCCATGGAAGCATAAAGCAATTATGAATCTGCAAACATACCTAAAAAAAATAATACGGGGAGTGGGATCAGACTGAGGCCCACACACGTGACTAGGTCCTAATGTAAGCACATATATACGCTATACCTAAATAAATATGCTTCTAATGTAATGTGATAATTTAAACATACAAGCCATGTTGACAGTTATAATATAACAAAAATGCAGTAAATGGACCCACACAGAATGTCAAGTGGCATATCCCCATCTCTCATGAATCCACGCCTTCGTCGAGGTGGGATGTGCCCGTGCCTATATTGGGGCTGGAATATATGCAACAACATCGTCCACACCTACGTCGAGGTTGGAGTGCATATGTATGAATAGAATTATCCTAACCTACGCCGGGGTTGGGATCCATACCTACTCCGAGGTGGGTTGTAAAATATTCTCTCACTCACAATGACTCAACCAAGACTAGCCCGATAGGACTGAGCTGTCCTTTGCCCTTAGGAAAACTCTATGACTCACAGATAACGACTGCTCTATTTCGAAACACATAAAGTAAACAGATGCTCATTTAATTAGTGCAACCTAAACATGATAATACATGATCATGCTTTTATGCATATGCAACATGACAAGAGGAAAACCTGTCGTTGTTCCTGCCAAAGAATACTCAAACTCACAACTAGTATAGTTGGTAAGAAAGAGGTCACTCCACAGGGAAATCTAATAAATTCGAGTGTCCATCTAATCGCAAGTAACAACAAAAGAGAGTTTTGTGAGAAAAATATCTGCCTTTTATCAAAGCGGATGCAGGCAAACGGAATAATGTTGGTTGTAAAATGCAATAGAGAGAAATAGGTTCACCTACAATTTGTCACTTCAATTGATGAATTTGATCCTTGTTTCAGCCTCTAGTTCTTGTCTTTTCCTACGAATGTCCTTGTCCAAATCTTATGTAAATTACTAGTCCTACGAGTCCTAGTAATTCTTATCTCTAAATAACCCTAACACGGTTGAGATTTAACCTAGAGATAGCATTATGAATATGAATTAACCAAGGTATATGCAATATCAAAATACGAGTCGATATTTAACATATATTCAACTTCCTACACATCAAATTAGTCTTACGAGTCCTAAAGGGATATGATTGCCAGTTGGGTTAAGGTTCGCTACGAGGAATCTACAAAACCCTAGCAATTGAATGAATCTACTCTAACTAGTTGATCAGGCCAGAGAGAATAAAACACATTCAAGGAATTAAGCGCAAAGAAGCCAAAACATTCGAATAGGAATAAGAGCTAGATTCGAAAACTCACAATTCAACAATCAAAGATCCAAAATGTAGGCGAACCCTTGAGAGTTTAGTTGCTCATGCTCAAACGTGCTCTCAATAATTCTATAAAGTGCATAAGGTGAATAAAAAATAACCCTAAGATGTCCTTTTAAAAGCCTTCAAAAGAGTCGGCCAAAAACATATTATAAAACCCTAATTCAGATTCAGATTCTGATTCGGCATTCAGTAGCAAGCCACGGGGCAGCCGGCGATCAGCGAAATCCTTCGAGTGGGCTTCGAGCCGCGGGGCGGCCAACAATTCTCCAACTTCTCTCCCTCGTCCTTCAGTAGTAGCCCAAAACTTTTCCTCTTAACTTCTTTTGATCTCCTTAATGCTCACTTTACCTAGAATCTGTGATACCTGAAATAAACCATAGAATTGTGTAGATTCCGCCTCTTCCAACTCAACAAGTGATTTTGTAAATGCAACTAAAATATGCAATATATACAACCAAACTATTCCAAATGTAATCTACTATGCAATACTAATAATGCTCTATCAAATTCCCCCACACTTGAACCTTTGCTTGTCCTCAAGCAATAGAAAAATCAACTCTGCAGCCCCACAGGATAGCAATTCATGTATCCACCCCAATATTCTTTAAGTGCATAAAAAACTGGCAAACACAATAAATTAACAACATCATAGCACATAATTGCAATAATCAATGAAATCAGGCAACCATATCTGTTCTAGACCTCATAAGGAATATGTTTTTCACTCTCGCTCAAGTGCTTAGGGTTAAATGTTTACGCTCAAAACTCAATCTTTAAAAACATAGCTACAATAGTCTTGCACCAGTGTTCTAGCTCTCCACCGTTGATGACTCTACATACAACAAAAATCATGAGGTCTTTCAATAGGGTTGGGCCAAGGTAGAAAGTATAAGGTATGGAACAATTTAGGCCATGTGGTGCTCATAATCCAGGAACTAAGGAAGCAATCAAATCACAATACCACTCATAAACTCATACCATAACTCTACAATGTCATACAATTCCAATCTCAAGCATAGAACTTTACAAACCATACTCAACTCATTCCTTTATTCTTTTTTTTCTTTCATATGTTCTTTTTCATGCTATATCAAATGATTTTCCTTGACATTACCCCTAAGTGAATTTTATCCTCCTTAGGTCCCAAGTAATGTATAAACTACTAGCAAGAATCAAAACATCTCATAAGAGTACCTCAAACATACAATCCACCACTCAAACCACCATCCACAATATGAATATCCACCAACTATTCCTAATTCCCGAATGGGGTCAGGCTATAATTAGCTATAGAAAAATCTTGTAAAGCTATAAAAGAATAGGCAATTAGGCTCAAATTGGCTTCAAGCAGAGGATAATATGTAAGATGGGAATAGAGTCAAATAGGGCTAGTAAAAGTGCCTCAATCATGTTTAAGTCATATGCAGAAATCATAATACGCAGCCTTGAAAAAGATATCTAAATGCAAGCCAAATAGGAAGCAATTAAAGAAAGTATACTCAACAAGCAAGAGGATATTATATACTTTGTCCAAATATAGGCCAAAATAAACTCACAAGGTCATGTTTAGAACTGCAAAATCACCCAAAAATCAAAGATCTTATGTGCTCAATCATTAACCAATCATGTTCACCAAATAGTGTAGAATATATATATATATATATATATATATATATATATATATATATATATATATATATATATATATATATATATATATATATATATATTACAGGTTTCAACAATCCAAGCATATCATGGGGCATAAGTCTCAATAGATAAATTAGAGGACAAATGGCATCCATATGGGAAAATAAGACCTAATATCCTAACTAATGCATAAATGTAATTACATAAATATATATATTTTTTTCGGAATTATTTTTTGAGAAGTAACATAAACTAACATCAACTTAAATATTTAAACATGCAACCTAAAGTCATAGTGCAAACATAAAGATAAAATACAATCCTAACATGTCATGCAAGTCTTCCCACCACACTTAATTCTGACATTGTCCTCAATTACAAAAACATCAAAATAAATGAAAAGGGAAAAGAAAAAGAAAAAAAGAAAAACTGACATGCTCACTACTGAGGTGGTGGTGGCGAGTAAGGTGGGAATTGAGGATATGCAAACCAATAGAACTCCTCCTATCTCTACCTCTGCAACTCCTGAGCCTCCCAGGCAGCCTGCTGTCTCTATAGCATCTGCTCTTGCATGCACCGCATCTTTTCCTGACTCTCACACATATCAGCCAGGCTAGTAGTCTGTCCACGAACATCCCGACAAATGTCTCCAATGTCAACATACAGCTGCTGCTGGTGATCCCACATAGCATCCTGACGACGGGACATCATTTGCTAATGCTCCCACATGGTATCCTGACGGAGAGACATCACCAACATCCTCTGCTCAAGCTCATAGTAACCTGGACCAGCAACCCCTCCAACTGTGCTAGAAGGTCCAACACCCCCACCTCCTTCATCCGTCTGAACATCAGGAGCACCACCATCATCGTCCTAAGCAACATCATCATCATCATCATCATCATCATCATCCTCAAGACCCATAAAGAAATCGTCTGCAGTAGGACCAAAAGGAAGTGGCCGGGGTAATCTAATTTGAACCCCCCAAGATGGCCTATCCTCTAGACCCACATCGGCGATCTCCCCTCTAAATGGCCAGCTTTCCTCAGCTGGGCTTCATCATATATAAATGGCCCATGCAGAACATCAGGGATAGTGCGCAAATCGATACACTCTTGCGTTATGAGAGTGATGAGACCCCCAAAGCTAATCGTCGTCGTCTTGCGCTTGTCGACGATGTCTCTACAATGAAATAAGAACAAAAAATCCACCCAACCTGGGATCACTAGGCTCTCCGGTGTCAAACACCACAAATACGACATGTCCCTAAGTGAGATCTTGTTAACCTCAGCTTGGGAAAAAAATGTGTTGGCTAGAACCTTATGGATCACCCGTAGTGCAGGGTGCCGAATATTTGAGTTGTATTGGCCCTTCTTGGCCTCGAAAGGTACCCTAGTCGCCGCAAGCCAAAAAGTAATGGACCCTCTCCTTTGGATACATCAAGCCAACCTGCAGTCGGTGCAGCAGTAACCCCAAAAATCTATCCCACTCACTCCTTCGTCAACGTGTAATCCCGCCCAAGCAACCAAAACTCAATGGATGTCGACCGCACACTCAAAGTCGCTAGGAACTCCTTAACTAAGCTCGAATAAATAGAAGCATTCTTTTCGAAGAAATTTCCTAAGCCCCCATGCTCTAACAATTGCCTAGTACACACATCCATCTCTAACATCCGAAGTGTAGGCTCGTGAAAAAATTTGGTTTGAAAGAAATTATTAGTATTTAGAGCATTCCACTTCTTTTGACTTCTACTCATCCCAGTGGGGGCCCACACGGGTCCCCAAATTCTATTATCTTCCATCATAGGCCGCGGGGCAGCCGAGCAGGGCAACGGGGCGGCCGACGATTGCGAATAAAAGCTTCGCTCTTCGACTTTGCCGCGGGGTGGCCATGGAAGGTGACGGGGCGGCCCTTCCTTTTCTCCTACTCTCCTCTTCTTTTTATCCTACGAGGTTAGTGTGCCGAACCAACCAAAAACTAAACTAAACATAACTCAATGCAAGAAGAAAATAAAATTTAACTACTTACCTTGGGTTGCCTCCCAATCAGCGCCTTTAGTTAATGCTGTTGGCTCGACGTTATTACTCCCTAGTGATCCTTAGTACTTGGTTCATTGAGAACCAATTCATCACCATCCTCTTTGACAAAGCTTTCATAATATGGCTTCACTCTATGACCATTTACCTTGAAAATGTCTTCATTCCTCTCATTGAGTAGCTCCACTGCACCATGAGAAAAGACATTAGTAATCACATATGTCCCTATCCATGTAGAGCGAAGCTTACATGGGAAGAGTTGCAAGCGCGACTAGAATAGAAGGACCTTGTCTCCAACTTTAAGGTCCTTTCGCAAGATAAGTTTGTCGTGTCATGCCTTAGTCTTTTCCTTATAGGTGACGGAGTTATCATAGGCATGCAATCTCAACTCTTCCAACTCATGCAGCTGGAGTTTTCTAAACTCCCCAACTTCATCAATTTGCATGTTGCATTGCTTCATCGCCCAGTATGCCTTATGTTCTAGCTCGACAGAAAGATGCACACCTTTCCATAGACTAATCAAAATGGAGACATCCCAATGGGAGTCTTGTAAGCCGTTCGGTAAGCCCACAGAGCATCATCAAGTCTTACATTCCAATCCTTCCTGTTCGGGGCAACAGTCTTCTCCAAGATAGTCTTAATCTCGCGATTAGACACCTCAGCTTGCCCATTAGTCTGGGGGTGGTATGCAGTAGACACCCTCTGCGTCACATGATATTTTTTAAGAGTGCACTTACCGTCTTGTTGCATAAATGAGTCCCTTTATCACTTATCAATGCTTTCGGCACTCCAAATCTAGAGAATAGCTCTTTGATGAAACCTGTAACAACTTTTGAATCATCAGTCTTGGTGGCCTTCGCCTCCACCCACGTGGAGACGTAGTCCACCACAAGCAAAATATACAAGTTTCCAAAGGAGTTAGGGAATGGTCCCATGAAGTCAATGCCCCAAACATCAAAGATCTCACAAAATATCATGCGAGTTTGTGGCATCTCATTCCTCTTACAAAGATTCCCAACTCTTTGACAGAGATCACAGGATTTGCAAAAAGTATATGAGACACGAAATATATGTGGCTAAAAGACTCCTGGCTATCTTTTGTGCCAAAGTGACCACCACATTCATGTGAGTGACAAAAATTAAAGACAGATTGTACCTCGTCATCGGGAAGACATCGATGTATCACTTGATCTGTGCAATGCTTTCATAGGTATGGGTCATCCCAAACGTAGAAGCGAGCATCATGGCGTATCTTGTCCTTTTGAGCCTTATAAAAATCGGGTGGAAACTCTTGCGATATTAGAAAGTTTACGAAATTAGCGAACCAAGGACGGGGAATAGAGCTTACCTTTAAGAGGTGTTCAAAATAAGTTTATGCAGAGGTCGTGGGGCAGCTAGGGTCAGCCACGGGGCGGTCGGCGATCTCGAGCAAAGATTTCTCCGAGGACTCGGCCGCAGGGCGGGTTGGGCTGGCCTCGGGGCGGCTGGAGATGGTGAAGACCTCAAACAACTCTTCGTCAGGAAAACTCCCCAAGATATGTGATCGCTCTTCTTTCCCATTCTTCCCCTGCAATATACGACTTAAATGATCTGTGACAAGGTTCTCAACACCCTTTTTGTCCCTGATTTTGATGTCAAACTCGCTTAAAAGCAAGATCCATCTAATCAGTCTTGGTTTGGCCTCTTTCTTCATCAAAAGGTAATGAAGCGCTACATGGTAGGTATAAACAATAACTTTTGTACCAAGCAAGTAAGATCTAAATTTCTCAAGGGAAAAAACTATAGCAAAAAGCTCCTTCTCTGTGGTTGAGTAGTTCCTTTGGCCTCCATTCAACGTCAGAGACGCATAGTAGATCACATGAGAGCTCTTCCCCTCTTTTTGTCCAAGCACGGCTCCCACAACATGGTCACTAGCGTCACACATCAATTCGAAGGGTTGGGATCAATTTGGCACTTGTATAATCGGTGCACTAGTAAAACAAATTTTCAACTCATCAAACGCAGTCCTGCACTTCTCATCAAATGCAAATGTGACCTCCTTATTCAGCAGCTCACACAAGGGTGAGGTGATCTTTGAGAAATCCTTAATGTGTAACACCCCCTTTTATAACCCAAGGGAATGCTACATCACCAGTGATTACTCAGACTTTAATGTCTTTGTAACCACCTTAGGCTTATAGGGACATGCAACCATGCTCCCATAAACAAGATGATAATAATTAAATACACAAATAAAATACAATTTAATAGCGGAAGACTTGAATAAAATAACTATTTATTAATATTTCCTCTAAAATTGAGGATGTAAATTTACAACCTGATAACAATACAACGGAAGACTTTTAAATCTAAGAAAAATATTTAAATGGTAATACAGTATATCTATAACTTTAAAGCGTAAATACAATGTTAAAATAACTTAAATGCCTTCTCAACTTCTCTTCGTCTTCTCTTCTGAGACTCGACCTAAACCTGCCGTCACAAAAAATAGGACGGCTAGTTCGTAAGAACTAGCAAGCAACGGCTCGAAAACTGGGACTATTTTGGATTCAAACTCAGTGACCATGATAAGGTATGAATCTAAACCCAAATGTGATTATTGAGAATATTTTATGTAGGCTTAACATTTTAAGACACGACTCCTATGACACGGATAACCCCGAAGGATTGAGTAACAAAAGATGTGAGCGACAAGCATTCTTAGGAACCATACTCCGAGTACGAATGTAATATGATACAACTTCCTCACGTTGAATAACTTAAACACACTTTTACACACTTTACATGTTTAATGCATTATTATAAGGTCTAAACTGTATTGGTTTAAAAGGTACTCGATGTGGCCCAGAATTGACCCAGAGGGCAGGACTCTTCCGGAGAGTTTTAAACCGCGGTCTAGACAGTCAATTAAGGGTTGATCTTGTGTCCCCCAATACCTGGTTCAAACCAGGAATATGCTAATTATATATTAATATTATTAATACCGGTCCCACCCTGACATAGTGGATATGACCTACAACTGCTTTGGTTGTGTAACACAACTCATCTGGTAGTGTGTAGTTTCATGAAACCTTTAGACCGAGGAGTAACGACCCCGACCTGACTCTACAATACCACATTCACATGACTGCACACATTACGATTCACATTGCTTTACATTGATTGATTTGATTCAATTGAGTTTCACTCGCAATCACACAATCCTCACATTGTTATTATTTACTTAAGATATCCTAGGTGATCACAGAACACGATAATAACCCATGTTATTTGTAGGTAACATGGATGCCAAATGAAATGAAAGCAAATAAAAGGATGGAAACATCAAAGAAAAGGCATGTTCCATACCTAACCAATTAGCATGAAAGACAAAGATAAATCATGCTTTAAATAAACGGTGGGTAACTATATTGTTATGTTAGATTAAGGTCACCCAATTATACTTGTCAATTTATAAATCACACAAGCAGGTGAATTGCAATTTATTTTAATTAATTTGGCAAGCAATCAAGAAAAGAAAACAACAAGACACGAAGGCACCGAAATGAGTGGAAAAGCTCGGAAAGTCACTTGCCTTATTCATCTTGTTGGATTTCGGTACCAACTATGGACTTGAAAGCACTTGGTGACGGAGTTGACGAAGTCTACGGGCGAATCTATAGGTATGAAATATACGACACAAGGAAGTATTTAATAATTGAATTTTAATAAACGGAATTGACTTATTTAATTCGAAGTCGAATTAATTTAAAGAGTCGGAAATAATACCAAGGTGATCTTCTTGGGAATCTTGAATCATTGAGGATGGACAAGGATTTGATGATAACGCTGCGGATTAAGGAGATTACGCGAGTTAGAACAACATCTAAAACTGCGGCGTAATTTCTGGAATTTAAAAAACTAAAACAGGGGCAAAATTTACAAAAACAGAAATTACGGGAGCTTTAACGTAATTAAGCTTCTTCGACCTTCAACTCGACAGTAGCTTGAGCAGCGTTTTTTCCGGTGAAGTTTCGGCGAGACTTCGGCGACTCCTCGAGGCTTCGATAGTGAACGTAATGACACGCGATCAGTGACCACAGCTTTGTGGCAATGAGATGCATCTCCTGGTGGTGTCTCGTAGCCCCGTCAGCGGCTAATGGTGGCGGACGAGGGCGGCTAAGGCAGCTCCGACAAGGGGGATTTCAAAATTGGGGCTTTCGGTTTCGGGATGTTTTTGTGGAAAATTTGTGAAGAGAATTGTTGCTAGAGATGTTTAGAACCCAATGGAATAGATTAGAAGCTCTGATTTCTTCTCTACCGGATGAATTTCGAAGAACACCGAACCCCTATATTTATAGTCGATGTCAAACGGAGTCGATTTGGATCGAATCGAATCCATAGGGGTAACTACAAATCTTTCTAGAAGCTATCTAGTTGGTTAATTGGATAAAAATCTATCACGAAAGGGCCGTTTTAGATAAAACTTCGAATTTGGGATAAACCCGTTTGAGTTCGTTTGGATTCGAAATCACAAATTGATAATGGATATAGACATAGTAGAGATTGGGTAACAATTTAGAAACAAAACGATAAGATTCGGATGAGATTTGAAGGAGGTAAAAACTAGCTTTGTTCAACAGTTGCAAACGGTTGGGCTGGAGGTAGGAGAAGGGTTTAGTACTGGTTCAACAACATTTTTTTTAATTTTGGATGGGTGCGGTTCGGTTCACTTAAATAAAAAGAAATCCGGTTCAAGCTCTATTCCTCTATATATATATATATTAATGCCTATCCGAATATTTTTATTAAAATCCCACAATTTAAATAATAGTAATAAAACAAAAGGTTTAATTAAATACATTTTACTTTATGTAACAACATTGATAACTCCACTCCCTTGATGAAAATCGGAATAAGTTTCAAAGGCCTTGACAGTCTGTTTGTGTCAAAGGTCTTGAAGCTTTAACAGTATTGATGAAACACAAAACCTGTTCTATATGATATTATGTTCGAATATTATTTTATGTTATTATATGCTTCCATTATTTTATTATATATACACTAACCTTTCAGGAAGTATTTTCGAATATTATTTCCTTCCTTATGTTGTAAATTGAGAAGATTCAAATCGGAAGATTATGGCCTCCGAAAGTTTCCAAAGATAGAAGATCCAGCTCAAGCCATGATCCTCTCTAGCCGTTGGTGAAGATCCTTAGGCGCCGATTTGTTTCAATAAAAAGAAAAGGAAGAAGAAGACAGCTACACACCTGTTGAACACAAGCTTTCATACACTCAAGCCTTCAAGCGAGATCTGTCTTCTTCGTGTGCTCTCTGCTAGTCCTTAAGAGTTTGTAATTTCATTTCAAAGCATTTGAGAGTTACACTGTGAGCTTATAGGATATATTTCGAGAGAGTGTTATACTCAAGAGTTTGTAACTCAGGAAGTAGACACTAGGCGATTGATTCACTAAGTGTAAGAGGATTGTACTAGATAGCATAGAGAGGTGGGGCTCTTCTAGATTGGTCTAGGACTCCAAGGGAACGTGAGTTGACTAGATTGTAATTGTATAGGAGAGAGGCTTCTCGGGGAGCTACTAGGATCCTAAGTCTTGTGAATCAATAAAAGCCGGTTGAATCCTAGGGTTGTGAAAGAACCCTAGGCGGGGACGTAGGCCAAGTTCGTGCCGAACCTCGTAAACAACTCATCGAGTCCTTTACTTATTGCTTTACCTTATTTCCGCACTTGGTTCGACTGTTTAAAACTAGTTATAAAACTTTGTACATATTCAATTTAAAAGAAAAGAAAATATTTCTAAATCCAAAATAAAATAACTTTTATTACAAAAATTATATCTACTTAAAACGAAATACCCAAAGATAATTTGGGGTATTTCATAATGAACCTGCGGTAGAATCCTGCAGGGGCTAAAAAGGAACGCACTTCACGCACATTAGTAGGATAAGGCAAGGATTGAATGATGTCAACCTTTGCCTTATCAACCTCAATCCCTTTATAGGAGACAATGTGACATAAAACAAAGTCTGGACCTTGAAGCCTAGGCCAAAGCATCAATCAGTCATTGGCACACGATGGGTATTTCGAAACAAGCTAGATGAGAATGGTAAGATCGTGAGGAACAAGGCAAGGCTTGTTGCTCAAGGCTACAATCAAGAGGAAGGTATTGACTACGAGGAGACCTTTGCTCCCGTAGCCAGGCTTGAAGCCATTCGTATATTATTAGCATTTGCATCTTTTATGAGCATAAAGCTATATCAAATGGATGTCAAGTGTGCTTTTCTCAATGGTTTCTTAGAAGAAGAAGTTTATGTGGCTCAACCCCCAGGTTTTGAAAGTTTGGAATTTCCTAATCACGTTTATAAACTTGATAAAGTGCTTTATGGTTTGAAACAAGCCCCAAGAGCTTGGTATGAGCGCTTGTCAAAATATCTTTTAGAAAATGAATTTAAAAGGGGGTTAATCGACAAGACTCTTTTTATCAAGACCAAAGGAAAGGACATTTTGGTTGTTCAAATTTATGTTGATGATATATTGTTTGGTGCTACTAACACATCTTTGTACAAGGAATTTTCTGACATCATGTGCGGCGAATTTGAGATGAGCTTGATGGGTGAACTCAATTTCTTTTTGGGATTACAAGTTCATCAATCCAAGAAAGGGATCTTTGTCAACCAAAGCAAGTACGCTAAGGATCTCTTGAAGAAGTTCAAGATGGATCAATCCAAAGCAGCCAAGACTCCCATGAGCTCAACATTATCCCTAGATCAAGAAAAGACTGGGAAGAGTGTCAATCAAAAGGAGTATCGGGGAATGATTGGATCTTTACTTTATCTTACAGCTAGTAGACCTGACATCATGTTTAGTGTTTGCATGTGTGCTAGGTTTCAAGCTGATCCTAAAGAATCTCACCTCGTGGCTATGAAGAGGATCTTTCCATATCTCAATGGCACTAAGGATCTTGGACTATGGTACCCAAAGCAAAAGGATTTCACATTAATCGGAAGCCGAATACATAGTAGCTGGAGCATGCTGCTCCCAAATCCTTTGGATAGCTCAACAAATGCGTGATCTTGGCATCAACCTCAAAGGCATTCCCATTAAGTGTGACAATACAAGTGCCATCTCCATTACAAAGAATCCTGTTCAGCATTCAAGGACCAAACATATTGATGTAAGGCATCATTTCATTAGAGACCACGTCGAAAAAGGTGATGTGTCCATTTCCTTTATTTCAACTGATTATCAATGGGCTGACATTTTTACTAAGCCTTTGGCAGAGGACAGGTTCACCTTCATTAGACGAGAGATCGGGATGCTTAACAAGGATGCACTTTCGTAGGGGGAGCTTTCCCTTTACGAAAGATAAATTCTACTCAGTGTCAAGACCCTTGAGTTTTATGTCAAGGTTTGTGAACTGAATGATAGAAAACAGATATCGGATCGTATATATTTGGTTAATATCTTTTTAGATATTTGATCAAGTATTATTTTCATTGGATTTCAAAATAATATATTTATGTCACATATTTTATCCGTAGAGATATTTTTGGAACAAAATATTTTCGGTTATTTCCCTCCTATTTTAAAATGGTTAAGAGAAGATTTGATTTTTGAATTGAAATATTTTTCAAAATTGGCAATGTTATCATTACTTACATTGGAACCCTAAACCCCATCCCATCACTCAAATCTCTCCTATTTAAAACCCCAACCCCTCTCAATTACCTTATAACCGCAGAACTACCCAAAACTCTTCCTATTCTCCCTCTCCAATCTCTCAAACTATCCTGAAACCCTAGCCGAATACCTCCATGGCTCCCAAATCAAAGAAAGCTTCCACACCCAAAAGACTTGGCGCCACCCCCAAGGGGCGCCAGGTCACTGCTACTTCTCCTACACCTGAACCCACTCCTCAAGCCATCGTCCCTGCTGTTGTCCAGAGCACCATCGCTGAGAGCACGACTACAGTAACCAAGGGCTCTCAAAAATGCTCTGCTAAGAAGCCTCTCAGTGCGAAGCAGAAAGGGAAAAAGAAGGTCATCGCTGAGGAGGTGGATGAGGAAGAAGAAGAGGAGGATCTTGATGCTATTCTGGAAAAGGATGCAGCCAAGGAAGCCGTAGAAGAAGCTTTAAGGAAGAAAAAGGCCGAGGAGGAGGCCGAGCTTGCAAGGAAGTTGGTCGAGGAGGAAGCTGAGAGAATCCGGAAGGAAGCTGAGGCGGAGGCTCTCAAGGAGGTTCCTTCTGAAGAGGAGCCTGAGGAAGAGGACGAGGAGCAAGACGAATCCGGAGAGGACGAGGATACCGATGGAGACAACGCTGAAAGGTCTGGTGAGGACTCGGGGTCAGAGGAAGAAGAGGAAGAGGAGCTCGAGCATGCTCCCTCTCCTTCTCCTCCTCCTCCTCCCCCGTCTCCAAAGAAGCAGAAAGCCTCTACAGCCAAGCCTCCTTCTCCCAAGCGCACCAGGAAGGGCACCCTCAGAAGCCTTGAGGCGCCTGCCAAGAGGTCTGCTCCAACACAGGCTAGAAGGAAGAACGCTGATCCTCCCGCTCTCATTCAGATAAATCAATCCCTCCCCTCTTCATGGTTTGAAAATGCTGAAATGGCTGGTAAGTGGGTAGATGAGTTTCGAACGCGTAGGATCTGCTGTTCTGATTTTTTAGATATTGCGTTCTTTGAAGCTTTGAAATTACCGTGCATTGCTATTCTTAAAAAATCCCCAGCCTGGACCCTTCTCAATCTTGAAACCGTCTATTATCCCCAACTCACCCGCCTGTTCTATATAAATCTCAAAGCCAAACACACTGACGATGGTTGGTTCTTGGAATCTGTCGTCAAGGGAGTTCGAATCTCTTTCAGCTCCTTTGACTTCGCTGGTTTCCTTGGCCTTCCTAGCCCTTGTCCACCCTCTCAAGAAAACCCCTCTAAAGAAGACTGCATTACCTTTGTCCGATCCAAATATCTTCTACCCGAGGCGTCTACCAATACCTCAAAGCAGCTAACCCACTCATCCCTTACCCTAGAGGCAAAGATTATATTTAAAATCATTGTGCGCTGCCTCTTACCCCGTCTAAACTCTGGCTCTCTCCTAACCGACAATGCCATGATCCTACTTTACCGAATCCTCAATGGCCTTGATCTTGATCTAGCCAACACCATTTTAGGATCCATGGCTCACACTAGAAAAGCCAGGAAAGGAACTCCCCTCCCCTTCGCTACCCTTTTGACCCAAATCTTCGAAGCTTCTGGAATCGGTTTTAAAAATGAAGAACAGCAGCGTCATACGGGTAAGTTCGACTCCAAGAGCCTTGAAAAGATTGGCATCACTCGGTCCCCCCAAGGGACTTGGAGTCTTGCCTCTCCTTCAAAAGCTCTTACCACTGCCTCAGCCATTGATGAACGCATGGACAACCTGGAGTTGGGCTTGGAGGAAGTTCGCCTGGATATCAAGGAGCTGCACAAGGAGTTTATGACAGAGATGAGCGGGGTAACCAAGCTGTTGCAAGGACTGTGGTCGCGGCTCACTGATGATGCTCCGGACGATGAAGCTTAACCCTATCCTACCCTACCCTTACCCCAAATCTGAAACATTGCTGGTTTTTGGAAACTGTTTCAAAACTTTTGGTGACTGTTTTACCTCCTCCCTTTGTTGAAAGACAAAAAGGGGGAGATGATCTGTGATGGTGTTAGACTTTTTAAAATTGTTGCGATTTAAAGGTCTTGGAAGACCTTGGTTTTATTTTCAGTTGGATGGTCTTCTTGCTTTAAAATTTTGATCCAACATTTGTCTAACCCATGCAGGTGCATTTGTCTAACCCATGCAAGTACTTAGTCCGATTTTACTTATATTATATATGCTTGACTAAGTTGCAGGGATGCACAGGTTTTGTCTTTCATCAAGGGGGAGATTGATAACTCCACTCCCTTGATGAAAATCGGAATAAGTTTCAAAGGCCTTGACAATCTGTTTGTGTCAAAGGTCTTGAAGCCTTAACAGTATTGATGAAACACAAAACCTGTTCTATATGATATTATGTTCGAATATTATTTTATGTTATTATATGCTTCCATTATTTTATTATATATACACTAACCTTTCAGGAAGTATTTTCGAATATTATTTCCTTCCTTATGTTGTAAATTGAGAAGATTCAAATCGGAAGATCATGGCCTCCGAAAGTTTCCAAAGATAGAAGATCCAGCTCAAGCCATGATCCTCTCTAGCCGTTGGTGAAGATCCTTAGGCACCGATTTGTTTCAATAAAAAGAAAAGGAAGAAGAAGACAGCTACACACCTGTTGAACACAAGCTTTCATACACTCAAGCCTTCAAGCGAGATCTGTCTTCTTCGTGTGCTCTCTGCTAGTCCTTAAGAGTCTGTAATTTTATTTCAAAGCATTTGAGAGTTACACTGTGAGCTTATAGGATATATTTCGAGAGAGTGTTATACTCAAGAGTTTGTAACTCAGGAAGTAGACACTAGGCGATTGATTCACTAAGTGTAAGAGGATTGTACTAGATAGCATAGAGAGGTGGGGCTCTTCTAGATTGGTCTAGGACTCCAAGGGAACGTGAGTTGACTAGATTGCAATTGTATAGGAGAGAGGCTTCTCGGGGAGCTACTAGGATCCTAAGTCTTGTGAATCAATAAAAGCCGGTTGAACCCTAGGGTTGTGGAAGAACCCTAGGCGGGGACGTAGGCCAAGTTCGTGCCGAACCTCGTAAACAACTCATCGAGTCCTTTACTTATTGCTTTACCTTATTTCCGCACTTGGTTCGACTGTTTAAAACTAGTTATAAAACTTTGTACATATTCAATTTAAAAGAAAAGAAAATATTTCTAAATCCAAAATAAAATAACTTTTATTACAAAAATTATATCTACTTAAAACGAAATACCCAAAGATAATTTGGGGTATTTCATAATGAACCTGCGGTAGAATCCTGTAGGGGCTAAAAAGGAACGCACTTCACGCACATTAGTAGGATAAGGCAAGGATTGAATGATGTCAACCTTTGCCTTATCAACCTCAATCCCTTTATAGGAGACAATGTGACATAAAACAATGCATTCCTCAACCATAAAGTAACACTTTTTTGAATTGAGCACTCAGTTAGTGTCAACACACCTTCTAAGCACAAGTACCAAAAGGTTTAAGCAAGCATCAAAACTATCGCCATGTACTGTAAAGTCATTCATAAAAACCTCAATGAATTTCTCTATATATTTAGAGAAAATACTCATTATACACCGTTGGAATGTCCCAAGAGTGTTGCACAAGCCAAAAGGCATTCTGCGATATGCAAAAGTGCCAAACGAACAAGTAAATGTCATCTTTTCTTGATCCTCTGGTGCAATGGCTATCTGAAAGTACCCTGAATATCCATCTAAAAAGCGATAATATGGATGACCAGCGAGCCGTTCAAGCATCTGATCAATAAATGGTACTGGAAAGTGATCTTTTCGAGTTACAGCATTCAGCTTGCGATAATCGATACAAACTCTCCAGCCTGATTAGACTCCGGTTGAGACCAACTCACCCTCTTGGTTCTCAACCACTGTTATGCCTCCCTTCTTTGGTACTACCTGCATTAGACTAACCCATTGACTATCAAAGATGGGATAGATCATACCTGCCTGAAGGAGTTTCATCACCTCCTTCTTCACTACCTCTATCATAGGTGGGTTGAGTCTCCGTTGATGTTTTCTAGAAGGTTTGGCTCCCTCTTCTAACAAGATTCTATGCATGCAAGTAGCTGGGCTAATTCTCTTGATGTCTGCTATGGTCCATCCCAGAGTGGTCTTATGTTCTTTGAGCACCGCCACCAACCTATCTTCTTGTTCTTTAGTAAGCTTGTTAGAGATGATGACAGGCAATGTGTCACCTTCTCCCAAGAATGCATACTTCAAATGCGCATGAAGTGGCTTGAACTCAACAACAGGTGCTTGCACAACAGAAGGTAAAAACTTCTCGCTCGGAACGGTTAGTGCCATAGGGGTACCTACCTGTGAATGAGTAGGGAGGGCGGAAAAGTCTCTTATGGTCTCTTGCAGGTTAGTAAACAAAGCATAATTCAATGAAAACTCCTCAATAGGAGCTTCTAAAGCTACCTGCAAGTCATCTACACAACTCATACAAGTATCAATGGTATATACAAAGCATAAGGAAGGATCATCATAAGGGAATTTCATTGCATCATATATATTGTATTCAACCTTCTCACCATCGAATTCCATAGTCAAAGAGCCAGAATACCCATCAATTTTTGTTCTAGCATTCTTTAAAAAGGGCCTTCATAAGATAATAGGGGCCTCTTGCTTAGCATACTCCATGTCTAAGACAAAAAAGTCAGCAGGCAAGATCAAGTTGTCAACCATGACCAACACATCCTCTACTATGCCTCTAGGATAAGCATTTGAGCGGTCCGCTAGTTGGATCACCACTCTAGTCTCATGCAAAGGTCCTAAGCCTAATGATTCATACATAGAATAAGGTAAAACATTAATAGATGCACCTAAGTCTAACAAAGCTTTATCAAACTTAGTCTCACCTATCACACATGGGATTGTGAACATGCCAGGGTCACTACATTTCTTAGGCATACGCTTTTGAAACACAGCAGACACATGTTCGCTTACCTTAATCTTCTGCTTCCCCTTCAACTTTTGATTCCTCTTTATGGTGCAAAGTTCCTTAAGAAATTTAGCATAACGATGAATGCTTTTAATCCATTTGAGTAAGGGAATGTTTACCTCACACTTATTGAACTTCTCAAAGATTTCTTTATCATTCGCAGGCCTCCTTGTGTCTCTGAGGGCTTCAGGAAAGGGAGGAACAAGTTTGTAAGAGTTGAGAGGAGGAAATTCAGGCCTTATATAAGAATCGGAGGAATCGTCAGGATTAAGGCCGCGGGGCGGCTCGCTGAAATCTGCCCCTTTAGAATCGCCTTGCCCGTGGGGCGGCTCAAGGGGGCCACGGGGCGGCTGGCGATTTCGAAGCTCTTTTTCTTCCTCTTCTATACCCAGCTCAGATTCCCCATGGTTTCCGTCATCTTGGTGAGTGGTAATCAGTTCCTTACCACTTCTTAGTGTTATTACGCTGCCGTTCTCCCTGGGATTCACCATCGTTTGAGATGGTAGCTTTCCTGAGTCCTTAGCCTGCAATTCGCTTATCGATTGAGCCAATTGGCCCATTTGCTTCTCCAAATTATTGGAGTGCTCAACTTGACTCATGAGTATCCTTGTGAGGGTCTTGATAGGGTCCTCAGTTGATTGATCCTCTGGTGGAGGTCCTCTCTGCCTAGAATCGAATCGTTGCTGAGGCCTTTGTTGGGGTCCCCCTTTTGGATTAAAAGGGGCCTGATGATTACCATAGCCATACCCCTGGTAACCTATATTATAATTGTTATTGAACTGATTGGGGTTAGCATAATTACCATACCTGGGCTTCTGCTGAACAAAGTTTCCCATGGCGTTAAGCTCAACATTAGGCTCCTGAAGTAGTGGGCACATATCATTTGGATGTGAGGGATCAACACAAAGCCCACATGCCTTGAGTTGTTAAGGCGTCCCTTTGAGCATCATCCCTTTCAACATCTCCTTCATCTCCATCATATCGGCTTGCAAATTGGAGCTTGAAGAATCTACAACCAGTACTCCACGGGGGTTGGCCCTCTTACTATGTTCTCTGCCCCTCAACAAGCTTTGAGAACAACTCCATAGCATCATTTGGGGTCTTGTTGAGAATGTTACCCCCACTAGCGGCGTTCACCATTTGGTGCTCATCGTCAAGCACCAAGTCCTTTTGAGAGTAACCATGGTAGGGCCAACTTGAGCAAAGCTTTTTGAATCGCTCCACATACTCATACAAAGTTTCAGTTGCTAATTGCTCGAGGTTGTTGATGGCCTTCTTAAGAAAGTTCAACTTTGTAGCAGGGAAGTACTTTTCTAATAACAACCTTTTCATCTCTGTCCAGGCGGTAATGCTCCCTGCAGGCAAGTAGTAAAACCAATCATTAGCCGAATCTTTCAATGTGAAAGGAAAAGCTCGCAGCTTGATTTGGTCCTCTGTGACATCGGTTGGCCTCATGCTCTCAATGATGGCATGGAACTCCGCCAAATGTTTGATGAGATCCTCACCACTCAACCCATGGAACTTAGGTAGAAATTGGATCCATTAAGCATTGAACTCGAACTTGGTCCCATCAGTAAGTGCTGGAGACAGCACCGCCAATGGTTGTGTTTGCCGATTCGGTGTGGTGAGTTGCCTTAAGGTTTGGTTCGCGTTATCCAACATGTTGTCACCCATCATTGCAGTCCCCTCGGCTTCTTGATCAAAAGGTAATTCATGAAATTTATTTCGAATCTCCCGCCTTAGGTCAGAAAGAGTCCTTTCGATCTTTGAATAAAAAAGAAGTAAAGATGGATTGGTAGCATGGGTGCAGACGATAAAAGTGTTCCACACCAAGGTTAGCTATTAAATAACACAAGAAATCAACAAGAGCTTCCCCGGCAACAGCGCCAAATTTGACAAGAGGAAAACCTGTCGTTGTTCCTGCCAACGAATACTCAAACTCACAACTAGTATAGTTGGTAAGAAAGGGGTCGATCCATAGGGAAATCTAATAAATTCGAGTGTCAATCTAATCGCAAGTAACAACAAAAGAGAGTTTTGTGAGAAAAATATCCGCCTTTTATCAAAGCGGATGCACACAAACGGAATAATGTTGGTTGTAAAATGCAATAGAGAGAAATAGGTTCACCTACAATTTGTCATTCAATTGATGAATTTGATCCTTGTTTTAGCCTCTAGTTCTTGTCTTTTCCTACGAATGTCCTTGTCCAGATCTTATGTAAATTACTAGTCCTAAGAGTCCTAGTAATTCTTATCTCTAAATAACCCTAATACGGTTAAGATTTAACGTAGAGATAGCATTAAGAATATGAATTAACCAAGGTATATGCAATATCAAGCTACGAGTCGATATTTAACATATATTCAACTTCCTACACATCCAATTAGTCCTACGAGTCCTAAAGGGATATGATTGCCACTTGGGTTAATGTTCGCTATGAGGAATCTACAAAACCCTAGCAATTGAATGAATCTACTCTAACTAGTTGATCAGGCCAAAGAGAATAAAACCCATCCAAGGAATTAAGCGCAAAGAAGCCAAAACATTCGAATAGAAATAAGAACTAGATTAAAAAACTCACAATTCAACAATCAAAGATCCAAACTGTAGGCGAAACCTTGAGAGTTTAGTTGCTCATGCTCAAACGTGTTCTCAATAATTCTATAAAGTGCATGAGGTGAAAAAAACATAACCCTAAGATGTCCTTTTAAAAGCTTTCAAAAGAGTCGGCCAAAAACATATTATAAACCCCTAATTCAGATTCGGATTCTGATTCGGCGTTCAGCAGCAAGCTGCGGGGCAGCCACCAAAGCCGCGGGGCGGTTGGCGATCAGAAAAATCCTTCGAGTGGGCTTCGAGTCATGGGGCGGCCAAGCATCCTGCGGGGAGGCCAGCGATTCTCTAACTTCTCTCCCTTGTCCTACAGCAGTAGCACAAAACTTTTCCTCTTAACTTCTTTTGCTCTCCTCAATGCTCACTTTACCTATAATCTGTGATACCTAAAATAAACCATAGAGTTGTGTAGATTCCGCCTCTTCCAACTCAACAAGTGATTGTGTAAATGCAACTAAAATATGAAATATTTACAACTAAACTATTCTAAATGTAATCTATTATGCAATACTAATAATGCTCTATCACAACACCTAGTATATCATGTGACTACATGCATGCAGGAACCAATCTGAGTAAGCTCCCGAAGGAACTTATCTGGGATGGCAGAATAATAAAAGTAATGTCAAGCAAGGTAAGCAGCCAAGAACATCACAAATCCCTAATAGTTAAATAGAATAGTACATAAGTCTAAAGCATAAAAAGACCCATCTACTGTTACATATAACTAAGCAAGCATAGAAGAAATCATCATCATTCATTCAGCTTTTCATATTATTTATACCAGTGGTTCATCCGGTTCTCAGTTCCATCATATTGATAACTCGATCCAAATGCCAGTTAGGTCATAAGTCCAGGTTAATTTCAAGTCTGGTAGTCAAGGTCCAACAAGTCCCGTTAAATTCCGATAGTTAAGGTTCAAGAGTCCAGTTAAAACGGTTTGAAAGTTCGAGGTCCAAAAGGTCTATCCGTTAAACAACCATGTCTAAGGTGAGTCTCAAATTATGAAGTCCAGTTCAATTGGTTTAGAGTTGAGGCGTTTGGTGGGATGTTTTTACCAGGTTTAATTGTGTCGTTGGTCCTGGTCCCCCAAATACAGAATATCCTAACATAATGCTAAACAAAAGATTAGTATAGCAGACAAGTCAGGAGTCGATCCCATAAAGAAGACTGATTCGTAGTTCTTAAGAAGATTCTCTAAACTACAGGCAACAAGATTGCAATAACAAGAACACAACTCAAGAACTCAAGAACAAAAGAGGAATTTACCTCGAGTAGCCAAGAACACCACCGGAAAGTTTAACCTGAAAAGGCAAGATAAGCGCAAAAGCTCTCGGAGAACAGGAATCCGGAAAGAACCAAAACAGATGAACGAAAGACAATGAAAGAGTAAAAAACGGAACGGGGTAATTTATAGAAAATTACCGACTCTTTAACTCCCTCTAAACATTTGGGCCGAGGTAAACCCTAATGGGCTGGAGTGAGCCAAAATTGGGCCCAACCTCGATAAACTAAAATGACGAATATGCCCGTCGAGAGGGAACAAGAAAAAGGATGGCATTTCCGCAAAAAAGGTCGGATCGTCTCATTCTCAAAAAGAACTTAACCCGACCCGAGGAGCTATGATGAAACCGGACGAAAATGCCCAACAAAATTAAAAGAAACGGTAAAATAAAATAAGAAGATGGTCCGTAGACAAGGACGACCTTTGAAAGAGCATGTACCCCTAAATTAAAATCGACGCGGACATAAAGGAAGACACGTGTCCACCATGCCCCCAACCCACGGAGGTCACACGTGTCTACACAAAAATGACAAGTGTCACAATAAGAGACACCCCGCCAATCACTATAAAAAGAAGAATGAACAGAGACAGAAGGGACTTTTTGGCCCGGCTGAGAGAGAAAACGATAAGGAAAAGCGAGAAAGGATAGAGAAAGAAGGATTGAGGAAGTAATCGGGAGTATCTTAGACCCAGGAAGTCCCGCGAAGAAATTAGTAGTGACACATCCGCGTGTATACGATACGTTCGAACTCAGGGGGACAGGAATAGAGACCTACAACTCGTGTCAGAGCCCAATCGAGTCGTCGCTCGTGGTCAGGTAAACTCTCTCGAACCCAATAAAAGTTGGATGGATTCCCAAATATGAAAGGGGAAAATGGGTGCAACCCATGATTCGGCGCCGACACAGCCCAGGTAGAGCCAGGGAGCATTCGTCCCATGGGTCAGGTAAGACCGTGTTCGAAGACTGCGCCACCCGAGTCCACCCCCTGGGGGCCCCACTGCAAGTGGGCCCTTTATTTGTTTTTTTGGGATTCATCAACAGCAGACTCGCAATTTCTATATACAACACAACAAATTTAAGTCTAAGATTTCCAAGGGTTTAACATATCTCCCGAGAGTCCTAACATACAAGTTGTCCTGAACGTCTGGAGCCCTAATCACCCCCCTCCCCTCCCAAGCTTTAACAACCGACTAAAAAATATGAAACATGGCTTCCTATTAAAATCGAACTTGGTGGTAGATGCAGAGGGGAATAGAAAATTTGGTGGCCAAATAGCAAATCAAAGGGTGAGATTTATCAACAACAAAAAAGAAAAACAAGTGAAAATTCAGACATACCTAATTAACAGCTCACTGTTGGGATTCTCTCGGCTTCTTCATTCCCAGCCTCTCCGAACCTCTGAATCGCCTCTTCTTCTGAATATCCAAATCGAAAAGCCCTAAAATTGCATAAATAGCAAACCTAGAAATTGCAAATTATAAATGAAAGTCAGCCAAGCAATCGAGCGCCCAATTAGAAGTGGAGTTGGGAGGAAACTCGAGATTTGGGGTACAAATCGCCTAAAAATTAAGCTAAATAGGCAAATTTGAGGTCGGAAATTTCAATAATCATACCTATTCAGAAAGTCGTTTTGTGCCCTCCCAGCAACGGGCTATGATGACGTATCTGCCGCCCTCTCGTATGAGTACCTAGACAGAAGAACACAAAGCCACCGGCCGACTTCTGGTGTTCATGCTATCGCCGCCCTCTGTGTGTTCGAGCTGTCTCTAAAAAATGTCGAACAACAAAACTGAGCAGCAAGAAAAACTTGGTTGAATAAAAAAACAGAAGAAAAAGATTGGGAGCAAGTTCAATTCATGTTAAAAAAGGGTCATTAGCGGTAAACCACCATTTGAATATATGCATTTTTCCAAAACCACCCCTTAAAATAAATATTGCAGAAAACCACCATTAACATATACTCTGTTAACCAAAGACCACCCTCCCTACTGATTATATTAAATTTTCATTAATTTTTGGCAAAAGACTAAAATACCCTCATCTCTCTCAAATTTTATCTCAAATGCCATTCCTTTGAAATCAAATAGAGTGTGAAACAGCAATGGAAGTCACCACCTTCAAATCATATGTACGAATATACCCATATCACCAAAGAGAAAGATAAAAAAATCCACACAAAATCATTACAAATAAACAAAATTTAATAGGAGATTATGCCCAAATATTAAAATCTAATACACTTAAACAAATAAAAAATGGCAAACATATTTAACAATTTATACAAATCAGAAAGATCATACGATCTTTTTGAACAAATTTAGAGAGTAAACAAAAGTAGTTTTAGATTTGAGCCCTAGCCTGGAATCTCTTCAATTCAGCACCAAACCTAGGCAATTTGGCTTGGAATCATGCCAGGTGTTGTTCAACACAGCCACCTCAGCCCCGAGGGCCTCCTTCCGTCGTTGCCTCCTCCGAATCGTCACCTCCAATGCTAAGATCTCCGATGTGAACTTTCGGACGTTCCTTCGAATCCTCGTGTACATTGCCTCTCTTGGTCCTCCTCCTTCCTTGTATTAATGCCCCAACCTATTGAAATTCCAACCCCTATAACCTCCCGTAAGTTGAAAGAGGCATGTAATAAACCTGGAGGTCCAATTTTTCTCCTCACTTCCATGTTTTGAGAAAGGGTTTGATTTATTTTTGTTTTTTTTGGCAAGGTTGATTTTTTTTGTTGGAGGCAGAGAAAGGGTTTGATGTTTGATGTGACTTTTTTTAACAGAAGCTGGTAAACTAATAGGAAGGGTGGTGCTTGGTTAATAGAGTATATGTTAAGGGTGATTTTATGCAATTTTTATTTTAAAGGGTGGTTTCATCCAAATGCCCATATTTAAAGGGTGGTTTACTGCTATTTACCCTAAAAAAACAAAATAGGCTTGCTAGCTTGGGCCAATATCAAAAGGAAATGGGCTGGATTTCTGGGTGAAAAATAAAAGAAGAAACAACTCAGTGTTATGAAAAGCACATGGAGCAGTGGGAATGCATACACATTATACATACTCACGTATATATTCCGTCACAAAACCAACCCACTAAAATATAAAATTATAAGAAATTTTTTGGTAAATATCTATTTGAGATAGGCTATTTTGCTAAATATTCATTTTCATAGGTAAAAAATAGGTAATTAAGTAAGGGAGAACCGAAGCGCACCCTACACGCATCTAGGATGCGTGTAGATGCGCACCCAACAAATATGCATCCTGGATGCGTGTTGGTGTTGTATTTAATAGGGAACCGGGTTAAAAAAGTCAAGGCAATAAAAAGCAATTACACGCATCTAGGATGCGTGTACTTTAAAATTTCTTTAAAATTAAATTTCTTAAAAAATAACGTGCAAAGCACGTGATTTAAAAAAAAACAAATCACACGCATCTTAGATGCGTGTAATATAAATAAATAAATAAAAATTCACACGCATCTTAGATGCGTGTGATGATATAAAATGTTCACACGCATCTTAGATGCGTGTGATATAAATATAAAAAATTCACACGCATCTAAGATGCGTGTGATGATATAAAAAAAACAAATCACACGCATCTTAGATGCGTGTGATATAAATAGAACATGTGCAATGCACGTGAAAAATTAAAAAAAAAATCTGACTACCACACGCATCCAGGATGCGTGCCCTTATAAACCCTAAACTAGGGTTATACACGCATCCTATATGCGTATATAACCCTAACCCTACAAACCCTTCTAATGGACGCACATCCTGAATGAGTGCACACACATCTAGGATGCGTTCACAAACCCTAAACCCTAACCCTACAAACCCTAAACTACTTGAAGTTTCTAAAGGACACTCATCCTGGATGCGTATGATCTATTATACCCAACAACATCTTCATTTCATCATAATAAGCCTAACAACGTAAGCTAACTTCATTATATAACAATCATATGCCTAACAACATTTTAACTTATCATAATAAACCTGATTTATAGCTTTGAACTTACGATTACATGCACTCTCGTCATCAAATAAGAGTGTTTATAAAGATTTCCTAAATGTTCATCAACAAATATTTACAATAAGCCAAAGTCCGAGGTCTACCACTAAGTTCACGGTTCATCTGAAACTCATCAATACGACATAAAGTGTGTACGCAGTACGTATCAATTTCGTCTACACTCTCGTCATGGGAGTCTCTCAAATAAGTGGTGATCGCATGGGTTATAGTTAGGGTTAGTGTTAAGGTTAGGGTTATGTTAGGGCTAGGTTATATATACATGAAATGATGCATGAGTTAGAGTTAGGGTTAGGTTATATATATATATATATATATATATATATATAATTCAATCTTATTTGATGTATGCTAAGTGTTCAATATCGATTTATCGACTATATACCCTAACCCTAACTTTAATTAAGCATACATAATAACCTAATCAATTTAATCTCGTCTATTGTTAGATGAAATTCTATATTTTCGAATATAAACTAATAATTAAATCTCATTTAGTATTTTATAGTGATTTACATACAATCATTATCAAAAATAGCATAAATTAGATCAAAATATATTCACATGAGTATGACTATCATTCTACATATTAACTCTCTAATCTAATTATTCAATCTCATGTATTATAAAATTGAATCCAATCTTATTTGATATATGCTAAGTGTTCAATATCGACAATAATAATCTAATTCCGATAAATCCTAAAATATGAATAAATTGCTATAAATTCTAATATATAATATAATTTTAATTAATATTAATTATCATTTCCGAACAACTTTAATACGATTTGCAACAAATATGAATAAATTATAATCGAAAATTTGAACGATTCAATTATGATATAGGGTGCCTTTACATTATTAACATTTCCAACATTATTTAGTGTTATTTGGCAATTCCCATTCCCTTTCTTCCTCCTCCTCCTCATGAGGCTCTCACCATCGACACACGCATTTAGAGGTCACCTTCCGAATCACTGACGACATGGATCTCTCCTCGGATCCGTTCGCCGGATCCTCCATAATTGATATCGGATTCGAGGACGTATGACCTCTTCCCCACCTACATTGACGTCGATAAGCTCGGCCATGGCCATGGCCACACCGGATCTGATCCCCGACCTAGCTTTCTCGCCTTCTTCGGCAACGCCGACGCCAGAGGAGTTTGCGATTTGTTAGAATATGTTGTTAATTGCTTGTTACTGTTTGCGATTTGAATCGCCGATTGGTACCAACTCCCGATGGGCATAAATGGCTTATTCAGATTCCCTTCTTCTGGTAATAAGTATGATAGCTCGAGCTCATCTTCACCCAAACTCAACCCAATCTTGCAAAGCTCAAAGCTTGCAGGGCAGGTGTTTAACGAAATGCTACAAAGAGATCTAGGCAGAAAATTCGCTAACAAAGCTTACAAACTATAGTACAGTCGTCGTCTTCAGGCACTATGTTGTAATCTCTGTGCTCGAAAGTATATTATTTGGGGAAAATTTGGATAACATGAATCAAGCTTCTTGATTTTATTTTTTCCAAAAAAGAAAACAAACGTTGGCCGCTACAATTTAGAATATGACTACTAGGAGGAGAAATTGAAACAGATAAATAACTAGTGGTTGACCTCCTTCCCGTCGAAAGTTGGGTTTGTTGTGGCTTTGGCCTCTGCTCTTGCATAGAACACCATCTCCTGTATTCATTGTTTTTTTAAGGCCCATTTGCAGAAATACACCAAATCGGTGTTCAGTTTGCAAAAGTATATCAGTTTTCTGATAATAGCAAAAATAGGATAGGTGGGTCATTTGTGCTAAAAAATAGGTCATTTGTGTTAAAAAATAATGACTGATTTTACCTTTAAATTTAAATGTAAAAATCATTAAAAAGAGATTTATGAATTAAAAGAAAAGTTAAAAAATATATAAAAAATCAAATATACATTAAAATAATGTTTTAAATTTTTTTTCTCAGAAATTTAAAAATAATAAAAGTAGCCGGATGACAAGGCTAAAAATATATGTTTTTTATGACAAGGCTAAAAATTAATATTGACAGGATGGAGTTTATAATAGGGAAGAGAATAAAGATACGATTTTATCCTACCATAACTAGAAATTAAAGGCATGTCCAAGACAAAGTTATTCGTTCACTACGACAGGATTAATGTTTATAGTGACAAAGCTGCGGATGTACATTGACATGATTGAAGCTATAATCTAGGAGAGAATCACTGAAGATACGGTAAATCATATCTTCAGGATTATTAACCATATTTACAAAAGGATTGTCAATATATATCATGAAATCATAATATTATCACATTGACAGGATGAATATTGTTCTTGACAATCCCAAATATGAACATTGACAAGATATGATTAATAATCGGCGGGAGATTGAGTAAAGATACGGTTTTGACCTAAATTATAACCACTAGATTATAATCGACGGGAGATGGAGCTGGAGCCGGAGGTTGGTTTGCTCTTGGGGTCGAGGCCGGAGCCGGATTGCGCCGGAGTGCTCGCGCAACGATGGAGGGTGAAGGCGGCGATAGTCGGGCTGCTCTTGTGTGTTCTGGTTATGGATTGGGATTGGGTCGGTCGGGGGCGCCAGAGTGTAGGCGCAACGACGGAGCCGGAGACGTGGGCTCAGGTCCGAGTGCCGGAGACTTGGGGTTGGGGTTGAGCGCCGGAGACTTAGGGTTGGGGCTGCTCTTGTGTGTTTTTGGTTAGGGATTGGGTCGGTCGGGGCTAGGCTATCCTGTTAGTAGGGATTGGGTTGGGATCGGGAAATATTTTTTTTAATTTCAGTTTTTTTGTTATTTAATTATTTAAAATAATTTTAAAATATAAGAAAAATGAAAAATACTCAAAATATTTAACTTTTTTTTTCTGATTTTTTGGGGTGGTGGGTAGTTTTGATAATTAAATAATGTATTTTTGTAAATTTCCATATATTGATGCAATTTTTTTCAAACTTAGGTATTTTTACAAACCAATTATCAAAGTGAGTTATTTAGTAGTAATTCCCTTTTTTTAATGAAAATCAGCCCAGGTAAAAATTCAATTTTTTTAATGAAGGGTAAAATTGTATTTTTCCTTTATACCACCAAAAATAGTCATCATTTTATCAAATACAGATGAGATTATTTCCAAAAAATAATTTTCATCTCCTTTACCCTAAACAATCCTAAAAAATAATCTTCACCAAACAAAAAATATCATCATCACATGTGTTATTAGTGGTGTCACCAAGTGTTACTAGGGTTTAAGGCCTTGAAAAGTGTTATTAGTGGTATATCACCACAATAAAAAAAATATCATAACTATTGGCACCAAAGGGAAAGTGTTACTAGTGTTATGAGCGGTGAGAACTTTTCATCAACGGATTTAGTCACTTTCAAAGTGTTATTAGTTTTGTCACCACGATAAAAAAATGTAACCACCGTTGTCACCAACTTTTCATCAACAGATTCAGTCACTTCCAAACTGCTATCACCGCTGTAGTGATAAATTTTTTTACCTTTTTTATGAGGCTAGTGTCATCACCCTTATCAGTGGTGATAATTTTTTTTGTTTGCAACTTTCTTGTACCATTATTTTGGTGACATATTTTCATCAATAGATTCAATTACTTCCATAGTATTATTAGTAGTGTCACCACCAAAAAAATAGTGAAACAACTGTTGTCACCAGAGAAAAATCCTAGGATAAAGGGAGAAAAAATCTTATAGAGGCTAATGCTAACCAAAAGAAAATTTGGTGGTGTCACCACTATAAAAACAATGTCACCACAAATGTACAAAGTGGTGACACCACCAGTGTAGCAAGGGAAAGAATGGTCAAGTGTTATTAGTGGTATAACCAAGGAAAAATTGTGTCACCACTGTTGTCACCAAAGAAAAATCCCTAGGACAATGGAAATTGTTATTAGTAGTGTCACAACAATTTAAAAAAAGTAACCACTATTGTCACCAAAAGAACAAACCATAGGACAAGGGAAAGTGTTATCAGGACAAGGGAAAGTATTATCAGTTGTGAAAATGATGGTGACACATATGTGAAAATGATGGCAATTTGAGCGCACATCAGTGTCACCGCCCTTCATTAGTTCACCATCACCATCCTTAATTATCAGTTGTGAAAATGATGGTGACACATATGTGGTGACGATTTTTATAAGTGAGAATTTTTTTTACGATAACATTGTCATCAACCTTATCGATATCATCACTGACGGTCACCAACCTTATCTCTTTAAATACGAAAAATATAATACATAATGGGGTGTTACCATGTACGTGTCACCACTGCTTTCATCATTGGAAAAACATAAGAGGAGTTCAAATTGTTTACAAATTTGCAATATTGATGCAATACATTGAAGATGTGCTTCTACAGATTTATTATTCCTTTGTTTTTTGGTCAAAATTTATTAATCCTTTTACGTTAGTTTGGGGTTCAGCATATAGGGTCTGTTGGATTTAGTTAGATGTAAATGCTAAAATTATATTGAAAACCGACCACAGATATCAAAATTCAACATATATTGGATTCAATCGCCCATCTCAAATAAAATTAAATCTATCACCAAAAGAACTATGAGTGGTTTGATCTCATTCAAATTTGTTATGTAGCACACCCGACATAATGTTAAAGCTCGTCGGGTCCAATCACCAAACCAAAAACTAAATCAATTCAAACACTCTGAATTATGTAGTAGATAACAAAAAGGGTCGAACTCAAATTCTAAAAATTAAATAAAATATGTTTTACAATTATTTGCGCATTTTTGTTCAACATATTTTTCGGGTGCAACTCATTTTGCCTTTTCATCTCTCAATTGTGTCGATACTAATATTTGCCTATTTCTTATTTGTTGTCAGGAAATGGCATGAAGAGTCATGATCAACTTCAACGAACTACCGACAACTTTCCTTGTAGAGAGTGGCTACTGAGTGAGAAGGAGGTCATTCAAAGTTCAATTTGATGTGACCAATGATTCTACAAAGCCCACTTCTAGTAATGCTCATGGTCCCATCATTCGGGTTATCAAGAAGATAACTAACCGAATGAAGGTCTCGAGGCCAGCAGTAAATGAGGCGAAGGAAGAAAACAAGCCTTGTAGGAGGAGGGGGCATAAATGTGGTTCCTAGCACGAAAAAACTGGAGCTCTTTAAAGGTTGGCTCATTCCTCTGCTTTGAAACATGCCAATGCGACTCTTTAAAAGGCCATGAAAGACCTCCTCGAGGTTGACAAAGTCATCACCATTCCTCATATCACTACCCAAGGAAAATGCTCTTTGGGTCGATTCCCATCGATATGGACAATGTGGCACATGTTCTGGTCACCTCCTACTCGAATGAAAAGTCCAAAGTAAACTCGTCTAAGGCGAAGGCCTCAAAATCTAAAAATCAAGAGGCTAGGGTAGTGGTGGGCTGTTTTTACCGAGTGTAATTGTGTCGTTGGTCCTGATCCCCCAAATACAAAGTATATCCTAATTCAATGCTAAACAAAAGATTAGTATAACAGACAAGTAAGGAGTCGATCCCAAAGAGAAGACTGATTCATAGTTCTTAAGAAGATTCTCTAAACTAATGGAAACAAGATTGTAGTAAACAGTTGAAATAAATAAAAGTGCGAAAGAGTAATGATTGCAAATTGATAATAATATAGAAAAAGCGCTTCACCTGTAACTTTTGACAACTGTTTGGATTTCATGGTCCTCAGATTGATTACATTTTTAGTCCTAAAGTTATGCCGACTTGGCTTTGATAGATTAAACCCGCATGAGCAATCACTTATTCAAGTAGCATTACAAGAATAGCATTAATTACCCAAGTACTTGGCCTAATATCAATATTGACTCAATGCAATGAGAAGTTAAAAGGTTATAAACTTCTAACCCTAATTTCACCAATTCAATACCAACTAAAAGTTATCATCCTGTAGAGCAATCGGTATCCTCACGTACCCGATTCCCCCTACTTGCTACAAAGAAACCAATCAAAAGATAAGATTCACTAGTAGAGATGCAATTTCTGTCTAGATGATCAGTCATAGAGAGAACATGTGCAAATATAAAGCAATAAAGAATAAGGATGATAATCCCTACTTGCTACAAAGAAACCAATCAAAAGATAGGCTTCGCTAGCAAAGATGCGGTTTTTGTCTAGATGATCAGTCATAGAGAGAACATGTGCAAATATAAAGCAATAAAGAACAAGGATGATAAATAACCAATGAATAACTAATATGAAATCAAATCCTCACAATTCATCCAACCATGTTATCGAATTGTAGGCGAAACTATGAGTTTAGCAACTCATAGCCAAAGTAAACCTAATTGTCTTTTTCTCTTCTCTTCTCTTCTCTTCTCTTCTCTTCTCTCTCTCTCTCTTCGCAATTGACACCCTCAATATTTCTGTAAAAATAACCTAAATACCATGGTTCAAAACCCTAGGAAATAAAATAATAATAAACTAATAATAAGATCTTCGGACGAATCAGATCTTCTGATCGCGCACGATCGGCGAGCGCCAGTGAAATAGCGGCAGGCGCCGCTTTTACAGTAGCACGATTCTTCTTATGTCTTCAACATTATGCTCCTTAACTCCCTTGATGCACTTCCCTTGGACTCTCAAATGCTCCAACATCATCTTTTTTGAATCTCCTTGTTGTATATATTTATAGTCATTTTAATTGCATGTTTTGACTTTATATTCCATTCGATTCCTAAATTACAGGTTGAAAATAATAAGAATTTGTGTAGAATATGCTAACGTGCAAGAAATAGAGTCTGCACAAGTTTTGGTTTAAATGTTTAGGAATTGGAGCGGAATCAGAGTCAAAATGAGAAACCAAGTGAAGTAGAGAAGAGGTCGATATCGAGTACTGCACTCGAGATCGACCACACAGTTCAACGTAGACACTAAGGGTCGACATCCAAGACAATACACCTACTGGAGAGCAGTCGACACCACTTCATGTCGAGTGGACATATCGACATTGACACCCCACACGAGCTCAAGTGGAACCAAGATAGATCGAGCAGAAATGAATCACTCGATATAGAGTGACCAAGTCGATATTGAGTAGAAGAAATCCACGGATTGGACGTGGTTTGAGCAATCCGAGTTGAAAATCTTGATAGATGGCCACGATTTACTTTTC
Organism: Persicaria maculosa; assembly: GCA_963922045.1. Lineage (NCBI taxonomy): Eukaryota > Viridiplantae > Streptophyta > Magnoliopsida > Caryophyllales > Polygonaceae > Persicaria > Persicaria maculosa. The sequence continues at coordinate 23,623,617 of OY998260.1, forward strand.
CTTTTTAGATAGAATATGTCCTAAGGGTTATTTCTTTTTTACCCTAGGATTTTTATTATCTACCCCAATAATGTTTCATCCTATCTATGATAGGATAGAATTTAGAGTAGAAGTTTTAGTAGGATTAGGACTACTTTCCTTGGCTAGCAAGGATTAATAGGCTATAAATAAAGCCCTAGGGGGCTGGTTTTTATTCATTCCACATTCCATAACACAACAATCAATAGCAATAGAGTTAGAGAGTAGGAGAAGCTTTAGGGTTTGGCGTTTGCAAAAGTCGACGTTGAGTTGTAAAGTTTCGAAGTTTCTTTTAATGCAAGTTTTTACATTTCCATTCAAGATGTTTGTTGCGATGAAGAGCGAGTAGTTCCCCAAGCTCTTAGGGTCGGGGTGAGCTCGATGTTAGTCATGCGTGCTTGAGGTAAGTACTTGATGTTGATATCGTTGTGTCTTGATCATCTCCTACAATTTTGTATTTAGTCCTTATCGTAAGAAAAGGGATTCATGTTAACAAATTGAATTGTAAACATAAAATTGGTAGAGACAATTAGGTTTATTTGCACGAGACAAGAGTATTCCTAATCGTTGGTGTACGGCGAAAGCTTGTCCCTCGAGTGAGATAGTGCAATTGTCCGTCTTATTTACCTTATGCATGTTTGGTTAACGTTGTGGTAAACCCTAGCCTTAGGAGTTACCTTTCATCTATATTTACATCATCCTACAATGTGTTTATTTCTGTTCATCCTTCTATTCCATCCTATTGTCTTTGGCAATCTTTGTTGACAACCCCAACCTTCTGCGAAACCACTCGATATCGACACAGTAGGTCGATATCGACATCATTTGTCTACGTCGACAGTTTTCTGAGTCAATGCCATTCTTTGCGCCTGCATCGGAGCTCGATATCGAGTGCCTTTGAGTCGACCGACAGTCTTTTGAGTCGGTCGACGTTGCTACTGATGTATCGAGATCGACCCCCTAGGTCGAGATCGAATGCTTGTTTGTGTTTTACAGGTCTTCTGCTACACTAGAGATCGATAGCCACCACCGATGTCGAGTGACCTACTCGAGATCGAGGCTTCTGGTCGACACAGACATGATGTTTTGACTATCTAGGATCCCGCTGACACGCTTACTCGTGGATCGATCCTGATTCCTTACCACTACAGCGGGGATTCTTAAATTTATTTGAAGAGGCTAAGGGTTGAAGTTGTTTTATATTTTATTATATATTTCAATTCAAGTCCTCCCTACATCAAATTTTGGCGCCGTTGCCGGGGAAGCTATCAATCGCGCCCTAGTAGTCTATCTCATGTCTTCATTAAGTGTTGTTTTATAGGTGTATGCGACGCGCTGATCGCACGCCTGAATTCGAAGGAATAGAAGACCCTGAGCGTTATCTCCATCTACGATCTAGAGTTCAAAGAGCCATGGCTGATGCAGAATCCCAAGCTCAGTAGATTGATCGCCTAAGGAAGCAAATCGAGGACTTCACCGCAAGAGAGGCGGCACAAAGAGAGCGTGGCGACAAAGAGGAGGAAGCAAGGAGGCGATATGAAACCCAAATCAATGCCCTCCCTCAGAACGCAAAGCAATATATGCACCCTGTGCTCTCCGTGCCTAAATCAGTCATTCTTATCCCTCACTCAAACTTTGAAATCAAACCTAGCTTCTTAACTGAAATTAGGAGACATCAATTTGAGAGAACACCAAATGATTGCCCTCTAGAGCATATAACAACCTTCCTTGATCTTTGCGACACTGTAACTGATGGACAAAGCCTTGAGTATGTAAAACTAAATGCTTTTCGTTGGTCTCTTACAGGGAAAGCACTAGCATGGTTGGAGAGCCTAGCACCAAGATCGCTCTATATGTGGGATGAAGTCACGGATGCCTTTCTCAACAAGTTTTTCCCACCATCCAAGACGACAATCATTCGTCAGAAGATCATGGCTTTCAAACGAAAGCCTTGTGAAACCCTGGCGCAAGTGTGGGAGCGATTAAAGGAGCTTCTGAGGTCATGCCCTATGTACGGGCAACCACCCTACGACATCCAGGAGATCATCTATAATGCCCTGGACGTAGCCACTAAGGAGAGGATTAAAACCTACACCTCCTATGGGTATCTTGAACTCCTACCGCAATAAGCTTGGGATACCATAGAGAGGTTGGTGGAATTTGACAACACATATGGGACTCCTGCGACCTCCGACTTAAGGCCCGCCCCATCAATTTCACTTTTTGAACCCTACAAAGAGATTGACCCTGACATCAAAGAGAAATTTATGAAAGATCAACCCATGAGGCTCTAAAAGCAATTCAAGTTCCTCTCCGCCAACGAACCCTACGCCAAATGCAGCTCTGAGAGGCACATCACCACCGCTTGCCCCCACACGGAGCACGTAAATCTAGCAGAGACTCATCAGGAGGTGAGGTATATGAGGAATCCTAATCGCCAGGGATACCAAAATTGGGGAAATCAACCACCCCAATACAATCCTAGGGATCCTCCACCTTACTGAGATCCAGGCCACCGGAAAAGACAACCAAGGAGGGACGATGTCCAACTCATCCTTGATGAGTTAAGAAGGAACCAAGCACAAACTCAGCAATCAAGCAACACCATCCAAAACCAAGGGCTCAATGCCCGCATGAGGGAGATGGACGTTTGGAGGAAGAGTATGGAGACCCAATTGGGTCAACTAGCAGAACAAATTCCAAAGCCACCCGAAAAGCTCCTAGGACAACCACAAGAAAATCCAAAGGGGCAAGCCGGGCACGTTGCCGTTTTCAATCTAAGGAGTGGACGTCAATTGCATGAGCTGTGGAGCAAAGGAGAAGTCCCTGAAGATGCAGTCGATGTCGACCACCAGGACGATGTCGAGGGCCCTATCGACGTTGACCAAACTGTTGATATCGAGCCCACTGCAAAGCCCACAACATCACTAGAGAAGCACTCGATATCGAGTGACCCACTCGATATTGACACCCCTGTCGATGTCGAGACCTCTGCAAATCGACAATAGCTTCAGACTCCTTCGAGGTCGACCAACCCAGTCAATATCGACACCCCTATCGATGTCAACCAGTCCAGAAAGCAAAAGTCGACCACTTTGGCTCCAAAGCCAACCATAACACTCCCATTCCCCTTCTAGGCATTAAAAGACCCGACGGACACCAAGTTTAGGCGCTTCGTGAAGATCCTACAAGGACTAAACTTCACCATCCCACTCATGGAAGCCCTTAATGAGATGCCGGCGTACATGAGGTTCCTGAACGAGATCCTATCTAAGAAGTGGTCCATCATTGAGATAACCGGCGAATACAACTCCATTGAATTCCCCGAAAAGTGTGGCGATCTAGGAAAATTTACTGTGACTGTAGGGGTAGGTAAGCATCAATTCAAAGCCCTTTGTGACCTTGGGGCTAGCATAAGTTTGATGCCCCTATCAATATGGCAACAATTTGGAGTAGGAGCATTGGAGCCCGTCGACATGAAGCTGTACATGGCGGACATCTCCTTCGTGAGACCCACATGGGTTGTGGATGATGTCCCTGACAAGGTGGGCAAATTCTTTATACCCACAGACTTCCTCGTGTTGGACATGCCGGAAGACCCTATTGTGCCTATCATCCTTGGTGGGCCATTCTTCGCAACCGCTTTAAATCTCAATAATAATATTCTATTTTTAAATCTCATCAATAATATTGTATAGTATATAGTATTCCATTTATTTAATATATTTATAACGAATATATATATATAGGTTTAGAAATTCTCTTTTTCTTTCCATTGAACACATTTAACCCATTATCCCAATTTAAGCCCCAAAAAATAAGGCCCTACCTTTTTCAAATCCGGATCCAAAGAACCCAAACCTAAGGCCCTTTTAACCTGGACTGGTTTTATTTAAAAATACCCATGAACCGGACCAATTTTTTTTTAAAAAAGCCCAAAACCGAACCATCCCGAAAGGCATTGTTCATCATCACCCCCCCTTGAATTCAAAAATCAGAAAAAGGAGGGGAAGACGGGCCTTGCCAGCGACAAAAGCTCCTCTGACAACCCACCCGACCTAAAAGACACGAAAGGGACACAAAATGCAACCATGGAAGAGGAAGAAAGGGGAGGAGCTCACCGAATTCGATTCGCTGAAAATCGCTTGATCGGAGCTTGATTGGACTCGTCGGAGCCGGATCCTTGTTTGAGGTGGTCTGGGGAGAGTGGGAGGGGATTAAGGCTTCGTCTTTGAGCCATTTAAAGATGAAAGTAGGGGAAATGAGTGCGATTCGAGGCCTAACCGAGCTTACACTGAAACAGAGGAGGAAGGGGACGTTGGGGCTATTCGGGGCATCTCCGAGGCTCTTCTTGGGCGACTGCTGGTGGCTTCAAGAGGCACGGGAAGAGCCTCTATTGGTGTCTCAAGGAGAGAGAGTGAAGAAGGAAGAAGTGGGGGCTTGGGTTTTCTCTTGGTAAAACAGGGGGAAACGGTGGAGGCTGCAGTTTCGGGTGGTGGTCGGCGACAAGGATGGGGAGGTGGAGATGGAGGTGTGGTGGCTGTGGAGTGGTGGTGGCAGTGACTTGGTGGTTGAGCAAAGGAGATGCTTTGGAGCTGCTGCTCACGGGTGTGTTTGGGTTTTTTGGGTTTGTGTGGGTGGAAAGGGTCAAGGGGATCTGATTTTTTAAGAAGATGAGATATTATTTTTTTTTTTGCCAGGAAAGGGGGAATCAAGGATGGCAGGGAGTTTAGTAATGGACGAGTATTACCCAAAGGAGGAGGAGATGGAAATTCTAGAGATTGGTGAAACATGGAGACCAAGTGTAGAGATTGGATAAGAACGGGTGAAAGAATACGAAAATTGTGGTCCCGAAGTCAGAAATTTGATTTTTCAACGATTGGTTTCCCGAATCCTACTATCTCGGTCAATTAGATTTTTAAAACTGAAAACGATATCGCTATATAAAGGAATTTTCGAATCCCAAGGTGAAAAGATGGAATCAATCTTTGAGAGTTCAAAATTGGGCCGGAATTCGCTTTAAGAGTTTTGAGTTTGATTTATTAAATTGAGGACGAGTTTTTCTTAAAATAACCGATTTAAATCCATTTTAAATTCTTTTATCCGAAATCAAAATTTGAAAACCCAAGCCTTTACACCTAGCCTATATGGTGCTAACCAGGATGCGAAAGATGGCCCTGAAGAGCGGACTCGCTATCTTATTGGATAAAACATCCAAGGGAGATGGGTTGGGGATCCCGGTCAGATACCTCTAAATGATGTTGAGATACGAGATGCTGAAATGGTTGGGAGTGTAGGTGAAGCCGAATATGTTGCTCATTTCCTCGAGAGAATACTGAAAGTCTCTGTTGCCCAGGCGGAAGATGACTTTGCGCCATGTAGAAGACGCTCGGGCAGGGATCTTAAGTGTGGCCAGGAACTCCCCTGTCAAATGGGGGTAGTGAGCGGGAAGGTGCTGATGTACATATTTCGAGCTATTTTATATGCATATTTTGACTTCGTATTTAATTGGATTCCTAAGTTATAGGTTGAGAATAATGAGAATTTGTGTAGAATGTGCCAACGTGCAAGAAATAGAGTCTGCACAAGTTTTGATTTAAATCTGTAGGAATTGGAGCGGAATCGGAGTCAAAATAAGAAGCCAAGAACCATCGTAAAGCAATCGATATCAACTAGATGACTCGAGATCGACTAGATCAATCGACCCAGAGACTAAGTGTCGAAAGCCACGAAAACACAAACTACTGGAGAAGCACCCGACATAACCTTAGATCGAGTGGACCACTCGACATCAACTGGACACCCGAGCTCGAGTGGAATCAAAAGAAGTCGAACAAAATTGAAGCACTCAATATCGACTAGAGATTTCCACGCTTCGGACGTGGTTTGAAGAATCGGAGTTGAAGATCTATAATTAGGGCATGTTTTTTTCTTTTATTTTAGATAAATTACTTTTTTAGGGGAACTTTCATTTTTACCCCAGGATTTTTATTATTTATCTTAATAATGTTTCATCCTATTTGTTATGGGATAGAATTTAGATAGATTAGTTTTATTAGGATTATGACTCCTTTCCTTGGCTAGCAAGGATTGAGAGGCTATAAATAAAGCCCTAGGGGGCTGGTTTTATGGATTCAATTCACAAAGCAATCATAAGCAATAGTTTAGGGTTTAGAGTTGAGGAGTTTTAGGGTTTTGGCTTTTACGAAAGCCGACGTTGAGATTGTAAAGATTCGGAGTTTCTTTCAATGCAAGTTTGTTCTTTTCAATCAAAGATGTTTACTTTAACCATGAGCGAGTAGTCGCTTAAGCTCTTAGGGTTGGGGTGAGCCCGACGTTAGCCATGCGTATTTGAGGTAAGCGTTTGATGTTGATATCGTTACGTCTTGATCATCTCCTACGCTTTTGTGTCTAGTCCTTATCGCAAGAAAAAGGGATTCATGTTAACAAATTAGGTTATAAACATAAAATTGGTAGAGACAATTAAGTTTATTTGCAAGAGTATTCCTACTTGTTGGTGTACGGCGAAAGCTTGTCCCTCGGGTGAGATAGTGCAATTGTTCGTCATACTTATCCTATGCATGTTTGATTAACATCATGGTAAACCTTAGCCTTAGGAGTTCGTTTTATTATATATTTACATTCTTAATCATACAAAACCCTCTTATTTCTATTCAAAGCTTCTTTATCATCCTATTGTCTTCGACCTTTCTTTGCTGACGAACACTAACAGACTACAGGAGTACACGAGATTGATATCTGTAGTCGATATCTGATGTGCGCGCAAATTGCCATATTTTCTATGCACATTTATGTCCTTTTTGTCGATATTTGCATGCATATTAGTTGGGAAATCATAAGATTAGTGTAGTTTATGCTTATTTGCCAAATATAGAGGTCTACACGAGTTTTTATGTGATTTTACAAAAATCGAGACAAAAATGGAGCAATCTAGACGAGTGAAGAAGAGCGGAAAAAGAACTCGAAGTATACTGAAGAGTCGAAATCGACCTAAAGACTCGACATCGAGTGAAACAGAGCACCAGAAATTGAGCAGAGGAAAAACAGAGCATGTCGACATGAAGAGGTCGATATCGATGTTACATGGTCGATATCGAGTGGCCGGAGATTGAGCAAATTGATAGAAGTCGAGTGCCAATCCGAGGTCGAGTAGAACTGCTCGAGATAGAGAAAAGAGGAGGTCGATATCGAGGTTCATGGTCGATATCGACTGTTGCTGCAGACAGATCCGATGTTGTTTTTGATAGAATTCTATCTGAAGCTTTGTATCTATCCTAAAGTCAAGATCTTCTATCAATTAACTACCAGACATGTTATCCCTTATGGTGAATGTGATATTTACCTAAGGAGTTTTAGTTATTTACTTTGTTTGAGTTTTATCTTAGGAATAAAGATAGAGTTTTGAATCCTAGGATAGCGAGGTTTGAGATCTATAATTAGAGGCCATTAGGGCTGGTTTCAATAATCCACAAGCATTCAGTTTTTACATTATACAGGCAAAGAATAGGTAGAGAGATAGAGAGAGAGCCGAGTGGAGTTGGAGGGAAAAGAGAGCGGAGATTTGGCTTTGTTCGGTGTACTTTATTTCTTTTTCAAAGTTAATACAAATAGTTGCTTTTCAAAAATGATGATGAGTTCAATGATGAAGCGCGAGTAGTCAACCCACTTATAGGGTCGGGGTGAGCCCGACGATAGCAATGTAAGTTTGAGCATCAAAGGTATGAGTTTTATGCGATTTCGTCTTTTATCCTATGCATGATCCTTTGTGAAAGTTGAGGAGATTCATTATTTGCATTATTGAAGCGAAAGCCAATCATATTGTGAATTTGGATTAAACAATTGGATAGTAACTCTTAGGTTTTATGGGAGATCATCTAATTGTTGGTAACGAAAGTTATTTGACGGAAATGCACCATCTTTCATAAATTTGGCATACTACTTGCATGGTTATCGTTGTGGCATGAATCCTCGACCTTGGAAGATTTTAGTTTATTGATTCATATTAAAAGTTGTGTTTTTTATTCTATCCACCCTTCCATCATCATCCTACGTTCTTCGTACATCTTTTCCGATGCAAATAGGTTACATTACAGTTACTATTGAAGACTCAATTTCGACTGCTTAGGTCGATATCGAGTGCTGACATCGATATTGAGTGAACAATTCCACGTCGACTTGTTGCTTCTGTCTTCTGCAGGAAACTTAGCTGGAAATTGACCAGAACTGAGGTCGATATCGACCAATCTACTCGATATTGAGTGATCTTCTGGAGTTGAAACTTGATTGTGATTGCAAGCTTAGGAAGCGCTGAGATACCTCCTCGTGGATTCGATCCTGAATTACCCTACCACTACACTGGGAGGGATTCTTGTGTTTTATATGCTTGGGTAAGGGAGTCGGTTTAGTTTTATATTTGAATATTTTATTTAAGCGAATACCCCTCCCCATACGAATAAATTGGTGCCATTGCCGGGGAGGCAATCAATCGCGCCCTAAGCTTTTCTCATGTTTCCTTTTTAGTGCTGATTTTACATAGACGAACCTATCCTGGAAAGCATAGACGAGCCGGAACGTTTTCTCCATCTTTGCAACAAAGCTATCAAAATCATGGGGGAGAACGAGACGCAGGCTCAAATCATTGAGCAGTTGAGGATGGAGATTGAGGATCACAACGCTACAATCGCTGCTGAAAGGGCTGCCACTGCTGTAGAGCGAGCCCGCGCTGATAGAGAGGAGGATGCACGTAGACAAGCCCAGGAGCGGCTCACTCAGTATCCACAAACGGCGATGCAATACATGCATCCGCCGCTTCATGTTCCTGAATCTGCTATTTTAATTCCTCCTTCAAATTATGAGATAAAAATAAACTTCCTGTCTGAAATTAAAAGAAATACTTTTGAAGGAAGACCTCATGAATGCCCCTTGCAACATATTTCTACTTTCATGGACTTATGTGAGACTATTGCTGATGGTGTGAACTTAGAATATGTTAGACTAAAGTCCTTTCGATGGTCTCTTGCAGGGAAGGCATTGCAATGGCTAGAGAGTTTGGATCCACGCTCGCTGAGGACATGGGCAGAGGTGAAGGATGTGTTCCTAAACAAGTTCTTTCCTCCATGAAAAATGGCGATGTTGCGGCAAAGGATCACGACTTTCAAACAAAAGCCTGGTGAGACGTTGGCACATGCGTGGGAGCGCTTTAAGGACTTGCTGAGATCATGCCCGACGCATGGGCAATTACCATATGTCATCCAGGAGATCTTCTAAAACTCCCTTAATGGGCCGAATAAGGAGAGAATCAACTTTTACACCTCCTATCGGTACATTGAGCTCACACCAATGGAGGCCTGGGAAACAATTGAGAGGCTCGTCAACTTTGATAATACTTATGGGACTGCTGTGGCCTATGACTCAAGGCCTGCCCCATCTATGCCAGTTTATGAGCCTCCAAAGGAGATTGATCCTAATGTGCGGCAACAATTCCACAACGATCAGAAACGCCGCCTTCAAAAGCAAGTTAGGTTCCTCTCAAACAATCAACCTTGTCAAGAATGTGTCTCAACAAGGCATAACACTAGTGCCTGCCCACATCTTGAGCAAGTTAGCATGGCGGAGCAATATGAGGAAGCTAAATGGACGAGAGGCCCCTATGAAGGGGGCAATCAGCAGTATTGGGGAGATCAACGGTTCTATCAATCGCAACATCAACAAAGGGATCCCCCACCTTATAGAGCACCAAGGCACCTTGAGCGCGAACTAAGGAAGGATGACCTGCAGATCATTCTTGATGAGATGTGGGGGAACCATGCTGAATTCAAACAAGCCAATAACTTCATTCATACTCAGTTGCAAGATATCAATTATAGGCTCGGGGAGATCGCCGTTTGGAAGCGAAAAATGGAGACCCAAATGGGTCAATTGGCGGAACAAATACCCAAACCATCAGGATCGCTGCCTCGATCTACTGTGCCCAATCTAAAGGGAAAGACTACTGGACATATAGTGGCAATGAATCTAATGAGTGGGCGTCAATTGCAAACGCCCGAGTAAAAAGCGGAGGAGAAAGCCCTAGAAGGGACATCGATATCGACATATCCAGTCGATATCGACCATGGCAAAGTCGATGTCGAGCCCACTGTACTCGATGTCGACACAAAAGATGAATCACCATAGAAATTGACTCCTCCATTCGATACCGACCCCCATCCACTCGATATCGACTCAAATCCAGCCGCAGGGAAGAAGAAGGTGTTGCCATTCCCAAGGAAAGCTATTAAGGACCTGTCAGAAAAGAAATTTCAGCGCTTTTTGAAGATGCTTCAAGGACTTAATGTTTCAATTCCATTCACAGAAGCACTTAATGAGATGCCATCATATATGAGGTTCCTTAAGGATATCTTAGGTAAGAAGCAATCAATTGCTCAGATCGCAGAGGAGTGCAACAGGTTGGAGATACCAGAGAAGCGGGTGGACCCAGGTAAGTTTTCTATCGCTATAGGCTTAGGTCAATATCGCTTTAATGCTTTATGTGATTTAGGCGCTAGTGTTAGCATGATGCCACTAACCATATGGCACAAGATAAAGATAGGTCCCCTGGAGCCTGTGGATGCAAAGCTTTTCATGGCCAACAATACGGTAGTGATTCCAACAGGCATGGTGGATGATGTGCCAGTGAGAGTAGGTAAGTTCTTTGTCCCTGCTGATTTTCTAGTTGTTGATATGGCAGAGGACCCTGCTTGTCCTATTATTTTAGGAAGGCCATTCTTAGCGACCGTGGGTGCGAACATAAGCGTGAGGAAAGGATTGCTCTCATTCACAATCAGTGATGAGGTAATAGAGTACGCTTTCAACAAAACGGCGAGGACGAATGAAGGGCCTATGGAGATAAAGTCAATCAAGGGTGTCTACATCACATGTGGGGAAGCAAAGGTAAGAAATATGACGCCTGAAGAGCTTGAAAAGAGGGCCGTAGAAGTCCAAGTGGAGGAAGTCATGGCAATCTTGAACGAAGGAGCCAAAAATCCACTCGAAATTGACCCAGGTAAGTCGATATCGACTAACATTGTTCAAGATTATGTGCCAGGTTTTATGTATGGGGTCAACATAGCAAAAGAGAGCTCGAAATCGTGCACAGAGGTCGAAATTGACCGGGACCCTAAGCCAAAATCGACTGCCCCAAAAGCTGAAAGTGGAAAAGGAACCTCGATATCAAGGCGAGAATGTCGAAATCGACTAGACCATATCGAGCATAAAGCCTCCACATCGACTGGACCTCCAAGAGCTGAATAGAGGTCGATATCGAGTGATGCTGATCGATATCGACTAGACTCAGAGAAAGAAAAGGTAAGCCAAGGTACGTATTCCTTTTTCTCTATTTCAATTAAGGATTTATCATTATTTGGAAGAGGTTTGCCTTGGTATGTGCGCTTTTGCAGGGTATCCAATGATGATCCAAGGAACTATGAGGTAGGAGATACTGTGTATGTCTCTAAATCAAAAGATCACTGGTTCTCGAGTCGATTGAAAACGAAGAGGATGGGACCCTTTACTGTGAATCAAATCCATCCAGGCGGGATGCAGCTGAGAGATAAGAATGGAGTACTTTTTGAGGCCCAGCCTACATGGGCTCTGCAGATACCGCCTTGAGAGCGTAAAAGGAAGAAGTCGGCCTAGCGACTATAAAGTCTAGAGCTTGTAAAGACAATTAGTTTAGGTTTTTGACATTTCTTTTGCTTTGTTTTGAGACATTATTATTTGTTTTGGTTTTGTTTTTATTTTCTAACGAGTTTCAGGAAAGAAGGAGCATAAAAGAGAGATCGAAATCGAGTAAAGTGCTCGATATCGACTAAAAGGTCGATTTAGAGGAGCTGTGGTCGAGGCCGGATCACCCTGAAGCTCAAAACCACATGGAATCGAGTGAGACAGGTTGATATCGACTGGTCCACCCGAAATTGACCTCACCTGCAGACGACTTCAACTCCTGATTTTCATGAATTTTTAGAAAGTTTCTTTCTTAACCCTAGTTCTTATACAGTGAGGACACTGTAATCTTTAAGTATGGGGTGGAGGAAAGGCTTACTTGCATATTTTTAGCATTTTTCAGCATGTTTTAAAATTTTTTATAGTTTTTGCATATTGTTTTTTAGGGTTAATGCATATTTTTCATACATTGTTACTTTAGTTATCATATTTCTCTTTAAGCATTATTTATCTTTAGCATATTAATTTTTGAAAAAAAATTAAAGAGAAATAAAAAAATTTTGAAAATAAAAAAAGGAGTCATGGAAGCTTATATTAAACTCGACGATGCAAAATTAGATTCATTAGAGATATAACAGGAAATTGCCTAGTTAAGGGAAGTCACAATGAAGTGCAATTTTTTATAGAAACCCATGAAAGAGAGGTAAAATTTGAAGTTGCTTTTGACATATGCATGATAAGATGATGGAGGACTTTATATTTTCCATACATGTGATGAAGTTCATACCCTTGCCTTACCTATGCATATTTGCAATTGCACAAGCCATATATGAGCATCATATCATTATTTCTCCACATATATTACATATTTCCCATTATTTTATACCTTAAACCCTATCCGGGGACAAAGTTTGAGAATGGATGTTATCTTTGGAGTTGTTATATGGAGTTTGTGCATTATTCTTGAAGTAATGGCAAGAATGAAAGTAATTTTGAACTATGGAAAATTTAATGAGTGAAAAAAAAATCGATCACCTCAGGAGATAAAGGTAGGTCGACCATGCTCATTGAGATGTTAGTTCAGCGAGATGGAACACAAGGTGAGGAGTCCGAATTACTAAGTATCCGGGGCCATTCATGACACCCACGTTTGCGACTCGCTAGAAGGCAGTGCTAAGGTTAGAGAGGTAAAAGCATCATAGTGAAAAAAGCATTGAGCGAAGAGTGAAAGGTGAGAAATCTTATGAAGAAGGAATGTGGAATGTATTGAAAATAAAGTTTATTTCCCTGGATTTAACACAACATGGCAAAAAATTAGCCCACCTTTAGCCTTTTACCAATCTACTTCTCATAAGCTTGCAAAAGTCCTCTTGATTATTAATGCTATGTTGCAAAATTGGTTTTATGCGTATAACCCTCCTTTTGTGAGTATGGTGTTGCTTTTATTCACAGGCATGGATACTGTCCACATATATTACATATTGCCCATTATTTTATACCTTAAACCCTATCCGGGGACAAAGTTTGAGAATGGATGTTATCTTTGGAGTTGTTACATGGAGTTTGTGCATTATTCTTGAAGTAATGGCAGGAATCAAAGTAATTTTGAATTATGGAAAATTTAATGAGTGAAAAACAAAATCCGATCACCTCAGGAGATAAAGGTAGGTCGACCCTGCTCGTTGAGATGTTAGTTCAGCGAGATGGGACACAAGGTGAAGAGTCCGAAGTACTAAGTATCCGGGGCCATTCATGACACCCATGTTTGCGACTCGCGAGAAGGCACTGCTAAGGTTAGAGAGGTAAAAGCATTATAGTGAAAAAAGCATTGAGCGAAGAGTGAAATGTGAGAAATCTTATGAAGAAGGAATGTGGAATATATTGAAAAGAAAGTTTATTTCCCTGGATTTAACACCACATGGCCAAAAATTAGCCCACCTTTAGCCTTTTTACCAATCTACTTCTCATAAGCTTGCAAAAGTCCTCTTGATTATTAATGCTATGTTGCAAAATTGGTTTTATGCATATAACCCTCCTTTCGTGAGTATGATGTTGCTTTTATTCACAAGCATGGATATTGTTGACATTAGTACCTTTTAGAGGATGGCAATTGATTGTAGGTACATATGAGAATGAATCTATGATGTTGAGGGTTTACTTTCTTCCCCTGAATGACCGTTAAAAGTATTACTTGGGGACAAGCAAGCTTAAGTATGGGGTGTTTGATGTGCGTGCAAATTGCCATATTTTCTATTCACATTTATGTCCATTTTGTCGATATTTGCATGCATATTAGTCGGGAAATCATAAGATTAGTGTAGTTTATGCTTGTTTGCCAAATATAGAGGTCTACATGAGTTTTTATGTGATTTTGCAGAAATCGAGACAAAAATGGAGCAATCTGGACGAGTAAAGAAGAGAGGAAAAAGAACTCAAAGTCTACTAAAGATTCGAAATCGACCTAAAGACTCGACATCGAGTGAAACAGAGCACCAGAAATTGAGTAGAGGAAAAAACAGAGCATGTCGACATGAAGAGATCGATATCAATGTTACATGGTCGATATCGAGTGGCCGAGATTGAGAAAATTGATATAAGTCGAGTGTCAATCCGTGGTCGAGTAGAACTGCTCGAGATAGAGAAAAGAGGAGGTCGATATTGAGGTTCATGGTCGATATCGATTGCTGCTGCAGACAAATCTGACGCTGTATTTGATAGAATTCTATCCGAAGCTTTACATCTATCCTAAAGTCGAGATCTTCTATCAATTAACCACCACACATGTTATCCCTTATGGTGAATGTGATATTTACCTAAGGAGTTTTAGTTATTTACTTTGTTTAAGTTTTATCTTAGGAATAAAGATAGAGTTTCGAATCCTTGGACAACGAGGTTTGAGATCTATAATTAGAGGCCATTAGGGCTAGTTTCAATAATCTAAAAGCATTCAGTTTTTACATTATACACACAGAGAATAGGTAGAGAGTGAGCTGAGTGGAGTTGGAGGGAAGCGAAAGTGGAGATTTGGTTTTGTTCGGTGTACTTTCATTCTTTTTCAAAGTTAATACAAATAGTTTCTTTTCAACAATGATGATGAGTTCAATGATGAAGTGCGAGTAGTCAACCCACTTCTAGGGTCGTGGTGAGCCTGACGATAGCAATGTAAGTTTGTGCATCAAAGGTATGAGTTTTATGCGATTTCGTCTTCTATCCTATGCATGATCCTTTGCGAAAGTTGAGGAGATTCATTATTTGCATTATTGAAGCGAAAGCCAATCATATTGTGAATTTGGATTAAACATGAAATTGGATAGTAACTCTTAGGTTTTATGCGAGAGCCTCTATTCACCTAATTGTTGGTAACGAAAGTTATTTGACAGAAATGCACCATCTTTCATAAATTTGGCATACTACTTGCATGGTTATCGTTGTGGCATGAATCCCCGACCTTGGAAGCTTTTAGTTTATTGATTCATATTAAAAGTTGTGTTTTTTTATTCTGTCCACCCTTCCATCATCATCCTACGTTCTTCGGACATCTTTTTCGACGCAAATAGGTTACATTATAGTAACTGTTGAAGACTCGATTTCGACTGCAGAGGGCGATATCGAGTGTTGACATCGATATCGAGTGAACAACTCGACATCGACTTGCTGCTTCTGTCTTCTGCATGAAACATAGCTGGAAATCGACCAGAACTGAGGTCGATATCGACCAGTCTACTCGATATCGAGTGGTCTTCTAGAGTCGAAACTTGATCGTGATTGCAAGCTTAGGAAGCGCTGACATACCTCCTCGTGGATTCGATCCTGAATTACTCTACCACTACATCGGGAGGGATTGTTGTATTTTATTTGCTTGGATAAGGGAGTCGGTTTAGTTTTAAATTTGAATATTTTATTTAAGCGGATACCCCTCCCCCTACGAACAATATCTACATACACAAATCGGGTCGACAGTCTTATGAGTCGACCACCTTTCTGCTCCTGTTCTGAACTCGAGTTCGAGTAACCTACTCGATCTCGAGTGCCCCAAGATTGATCGACCGTCTTCTGAGTCGATCGACTTCATTACTGACATTCGACATCGACTTCTAAGATTGATATCGACTACTATTTTTGATCTTGCAGGTCTTCTCTAATCAGAATCGACAGCCACTGATCGACATCGAGTACACAACTTGAGATCGAGTGACTTCTGGTCAACATCAGAACGTGCTTTTGGACTATTATAGGATCCCGCTGACCCGCTTCCTCATGGATCACACCTAATTCCCCTACTATTATAGTGGGGAGTTTTGAATTTATTTGAAAGGCTAAGGGTTGCAATTGTTCTTTTATTTTATTATACATTTCAAATCAATTATCCCTACCATCAAATTTCGGCGTCGTTGTCAGGGATGCTATCAATTGCGCCCAAAGTAGTCTATCTCACATTCTTCTTGAGTGCTATTTTATAGGTGTATGCGACGCGCTGATCGCACGCCAGGGTTTGAAGGAGCAGAAGACCTCGAGCGTTATCTCCACTTAAGATCTAGAGTCTGAAGAATCATGGCCGACCAAGACACCCAAGCTCAAGAAATTAAGAGCTCGAAAAAGCAAGTTGAGGACTTCACTGCTAGAGAGGCGTCACAAAGAGAGCGTGGTGAAAGGGAGGAGGAAGCAAGGAGGCAATATGAAGCCCAAATCAATGCACTCCCTCAAAACGCAAAGCAATACATGCACCCATCGCTCCCCGTGCCTAAATCGAAAATTCTTATCCCTCACTCTAATTTTGAGAATAAAATTAGTTTCCTTACCGAAATTAGGAAACATAAATTTGAGGGAAAACCTAATGAATGCCCTCTTACGCACAGTACCACTTTCCTAGGTTTATGTGATACAATTGCCTGTGGACAAAGCCTTGAATACGTCAAACTAAAGGCATTCCATTGGTCTCTTGCAGGGAAATCACTACAATGGTTGGAAACCTTGGCACCAAGATCACTTTGCATATGGGATGAAGTCAAGGATGCGTTCCTCAACAAATTTTTCCCTCCATCCAAGACAGCTGCTATTCGTCATAAGATCATGGCTTTTAAGCAAAAGCCTAATTAGACCCTGGCGCAAGTGTCGAAGCACTTCAAGGAGCTTCTAAGGTCTTGCCCTATACACGAGCAACCTCCCCACGTCATCCAAAAGATCATCTACAACGCCCCGAACGTAGCTACTAAGGAGAGGATAAACACCTACACCTCCTATGGGTACCTTGAACTCCCACTGCAACATGCTTGGGATACCATAGAGAGGTTGGTAGAATTTGACAACACCTATGGGACTCCTGCGGCCTACGACTCAAGGCTCGCCCCATCGATGCCACTTTACGAGCCCTCTAGGGAGATAGATCCCGACGTAAAAGACCAATTCATGAAGAATCAGCTCTAGAGGCTACAAAAGCAAGTCCAGTTCCTCTCCGCCAACCAACCCTGCGCCGAATGCGCCTCCGAGAGGCACATCCCCACCGCTTGACCCCACACGGAGCAAGAAGACATAGCAAAGACTCGCCAGGAGGTGAGGTACATAAAGAATCCTAATCGCGAAGGATATCAAAATTGGGGTAATCCACCTCCCCAATACAACAAAAGGGATCCTCCACCTTACCGAGCTCCAGGCCACCCGGAGAGATAGCCAAGGAAAGATGATGTCCCACTCATCCTTAAAGAGATGAGGCGAAATCATGCGGAGAGCAAGAACGCCAACAATGCCATCCACTCTCAACTCAATCATCATACCACAGGGATTGGAGAGATGGATATTTGGAGGTAGAGTATGGAGACCCAAATTGGTCAACTAGTGGCATAAATTCCAAGGCCATCCGGAACGCTCCCAAGACAACCAAAAGAAAATTCAAAGGGACAAGTCAGACACATAGCCGATGTAAACTTAAGGAGTGGACGTCATTTGCAAGAGCCATGAAGCAAAGCATAAGGAGAAGTTGTTGGAGAAGTATTCGATGTCGACCACCCAGTCGATGTCGAGGGCCCTGTCAACGTCGAACACCTAGTCGATGTCGAGCCCACTGCTACACCAACAAAAGCAAGAGACCCACTTGAGATCGAGTGACCCACTCGATGTCGACCCCCAGGTCAATGTCGAGGTCTCTGCAAAGCGACATCAGCACAAGACTCCTCCGAGGTCGACCCAGCCTGTCGATATCGACCCCTCTATCGATGTCGACTAGTCCAGAAAGTCCAAATCGACTACTTTGGCTCCGAAGCCAACGAAGACACTCCTGTTCTCCTCTAAGGCACTGAAAGACCCGGCGGACACAAAGTTTAGACGCTTCGTGAAGGTTCTACAAGGATTGAAAATCATTACACCTCTCACGGAAGCCCTTAGCAAGATACCGACATATATCAGATTCTTGAAGGACATCCTACCCAAGAAGAGGTCCATCACCGAGATCGCCGAAGAGTGCCATTCCACATAATTCCCTGAGAAGAGAGGCCATCCGGGAAAGTTTTCCATAGCGGTGGGGATAGGAAAGCATCAATTTAAAGCCCTTTGTCACCTTGGGGCTAGCATAAGTTTGATGCCCCTATCAATATGTTAACAAGTTAGAGTAGGACCATTGGAGCCCTTCGACATGAAGATTTACATGGAGGACAACTCCTTCATGAGACCTTGATGTAGGGAGAATTGAATTAAATAATATAATAAAATATAAAACAATGCAACCCTTAGCTTATTCAAATAAATTCAAGACTCCCTGCTGTAGTAGTAAGGAATTAGGATCGATCCACGAGGAAGTATGTCAGCGGGATCCTAGCTAATCTAGGAAAGCTCACTTCTTGATCGACCAGAAGCCTCGATCTCGAGTAGGGTACTCGACGTCGACAGGGGCTTTCGATTTCTACTGCAACAGAAAACCTGCAGAGACAAATGAGAAGTCGATATCGACCAGAGGTGTCGATATCGATGTCAGTAGCACACGTCGACTTGGCTCAAAAGACTTTCAGTCGACACAGGGCACTCGATCTCGAGTTGTTGACTCGATGTTGAGTTCAGCAACAGGAAGGATGGACATCAACACAAAAGACTGTCGACGTAGACTGGATGGGTCGATATCGACCTCAGACGTCGATATCGAGACATTCCTGAAATTCGTTAGTTGTCGACAAAGAAGGCCGAAGACAAATGGGATGGATGAAGGAGTATGAATAGAAAGAACATATTTTTATGTGAATAAAATATATAAAAAGGTAACTTCTAAGGCTAGGGTTTACCACAACGTTAACCAATGCATGCATAAGATAAGCAAGACGGACAATTGCGCTATCCCACCCGAGGGACAAGCTTTCACCATACACCAACGATTAGGAATACTCTTGCAAATAAACCTAATTGTCTCTACAAATTTTATGTTTATAACCCAAGTTGATAACATGAATCCCTTTTTTTGCGATAAGGACTAAACATAGAATTGTAGGAGATGATATAGACACAACGATATCAACATCAAGTACTTACCTCAAACACGCATGGCTAACGTCGGGCTCACCCCGACCCTAGAAGCTTTGGGAAACTACTCGCACTTCAATACTATAACCACCATAAATGGAAAAGAAGAAACTTGCATTAAATAAACCTTCGAAACTTTACAATTCAACACCGGCTTTCGCAAATGCCAAACCCTAAAGCTTCTCCTAAACTCTAACTCTATGGTGAGATGTGATCTCTATGATTGAATGAATAAAACTCAGCCCCTAGGGCTTTATTTATAGGCTACTAATCCAGGCTAGCCAAGGAAAGTAGTCTTATCCTACTAAAACTACTATTGCTAAAATCTATCCTTAACAAGTAGGATGATTCTTTATTATTGTAAATAACTATATAACTAATAAATATCTTATGGTAAAAAGAAAACACCCTAAGGCATAAACTATCTTAAAAAGATATGTAAACTGTGGCTAATTGATAGATCTTCAAATCCGCGTCCCCAATCCACGTGCAAACCTTGGCAACTTCCACTTGATATCGACCAGGTGACTTGATATCGAGATCTCTGTTTTGGCTCGACGGTCATCACTTCACTCGAGTTCTAGGTCAATGTCAACATTTCCACTCGATCTTCAGTCATGTCTAGTGGTCTTTAGTGGGTCTGTATGGTATGTCTCGACGCTCAGTATCCATGTCGAGTTCTCCAGTCGATCTCGACCTGTTTGGTCGATATCGACCTCTCCTCAGCTTCACTTGGCTTTCTCGTTTTGACTCTAATTCCGCTCCAATTCCTATACATTTAGACCAAAACTTGTGCATACTCTATTTCTTGCACGTTAGCTCATTCTACACAAATTTGCATTATTTTTAACCTTTAACTTTAGGAATCGAATGGAATATGAAGTCAAAACATGCAAATAAAAAGACATTAAATAGGAACATTAGACCCACTGGGATTGTGGATGATGTCCCTGTCAAGGTGGAAAAGTTCTTTGTGCCCACGAAATTCATCGTGTTGGATATGCCGGAAGATCTTATACTGCCTATCATCCTTGGTAGGCCATTCTTAGCAACCGCTGATACCAACATCAATGTGAGGAATGGCACCCTTACGTTCA
The DNA here is from genome assembly GCA_963922045.1 of Persicaria maculosa. Taxonomy (NCBI): domain Eukaryota; kingdom Viridiplantae; phylum Streptophyta; class Magnoliopsida; order Caryophyllales; family Polygonaceae; genus Persicaria; species Persicaria maculosa. The sequence goes on from OY998260.1 coordinate 23,643,953, forward strand.
CAATCGGCAACGAAGTCGTCGAGTTTCGCTTCAACCCGATGATGAATGAGACAAAAAGGCTAGAGGTGAAGAACATCGACCTAAGCAAGAACTATTTCTCTTGTGAGAAGGCAATATAAGGAGTTCTCAATCCTAAAATCTATGAAGAAGATGGGCTCACACCTGTAGAGGAGAAGCTACGCAATTACTTGTTGGCAAAGGTAGAAGCTACAAAGAAGGTCGAAATTGACTGTCCTCAGTCCAAATCGACTATAGAGCTCGATATCGACAAGCCTAACTTGATGTCGAGCACCACAAAAGATAACCCAAGATTCCAGGAGCTTATATATGGGGTCCTTACTGTCGATGTCGACCATCTTATATCGACGTCGACCATATACATCGATATCGACCACACCCTGTCGACATCGATTGACCCCAAGACCTAAGATCGCTGTTTCGGGCTTGAAAATGTAAGGTCAGGTATGATCTCTAACCCTCTTTTGTCCATTGATGATGATTTCACTAATGGGGGCGTCAAAGCTCCATGGTTTGCTCATGTTAGAAAGGTTAGGTCTAGGAAAAGAAGGAAAGGTCACGATCTAAAAGAAGAGCTATATGATCCAAGAGAAGGGACAAGCTTGAAAAGGCCCTACCTTAAAGGGTCTTGATGCGCTATTGAAGAAGTCGGCCTAGCGACTAAAAAATCTAGAGTGTTGATGTACATATTTAGTGTCTTTTTATTTGCATGTTTTGAATTCATATTCCATTCAATTCCAAAGGTAACGGTTAAGAATAATGCAAATTTATATAGAATGAGCTAACATGCAAGAAATAGAGTCTGCACAAGTTTTGGTCTAAATATGCAGGAATTGGAGCGGAATCGGAATCAAAACGAGAAAGCCAAGTGAAGCAGAAAAGAGGTCGATATTGACCACGGTTTTATCATCTATCATTAGTTAGATTATGTTCTAGGGAACTTTCCTTTTTACCCTAGGATATTTTATATTTACCTTAATTATGTTTCATCCTAATTATTTTGGGATAGAATTTTAAATAGGATTTTTAGTATGATTAGAGCTACTTTCCTTGGCTAGCAAGGATTAGTAGGCTATAAATAAAGCCATAGGGGGCTGGTTTTTAAAGATTTTAGCACAAAGACTCATATCTCACAATACAAAGTAGTTGAGGGTTTAGGAGAAACTTTAGGGTTTGGCGTTTGCGAAAGCTGGCGTTGAGTTGTAAAGTTTTGAAGGTTTATTTAATGCAAGTTTCCTTATTTCCAATCATGGTGTTTGGTGCAATGAAGTGCGAGTAGTTACCCAAAGCTTCTAGGGTCGGGGGGAGTCCGACGTTAGCCATGCGTGTCTGAAGTAAGTATTTGGTTTTGTTTTGACACTTTACATTATTATGCATGTTTGTTTTGGTTTTATTTTTTTAACAAAGTGCAGAAAAGAGGAAAAAAAGAGCACAGATCAGACATCGAAATCGATGTTAAAGATGGATATCGACCTTAAGGTCGATTCCGAGGTGCTTGTGGTCGAGGCCGAATCAACCTAAAGCCTGAGCCAAAAATCGATGAAACCAGTCGATTCCGATGTTAAAGGTCGACATCAGCCTTCCATGCAGTTTTCTTCGACTCCTGAAATTTGTGACGTTTTAGTAAGTTTTCTTCTTAACCCTAGTTCTAATACAATGAGGACACTGTAATCTTTAAGTATGGGGTGAGGGAAAGGCTTACTTGCATATTTTAGCATATTTTGAAAATTTTCATAAGTTTTTGCATATTTTAGTTATATAGTTCATGCATATTGCATAGTGATTTTAAAGATTGCATATTTAAGCATTGCATACTTAGTTTTCTTTTCGAAAAAAAAATGACCCCCATCAAAAAATAAAAATAAAGATAAGAGTAATGGAAGTATAAAAAAAGAGCTCTATGATGCAAAATTAGATTCATTAGAGATATAACATGAAATTGCCTAGTTAAAGGAAGTCCCAATGAAGTGCAAAAAGAAAAAAAAACATGAAGGAGATGAAAATTTGAAGTTGCTTTTGACATGTGCATGGTAAGATGATGGAGGATTTTTATAAATTTCCATACATGTGCTTACAAAAGTTCATATCCTAGCCTTACCTATGCATATTTGCAAAAGTCACAAGCCATTTATGAGCCTTACTATATCATGATCGTTATTGCTCCACATATATTACATATTGCCCATTTTATATACCTTATACCCTATCCGGGGACAAGTTTGAGAATGGATGTCATCTTTGGAGTTATATGGAGTTTGTGCATATTTATGAAGTTGTTGGAAGGAATGAAACAAATTCCGAATTATGGAAAATTTAATGAGTGAAAAAAAATCCGATCACCTCAGGAGATAAAGGTAGGTCGACCCTGCTCGTTGAGATGTTAGTTCAGCGAGATGGGACACAATGTGAGGAGTCCGAAGTACTAAGTATCCAGGGCCATTCATGACACCCATGTTTGCGACTCGCGAGAAGGCAGTGCTAAGGTTAGAGAGGTAAAAGCATTATATGAAAAAAAGCATTGAGCGATGAGTGAAAGGTGAGACATTATGAAGAAGGAATGTGGAATGAATGTTTTGGAAAGAAAGTTTTATTTCCCCGGATTTAACACCACATGGCTAAATATTATCCCACCTTTAGCCTTTTACCAATCTACTTCTCTAAATCTTGCAACAGTCCTCTTGATTAGTAATGCTATATCGCTGAAATTGTTTTATGCATATAAACCTCCTTTTATGAGTATGATGTTGCTTTATTGCACATGCATGGATTTGGTTGACATTAGTACTTTATCGAGGATGGAAATTGATTGTAGGGACATATGAAAAATGAATCTATGATGTTGAGGGTTTACTTTCTTCCCCTGAATGACCATTAAAGGTATTGCTTGGGGACAAGCAAGCTTAAGTATGAGGTATTTGATGTGCGCGCAAATAGCCATATTTTCTATGCATATTTAAGTCCATTTTATCATCATTTACATTGCATATTAGTGGGGAATTCATAAGATTAGTGTAGTTTATGCATTATTGTCAAATATATGGGTCTGCACGAGTTTCTATGTGATTTCGCAGAAAACAGGGTGAAAATGGACAGATTAAGAAGAGCGGAAAAAGAACTCGAAGTCTTATGAAGAGGTCGAAATCAACTATGAACCTAGACATCGAGTATAGTTGAGTAGGTAGGAATCGAGCAAGAAAAGAACAGAGCATGTCGACACGGACAGAGGTTGATATTGATGTCTAATGATCGATATCGAGTGGCCTAGATCGAGCTTATTGATAGAAGTCGAGTGCCAGTCCGAGGAGAAGAAGGAGTGCTCGAGATAGAGTGAAAGAGAGGTCGATTTCGATGACCAAGGTTGATATCGACCACTGCTGCAGAAGAAGTCCGACTCAGATTTTGACAGAATTCTATCCAAAGCTTGCACGTCTATCCAAAAGTTGAGATTTCCTATCTTCAATGCCAGACTTATCCTTTATGTTATTTACCATGGAATTTTTAGTTTTTACTTATTTAAGTTTTATCTTAGAGAATAAAGATAGTTTTTCGAATCCTTGGCTAGCAAGATTTTAGATCTATATCTAGAGGCCGTTAGGGCTGAGTTTAATCATCCAAGCAATTAAGTTTTTACATTATAGCACGCAGAGAATTTGTAGAGAGAGAAAGAAGAGGCCGAGTGAGTTGTGTGGAAGCCAGAGCGGAGATTTGGCTTGGTTCGGTTGTAACTTTCTCTTTATTTTAATTCAAAGTATTTTCTTTTCAATGATGATGATGAGTTCAACGATGAAGCGCGAGTAGTCAACCCACTTCTAGGGTCGGGGTGAGCCCGACGATAGCAATGTAGGGTAAGTGCATCAAAGGTATGATTTTTATGCGATTTCGTCTTCTATCCTATGCATGATCCTTTGCGAAAGTAAGGGAGATTCATTATTTGCATTATTGAAGCGAAAGCAAATCATATTGTGAACTTGGATTCCTCATGAATTGGATAGTAACTCTTAGGATTTATGCGAGAGCCTCTAATCACCTAAGTGTTGGTAACGAAAGTTATTTGACGGAAAGACATTAAATTTCATAACTTTAGCATCATACTTGCATTGTTATCGTTGTGGCGTTAATCCCCGACTTTGGAAGCTTTTAATTAATTGAATTTGATAAAAAGTTTGAGTTTTGGTTTCTGTTCATCTTCCCTTTACCATTCTAAGCCCTTCGGACTACTTTTCTGACACATAGGTTACGCTTTACAGTTTCTGTTATAGACATCGAAATCGACTATAAAGGTCGATATCGAGCACTAACATCGATATCGAGGTCTCTCTCGACGTCGATTGTGTTTGCTTTTGTCTTCTGCAGGAACTTTGCTAGAAATCGACCAGAACTGAGGTCGATATCGACCAGACACTTCGATAACGAGTGTCTCCTGAGGTCGAAAGCTTGATCGTGATTACAACAAGGGAAGCGCTGACATACCTCCTCGTGGATTCGATCCTGAATTACCCAACCACTGCATCGGGAGGGATTCTCGTATTATTTGCTTGAACAAGGAGTTAGCATAGTTGTGATGTATTTTGAATATTTGAATCGCACCTCCCCAAAATGAACACCTACTTGAGATCGAGGCTTCTGGCCGATACAGACGTGCGATTTCAGACTATCAAGGATCCCCCTGACACGCTTCCTCGTGGATCGATCCTGACTCCCTACCACTACAGCGGGAGGAAGTCTTGTATTTTATTTGCGTGAACTAGGATTCGGTTTGATTTATATCTCATATTTATTAAACTCTATTTCCTCCTCCTAAGTCTTTAAAATTGCTTTTATGTAGATTTTGAACTTGTGATGAAATTGAGCACGTATGATCCTAGGCTAAAAAGCAAAATCCAACAAAATTGTCCTAGTGAGAATTTTGGTCTATAGGGAGAACATTAAAAATCCCTCCACTTTCTTGAGTGTATTTTCCCTTCCTATGCATCTCTAAATGTTGTGATAGTTATTCAAAGCCAATGCATATATATATGTTTATATTTATGAGAATTAAATGATGGAGGCATCTTTTAAGCCCTATATTGCAAACTCCACAAAATTATCCCTAGCCGAATTGAGCCTGACCCCCATTTGGGAATTGAGACTTAGAATGGTTAGAATAATGCATTGTGGAAAGAAAGTACACATGTTTAGTTTTAAGCAAAGAAAATTTATGGGATGCTATATATTTGCATCTTGTCACATATTGTAAAAGGATTTTTGGTTCACATCATAAATGCACATATTTATTGATTTATGTATTTTCGTTCAAAAAAAGGAAAAAAGAGCTATTATTATATTTAGTGCATGAGCCAATTATTCCTTAGTTCTTTTATTTTTCTACAAGATTTATATTTTTAGAGCATATTTAGGTTTGAAAGAAAGGTTGGCGAGCATCATGAGAAAGTAAGTTTAGAAAGTGCATCATTTTGGAAGATATGGTTTGGATGAGTTGTGTTAAAGTTTAGGAGTCTTGATTCCAAAATTTTAATAAGAACCACAAAGCCAAATAATTCCTTACCCTTTATTTCTTATCAAGCCTCATTATAACCCCGCCGAATGGAGTCTTCTTAAAAGTCTTCCATTGAGCGAAAGTCCTCCTGATGGTTTTTGTTGCATTGACATAATTGGTTCCGAAGTGCATTATTATAAATTGCAATGTTTATGAGTTTGTATATGGAATTAAGTTGAGAGTTGATCTTCATAGCCTAAACATATTGAGAGTTGAGTGAAACCCATTACCCCTATGAGGTTGGATTCAAAATTGCATATGTCTATGGATCGCTGATATATGTGTGATGACGTTAAATTCACTTGCTTTGCTTTGCTACCACTTATGATGTTGCTTTTGACAAGGGCAAACACTTGAAGGATGTGTTGTAGGTGTTGTTTATTGCTTGAGGACAAGCAAGTCTAAGTATGGGGTATTTTGATGTACATATTTAGTGTCTTTTTATTTGCATGTTTTGACTTCATATTCCATTCGATTCCAAAAGTAAAGGTTAAGAATAATGCAAATTTGTGTAGAATGAGCTAACATGCAAGAAATAGAGTCTGCAAAAGTTTTTGTCTAAATATACGGGAATTGGAGCGGAATCGGAGTCAAAACGAAAAATCCAAGTGAAGCAAAAAAGAGGTCGATATCGACGAGACAGGTCGAGATCGACTTGACCCAATGACGTAGACTCCTAGAGTCGACATCCATAGAGCAATAGACCAACTGAAGCACTTGACACAATATCATGTCGAGTAGAGGCATCAACATCGACCTAGCCACCAGAGGCCGATTGAAGTGCGACAAATCGAGCCGAGATGAAGTACTCGATATCGAGTGACCAGATCGATATCGAGTAGAATCTGACACGGATTGGACGCGGTTTTGGCAATCCGATTTTGAAGATCTTTCTTGTGGACATGGTTTTATCACATATCATTAGTTAGATTATGTCCTAGGGAACTTTCCTTTTTACCCTATGATATTTTATATTTACGTTAATAATGTTTCATCCTAATTGTTTTGGGATAGAATTTTAAATAGGAGTTTCAGTAGGATTAGAACTACTTTTCCTTGGCTATCAAGGATTAGTAGGCTATAAATAAAGCCCTAGGGGGTTGGTTTTAAAACATTCAAGCACAGAGACTCATATCTCACAATAGTAATAGAGTTAGAGAGTAGGAGAACATAGGTCGACGTCGAGTACCCTACTCGAGATCGAGGCTTGTAGTCGATATAGACGTGTGATTTCAGACTATCTAGGATCCCGCTGACACGCTTCCTCGTAAATCGATCCTGACTCCCTTCCATACAGCGGGAGGAAGTCTTGTATTTTATTTGCATGGACTAGGATTTGGTTTGATTTATATCTCATATTTATTAGACTCGATTTCCTCCTCCTAACAAAATTGGTTTTGATGTCCGCTAAAATGACCATGTTTTATGCCTACTTTTACCACAATTTCTATCCAATATTTGCACCAAGGGTTGAGAATGCTTTGAAAATATGCAGTTATGCTTAATATTGCAAGATATAGTGTCTACACAAAGTTTAGTATGATTTTCAGGTACTTATAGCTGATTTAGAGAAGTTTGGACGCACTTTAGAGCTTAAAGGAGAACCACGATAACATTGGAGAAGCCAAGGAAGAGCACAGGATGGTGCAGCTTGAGAAAAGCTGACTTTTTGCCATTCACCATTTTGAGTCAATTTTTGATGCCATCATGAGAGTTGTATTCCTGGAAAAGAGCTTTCCAACACATATTCATATACATCAATCGGAAGAAAGGGAACTCGGAAAACTGCGTTTCAAGATGAAGCTGAACGCTGGAAAAGCTGAAAGCAGTGCTTGATCTCGACTCATACGCTCGACATCAACTGGATTAAGATGAACCAAACTGGTCCATATCGACCGGCGAAAGACAAGCTATTGGAGGAGTGCTCGACATAATCATAGATCGACCAAACTGGTCGTTATCGACTGGAGTGCCAAAGATCGAGGGAATAGGTCGACAGACATCGACCTAAGTGCTCGACATCTAGTGGAGTGGTCGATGTCAACTTGACCTGTTGACAATAACATACACGTTTTGAAGAGTTCAAGTTGGAGGAGACTTACTTAGCCATGAAGTGATATATCTTTACCTTACTTAGATAGACTCTTTCCTTATGGGTATTTTCCTATTTACGTTAGAGATATATTTTATTTTCCTATTTAGATTTTATCTTCTTTAAATTAGTTTTATCTTCTAGTTTAGATAAAATTACCTTTCCTTGGCTAGCAAGGATTGGTAGCCTATAAATAAAGCCCATGGGGGCTGGCTTTAGGCATTCATTCATCCAACACAAACAATCTACTTTCAATTTAGAGTTTTCTTTCAGGGTCGGGGTGAGCCCGGCGTTAGCCATGCATGCTTAGGATATGAGTTTTGTTGTTGATATTGTCATGTCTTGATCATCTCCTACCTTTTGTCGAAACAACTAAAAGGTAGAGACAACTAGGTTTGACGGCACGAGCCAATATTCCTAGGGGTTGGTGTATAGCGAAAGCTTATCCCTTTGATGAGAAAGTATAATTATCCGTCTTGCTCTATCTTTTGCATGACTGGCTAACGTTGTGGTGATCCCTAGCCTTAGGAGACTGCTTTTACTTTTGTTTAATCCTTTTTAGTTATTGCTTTTGTCGTTCGTTGAGTCATCGAAAAACTAAACAACCCTTATCTTTTCTATTCAAAGCTTCTACTTTCATCCTTACATTCTTCGTTCGTTCTTTGCTGATACAATTGGTTCCTGCCAGAGTGGTCGAGATCGACTCATCTGGTCTATATTGACTGCATCATATCGGTCGACGTCTTGCTGTGTCGACTGCCTTTGTTCGATCGACGGTTTTCTGTGTCGATTGACTTCTGGACTAACTCGACATCGAGTGAACTGGTCGATGTTGACTGCCTTTTGTTTGTGTTTACAGGTTTTACACCACTTAAGATCGACTGCATTACTCGAGATCGACGAAATAGGTCGACGTCGAGAGCTCCTGGTCGACTTCTGGAGAATGTTTGTGCGGATTACTTTAGAACCGCTGACACACTTCCTCATGGATCGATCCTGACCCTTCCACTACAGTGGGGGAGTCTTGTATTTATTTGACAGGCTTGAGTTGATTCCATGGTTCATATTTTATATATTATTATAATCAATTCTCTCCTACATCAAATTTTGGCGCCGTCGCCGGGGAAGCGATCATTTGCGCCCTAGGTTATTTGTTCTAACGTTCTTTTGAGTGTTGTTTTATAGGTGTATGCGACGCGCTAATCGCACACCCAAATTCGAAGGCTTAGACAACCCAGAGCGAATTCTCCATCTTCAATCTAGGATCCCAAGAGTCATGGCGAATCAAGAGAACCATGCTCAGGAGCAAACAGACGAAGATGCCTTAATCTCTGATCTTGGTCATTACGATGATGACCTTGATGATCCAGGAAAAAGGTCGTGAGCTTTATTGAAGAAGTCGGCCTAGCGACTTAAAAATCTAGAGCGTGTAAATAAACTTTATTCAAATTTTAGATTTTTTGTTTTAGGATTTGGATTTGGATTTTGAAAACATAAAAAAACGTGGTTTAGTATTATGAAATAACAAAATTTTAGGTTGCAAAGCATAAGGATGAAACAAGAAGGAACGAAGTCCCTGTAGAAGCCATCGAGATCGACTTGGCCAGTCGAAATCGACCGCAAGGGTCAAGCCATCAACAGTGATCGATGTAGATCACTCTGGAGCTGCACACTGCAGCCAACATCGAGAGGCGCACTCGATGTCAACCACCCATGACGACCCTCATCTTCGATCTACTTATTCACAGCAAAAGTTGTTGTTGACATCGACTGCTGTGGTCGATGTCGACTGCTGGCAACTCGATTGACAAAACCTGAAATTGACTTCTCTTGTGCGTTATTCTGTGAGTTTCTTCATTTACCCTTCTTTTTCTTTGATTTAATATAGTGGGGACACTGTATATTTTAAGTATGGGGTGGGGGAAGAGCTTATTTGCATATTATTATCATCTTTGCTTAGTTATTCTCATGCATTGCTTTATATGATCCTCTTTTCGGTAAAATTAAAATTTTGTTATGGCTAGAATTGCTGAATGGTCTAGATTTTATGATCTTTCGATATTATATATATGTTATTTGGTCTTTAAAGAATGATCCAAAGAAAGTTCTGAAAGGATTTAAGGACTCAGACCCCCGAAACAAATAGAGTGTCATTGAAGTTTTTACAAAACTCGACGATGTAAAAGTAGATTCGTTAGAGATATAACAATTAAATTGCCTAGTAAAGGGAAGTCTCAATGAAGTGCGATTTTTAGAGAAAACCATAAAAAGAGGTAAAATTTAAAGTTGGTTTTGACATGTGCATGATAAGAGGATGGAGGACTTTATTTTCCATTAGATCATTATTTACCCTAACCATTACCCATACTTATTGCCTTACATCATATTCTAAGCCATATGTTCTTAATGTCATATTTGCTCCACAAGTTCTTAAACTGCCCATTTTTATACCTTTTACCCATCAAGGGGATTAAGTTATGGAATGGAAGTCCTATTATGGAGATGTTATATGGTTTGTTATATTGTGAGATTATTATAAAGTTGATGGTAGGAGAATTTTAATGGAAAATTTAATTAGTAAAAGAAAATTCGGTCACCTAGGAGTTAGGTGAATTGACCCTTCTTGCGGAGGATAAAATTCACGCAAGATGGGACAACAAGGTGAGGAGTTTGTAGCGCTAAGTATCCGGGGCCATTAATGAAAGCCATGTTTGCAACTCACGAGAAGGAAGTGTTAAGGTTAGAGAGGTAAAAGCAATATAAGTGAAAAAAAAAGGCAAAACATTATGAGCAAGAGGAATTTGGAAATCATAAAGGAGAATTGCATGAAAGTTTGAAAGTTTCTCCCCGGATTAAGCACCACATTGCTAAATATAGCTCACCACTATACCTTTTACCCTCACTTCACCATGCGCATAAAATTCCTCTTGATTATTAATGCTATCTTACAAATATTGTTTTTGCATAACCCTCCTTTTGTGTGAGATGTTGCTTTTCATTCACATGCATAAATTTGAAGGCAATAGTACCTTTGCGAGGATGGTAATTGATTGTTAGGGTTATATAAGGATGGATCTATGATGTTGAGAGTTTAGTCCTTCTACTGTGTGATCATGAAAAGTATTCCTTGAGGACAAGCAAGTTTAAGTATGGGGTGTTTTGATGTCTGTTAAAATGACCATGTTTTATGCCTACTTTTACCACAATTTATATCTTATATTTGTAACAAGGGTTGAGAATGCTTTGAAAATGTGTAGTTATGCTTAATATTGCAAGATATAAAGTCTACACAAGGTTTGGTACGATTTTCAGGTACTTATAGCTGATTTAGAGAAGTTTGAACGCACTTTGGAGCTTAAAAGAGTACCATGAAGACATTGGAGAAGCCAAGGAATAGCACAAGATGGTGCATCATGAGAAAAGCTGATTTTTCGTCAATCATCATTTTGAATCAAGTTCTGATGCCACAATGAGAGTTGTAGTCCTCGAAGAGAGCATTCCATCACATATTCATATGCATCAATCGAACAAATGGCGACTCGGGAAACTGTGTTTCAAGATGAAGCTGAACGCGTTACACAGATTCTCTTGTCCCTCCTTAGGGATCTTTTCAACAACAACTTGTAAATAAGAGGAAATAGATTTAGCAGTAGAGGCATCAATGTTTTGTCCCTCCTTTGGCATCTTTTATGCAGTATATAGTAAATTGGTAGAAGAAATTAAGCACTCGGTTTGTCCCTCCCTTGGGATCTTTTGCATATCCAAGTCTAACCTAGAGAACCCGGCAAGCTCCGGGGGAAGGGGGGAAGAGTGACTTACCTCAGCAATACGGAAAGGACGGATAATATATGGGGGAGAAGAACCTGGTGGGTATTGCGTTGTATTCGAAGCCTCTTTGTCTTGTTGGAGAAGAGAGGGAGTAGTGCTTTTGGGCAAAGTCCCTAGCACTGTCATCTTGGAGGTTGTATTCGAGCTTGCCGTTGTGATTGGGCTTGGAGTAAAAGTGATAGCCCGTCGCCCCGAGCCCGGTGATCTCTCCTTACTCATGACGAGCTTTGTATGCAGGTTTCCAATAGGGCATTCGAGGCGATTCCCAATAATCCTTGAAATTGTGGGTAACCTGATCTAACTACCAATCTTCAATTCTTCAAGGATCCACAGTCGGGATGCAGGGGTGAAGTGATTGGAGTTAAAGAGGAGGGGAACCCGAAACTCCTCACCCGTCGGGTAGCTTCAAACCCTAGGAATTGGGGCTTTCGTGAATGGACCACTACAACTGATGAGACCCGAGGACCGGGATCGACCAAGGCTCAAGCTTTCGATCACTCTTTTTGTGGGGCTAATTTTTGGACTTTTTGGAAACTGAAAAAAGGATATGTGGAGCACGATTCGCAGGCCTCTCACCCTTGAATCTTTTACACTCGATCTCAATCCTCTCAGAATCTCACTCCGAGGATCTCGACCCTTTGACACCTTCCCCTCCCACTAGGGTGTCACCCTTGGCCTCTCACCAAAGGGTTTGCTCTTAGTCTCTCACCAAGAACTCGATCCTTAACCCGGAATCATAGGAAGCTATTAGTGGCTTAACCTTTAACTCAACTAAACTTGACTTGATTTAAAATAAAGGTTTTACAAGCAATATATAGGATGAATATATAAGCCCCAAACATCTCTAATCGATGTGGGATTTATTTTGATAGAAATAAAAGCATGAAAAAGAAACTTCTAGATTTGAGCTACTGGAAAGAATGTCCAATTCGAGAATTTTTTAAGCTGATTTAGGGGAAGAATCCTTCATGGAAGTTGTAGCCACTTAAAATAGCTTTCCAAGAAGTACTCATCGGCTTCAATCGGAATTTTATACATCCCAAAAGAGCCAAAATACCACGGTGTCGCCATGCTGTTTTCTTAAACGAGAGTTGATATTCGGCTCCAGCGACAAAGCTTTGTAAGATAAATGAGTCGAGCTCATTGACCACTAGGATCACATCAACAACCCAAATTCGTAAGGATCTGAGTAGCATGAGTGAAGGGGAAGTTGTGGAGAGAATCAGTTTGGAGAAAGGGAGAGGAAACTGGACCTTCCTTAAACTCAGAAAATCAACAGTCACTGTTCATCGAGGGCAGAAACCCTAAATGAAAGGGATTTTAGGCGAGTGAGGAGGAAGGAGGGCTAGAAATTTCTTTGAAAATGTGGAAAGGGGGAGAAGGGGATGCCGACAAGTAGAATGGAAGAGAATAGAGGAGTTTTCCGGCGCCGGAAAAGTACAGAAGGAAGGTGATCGTCGGGGGAGAGAGTGTGTCAGGCTTTTCCAACAGTCAAAAAATTTATAAATATTTTGACTGCTAAGGAGGTAACGGCTACTAGTTGTACGGTCTCGCTCTCTCAGTTTTGGCGAAGCAATTTGGAATCTGACCAGACAACCAACGGTTGCACCGCCGCCTGGGGCAGAGGGCACCTGAAAACACGCTCAGAGGAGCCTGATGAGGAAGACAGTAGGAGTTGATTTATGGAAATTCAATCCAGGAAGTCAATTATGACTAAGTTGGTGGGATTTTAATGCCAATGACCAGTTGGCTGAGTTGAGTTATTTCGGTGGTGGCTAGTTACCTTCACATGGTGATAGACTATGTCGACGATTGGGAGACTAAACAAGGAGTAAGGAGACTTTCTTTGAGAAAATAGATGTCGTCGGAGCCTTGATGGTCACCGGAGGACCAAGGATGAGGCGGTGGAGTCAATGCTACGGAACCTGAAACTGTGATTGTTGATGCTCCTCAAGCTGATGGCAATACAGGGGGGTGTTGATCAAAGGGCCCTGCAGTCTAGGAAAAATACAAACCAACCAATCCCCCCTAACCCGGAAATGGCCTCTACCTCCGTAGATCAAACCCTTGCAGAAGCCTACAAACAACCTCCCCTTCAAGCCTCTGCTCTCCCACCTATTGCTCAAAAAGAGGCTGCTAATTTCCCCCTGCAGGGAGCCTGGGCCAATGGTACTAATCACTCGTTCAGACCTATCAAATCCAGAGGCTACAAATTATCTTTTGAGAACTTTGGAGAAGGGGAATACAGTCAAAGCTTGCAAAGAGGATTATCTCAGCTTAGAAAAAGCTTGGGGTTTCTCACTTGTTGGGTATGTAGTGGGCAGGTTCCCTGGTTTTTAGGCCATAGGGAAGCTAAAAGAAAATTGGACTAAGCACCAATTCAACTCACAAGGTGGATGGTTTATATTTTACGTTTTAGAGTGAGGAAGATAGAGATGATGTCTTAATGAAAGGACCATTCACAGGACCGGGTTATACTCTTTTGTTGAAATGTGTTTCCGAGAGGTTTACCTTTGATAAGGCCCTATTCTCACCCCTTCCCATTTGGATCAGGATCCACAAGCTCCCCACAGAATTTTGGACACCTACCATGCTGCAGAAAATAGCCTCTAAAATAGGTGATCCAATAATGACTGACAGTTACACAGAAATGAGATCCAAACAGCTATATGCTAGAATCTTGGTGGATATGGACTGCTCAAAAGAATTGAAAAGGATGATTCCCATTGAATTCGTGGATGCACCAGATCATATGTGTTTTATAGAATATGAAAATCTGCCCCCAAGGTGCAACAATTGTTTCACATATGGACATGAAACAATCAAGTGTCCTGTTGCAAGGAACACAGTGCAAGACAAGGGTAAGAGGCTACCTTCTGACCTTGATGGCTCCACTCTCTCTAAGCAAACAAACAAATCCCCCCTCTCTACAACTAATCCTCCCCCTCCTCCTCCCCCCCCATCCTCGGCCCCTGCCACCCATCAAGACCTCTCCTCCTCTAACCCCCCCTCCCTCTTATAACCAACCCCCTTGATGTCCAAGTATCCTCCCTGAACCCCCCTTCCTTTGACAATCAGTCTTCTGAAATCCCAATATCCACCTACTCTACTGATGGCTCCCCAGACAGGCCTGCAGCAAATCCTCCCTTGCTCCCTCTCCCCTCTCTTCCATCTGCTGCTTCTTCTACTACTCTCCCTAATGACAACCAACCTATCTTAACTCTCCCAACTTCTGGTCCCCCTCCCATCCTACATAGATCCCATCACAGACCCTCTCCTCCTTTTTCCAATTCCACCAGATCCAATGTGAAAAGCTCCCTTTTCTCCCCCATTCAAAGGATAAACCAATCTTACCAGAAAAAGAAAACCTCCTCCCCTCCCCCTCTGAGAGTGGTGGATTGCCAAGAAGTGAAAGAACTATAGAAGGAGGCCTCTAGGAGACATGAGAAGGAAATGAAGAGGATTGAAGCTGAACTACAAGCCGATCAGAGAAAGGAAAAAAAGGTTAGGTTCGTTAAGGTAAACAGATTTTAGGCCCTTGGAGAAATAGGAAATGGAGAAATGGATAATGTGAATACAAGGAAAGATGGAGTCACCAGGACTACATCTGAAACTACTGAAATTACAAAAGGAGGCAAAGCTGAGAAGAAATGTGGTAAAGAAAAAGGAAAAGGTATCTTAAGGTTGACTTATGGTGAGACAGCACATGCTGAGGTAAGAAGAAGTAATAGATTGAACAAGGGAGCTCAAGGTGGTACACAGGCAGCAGGAAAAGAAACAGACTCATGTGGTTGTGAAAAAGATGTGGTGCTAGGCTTAAAATATTGGCCTTATCTTGGAGATGATGAAGGGCAGACAATAGTTAAAGGGCCTAGCACCCTTGCAAAACAATCCTCATGTACATAGCATCATGGAACGTCAGGGGACTCAACAGCCTCCCAAAACAAAGAGCTGTTAGTCTGTAAAATTACTAGCAAATGTTTCGAAATAGCACAAGTATATGGACTACATACCATTATTAGGAGAAGATCCTTGTGGGATGATCTGATTTTGGAAAATAATAGGAGGGTAGGGCCATGGTTGGTTTAAGGAGACTTCAACGCTATCATGAGGTCTTGTGAAAGAAAGAATGGATCTACAGTCTCAGCCTATGAGGTGTATGACCTTTGGGATGTTTGTGCAGAATTGGGCCTAAAGGATGCAATGAGCCAGGGCCTAGAGCATACTTAGTTCAAAGGGAAAAAATCCACCAAGATAGATAGAGTAATGATCAATGGCTGTTGGGACTCCTCAAGCTTTTTCTCTAAAGCCACCTTTCTCCCTCCCAAGTCCTTCTGTCATCACTGTCAGGTAATGGTAGAAGTACTAGATCAACAACCCAGGAAAAAAGGCCCTTTTAAATATTTTAACATGTGGGCACATCATGAGAGGTTTAGACAGATCGTTCAAGATAATTGGACATACAGTGGAGAAGGATATGAGCAATTTCTGTTATGAAAAAAATTGCAAAACCTCAAGCCAAAACTAAAACAGCTAAACAAGAACCACTTTTCCCACATTGCCGACAGAGCCAAAGCAGCTGAAATTGAGTATGAAGATGCCTTCATAGCACTTAAGAGAGATTCAGATTCTAATGAATTACTACAAGCCATGGAGCTGACAAAGAAAAAGGCGAGGAGACTGAAAGAGGCTGAGTTCAGATTCAATTAACAACTTGCCAAAGCAAAACATACATTCCAAGGAGACAAATGTAACACTTATTTTCATGGGATGATGAGAAAAAATATGAGACGAAATCATATCAGCTCTTTGATAAAGGAAGATGGTTTGGAAACCATGTCATTGGATGAGGTTGTTGAGCAGTTTGATGTATTTTATAAAGGTTTGTTGGGAGTAAGCAGGAATACTGAGAATGTGAATCTGAGATACATCAGAGATGGTGGGGCTTTACTGAAAACAGAAATGCATGAGAGACTGGTCAAGCAAATTTCAAATGAAGAGATCAAAGATGCACTTTGGTGCATAGGGAATGATAAATCGCCCGGTCCGGATGGGTTTACCTCAAAATTCTTTAAGGACACATGGGACATCACAAGAGACCAACTAAGTAAAGCAGTCAAGGAGTTTTTCACATATGGGGTCTTACTTAAGCAAGTCAATGACACTTCCATTTCTTTAATTGCTAAAAAAGTTAATGCAAATTCTGTTAGTGATTTTAGACCCATCTCTTCCTACAACATAACGTACAAGGTCATAACTAAAATAATTGCTAGCCGGTTAAAACACATTCTCCCTCAAATTGTTTCCCCAACTAATATTGGCTTCATAGAAGGAAGGATTATGAGTGAAAATATAATGCTGCTTCAGGAACTAATAAGAAAATATATCGGGAAAAGAATAAGTCCTAGATGCATTCTTAACCTAGATCTAAGGAAAGCCTATGATACTATCTCTTGGAGGTTCATTGCTCAAATGCTTTATAATCTTAACTTCCCTGCTGTTTTTATTACTTGGGTGCTAGAATGTATCTATTCTACTTATTTTTCTGTGAATGTGAACGGCAGCTTGCAAGGATACTTCAAAGGCAAGAGAGGTTTAAGACAAGGAGACCTTCTTTCACCTCTAATTTTTGTCCTATCAGTTGATTATCTGTCTAGGGTCCTGAAATGTAGATCAATGCTTCCCAATTTTAAATATCATCCTAAATGTGATTTCCTTCAAATTACCCACCTTGCATATGTAGATGATCTTATTTTGTTATCTAGAGGTGACAGAGACTCTATAAAAGTGCTACTTGATGCAACAGACCACTTCTCTGCAGTGTCAGGGCTAGAGGTGAGTCCTACAAAGTCCTCCTTCTTCTTAGTAGGTGTATCCGAAGATGATTGAGATTATCTTGCTACCAGATCCGGTTTCAGTCCTGGTGAATTCCCCTTTAGGTATCTAGGGATACCAATCTCCTCAGGGAAGTTAACAATATCTCAATTCTCTCCTTTATTAGATAAACTCTTAACAAATATAAGCTACTGGAACACAAAAACCTTGTCATCTCCAGAGAGAGTAGACTGATTCGGTTAGTGCTTCAAGGTATACAAGCTTTTTGGTTCTCCATTCTTCCCTCTCCCTCTACTCTTATAAAAAAAAATCAATGGTTTATGTGCTAAATTTTTATGGAAGTCCCACGGGATTAGGTGGAAGGATGTTTGTCTCCCAAAGAATGAAGGGGGACTAGGACTAAAATATCTTAAAACTTGGAATTCAGCTTTTCTGACAAGAATCCTTTAGGATGTTGTGAGGGAAAAAAATAGCCTTTAGATCTGGTGGATACATCATCATTACCTCTCTCAAGGAAACATTTGGGGTTGGAGGATTCATAAGATCAATGATTCTCCCCTCATTAAAAAATTATTGGCTATTCGAGATGATCTCCTATCTAGTGCAGGTTCAACAAAGGGTGATGATGCTCTACTAAGCTCCTGGAACCAAGGGGGTAAATTCGACATCGGAGCTGCATATAATCACTTCAGAAGGAAAGCCCCCAAGCCCCCCTGGAATTCAGTAGTATGGGACAACTCCATCATCCCTAAACATGCTTTCATCCTCTGGCTACCTTCTAGGAGGCGACTGGCCACAAAGGACCTCATTAAAACCAGGGAAGCCGATTTAAATTGTTGTTTATGTAACCAAGCTATAGAAACTCATGAACATAATTTCTTTGCTTGTAACTTCTCGGCTTTCATTTGGTCATAGGTAAAAAATTGGCTAGGTATATGGAGGGGAATGACATCCATGAAAAGTGCACTTAAATGGATGAAAAAGGAGGCTCGAGGGAAGGGCTGGCAGTCTAAGGCAAAGAGGACGGCTTTGGCAGCCTCAACTTACTTCATATAGAAAGCCCGCAATGAAAATTTTTTTTAAGGCACAAGTAGAAGACCAGAGGAGGTCCTGCACTTAATCAAAATTCATGTTTACAAAGTCCTCAACCATGACTTCTCCCTACACTTCCACTCAACAAGCTGAGGACAGTTTGAGTCGACCCCCAACAACCATGACTTGTCTACAATTTTTTTTATTGTAATCCATTATCGAACTATTGATAGTTAATGCTATTTCTAAAAAAAATAAAAATTTCATTGATCAAAGTGAAAACTTAAAACCATTAGTGGATAAGTGCATTCCATTGATCAAAGTTAAATTTACCATAACTTTATGTTAAATTTGAGGACAGTTTAGAAAAAAACAAAATAAGCTAAAGTCCATAGTAGTAACTCAATAAATAAACACAAGTTACACAACATCACTTCAAGTTTTAACAACTTGGCATCACGACAGCGAACAAAAACAAGTAATAGATCAACATAACAACAAAGAGTACAAAAACAAGGAGTAGTCCAGCATGGCGACACCATTGCAAGCTTGTAGAGTTGCAGCAGCAAAATGCAATATGTAAACGTAGCAGCCAGCGGCAATAGCAGTAACTCAGTAACCACGCAGCAACAATAACCCAAGAGCACGCACCAGCAGATGATCCGACTCCGTACAAAGTAGGCAACATCATAACGACAACACACAGCATCACAAATTCACAACTCACAACAGCACAGCAACATCAGGTAGAAATGTAGAATCTTACTCTTCTTCTTCCTCCAAAGATTCAACTTCTACGCAATATATAATAAACATCTAAATGTTATAATACAATCTAGATATATACTAAATATCTTATAATAATTAAAATAAGACAACTAAATTATGTGCTATAAATAAGATCTTACCACCATATCCATTCAACCAATTTTGAGTGGTCACTAGTGCCTCCACATTTTTTGGTAAAAGAGAGCTTCTCCATTTGCTTAGAACTCTTCCTCCCATGCTAAAAGTTGATTCTGAAGCAACCGATGTTATTGGAATAGCCAATATATCTCTAGCCATAGAGGAAAGTACGGGAAAACGAGAAGAATTCTCTTTCCAAAAGTTTAGCACATCAAGCTTCATTGTAACAGGGTAGGATTTCTCTCTCAAATAAATATCAACTTCTGAAGTGCTAACTTGATCGAGAGAAGCAATTCCTATGGTATTCAAAGATAAATGTTAAATATAAGTAATCTTATAATGACTAAATAGAAACACAAAAGCAAAAAACACACATAATTAATCATGATATTCAGAATAAGAAATAGTGACATAGTGACATATATTAAATAGAGTATAATTCAGAATAAGAAATACAAACAATTGAAGACACATAATTAATCATGATGTTCAAAATATGAAATAGTGGCATATTGATGTACATATTTGTATCTCTTTTATTGCATCTTTTGACTTCATATTTCATTCGATTTCCAAAGAAAAGGGTTCAAAAGAATATAAACTTGTGTAAGAATGGGCTAAAGTACAAGAAATAGGGTCTGCACGAGTTTTGAGCTAACCATGCAGGAATTCGATGAAATCGGCGTCAAAACGAAGAAGCCAAGTGAAGCTGAGCAGAGATCGATATCGACCTGAAGACATCGATATCGACCATAGTTGTCGACACGCCTTCTGAGTGTCGAGATAGACCACACAGACCAACCAAGAAAGACATCGATATCGACATACTACATCAATATCGACCTCAACATAGACATCGACTGGAGCTGGACAAGTCAAGCAAAAACACAGACATCGATATCGATCTCTGGTGTCGATATCGACCTTACCTCGACAGAAGATAAATCCGATTTTGAGACTCGGATTATGAATTCTATCATCAAGGCCACAGATTATCTTGTTCTTCTAGATAGCTAGCAGCTGAATTCATCTTTTCCTTTAAGTTTTATCAAGTTAGTTTAAGTTTTATCAAAATAAAAGACCTATCCTAATTGTTTGGATAGAGTTCATAGTTTAGATAGAAGTTACAATCCTTGGATAGCGAGGATTAGTAGCCTATAAATAAAGCCCTAAGGGCTGGTTTGTTAGATCATCCAAGAAAGAATCTATTCAATCATCTCTTTTAATCATCAATCAATACGAACAATAACAATAGAGTTAGAGAGAAGTTTTAGGGTTTGGCGTTTGCGAAAGCCGACGTTGATTTGTAAAGCTTCGAAGTTTATATTTTAATGCAAGTTTATTTCTTTCAATCAATGATGAGTTCCATGATGAGAAGCGAGTAGTTCCCCAAAGCTCTTAGGATCGGGGTGAGCCCGACGTTAGCCATGCGTGCTTGAGGTAAGTGTTAGATGTTGATATCGTTGTGTCTATATCATCTCCTACGATTCTATGTTTAGTCCTAATTGAAAGAAAAGGGATTCATGCTAACAACTTGAGTTATAAACATAAAATTAGTAGAGACAATTAGGTTTATTTGCAAGAGTAATCCTAAGAGTTGTTGTACGGCGAAAGCTTATCCCTCGGGTGAAATAGCACAATTGTCCGTCTTATTTATCTTATCGAATGCATTGGTTAACGTTGTGGTAAACCCTAATCCTAGGAGTTGCTTTTACATAGTTTATATTCATCAAAACCTCTGTTTATCGCATCCTCATCCATTCTTAAATCTTCGGCCTTTCTTTGCCGACGAAAAACTAACTCACTGCAGGAAGACAACGCTATCGACCACCGACGTCGATATCGACCACTGTGTTACGTCGACAGTTTTCTGAGTCGACGACGATCAACACTGTGGAGTTTACTAAACATCGATATCGACCCCAGACGTCGAAATCGACCCTTCTGTGTCGACTGGTAGTCTTCTGAGCCAATCGATTTCGTGGACTGACATCGATATCGACCTTCCCTTGTCGATATCGACTGCTTGTTTTTATCTCTGTAGGTCTTCTGTTGCAGAAAGGATCGACAGCCAAGGTCGACATCGAGCTCCAAGGTCGAAATCGAGGCTTCTAGTCGATGCAGGACGTGAGATTTCCAACGCTACTAGGATCTCGCTGACACGCCTCCTCGTGGATCAATCCTGACTACCCTTCCACTACAACGGGAGGAAGTCTTGTAATTAGTTGCATAGGCTAGGAGTCGGTTTACATTTATACATCTTTATTATTTGTAACTTAAGAACTCGACATTCCCCCTGATTAACAAATTGGCGCCGTTGCCAGGGAGGCAATCAATCGCGCCCTAGTAGTCTATCTCACGTTTTTATCTAGTGTGGTTTACAAGTGTATGCGACGCGCTGATCGCCCACCTGAATTTGAAGTAGTAGACGACCCCGAACGCTACTTCAATCTAAGAGCCCAAGCTCAAAGAATCATGGCGGACAACACGAACCAGGCTGAACTAATTGAGCAACTAAGGAAGCAGGTTGAGGACTTAACGACTAGAGAGGCGGCACTTAAGGAGCGTGCTGATAGGGAGGAGGAAGGCCGAAGGCAAATATAAGCCCAAATCAATGCCCTCCCTCAGAATGCAAAGCAATACATGCGCCCCGCGCTAACAGTGCCTGAATCGGCGATTCTTATCCCCGCCTCTAATTCTGAAATTAAACCTAACTTCCTGACTGAAATAAGAAGGCATCAATATGAAGGGAAACCTAATGAGTGCCCTATGGCACATATTTCAACCTTCTTAGACCTCTGTGATACTATTGCTGATGGACGAAGTCTTGAATACGTCCAACTAAAAGCCTTTCGCTGGTGTCTTACAGGAAAAGCATTGCAGTGGTTGGAGAGCTTAGCCCCAAGATCACTGCGCACATGGAATGAAGTCAAGGACGCGTTCCTCAACAAGTTCTTCCCTCCTTCTAAAACGGCATTGATCCGATGGAAAATCACGGCTTTCAAACAAAAGCTTGGTGAGGCTCTGGCGACTGTTTGGGAAAGGTTTAAAGACCTACTACGATCATGCCCGACGCATGGTCAACCACCGTATGTAATTCAGGAGATCATATACAATGCTCTTGCGCTACAACTAAGGAGAGGATCAACACTTACACCTCCTATGGCTACCTTGAACTCGCTCCACAAGAGGCTTGGGAAACTATAGAGAGGTTAGTGGAATTCGACAATACATATGGGACTCCTGAGGCTTCCAACACATCATCGTCAAGGCCTGCCCCATCTATGCCCTTATATGAACCCTCCAATGAAATCAATCCGGACGTGAAGGAGCAATTCCATAGAGATCAACTTCGAAAGCTCCAAAAGCAAGTGAGGTTCCTTTCAGCGAATCAAGATTGCATTGAATGCGGATCGCAGCGGCACACCACCATCGAGTGCCCCCATGCTGAACAAGTACACCTAGCGGAGACTCACCAAGAGGCGCGCTACATGAGGGGTCCCAATCACTAATATTGGGGAGACCAAAGGTTCCATCAACCACAAAGGAACCCGGTCAACCCTAGGGACCCCCACCTTATAGAGCTCCTGGCACCAGAAGAGAGACCAAAAGAAGGATGATCTTCAACTTGTGTTGGATGAAATCAGGCGAAACCAAGCTAAAAATGATCAATCCAATAATGCTATCCATTCTCAACTCAATCACCTTACCATAAGGATTGAGGAGATGGATATTTGGAAAAAGAACGTAGAGACCCAACTGGGTCAATTGGCGGCGCAAATCCCTAGACCGTTCGGAACATTCCCTGGGCAACGCACTACAAATCTTAAGGGGCAATCTAGGACAGGCCATGTCGCAGCCATGCAATTAAGGAGTGACAACAAAGTACATAAGCCACGAACGGAAACGGAGGAGAAAGCAACAGAACCAGTCGATGTCGACCCAGAGGTCGATATCGACCACCATGTCGACCCACTGGTCGACATCGATACCACTGCAGAGCCATTAGAGCCACAAAAGAGGTCAAAATCGACCATTCCAGTCGATATCATCCAGTGCCCTGTCGATGTCGATGTCCAACAGGCCCCTCCGACCACCGTTTTGGCCCCTCCACCAAAGAAGACGTTGCCATTCCCAAGGCATTGGAGGACCCCACTAAAGGTAAGTTTAGGAGCTTCATAAAGATTCTTCAAGGTCTTAATGTTACCATTCCTCTTACAAAAGCCCTAAGCGAGATGCCCGCCTATGTGCGATTCCTGAAAGACATCCTTAGCAAGAAGAGATCCATGGTAGAGATCGCAGAGGAATGTTCAAAGATGGACTTCCCTGAGAAGAAGAGTGATCCAGGGAAGTTTGCAATCACCGTGGGACTTGGCCAACATTGTTATAAAGCCCTATGTGACCAAGGGGCAAGTGTAAGTCTCATGCCTCTTTCTATTTGGCAAAAGGTAAATATCGGAGCAGTTGAACCTATGGATATGAAACTTTATATGGCTGATAATTCATTCGTCAAACCCACAGGTATAGTTGATGACGTTCCAGTAAAGGTAGGTATGTTCTTTGTGCCTGCTGATTTCATTGTATTGGAGATGCCTGAAGATCCTGTAGTGCCTATTATACTTGGTAGGCCTTTCTTAGCTACTGCTGATGCCAATATCAATGTACGTCGAGGATTACTAACCTTTACTATATGGAACGAAGTAATAGAATTCTCTTTCAACCCGACCATGAGCGAAACAAAACACCTGGAGCAAGTAGTCCTCTCCCCGGCTAAGGAAAAGCTTAGAAAATTTTTGTTGGCGAGGACGGAAACAGCAAGCAGGGTCGATATCGACTGGAACCAGTCGATAGTGACTAAGGACATCAAAATCGACCCCCCTTGGTCGAAATCGAGTATGCCAGATTATTGCCAGGAGCTTAAGTATGGCATCACAGAGGTCGACATCGACCCCCACATGTCGATATCGATCAAAGCTCTCGAAATCGACCCACCTTGGTCGAAATCGACCACCCCTCAGCCCGAAGATTTCTATTTTGGGCCCAAACAGGTAAGCCCAGGTATGACTCCTAACCCTCCTCTGTCCCTTATTGATAAATCAATTAAGCCACTTATTGATAATTCTACTAATAAGAGGGTCAAAGCTCCATGGTTTGCCTATATTGCTAAAGTTAGGTCAAGAAAGAGAAGGAAAGCGCCCAAAGAAGAACCTATCAATGAAGAAGCCTTGGTCGCCGAACTTAGCTACTACCAAAAAACCTAGATGATCCAGGAGAAGGCTCAAGCTCGAAGGGTCCCTACATAAAAGGCTCGTGAAGAATTAACGGAGAAGTCGGCCTAGCGACTCAAAACTCTAGAGCTTGTACATAAAACTTGATTTTTTTTCATAGATGGGGTTTTAGGATTTGACTTTTGTTTTATTAAACTTTTGAAACTGAGATGATTCGTGGCTTTATCTATATCTCTAACAAAAATTTCAGGTTTCTAAGCAAAAAGGAACGACGAAGAAGAAAAGAAGCTTCTGTAGAGGCAGTCGAAATCGACCAGGCCAGTCGAAATCGACCCCTCAGGGTCAAGCCATCTCCTGGAGTCAACATCGATGACTCAGGAGCAGAAAAGCAGAGTTCGATATCGACCATAATCATCGATATCGACCCCAACCTGGCAGCCCTTGTCTTCACTTTCTTCCTCGACTTCGACAGATACAGTCGACATCGACCACTGTACCCGATATCGACTTCTGGCATCGACCAAACCTGAAATCGACCTGAATCTGCAGGTTGCGCTGTGAGTTTCTCTATACCCTTGTTCTTCTTTTTAATACAGTGAGGACACTGTATATTTTAAGTATGGGGTGGGGGGAAAATATGTCTTATGGTCATAACTTGGTTTTCTTCTTCGCATTGCTTTAATTTTAAATTTTTGTTCTTAGTGTTACTTTTATAAAATGTCAAAAAAAATCCAAAAAAATAGAAAAAATGTCATAATACAAAAAAAATGCATGTTTATTTTTAAGTTTGTTTTTAAACCCTACTTAGATGTCCTATGATGAAAACTCAATAGCTGACTTGATCATGTAAATCATATGGCATATTTGGATGGTTTAGCCTAAGTCCTTCAAATTTTTATGTAGATTGTGAACTTGTGATGAAATTGAGCACATATGATCCTAGGCTAAAAAGCAAATCCAACAAAAATTGTCCTAGTGAAAATGTTGGCCTATAGGGAGAACATCAAAAATCCCTCTGATTTCTTGAGTGTATTTACTCTTCCTATGCATCTCAAAATGTTGTGATAGTTATTCAAAACCAATGCATAAATATGTCTATGTTTACGAGAATTAAATGATGGAGGCATCTTTTAAGCCATTTTTATCCTCTCTTTACCTACCCTGCATTATCTCTGCTTGAAGCCGAAAAATTAGCCTGAGCGTGATATTGCAAACTCCACAAAATTATCCCTAGCCGAATTGAGCCTGACTCCTATTTGGGAATTGAGACTTAGAATGGCTGGACTAATGCCTTGTGGAAAGAAAAGTACATATTGTCCAGTTTTGAGCAGGGGAATTATGGGTTGGTATATATTTTCATCTTGTCATATTTTGAAAAAGGATTTTTGGCTTACCATATAAATGCACATAATTTTAGTATTTATTTATCATTTTCGTTAAAAAAAAGAAAAAAAATAGAGATGTATATATATAGTGCATAAGCCAAAGTCCTTAAGTCTTTTATTCATACAAGTGTTATATTTTTTAGAGGCATAATAGAGTTTGAAAGAAGGGTTGATAGAATGGTTTGCATCTTTAAGTGCATCTTTAGAGCATATTATGGAAAGATGAGTTGAGAAAAAGCATTATAGGAGATTGAGCTTGGAAAGTGCAACATTGAAGAGTTATGGTTTGTATATTGCAAGTGTTGAAATTTAGGAGTCTTGGTTCCCGAATTATAAAAGCACCACATAGCCAAATAATTCCATACCCTTAATTCCTTACCAAGCCCCATTACAACCCCGCCGAATGGAGTCTTCTTTGAAGTCTTCCATTGAGCGAAAGTCCTCCTAATGATTCTTATTGCATTTTCATAATTGGTTGCGAAGTGGATTGTTATAAATTGCAATGTTTATGAGATTGTATATGGAATTGAGTTGAGAGTTGATCTTCATAGCCTAAACACATAAGAGTTGAGTGCAAACACATTATCCCTATGAGGTTGGATCAAAAAAATTGCATATGCCTATGGATCCCCTAAATATGTGCTATGACGTTAAATTCACTTGCTTTACTTTGCTACCGCTTATGATGTTGCTTTTGACAAGGGCGAAGACTTGAAGGGTGTATTGTAGGTGTTGGTTACTGCTTGGTTAATGCTTGAGGACAAGCAAGTCTAAGTATGGGGTGTTTTGATGTACATATTTGTATCTCTTTTATTGCATCTTTTGACTTCATATTTCATTCGATTTCCAAAGAAAAGGGTTGAAAAGAATATAAACCTGTGTAAGAATGGGCTAAAGTACAAGAAATAGGGTATGCACGAGTTTTGAGCTAACCATGTAGGAATTCGATGAAATCGGAGTCAAAACCAAGAAGCCAAGTGAAGCTGAGCAGAGATCGATATCGACTTGAAGACATCGATATCGACCATAGTTGTCGACACGCCTTCTGAGTGTCGAGGTAGACCACACAGACCAACCAAGAAAGGCATCAATATCGACATACTACATTGATATCGACCTCAACATAGACATCGACTGGAGCTGGACAAGTCAAGCAGAAACACAGACATTGATATCGACCTCTGGTGTCGATATCGACCTTACCTCGACAGAAGATAAATCCGATTTCGAGACTCGGATTATTAATTCTATCATCAAGGCCACGGATTATCTTGTTCTTCTAGATAGTTAGCAGCTGAATTCATCTTTTCCTTTAAGTTTTATCAAGTTAGTTTAAGTTTTATCAAAATAAAAGACCTATCCTAATTGTTTGGATAGAGTTCATAGTTTAGATAGAAGTTACAATCCTTGGATAACGAGGATTAGTAGCCTATAAATAAAGCCCTTGGGGCTGGTTTGTTAGATCATCCAAGAAAGAATCTATTTAATCATCTCTTTTAATCATTAATCAATACGAACAATAGCAATAGAGTTAGAGAGAAGTTTTAGGGTTTGGCGTTTGCGAAAGCCGACGTTGATTTGTAAAGCTTCGAAGTTTATATTTTAATGCAAGTTTATTTCTTTCAATCAATGATGAGTTCCATGATGAGAAGCGAGTAGTTCCCCAAAGCTCTTAGGATCGGGGTTAGCCCGACGTTAGCCATGCGTGCTTGAGGTAAGTGTTAGATGTTGATATCGTTGTGTCTATATCATCTCCTACGATTCTATGTTTAGTCCTAATCGAAAGAAAAGGGATTCATGCTAACAACTTGAGTTATAAACATAAAATTAGTAGAGACAATTAGGTTTATTTGCAAGAGTAATCCTAAGAGTTGGTGTATGGCGAAAGCTTGTCCCTCGGGTGAAATAGCACAATTGTCCGTCTTATTTATCTTAACGCATGCATTGGTTAACGTTGTGGTAAACCCTAATCCTAGGAGTTGCTTTTTACATAGTTTATATTCATCAAAACCTCTATTTATCGCATCCTCATCCATTCTTAAATCTTCGGCCTTTCTTTGCCGACGAAAAACTAACTCACTGCAGGAAGACATCGATATCGACCACCGACGTCTATATCGACCACTGAGTTACGTCGACAGTTTTCTGAGTCGACGACGATCAACACTGCAGAGATTACTAACATTGATATCGAACCCAGACGTCGAAATCGACCCTTCTGTGTCGACTGGCAGTCTTCTGAGCCAGTCGATTTCGTGGACTGACATCGATATCGACCTTCCCTTGTCGATATCGACTGCTTGTTTTTGTCTCTGCAGGTCTTCTGTTGCAGAAAGGATCGACAGCCAAGGTCGACATCGAGCTCTAAGGTCGAAATCGAGGCTTCTGGTCGACCCAGGACGTGAGATTTCCAACGCTACTAGGACCCCGCTGACACATGTTGTTGCAGGAGGCTTGATATGTCAAGTAATTACAAATAATAAAGATGTAATAAATGTAATCCAACTCCTGGCCTAAGCAAATAATTACAAGACTTCCTCCCGTTGTAGTGGAAGGGTAGTCAGGATCGATCCACGAGGAGGCGTGTTAGTGGGATCCTAGTAGCTTTGGAAATTTCACGTCTGCGTCGACCAGTAGCCTCGATTTCGACCTTGGTGCTCGATGTCGACCTCGGTTGTCGATGTTCTCTGCAACAGAAGACCTGCAGAGAGAAAAACAAGTGGTCGATATCGACTAGGGGGGTCGATATCGATGTCAGTCATGAAATCGACTGGCTCAGAAGACTGCCAGTCGATACAGAAGGGTCGATATCGATGCTAAGGGTCGATATCGATGTCAAGCAAAACTCCGCAGCGATGTTCGTCGTCGACTGAGAAACCTGTCGACGAACTCAGTGGTCGATATCGATGTCAAGCAAAACTCCGCAGCGATGTTCGTCGTCGACTCAGAAAATTGTCGACGAACTTAGTGGTCGATATCGATGTCTCCCTGCAGTGAGTTAGTTCTTCATCGGCAAAGAAAGGCCGAAGATTTAAGAATGGAGAGAGAAGCAATGAACAGAAATAATAGTGGGTTCTGGTGATTTAAACTATGTAAAAAGCAACTCCTAGGATTAGGGTTTACCACAACGTTAAACAATGCATGCGATGAGATAAATAAGACGGACAATTGCGCTATTTCACCCGAGGGACAAGCTTTCGCTGTACACCAACTCTTAGGATTACTCTTGCAAATAAACCTAATTGTCTATACCAATTTTATGTTTATAACTTAAGTTGTTAGCATAAATCCCTTTTCTTTCGATTAGGACTAAACATAGAATTGTAGGAGGAGAGATAGACACAACGATATCAACATCAAATACTTACCTCAAGCGCGCATGGCTAACGTCGGGCTCACCCCGACCCTAAGAGCTTTGGGGAACTACTCGCTTTTCATCATGGGATTCATTGTTGATTGAAGGAAATAAACTTGCATTAAAATAAACTCCAAAGATTTACAACTCAACGTCAACTTTCGCAAACGTCAAACCCTAAAACTTCTCTCTAACTCTAACTCTATTGTCTATTGTCTTTTGCTTGGATGACTGGATTGTTCTAGGATGATCTAACAAATCAGCCCCTAGGGCTTTATTTATAGGCTACTAATCCTCGCTATCCAAGGATTGTAACTCCTATCTAAACTAATAACTCTATCCGAACAATTAGGATAGGTCTTTTATTTTAATAAACCTTAAAGGTAAAAGATAAATAAAACTTCAGCTGCCATCTATCTTGAAAGTATGAGATAATTCCGTGCCTCCTTGAAGATATAGTTCCAATCCGCATTCAAAATCGAGTCTATCTTCTGTCGAGATAAGGGGTCGATATCGACACCAGGGGGTCGATATCGAGGTCTCTGTTCCTGCTCGACTTGTTCAGCTTTGGTCGATTTCTATGTTGAGGTCGATATGGGGGTCGATATCGACACCAGAGGTCGATATCTGGGTCTAAGGTCAATATCTACCTCTGCTCAGCTTCACTTGATGTCTATGTTGAGGTCGATATCTATGTTGAAGGTCGATATCTACACCAGAGGTCGATATCTGGGTCTAGGGTCGATATCTACCTCTACTCAGCTTCACTTGGCTTCTCCGTTTTTGCTCGAATTCCTGCATGGTTAGCTCAAAACTTGTGCAGACTCTATTTCTTGCATTTTAGCCCATTCTTACACAAGTTTATATTCTTTTGAACCTTTTCTTTGGAGATCGAATGAAATAAGAAGTCAAAAGATGCAATAAAAGAAGGTGCAAATGTGTACATCAAAACACCCCATACTTAGACTTGCTTGTCCTCAAGCAATAACCAAGCAATAACCAACACCTACAACACACCCTTCAAGTCTTTGCCTTTGTCAAAAGCAACATCATAAGCGGTAGCAAAGCAAAGCAAGTGAATTTAACGTCATAGCACATATTTTGGTGATCCATAGGCATATGCAATTTTGATCCAACCTCACAAGCATAATGTGTTTGCACTCAACTCTCATGTGTTTAGGCTATGAAGATCAACTCTCAACTCAATTCCATATACAATCTCATAAACATTGCAATTTATAATAATCCACTTCGCAACCAATTATGAAAATGCAATAAGAATCATCAGGAGGGCTTTCGCTCAATGGAAGACTTCAAAGAAGACTCCATTCGGCGGGGTTGTAATGGGGCTTGGTATGAAATAAAAGGTATGGAATTATTTGGCTATGTGGTGCTTTCATAATTCGGGAATCAAGACTCCTAAATCTCAACACTAGCAATACCCAAACCATAACTCTTCATAATATGTTCTAAAGATGCATTCCATCAACCCTTCTTCCAAGTTCTAATATACCTCTCAAAAATATAACATTAGTATGAATAAAAGACTTAAGGATTTTGGCTCATGCACTATATATAGATATCTTTATTTATTTTTTCGGATTTTTTTTTTCGAAAGCAATAAGTAAATATGTGCATTTATAGGTTGAGCCATAAACCCTTTTACAAAATACGACAAAATGTAAATATGTGCCATCCTATAATTTCCTTGCTCAAAACTGGACATTATGCTCTTTTCTTTCCACAAGGCATTAGTCCAACCAATCTAAGTCTTAATTCCCAAATGGGGGTCAGGCTCAATTCGCTAGGGATAATTTTGTGGAGTTTGCAATTCAGGCTCAGGCTAATGTTCTAGCTTCAAGCAGGGATAATGCAGGGTAGGTAAAGAGAGGATAAAAATGGCTTAAAAGATGCCTCCATCATTTAATTCTCGTAAACATAAACATATATATGCATTGGTTTTGAATAACTATCACAACATTTAGAGATGCATAGGAAGAGTAAATTCACTCAAGAAAGCGGAGGGATTTTTGATGTTCTCCCTATAGGCCAAAATTCTCACAAGGACAATTTTTGTTGGATTTGCTTTTTAGCCTAGGATCATATGTGCTCAATTTCATCACAAGTTCACAATCTACATAAAAATTTTAAAGACTTAGGCTAAACCATTCAAATATGCCATAGGATTTACATGATCAAGTCAGCTATTGAGTTTTCATCATAGGACATCTAAGTAGGGTTAGAGAATAAACTCAAAGAATAAACATGCATTTTTTTTGTATTTTTGACATTTTTCTATTTTTTTTATTGACATTTTATAAAAGTAAAACTAAAAATTTAAACATGAATGAAATGCTAAGAAGAAAACCAAGTTAAGACCATAAGACATGTTTTTTCCCCCACCCCATACTTAAAATATACAGTGTCCTCACTGTATTAAAAAGAAGAACAAGGGGAGAGAGAAACTCACAGCGCAACCTACGGATTCAGGTCGATTCCCAGGTTAGGTCGATGCCAGAAGTCGATATCTAGGTCAGTGGTCGATGTCGACTGCATCTGTCGAAGTCGAGGAAGAAAATGCAGACAAGGGCTGTCAGGTTGGGGTCGATATCGAGTATTAGGGTCGATATCGACCTATTTTTTTCGCTCCTGAGTCCTCGATGTCGACTCCAGGAGATGGCTTGACCCTGGGGGGTCGATTTCGACTGGCCTGGTCGATTTCGACTGCCTCTGCAGAAGCTTCTTTTCTTCTTCGTCGTTCCTTTTGCTTGATAACCTGAAATCTTGGTTAGGAATATAGATAAAGAACGAATTATCTCAGTTATAAAAGTTCAAAACAGCCAAAAATTAAATCCTAAAAACCCATCTATGAAAAATTTAAAAGTTTTATGTACACGCTCTAGATTTTTGAGTCGCTAGGCCGACTTCTCCGTCAATTCTTCATGACCCTTTTATGTAGGGACCCTTCGAGCGTGAGCCTTCTCCTGGATCATCTAGGTCCTTTTGGTAGTAGCTAAGTTCGGTGACCAAGGCTTCTTCATCATTAGGTTCTTCTTTGGGCGCTTTTCTTCTCTTTCTTGACCTAACTTTAGCAATATAGGCAAACCATGGAGCTTTGACCCTCTCTTTAGTAGATTTATCAATAATTGGCTTAATTGACTCATCAATAAGGGACAGAGGAGGGTTAGGAGTCATACCTGGGCTTACCTGTTTGGGCCCGAAACAGAAATCTTCGGGCTGAGGGGTGGTCGATTTCGACCAAGAAGGGTCGATTTCGAGTGCTGGGGTCGATATCGACATGTGGGGGTCGATATCGACCTCTGTGACCCCATACTTAAGCTCCTGGCAGCGATCTGGCATACTCGATTTCGACCAAGGGGGGTCGATTTCGATGCTTTTAGTCGATATCGACTGGTTCCAGTCGATGTCGACCCTGCTTGCTGTTTTCGTCCTCGCCAACAGAAATTTTCTAAGCTTCTCCTTAGCCGGCGAGAGGACTACTTGCTCCAGGTGCTTTGTTTCGCTCATGGTTGGGTTGAAAGAGAATTCTATCACTTTGTTCCCTATAGTAAAGGTTAGTAACCCTCGACGTACATTGATATTGGCATCAGCAATAGCTAAAAAGGGCCTACCAAGGATAATAGGCACTATAGGATCTTCAGGCATTTCCAATATAATGAAATCAGTAGGCACAAAGAACTTACCTACCTTTACAGGAACGTCATCAACTATACCTGTGGGCCTGACGAATGAGTTGTCAGCCATATAAAGTTTCATGTCCATAGGTTCAAGCGCACCAATGTTCACCTTTTGCCAAATAGAGAGAGAGGCATGAGACTTACACTTGCCCCTAGGTCACATAGGGCTTTATAGCGATGTTGGCCAAGTCCTACGGTGATTGCAAACTTCCCTGGATCCCTCTTCTTCTCAGGGAAGTCCATCTTTGAGCACTCCTCTGCGATCTCTGCCATGGATCTCTTCTTGCTCGGGATGTCTTTGAGGAATCGTACATAGGCGGGCATCTCGCTTAGGGCTTCTGTCAGAGGGATAGTGATGTTGAGTCCTTGAAGTATCTTTATGAAGCACCTAAACTTACCTTTGGTGGGATCCTCCAATGCTCTGGAAGGGAATGGCAACGTCTTCTTTGGTGGAGGGGCCAAAACGGTGGTCGGAGGAGCCTGCTGGACATCGATGTCGACTGGGCTTTGGTCGATATCGACTGGGATGGTCGATTTCGACCTCTATTGTGGCTCTGATGGATCTGCAGTTGCCTCGATATCGACCTGGGGGTCAATATCGACCTCATCCTCGACATCGACTGTTCTGTCGATGTCGACTGGATCTGCTGCTTCCTCCGATTCCGTTCGTGGCTTTTGTACTTTGGTACCACTCCTTAATTGTATGGCTGCGATATGGCCCGTCCCGGATTATCCTTTAGGATTTGTGGTGGGTTGCCCTGGGAATGTTCCGGACGCTCTAGGGATTTGTGCCGCCAATTGACCCAATTGGGTCTCTACGTTCTTCTTCCAAATATCCATCTCCCCAATCCTTGTGGTAAGGTGATTGAGTTGAGAATGGATAGCATTGTTGGATTGATCATTCTTAGCTTGATTTCGCCTGATTTCATCCAGCACAAGTTGAAGATCATCCTTCTTTTGGTTTCTCTCCGGGTGCCCAGAAGCTCTATAAGGCGGAGGGTCCCTAGGGTTAACCGGGTTCCTTTGTGGTTGATGGAACCTTTGGTCTCCCCAATATTGGTTATTGGGACCCCTCATGTAGCGCGCCTCTTGGTGAGTCTCCGCTAGGTGTACTTGGTCGGCATGGGGGCACTCGATGGTGGTGTGCCGCTGCGATCCGCATTCGATGCAATCGTGGTTCGCTGAAAGGAACCTTACTTGCTTTTGGAGCTTTCTAAGTTGATCTCTGTGGAATTGCTCCTTCACATCCGGATCGATTACATTGGAGGGTTCATATAAGGGCATAGATGGGGCAGGCCTCGACGATGATGATGTGTCGGAAGCCTCAGGAGTCCCATATGTGTTGTCGAACTCCACCAACCTCTCTATGGTCTCCCAAGCCTCTTGTGGAGCGAGTTCAAGGTAGCCATAGGAGGTGTAGGTGTTGATCCTCTCCTTAGTTGCAGCGTCAAGAGCATTGTATATGATCTCCTGAATTACATATGGTGGTTGGCCATGCGTCGGGCATGATCGTAGGAGGTCCTTAAACCTTTCCCAAACAGTCGCCAGAGCCTCACCAGGCTTTTGTTTGAAAGCCGTGATTTTCTGTCGGATCAACGCCGTCTTAGAAGGAGGGAAGAACTTGTTGAGGAACGCGTCCTTGACTTCATTCCAGGTGCGGAGCGATCTTGGGGCTAAGCTTTCCAACCACTGCAATGCTTTCCTTGTAAGAGACCATCGAAAGGCTTTTAGTTGGACATATTCAAGACTTCGTCCATCAGCAATTGTATCACAGAGGTCTAAGAAGGTTGATATATGTTCCATAGGGCATTCGTTAGGTTTTCCTTCATATTGATGCCTTCTTATTTCAGTCAGGAAGTTTGGTTTCATTTCAAAATTAGAGGCAGGGATAAGAATTGCCGATTCAGGCACTGTGAGAGCGGGGTGCATATATTGCTTGGCATTCCTAGGGAGGGCATTGATTTGGGCTTCTATTTGCCTCCGGCCTTCCTCCTCCCTATCCGCACGCTCTTTAAGTGCCGCCTCTCTAGTCGTTAGGTCCTCAACCTGCCTCCTTAGTTGCTCAATAAGTTCAGCCTAGTTCGCGTTGTCTGCCATGATTCTTTGAGCTTGGGCCCTTAGATGGAAATAACACTCAGGGTCGTCTACTCCTTCAAATTCAGGTGGGCGATCAGCGCGTCGCATACACCTGCAAAATCAAACTAGGTAGAGACGTGAGATAAACTACTAGGGCGCGATTGATTGCCTTCCCGGCAACGGCGCCAATTTGTTGTTGCAGGAGGCTTGATATGTCAATTACAAATAATAAAGATGTAATAAATGTAATCCAACTCCTGGCCTAAGCAAATAATTACAAGACTTCCTCCCGTTGTAGTGGAAGGGTAGTCAGGATCGATCCACGAGGAGGCGTGTCAGCGGGATCCTAGTAGCTTTGGAAATTTCACGTCTGAGTCGACCAGTAGCCTCGATTTCGACGTTGGTGCTCGATGTCGACCTCGGCTTTCGATGTTCTCTGCAACAGAAGACCTGTAGAGACAAAAACAAGTGGTCGATATCGACTAGGGGGGTCGATATCGATGTCAGTCACGAAATCGACTGGCTCAGAAGACTGCCAGTCGATACAGAAGGGTCGATATCGATGCTAGGGGTCGATATCAATGTCAAGCAAAACTCCGCAGCGATGTTCGTCGTCGACTCGGAAAACTGTCGACGAACTCAGTGGTCGATATCGATGTCAAGCAAAACTCCGCAGCGATGTTCGTCGTCGACTCAGAAAACTGTCAACGAACTCAGTGGTCGATATTGATGTCTCCCTGCAGTGAGTTAGTTCTTCGTCGGCAAAGAAAGGCCGAAGATTTAAGAATGGAGAGAGAAGCAATGAACAGAAATAATAGTGGGTTCTGGTGATTTAAACTATGTAAAAAGCAACTCCTAGGATTAGGGTTTACCACAACGTTAACCAATGCATGCGATGAGATAAATAAGACGGACAATTGCGCTATTTCACCCGAGGGACAAGCTTTCGCTGTACACCAACTCTTAGGATTACTCTTGCAAATAAACCTAATTGTCTCTACCAATTTTATGTTTATAACTCAAGTTGTTAGCATGAATCCCTTTTCTTTCGATTAGGACTAAACATAGAATTGTAGGAGGAGAGATAGACACAACGATATCAACATCAAATACTTACCTCAAGCGCGCATGGCTAACGTCGGGCTCACCCCGACCCTAAGAGCTTTGGGGAACTACTCGCTTCTCATCATGGGATTCATTGTTGATTGAAGGAAATAAACTTGCATTAAAATAAACTCCGAAGCTTTACAACTCAACGTCAACTTTCGCAAACGTCAAACCCTAAAACTTCTCTCTAACTCTAACTCTATTGTCTATTGTCTTTTGCTTGGATGATTGGATTGTTCTAGGATGATCTAACAAATCAGCCCCTAGGGCTTTATTTATAGGCTACTAATCCTCGCTATCCAAGGATTGTAACTCATATCTAAACTAATAACTCTATCCGAACAATTAGGATAGGTCTTTTATTTTGATAAACCTTAAAGGTAAAAGATAAATAAACCTTCAGCTGCCATCTATCTTGAAAGTATGAGATAATTCCGTGCCTCCTTGAAGATATAGTTCCAATCCGCATTCGAAATCGAGTCTATCTTCTGTCGAGATAAGGGGTCGATATCGACACCAGGGGGTCGATATTGAGGTCTCTGTTCCTGCTCGACTTGTTCAGCTTTGGTCGATTTCTATGTTGAGGTCGATATGGGGGTCGATATCGACACCAGAGGTCGATATCTGGGTCTAAGGTCGATATCTACCTCTGCTCAGCTTCACTTGATGTCTATGTTGAGGTCGATATCTATGTTGAAGGTCGATATCTACACCAGAGGTCGATATCTGGGTCTAGGGTCGATATCTACCTCTGCTCAGCTTCACTTGGCTTCTCCGTTTTGACTCCGTTTTTGCTCGAATTCCTGCATGGTTAGCTCAAAACTTGTGCAGACTCTATTTCTTGCATTTTATCCCATTCTTACACAAGTTTATATTCTTTTGAACCTTTTCTTTGGAGATCGAATGAAATAAGAAGTCAAAAGATGCAATAAAAGAAGGTGCAAATGTGTACATCAACACACCTCCTCATGGATCGATCCTGACTACCCTTCCACTACAACGGGAGGAAGTCTTGTAATTATTTGCATAGGCTAGGAGTCGGTTTACATTTATACATCTTTATTATTTGTAACTTAAGAACTCGACCTTCCTCCTATTAACACATATATTAAATAGAGTACAATTAAGAATAAGAAACACAAACAATTGAAGACCTAAAGCAAAGAGCACACATAATTATTCATGATATTTATATACATACCTCAAGTCCATCAAGAACATCAAATCCACCCAACTCATCATTTCGTGCACTAACTGAAGTAGCCCCCGCACCTCCATGAGATGTATAAAGTTCATCAAACTGAATCTCCACTTCCTTAGTCATTCTTTTACCCTCGATGCCTCCATGTTGTTTACTTAAAGTAAAGAGCACAAACCTCAACTTCAATCTTGGGTCTAAAATAAGCGCAAACTTTAGAATAGGCATGAAGTCAGCCCAACACTTGTCAAACCTTTCTAGCATATGAACCACTGCATCACTAATATCAGTGTCACTGCAAACAGCTATGCTCTCCAAACGGTTATGAATCTTCCATACTTGAGGAAAGAATAAATTTGCAGTTGGATATTCACTTCCCGATAACATTTCAGTAACTGCATTGAATGGCTCTAGCAAATTGCATATCTTCTCAACTTTAGCCCACTCACAAGGGCTTAAAGTACAATCAAATTCCCCATCAACTCCAATAAAATAATAGTTTATCGCATTGCGATATTTGAGAGCTTTATCCAACATGATGTAGGTAGAATTCCACCTGGTCGGCACATCCAACGACAACTTAGATGACATCGGCACTTCAGAGTTCTTAACACACTCGGCAAACTTCTGTATCCTTGCTTCTGATCCCACTATGTAGCGAACACCATCTCTAACTTTAGCCACGAGCGGTTTAATAAGTTGCAATCCATCTTTAACCACAAGATTCAAAATATGAGCAGAACATCGAATACGACCGTATTTGCCTCCACATACCATGTCCTTGAACACTCCTTGTTTCAAGATAGATATCATTTTATCATTATTGGTGGCATTATCAAGCGTCAAAGAAAATACCTTCTTCTCAATTCCCCATTCTGAAAGTGCTTGTCTCATCTCTTGAGCTAATTCAAATCCACCATGCGGAGGGGGACAATGACGAAAGCAAAGGACCTTGCTTTGAATCTTCCAATCTTCATCAATATACTGGGCAGTGAGACATATAACTTTTAGTGTTTATTGAAATCCACAAATCAGAGGTGCAACATATCCTTCCAGGAAGATCTTTCAACACCTTCTTCAAGGCAGCTTTCATTTCATTATGAACCACTAGACAATCCCTCTTTGCTGTATTCCTGGATATTGGCTGAATCTGATCATTCAGACGTGTATGCAATTTCCTATTTCTTGGATGTTCAACCCAAGAGAAACTATATCCATGATCTGTGATAGCCTCAGCAACCAGCCTTCGATACTCATACTGATCAATGTGCTTGCCTCGAGTCTCCTTTTTGTTCACCTTCTTGTACTTAACACATCGATCTAAATGTCTATGAAGATTTGTTGTCCCAGTCTGCCCATCGCTACTATATTTAGCGACTTTGCAATGCTTACAAACAGCCATAAGCACACCTGAAGGTTGAGCCTCAAGATTGAAGTGAGCCCAAACTACTGAATGTTTCCGCTTTTGACATTTTTCTATTTCTTTAGCATCTTCTTCTTTAATTTGGGAATCAATATCTTCCTGAATTTCTCTCACGGGCTCAAGTTCACCCATTGCAGAATTTTCATCCATAACTATATCAAAAATCAGAAATAAACTTTATTAATGACATATGAACAAACTTGAATACTTGATTAATAACATGTGAAGCATTCACCATTCATGCGAAACCCATCAGGAAACCAAAAATCAGCATTCATTGTCCAGCAACAACAGTAGGAGATTCAGATTCACAAATAAAAAAAACAAGATTCACAAAAATCAGCAACAGTAATCAGATTCACAGAAAACAGCAACAGTAGAAAATCAGCAACAACAGTAGGAGGGAGGAGATTCAGATCCAGCAGCAACAGTAGAAAATCAGCAACAACAACACCCACAGCATTCGAGAATCAGATTCACAAAAATAGATTCACAGAAATCAGATTCATAAATCACAAAAAGAGTAGGAGATTCGGACATTTCATAAAATCAGATTCACAAAAACAGTAGGAGGGAGGAGTTGCAGCAGACTATTCGGAATAATTACCTTCAGTAGTAGGAGATTCGAACAAGGTAATACTATCTTCTTCCCCCATGTTTACAGGCTTACAGCTTTCGAGACTTTGAGTTGCAGCAGAGGTGGGCTGTAGCGGTGACGGTGGCCTGGTGAGGGTTGGAATCGGTCGGAACTGGAGGAGGGATGCACCGGGTGGTGGGACTGTTGGCGCCTGGGCGGTGCGGGCTGTGAGGCGATTACTCGCCTAGGGTTTACAGTGCCGACTGAGGGCTGTGTGAGAGAAGAACGTTCTTTCAATCGGGTTTACAGTGAGGGACTGAGTTCACCTTTTTCTTTTTTTTTTAACCATTTTATTAGTTTTTTACTTTTATATTTCCCTCCTATTTTTTTTCTCTTTTCCCTCCTCAAATTTCATTCCCTCCAAAGAAATTTTCATTCCCTCTTATTTTCATTTTCTCCTAGTTTATGAAATTTCTTTTGTAATGACTAATGAATAATCTAATTAATAAAAATAAAATTTGACAAGACAAAAATAAAATTTTACTTATGTATTGAATATGGTTTAAAAATAATTGAATATGGTTTAAAAAAATAATTGAATATGGTTTAAAAAAAAACAAGATAGTTTTATAAGTTGTATATGGTTTAAAAAATTGAATATGGTTTTAAAAAAACAAGATTACGATAATATGAATTGAATATATGAAATTATGAATTATGAATATACGATAGTTTTATAAGTTGTATTCATAATTTTATATTACCTTATTTTCCAAAATTTGATGAGGGATGAATCATGAATGGAATACTTTAAATGCATCGAATATTCAAATCCATCGAATATTCTAATTCAT
Source organism: Persicaria maculosa (assembly GCA_963922045.1). Classification (NCBI taxonomy): domain Eukaryota; kingdom Viridiplantae; phylum Streptophyta; class Magnoliopsida; order Caryophyllales; family Polygonaceae; genus Persicaria; species Persicaria maculosa. The sequence goes on from OY998260.1 coordinate 23,684,101, forward strand.
CGAATAATCGGAGATGAATTTTTATATGAGGATTAAGGTAATCTTGTTTAGTTATTTTCATATAGGCAATAATTTGTTTACTTTATCAGTATTTAAGATTAACTCACAAAGGAGTCGGTTTACTAGATTACTCAAAACTCCAAAAGTCATCAACTCATAGTATATTCATATAGATCGATGTGAATCATTACTCGTTTACTCATTTAATGATGAATGATCGACTTGAATTCATAATTCTCATTTCTCACTAATAAAAGATGAGTACAATGAGGATATTATAACTTGAATAATATACGTAGTGAAAACTACTTTTTGAAAGACACGAATAACGTGAATTATCTTTTAGATAGGGAATCAAGTATGATTTTGATAACAATATATTGCCAAATTTCAATGAAATTAATGATAAATAGAATGAGCTTACCAATGTCATTAAAATTGGGATTCTAAATTGGATCGGTAAAAAGGTGTAAGAATCGGATCGTATAATCGAATCGTAGGATCGTAAGATCCCACCTTATGGATTAATTTTCTTTTAAATGAAGTTACTATGTTTAATATTAGATAAATATTATGTTAAATCATAAAAAAAATACCCATAAAGATGTAAAATTTTAAAAATAAACTAAATATAATATAGATAAAGGGTAAATATTATAAATTTCTTATAATAGACATTTTATAGGATCGTTATAATCGCAATAAAGGACCGGGATCATTTTTCCATTTTTAGATCGTAGGATCGAATCGAGAGTTTAACAACATTGAGTTTACGAGCCAATGAGTAGATTATTTATTGAATCATATTTAATTTTACTAAAATGCTTTTTGAAATCCATAAATAACATGAATTACATATTCAATTTAATAAAATTGATTACCCGAAAGCAAGGTTCTAACTTCTAAATATTGCTTACCGGGGTCGTATTATATTTATACTTCAAAATTTAAAAATAAACATGAAAAATTAATATTTAATTGTAAAATTACCCATAAACTTGATAAAATAAAAAGTTTAAATTTTGATCCGATATACCTATATGATATATGGCTATATGGTAAATTGGTAACGGATTCTAAATATCTCCGAATCCTCCGATATATCGGCCGCCGGCCGATATATCCAAATTGGATATATCGGTCAATATATCGGGGACCGACCCGAGTACCGACCCGAAACCCGAACGAGACCGACACGATTCTGACCGAAAATCCGAATGGGTCCAACCCGATTCTGACCGAAACCCGACCAATCTGAATTTCATTTTGACCGAATCCGACCCAACCCGACCCAACCAAGCCCGAAACAGAAATTTTGACCGAGTTGACCCGACTCATCAGTGACCCGACCCGAATGCGATCGACCCGAACCCGACCGGATGACCCGAATTGCCAGCTCTAAATATGATTTTGATGGCAATTATCCTTACACTTGTATAAATTAAGAGATGTAACCTCTCAAGTGTGATTCACAACTCAAGGCTATAGGAATTGAAGATATCACTGGCTTTGACTTTCTTGAAGAAAAAATCTAGGAAAAATGGATGAAATTTTAATTTGTTTCAATATTTTTTTTATCATTCTTGTTCATGGATTCGAAGTTGAATCTACTAATTAAAGATTTTTTGTGGGATTCAATTTTATCTTTAGATCACAAATGAATATGAAATATCCTTTCACAACTGTCTTTTTTATGTTTCTGTAATGATTTAAACGGTGAGTTTTAAACTTCTGTCATTTGGAAACTTGACTGAACCGAACTTCAGATCCTTACACTTGGTTGGGCCTGCTCTACTGTTTTCTTCCGCAAATGCTGTCAGTGTGTTATGCTGAGATGGAAACGCCCAATGCAGGTATCTTTGAGTGAATTGCTGCTTGTTGTTCTACGTACTTTCTCCAGATAATGTTGAATACTGAACATATATTGCTAAACATCATGTCTGTTGTCAACACCCTGTTAACTGATTTAGCTCTTTGCGCTTCTTTGTACTTGAATGGATTCTGAATATGTATCCTGATTTCTCGCAGGACAAATCTAATGTAATCGTGAATACACATCTAGACTGCTGAAGGTTTGCAGAACACTAAGCTCAATAAGGGTCTCGTTATTCTCTAAGACAAGGAGGATGGAGCGGCAGATGAATACCTTGAGTTTGAGGACGAGGACATTGATAAGATATGAACACTCAGTTCTGCTTTGAGACCTGTGCCTCAGTACCAAATATATTGTTCGAGTTATTGAACTTTTATCTCGCAAAACAGGCTATGTCACCATGTAGTATGCTATATAATACTCCCTCCGTTCACAAATATAAGTCGTTTGACTTTCTTGTACGTTTTTTAAGGAGATAAAAACTATATAAAATATTAACTTTTTTATTAACATTTTAAAATAATATTATACTTAATATTAATAAATATAATATTGTTTTTAAAAAATAATAAAAAAGTTAATACTATATATAGTTTTTACCTCCTTAAAAAACGTGCCTGAAAGTCAAACCACTTATATTTGTGAACGGACACTTATATTTGTGAACGGAGGGAGTACATACTGCTTGTAATTAATTTGGGGTTGTGTATTTGTGTGTATCCATCTAATTTGATGGTTAAAATAAGAACATGCTTTCTTTTCTGCAGTTCATGAGCAACGTGTTTCTTGGATGGCCAGGTGGCAAAGTTCTTATAATAATTAACGCTTTCTATGAACTTTCATCCAGGTTGCTCATTATTAAAGTTTCATTCTTATTTGTGTTTGATGTTTGGTCCTTTATATTGAGTTTGATTTAGGGAAAAATGGGGGAAAAATTCTCCAGCTACACCATCTTGTGCTCTTCATTAGCTTCTTCAACGTCTTCATGACTTTCCTTTAAGCTCTAAAGTGCGTCCAAAATTCTCCAAATTATCTCTAAACTCCTGAAAATTGAATCAAACTTTGTGTAGGCTCCATATCTTGCAATATTAAGCTTAACTACACAAATTCCTAATAATCCCATCCTAGAATGCAAATATAACATAAAAATTTGCATAAAAGGTAGGCATAAAACAGGGTGAAATGAGCGCACATCAATTACCGATGCTTTCTTAAAGCGTTGAAACTAATTTTTTTGACGCATTATGGCGTCGAGAATGGCTGTTAAAAGCGTCGAGATTGGCATATTTTTCCTGTAGTGTTTGTCCACCTCTATTCTTCTTTTTGAGACCTTGTGGCCTAGCAAAATCTCTTCTCTTACCATAAAGTGGCACTTCTCCCAATTTAGAACCAAGTTTGTCTCTTCACATCGCTCGAGTACCCTACGAAGGTTAGCAAGAACAACCTCGAATGAAGTGCCATAGACAGAGAAATCATCCATGAATACCTCCACGATGTCTTCTATCATGTCGGAGAAGATTACCATCATACACCAGTAAAAGGTGGCAGGGGCATTGTAGAGCCCAAATGGCATCCTTCTATATGAAAAGTCCCATAGGGACATGTGAAGGTGGTCTTTACTTGATCCTCCGGATGAACGGCGACCTACCAAAAGCTAGAATATCCATTCTGGTAACAAAAAGTAATCACGTTCAGCTAGTCTTTCCAATCCCTGGTCAATGAATGGAACGGGAAAATGATCCTTCCTAGTGGCGGTATTGAGCTTTCTATAATCAATGCATATTCGCCAACTAGTAGTTATTCGCCAAGTCAGCTACAGGAGTTGGCATGGACCAGGCATACAATGACGTCAATACTGACTGGGACTCTTCGTAGTAATTCTACAAAAAACCAGTCGACGTCTACTAGGGTAGGTCGACATCGACTGAGAGTTCAACGCATACCTAGGCCTTTGACATGGTCGACGTCAAGTGGTTATGGTCGATTTTGACCTCCTTTGTCGATTGGGTTCTCTCGACGTCAATTGGAGTTGAGCATTTACATACCTGGGCCTCTGATTGTGTCGACGTTGACAAGGGGTACTCGATGTCGATCGGAGGGATCGACATCGACAAGTCTTGGTCGATGTCGAGTTCATCTTCAAACTCCATCGATAAAGCGTATTTGAGCTTTGATTTGATATTGCTTTTGATGAGGTTGATTTATGAAGGAATCTCCTTTGTGATACATTAATTTATGTCTATTCTTTATTTTCTTGAGGACAAGCAAGAGCTTAAGTGTGGGGGATTTGATCATGCATATTTTAGATAGGCACTATAGATAAGTCTTATTGCATTTAGGTAGTCATATTGCATATGTTTTGTGTTATTCACATTGCTTTGCATTTAGAGTATTCAAGATCGAAATCTTGATATAGGAGGAAATCGAGTCAAATAAATATAAGTAGATATCAAACCGAATACTAGTCCACGCAAATAAATTACAAGACTTCCTACCGTTGTAGTGGAAGGGAATCAGGATCGATCCACGAGGAGGCGGCTCAGCGGTGTCTAGATAGTCTCTGCGAACTCTATCCAAGTCAACCAGAAGCCTCGATATCGAGTTGAATAGTTGATATCGACAGGGGCAATCGATTCCTAGTGACGACGTCGATCTGGAAAGAAAATCGGGGAAGAGAGAAAACAACAGAAGCACTCGATATCGACTGTGTTGGTCGATTTCGAGTGGGTCAGTAGCTCTGTCGACTCAGAAAACTGTCGACGATGAAGTGCTCGATGCAGGGTGGTCGATATCGACAGGAATGGTCGATATCGAGTGGCTCCTCAGACGATGTCGATTTGCAGAAAAACGGAAATAAAAGAAAAGGAAATAAAAAACAACAGATTTTTAGGGTTTACTTCAATTATCTAAAAGGCTCCTAGGATAAGGATTCACCACGACGGTAACCATGCATGTATAATACTCAATTCACATAAAACATTAAACTTTTCTCAACACCAATTAGGGATATAGAGGCTTTCGCATAAAAACCTAATTGTTTCTACCTTTTTCATAATTAGGGTTTATGTCAACTTTCGCAGACAAAATCTAATTACTGTCCAAATTCACATATATAATCATTTTCGCTTCATATAAGGTAAATAAGGAATGATCCTAAACTCGCATAAAAGATTGAGAGGGGGGTAAAGAATAGATCGCATAGTCAAATATAGAATAAGCGTAATTATATGGCTACCGTCGGGTTCACCCCGACCCTAGAAGTGGGATGACTACTCGCTCTTCATCACAACAAACATCTTTGATTGAAAAGAAGAAACTTGCATTAAATTTAAACCTTCGAAGCTTTACAACTCAACGCCGGCTCTCGCAAACGCCAAACCCTAAAACTTCTCTCTAACTCTAACTCTATTAATTGTTGTGTGATTTGGAATTGTGATTTGAATTGAATGAATAAAAATCAGCCCCCTAGGGCTTTATTTATAGGCTACTAATCCTTTCTATTCAAGGAAAGTAGATCCTATCTTCTATCTAAAGTATATCCAAACAAGTAGGATAGATCTTTTATTTAGGTAAATATCTAAAACAACTAATAGAAATCTTAGGGTAAAAAGGAACTACCCTTAAGACATAACTTTATCTAAAATAAAGGATAAACCGTGGCTTATGTAGATAGACTTGCAATCCGTGTCTCGAAAAGCGCGTCTAACCCGTGTCGAAATCCAGTCGAAATCGACCAGTTCAGTCGAAATCGACCTCTTCGTTTCTGCTCGACGGGCTTCATTCTACTCGATTTCTAGTGCTTAGTCGATATCGACCTCCTTCACTCGATATCGAGTGTTCTTCTTTACTGGTGTTCTTGGTCTGTCTCGACACTCAGAGTCTGTGTCGATGCTTCAGTCGATATCGACCAGTCTAGTCGATTTCGACCACTTTTCTACTTTACTTGGTTTCTTCGTTTTGACTCCAATTTCGCTCCAATTCCTACATATTTAGACCAAAACTTGTGCAGAGTCTATTTCTTGCACATTAGCTCATTCTACACAAATTTGTATTATTCTTCAACCTTTTCTCTAGAAATTGAATGAAATATGAAGTCAAAAGATGAAATAAAAAGGGTACTAAATATGTACATCAAATCTACGCTATTTTGTGTTTATTTTGTTGTTTTACATTTCAATCATGAATGGAAGCTTGGGAGACTGATGAAGGATGATTTTGGAGCATTAGAGTGTCCAAGGGAAGAGCATCAAGGGAGCTATGGAGCATAACGTTGAAAACATAAGAAGTATCGAGCCACTGATGTAAGGAGTACTTAAATTGAAATATATAATAAAATATAAAACAAATGCAACCCTTAGCCTCTTTAAATAAATTCAAGACTCCCCGCTATAGTGGTAGGGAATCAGGATCGATCCATGAGGAAGCGTGTCAATGGGATCCTAGAATAGCCTGAATCACGTTCTGATGTCGACCAGAAGCCTCGATCTCGAGTAGATGACTCGACGTCGATGGTGGTTGTCGATCACTAGTGCAGCAGAAGACATGTAAAGACACAAGCAAGCAGTCGATCTCGACCTAGGAGGTCAATCTCGATCGTCAGTAACTATGTCGATCGACTCAGAAGACTGTCGGTCGACAAAGGGGCACTCGATATCGAGTAGAGGACTCGATCCCTAGCTCAGATTGCAGGTGTAGAGAACGGCATCGACTCAGAAGACCGTCGACGTAAACAGATGTTGTCGATACCGACTGCTTATGTCGATATCGAGTGGACCTACAGTTTGTTAGGGTTATCGGCAAAGAACGGATGAAGATAATAGGATGGAATAGAATTATGGACAGAAATAACACACTTTTGTAAGAATAAGAATATATAAAAAGGGCAACTCCTAAGGCTAGGGTTTACTACAACATTAACCAAAACATGCATAAGATAAGTAAGATGGACAATTGCGCTATCTCACCCGAGGGACAAACTTTCGCCGTACATCAACGATTAGGAATACTCTTGCAAATAAACCTAATTGTCTCTACCAATTTTATGTTTATAAACCAATTTGTTAACATCAATCCCTTTTCTTGCGATAAGGATTAAACACAAAATCGTAGGATGATCAAGACAAAACGATATCAACATACAATACATACCTAAAGCACGCATGACTAACGTCGGGCTCAGCCCGACCCTAAGAACTTCGGGAACTACTTCCTCTTCATTGAAACAAACATCTTGAATGGAAAGGAAACAACTTGCATTAACTTGACCTCCGAAACATTCCAACTCCAACGTCGGCTTTCGCAAACACCAAACCCTAAAGCTTCATCTACTCTCTAACTTTATTGCTATGGTGAGATATGAATTTCTGAACTTGAATGCTTAAAAACAGCCCCATACGGATTTATTTATAGCCTACTAATCCTTCCTAGTCAAGGAAAGTATTCCTAATCCTACTAAAACTCCTATTCTAAATTCTATCCCATCACAGATAGGATGAAACATTATTATGGTAAATAACAAATATCCTAGGGTAAAAAGGAAAATACCCTAAGACATAATCTATCTAAAAGATATGATAAAATTGTGGCCTCCAATTAGCTCTTCACTCGAATTGCTCAAACCGCGTCCAATCCATGGATTTCTTCTACTTGATATCGACATGGTCACTTGATATCGAGTGCTTCATTTCTGCTCGATTTGTTTTGGTTCCACTCAAGCTCGTGTGCGGTGTCGATGTCGATGTCGATATGTCCACTCGAAATGAAGTTGTGTCGAGTGCTCTCTAGTAGCTCTATGTCTTGGCTATCGACACTCAGTGTCTACGTCGATCCATGTGGTCGATCACGAGTGATCTACTCGATCTCGACCTCCTATTCTGCTTCACTCGGCTTCTCGTTTTGACTCTAATTCCACTCCAATTCCTATACATTTAAACCAAAACTTGTGCATACTCTATTTCTTGCACGTTAGCCCATTCTACATAAATTCTTATTGTTCTTTAACTTTTAATTTAGGAATCGAATGGAATATGAAGTCAAAATATGCAATTAAAAGGACAATAAGTATGTACATCAAAACACCCCATACTTAGACTTGCTTTTCCTCAAGCAATAACCAAGCAATAACCAACACCTACAACACATCTTTCAAGTCTTCGCCCTTGTCAAAAGCAACATCATAATTGGTAGCAAAGCAAAGAAAGTGAATTTAACGTCATCACACATATATGAGCGATCCATAGGCATAGGCAAATTTTTAAATCCAACCTCACAGGGATAATGTGTTTCACTCAACTCGCAATGTGTTTAGGCTATGAAGATCAACTCTCAACATAGTTCCATATACAAACACATAAACATTGCAATTTATGATAATCCACTTCGCAACCAATTGTGTAAATGCAACAAGAAGCATCATGATGACTTTCGCTCAATAGAAGACTTCAAAGAAGACTCCATTCGGCGGGGTTGTAATGGGGCTTGGTAAGGAATAAAGGGTATGGAATTATTTGACTATGTGGCGCTTTATAAAATTCGGGAATCAAGACTCCTAAACTTCAACACAACTCAACCAAACCATATTTCCTAAAATAATGCTCATTCAAAACTTGCTTTTTCTATGATGACCTAAACCTTTCTTTCAAACCTAAATAAACTTCTAAAAAAATATAAATCTTGCATAAAATAAAAGAACTAAGGAATAATTGGATCATGCACTTAATATAATGTAATAGCTCTTTTTTTAACAAAATTAAATAAAATAATGTAATAATGTGCATTTATAATGTGAGCCAAAAAATCCTTTTACAAATATGTGACAGGATGCAAATATATACCAACCCATAATTCTTCTTTACTCAAAATTTAAACATATGCACTTTCTTTCCACAAGGCATTATTCTAACCATTCTACGTCTTAATTCCCAAATGGGGGTCAGGCTTAATTCGCCTAGGGATAATTTTGTGAAGTTTACAATACAAAGGCTCAGGCTAATGTTTTGGCTTCAAGCAGAGATAATGCAGGGTAGGTAAAGAGATAACAAAAAATGGCTTAAAAGATGCCTTCATCATTTAATTCTCATAAACATAAACATATGTATGCATTTGCTTTGAATAACTATCACAACATTTATAGATGCATATGAAGAGTAAATACACTCAAGAAAGCAGAGGAATTTTTAATGTTCTCCCTGTAGGCCAAAATTCTCACTAGGAAAATTTTCTTGGAATTTGCTTTTAGCCTAGGATCATATGTGCTCGATTTCATCACAAGTTGGTAATCTACATAAAAAAAATATTTCAAGTACTTAGGCTAAACCATCCAAATATGTCATAGGATTTACATGATCAAGTCAGTCATTGGGTTTTCATCATAGGACATCTAAGTAGGGCTTAAAAATAATCTAACTAAATAAAATATGCATTTTTTATTTCTTTTTGACATTTTCTAATTTTTTTTGGATTTTTGCATTTTTTTCATTAAGTAATAACAAAGAACATAAACTTAAACATGATACAATGCAAAAATTAAAAATAAGCCAAGATTTGACCATAAGCCAAGAAAGACATGTTTCATCCCCACCACATACTTAAAATATACAGTGTCCTCACTGTATTAAAAGAAAAACAAGGGTGAAGAGAGAAACTCACAGAATAACCTACGGAGGAGTCAATTTCAGGTTGTGTTGATGCCAGTAGTCGATGTTGAGTAAGGATGTCGATATCGACTACATCTATGTGTGTTGGAAGAAGTCGAAGTCGAGGTTCGCCTGGATGAGATCGATATCGAGGGGCCTACTCGATATCAAGTGCTTTCCTTTGCTTTTGATTGATCAATGTCGATCACAAGAAATGGCTCGACCCTAGGCAGTCGATGTCGACTGGCCTAGTCGATCTCGAGTGCTTCTGCAGAGACTTCTTTTCTTCTTCGTTATTCCGTTTGCTATGTAACCTGAAATTCTTGTTAGTACATAATAGATAAAGCCACGATTTATCAAAGTTTTCAAAACAAAATAAAAAATTTTAAATCCTAAAACCTTGTAAGCAAAAAATTTAAAGTTTTATGTACAAGCTCTAGATTTTTGAGTCACTAGGCCGACTTCTTCGTCAATGCATCAAGACCCTTTAAGGTAGGGCCCCTTCGAGCTTGTCCCTTCTCTTGGATCATCTAGGTCCTTTTAGGAATAGTCAAGCTCAGGAATTAGGACATCTTGTTCATTAAGCTCTTTATTTGGATCTTTCCTTCTCTTCCTTGACCTAATCTTGCTAACATGAGCAAACCATGGATCTTTGACCTCCCGTTAGTGGAATTATTAGTTATAGACAGAGGAGGGTTAAAGATCATACACGAGCTTACCTTTTCGGGGCCGAAACAGTGATAGATTCCAAAGGTGATCATCAATGGCACTCGACCTCGAGTCAGTGTGGTCGACATCGAGATGTTTGGTCGATCTCAACTGGGGACAGTCGATCTTGACTCTCATTGCAACTTCTATTCTTGCCAACAAATACTTGCAAAGCATCTCCCTTGCAGGTGTGAGACCAACTTCTTCATAGATTCCAGAGGTGAAAACTCTTTGTATTGCCTCCTCACAAGGGATGTAGTCCTTGATTAGGCCGATGTTTTCATTCCCGCCAACTTCAGAAAATATGGTCTTTTCCCTGCTTGAATAAGTAGGGTTCATCCCAATAGTATTGCTTGACGTCGTGCAAGAACTTCTTCTTCGCATGCGAAGTGAAGCCTGATGGCATCTCGCCTCCTACAAGGTAGTTAGAAAAATCCGCAAACCAAGGTACCTTCGCACCTCTTACAACAAATAATTCATGAATAGGACTAAGGGGGTGAGTACAGAAGAAGTCCTCATCGGGATTTACCTTTTCGTCACCTTCAGAGTCACTGAAAGGTGGTCGATCTAGACCTACAGCAACTCGATATCAACTGCCCTTAAGGTAAGTTCCTACTCGATGTCGACTAACATTGATGACAGGTCGACGATGAAAGAAGTCAAGATCGACCAAACCATGTCAACATCGAGTGACCACATCGAGCAGCCCGGATCGACTGACCATTTCAATGCACACCAGTCGACATCGACTTCAACAGGTCAAGATCGACCACCATCCAGTGACTCCGAAGGTGACGAAAAGGTAAATCCCGGTGAGGAATTCTTCTTTACTCCCCCCTTTAGTCCTATTCATGAATTATTTGCTGTAAGAGGGGCGAAGGTACCTTGGTTTGCGGATTTTGCTAACTACCTTGTAGGAGGCGAGATACCATCAGGCTTAACTTCGCAGGTGAGGAAGAAGTTCTTGTACGACGTCAATCAATACTATTGGGATGAACCCTACTTATTCAAGCAAGGAAAAGACCATATTTTTCGACGTTGTATTCCGGAGAAAGAGGTAGAAAGCGTGATTCGTCATTGTCATTCTCTCCCTACAAGAGGTCGTGCTAAAGGATTCAAGATCGCGGTGAAGATTCTTCAATGTGGTTTCTATTGGCCTAAACTTTTCAGGGATGTGCAAAACTATGTAACCTCTTGTGATGAATGTCAACATGCAGGAAATATCACATGGAGGAATGAGACACCACTCACAGGAATCCTAGAAGTAGAGCTTTTTTATATATGGGGCATTGACTTTATCAGACCATTTCCTACTTTCGGCCCCTACAAATACATTCTAGTAGCGGTGGATTATGTCTCAAAATGGGTTAAGGCCATTGCAACTAGGACCAACGATGCGAAGGTAGTTTCAAAGTTTATGAAAACTAACATCTTTCCTCACTTTGGTGTTCCTAGAGTTCTTATTTCAAATGGTGGCTCACACTTCATTGAGAGAGGCTTCAAAGCACTTTTAGCCAAGTATGGGGTGACACACAGGGTGGAAATGCCCTATCATCCCCAAACAAGTGGCCAAGTAGAAGTCTCCGATCGTCAAATCAAAGCCATCCTAGAGAAGACGGTCTCCCGCTCGAGGAAAGATTGGTCATCCAAGCTAGATGACGCACTCTGGGCCTATCGAACGGCCTACAAGACACCACTTCGCACAACTCCTTACAACTTGGTATATGGTAACTAATGTCATTTGCCCGTCGAACTTGAGCATAAGGCGATGTGGGCTCTCAAAGAGCTCAATATGGACTTTGACGAGGCCGGAAAAAGAAGGTTCCTTGACTTGCAAGCCTTGGAGGAGTTGCGCCTAAAGGCATATGAGAATGCCAAAATCGACAAAGAGCGCACAAAGAAGTGGCACGATAGGAAATTGGTGCCAAAGACATATGAGGTAGGTGACAAAGTCCTTGTTTTTAACTCTAGACTCCGCTTATTTCCAAAGAAACTAAGGACAAGTTGGAGTGGACCCTTCATAGTTCATCAAATTTTCCCTCATGGAGCGGTGGAGTTACTTAGCGACGATGACACCACCTTTAAGGTAAACTAGCATGTAACCCGTGCGCTACGCACGGGATTTTTAAAAATTCTCTATTAACACTAATCATAATTTTCAAATACTATCGTATAAATCAATAAAGTTTATATGATGATAATGATGAGATGAAGGTGAACAAAAACTACATAATGCACGGGATTTATAAAATATTTTATATGAAAATACATACTATTATATAAAAATTTATTTTTTGATAATGGAATAATGTAAAATTATATTTATTTTACCCATTGAATCCTACCATGTTTTTATATGTTTTCTTTGTGGGTGTATTTTCTGGTTGTCTTTTATACTAAAAATCAGCTTTTTGGATGCCTTTTGTATGGCCAGAGTTGATTGGGCCAAGTTTATTGTAAGCATATCAATGCATATAAATACCTTTGTAATCAGCCCATAACAAACTGAACGAATTAGTTACAGGAAAACACCGATTCTTGAAACTCTTGTCTGTATGTTGTTTCTCATCTTCTTCATGCTGAGATTGACAAAAAAACAGATTGGGGAAGATCAAGTGCCACACAACACAGGAGTGAAGCTGTCATACTGTCATAAAACTCTGGGAGAGAATTTGGTTTGTTTTCATACAATTTAAGGAGGAATATTAGATCTGAAATTTAGAATATTATATATGAATTTTTGAAAAATCAATTACATATTTGTTTAAAATCAAGACAGAATAAATGAGCAAATTAATAAAGGTATAGATTCATATTAAATAGATTCATATAAAAAAGATTAATCTAAGAAAAACATAGAAAAATCTGTCAAACATTTTTTTATAGAAACAAATAAAACAGTCAGATTTCTTCATTTTAGCAGTAACATTTTTCGTTTGAGAGATAAGCTAGAATAAATTAACAACGTAATCAAAATACATGTTCATACTATACCCAGTCACATGAGTAGACATTCATCTATAAAAATTGAGAGAAATATACTAATATGTCATATTTCAAAGACACAACTGTCTGATTTATTACAGAAAACCTATTCCTAATGTTTGTGAAAATCATAAACAATAACTAAGGAACTTAATGACATTATAGATTATGATACAAATTGATATAGGTATATATTCATCTATTATAAGCTGAGAGAAATTTGTCAAACAGTTTATTGATCGAAAACAAAACTAAAAATGTGAAGTTTTATAAGAAAAATCAATCAGATTTGTTTTAAAAAAATCACCCAAAATAAATGAGGTTACATATTCAGTCCAAGGAAATGGAAGAACAATGGAATTCAAAGCTGAATTGGGTGACAATGGAAGAACAATGGAAGACCTTAGCTTGCTTACTACTGATAAGATGCTATAATGAGCCCAAGGAAATGAAAAATATGTAAATCCATTAAGTTATGGGTTAAAATATTTTTAAAGACAAAGTGAGTGAAGTCAAATTCATAATCTGTTCCTGCAGAAAGGAATTTATATGCAAATAAGATGCTATAATGAGCCCAAGGAAATGGAAAAATGAAATCAATTTAATTCAGGACTGTAAATCAACTCTAACTGTTGGTTTGGAATAAAAAACGCAGAGCATGACTAAATTCATAGAGTAGAAATACTTTCCAATTTTGTCAGAGAACCATAGATGGAAACAAAATGTTTAGTGTTCAAAACACCTTTATCATAGGATGAACCCATAGATTAGTCTAAGATATAAGGGTGCAACAATATAAGCAAAGTAATGAACAAATGATAGACTAAAGCTAGCAAACTTCAAGAAGAACTGGGAATCGTACGCACTGAAACGTTCATCCTGCTGCTCAAAGGAAAACACACGAGGAGGCAGAAGACCACGAAGTCCAAGATGGTCTTTTTCTGACAAAGGAAAGCTAGTGTCCTACTCAAAGATCAAAACAAATATGATTGAATGGAAATCGGGAACAAATATGATCAAAACAAATTCCACTCATATTCTACTTTTGTTTACACCAAGTTCAGTGGTTAGTTTGTAACTGCACTGTCGTATGCTAACACGACGATCCTAAACAATAAGTAAGTGATGATTGCATCGACTATGCAATCGACCTATGTTTAGAGTGCTAATCGACAAAAGGGACAAATGCCTTCATACGTAAGCCAAGTTCGGAGACAATGCGGGTGGAAGAAATGTGAGCATGACATTCGTTGTTGCAGTACCATTCTAGGGATTGAATGCCAGATTTCGAATTATAGGGCTTGTAGACAGCTCGGAGTTCAAAAGACACTGCAAGTATTGAAACAGAGTAAGCACGGGAAAATCAGACCATTTTGATATAACAAACTTACCCAATAATGACAGAAAAAGAAATGCTGGAGGAAGACACCCGTACGACCTAAAAGCTCTAGGTAAAATGGTGGAAGGAGGGAATCCAGTTTGAATGAATTTGTAACTGCTTACAAGTGCAAAAGAAAGTAATCTTAAAAACACACCTCACTCTATACCATGCTTAAAGAAACAGTTACATACCACCCACTATATATGTAACTGCCAAAGAGAAAAAGGAAAAAATATTTTAAAATTTTGATTTTAAGTTTAAATTACAGATTTCTCCACAAGACTGTTTTATTTTTGTGTCATTGCTAAAGCTATGCTCATCAATCTGCCGGTACGAGTGGTAGCTTAAATTCATATCATATCAATTTCATAAATATTAGTGTTATATATTTGGATCCTCTTCACTCTAACACGTTGATTTAGGTCCCTTGCTCCCATTTATATAATGTTGAATCCCAGTAAACATCTACCAATAACACTGCAAAAACAAAGCTTTGCCCCACATAAGCGAGGGTAAATTAGAGTAACATTAATATTACGCCTGTTTAAGGATTCCAATCTCTAGTCTTCTAGGGTCCTAGCTGACAGCAAAAAAAAAAGAGTATTAAACTGTATTAAAGCAGTCTTACCAATTTTTTCCACAATGTCATCAGTTTCACGAATTCTAGCTGTATCCCGAAGCGTCACAGGGATACCTTCAACTGTTACATTAGCCTCAACAACTTCCCTAGTTGTTCCAGCAATCTCTGTAACTATTGCTCTCTCACTCTGCATGGTACAAAGGAAAAAGGTTTCTAACTCCAATCAGGTCACTGTCTTGAGACGACCCAATAGGTAATAGTTGCAGAAAATTTAAAGAAAGGAAATATTTTCAGATTAGGTAAAGCAGAAGCACACACATATCAGAGAATAAAACAAATGATTTGGGCAAAACAGAGAACACCCATTTGAATTTGGCAGCTGAATTAAAAAATAAAAGATTTGGGCAAAACTGAGAATACCCATTTGAATTTGGCAGCTGAATTCCAGAAAGTGGATACCTAATAACTTATAATTGACAAATTAAGCATTAAAAAAATACATCAAAAGATTTGATCATGTACGTGAAGCATCAACAGAAACAGTGCTATGATCAACCACTTGTAATTTAACTAATCAATCATATAATGAATAATTAGATCATGATGGTTTCAACTCTCACCACTCACCACCATAGTTAATAATTCCCGAGCCCGATTTCAACCAACCAACCAATTGAAGACTCCGAAGTCCGATTTCAACCAACCAACCAATTGAAGACACCAAAGGATCATAAAAACAACAAAAAATAAAAAGATTAAAAGAGGGAATGGGAGGAAAGGTAAAGATGCTTCTGCCTTTAAGTATTCTCAAGTATTCTTCCGCTTCTTCATGTCTAACCATAGGATGTTCAATGCCATCTTTAAGTATTGTTAATGTATCTTATTTTTCTGCCTTTCAGTATCTGTTCTTCTTTCCATTCAATAGGATATATAGTTGATATACGGTGATTTCCAACAATGACCTAGGAAGAGACATAACTTCTTACAAATTGGAAAAGCACATACATAAAAGAGCAAAAAAGAAGGCAGAGAACACCAAAACTCAACATACAAACAGCTCCCTAACAGCTCTAATTCAGCCCCTAAACTCAACATACAAACAGCCCCCTCAAAAAACTATAATAATACACTGTCATAACCGCTCCAATACATATAAAAAACAGACATAGCGAAGAGTTGAAAAATATATTTAAAAAAATTCACCAGGAAATTGTTAAACAAAGTTTATTAAAAAACTATATATACGAAAGCAGTGGTTTGGAGAATTAAACAATTTCATACTTAAATTTGTACAGCACAAGCAAGCTAGATACTTGAATAGAAGGCAAATAACAACGATAAAGCACAGTGACTGACCTTAATTTGGGGATAACATTTCCAAAGTCAAAAGACTCCAATTAATGTGGCAACCTTCTTGATTTTCTAAAGGACATACAAGTGAAATATTTGATTCAAATTGCTTTACAAGTTGTCAATCAAAACAGAGGTGAAAGCACATACCTTTTCCTTCCGTGGACCCATGTACTCGGGGTTTGGAATGGTTGGGACAACCCATTCACCATCTTCCTCATCATACTAATGTTCAGGTTAAATTTAATCCATTTCATGCTTAAGAAACGAAACTTGAGATGTGTAAATGAAACAACACATTTGCTAGTTCGAAACAAATACCTTTTCGGCATTGACATCAGTAATCTGCTGAGTGCGAAACTATCTACCTTCTTTGCTTCAGGATCCTTGATCTGGCAAGACGAATCTAGAAAAGAGATAAACAAAAAGTTTGTAACTAATCTTTGCAAGCCTCGAAATCACAAGTGAAAACACGGTTGCCATGAAGCACTTCGATTTGGCAGAGAACGATTAAACCCAAAACCCTGAATCAGAAGGAATTTTGTGCTGAAATTGAATCTAAATTCCCCAAATTGAATCACCTTAACCCTAATTTTCTTGATCCAAAAGTTGCAGCAATCATGAAAAAAGTGGGTAGTGTATATGAATGCAACATTCTCACATTTAAAATACACTTAAGAATAAAAAAAGAGAATTATCAAATGCATAAACAGCCAGATTGAATTCCATATTCATATAAAAAACAACTCCTTCGATACAACAAATCTATAAATTTCATTGAATTGGAAGAGAGAGATAAAAAATCAATAGATGGACGAAATTGATAGATTTATAAGGTTTGGAAAGAGGAGGGTTGAGCTGACCTGATAGAGGATAGCACCTCAGTCTATGATAGCAACAAGAGTGGTTGGCTGAGGGTCGACAATGGTGATGGCAGCGAGCAAGTGTGGAGACAGGAGTGGATGCCGGCGGTTGTGAGAGAGCGAGGGTCACCAGAGACAAGTCTCGCTCACCGCAACAGGAGATAAGTGGGAGGGTGACTCTGTTGGCTGGACTGAGAAGGTATCTGGGAGAGAAGGAGAAAGAAAGAGAGGTAGGCAGAGAGCGGAGAAGTATGCGAGGGTAGGAGAAGGAAAGATGCAGCGGTGATGAAGGAGGTGGTGAAGGGACTGGGCGGGGCTACAAACGAGAGAGGAAGAAGACGGAGAGCAACTTCAGAGTAACTGCAAGTCTGCAACTACTTGGAGAGAATTAGGAAGGAATTGAAGAGAGAGAGAGAGAGAGAGAGAGAGAGAGAGAGAGGGGGGGGAGAACTTGGTGTCCTAATCTCAACTGCATTTTGCAAGCGGTTTATTTCAGGAAGAAAAGTAATGGGTATTGTTTTTTACACCCACAAAATTTATTATTTACACCCAAAATCCAAGTTTTTTTTTTAAATAAATCATACGCCTCCTGAGTCATAGACGTGTGACTAAAGAGAGGCAGGGTATGTATATAGAAAAAAATAGATGCGCCTCTTGAGTCACACACCTATGACTCAAGAGGCGTAGGGTTTATTTAAAAAAAAACAAAAACTTGGATTTTGGGTGTAAATAGTAAAATGTTCGGGTGTAACTAACAATCCCTAAAGTAATACGGAGTACTGTATAAAATTCTAGGAAAACGGAAAAAAAATTAAAAATTAAAAACTCACCTAAATTCTACTGGCCGACACGTGGCAAATTCTTTTGCAATGACATTGCTTTTGCTATTATATTGTAGGGATGGTCACCGGGTGAAGAAGTATTATGGCAAAGAGGACCCGGAAGAAGAGATTCGCGCCACCTTGGCATTGAACTAGCGCAAAAAGGGAAGTATGTCGAGCTAGCGACATAAACTCAAGCGCTTCCAGGAGGCAACCCATTACTTTCTTTTTTCGAAGTTTTATTTGAATATTTTACTTTTCTTCTAGATATTTTCTTGGCTATCTTTATAGAGCTTACCCAGGAAGATCGAGAGCCTAGAGATACCATCGATGTCGACACAAGCACTCGATGTCGATTGGAATAGGGACAAAATCCACAAGTCGAGAGAACTCAGTCAACTCACTACTAGAATACTGCAATTAGACATCATCTGATTTAAGTCTGTCAAAAAATACCAGATGTGGTAATAGTCTATTATATTAGTTTTTAAATTTGTGATGTTGAAAAATAATTAGACATCAGTTAACTTTTTTGACCGATGTTAAATTGTTCATTCTAAAAAGAAAAAATTTGGTCAAATGTTCATTTAGAATATCTAATTAGCTAAATGTCCATTTTGAATGGGTTATTAAGTAAGTGTCCATTTTATTTTTATAATACCCAAACTACCCCCATTATGATTAAACCACCTCCCCTCCTAATCCCCCCTTCTCCTCCCTCAATGAATTGTCCATCTTCCTCCTAACCTCTCTCCCTCCTCGCCCGCAAAGCAAATCCATACCATTTTGAATTGTTTCGCCTATTGACCTCTCTCTAATATACTCTGAATTATTTTCCATCTCATGGCTTCCATTTTAAATCTTCCTACAGCTCCTTTTACAATGCCCAAGCCATCTCCATCTTCACACCACACTTGTAAATTGAAGTCACGACCTGTAAGTCTATTTCAATATCTCCCTCTGAATTCGTTTAGCCAGTCGAGGATTTTGTCGAAGATCGGAATCGAGATGTGACACCTCTTCCGGTTTTGGCTCTGTTCAACTGGATTTGGGCTTCTTAATTAGTTATTCAAACTTCCCTGTGTGCCCATTCCGAGGTTAATTGGTTGCCGAGTTTTGAGAGTTCGATTCGTCCTCTCCATTCGATTCCAATCGACGATCGATTCATCCTATTAGTTCGAAGAAGTAAGATCGGCGGAAGTACGAAACGATTGTATACGACAATCGATTCATCATCTCAATTCGATTCCAATCGACGAAGTTCAGTTTGACGCTTGAATACGGCAATAGTTTCGTCCTCTCAGTTCGATTCCAATCGGCGAGGTTTAGTTTGGTTAGGGATCTGAGCAAGTATCTACCATGGAGATGATGGTGAGCTCCGCAGGGGCGCTGTTGGCGATGCTCAACGAAAATCATCCAGAGAAACGTGGAGATTCAGAGCTTCACTTGTTGGTGAAACGTGGAGATTCGGAGGAGGTGAACCAGATCTTGGAGGAAATCGATGCTTAAATGACAAGTCTTATTTTTTTTATCTTTTGATTGAAATTGCAAAAATTGGTGTTGAATTGGATTTACAAAGGAGGTCGAGAAGTTGGAAGTTGTAGAAGAGGAAGTGAATTAGATTTGGATGAGGTGGATCAGATCTTTGTGTTGAATTGGGGTTGAATATTTTGATAGAATTGTTCAAGAATTAGATCCAATTGAAGGTTTTGATTAGCTTAATTTTTTTGCTAAATTTGTGATAATAAGTTTTGGAAATACGGGTCTGTGACAATATCTTTTTGATAAATACGGGTTGGTGACAATATTTTGGTGATAAATACGGGTTAGTGACAATATCTTGGTGATAATCAGTTTTCGAGTGATGAAATGGTGTGGAATTATGTACATTACATTTTCTTTTGCTTAGCTTTAGCCCCTCTAGGGTCTATGCTCCCCTCGTTCCAGGGTTTCAATTTGGTGACAAAAGTGAGTTAATATTTGGTGACAAAGGTGATGACATTAGTACTATACACACATTTTAGTTTGGTGACAATGTTTTGTAATTGGTGAAAATAGGTTGGTAACACTATTTTGGTGACAATTTCAGGTGAGAGAAACTAGTCAAACTTTTCAAATTTTATTTGGTGACAATATTTGATGATATACAATGTAGTGGTGACATTTATTGTTATGTTGACATATTTTTGTTAGCTTTAATGGTTCAACATTTTAAAATATGGGTTGAAAGCAATGCCTTGGTGATATATAATGTTATGGTGACAATATTTTAAGGTTACAATATCGTGGTGACAATATATTGTCATCAACCTCGTCACTAACAACTCTCACCAACAACGGTCACGAGGAAAAATCATTTATTTGCAGAAAAAAATCATTTATCACCGAGAAATGGTGATATTGGCAACTGTCACCAGAAGAAAATCAAACGTAAAAAAATCTGTCACCAGAAAAAAAATCAATTGTCACCAAAAAATATCCCCAAATGTCACTAGAAAAAAATGTCACCAAAAAAAGTCAATTGTCACCGAAATAACTGTCACCAAAAAAATATAATTAATTGTCATCAGAAAAACTGTCACCAACGCTGATAGGCATTGACCATGTTGACTAGTCAATGTCTAAACTAAAAAGTTCAAAGGGGAAGGAGGGAAGGTTGGGGAATGAATGAAGGGTAAAAATGTCAAAAATGGACATTTACTTAATTTATTTAAAAAGTGGACATTTACTTAATAATCTCTTCTAATATGGATATTCACCAAATTTGGCCATCTAAAAAAAACAAAAAAGCGCGATTTTGAATTTGAAAGGCGCGGAGAAACACTTATATAAAAATTTGAACACCCACCCTACTTAATTTCAACGCCCACTCCGTCCCACGTACTTGCCCTCACTTAAGCTCCTCCTCCATCCACACCTCTCATTCAAACCTGCCCCCCTTTTCCACTCAGCTCCTCTCCTAGACTATTCCTCGCCACCACCACTACAACGGCCACTGCCGCAACCACCGCCACCACCTTTGCCGCCATCTCTCCTCTTTCTCGATCCCTACTTTCATCCCCAATTTTTCCTCCTCCTCTCCCTCCAAATATGAGATCTCCTTTCTCCCGATGTCATCCTCAAACCCCAAACAAGATAAGCCACCGGCGACTCACTCCATCTCCTCCTTGCTGGTGACTTACTCCACCTCGACACCTCCTCCTCACCGGCGTCTCCGTCCCTCCACCTACTCCTCAGCGATTGACCTGTTTTTGGATCTCTGTGCAGGGTTTTCCTTTCTTGTCCCGCCTCCTGCTGCGCCGTTGTCCGAGCTTCCTTCTCCGTCCATCTATTTCATCGCCGGGGTCTCCCCTACAATGCCTAAGGTAAGCTTTTTTAGCACAAATTTGTCATTCAATTTCTCTATCAAATTGGGTTTCCTGCAGCTCCAATTCTAGGGTTTTGAAATATTCTCTGTATTTTGGTCTATGAGGAAACTTGTTTATGTGATGCTTGAAGAGATACCTAAAAGCCCTGTGCCTGTGAAACTTGAATCAGGACTTGATGGATAACAGTTAGCTAAGTCGACAACATCTTGATTGGTGATGCTTTGTGGTTGAGGTAAATTGGAGGAGTTTTTTTTTTTTGCAGAAACTAATAATTATTTCGAGGTAGGCCAAATGTAATACAACATCAAGTGGGTGAAAGCAGTAACCTTTACTTCATGTAGGTGAAAGCAATAATGTTTGTTTGACTGATTGATTTTTGCTAAAATAGTATACATACAATTTACTTCTAAAAGTGAACAAAATTTGATTCTTATTTTTGCTTGTTCTATATGTACTATAATGTAGGAATCAATCTTGAACATAAAATATTGCAGGGGCAAAACAGCATAAACATGCACATGATAGATGTGTTGTGCTCACTAGTTCAGATGCTACAAATGAAAACTACTATTTTACATTGTTAAGATTGTGACTTTATTAGGCAAAATAGCATAAACAGGCTCCTGGATGGAACATTCATTCACCCTTTTTCTCCTATTTTACATTGTTAAGATTGTGACTTTATTAGGCATCATGTTTGAGTTATTATGGAATACTCTCCTAATCTTAATTCATGTGAAAGTGATACTTTTATGTTGTTTGAATGTTTACTTTGCTTGCTTGGCTTTTATATTTGTGATTAGCTTGATACTTGCATTCTTTGGTAGACGGGTTAGTGTGAGTTGATATCTTGTTTGTATATTTGGATTGTCAAACTTATCCAAAAAAACTAAAAAATTGGGGCCTTAAGTTGATATCAGTCTTTTGATTTTTGTTATGGTGTAAGGTTAGATTTTCTATTTTAGTAAACCTTCCTAGCTTGAGGAAGGATACAAGTCTGTCGATGAATGTGATGGGGACTTTGTTCCTTGTCTCAATATTGAGGAAAAAGATTATACAGATGACCTTGTTGATTTCGTTTGTCCCTCTTCCTAACCATCCGCCAATCCACCCCTTTCCACTTGAAGTCTTTCTTTTCTTTCATCACATATCTTTTAGACTTGCATTTAGTATATGTGATGCTTTAGAGTTCATTTTATTATAATATTAGGTTTTCAATTTGGTTTTATTTCATCATGAACATATTTTATACGATTAAACTTTAAAGTGTTTTTAAAGATTTATGGAAATGGGATCGCCTTTGCCTCTAAGGCGCGCTATAGCGCTAGGCTAGTCCCATCGCTTTTCATCATCTCTAGCTATTTTAAATACTGCCCTGGTTGCTATTAAATACTAGATAGGTAGTAAGGGAGGTATTGTCTGATTTGTGAACTTTCTGTTCTAATTTGCACTCTACTTGAATCAATGAGCGAGTGAGTCTGATTCCTTTTCTATTCCCCAAGGAATCTGCTGTTGTCAAACAATGTCCCTATTGCAGGCTGGTTGAAGAGGCTGACTATAAATCCACCACTGAATTGTTTGGTAAGAAAGGTGATGAGAAGACTCTTGACAACTTCATCCCAAAATCTGAAAGTGACTTTGTTGAGTATGATGAGCTCATTTCACATAAGCTTCGCCCATTTGAGGTTAGAGTAGTTTGTATGTTTCTTTTTACTCTCCTACGGACTTACCCTTTTTTAAGGGAGATGAAAGTACATATATATCTTTTGAATGCAGAAAAGTTTTCATTATATAGGACTTCTGAAAGCAGTTATGAGGCTCTCAATGACTTCTCTAAAAGCTGCTGATGCAAAAGAAGTCGCCTCATCTGCAACAGCAATTGCAAATGAGAAATTAAAGTTAGAGAAGGAGGCTAATGCTGGCAAAAAGAAGACAGTTAATGCATTCTTCTTATTAAAAATAATGTTTTAAAAATAAGTTCCGTGCTTGGGCTGTGAAAGGTTTCGTCGTAGCTTTAATGCTCTAGTTTCTGCAGGATAGTTTTTGTGCCAATATTTGCCGATGTGCAATTTCTCTCTGGGTCTTTGTTTCATATAATCTTTTTCCATGACTGAACTTATTGTGACTTGGCTCTCTGCAGGTGGGAAAAAGAAACAGCTTCAAATGGACAAGGCAGACGATGATTTGGTTGTTAGCAGATACGACGACCCTGACGACTATGATTTCATGTGATTTCCTTCTGCTGGAATTATCTACCATAATGAGGGATAATATAAAATATCGAGGACGAGATACGCTTCCACTAATCGTGTGGATGATAGTTCAGGTTGGTGCTTTACAATATCACATTAGGACTATTATCAAGATTTAGATAAAACATAAATATGCTTATCGTTTTGGTCCAGAATTTATTTATTTATTTATATTTTTTTTGTTCTTACTTTTTATGTTCTTATTTTTGTCCAGAATTTATTTATTTATATTTTTTATGTTCATAATTTATTTATTTACATTTTATTTATATGACATTAGGCAATATCACTCCTTTTTACTCCAAAATTTATTTATTTATATTTTTATGTTGTTACTTTTGTGGCTCTGCAATGTGTACCTCGACCTTGTAAAGAGTTTATATGCCCGATTTATTAATGGGGATCATGAAATCGTGAATCAAGAGAGAAACATCCTTACCCATGCAGCAAAGTAGGACACAAATCGTGAACCAAGAGTGATTTCTGAATATGCTTGGCTCTTGGAGTGATTTCTGAATATGCTTGCCTCTTGGAGTAGGGTGCCCAGACTATATAGTTTTAGTTTTTGGAAGTGTGCTCAAACTATCCTTTGTACCCGTCATTTAAAAGTATTCATCATTTGTAAAGTGTATTTTTCAAGTACCTATCATTTGTAAAACATTTGTAAATGTCGATTTCGCGTTTATGTCAATGTATATGTTCTTTACGTACCCATCATTTGCGGAATCTTATTATATGAACAAAGGATGTTGTGTATCGAATGAAAAAACATTGAATTATAGGTGAACAGTGTTGTGCTTGAATAGCTATGAAATCAAATCATTACATAAAAACGGATGCTTGTATCATTATAGACATCATCTAAATAATCTAAACCAATGTGTAACATATATTTTTACATCACAATGTTAATATAAATTGATATATATTGCTAACAACAACATCTTTATAAAAATCTAAAATGATGTTTATGTCATATGAATACATCAGTTATGTACATATATCATATGATAGATTATTTTAAAACAATAAAAAAATACAAATTATACATATGAAATTAATATACATAAAATCAATATAATAAAAAAAGATGTCTATTTTGTTTTAATACATTGATTATTTTAAAAATAGTGATGTAAATGTAAAATTTAGGCTTGGTGTGGACATCTTCAAAAGCTTATAAATGAAAAATAACGAGGCTTTAACAACAAATAAACATGTCAAAAATAAATTTGAGGGGCTGATTTATATCTATATTCAAAATAAAATAGATGTTTTAACCAAGAAAAGACATCGGCTTAAAACCGATGTGGAAAAGTTGATCTTTTACTACACGCACAATAAGGTCGGAATTTTTTTTGAAAGACATCTGTTCACAACAGATGTCTAATTGCATTTTTCTAGTAGTAACTCAGAAGGGGATGGTCGATGTCAACACACCAAGTCGATGTCAACAGGCCTACATCCACAGACGAGGTGCTAAGGCAGTACTCGATGTCGAGCAGTTTCACCGATGTCGAACAGGGCACTCGATGTCGACACTACTGGTCGACATCGACACTACTCCCAGAAAGGTAAGAAAAGGAGATATGTCAGTATTTTTTTAATTCACTTTTTATAAAAACAGATCTCGACTCTCTTTCTCTTCATTCCTTACATCAACCAAGCCCTAGCCGCCTCTCTTGCTATTCTCTCTCATTTCTCTCTCTCTCTCTTGCCCTCTCGCTCTCTCCTCTGTTCACCCCTGTCACTGGCGATCCCACCACCACACGCGCCAGTAACAGATCCGGTCGACAGTAGACCCTAGCCCTCCCTCGTCTCTCTTCTGCGCTCCCTCTTGCACTCTCTCTGTCTCTTATACCATCTCCCAGTCGCAGCCAGCGCCGCCTCACTAAATCAGCCACCCCCGTGCCTCCTGTGCAACAGCAACATCAATAATAACCCAGACCCACCCGATCTCGACCCGACAGCCTAATTTCGACTTGTTTTGCAGATCCGACTGTCCCGGTAGACCTTGCTTCCATTCCCTTCTTCTAATTCGATTTCAAGCATCCTTCTGGTATGAATCTCTTCCCCTTACCTTGATTTACAGATTTTGAAATATATTTGATAGATTTAGGGATGAGATTTGATATTGGGTGAATTTGAACGATTTTAGGGTTTGTATAAATTTGCGTTCGAAATTGAAATTGTATAATTTTGAGTATGGTTTGGGATCTGATTTGTTGGATTTGATAAGATTGGATTAAGTTTGGATTTGTGCTAAGTATTTAAGAAGTTGAGGTTTATAAATTTTTGAAGATTTTGGGAATTTCTTGAAGTTCTTTAATTTATACCTTATTTTTAATGCTTAAAATTGATTAATAATCTTTACTTTAAGGATTAAACTTAGGTCTGCAAAGATTTAGCACTAAAATTAGCCTAGGTTAATATTGAAAATTTTTTAGGCTAGTTTCTGAAGCTGAGTGTGGGGTTGTTTTATATTGCATAAACTGGTAATTATCTTGGACACTATTTTCTTTACAGAAAATGGTGTGCTCCAAGAACGTTGACAGATACGCTCTATGCATTCCCGATGAGGCACAGCGGGACCTAGCCACCACCCTTATTGCTCGAGCTCATCGAGCCTGATGCGATCACCACGCTGATATGATGACCTTGGGCTTCCACACTGGAGTCCATGAAGCATTCGAGTACTTGTCGATGGAGCGACTCCTTGGAAACCTCCGAGCGCACTACCCCGCTCTGACAAGGGATTTCATGGAGACGCTGGAGATCCCTAGTCGAGCTTCATATACCCGTCGAGTCACTTTCCAACTTGGCAACAGGGTACACCGCCTCACCATCGAGCAGCTGAGTGACCTTTTTGGATTCATCTACACCCCTCAACACTTCACCATAGAGGATCCCAACGTCATCTGAAGTTATCTCTCTGGGATCCCAGACCCCGCCACGATAGACATCCTTACCAACAGGGTTATCAGCCCACTCTTTAGGGTGATCCTACAGATCTTAGGGAACACCATCTGGGCTAGACCTGACCTCCGCCGCCCCACACACTGCGAGACAGAGACCTTGCGGCGGATGCTCTTCGAGGATGAGACATTGCCTATCATGTTTTCATGGCTCAAGCACATCATCGATTGGAGGCACACCGATCGAGGAGATATCCTCGACGGCAGCATGGTGGCCCTCCTTGCCCATGCCCTGCATGTCAACGTCGACAGGTACACTGCCTTCAACCTTACTTATATGGATATTGGTAACTTATGACAAGGCGGTGTCATATAGGGAGGTGCAGATGGATGGAGGCACCCCCAAATAGGGATGCCTCTCCTATATGATTATATGGATCTCTTGTATATCCTGGATTGGTTCCAGTCCTGGACTGCCCAACCATATCCTATGGATATAGATCCCACGGCGGACCCTAGCTTGCGAAGGCAACGACCACTCTACAACCATGAGACAGAGATCGAGGCGATGTCATGGGATGCTGATGCACATCCTGACGGTGCACAACAGCCCCCAGCCTATCAGGAGGACTACAGAGATGACTATGGCGACGAAGATGATGATGATGGTGGTGGTGGTGATGGCCCACAAGGGTCACACCATAGCTATGTCCCAAAGGCCCCACCCATGCAGCCTGCCTATTCCACATGGATCGACATAGAAACCAAGTGTTGAGCCAAGACAACACAAACCTACTGGAGAACACTCGACACAACTTCATATTGAGTGGGTATATCGACATCGACACTCCACACGAGCTCGAGTGGAACCAAGATAGATCGAGCAGAAATGAAACACTCGATATCGAGTGACCATGTTGATATCGAGTAGAAGAAATCCACGGATTAGACGTGGTTTGAGCAATCCGAGTGGAGAGCTAATTGGAGGCCACGGTTTTATCATATCTTTTAGATAGATTATGTCCTAAGGGTTATTTCCTTTGTACCCTAGGATATTTATTATTTACTTTAATAATGTTTCATCCTATATATGATGGGATAGAATTTAGAATAAGAGTTTTAATAGGATTAGAACTACTTTCCTGGGCTAGCAAGGATTAGAAGGCTATAAATAAGGCCCTAGGGGGCTGGTTTTAAGCATTCAAGTTCAGAGATTCATATCTCACCATAGTTAAAGAGTAGGAGAAACTTTAGGGTTTGGCGTTTGCAAAAACCGACGTTGAGTTGTAAAGTTTCGAAGGTTTATTTAATGCAAGTTTCCTCTTTTCCATTCAAGACGTTTGTTGCGATGAAGAGCGAGTAGTTCCCCAAGCTCTTAGGGTCGGGGTGAGCTTGACGTTAGCCATGCATGCTTGAGGTAAGTATTTGATGTTGATATCGTTGTGTCTTGATCATCTCCTACGATTCTATGTTTAGTCCTTATCGTAAGAAAAGGGATTCATGTTAACAACTTGGGTTATAAACATAAAATTGGTAAAGACAATTAGGTTTATTTGCAAGAGTATTCCTAATCATTGGTGTACGGCGAAAGCTTGTCCCTCGGGTGAAATAGCGCAATTGTCTGTCTTGCTTACCTTATGCATGTTTGGTTAACGTTGCGGTAAACCCTAGCTTTAGGAGTTGCCCTTTTTATATATTCTTATTCTTACATAAAACGTGTTATTTCTGTCCATCCTTCTATTCCATCATATTGTCTTCGGCCGTTCTTTGCCGACAACCCTAATTAACAAATTGCAGGTCCACTCGATATCGATACAGTAGGTCGATATCCACACCATCTGTCTACGTCAACAATTTTCTGAGTCGACGCCGTTCTCAGCACCTACATCTGACCTCGAGATCGAGTGCATAACTCAATATCGAGTGCCCTTGTGTCGATCGACGGTCTTCTGAGTCGATCGACATTATACTGATATATCGAGATCGACCTCCTAGGTCAAGATTAACTGCTTGTTTGTGTTTTGCAGGTCTTCTACTACACTAGAGATCAACAGCCCCCATCGATGTCGACTCATCAACTCGAGATCGAGGCTTCTGCTTAACACAGACTTGAATTTCAGGACTATCTAGGATCACGCATACACGCTTCCCCGTGGATCGATCCTAATTCCCTACCACTACAACGAGGAGTCTTGAATATATTTGTAGAGGCTAAGGGTTGAAGTTGTTTTATATTTTATTATATTATTCAATTCAATTCTCCATAAATCAAATTTTGGCGCCGTTATGGGGGAGGCTATCAAGTGCGCCCTAGTAGTCTATTCTCACGTCTTCTTTAAGTGTTGTTTTATAGGTATATACGATGCACTGATCGCACGCATGAATACGAAGGAATAGAAGACCCTGAGCGTTATCTCCATCTACGATCTAGAGTTTAAACAGCCATGGCTGACGCAGAAGCTCAAGCTCAGGAGATTAAGCGCCTAAGGAAGCAAATCAAGGACTTCACCACTAGAGAGGCACCACAAAGAGAGCATGGTGACAGGAAGGAGGAAGTAAGGAGGCGATATGAAGCCCAAATCAATGCCTTCCCTCAGAACGCAAAGCAATATATGCACCCAGTGCTCTTCGTGCCTGAATCGGCCTATCTAATCCCTCACTCAAACTTTTAAATGAAAACTAGCTTCTTAACTGAAATTAGGAGACGTCAATTTGAGGGAAAACCTAATGATTTCTCTCTAGAGCACATAACGACCTTCCTTGATTTATGTGATACTATAGCTGATGGACAAAGCCTTGAGTATGTAAAACTAAAGGCTTTTCGTTAGTCTCCTGCAGGGAAAGCACTACCATGGTTGGAGAGCCTAGCACCAAAATCGCTCCGCACGTGGGATGACGTCAAGGATGCATTCCTCAATAATTCTTTCCACTATCCAAGACGGCGGTTATTCGTCAAAAGATCATGGCTTTCAAGCAAAAGCCTCATGAAACCCTGGCGCAAGTGTGGGAGCAATTTAAGGAGCTTCTGAGGTCCTGTCCTACGCACTGGCAACCACCCTACATCATCCAGGAGATCATCTACAATGCCCTGGACGTAGACACTAAGGAGAGGATTAACACCTACACCTCCTATGGGTATCTTGAACTCCTACCACAACAAGCTTAGGATACCATAGAGAGGTTGGTGGAATTTGACAACACATATGGGACTCCAACAGCCTCCGACTCAAGGCCCGCCCCATTGATGCCTCTCTATAAGCCACCCAATGAGATTGATCCCGACGTCAAAGATCAATTTATGAAAGATCAACTCAAGAGGCTTCAAAAGCAAGTCAATTTCCTCTCTGCCAACCAACCCTGCGCCGAATGCGGCTTCGAGAGGCACATCACCACCGCTTGCCCCTGCACGGAGCTAGTAGATCTAGCGGAGACTCACCAGGAAGTGAGATACATGATGAGTCCCAATCACCAAGGATACCAAAATTGGGGAAATCCACCTCCCCAATACAACCCTAAGGATCCTCCGCCTTACCGAGCTCCAGGCCACTCGGAGAGAGAACCAAAGAGAGATGATGTCCAACTCATCCTTGATGAGCTAAGGAGGAACCAAGTGCAAAACCAACAATCCAGCAGCGCCATCCAAAATAAATTACAAGGGCTCAATGCTCGCATGGGGGAGATGGACATATGGAGGAAAACAAGGAGACCCAAATTGGTCAACTAGTAGCACAAATCCCACGACAAGCTGGAGCGCTCCCAGGACAACCACAAGAAAATCCAAAGGGGCAAGCCAGGCACATTGTCGCTGTCAATCTAAGGAGAGGACGTCAATTGCACTAGCCACGGAGCAAAGAAGGAGAAGTCCCTAAAGATGCAGTCGATGCCAACCCCCCCCCCCCCCCCCCCCCGTCGATGTCGAGGGCCCTTTTGACGTCGAACATGAGCTCGATGTCGAGCCCACTGCAAAGCCCATAACAGCACCAGAGAAGCACTTGATATCGAGTGAACCAATCGATATTGACACCGCAGTCGATGTCGACACCTCTGCAGATCGACAACCACTTTAGACTCCTTTGAGGTCGAAAAAACATGTCGATATCAACCCTATTGTCGATGTCAACCAGTCCAGAAAGCCCAAGTCGACCACTTTGGCTCCAAAGCCAACCAAAGCACTCCCTTTTCCCTCTAATGAGTTAAAAGACCTGGCAGACACCAAGTTTAGGCACTTCGTGAAGATCCTACAAGGACTGAACTTCACCATCCCACTCACGGAAGCCCTTAACGAGATGTCGGCATACATGAAGTTTTTGAAGGACATCCTATCAAAGAAGAGATCCATCATTGAGATCGCCGACGAATGTAACTCCATTGAGTTCCCTGAGAAGCGAGGTGACCCAGAAAAGTTTGTTGTGACGGTAGGGGTAGTAAGCATCAATTCAAAGCCCTTTGTGACTTTGGGCCTAGTGTAAGTTTGATGCCCCTGTCGATATGGTAACAAGTTGTAGTAGGAGCATTGGAGCCCATTGACTTGAAGCTCTACATGATGGACAAGGTGGGAAAGTTCTTTATACCCACGGACTTCATTGTGTTGGACATGCTGGAGGACCCTATTGTGCCTATCATCCTTTGTAGGCCATTCTTAGCAACCGTTGATGCCAACATCAATGTGAGGAATGGCACCTGACGTTCACAATCGACAATGAGTTCATCGAGTTCCGCTTTGACCCGGCGATGAATGAAACAAAAAGGCTAGAGGTGAAGAACATCGGCTTAAGAAAGGGCTACATCCCTTATGGAGAGGCAACACAAAGAGTCATCACCTCTGGATTCTATGAAGAAGTTGGGCTCACACCTACAAGGGAGAACCTTCTCAAATACTTGTTGGCGAGAATAGAAGCTGCAAAGAGACTCGAGATCGACTGCCCTTAGTCGAGATCAACCAAAGTGCTCGATATCCACTAGACTGACTCGATGTCGAGTGACCCTGAAGATCAACCGAGTTTCCAGGAACCTAAGTATGGGGTCCCTACCGCCGATATCAACCAAATCACCTCGATTTCGATGGACTCGCTTGAGATCGACACCACCCTGTCGACATCGACTGACCCTCAGCCCGAAGATCGCTGTTTCGGGCTCAAAAAGGTAAGCTCAAGTATGATCTCGAACCCTCCTTTTTCCATAACTTATAATTCCACTAATGGGAGGGTCAAAGCTCCATGGTTCGCTCATGTTATCAAGATTAGATCAAGGAAGAGAAGGAAAGTTTTAAATAAAAAGCCTAATAAAGAAGAAGCCTGTAACACCCCCTTCTATAAACGAGGGAATGTTGCAGTGCCAGTGACTACTCGGACTTTAATGTCTTCGTAACCACCATAGGCTTATAGGGTCATGCAACCCTGCTCCCATAAACAAGATGATAACATGCATTAAAATAAATACAACGGAAGTCTTTTACAAAAGGGAATTTTTATTTAAAATTAGGCCACCTTTAGCCTTTTACCAATCTACTTCTCATACGCTTGTAAAAGTCCTCTTGATTATTAATGCTATGTTGCACAAAATTATTTTATGTGTATAAACCTCCTTTTGTGAGTAAGATGTTGCTTTTATTCACAGGCATGGATATTGTTGACATTAGTACCTTTTCGAGGATGGCAATTGAGTGTAGGGACATATAACAATTAATCTATGATGTTGAGGGTTTACTTTCTTCCCCTGAATGACCATTAAAAGTATTGCTTGGGGACAAGCAAGCTTAAGTATGGGGTGTTTGATGTGCGAGCAAATTGCCATATTTTCTATGCACATTTATGTCCATTTTGTCGATATTTGCATGCATATTGATTGGGAAATCATAAGATTAGTGTAGGTTATGCTTATTTGCAAAATATAGAGGTCTACACGAGTTTTTATGTTATTTCGCAGAAATCGAGATGAAAATGGATCAATTTGGATGAGACAAGAAGAGTGGAAAAAGAACTAGAAGTCTACTGAAGAGTCGAAATCGACCTTAAGACTCGACATCGAGTGAAACAGAGCACCAGAAGTCGAGTAGAGCGGAGAACAGAGCATGTCGACATGAAGAGGTCGATATCGATATTACATGGTCCATATCGAGTGGCCTGATTCGAGCATAAAGATAGAAGTCGAGTGCCAATCCGAGGTCGAGTAGGACTCCTCGAGATAGAGAAAAGAAGAGGTCGATATCGAGGTTCCTTGTCGATATCGACTGCTGCTGTAAACAGATCCGATGTTGTTTTTGATAGAATCCTATCCGAAGCTTTGCATCTATCCTAAAGTCGAGATCTTCTATCATATACTACCAGAAATGTTATCACTTATGGTGAATGTGTTATTTACCTAAGGAGTTTTAGATTTTTACTTATTTCAGTTTTATCTTAGGAATAAACATAGAATTCCGAATCCTTGGATAGCGAGGTTTGAGATCTATAATTAGAGGACATTAGGGCTGAGTTAGGATCATCCAAGAACATCCACAAGAATTTAGTTTTTACATTATACACGCAGAGAATAGGTAGAGAGAGAGAGAGAGCCGAGTGGAGTTGGAGGGAAGCGAGAGCGAAGATTTGGCTTTGTTCGGTGTAATCTTTCTTTTGCAATTTTCATACAAGTAGTTTCTTTTCAACAATGATGATGAGTTCAATGATGAAGCACGAGTAGTTTACCCACTTCTAGGGTCGGGGTAAGGGTCGGGGTAAGCCCGACGATAGCAATGTGAGTATGTGCATCAAAGGTATGATTTTTATGCGATTCCGTCTTCTATCCTACGCATGGTCCTTTGCGAAAGTTGAGGAGATTCATTATTTGCATTATTAAAGCGAAAGCCAATCATATTGTGAGTTTGGATTTGTCATGAAATTGGATAGTAACTCTTAGGTTTTATGTGAGAACCTCTAATCACCTAAGTGTTGGTAATGAAAGTTATTTGACGGAAAGGCATCATCTTTCATGAATTTTGCATAATACTTACATGATTATCGTTGTGGCATGAATCCCCAACCTTGGAAGCTTTTAGTTTATTGATTTCATATAAAAAAGTTTGTGTTTTTATTCTGTCCACCCTTCCATCATCATCCTACATTCTTCGGACATCTTTTCCGACGCAAATAGCTTAGTTTACAGTTTCTGTTTGAAGACTCGATTTCGACTGCAGAGGTCGATATCGAGTGCTGACATCGATATCGAGTACCCAACTCGACGTCGACTTTGCTTTTGTCTTCTGTAGGAACTTAGCTGGAAATCAACCAGAGCTGAGGTCGATATCGACCAGTCTACTCGATATCGAGTGGTCTTCTGGAGTCGAAACTTGATCCTGATTGCAAGCTTAGGAAGCGCTGACATACCTCCTCGTGGATTCGATCCTGAATTACCCTACCACTACATCGGGAGGGATTCTTGTATTTTATTTGCTTTGACAAGGGAGTCGGTCTAGTTTGATACTTTATTTGAGTATTTTAATTTAGCGATCCTCTCCCCCTACGAACAATGTGGTGGCTTTTTTATCAAGCGGACCCATACGAATCTGGTTATATCCTAAGTACGCGTCTAAGAAATTGAGGACCGCATTGCCTGCGGTCCCATCGACCAGTTCATCTATAGACGGGAGTGGGTAGCTGTCCTTTGGGCAGGATTTATTGAGTTCAGAGAAATCGACACACATTCGCCTAATTTCATTGGACTTCTTTACCAAGACCACGTTCGACAACCAATCAGAATCTTCTACTTCTTCGATGAAACCTGCGTCGATCAATTTCTCCGTTTCTTCCTTTACGGCAAGTGCCTTCTCCAGAGCCATCTTTTCTTCTTTTGTGCGACAGGCTTTGCATCATGTTGGATCCTGAGAGTGTGCAGGGCGATCGTCGGGGGGACCCCAAGTAGGTCATTTGGCGTCCATGCGAAGATATCCCTTGATCTGGCTATTATACCCAATACCTGATTCCTCTCTTTTGATCCCAAGGCCTGTCCCAAATAAACCTTCTCTTCTGGGTTAAAGAAAGGTTGGTACATAGATCTCTCATCCGCGGTGGTGTTTTCCTAGCCGCCGGCCTCACTTCTAGTTCTGCTTCTATGGTCGCGGTAGGGAAGTTATTTTCAACTGTTGAATCCTCCAATGGACTTTCTTTCTCATTCTTTGTTGTGCTTGCGGTCACTTTCTCAATGCAAATCACTTCCTTCTTGCTTTTCAGAGAGGTTAGGTAACAATTCCGACTCTCAGGTTGTTGTCCGTGGACCTCTCTGACTTCTCCTCCGGCGATGGGGAATTTGGCCAAGAAGTGGTAAATTGAGACTATCATCTGAAACTTGTAGAGAGACACCCTTCCTAGCAACGCATTGTATACTGTCGGGATTCTGACCACTGTAAAGACGATGCTTTCCATTCGTCGTTTCGGCGCAGTTCCCAAAACTACTGCAAGCTCAATGGTCCCTACCACTGGTATTTCATCTCCTGAGAAGGCAACCAGGGTTTTGGAGTATGGTTTGAGTGCAGTTGTGGACACACCTGATGTGCGTGCAAATTGCCATATTTTCTATGCACATATGAATCCGTTTTATCGTCTTTTACATGCATATTAATTGGAAAATATGGGATTAGTGTAGTTTATACTTAAATGTCAAATATATGGGTTTGCACGAGTTTCCATGTGATTTCGCAGAAAACAGGATGAAAATGGATGAATTCGGAAGAGCGGAAAAAGAACTTGAAGTCTTCTGAAGAGGTCGAAATCGACTGGAGACCTCGACATCGAGTACATAAGAGACATAGGAATCGAGCAGAAAAGGAAACAGAGCATATCGACGCATAAGCGGTCGATATCGACGTCTGGGGGTCGATATCGATGCTGCCAGATCGACCAAATTGATAGAAGTCGAGTGTCATTTCGAGTAGGAGAAGGAGAAGCTCGAGATGAAGTTTTGAAGGGGTCGATATCGATGTCTAAGGGTCGATATCGACCATGCCAGCAGAGGAATCCGACTGCGATTTTTGATAGAATTCGATCCAATGCTTGCAATGTCTATCCAAAGGTCGAGATTTCCTATCATCAACACCAGATCTATCATGAGGAGGCTGATTTCACCATGAAGTTTTAGCTTTTACTTTGTTTTAGTTTATCTTAGAGAATAAAGATAAGGTTTCGAGTCCTTATCGACATCTATAAATAGAGGCCAATAGGGCTGAGTTTAGATATCCAATTTCGCAGAGAATTTCAGTTATATAGAGAGTAGTGACAAATAGAGAGAGAGAGGGGAAGCCGAGTGGAGTTGTAAAGCGAGAGCGGAGTGGCTTGTTCGGTTGTACTTTCTTTCGGAGTTTTAATTCAAAGTAGCTTTCTTTCAACAATAATGATGATGATGTGCATGATGAGGAGCGAGTAGTCAACCCACTTCTAGGGTCGGGGTGAGCCCGACGATAGCATTGTGAGGTAAGTGCGTAAAAAGTATGACTTTTATGCGATTCCGTCTTCTACCCCATGCATGATCCTTTACGAAAGTTAGGGAGATTCATTATTTGCATTATTGAAGCGAAAGCCACTCATATTGTAAACTTGAATTGCTCATGAATTGGATAGTAACTCTTAGGAAATATGCGAGAGCCTCTAATCACCTAAGTGTTGATAACGAAAGTTATTTGACGAAAAGACATTAAAGTTCATATCTTTAGCATAAAACTTGCATTGTTATCGTTGTGGCATGAAACCCCGACTTTGGAAGCCTTTTAATTAATTGAATTCTTCATAAAAGTCTTAGTTTTGTTTCTGTTCATCTTCCTTCTCCATTCTATTTTCTTCGGACTCTTTTCCGACAAATCGGTTACGAAAACAGTTTTTGTGACAAGCATCGAAATCGACCATAAGGGTCGATATCGAGGTCTAACATCGATATCGAGGTCTGTCTCGACGTCGACTTGCTGTTTTGTCTTCTGGAGGAACTGCGCTAGGAAATCGACCAGAATTGAGGTCGATATCGACCAGTATACTCGATGTCGAGTGTCTGCTGAGGTCGAAAGCTTTGATCGTGAATACAACAAAGGAAGCGCTGACATACTTCCTCGTGGATTCGATCCTGAATTACCCTACTACTACAAGGGAGGGGATTCTTGTATTATTTGTTTGGGACAGGGAGATAGTCTAGTTGTGCTTTGTTTTATTTTGAATTATTTGAATCTCCTAGTACCACCCCCCGCCTTCGAACAAATTGGCGCCGTTGCCAGGGAGGCAATCAATCGCCACCTAAGTTAATCATGATCTTTTTCTGAGCTTATTCTGCAGGTTTATGCGACGTTCTGATCGCGGACCTATCCTGGAACCAATCAACGAGCCTGAACGTTTCTACCATCTTCGCAACAAAGCAATTCGCATCATGGCTGACAACGAGACGCAGGCTGAGATCATAGAGCGGTTGAGGAAGGAGATCGAGGACCACAATGCTACAATCGCTGCTGAAAGGGCCGTCACTGCTGCTGAGCGAGCCCGTGCTAATAGGGAGGAGGATGTGTGCAGACAAGCCCAAGAGCGGCTAAATCAATATCCACAAACGGCAATGCAATACATGCATCCGCCGCTTCATGTTCCTGAATCTGCCATTATAATTCCTCACTCCAACTATGAATTGAAAATTAACTTCCTATCTGAGATTAAAAGAAATACTTTTGAAGGAAGACATAATGAATGCCCCCTGCAACACATCTCTACTTTTATGGACTTATGTGAAACAGTTGCTGATGGAGTAAACTTAGAGTATGTGCGACTAAAATCTTTTCGATGGTCTTTGGCAGGGAAGGTATTACAATGGCTAGAAAGTTTGGCTCCACGATCGCTAAGGACATGGGCGGAGGTGAAAGATGCATTCTTGAACAAATTCTTCCTACCTTCTAAAACGGCGATGCTGCGACAAAGGATCACGGCTTTCAAACAAAAGCCAGGTGAAACCCTAGCACAAGCGTGAGAGCGCTTTAAGGACTTGCTGAGATCATGTCCGACGCATGGGCAACTTCCATATGTCATCCAGGAAATCTTTTATAACGCCCTTGATGCGCCGAAAAAGGAGAGGATAAATTCATATACCTCCTATCGGTACATTGAGCTTACACCAACGGAGGCATGGGAGACCATTGAGAGGCTTGTGAACTTTGACAACACCTATGGGGCTGCTGCGGCCTATGATGCAAGGCCTGCCCCATCTATGCCACTATATGAGCCTCTAAGGGAGATAGATCCTGAAGTGCGGCAACAATTCCATAACGATCAAACACGCCGCCTTCAAAAGCAAGTAAGGTTCCTGAGCAACAATCAACCTTGTCAGGAGTGTGGCTCAACAAGGCATAACACTAGTGCCTATCCACATACTGAGCAAGTATCCATGGCGGAACAACATGAGGAGGTCAAATGGATGAGAGGCCCCTATGGAGGGGGCAATCAACAAAATTGGGGTGATCAAAGGTTCTATCAAAGGGAACCCCCAACATATAGGGCACCAGGGCACCCTGAGCGGGAGAATAAGAAAGATGACCTGCAAATCATCCTTGATGAGATGCGGAGGAACCAGGCTGAGTTCAAACAAGCCAATAACTCCGTCCATACTCAGCTGCAGGGCATCAATTCTTGACTTGGGGAGATCGACGTTTGGAAGCGCAACATGGAGACTCAAATGAGTCAATTGGCGGAAGCAATGCCCAAAGCGTCAGGATCACTCCCTGGATCCACTGTGCCCAACCAAAAGGGCAAAACCACTGGTCACATTGCGGCAGTAAACCTAAGGAGTGGGCGTCCATTACAAACGCCCAAGCAAAAAGCAGAGGAGAAGGAGCCAGAACAAACGTCGATATCGACCCCCCTGTCGATATCGACCAAGGTGACGTCGATGTCGACCCTCCTGTCGATGTCGACCCTAATTCTGCGTCACCACAGAAATCGACTCCTCTAGTCGATATCGACCCTACTGATGTCGATGTCGATCTTACTGCAGCCGTGGGAAAGAAAAAAGTGTTGCCATTCCCAACTAGAAAGGTGATTAAGGACCCAACGGAAAAGAAGTTCCAACGGTTCGTGAAGATGCTCCAAGGACTTAATGTCTCTATACCATTCACAGAGGCACTTCACGAGATGCCATCTTATGTAAGGTTCCTTAAGGACATCTTGGGTAAGAAGCGATCGCCCTCTGAGATCGCAGAGGAGTGCAACAGGTTGGAGCTACCACAAAAGCGGGCGGACCCATGTAAGTTTTCTATCGCTATAGGTCTAGGTGAATTTAAATTTAATGCTTTAGTTGACTTGGGCGCTAGCGTTAGCATGATGCCACTAACCATTTGGCACAAGGTAAAGATAGGTCCTCTGGAGCCCGTGGATGCAAGATTGTACATGGCTAACAACACGGTAGTGATTCCAACTGGGATAGTAACGGATGTGCCAGTACAAGTAGGTAAATTCTTTGTCCCTGCCGATTTTCTAGTTGTTGATATAGCGGAGGACCCTGCTTGTCCAATTATTTTAGGTAGGCTATTCCTAGCAACCGTCGATGCCAACATCAGCATAAAGAAAGGATTGCTCTCATTCACAATTAGTGATGAAGTAATAGAGTATGCCTTCAACGAGACGGTGAAAAGTCAAGGGCCAATGGAGATAAAAGCCATCAATGAAGCCCAAGTAGAGGAAGTTGAAGCAATCTTGAACGAAGGAGCTCAACAGAACATCGAAATCGACCCAGGTAAGTCGATATCGATCACTAATGTTCAAGATTCTGTGACAGGTCATAAGTATGGGGTCGACGGAGGAAAAGGGGAAACATCGAAATCGGGGTCAAGGGTCGATATCGACCACACCCTATCGAAATCGACCACCATCAACACTGAGAAGGGAGGAAAGGAGACCTCGATATCGACCTCTGAGGGTCGAAATCGACCTGATCATATCGAGTCAAAACTCTCCAAATCGACTAATCCTCCAGGTGTACAACAGGGGTCGATATCGACCTCTGAACATCGACATCGACCTGAGCCACAGACTGAGAAGAAGGTAAGTCAAGGTACGGATTCCTCTTGTTCCATTACAATTAAGGACTTATCATTATTTGGAAGAGGTGTGCCTTGGCATGTGCGCTTATGTAGGGTATCCAATAATGATTCAAGCCAATATGAGATAGGAGACAAGGTCTATGTTGCCAAGTCTAAAGACCATTGGTTCCCTACAAGATTCAAGGATAAGAACTTAGGACCATTCACGGTGAATCAAATCAATCCTGGCGGAATGCGGCTGCGGGACAAGAAAGGAGTGATATTTGAGGCCCAAGCCACATGGGCTCTGCAGATGCCGCCTTGAGAAGCGCGAAAGAGGAAGTCGGCCTAGCGACTTAAAAGTCTAGAGCTTGTAACAAAGACTTAGTTTTAGTTTTAGACAGCTTTTGTTTTGGTTTTAGACACTTTATTGTTTTGCATATTTTGTGTTTAGTTTTCAAATTGCAGGAGAGAGAAAAGCACACAGAAAGGCATCAAAATCGATGTCAGACATCGAAATCGACCTCAAGATCGACATGGATAAGGTTTGTGATCGAGGCCAAATCACCCTGAAGCCTGAGCAGAAATCAAGAGAGACATCGATATCGATGTAAAGGGTCGATATCGACCATGCCTGTTGTCTTCTTCGACTCCTGAAATTTATGACGGTTTAGTAAGTTTTCTTCTTAACCCTAGTTCTAATACAGTGAGGACACTGTAAATTTTAAGTATGGGGTGGGGGAAAGGCTTACTTGCATATTCATACTTAGTTTAGAGTTGCATATTTATTTTAACGCATACTTTAATTGCGGAAAAAAAAGGAGAAATATGACCCCCATCAAAAATTTTGAAAAAGAAAGAGTCATGGAAGTATAAAAAAGAGCTCTATGATGCAAAATTAGATTCATTAGAGATATAACATGAAATTGCCTAGTTAAGGGAAGTCCCAATGAAGTGCAAGAAGAGAAAAACATAAAGGATATGAAAATTTGAAGTTGCTTTTGACATGTGCATAATAAGATGATAGAGGACTTTTTATGAGAATTCCATACAAAGTGCTTACTTATACAAGTTTATATCCTAGCCTTACCTATGCATCATTGCAAAAGTCACAAAGCCATATATGAGCCTTATCATGATCATTATTGCTCCACATATACACATATTGCCCATTTTTATACCTTATACCTTATCCGGGGACAATGTTGAGAATGGATGTCATCTTTGGAGTTATATGGAGTTGTGCATATATAAAGTTGTTGGCAGGAATGATACAATTATGAAATATGGAAAATTAAATGAGCGAGAAAAAAATCCGATCACCTCATGAGATAAAGGTGGGTCGACCCTGCTTGCGTTGAGATAATAGTTCTGCAGGATGGAACACAAGGTGAGGAGTCCGAAGTACTAAGTATCCGGGGCCATTCATGACACCCATGTTTGCGACTCGCGAGAAGGCAGTGCTAAGGTTAGAGAGGTAAAAGCATTATATTGAAAAAAAAGCATTGAGCGATGAGTGAAAGGTGATTCATTATGAAGAAGGAATGTGGAATGTTTTTATGTTTCCCCGGATTTAACAACACATGGCCAAATATTAGCCCACCTTTAGCCTTTTACCAATCCACTTCTCACATGCTTGCAAACGTCCTCTTGATTATTAATGCTATGTCGCTAAAATTGTTTTTGCATATTACCTCCTTTATGAGTATAAAATTGCTTTTATGCATAGGCATGGACTTGGTTGACATAAGTACCTTATCA
This sequence comes from Persicaria maculosa, assembly GCA_963922045.1. Classification (NCBI taxonomy): domain Eukaryota; kingdom Viridiplantae; phylum Streptophyta; class Magnoliopsida; order Caryophyllales; family Polygonaceae; genus Persicaria; species Persicaria maculosa. The sequence continues at coordinate 23,725,601 of OY998260.1, forward strand.
AGGATGGCAATTGATTGTAGGGACATATGAAAAATGAATCTATGATGTTGAGGGTTTACTTTCTTCCCCTGAATGACCATTAAAGGTATTGCTTGGGGACAAGCAAGCTTAAGTATGGGGCGTTTGATGTGCGCACAAATTGCCATATTTTCAATGCACATATGAATCCGTTTTATTTTCTTTTGCATGCATATTAATTGGAAAACATGGGATTAGTGTAGTTTATACTTAAATGTCAAATATATGGGTTTGCACGAGTTTCCATGTGATTTCGCAGAAAACAGGATGAAAATGGATGAATTCGGAAGAGCGGAAAAAGAACTCGAAGTCTTCTGAAGAGGTCGAAATCGACTGGAGACCTCGACATCGAGTACATAAGAGACATAGGAATCGAGCAGAAAAGGAAACAGAGCATATCGACGCATAAGCGGTCGATATCGACGTCTGGGGGTCGATATCGATGCTGCCAGATCGACCAAATTGATAGAAGTCGAGTGTCATTTCGAGTAGGAGAAGGAGAAGCTCGAGATGAAGTTTTGAAGGGGTCGATATAGATGTCTAAGGGTCGATATCGACCATGCCAGCAGAGGAATCCGACTGCGATTTTTGATAGAATTCGATCCAATGCTTGCAATGTCTATCCAAAGGTCGAGATTTCCTATCATCAACACCAGATCTATCATGAAGAGGCTGATTTCACCATGAAGTTTTAGCTTTTACTTTGTTTTAGTTTATCTTAGAGAATAAAGATAAGGTTTCGAGTCCTTATCGACATCTATAAATAGAGGCCAATAGGGCTGAGTTTAGATATCCAATTTCGCAGAGAATTTCAGTTATATAGAGAGTCGTGACAAATAGAGAGAGAGGGGGGAAGCCGAGTGGAGTTGTAAAGCGAGAGCGGAGTGGCTTGTTCGGTTGTACTTTCTTTCGGAGTTTTAATTCAAAGTAGCTTTCTTTCAACAATAATGATGATGATGTGCATGATGAGGAGCGAGTAGTCAACCCACTTCTAGGGTTGGGGTGAGCCCGACGATAGCAATGTGAGGTAAGTGCTTAAAAAGTATGACTTTTATGCGATTCCGTCTTCTACCCCATGCATGATCCTTTACGAAAGTTAGGGAGATTCATTATTTGCATTATTGAAGCGAAAGCCACTCATATTGTAAACTTGAATTGCTCATGAATTGGATAGTAACTCTTAGGAAATATGCGAGAGCCTCTAATCACCTAAGTGTTGATAACGAAAGTTATTTGACGGAAAGACATTAAAGTTCATATCTTTAGCATAAAACTTGCATTGTTATCGTTGTGGCATGAAACCCCGACTTTGGAAGCCTTTTAATTAATTGAATTCTTCATAAAAGTCTTAGTTTTGTTTCTATTCATCTTCCTTCTCCATTCTATTTTCTTCGGACTCTTTTCCGACAAATTGGTTACGAAAACAGTTTCTGTGACAAGCATCTAAATCGACCATAAGGGTCGATATCGAGGTCTAACATCGATATCGAGGTCTGTCTCGACGTCGACTTGCTGTTTTGTCTTCTGGAGGAACTGCGCTAGGAAATCGACCAGAACTGAGGTCGATATCGACCAGTATACTCGATATCGAGTATCTGCTGAGGTCGAAAGCTTTGATCATGAATACAACAAAGGAAGCGCTGACATACCTCCTCGTGGATTCGATCCTGAATTACCCTACTACTACAAGGGAGGGGATTCTTGTATTATTTGTTTGGGACAGGGAGATAGTCTAGTTGTGCTTTGTTTTATTTTGAATGATTTGAATCTCCTACTACCACCCCCGCCTTCGAATAACACCTAGTTGCGAAAAGGCCTCACAAGAGAGGATGTCTACCGAGGATCCTGTATCTATGAACACTCTCTTGACAGTCTTGGTTGCGATCTGTGCATGTATGATCAAGGGGTCAGAGTGTGGCATTCTTACATCTTCTGCATCACCTGCGGAAAACACAACTCCGTGTGTGGTAAGAGTGCGATCCTTTTGCTTACCGCGGATGGGGGTTGCTTCCCTTCTCGTTCATAATTCTTCCTTTCCTAGTTGCTGGAGCCGAAAAGAGATGGGCCTCCTGCCATGGTGTTTATATACCATTCTAGCTCCGGGATGCGTTCAAGTTCGGATCTTCCTCGTCCGTCGCGTCCTCCAGGGGCCTGGTTTATTGACCCCGGTGGTGGAGGCAGTCTGTTTTGGCGTCTACGACGCCATCTTCGGCCTCGACCTCTTCCACGATTTTGCTGGGGGATATCTCCCCGATCTCTCACTCAGTCTTGGTCCCTGCTTTGTTGTCGGGGCGGATCCTCTTCCAGTGGCCGGTATTCAGCTTGGTTCCTTTCAATTCTTTGGTGGTCGTCCCGTGGTGATTGATAATCTCGATGATGGCGATCCCGACTGTGATAGACATTCCCTGGGGAATGATAAACCTGGTCGCTGTCATCACCTTCTCTCCTATCATACCTCCGGTGATGAGCTCCTCCTCCTCTTTCCGAGTTCAAATGGACGTCATCATTTTGCAGTTGATGAGGGCGTCCTGCTGATTGTTGTTTTGGTGGCTTTGCTGCTCCTTTGTCTTTTATGAATCTTCCCACGATCTCAGCTAATCATAGTCTCTAGGCTTCTTCCTGAATAGGTAGGTTTTGAAATCCCCGTCTGCCAAATTCCCCATGAGAATGATAGTCGCAGATTCGTGATTAAAGTTGGGGATCTGGACTACTACACTGGTGAAGCGGGCAAAGAAATGTCCCCAGGTTTCGTCTCCTCCCTGTCTGATTGAGTTTAGGTCCAGCATAGTCTTTTATCGAGAGCGTGCGCTCCCAAAATGAGACTGAAATATCCGGGTTAACTCGGAGAAGCTGGCGACCGAGTTTTTTGGCAGGTTGGTGAACCAAGTCATCACTATTTTCATTAGCGTAGACGGGAAGGTTCGATACATCATCGCGACATTATACTTGTTGATGCCCATCGCGGTCACAAAATTGCATAGATGATCTTCAGGATCCGTCGTCCCATCATACTTCATCAAGTTCACGTCCCTCCATCGCTTGGTACGGGAGCTCTGCAGACGTCTTGGGTGAATACGGAGGGCAGGATCTCCGGAGGGTCAATCTTCATTTGTGCCAAGCCAGACCTGGTGGAGGTGGAGACAATGGTCAAGCGCTCTCCCAGATGAAGTTTTTTGGGTGGCAAGATATTCCATGGTTGTTCCTGGTGCAGGGGATTAAATCATTGGCCATAGATATCATACGCGGGGTTCCCATAATTATTTGTGTTGAAGTTTCCAGTCGCATATGGTTGGCCGTACGCGTCATAATGGAGACCTTGGTAGGTGGCTTCTTGCTGGTTTTGATATGGTCCCCCGTACTCATAGTAGCGCTGGTGCTCCGGTCCCGGCTGATAATAGTGAAATGGGTCATGCGGGATCCCAAAAAGGGTGTACGCCGGTGGCGTAAACTCCCCGAATGGTGGTACAAAACCTTGATGAAAAGGCGGTATGTAGGGAAAAGTCCACATGTCTCCCTGAGTTTCTGGCTGAAGGGAGGACGCGTTGTACATGCTCGTGACTTCTTGTTCCAGGGCAGCGCTTTGGCTGATTTCGTCCGAATCTTCACTTTGACTGTGGTGCATCGTTCCTGACCGCGAGCAATGACTAGTATTGTCAGTAATCAAATGAAAGTTTGATCTCTATGGGCCTCTTTGCGTCTTATCGATTGGAGAGGCCGCTTGATTTCTCATACCCTCCGTCGAGTGCGGCGGTCGTCATGCTTAGCCAGGGGCGAGGCATGTTCCTTACTTTACATGTTTTAGCTTAATAAATAAAAAAAATTTGGTCGGGAACCCCTTAGTGTGAGAGGGTTCCCACAGACGGCGCCAGTGATGAATCCCAAAAAACAAATAAAGGACCCACTTGCGGTGGGGCCCCCAGGGGTTGGACTCGGGTGGCGCAGTCTTTGAACACGGTCTTACCTGACCCATGGGACGAATGCTCCTTGGCTCTACCTGGGCCGTGTCTGCACCGAATCATGGGTTGCACCCATTTTCCCTTTTCATATTTGGGAATCCATCCAAGTTTTATGGGATTCGAGAAAGTTTACCTGACCGCGGGCGACGACTCGATTGGGCTCTGACACGGGTTTTAGGTCTTTATTCCTGTCCCCCTGAGTTCGAACGTATCTTATACACGTAGACGTGTCACTACTAATTTCTCCGCGAGACTTCCTGGGTCTAAGATACTCTCGATTACTTCCTCAATCTTTCTTTCTCTATCCTTTCTCTCTTTTTCTTATCGTTTTATCTCTCGGTTGGGCCAAAAAGTCCCTTCTACCTCTGTTCATTCTTCTTTTTATAGTGATTGGCGGGGTGTCTCTTATTGTGACACTTGTTGTTTTTGTGTAGATACGTGTGACCTCCGTGGGTTGGGGGCATGGTGGACACGTGTCTTCCTTTATGTCCGCGTCCATTTTAATTTGGGGGTACAGGCTCTTTCAAAGGCTGTCCTTATCTGCGAACCATCTTCTTATTTTATTTTACCGTTTCTTTTACTTTTGTTAGGCATTTTCGTCCGGTTTCATCTGTAGTGTTGCTTCCCTTTGCTTATATGTATAATTTGTCATCATTTTGCTTGGCTAGGTTGGCTTTGCCAATACTTTTCAGCGATTAGCCCTTTCTTTTTTTTATTTTATTTGGAGCCTTGTTGGCAAATTTGCACAGATTTAGTTTGAACCGAAAATCTTTGTGACTGAATTTTATGAATTGTTTTTGTTGTGTTTTTTTTCCTTGAAACTAGTAGACTTAGCCTTAGAATGAGGCTTTTTCTCTCTTCAGTTCATGTCTTGCAGTAACTTTGACAGAATTTCACCCTCGTTTAGGGTGAACCACTGACTCCAAAATCAGGGCCTTAGAAAAGTTCTGACTTGAGGATTTTATCTTGTGTGAAATTAAACTCCCTTTCTTTGTTTTCAATTTCATTATTCTTCATATCTAGCTGCAGTGAATTTGTTTCCTTTTGGTTTGCTTGAATTGTTTGCAATTTATATGCTTGAATTAGTTGGCTAGTTTAGGAAAAATCCAATAGCGTTTGACCCTCTTTTAGGGTGATTTGACGATTCTGAAACCCATGCCATAAGCGGGAGCTCGTAAGGTTTGTAAGGGTGGGGTTTCGAGAATCAATTTTGACAGCACTTCAACTTGTTTTGGGGTAATTTGATGACTCTGAAACTCATGCCACAAGCGAAAGCTCACAAGGTTAGCAAGGGTGGGGTTTTGAGAGTCTATAAGAAACCCACGCAAAGAGGGAGGCTACCCTGTGTAGTAGTACTCTTTTTTTTTTCTGCGTGATCTTTTTCATTCAACCTTGTGTTCCCTTTTCAACCCTAGCCTTGACCATCTTTTATAGGGTAAAGAAATAGGAGGATAGATATTATCTTTTAATATAGAAAAATGACTCAAAATAATACCAAGTATGAGATATAAACCAAAAATAATACGAACTAATAAAAGTCACAAAATAATACAAAATATCTACCTACAAACCAAAAATAATACAAACTATCTACCTACAAACCAAAAATAATACAAACTTTAAAATCAACCAAAAATAATACAATCAATGAAATTTTGACTTTAAATAATACAAACTTTTGAACTTAAATTAGGTTATGATTCAAAATAAAATTTTATTTATCAAAATTATAAAAAAATCTATAATTATTCATACTTTGCACAAATCCACCTTTTATATTTTAAATACATCAAACCCACTATTTAGTTGTCCCACTTTGTATAATACAACCCCAATTTTTATAAATTACCTGAATTCTAGGATATGATTCTTTTTTTAATAATTATGGATAAAGTGGATATGATTTTATTTAATTTCAAAATAAAAAGTGTTTTTTTTTGTAAATTTGAATAAATAAAAAGTGGTTTTCGTGTATTTAAGCATCCCCAATAACATCTCTATTATAGAAAAAAAGTAAAAATTTAGAAAAACATTGGTATTTTTCCACCCAACATCTCCTCTATTTCTTTCTCTGAAATAGAGAATAGATGAGAGAGAATGAAAAAATCTCTATATTTGTAACAATTTGAGAAAACCTCGAAAATTAAATGCTCACTAGCTTCAAAAACCCCATCACACATACATCACAAAAAAAGGAAAAGAAAAAGAATAAAAAGTATTCCCCTAATTCAAATTGAACCAATGAATGATCAAAATAATAAATGTAAAATCTTTAAAATAGAATAATTGTTGGAGTTGTAAGATAAAACTTATAGAGATTTTGTAATTTTCTTCTCCATTTTAGAAATTTTTTACCAAATCTATTGGAGATACTTTTAAAAATAAAGGGGATGCATATGTGCAAAGTGTGACTATATATACATATTTTTGAATTTTGGTAAATAATATTTTGTTTTCATTCTTCTCCTAGTCCAATTTCAAAAGTTTTTTTTATTATTTTTAGTTAAAAGTTCATAGTTTGTATTATTTTTAGTTGATTTTAAAGTTTGTATTATTTTTTGTTTATAGTTGGATAGTTTGTATTATTTTGATACTATTTTAGTTCGTATTATTTTTGGTTCATATGTGATAGTTGATATTATTTTGAGTCATTTTTCCTAATATTATTCTATCCTTTAGAACACGCACACATATCTTCTGTTTGCTGAATTTTTCCTTTTTGGTTTAGATATGGGTAGATTTTTTTTTACTCTTCTACTCATTATATTTTTTAGTGATTTTCTTTCTTTTGATTCTATTGATGAATCGGGCAGTAAGTTCCAATTATGTTAAACTGTTTTGGGCCAGCTTTTGTAGCTTATTTTGGGCCCCTTAATTCAACCTTGGTTTTATTTTTGCAGATTGAACGAACCGCTTAGCTAGTGTTGAATTTTGAGCAATTCGCCACCCAAGTTATAAGCTTTACGCTCTCGGCATCTTAACTATTTTTTTCTTCTCTTGTATGCTCAACTATTGTATTAAATTTGTAGACTTTAGTCTATGAGCTTGTAGTATGCTAAAATGATGTGGTAATATGTAACACGTTCCGCGCACACTTGTTTGTAATTATTGTCAACCAATTGATATTTGTGTTTGATATATAAAGCATCACATGAAACCTTCCACAAAAATAAGTTCATGGACGTTTATGATATCTTTTAATAAAACACGAAATTTTACTCCTAAATAGACTCAAAACCTATAGTTGTTCTAGTTGGAACTGTGTGGTTTGACGCGGCCAATGTGGTTCCGACTTGGAAGGCTAAGGTTTTGACCTCGAACTATTCGTCTGGAACCTGTTAAGATGTGCTACGGTTGTAAAGGGGTGCGAGTGACTTGGAGGGTTCCGAACATGAAAACTGTGAAATAAAACCTTAGGTTCTGATACCACTTGATACGAGATGATTATGTAGAATTACCCGGTTATGTTGTAGGTCTGATATTACTCTTGTCCTTAAAAAAATAAGAATAATATGGACTGATGAATGTGTTTAATGAATAAGAACAATATAATGTAAAGCTGTTTTGGTGGAAATTGAAGGACCCTTAACCAAGGGTATCCTCAATTTAATTCCACATAATTTTATTCATCCACAAATTAGGTATTTATAACAAATTAAAGAGAAAATTTGGATGGGAGGCACATTTGCTTGTAGAATGAATAAACTATCCACACTTTTGAATTAATTGGTAAAATGTTCATCCCCTCGTACCCTACCTAACAGCAGAATGTACCTCTCTCTCGTCTGTTGGCTTCGTGGCTTCTGCATCTCAAATCTCTACATCCCACTCCATCTCACCCTCGAATCTCCAAATCTCGCTCAAATCTATAAAAATACAGAAAAGAATGAACGTGATCATCCTCTTTCCCCTTTCACTTCTTCATCCGACGTGGCCATGCGGGTGGCGAGGTGATGAAGCTCGTCGAAGATGTTGTTGTTGCCGACAAAGGAGCCAGGTCTGCGCTGACGAGGGATGCGATGATGAAATTATTATCGATGTCTTTCGATCTGTGTCGAAGAGCTTTCTACTATGCTCAACCAAATGAATCAAAGAAGATGAAGCAACAACAGCATTTGCAACCGCCGCCCTCTACTCGAGCCCAATCTAGTCAACCAACGAAGCTGAAACAGTGACACTGCCAATTGCAATGACCAAAGCAACGCCCCAGCTAGAATTGAAAGTGGAGTTTGAGGCGGCAAAGCAAACTATTCCAGATCTACACCGGATTTTGAGGCAGCGAAGCAAACTATGTCCTAGGAGAACAAGTAGTAGATGAATCTGAGCGGTGCAAAGTAACTAATCCGTATTTTTTGTTTCTGATGCAGCTCTCCGACGCTGATAAGATTTAGAGGTTTGGTGACATTGTACCATCAGGAGAAGTAAATAAAGAAAGAGGGAAAAGTATATTGTTCATTGTTGTGGTTGAGAAGGTGCTGGATAAGGACGCAGAGGTTGGCGTTGATGTTGAGGCGCTTTTGGAGGTCTCCAAAGTAGAGCTTGTTGAAGAAGGGAACCAAATCCTCTAATGAGTTCTACTTCTTCTGGCATCCTCAGTATAATTCTAATTCCAATAAATTCGATAAATGCTTACCAGTGTCCATATTAGGAGCCAATGATTGATTTTGCTAATCAAATCTGAAATGGTGTTCGGTTGTTTTGTTTTATTATACAGGAGTTAATTTCTAGGAGTTTTACCATAAAGCAGAAGAATGTTTTGACTTAGCGTAGTTCTGAGTGCATATTCCTCCCCTTTCTTGTTGATCCTGTAAATGGAGAGGGCATGAATGTATAAATACTTAATAGCTTAAGAATGAAACATTGCTCTACAGTTGACACATCTTTCGGTTCAACTTTTCTTCCATTGTTGTGATGCCTATTATGACTTGTGGCTATGAAACAAGAAGCTTTTCCGTGTTCATCATGTGTTGTCATGAGCTTTAGACATTGTGTTTTGTATGTTTTTTATGCCTATCATGTGTTGCAATTAATAGTATTGTTTATAATTATGGTTTATGTTATGTTAAATTGTGTTAGCAATTTTTTAAGTGCTAGATTATCCATTGTAAAATGAGCTTGCTATGTGTCATGTGTTTAAGCATTAGTGTAAGCAATTTGATTCTTCTTTCTTTTTTTGTTTTTGTTACTTGATTCTACCATGTGAGCAATAAGTTAACATGTCAGCGACTTTTTATTTAAAGAAAAAGCATACACCTTTAGGTCCATTTCTCATTGAAAAATGGACCTAGGAAATTCTTTAGTAATATTAATTAGAAAGCAGACATATGAGATTATTAACAAGCGGCCATAGGGAGAATTATGGTATAGGAAATTATTAATAAGCAGACATGATTCCACTATTCACTCAATTCTATCATGTATGGTTGGTGTTATGACTTATGTCCGCAAATTATTTAGTAATATTAACTAGAAAGCAATTTGATATCATCACTAACGGTGTTAGCATCAACAACATTGATATCAGCAGCATCAACGTTAGCAACGTTGGTGTCCACAACGTCAACAACTTCGGTTTTATCAAATTCGGTCTCAACAAATTAATTTTGAGTAAGTTTTTGAAGCATTTGTGTGTCCTAGTACTGGACACGAAATCCTAGGGGCTTCGGAAGTACTGACACGAAATTGTAGTTAATTGTATTAAAACATGGTATCCTCGGTGTCTGCGTCAGCAACGTTGGTCGTCTCCGGCGTCGACGTTAGCAACGTTGACGTCCCTGGTATCGGTAAAAGCGATAAAATTGCTGAGAATTTTTTTTAAAAAAAAAATTGATGATGCAAAAAAAGATTTTTTTAAAAAAAGTGATAACGCGAAAAAAAAAAAATTTTTCTAAAAAAAAGTGCTGACGCGGGAAAAAACTAACACGTGAAGGAGGGGCACATTGGGGGGCAGAGGGGGCATATGTAGGTGGACATTTTGCCAATTAAAGCAAGAGGGTAGACTTAATACAAATTAGAACACAAAATATGGACATTTTACTAAACACATCCAAATTAAAACCCTACAAATCCTAATTCAAGTATAATATAATTCTATATATGAGTAAAATAAATAATCTAATATGCATAAGATAAAATTAGGTAACTACTTGACAAATAAGAAAACATAAGGATTAAGACTTCCCTAATTGATTTATTTCATAACTAGAAATAATAATAAATGAAAAGCCAAAATAATAATATATAAATAATAGATAGATTTATGAAAAGGATGAAAAATCTCATACACAATTAATCGAATAATATAATATTGTTAATCCTAGAGGTATTTATGTGAGGCACACATTAGTGTGCTTAATATGAGCAATTAATTCAATTGGATAGTTGATTGATAGTTATAAAAGACAATCTAAAGTGGGTTTCAATCTGTATGGTTTTGGAAAAGTGAGTGTCTTAAAAGCAATAGACGGGGATTTTATGAAACAAAAGTTGAATTATGAACTATCAGATTACTTGTTCATATGATGAGATGTCTTTTATGTAAATTGTTTTTTTTCTTTGGATGACACCAAACTGTTTTTTTTATTGCAGTTCATGTACTGGGTTGATCAATAAACTTCATATTGGCATATCATTCTTAGATTGTTATCATAAATTATGTTCGATGGCCTTGTCTACAATTATTCATTATGTTCATGTTATATGCAGACACAATCACGATATTTGTTTGTGAACTAGTGATGACTTAGCCAGTTTATATCTCATACGGAGTATTACATAAGAGTAAAGAAAACGATTATTTAATTGTCAATGAGAATATGAGATCATGCTAGGAAGATATTGGTGACATAAATTTACGTATTTATTATTGATATTGAATTGAGTGCAGAAGTAAACAGATTGTTACCAATTAATTCCTTGTATTCGATAATTTTTCTACATTTACATGGGTTTGCTCGTATTTGGGAATTGAATAAATTAAATTTTAATATTGGTTTGGAGTTTCTAGTGATTAAACCTAACACAAACGGGCGTTGTAAGCATTCTCACCAAAGAGTGTTTTTAAGTAATACGTAGTAGTATATTGCAGAGTTTGACTCCATCAAAACCACTATCTTATATACAAAAAAATTACAAGTTGGTTTTTGCCAATTTGTTTCTTAAGTGGTGATTGTTTGGAAATCGACCAAAACTAGGGCGCAGTGTTGAAAACTCCATCTTTAAGATTATTTGGGGATCGAAAGTGTGACCACTTCCGAGTATTCCCCTCCCCGGCCTCCATCGATCCTCTTCCCTCCTCTCTCCAGCGACCGAGTTACACCCGAGTCATGACAGGTGAGTTGAAGTACGAACTCGGTCAGAACGCCTACCTGAAGCTGGTCTTGCACGCTCTCAAGCACAAATCCTCCCCTGTTAATGGCGTCTTGGTCGGCCGCTGTTCCGGCGACGGCGATGTTGTTGAGATCCGCGAGGCCGTCCCGCTTTCCCACTCCAACCAGATCGGTCTCCTTCCTTTTCTTGAGATCGCTCTTATGCAGGTTCGCTACCTCTCTCTACCAATTCCTGATCTAGGGTTTTTTCTTGTGATGGCTGCGGTGTTTTATTGATGCAGGAACTCAGATTCGAGTTTATTGGCTTAAATTACTTGAATTTTTTGGATTGTAGTTTAGTTGCAGAAGTGATTGAAAATATTTGATTGTTCAAAATTGTAAAGATCGGAACTGATCCCCGTTGTGAACGTTATTTACATATGATACGCCACAAAGGAAAGGAAACCAGAAATTGATACAACTGACGTAAGAAATGTTAGCTATAGTTCTCATAGCTGTACATATGATACGCCATTCAGTGTTTCCGTAGGCAGAAGGGGGCCGCTAGCGCCTAGGCGGGATTTTTAGAACAGTGTGTGAGACGGAAACGTTTCTAGGCACGTCTAGGTGCCCGCCTTGACTGCCTAGGCGCCGTCTAGATGCGGCCCCTCACCGCCTAGGATCCGCCTAGCGCTTTTTTAGAAGAGTGGTCTCACATGGTTGTAAAATGTAGCTTTGTATTACCCACTGACATTTAGTTTGAAATCACCCTGCAAACATGAAACAAAATCCTATATACTGCATTCATATGGAGCTCTTGGTGGAATTTCACATAGGAGTAAGTATTAATGGGCCATAGCCTTCACCGCTTGATTGTCGAAGGAATGGTACTACGCAACTTTACGAAGTGTTAACTTTTGCAAAATTAACCTTTATATGATAAGATGTGCAGGTCACATATGAAAATATGTTCTGCCAACCTTTGGAAAAAAAGCATGTAACTAACCTTGCTAAAACTTTTGTGAATTTTCAAGTGAAAGGTTTAGTTTTGCAAAAACTCCGTCGATTGGACTAGATTTCTTGAATGGATTCTAGTTGTGGCGCTAGAGCTAAATTTTACTCGTTGGATGATCAGATAGAAGAGTATTATGGCAGTCAAGGTTTGAGCTTGGTTGGATATTTTCATGCAAATGAAAGGTTTGACGATCACGAACTTAGCAATGTGGCAAAGAACATTGGGGATCATATCTATCGTTACTTTCCCCAAGGTGCAATTCTTTTGGTATGTGTGCTCTTGCTATGTTCTCTAGTCCCATACCTACTTTGTTTGTTGCAGTTCTTGCTACTCACTTTATTTGCCTTCTTAGCTAGATAATAAAAGACTGGAAGCTATACAAAAGGCGAAAGATCAGAGCCCTGTGATGCAGGTAGCCCTTTTCCTTATTTTAATTTTATGAAATACCCTTAGCAATTGCCTTAATTTTCTTCTCACTTGTTTTGGTGGATATACCATCATATCAGTCATCATCTAGTAAATCTTTTGATTCTTGGAACCTTTTGCATATACAGTGTTGGATTTATGTATGAATTCCTCCATTCTGTGTGGGATGTGAAAATAGTATATGCATTCATTGAACGTTGATTCAGACCATGTGAACTTTGATGAATTCTCATGGTGATCAATTAATCATCCCACTTCCTGAATTATACTAAATTCCAAGTCATGACCCTAAAAATATTGTGCTTTTTGTAAAAATAATGGAGTTACATACTCAAGTTTTTTACTTAATCCTAAAGATGACCTTTTCAAAGCACAAACCTTGACCTCTGTCCACTAATGTTTATCCTTTGTTTTATTTTTATCAATTTTCGCTGATGAAGTCTCGATATGATAAAAGTTGCATAATATCTTCAGCTTGCTCCTATGTCAATGCAGCTATACACAAGAGATGCGTCCAGAAACTGGAGGCTAGTAGGATCAGAGGGAAGTGCTGGGCTCACTATCAAGGAACCCTCAGCTAATGTCGTCCTGTTAGATTATATAGCATCACAAAAGTGGGTGGACATTGTGGATTTTGATGACCACCTTAATGATATAAGCAAGTAAGATTACTGTCTTATATGACTGTATATTTGCCTACCTATCAGTAATGAATTATTTATCTAATTATGATGTGTAACTTCTTCCCAAGGGATTGGCTGAACAGTGAGCTATTCAAGTAGAAACTCCATTTTTACCACCAGCTTCAACCATGGCAGACGATGGGTTTAGCCGCTCAACTATGCAAGAGAGAGTTGAAACTATGCATTGAGTTTTATTCAGAGATTTTTTTTCTTTGATGAAAAACCTCGCAGGCAACATTTCGTGCTGTGTCTTTGTTTCTTGATACTACAGGAAAAGAAGATGATGGGATTCTTACCCTGTCCTCAAACACGAGATCAAATCTATGACCTACTCAGTTGTATTCAGATCTAGACTGATTTAGTCTGTACTTGTTTATTTCATTATACATCATCTACATTTTTTGGTATTTAGATTCATCATCTGCATTTTTTGGTAAGACATTTCATCATCAATATCTTGTGTATGACTATGCAGCATCAACGTGGTAATCTAGTTGCTATATTGAGTTGCTATTTAGTGCTTTGTTTTAGCTAATTCTCCAAACACCATCTGATTGAACCTGTGTATCAATCATGTTTTCACGAACACATCATATGCATTTAGTTAACAAACAATACAAAAAAAAAATTGGAATGCAAAAAATTGAGATAGAATTGAAACATTTACTCTAGTTTTTTAATTCACCCGAGGTACATACTCGGGCTGTAGTTCCACAGAAGCATAACTACTTACTAGGTTGAAACTGAAGGTGAGCAATAACCAAAGGAAACTGAGCTTGTGGTACCTTATTGCAAATCTTCCCTATGTTTGTGTTTGGGCTTCAAGGTTGAGTTGATTGATGATAGGAGGGTTCATGAGTCAACGACTGGGCTCTGATGCTGGGACTGGTACCAAAATTGAAATGAGGTTTTGTATGTTTACTCAACTTAAAAGCTAGGGATATGAGTGTTGCTACAACTGGTAAAATCTGACCCGACCTTAGAACCTAACCCGACTTGTCCGAACCCAGACCCGATCGAAACCCGAAAATCTAGTATCATGTACAACCCGAACCCGAGCCCGACCCATTTTGATCCGATACCCGAACTTGACCCGATCCATACCCGACCAGTCCTTGACCCGACCCAAATAGGACCAACTCATCTTTATAATTACTTTAACTGTCTTATTTTTAAACATTCATGTGAATTACATACAAGAAGACATTCATGTGAATTACATACAAGAAGACCTAATATAAGTAAATAAATGATGTTTAATAGTAAGATGGAGAGAGAAACACTATCTTTTGATAAGAAGAAATCGTGTGAACCCGCTGAATCCTTTCTTTGCCCCCTAACCCTAGAAACTTCAACCCCTCAAATCCGACCCCAAAAATCTCCCGTTCGGCAAATCGAGTTAGGGCTTTGATTCAAATCTGGACTATCCTCGCAACCCTTACTCCTTGTTGGAGTTTGTGAGGGCGTGGAGGGTTTGTTCCATAACATCCCTTCATGGTGCTTTTTGGTATATAGTGATATTCTTGTCGTGTGTGTAAGGGGTGAGAATCTTTTTGGATTGGGTTAAGGGAAGCCATTACCGAGCGCTTGCTATGACTTTGCTGGTGGTGTGAGGTTGATGTGTTTGTTCTTTCCCAAGATCTGATCATGTATTTTCGCCTCTCCCAGGATCTATTGTTTGGTGTGGGTAGCACTCTGACTTTGTGGTCGAGGTTGTCTGTGTGTTTACTTTTGAATGAACCTCCTTCCCAAAGGTATGATATATGCCTGCTGGTTATTTTTTTACCTTTCTTTGCTTTTTTTTTTTCGATTCTAAAAAGGGGATAAGATGGATTATTTCTTCTTTCATCCCCTCTATCCTTCTTTGGGGATCTACTATCTTGTATGTGAAATACCCCGATTATATTTTCCTTTTATGACGTCACTTTGTAAGGAATTAAGACGTCGGGGTTGAAGATCTAAGGTAAAATTTTTACGAAATCTTATCAAGTTTGAAATTTAGTGAGATCTAGGGAAGATCCACTAGCATGTGAAGGGTTAAGTAAAGAGGTTATAAAATTTATTAGATATTAAGACACGTTTAATAATAAGTTGGTAAAATATTCCAAAGCGGTAGAGTGAAAGATTGTTGGAATATATAAGGAGGATATGTAAAATTTTATAAGTTGAGAAAAATTTCACAATTATGAAGTAAAGTGGGTCAAAGTGAAAATTTGAATGGATTGGCAGATTGGCATGAAAACGGTTATATAATTCTTGGCAAAGGACAGATAGATGTTTTATTTAGGTGGTTTATGATTATCATGGAGTCACCTTCAATATGGAGTTTATTGATACGGAGTTGTAGAACCTTTTGGATTCCCAGTTTAAGAGCAAACGCTTCCGCTTTCAAAGGACTTTGTTTGCCATGTTTTTTATAACAGATGTGTATCGGATGTCCTTCCCAGTCCCGAATTACGGCTCCAGCCGAGCTATCATTGTTTGAAATTGTGGATCCATCAAAATTTAACTTGAAAGTACCCCTAGGGGGTTTTCGCCAAGTGATGTTACCATGCTTTCTTTTCGTCCTTGGATGCTTGGAGATTCGTGTGCATAAGGGAAAGTCCTCATCCAAGTTATACTCAAAGTGAGCTGTTTTACTCCAATTTTCCTTATGGGTTTTAATGATACGTAATGAACTTTCTCTATGAGGTATGGGGACCTGTCTAAAAACAAATTGGTTTCGAATGTACCAAGCCGTCCACCAAGAAAGGGCAAGCTCCACCTTGGCAACGGATGAAAGCTTGTTTCCGATGAATGAAAAGATAGGTTTTATCTCCCGTGAATGATTTATCATACTGGATATAGTTGAGTTTACGTGTGTAGGTAAGCGAAAGAGAGAGCGCACATATGGGCATTCTAGTAAGAAGTGAACGTCATCTTCAACTGCACAGTTGCACAGTTGACATGTGGAAGGTACAAAAGTCCCACGTTGAGCCAGCCTAGAGGCAGTAGGGAGGCCATTCTGACAAACTTTCCATAGAAAATTTTTGATCTTAGGCGGAATATCCAAATTCCATATCCAGGCGTTATTGTCTATGCTCAGTGAGGATTGAGATGTGATTAGCTTATATGCGCTTGACGTGGTGAACCAACCAGCCCTATCAGGCCACCAGTATAAGCAATCCTCAAAGGGGGAAACGGGAAGTGGAATATCCAGGATTTCTTTGACTACGTCATTTGGTAATGTATTGCTAAGTTTTTCCGTCCACCATCTACCACCTAAAATATAGTCACTGACAGTTTCTTCTATGTTATTAATTTGGGGGCAATCATCCTTAGAAAGCAGAGAGCTTGTTGTAATCCAATTATCCGTCCAAAATTTGATAGATGAACCATTTACTACTGACCAAATAAGGCCAGTCTTAAATTTATCTATAAGAGTTGTCAGTTTGGCCCATTGCCATGAAGAATCTCCACTTTTCACGTATTCAAGGATGTTAGCTGAACGAAGATACTTGTGTTTAATGAGAGACACCCAGACATTATCTGGTTCAGCCAATATTTTCCAAAGTAGTTTCATTTGAAGGGCTTCATTCATCTCTTTCGATTTCCTAAGCCCAATTCCCCCATATTTTTTCGGTCTGTAAATCTTTTCCCAACTAATAAGCGGGCGGTGTTGTTGATCTTTATTCCAAAAGAACATTCTGTTAATCTGGTCAAGCTCTTTATGTATTGATGAGGGTAACACAAAATTCTGCATTGTATACAACGGTTTGGCCGATAAGTTTGTATTAATGAGGATTGCACGTCCTTGTTGTGGTAGAGCATTGGCTCGCCATTTACTTAGTTGCTCTTTAGATTTACATATGATGTCTTCAAAAGTGTGTTTGTTTACTCTGCCGTTAATAATCGGACATCCAATGTATTTTTCTAATGAGTTTTCATGTGTAATACTTAAGCAACTACTAAGTTCTGAGATCCTAGAGTTTGAAATGCCTTTTGTGGCTTGAAAGCTGAATTTATGATAATTGACTTTTTGTCCAGAAACTTTACAGTATGAATCAATTATATCTCTAACTTTCTATCCCGCGGCAGCACTGCCTCTTGTTAAAATAATGATGTCGTCGGCAAAGGATAGGAAGGGGACCCTAGGTCCACTCCTACCGAAGGAAAATCCAATTGGACTGTTTTCCACATTTGTTTCTGCTGAGAGTTTTCGAGCTAAAATTTCTGCCCCTAAGATAAACAAGAAAGGAGATAGAGGATCCCCTTGTCGCAGGCCACGAGAGGGGAAGAACATATCAGTAGGACCGTTGTTGACTAGTACAGAGAAGGACACAGTCGTTACGCATTCCATAATCCACGTAATGAAAGTAGGATGGAACCCAAATTTTTCTAAAACCTTTCTTATGAAGGACACAGTCGTACGCTTTCTCCATGTCAATTTTTATTGCCAACCATCCCTCCCGACCCTTGCGCGATCTGAAAGAGTGGAAGATTTCGTGCGCTATTAGGACATTGTCTTGGATGGCCCTGTCCGACACAAAGGCACCTTGTAGTGGGTGAATTAGTTTACCGATAATTTTTTTGATTCTTTCTGTCAAAACTTTTGAAATGATTTTGTATAAAATAGAACATAAACTGATTGGGCGATAGTGACTGGTATTGGTAGGGCTAACCCGCTTTGGCAGTAGTGATATGAATGTATGGTTTATTTGTTTGAGAATTTTTCCAGAGTGGAAAAAACTTTTTACAGCTCTAATGATAGATAAGCCAACAATGTCCCATTATTTCTTATAGAATTCGGCTGTAAAACCATCTGGGCCTGGCGATTTGTTGTTGCCAAGGCTGAAAACAGCTGCCTTGATTTCATTATTAGATGGGCGTCGAATAAGGTAATTATTTTCGTCAGGGGTAATTGAAGGATGGATTAGATTTAACATTTCTTGTAGGAGTCTATCATCAATCGGCTCCTTTTTGAATCTTTTTTCAAAATCACTCTTAATTTCATTTCTAATATTTTCTTCTCCTATTATCAAGGTTCCTTCAGCAGAAGTTATATTGCGGATTTGTTTCCTATGTCTCCGACCCGAAGCAACCCGATGAAAATAAGTCGTGTTCGAATCAGAAAGTTTAAGATGCTTTGTCTTGGCTCTTTGGTTCCAAAAAGTTTTTTGGTAAAGAAGTAGTTTTTCCTTTTTTGTAATGAGAAGCTTTTCTCTATTGTTAGTTAATCTGTTGTTACCTCCCGAAACCGAAGCTTGAATCTTGAGAAGTTCAGTTTCCACCTCATTTAATTGGCCGAAAATATTTCCGAAGGTTCGTTTATTCCATTCCTTAGCTTTTTTCTTTAGAATTCTATGTTTGAACATCAGTTGATACATAGTCGAGCCCATACAATTTGCTCGCCAAGATTGTTTAACTATGTTTATGAAATCCTTCCGCTGAAGCCAAGCATTCTCAAACTTGAACGGAGGCGCTTTTAAAGCCGAGCCACACTCAAGAGATATTGAAATGGGGCAGTAGTCAGACGATGAGAAGGCTCCGTTATGAGTGATTAGGTTAGGGAATTTTTGAATGATCTGGTCATGAACAAGCACACGGTCAAGTTTTTCATGAATGGTGTTTTCGTCATCTGGGTTCTTTCTCCAAGTGAATGGGTTCCCGAAAGTAGGTAAATCCAACAGAGCGCAGTCATTTTTAAATTGTAGGAGTCTAGTGAATCGAGCGGAACGAAGGTTAGCACCACCCAACTTGTCTTCACTACAAAGAATTTCATTCAAGTCACCCAAAACAATGCAGGGAATGGACGAATCCCTCACGATGGATGTTAAGGTTTCCCAAAACGAGTCTTTCTCTTGAGGGCCCGGCGGCGCGTATACAAACAACAGTAGAGTCATGAATCTATCATTAATATTCTCGTATCTAAGCCCTATAATTCGAGGTAGTTGAATTTCTACTGTAATGATGTCATTTTGTTAATTGGAAGGACTTCCAAAGGATACCGAGACCACCCGATCGACCGGAAGCAGGTGACCAAATAGCCTCGTCAAAACCAGCCGTTTTCCAAATTTTGTCTTCAGGAATGGTTTCCGATTTAGTTTCCGCTAACACCATTATTTGAATATGTTCATTTTTGCACTTGCTATCAATTTCCGTCCAAAAAGTTATTTTCTTAATACCTCTGCAATTCCAGTAAGTGATTTTCATATATAACTGTCAGGGGTGTGAGGCCAAGGTTTAAGGGACCTCACACCAAGAGAGTGTAGCGAAAAACTGATTTGGAGATAATTTTTATGAGGGGCATGAAAATCGACATCAAAGTAGTTTTATTTTGTGTTTTAATAAGCCAAGTGCAACTAAAAACGTAGTTAACTAAATGAGACACAAAGCCAACCATTGTACCGGCCAAATAAAACATCAGGGAGTCTATATTAGAGATTAATCTAAATGAGGTAAACAAGCCCAAAGTCAAGAAACAAATTGTAGATATGTGCAATTGAATATACCAATCATGGAACAACACCGAAACCCAGCACTTGGGATGCCGACGCATTTTGCGAGGAAGCTTGAAGAAACCATAACGGATGAGATAGGTAGTCAAGGACACCACCCATCCCACTGGACAGCATCTTATTAATTTCAATAAGAATTCATAGATCTCCACCGAAAAAACTAAAAGATGGGATTTGCAGCAGACCAAACTTAGGAGGGTACAAAGTAAAAAACCCATGACAAAGACTTTCCTTATGTAGGCTTTGTGATGAAATTTGTACAACCCATGCCAAACGATACTAGGGGAAATAAGAATGAGATTCATTTTAATTAGCATTACAATATCATAACCTTTCAAGATGGCCTTTTTTATGGTAATGGGACAAAAATAATCGGACCACAAACAAAGGATCCCAAATTGATCCAGCGATGAAGGGTAATTGTAAGAGCCACAACCCAGGCTAATAACAGTCATGGATGAGCAAAGACCCGCACAGCAGCTGCGATTTTTCGAGCTAAATGTTGACGGAATGGGGCCCGAGAAGACCGAACAACAAGCAGGAGACACAAGAGGCTCAACAAAGAAGTGAAGGTTGGAAAACGTGAGCAGTACCCGAAAGGTTAAGCCAAATGGAACCAGGACTGACACATACATCCGTGATGGATTATACATATAGACAAGTGGTACACTGATGGATTGGTTCTTGTAATTTTTCATTCTTACTGATACATTTTTTTTAAAACCAAAATTTGGTACTAATTTAGTTACATATAGCAATGTCAACCCGCACCAGAAGCAAGATGAACATGATGCAGAGAAAGTGGAACCGAGTACATGCAACAAGCCATAAGGACATTGTTGAAAATAAACAAGATTCACGACATTCATACAGTGGAATCGAGTTCTTAAGAACGATACATACATATCAGAGCAGTAGTAGTATACAAGCCGAATTTTAGGGTGATAGACAAACTGCCATTTCTCATCCGGGAGCAAGCTCCCTTCTGAGTGGTTTGCCTCGTTAAGAGGATTTGTGCCCTTTCGGGAGTTGTTTGGGGAGGGTGATAGGAATAATCCTTGCATCACATGTGTTGATGTACCAAAATAATTAACAATAAAATACATGGGATCCAAAGAGTTAATAAGCCAGTGAAAACGCAAATAACTCACGCCACACCAACCAATTATCACAGCCGGAGCAGGGCTCAACAAATGTTCAGTACTAGATTTTGTGAAAAATACTTCTTCATCAGAACTGGAGAAAGGAGCGATAACAGCCCCGCAACTCACAACTTGTTCAAGGCCCGGAAATCGGGGGGTAAGGGGTGCAGATGAATCAACCTCTAACACTGGGTTTTCCAACCACCGATAGGTGGTGAGTGCTTGTACTGAAATCAGCATGTTACCAACAGAGGGCATATCCCAAATTAGATAGATATATGTCCAATTAAAGAGCCAACTAGTAATAGATGGAAAATAGATCGATCGAGACGCAAAATAGCCAATGGATAGAGCTGAGCTCAAACGAACCCACCCGGTAAAGGGGAAGGGATGAAATAGGTAAGGCGAACCCAATACCAGGGTGTAAGAACCAAACCTGTCCATAGACAACTGGACCCATCTACCAACGAGCCCACGGAGACCGGAAAGGAGGAGCACCAACAACAACAGGCTGACGACCCAGCGGCGAGACCCCTCGGAGACCGGCCACCAGAAACCACTAAGAAACAAGACATCGCCCCACGGCCCCCGACGGAGAGTATTCTTCTTCCTCTTTCTATAATCTTTCTTTATCTCCCCAACTTTAAAGCTTTTGGTCTTCATACACCACTGAGCCATGGACAGCCCATTTCGCAAAGAGAGAAAAGGGAAGGTTTTTATCTTCAAAGGCACACCAAAGCAGGATTTTTGACAATGATTCTTAATTTGTATGACAGAGGAATGAAGAGAAGGCAGATTGAAGGAGATCTGGGCAGAAAGGCAAGCAGGCCAAAAATTCTGAAATTGGCATGGGAAGCCGAGATTCACCCCAGATTTGTGCACAAATCCAGGAAGTAGAGAGAGAACTACTCGAATCAGCCACTGATTACGCCGAAGTAAGGCAAATCGAAGGGATTTGGGGGAAGAGATTGCAGGAGCAAGGGTTTGAGATGTGGTTTTGGTAGAAGAAATTGGGGGCGCGTGTGGGAGCGCGTTCTCCGTTTGCCATTGTTCTATTGATCCTTAAAAGCATGCATTCTGAGGTTTTTTTTTTGGATTTTTTTGTGGGGCTTGTTTTGATTTTTTCATCAGATTAGTAGAAAACATTTCTGGTTCAAAGTACTGAGCTTTCTTTCAACATTGTTTTCTGGTGTCAAATTTAATCACCCATCTTATTTTTTCACTCCTCTTTGAACACCTTTAGTTTTGATTTGAGCAAATCTTGTACTTTCTGATGCTAGGTAAGGTGAAATTTTTGTGCATATGTGGTGAATTCGAGTCACAAGCTGATTTTGTTAGGGTTCTTGGTGCTTGCCCTAATTGTAATTGCACCTCTATAAACTCCCCAGCCCCCTGAGTGCTCAAATTTCAACATCTTTTCAACTCGATCATTTACAGGTTTTTACTGCTGAGTTTACTCTTGCATATTGGATAATGCACAAATGGAAACACTGATGTTGAGCAGCTGGGATTGAGTGTTAGAGAGAGCTCTGATTTTGCTTAATGAAGAAAATGAAATGGTTGTGGAAAAGGAGATCTTCGTTGGATAATAGCCCAGGTGGTGGAAGTGAAATTTCAGATTCAATTTCTTCACAATCTGAGAAATACTCTCAAGAACAGGTTGGTAAATCTTTTCCTCTCTTGAAGCTGCAGGCAAATTATGCAGTTTTTGAAATTTATGTACATTTATTGTATATAAATCAGGTAGTTTTTGACATTTATGCTCGTTTTGTTTAAGCTTCGTATAATTTTATTTATGCAAATTTTATAATTATGTATATAAATTATGTATATTTTATTATATATGTAAATTTTGTATAATTAATGAAATTTTATTATTTATTTAAATTGTGTATTATTATTATTTTTTTACATGTTGGACTTTTTAGCCCAGGTTTGAAGAATCCGGGCTAAAAAGCAGGTTTTTTTTTAATTTTCCATTCACATTCACACTTTAGTTACGGGCTTACGACAATTTGCCGTGGCAAATGTGTCGTGTCCTTCATAGGGGTCGCTTCGCCGTGACTATATTCGTAGCCACGGGTGGCTTCCATAGCTACTCTCTTTTTGCCACCGCAGACTTTACTGCCCCTTATTTGCCGTGGACCCGTGGCTACAGCCGTGGCTAACTCTGTTTTACCACCGTAGATTGGCTTTTCGCCACGGATAACTGTTGATGCTATTTTTTTTGTAGTGAGTCCTTTTCTATTTCTAAAAATATTTATGAATTTCTCCAAAAGTAAAAGAAAAAACCTATTGACATTCATCTATTTTAAATATTTGTTGAACCTTAATTCAAATACATGATAAATTTATTGAAACGTACGAAGAAACAGATCGATATGATACTCAATTCGTTTGATGACTTAAGATGATTTTAAAATGGTTTTCAATGACTTGAATTTCCAAATGGACGCCAACAAAACGCCCGGGGATGATTTGGAGGGGAAATTAAATAATTTTTGGGGGGAAAATTTAGGGTTTAGCTCAGAAAAAACACTACTAGAAATTTGTTATTTAATATCGGGTAATAGCCGATGTCTTTAAAAAAAAATCGATGTCTATGTGGGGATGTAAAAAGTCAAAAGTTTTTCACATCGGCCAGAACCCAATGTCTTTGTATTTTATAACATCGTTTATATTTTTAAATCCGATGTCTTTGTTATCCTATAATATTTATTATAAAATATAACCGATGTGATAACATACAAAGACATCGGCTATTACCCGATGTTAAAAAGTTTTGACTTTTTACATCACCAACATAGATATCGATTTGTTTTTGAAAGATATCAACTTTTACCCGATGTTAAATGACATATTTACGGTTTTATTTTATTATCGTAGCCTATGCGGGATTTGAACCCTCATCTTTGTGTTTGAACGCAATGCTCTACCATTTGAGCTAATAGGCTTTAAATTAGATAGAATGTTCTTACATAATACTCCCTCCGATTTTTAATATAAGGCATTTGACTTTTCTTCACGTAGTTTAAGGAGCTAAAAGCTATATAAAATAATAATTTTTTCAATTAAATTTTTTACATTATAATACTTTTTAATAATAAGTATTATAATGTAAAAAAATTTAATTGAAAAAATCATTATTTTCTATCCTTAAACTACATGAAGAAAAGTCAAATGCCTTATATTAAAAATTGGAGGGAGTAGCAAAAAGAGCATGTGAAACTTGAGAAGCAAAGAAACAAGGGAAATAAACTAGTAGCAAAAGAGTAAACAATTATTCTATGAAAATTAAACAAGTGCTATCATTAGCTTCTATATTACTGATAGAGCATAATTAGATATGCATATTA